>OX465285.1:4293731-5782233 GCA_949987705.1 Thereva unica
GGTATGTACAGAATAACCACACCCTTAGTTTCCCTTGCAGTAATTTGTCCCATTCTCTCAAGTTTCTCTGCCCTAATTGTGGTAACTATCACGGACATTTTCAATTACTGCCTGACGACTTCACAAGTTTCTTTGCTCTGGAAAAAAGCCATATGATTCCCTTACCAAAAATGTCCTCTCCTTCTGGCATATCCGTTTTTCGTCCTATCAGTATTCTTTCTAGTCAGGTTACTCGACTTTTCTCTTCTTTCTAATAGACTACAATGTATTCGCCACAACAGGGTTTTATCATCACCTGTGCCATTGGGAGTTCCACAAGGTTCAATCTTGGGCCCTCTTCTTTTCTCAATGTAAGTTAATGTTCTTTCCTCTATTATCCACGGCTATTCCTTTCATCAGTAAGCTGATGATTTCAATCTGTGTACAGATAGAGGAAGGGCAATGCCCCACCGAGCATAATGAGTATACCAAACGGCATCCTCTTAGCACTGGGATATGGGGGCTCTTTCCAGAATGACCTTCTTTGCCTTATAATTCTTGTAGGATTTTTATGGACTAACTAGACAAGGCTGTGACATTCTATTCATTCTTCCGGAACCAGCGCTCACTCCTTTCGTGAAGAAGGCCGTTGCTGATCGGGCTTGGATGAAACACGGTTCCTTTTTGTGTCGTCTCTTAACACAACTATACAAGTTTTCGGGTGTGGTGGGAAGGGTGTCTCTATGTTTGTTGCGTTAGTGTCTGAACACTTTTTGGCCCGATGCAGGACATTTATTGTTTTGATTACCGCAAACTGCGCCCTGAACTACCACTTTGAGAGGATAGGAACCGTGGTCAGTTAAGGCTAAGTGGCATGCCACTAGATACTCTGCTGAACCTGTTCAACCAGCGATGAAGAGTATGGCAGTAAGCGACAACGCTCCCGTTACAGGTAAGAAATTCTTAAAATGCGCCCGCCAGAGGTATTGTATTCTTTTGTTACAGATATGAATGTATTCGTAATAGACCATTCCAAAAAACTTTAATAAACGGTCTCCCAACCAAGTACTAACCAAGTCCAATGCTGCTTGACCTACACAATCGAACGAGAACCGGTCTTCTGAATATGCTTACTGGCACCCTTTATTTGTTAAAGCCACAATTTTGCACCTTTTAGTAAAAAAAATGAGTGAAGGCACCGTACTTCGTTTGGACTATTCCGTTCATGTCTGTAGAGAAGTAGGCGAGAAGTGTCCGTGCCTGTTGCAGGTTATGAATGGGCGAGACTTATTTTTTTCCTCAGGCGTACCGTGGCCGTTTCTGGTGCCATGGAGGTATTTTGACTTTGTGCGTGCCTGTTTCACGCTAATAACGGTCGAGTCTGATTTTTACTCGGGATGGGTTATACATTCAAAAAGGAGTTCAGATTAAATGATAGGGAGGGTATGGATATTACGCTGTAAAAACATGAAAGTAATTACAAATTCTGAAAGTAATTGGCAGCCAATTTTGATTTTCTTCAATCATTGCGAAATTATCCGCATAATTCGTCCGGAGTTCGATCCTTAAAAAAAATATCGGAAATTTTCAATCCTCGGAAGCTCAAAAATTACGCTCCTTCCGCTTGCATTCTTGCAATCATCAATCACTCTCCGCCTCTGTAATTTCATCTTTCATCTTAAATTTCACTAACTCAAAAATCCACGGCGATATCTCCTTTTTAAAATCCTCCATCGAACGTCACACTCCCTGTGCCACGCGAACGCCCCCACCCTTAGATTCTATTAAATGTTGACTGCCACCCCCACTACCCCACCCCCACCATGAAGCCACATTAAAAAAAGATGATCTCGACTGCGTTTTCCTTCACTTAGCCTCAATTTGAGAGGAAACACATGAAAGTAAATATCAGGATTTGCTTCAGGTGCTCAAAAGGTAAAGAGAAATTCCTTAACAAGTTTCCATTAAGGAAGAGGATCCTTATGCCTGAGCAGTTGTGTCCCTTGGCTGGTTTATGCCAACTGAGGTGTGTAAACAGGCAATTTTAAAATATGAGCAAGTTTCCCCCACCCCCGCCCCCCGTCCAGGTGGAGTGGATCCTCACATCGAGCGGGCACCATTACGACTTAACAGGAGGAGGAAGTTCAGGTTGACGAAAGGCGAAAGGAGGAAACTCGATTAACTTTCGACTCCGCGAATGAAATTCCTTTTTTTCGTCCTGAAATGAGCGCGCGGTTGATTTTCTTCGCAACTTTCTTTTTATTCCGAGGGCGGCCATTCGGGTGAAAAAATTGCGCGGGAATTCTTTGTTCCATTGCCGAGCGTTTATGGATCCCCGGGGGCAGCTCGCAAAAGGAAATTTCGGATAAAGTGAAATTATCCTAATAAACTCGAGCGAGTGAGCCGGCGGATTAGCTTCTCAGCTCCAGACTTCAATAACGACTTTACAATTGAGCTCAACAAGTCCTGTAGATGCAAAACGGACGCAATTACGGCCTTATTACTTTCGGGCTGAAGGACCCTGTTTTATGTTTGCTTTGAGTGAGTGAGAGGGATCCTAGAGAGGCGCTTAATTTCGTTTATATTGAAAATTCACTGGCGGGTCTGTGTATGGGTGGGTTCATTAAGTGGCTATCAACTAGTAACTGAAAAAGGTTGGGCGGTAAGGAGGATTCATGAATAAGGACCTTTTGTACCACAAATTTTATTGTCCTTTATTATTTACACAAGCATTTAAATATATTTCCATAAATTCACTGGTTCAAAGTTTTCGAAGTTTTATGATCAGGATTAAACTTTTTACGATGACTAGACTTGCGAGAGAGCCTAATAAGGATTTTTAAAAGGCAGATCCTTTGTTCATAATATTTTTATAATTTCTAATGTATTTACTATATTAGGATGTTGTAGAAGCTACAAAGCAGATATAGACGCAATAATTGAACAACAGGATCGACTTCGATTCGAAAGAATCTTCAGTACTAGCCTAATGGATGGGCCAGTCAGAAAAACTGAACAAAGGCTCAGTATGCTCACTGAAGAATGGACAGAATTTGGAAATAATGATTTAGAAATAATGAAATAATCGCAGCAATAAAACCGAAAGATACGAGAAAGAACGACCATACTTCATATAAGACTGGACAGATACTTCCAATGTGGAAAGGTTCATCACACGACTCTACATAGAATGAAGTCAACGAATCAGGCCAACAACGGCAACAGTAATCCTCCATCATCGAGTTCGAACCACCAAACGACCAGACACAGCAGAGCCCTCATTGATCCTGGATCCCAAGAATTATTCAAGCGTGAAGTTGAGCTATTGCTTACTACCCACGTTTCAAAAATGAGCCTATACAAACAGGATTATCAATAATCATTGGCGTGCCAGGCGGAAGAATTACAAACAGGGTCATGCTGCAACTAAAACCACGAGATCAACAATCCAAAACCATCCAGACCCAGGCGCTAGTGATCACAAAATCATCAATCCATTACCCAACAGCGAATGCTCCAACAAGGATTTGACTCTGATCCAATATTCCACAGGCCAGGACACATCACCATCCTTCTGGGAGCAGACATCTTCTCCACGATCATTATGGATGGCTTAAGAAAGGGCGACGATGGAACTCCAATTGATCAAAACACGGTGTTTGTAAGGGAAGATCACACCAATGACCCAAACAAACAGCAACCTAGAAACCTTTTTCACGCAAGCTTCTCCTGACAACGAGCTCAAAAAATTATAGGAATTGGAGGAGCTCCCATCAAGATCCAAGTGGACGAACGAAGAACCACAATAGGAAAACTACTCCGCCAACATCACTAGATGCAACGACAGACGGCACCACGTTCGGCTCCCACGTGTAACCGAACAGAGTCAAACATTGCTTAGGGCATCAAGACAGATAGCCATACGAACATTGATGCAAATGGAACGACGTTTCCAGTAAGATCCAGTATTGAAGACAGACTACGTCAAATGCATACGGGAGTATTTAACGTTAGGTCACATAGTGCCTACCAACATCCCAGGGTCAGCATTCCCAACCCAAGATCCCAACGATACAACATCTTACGGATGCTGTTATTTGCCTCATCACTGTTCTCAAACCAAGTAGTACAACAACCAAACTTCGGGTAGTATTCGATGCATCCCGTCCGACTACCAATGGAAAATTATTAAATAGCGTATTATTGAATGGACCAGTGATACAAAAATCGTTAATGCCCACATGTCATGCGATGGAGAAAGCACCGAATTACGTGCCTGGCCGAAGTATAGAAGATGTATCGCCAACTACGAATATACCCTTTCGGCACTTTTCTATTAAGTCAGAAATTAAATTGCTAATTCTGAACACGGGCAGCGACTCAACATATTCAATCCCATTTCAAATGTTTCTCAATATTATTCCTATTAGTCTTTACATATTTTTTAATACCTTTCACTCAGAGCCATGTGCAAACGATTTTTAGCCACGAATGGAAAAGCGCGAAAGGAAATTGTAAACCAGAACTCGAGCCTTCCTGTCCAAACAAAAGTCTTTGCAAATCTACCCAAAGGTCCATAAACTCATCACTTACATTGATCACGGGCATATCCACATGCAATTCGATGCCCTCAAGCGAACTTGTGATGTCTCCATGACCGTCTAAGCCTAAATTTAAGTAAGCATAAGTATAAGATCGTGGGATTGCATGGAGACCGATTGCTCGCCAAGAGTTTCACCGTCTCCTTCCTCCAGACTACCCTTAACCTATCTTATCCTTTTTCTATCTTCGAACTAAGCTTAATACTAGGCATTGCACCATGAAGTAAATGACATGACCGACTGGTAGTACAAAGAGTTACACCTAAGCTTAGACGCTCCACATAAAAAAAGTGGCCCACTGATCCCCCTATTTCCTTAGATAATCGAGCCAGCAAAAAACAACCAAGACGAGAACGATGAAAAGCACAAAAAATTGGAAAATAGGTGACGAGCTGACGGTAACTCAAAAAATTAAAAAAAGTTCAGCAGTAAATATCGAAGTTTCGGAAAGCCTCGGATGTTAAAAGGGCAAGTCTACTATTAACGAACACATTTTAAAAAAATACATTCTTCTTCTTCTTCTTTAACGGCTCTACAGCTTGGATCCGGTTCTGGACTCTCGCAACTGTTCTCTCCACCGGTCCCGATTCTGAGCCGATGTCATCCAGTTTGGCGTCTCTAAGCTATGAGCGTCCTGGTCTACGCCATCCTTCCAGCGAAGGTTAGGTAGCACCCCATAGGTCTTACCACAGCGAAAATACATTATAGTGTAATAAAAGCAATTTTAGGACAAAGGGGTAGTTTTATTTCATTTTTGTAAGACTATTTTAAAAGGAAAAGTCAACCGTAAAAAAAATTACATTTTATTGGTGGCAGCGGTAGGATTCGAATTTATACCTCCCAAAAGACTAGACTTATAATTCATCGTGAAGTGTTTTTAGTGACTATTTAATCTAAAAGAACTTGAAAAATGACTTCTTTTTTTTGTATAAGAATTACAAACGACCCTTCTTTCTACCAAATGCCAGCTAAGTGGTATAGCTTCATTATTCAATCGCTGTGTACCATCTACCAAAATAACAAACAATATTTCTTTTTTGACGTAAACAACACCTTTTCTGTTTACCCCAAACAAACATCTGAAGACTACCCTTTAAGGAGTTTTAAGGCCTATAAAGAGTATAAACTTATCCAATTCACTTACACTTCAGTACCTTTATCTGAATTTTACCTTGAGAACATTTAGGAAAAAATCACGTTGAAAATTTTTAAATTAATTTTTTTTATTGAATAAAAAAGTTTATCCTTTTCCCTTTCCCAGTGTAAGAGTCAATATTAAGTTGAATATCGTGATTTGCGAAACGAATTGGAAGTAATCCAGACTCTTCAAGACTCCTCCACCCTCTACCCTAAAGAGGCTGTATTGGAGAGAATGTTATCAGTGAAATATGTTAAAATTTATTTTTAATATTGTTCATGATAAATGACGGAGGAATACAGTCTGTGAATCCCCACCCCTCTCCATCGTACTCGTAGCATTTTATGAAATTTTGGTTTAGTTCATTTAACATAAAAAAATTTTGGATAAAAAAAAACCAAAAATTTTTATAGAGGCAATAAATTGAGATAAATTCGCCCTCGGGGCACAAAACTCATTTCCACGTGTGTTCTTTGGAAAACAATAGAACGAATCCTGTTGCTTCTGGGGCTGGGAGTAGCATGCATCCTTGAGCGTGCTGGAACATTTGTTAAGGAGTATTAGTCTTCTAGAATGGTGCTCTGGAGTATCCTTTACTGAGACAAATTGTGCAATTTTAGATATCAGACGAAGAAATCTGCAGCGAACAAATTGTGCTAGAAAATTGCTCAAGGTTTGCTCTCGGTGTGGTTCTAGTGGCTTCTAATGCCTGGTAACGTAATGGTTTCATACCATCGCTGGCATATGTGTGCACTTTAAGAGATAAGTTATCCAAGTGCTAAGGGTGGAGTGTGGTACTTATTGGTAGTGGAGATATACCTATATATATATTTTTTTTTATATGAAAAAACCAAGCTTAGGAGTAACCCTTTATACTACCAGTCCGTCATGTCGTTCAGTTCATGGTGCAATGTCTAGTAGTAAGCTTGATTTGAAGAATAGAGGAGAATAGGAAAGGTAAGGGGGGGGGGGGTCTGGGGGGTGTAAAATAAAATGACGATGAACCTCACGTTTGAACTCTACGGTGTTGTACGAGTTCGGAAATACTGACTGCGGGAGGTTATTCCACAGTCGAGTTGTTCTATTCATAAACGAACTTCTATACCGTATTGTGCATGAAGGGGGGCTGTAGGGTATGGGGGTGAGCCGAGCGGGACGGAAAAAATATTGCCGTGCAAGCAGGAGGTCATGAATTTCAGTGGAACAGTCGCCATGGTAATAGCGATAAACTACGGAGAGGGCTGCTACATTCCTACGGTGGCTTAAGGTGTCTATGGAGGCGCGAAAAGGGCCATCACCAATGAGTTTGAGGGCGCGATTTTGCACCTTGTCGAGACAAGCCAAGGTGGTTTTTGGTGCGCCTGCCCAGATATACGAGTTGTATTCAATGCAGGATTTATAAATTGTAGTAAAGGCGGCTGGCTGGAGGAGGAACTTCCATCTCTTGAGAAATCCAAGACATTGGGAGGCTTGTTTGGTGATTTGGAATATGTGATCATTCCATCGCAGATGCTCCGTATGTTGAGAGTTGCCGAGTCAGCCGTTAGATTCTCTTTATCCACTGAGATTTAGAGGAAGGTCGGTACATTTTTGTTAGAGATCAGGCAGTACTTCGTTTTCGTGGCACATTGAATTCGACGCGGTTCATTTCGCCCAATGAAGAATCGCGTCGATGTCCCGGTTGATCAAAGTGGACATCAGTTGACGGCGGTAAAGACAAGGTCTGGCACGTGCTTGTCTTATATTGTGTCGAAGGAGTAAGAGAAATACAAAGTACCGTCATCAGCGAAGCAGTGAAGTGGGTTGGAGGAGAGCAGATTAAGAGCAGATCATTAATGAAGATTAGAAAAAGTGCGGGTGAGAGAATTGACCCCTGGGGAACTCCGGCCGGTTGGATTCGATGCCATCCAATACTACCTTGATTGAACGGCCTGAAAGAAAGCTCTTAATCCTTAGTTCCTTAGAACTAAGTGTATACCAATAGCTTGGAGTTTATTCAACAGAGCAGGGTGCAATACTCTGTCAAAAGGCTTTGATATATCTAGAGCAACCAGACCAGACTCACCAAAGCTGTGAATGCTTTGGTTGATACGCTCGGTTAAACATACAAGCAGATCGCCAGTAGACCGTTCAGGTCTGAAGCCGTATTGCCTGTCGTGTATAATTTGGTTGGATTCTAGATATTTCATCAGCTTTTTTATTGATTATTGGTTGGTGTGAATAAAAACTGAGTGTACACTTAAAGTGAACACTCCTGAGTGAAGTGATTCATTAAAAGTGAACACTCGATTTGGTGTGAATAAAAATTCCCTCATTCTAATGCAATTCACGCATGGGAAATTTTGGGATTATAGTGTAGAAGTGTCAATGTTGGAGATTGACTCACGAAGATCGGCTCGAATTTGACCTTTCATTTTTCTTGCCTCTTTTCCCCGCCTTGAGCTCGCCTGTAGCCGGACGCCTTCGCCACCTGAGAGAATTATTTCTCAAGACTGGCAATAAATCGATCGCCCTTGCTCTTGTCTAAGCCATTTCTAAGCGGTATGCCCTACCTCAAAATATTTAAAGCGCCTACTTGTTGCTGCTATCTCACGTATCCGGCAAACAACCCGGGCTTCCTCACCGCGCGTGCCTTTTTAGCGCTAGCGATTGGAAAGCTTATTGTGGCCTCCAGCAGCTTCCCCGCAGCACATCGCGGACCTCCAGCATGGTCGTAATCTCCTCCAGATCCCTACACTCGATTAACACGCGGTTAGTACCTGCCGTAACCTCTCCCGCCTAACCGATTGACGTCTTGATCTTTTGCTTCAGATCCTACGTCTTTCCCTCGCCAGAAGGTCGAGAGCGTTCTCTCCCTCTTCTTGGGGTTTCCTTTCGTTATTTCCCCTTCAATGGGGCGCGAAGTGAGGGTTGCACCTCCTTGTTATGCCGTTGGCGTTTACGGGATTCCACAGTTTTCGCTGAACTGTGCGGGCTTTTAGCTTCTCCAACATTCTTTTTTGCGACGCTTCTTACTTTAGGAGCTTCTGGAGTTGTTTGTGTCGCCATCTACATTCGTTCCTTAACCATCTTTATGGCGTCCTCTTTTGCCTCCAACAATGAAGTCGGGTCTGAGGTCGTGGCCGTGGAACACATTGGATATGTTGATTCTAGAAGCAATGTAATCCGAAAGGGTTGTACCCAGTTTTGCTAGGCACCTTGGCAAGGACTTCTCTTCTTCAATAGCGACTGCGCTAGTATGTAGTAGCACCGCCGATATTATCTCTCTTTCCTTCTTCTTCTGTACTTACCAGACTTACCTTAAGCAGCTCGTACCTCTTCCTTGGTACGGTCCACCAAACTAAGTGTTTACTCCAAAAAATGAAGTGTACACTTGCACTCAGTTTTTATTCACACCACCCATTGTCTCCATGATTTTGGAGAGAACAGAAGTAATTGCTATTGGGCGGTAGTTTAAACGGTCGCTGGCTTCACCTTTTTTTTGGGATTGGCTGAAAAGGAGCTAGTTTCCAAGAGTCGAGATACACTCCGGAGAAGTAAGACAGGGCAAAAAGTTTGCGCAGGGGTTTAGTCAAAGGTGAGGCACATTTTTTCAGTACCATTGGGGGGGGGGGATTTTGTCGGGACCAGTAGAGTTCTTTGAGACACCTAAATACCTCGCGAGTCCTGAAGTGAACCCCGTCCATTGAGTGTGTGGTATATGAAAGAAGAAGGGGATAGTGAAAATTTTCCAACCAGACAAAATCCAATAAAGAAACGAAAATTCAAAAGGATTAAGAGTTTTTTGCTGCCTCCTTTTTTTTATTACACTTATAGTCCCTTAAGGAGATTGGATCAAAGTCACAAGGTGCCTAAGGAACCATTTTTTATATCCTTCCGTCATTCCTTTCCGTTTTTTTTTTTTTCGGGTAACAATTGCTTTTACGACAACAAAACGAATTTTTTCTCCGCTATATTTGAATTTTGATCAAACAGAGTTGAAGTCTCCAGAGATCGAGAGCGTGGCTGCCTTCAATGATAGGGCCTAATGTGAATCCTTCCTTCGGAGAAGGTGTGTTTTATTATATACTTATATATATTTTTATTTTACTCCATTTTTTCTCTGTGTGTTATGCTTGTTCATCCTCTTTGTTAACAAGGGCGAGAGAAATTTTCACAAGTTACTAACTTCGCTCGGTTGAACTTACATGAAACATTTATTTCAATTCAAGCGGATTTCTTCCATGTTTTGTTTTTCTTGTTTGTTTTTGTTGTTATCCTTGATGGTAGAACTGAAGGATACAGCGGGAGAAAATGTCACTCCCTTTCTTTTAGGGGGGTATGAATAAAAAACAGAAGGTGACATGCCTTCTATCAAAGAATCAGAATTTTGTTACACGATATGTACTAAGCTACTCCTTCTATCCACTCTTATTGACAGTGTTTCGCCCCCCTACCCCCAACTTATATCCTTGCGAAAATATTCCAGAAATTGAATGATATAACATTTGATAAAAGGAATTTACGTGGAAATTGAAGGCTTTAAGCTGGGAATGGATAAAAGTGCGCGCCTTCCTAAGCATGTGCTTGTGTACACTTTAAAATTTATATCATAGAAATTAAAGTATGAGTAAACACATGAACGATGATGGAAAAGTGACATGGGTCAGATATGTTTTTGAGGGGATCAGAGGTGTTGTTGTGGGTTGATTGATTAAATTTAAAAATACTGTCGACTAAAACTTGATAATAGCACGAGCTGGATCAACAATTAAAATAGACATAAACCTTTTTTTTTTAAATTATTATTTCATTGTCACTCCCTGTTCGACTTTTTTTTGTATGTATATACAATAAAATTCAAGGCAATTTTATCCTTTTTGTTTCTGTTTAATAAAGATACACAAAAAAATATTTCAAGTACCACACCTGCTGATAATATCAAAAATAAAAAATGCTTTACGTGGTTACACATACTCTCATACCCCCAAAAAATCAGGAGATGGATAATAAGAATAAAAGAACAAACTCTGTTCGTTTTATTCCAAGACATATTTTCTCCACTACATGATAATATGTCCTTTAGCAATAGCAAAAAAAAAGCGTAACATATTTTCTGGAAGTGTTTATGCTACTGCAAAAAATGGGCAACAAGAACAGATGACATATATGACAATGATAGTCCTTTTTTGTTTTGTTTTTTTTATTTTTCCCAAGGGTAGTTTTTTACAATATTATAACTTGTATAACAATTTATGTTGATCCAATTCTCTTTTTTTACTTTCTAGAATGGTTCCGGCTAAATTCTACTGTTTGGTTGCAGCTATCGTTGGTTTCTGCCTAATTTTGGTAACAGCTACAGAAGCAGCACCCATGCCAAGGTAGTAGTATCCTTAAATGTTGTTTATATTCATATTATGAAATATTTAGTTCAGGCTGTAGCGGCAAAAATAACAAGAGGTTCAAGAAAGATCATGGTGTAAGATCCCATGTCTTATCCAATATCTCTGGACAAGCCTATGTAGCCCCAGTGGCTTTACTGATAGCGTAGTCCAATTGAACGTTCAAGTTCAGTTTCTTATCCAGCATTACTGCCAGAAATTTGACTGAGTCTGAATAGGACTCAAAAAAGACTTAGATCGAATTTGTATTGTTTGGAGAAAGCCTTAAAAGTCTGTGGGTGAAATTGGTGGCAGCGGTAGGATCAGAGTAACGGACACAGAACAGTTTGATTGATAGGCTCTCCGTGGGGCACCTACGTCTAAACTTCTTAGAATGCTGTTCACATGCGCCAACAGTGATGTAAGTGAAATTGGTGGCAGCGATGGGATCTTAGAGGGATGGGTTCAGCGAAACGGGGACAGGGAGAGATGTGAAGTTCCGACAGCGTTTGAAGCTATTTGGAGCTGGCTCTGACGAGACAGACCAGGTTGCGAGAATCAGCTGATTTGTAGAGTTGAAGAGAGGCCACTATAGAGCACCAGAGGGACACAGGGAATTAGTGGCAGCCGTCTCCAGTTCACACATTGAGGCAAAGAGCATTTCTGATTTCGAGATTTCTTGAAACTTAGTCCAATTGCTTTTCCCGGAAAAGGGTGCCAGGATGTCGGAAGCCTACAATGTCGACCCCGTTGTGCAGATGGTCGAACACTGATGTTTCATCCAAAATACGCCAGTTTTCGATCTTATCGAAGTTTAGTATACTACTAAAGGCGGAGGTCTAGAAACTTCTCCCTACCAGCTGGCTAACGGTGGACTATCTTTGTCGTATTTCGTTCCTGGAGATCCCGGGTTTCCTCCTATGAACTAAGGGGTTTGTCAAAGTTATTTCCGTGAGTGAAATTGGTGGCAGCGGTGCGATCAGAGTAACGAAGACAGAACTGGCTCTGCTAATTGAGGTAGTTGGTTTCTTTAGTGTCCCACCTGTTATTTGACATCTGACAACTTAGTTATTTTTACTCCCGAGAGCTTGAACTATCTTTCTTCTATGAGAATAACGCAATATTTTAAACGGTGTGCAATATTTAATAGAATATGATTTTAAGTTCACTCTCTTTTTACAAAAAACAAAAAATTGCTAAAATTCCTCCCCAAATTCACTTATCCAAAAAAACACTAAAAATCACCAGCAAATAACAATTGCTACCATAAAATCCCAACGTCCAGGTGTTAAGATAAATATCCGAAATGTCCTTCCTGGCGTAAAGGTAATAAGGCTCGCTCGAATCTCCGGCAATATCTCACGTGCCATGTTTTATCGGAACGCTCTATGGCCGCAATCACCACTGCCAAGGATGATTCCCCAGCGTGAAGCTGATTAATGGATTCCTGCGGATGAAAAGTGCCTGGCCAGGAAAAATTAAATCAAATCACAATCGGCACCTAAAATGTCGATGGGGAAGGAAATGGGGAGTCATCCTCTCATTCTGCTCCCACCCTGGTTGTATGAAATTACAAAGGGGATGTTGTCTGGAAAATTAATTTTTGCCTGAAATATTACGTGTGTGTGGAAATTAATTCAGAACAATTTTCGAGCATTTCTGTTTTCGGGGATTATTTGCATTTTTC
This sequence comes from Thereva unica, assembly GCA_949987705.1. Lineage (NCBI taxonomy): Eukaryota > Metazoa > Arthropoda > Insecta > Diptera > Therevidae > Thereva > Thereva unica. The sequence goes on from OX465285.1 coordinate 4,306,497, forward strand.
ATTTCGACAAGGACTTGCAGCCCCAGCATCTCGCCCCCGCATTGCCAAGTAAAGTTTTAGTTCTTATTCAATTATTTGCTAAGCTTGCATCTAGCACCATAAGCCAAAGTGCAAACTGCCACGATATCCACATGCAGCTTTCGCCAAAGAGAAGGGTTAATCTAAGTAAATATTCCTGGGTGCTGTGGGTATTGAGCCCTCGTGCCAGTCCTTGCGGTGGTAGTTAATTTATGCAAGTCCGACGGACGTAAACTTTCATGGCACTACTAAAAGGCAATTCAATATCAGAGAGAGAGACTGGTACACAAAAGGCAACAGCCATGCCAGCATTATCCCGGTTGTTATTGCTGCAGGACCTTAATTTCAGGCTCTGCAAGCTTTGTGCACTTTAATATAGGGGGCGCATTAGCTTGCTGCAAGAAGAAGGCAAACTTTCGAAACCTTGTTTAAGCAGCCTTACTCCAGGCCCGGGGGTGGTGATGGTTCTTAGATTTTAAGGCTATTTGCTGCACCCACACACACACACTCACTCTCTCCCTGTGTGTTTCCGTTCCTGACCACTAACGGACTAGTAATGAGACTGCCTAATCCCATTATTAATTTGACAGAGCAGAAACTTCTTTCTTGGGTGCTAAGCAGCCCGATAAGGCGATAACAGTTATTAATTTCTCAGAGGATAAGCGCTATGAATTTTTAAGTTGCTGAAAGTTTTGAATATGATTTAGATAAGTTTCTTGAACATGGGAGAGAGTAGTGCTTCTCAAACCACATTGGTCGACTTTCAACAACAAAGCATCACAGTTCAGGAGCGGTTAAACATACAAACAGGAGCTAATTTTATCCTTTACAGAATATACTAAAGATATGTATTCTTGTGCACAAAACGTGACGTCGTGTCTACAGCTGGACATTGATAGATGGGATTGACGTAGGTGAACACCTCAAATATGTTCTTTGTCTGTATTGAGGGGAGTTTTAATGCCGGAAGGGCAAACAGGTGAAAATTGATGCTTTTAATGGATGATGTCAATTCAGGTCAACAACCAATTTTTACTGGGATTCCTTTTTGTGCGGCTGGTGATCTGGATGAGCTTTGGGGTCTCTTGCAATGCCAAGCTATCTAAAATTGCATCGAGCTACCGCATTCTCAGTCGAATCCTTTTTATTTTACGGCCTGACATTTAAAGACTTCCTTTTACGTTCGTTCTTCGTTCACTCTAACGACTTCTAGCCAGTCGATCTTTGTTTTTGTATGCAAAGTAGACCATGTTTCTTCCTTGGATTCTGTCATATATCGAGATGTACCCATGAGATATCAATGGTCCAAGATAACCCTATTATAGTTCTCCGGATTTTATCCAGACTCTCCTCAACCCATATCGAGAAAAAGTGGGCTCAAGCAATCTCTCCACCTATCGCCCAATAGCGATTGCCTCTATTCTCTCAAAAGCTGTGGTGACGATTATGGCTTACCTAAGCTTAAGGCACAAGTAGACTCTAACAAAATCCTAAATGACAAATAGTTTGACTTCAAAGAGCTCAAGAGTTCATCCTGGACCAGGACTAACCGAATACCATTGCACCAACATAGGCACCGACTTAGTAAGTCCGAATTGGTTGCTCTGGATATCTCCAAGGCTTTTGATATAGTTTATCTGTTCTGTTAGCCGAACTCCAAGCTGACCAACGTCATGACGAACCAGTAGCTGACCAGCGTTCGTGAATTCTCACTTTATAGCACTGTACTATTCTTTGTCATCATGGCGAGATAGGTCAACATCTTTTGAAGAAACGCGAACTACCATGGCTTAGCATAGAATCGAATCGCGGACCTCTAGATTGGTAGTCACAAGTTTTAACTCTTAACTATCAAAATAGGCACACATATTTCCAGAAGAAGTCTTAAGCGAGCTGTTGAATTTGAATGAAAATATCATAAAGTTACCTGAATCCTGTTTTAATTATAATGGCGACACCAAAGACCATGCTATAAGATAACTAAAAAAACGAAATATATCCGGGGACTTATTATGCTAGGTTAGGATTTTATGACACAAGAGAGCGAACGACAGGTGGCAACTATATACGAACTTCTATCTTACATACTTATTAAAGGGAGTCTAAGCAAGTCAAATAGATTGAGAGTAAAACATTATCTGCCCAAAATAAAAACAAAAAAATTTCAACTCTGCAAACTAAGGACCTCAAACCCCGACGGGAAGAACTTTGCTGTCAAAATACTTCAAAACTGTCAAATATTTCAGACGTCCTGAAAAAGTTTGATCTACAGATACCGAGACTAGAGAGACTATTACAGTCCGTTCCTGGCACCTTCCGACACAAGCTAGTATCTTTAAAGCTGGTGATCCTGAAGGTATGCGAAACAATTGACCTCGAAAGTACACAAGAATGTAGCATTGAATTTTTCATAGATAGGCAAATCTTTATAAAAACCCTAGAAGACTCAGGGATGATGAACTTCATGCTAGTGGAGTGGTGCCGAGCTGAGCTAGATAAGCCAGGTAGAAGGCATCATGTAAATCTCTTCTGGGTTCGCGTGCAAAAGAACATTGATGAAAACAAGAAAACCAACCACCTAGTCAAACAGGGAGTGTCTTTCCGGGCTCGAAGATCGAGATGATCGGCAGCCCAATAGGCGGAGGCAAAAACGCTGCTACAATCAGCTGCTGATAGCCAGAAAAATGTGCAGCGCAATGAAAGCCTGTATCATCTTTAGGATAACTAAGCCCATTTACAACAAAGAAAGAAAAACGAAAAGATCCCGAAGATATTGTCATTTATTACATTGGCCCATTGGAAATATCACGTTTCATCCCTCACTGTATCCCACTTCTTATGTAAAAGCCCGGCTGTAGCCAAACTAAGCAGTTAAGTTCTTGAAGGCTTAAAAGAGATGTCCACCCTAGGGGTCACCGGTATCTATGCATAACAAACTTCAGAGGATGGTCTCAAACATCCACCGCAGTTAGTAAAATAACCACCAAAGTTTAGGAACATGACGTTGTGGCATCAGAGGGCTAATTGGGTCTCCGGTGGGCCATTAAACCTAAACCAAACTTCACTTAGGAACAACACTACACCAACTGATTCAGTATGACAAGTTGTCTGAAAAAGCTGGGAATATAAAATCGACGAGTTGAAAGTAGACCAACTTTTGCGTTGCGCAACTATATGTGAGGTCGCATTTGAATGCATGCACTTGTACAATATCTATTGCCGCATTTACTGCACGCACGCATGTTCCTGACTCTAGCTTATCGATTAAAGTGCTTTCTGCCGAGCTTTCAAGTCTCAGATTCACGTGATTCATTTTAAACTTCAACTTTTGGAAGGTGCTGTCGACTGCTGTTACTGAACCAAAGTAGGTACAGTTGGACTGGTTCAAATCCGTGCTGATTTAAAGTTCGTGCTCCAATTTAGGTGCCAATAGCCTGCACAGCTGTTGTTTTCTTTCAATGTCTTCTATGTAAGGCCGTATTTGGGTGGACTTTTGGAAGATTTTGCATCTTGCCGGCCCAACCAAATTATAGATCACTTCAATCCAGACCAAACAACATATAGCCAATTATTCTCCACAAGATGCCTGGCTATATTACAGTTACGTGCTCCTGGAGGAATTCAAAGTCATCTAGTTTCCGAAGGTCGACAGACGCTCATCATCTTTTGTCTTAAGTATCCTAGAACACATGTTAGATCTATATCTCTGAAACTCCATAATAGAGGTCACTAGATCTGCATCTCAGCATGCATGCTACAAAAAGAAACACCGAAGAGGAGAGTGCACGATTTTGCATACTGTAGAAGGCGCCATTAACCATCCGTGAGGATCTGGTGGAATTCGGGATTTCAGCACCAATTGTATCCCAGACTCCGGCTTGGATGTGACTGTCCGCTCGGTTCAAATTAGTAGGTTGTCTAATCAAAGAAAAGATAAAGAGTGTGACTTTCTACCACACAGGGCCGGTGCTTGGTTTTTTTGCGCCCGGTGCAGTGGGATTTTTTTCTAATATTTTACTTCTGATTCTCGAAGACGAAGGTCTGCTCCTTAACTTTTTGAGTAAAATCTTTTCGGGTTAAAAAAAAAATCTTACATGAGCAGATATTTTATGAAAATCCCGAACCTTACATCTCTTCTGCACGAGGGGAAATAAAATTTCTCCGTTTTTTCTTGTATGAAAAAGTACAGAAGAAGAAATTTTGTAACTTTGTTGCGCCCGCGTGATCTACAAGAATCGGCGACAGACTTACTGAATACTTTATCGAGAAAATAGACTGGTAAAATAAATCGTGAGAGAATTCTTTTTATATGTATATGAAAATGAAGTCACGGAAAAGCTTTTTCAATTTTTTTTTTTTTTAACTTAATTTCGGAAAATGTTCTCTGTCCTATTGCGCCCGGTGCAAGTGCACAATTCGCACCTATGAACTATGAACATTGGTAAGAAACAGCCCAAAATTTGGTATACACAAACACAAAGCATAAGTTTTGAGCCTAAAGAAAACTTTTTGTAACAATGTAAATCAAATTTGAAAGAAAATTAAAGTTTGTTCAATACCAGCCTCACCTCACCGTGAATCTGTCGAATTTAGAATTGTCAAAACTTTCTTTTACGGAACCACTGATAATGCCAAATACTCTACATGGAAAAACTGCATAAAATTTTATATTACAAAAATGTCCTTTTTATACCCTCAAAATTTTATGGTTTTTTCATGTACATTTCCTCCTGAGAAACACTCCTATTCACGCCTGCAGCCCACTTCTACTTCATCCGAATGAACTTCTTCCAATAAAAGAAGAAACCCACTTCCAGCTCCCTTCGCAGTTCCGCTGCGTCACGGCACATACTGCAATAAAATAGGTAATTGCTATGAAAACTTTTCCCTATAAAATAAATAAAGGAAAAGCCACCTCCACTCAATTCCGGCGAAAATAAGTAATCTTACAACAAAAGGATGAAAGCGAATCTCACGAGATGAGAAACTCCTGACTTCGGTGTGTGTCCACGAATGTCAGCCAATATCTAACTAAAAGTAAGTAGCAACATCCCCAGAAGATTTTCGGTTGAGGGAAACTTTTCCCAAGCAGTCCTTTCAAAATAAACTCCAAATTGGATATTTTTTTGGTCGTATTGGGCTCCGTGGGCCCCCGGTGGATTTCATTTGAGGAAATTTTAGAATTCCACAGGGTCCAAGTGTGTACGTGTCAAAAAATTCAATAAAACTTTGATATGCTTGTTGGCGACATTGAACATCACCAATGAATAAGAAGCAATGAAATGAAATACAATTTTTGCCCTTTTGTCCTCTTTTCCAGCCACAGCAACGCCTACTACAACGACCTGGAGGAGCCCCCCGAGGATGCCCTCATGGACCTGGTGGCACGACTAAGACAGACAATTATCCGAGCACGTGATGATCTCGAGAAGTAAGTATCCTTTTTCTTCTTCTTCTACTTAACTTTGTTTAGCATTCATTAGCCAGTTCGCAAGGACCTCAGAAAGTTTACACCACCACGTATATTCTCACCCGCACATGGGACAGGCAAATTAATACATACACATACACAAAAACGTACTAGCAACCCGATGCGTAGGCGCACCTGATCCTCCAGGGACTTAACACCTTTTATTTAAATGTCACCTGAAGCATTATTAACCTTACGCGGGATACTTGCAAAACAGCCGCGCCGTTCCGGGGAATGTCAAAGGCCGCAGGATTTATGAATCCCTAATTCGTTATGGAAGGCAATTTGTTGTATTAAAGACACTTGCCGGCGTCCTCGGCTCCTTTGCGGCTTCGTTGCGAGGGGTGGAAGCCAGATTTAGCGGGGGTTGAGATATTTTTAATCCACGTAATTAGATAATAAAAGTGTAATCCTGGGGCATATGGATGCCTGCGGAGTATTGCCAGGGGGAGACAAGTTATGGCTGCTAGCAATCTGTTGATGATGAATAAATGACTTCGTTACGTAATTGATGTAGTGGTTGATATTAAGGGGGGATGATTCTTGTCCTTCGTAGATTATTCATGTTTTCTAGTTTTTTTTTGCTGCGTTGTTTGGACATCGTAGAATTGGGAAATGTTTTCTTTTTTTTGGTTTATGTGCGTCATTCTTTTGTAAGTATATATATCTTGTCACAATTTGATCCTGACTCTTTCGTCAGGATAAGAATTGATCCGAATTCTACATTTGGTCTAACAAACAGTTTTAAGAGGCTTCTTTTGAAGAACTCATTAAGTTTCGCAGAGCTTGGATCAGACACAGGCCCGTAAAAAATATTTTGTCTGCACGGTTCATGTCTGTACGTGTCTGTGGGTGTCTGCCGGGAAATATGAATAGAGCATGGGAACCGTGCAGACATTTTTTCTGGGTTACCTTCTACTGAAAAGTGTTTGAACATTTTCAACAAAAATATAACTGTAGAATCTGTCGTCTGATATGGCACACTAGATGTAAAGAAACGGCGTCTGCCGGTATCTGGTGCTGTGCGTGTCTGGCACGCTTGATGTCTGGTTCATATAAACGGACCTTTAAGTGCGTTTCAGCAGATCGTCGTATATGTAAATATGGTCTAGAATGTTTTTAGGGCGCAACTCATAAGCAAACCATACATCGAGCTTGAAGACCAAAGCAGGACATTTAAAGAGATTAATTGTGAAACTCTCGTCGCCATCAGTGCAAAGTAGGCTTTCTGTCTCTTAGTTGTACCTTATGGAGATGGTACTGTACCCCACATGACCATTCAGATATCCCATCAACAATCTTAGGTCCGACATGTTTAGATGACAACGCCCCTTGAGGCAGAGTCTTATTAGTTCTTTAGACTATCCAAGACCTATGTCTTGGACCACCAGACTATAGGAGCGTAAGTGACAACAGGTTTAACGATCGTATTATATATCTAATATATAATTTGTAGTGTAAGACCCATATGTTATACAAAAGCCTTTTACACGCCCATATAACTTTGGAGGTTGTCCGTTTCAGCTCAGGATTATTCCTAAATATTTTATAGAATCTGAGTGTCGTATCCTGGATGCAAATAGAACTTAGTTCCAATATGTAATATTTTCAAAAAGCAACCAAGTCGGCCTTATTTAGGTTAATTGAAATGCCCTCCGTGGTACAAAATCTTTGAACTTCTCGGAGTGCTGCTCTCACGAGCTCTGCAATGGTCAAGTCAAACTACTCTGAGAAAATGATAGATCATCTGCATAAGCCGGCTCTACACGATGCAATGCGTATCATTCGAATGTTGGCTTCTAACCATTCGGTCAGCACCGGCAATAACCCGAACGTGTCTAAATAAGAACTTTAGACGCGTGACATTGGACACTCGTAGTTCCTCATTTACGATACAAAATTGGTGGCAGCGGTGGGATAGCAAGAAATTGCCAAATTCTAGCACTTATTCCCAAATATAAATCGCGTTCCCTGCACAGCGTTTTACTTCTTCTCCTTCCTTCTTTTTTGTACAAGGTATCAGGTCCACAAGATTGTTCTATTGTACTATTGTATCCGTGACCACTGTTTGGCCTATTGAACTACAGCCTCTATAGCTGAAATCCAGGTAGGCCAGGTCGCATAAACAAATTCCGCAGCTCGCCTGGTAGATTATCCCTTAAGCATGGTAGTTCTAGTCGGATTTTTTTGATGAGATAAGATTGGACTCTTCGCCATCGCAAAACTGTGACAGAGGACATGAAGGGCAGACTCGTTATCCGATGGCCTTACATTCAACGCAGATGGCAATTTAGGCGCAGAGTTCAGTACTCAAGCCCACCAGTGGCGTCCTGACATCTCTTCTACAAACTGATTGAAAGAGACCAAACCAGGCAGATCTCTAGCTCTCGATGTATTTCAGCCGAGTCCGATCGTCATAACCCTTGGGAGACTCGTATGGCCAGTTGGAGCAAATAAGTCCCTAATCGATTTTTGTAGTGGCAAAGCCTTGAACGGCCAGGGTATCCCCTTTTTATTGCCGTCGAGGCTCGGTAACCCGAGTTCTTCTTCATAACGCTAAGAACTGTAGAATGATTCCTGTAAAGATCATCGCTGAGATGGCCATTCGTTTTCAGCTTCAGCACAGAGTTTATAGTGATTTTCACTTCTTTGACTCGAGCTTAGAGGTACTGCCAGAATTTCTATCTATAGTGCCAAGTCGAGCAGCAAGCAAGCCAAAATTGTTTTGTAGTCTATAATATGCATTAAGCCCTATATTTACCGTCCGATCTCAATCAAAACATTCCCTTAATAATATATCATCCTTTTAATAGAAAATACCTCCATATTAAAATCCCATTCCTGATTAAATCTTCAAGACCCATTAGTCCTGTTTTTCCTTTTATCCCTTCAACATACATACACCCATATGACCCATACAACTTCGCCGATTGCAAATAATCAAGTTCAAGAGCCCTCCATTAAGGACTAAACTACCACCACCAACCCCTGCCGCACCACTTCCTATGCCCCCAAAAACAAGAAACAGCCCTCGTTTATTATTAATTATGATCGATTGGGTTTAATTGAAACCAATTCAAATGGACTGTAGCACAACCTGTCAATTATTCCATCGCCGCTCCATATTCTGGGGGTTAATATCGTCGAAATTATGGGATTTTCAAGTGGCAACTAAATTCGGTTTACCCTGGGGCTATTTACTCCATAAAATTGATTCAACAGATAAGTGGCTGTCATTTTGTGGAAATGCCTACAACATTGGTGTATCATTCTGTCCAATCTTAACGGTTAGGTGTTTTATTGGCCTATTAATGGACTGTTCGTACCTGGGCAGTATTTATTTCTTTGGTTAATGTTTTTCTCACCGAGGGATTGTTAGAAAGGAAATAAGAAGTGATGAAGTGATGTTAGATAAAACAGAATGATGTATGTTTTAGGAGCTGTCATAATGTTGTAATTAGTTCTAATTTTGTAGGAGTGGTACATATGATTTTTTGGGTTAGGGGTTAATTAACACGCAGTATAAGAGAGCTTGTAAAAATCTTATTAGAAATAGCATTTGGTTGAAAATCATTGTCGAGAATCCCTTCAAGCTCTGGTATCGTTATTGATGATACAAAATTGGTGGCAGCGGTGGGATATCAAAAAATTGTCAAAAAATCTAGCTCTTATTCCCAAATGTAAATCCTGTTCTCATCATTATGTTCTCTAGGGTATACAGTTTTATATTTATAAAAAATTTCCAGGAGTGCTCTGAGTGCGGAGTTCGGAAACACCGAGTGCCGAGAACAGTTCGATAATCGAATTGTTCTATATTTATAAACGGGCTTCTAAATGGTAACGTAACGGAAGAACCCTGGCATTTGTGTGTCTGGCATCAAATGTTATCTATCTTACAATCATCTGCACATCAAGTTCTTCCGTGGTTCCTAAAAAATAAATTGGTCTAAGCTTCAGGTACTTGTGGCCTCGAAATCAGACCTGCTTGGCGCTTCTAATCAACTAAGTTTGTGCACAGGTAACGGCTGCCACATTCACATACTCTAAAAGGTCTTTTCCAAGAACTCCTCCAATGGAATGGGTCTTCTTAAAAATTCCTGCTGCAATTTGCAGGGTCGTTTACAGTCATCCAGATCGATATTGCCGGAACGTCTTTGGGAACATCTTCGACCGAGAAAAGGTTAAATTGGCAGTAGAGAGGAAATGGAATTTTCTCGGCACCCCTTCCCGTTTTCATCATCATCATTGCGCTCCTCTAATCCCTCATGGGACATAGGTCGGAAACAGTTGACCTCCAGCGGACTCTGTTTTGCGCCTCAGCTCCGACCAGGTTCTCCCAGTTGTTGCGGCTTCTGCTAGTAGGGTTCTCCTCCACGTTGTTCTTGGTCTCTTCAGCGTTTTAGAGCCAGCTTAATTTGGGAATACATTTCAACGATCTGAATCTTTTTTATAGCTCCTATAACGCTTTTGAAGGAGCATAAAGAAAGGTGTGCTCCCTGCAATGACATGTAGTGTTAAAAAGTATATGGAACTGGTATGGGATCGGGAGCGCTGCAAGGTTTTTGAGGAGTGCTCAAATATGGAGCATGCCAGACCGTCCCTTCTTCGGAGTCCATTATAGATGTCTAGACAGTTTACCGGATACCTTTACTTACTTTGTCACATTGGTCCTAGTCAACCTACATAGTCGTGTATTCTTCTTAAATGGTTCTACAGTGCTTGTAGGACTCGCGCCGTAAATCCTGACTACTCCTAGGCTGCCTTTTCGATTCGAGCGTGGTCTGCTCCAGTCCCTGTCTGCGCGGTCATATCACGGAAGATGTGAATAAGTTCATGCACACTATACAGAAAAATATTATTTTGTCTGGCACGGCACGTGTCTGGCACGCTCGATGTCTGTAGATATGAACGGACCATTGGCGTTTCTGAGAATTATTCTCTTTCGTATACCAGCAACCAAAGCTCCTTCAGGTCGTTACTACCAGTTGACCCCTGCCTTTTGGGGATGCTGAATTCACTCATGGCTTCGTAGAGACGGTATTACAATACTTTGCACTAATTCTATTGCTTTAATAGTCTCGTCTGTCTCAATGTCTATTATAGTTAATAACACAGTCAATCTGCCTCACTTTTGGTACTCTGCCTCACCTCTGCGTGCACTTTTGTACTATGCCGTATTTCTTCAATATAGTAGCTTGGTATAAACTTTATTAGGACACCCTGTGCTGTTAATACCTTAATGGAGGCATAATGAAAAGTACTCAAGAAAAATCGTAAAAATAACTACAACTTTTCCCTATTTTTTTTTTTTTTAATTCCAGCTCAAAGAGGACTGTCGATTTTGGCCTAGCTCGAGGATATTCTGGTATACAAGAAGCTAAACATAGGATGGGCTTGGCCGCTGCCAACTTCGCTGGTGGTCCAGGACGTAGACGGCGATCCGAAACAGATGCCTGAATTGATGAACTGCAGGACATTGAAAATTTCCTAAAACACTCATCAAAATCCTGCTAATTTAGACCTTTAACTAATAAAAACAAAAATAATTATTATTGTCTTTCCTCTGTATATTGCCTAATTTAAATTATATATGAGAAAAATAACAAAACTAATAAAAAAAATTAAATTTCCTTTATTTTTTAAGTTTTTTATTTAAATTTAAAATTATATTTTTCAGCCTAATTCAGTAATTTTGTTCCCCATTAATTTTTGCCATTTGAGATTTCCATTTCATGAATAAAAATATTTTTCTATAATATACCTATAACACACAAAAAAAAACAATTAGTTCAAAAATTAAGTAAAAAACATGTAAATGTTACCTAAAAAAACTTAGACCTAAAAAACCTAAATGTTGTAAAATCAAAAAACCAAAAAAAAAATTAATAAATAAAAATAAATAAAAAGTATTTTTTTTCTCTTACAACAAAAATGTAGTTAATGAGAGGCCCCCGAGAGAATTAACTATAAATGAGGACTAAGAGTCTTAAATTTAATGCAAAACTTAAAAAAAAATTAGTGATTAAAAAAAGTAAAAAAAAAAAATAAATATTTATTAAAAAAAAGCTAAAAACGCACCTTGACTGTAACACTGTATACTGAAACACGCTTTTTTCAAAAATTTGCTTTTAAATATTTTTTTTTAATTAAAATAAAAACTAAAACAAAAAATTTGTTATAAATAATTTTTGTGGGCTAAAATTCTTTTTTTACAAATTTCATGGTGCAACGCGCATGCAAAGAAACGAATTTCTTTTTTAGTAGTAAAAACTTATTTTTTTTTAGTAAAAACATAAATAAATAAATACAAAATTTGTTAAGTTTTAAAAATTTAAAAACAAATAAATTTTATTTACAAAAAGGGAACGAAAAAAAAATTCACAATTTTTGAATTATCATAATGTTAGGACATTGAAGTTACTACTACTGCTACTACTATTACTACTACTCTACAATTACTACTACTACTATTATTATTTATGAGCAGCTGTTTTACTTGTGTGAGTAAAAATAAAGAGATAAAAACAAAATGAGAAGAAAATAAATATTATATATATATATACAAGAATTATTAATAATATACATTCATTATAAATACAAAATGAGTAAATATAAACACAGAAAAAAAACAATTTAAACTATGTAAAATATTAAATAAAAAAAAAACAAAAACATAAATACAAAATAAAATTTAATTTGTTAAATGAGCAGATATTTTATGTGGTTGTGATGTGTTGCCCCCTGTCTCTAAACATCCTTTCCGTATTTTTAATTTTTCAGTGAAATTTGGCAACAGTGATTGGCAGTGATCGGAACTATTACCAAATATGGGCCCCTCTATTAGTAAAAACTTACTCAGGAGAAACTTCCCAAAACCGCGAAATATGCAAAGGGGTACCCCTTGCGATATTTTTGGGAAATTTTTCTAAAGTGCTCGGATCTGGATGAATGGGGCATCGTTGGAAAGGGCTCGCTCCCCGAGTTCAGAGCAATTTATTTTACCAAAAAATATCAAGGGGTTCGGGAGTTATGCCCTTTTTTGTGAACTCCCAAAGGAGGGCTGCGAAATGCCCATTATCTCGGGAAATACTGGTCAGCCCGGGGTGGGATTAAATTCACAGACTCCCTGCGAGGTCCCTAACAATTTCCCATTCAAAAAAGGGCCACTCCAGAAATTGCCCAAAACCGGAAATTTTCAAAGGGGTACCCCTTTGGATTTTTTTGGGTAATTTTTCGAAAGTGCTCGGATCTGGATGAATGGGGCATTGTTGGAAAGGGCTCGCTCCCCCGAGTTCAGAGCACTTTAGTTTGTCCCAAAATTCCAAGGCGTTCGGGAGTTATGCCCTTTTTTGTGAACTCCCAAAGGAGGGCTGCGAAATGCCCATTATCTCGGGAAATAGTGGTCAGCCCGGGGTGGGATTAAATTCCCAGACTCCCTGCGAGGTCCCTAACAATTTCCCATTCAAAAAAGGCCACTCCAGAAATTGCCCAAAACCGGAAATTTTCAAAGGGGTACCCCTTTGGATTTTTTTGGGTTATTTTTCGAAAGTGCTCGGATCTGGATGAATGGGGCATCGTTGGAAAGGGCTCGCTCCCCCGAGTTCAGAGCACTTTAGTTTGTCCCAAAATTCCAAGGCGTTCGGGAGTTATGCCCTTTTTTGTGAACTCCCAAAGGAGGGCTGCGAAATGCCCATTATCTCGGGAAATAGTGGTCAGCCCGGGGTGGGATTAAATTCCCAGACTCCCTGCGAGGTCCCTAACAATTTCCCATTCAAAAAATGGCCACTCCAGAAATTGCCCAAAACCGGAAATTTTCAAAGGGGTACCCCTTTGGATTTTTTTGGGTTATTTTTCGAAAGTGCTCGGATCTGGATGAATGGGGCATCGTTGGAAAGGGCCTGCTCCCCCGAGTTCAGAGCACTTTAGTTTGTCCCAAAATTCCAAGGCGTTCGGGAGTTATGCCCTTTTTTGTGAACTCCCAAAGGAGGGCTGCGAAATGCCCATTATCTCGGGAAATAGTGGTCAGCCCGGGGTGGGATTAAATTCCCAGACTCCCTGCGAGGTCCCTAACAATTTCCCATTCAAAAAAAAGCCACTCCAGAAATTGCCCAAAACCGGAAATTTTCAAAGGGGTACCCCTTTGGATTTTTTTGGGTTATTTTTCGAAAGTGCTCGGATCTGGATGAATGGGGCATCGTTGGAAAGGGCTCGCTCCCCCGAGTTCAGAGCACTTTAGTTTGTCCCAAAATTCCAAGGGGTTCGGGAGTTATGCCCTTTTTTGTGAACTCCCAAAGGAGGGCTGCGAAATGCCCATTATCTCGGGAAATAGTGGTCAGCCCGGGGTGGGATTAAATTCCCAGACTCCCTGCGAGGTCCCTAACAATTTCCCATTCAAAAAAGGGCCACTCCAGAAATTGCCCAAAACCGGAAATTTTCAAAGGGGTACCCCTTTGGATTTTTTTGGGTTATTTTTCGAAAGTGCTCGGATCTGGATGAATGGGGCATCGTTGGAAAGGGCTCGCTCCCCCGAGTTCAGAGCACTTTAGTTTGTCCCAAAATTCCAAGGCGTTCGGGAGTTATGCCCTTTTTTGTGAACTCCCAAAGGAGGGCTGCGAAATGCCCATTATCTCGGGAAATAGTGGTCAGCCCGGGGTGGGATTAAATTCCCAGACTCCCTGCGAGGTCCCTAACAATTTCCCATTCAAAAAAGGGCCACTCCAGAAATTGCCCAAAACCGGAAATTTTCAAAGGGGTACCCCTTTGGATTTTTTTGGGTTATTTTTCGAAAGTGCTCGGATCTGGATGAATGGGGCATCGTTGGAAAGGGCTCGCTCCCCCGAGTTCAGAGCACTTTAGTTTGCCCCAAAATTCCAAGGCGTTCGGGAGTTATGCCCTTTTTTGTGAACTCCCAAAGGAGGGCTGCGAAATGCCCATTACCTCGGGAAATAGTGGTCAGCCCGGGGTGGGATTAAATTCCCAGACTCCCTGCAAGGTCCCTAACAATTTCCCATTCAAAAAAGGGCCACTCCAGAAATTGCCCAAAACCGGAAATTTTCAAAGGGGTAGCCCTTTGGATTTTTTTGGGTTATTTTTCGAAAGTGCTCGGATCTGGATGAATGGGGCATCGTTGGAAAGGGCTCGCTCCCCCGAGTTCAGAGCACTTTAGTTTGTCCCAAAATTCCAAGGCGTTCGGGAGTTATGCCCTTTTTTGTGAACTCCCAAAGGAGGGCTGCGAAATGCCCATTATCTCGGGAAATAGTGGTCAGCCCGGGGTGGGATTAAATTCCCAGACTCCCTGCGAGGTCCCTAACAATTTCCCATTCAAAAAAGGGCCACTCCAGAAATTGCCCAAAACCGGAAATTTTCAAAGGGGTAGCCCTTTGGATTTTTTTGGGTTATTTTTCGAAAGTGCTCGGATCTGGATGAATGGGGCATCGTTGGAAAGGGCTCGCTCCCCCGAGTTCAGAGCACTTTAGTTTGCCCCAAAATTCCAAGGCGTTCGGGAGTTATGCCCTTTTTTGTGAACTCCCAAAGGAGGGCTGCGAAATGCCCATTACCTCGGGAAATAGTGGTCAGCCCGGGGTGGGATTAAATTCCCAGACTCCCTGCAAGGTCCCTAACAATTTCCCATTCAAAAAAGGGCCACTCCAGAAATTGCCCAAAACCGGAAATTTTCAAAGGGGTAGCCCTTTGGATTTTTTTGGGTTATTTTTCGAAAGTGCTCGGATCTGGATGAATGGGGCATCGTTGGAAAGGGCTCGCTCCCCCGAGTTCAGAGCACTTTAGTTTGCCCCAAAATTCCAAGGCGTTCGGGAGTTATGCCCTTTTTTGTGAACTCCCAAAGGAGGGCTGCGAAATGCCCATTACCTCGGGAAATAGTGGTCAGCCCGGGGTGGGATTAAATTCCCAGACTCCCTGCAAGGTCCCTAACAATTTCCCATTCAAAAAAGGGCCACTCCAGAAATTGCCCAAAACCGGAAATTTTCAAAGGGGTAGCCCTTTGGATTTTTTTGGGTTATTTTTCGAAAGTGCTCGGATCTGGATGAATGGGGCATCGTTGGAAAGGGCTCGCTCCCCCGAGTTCAGAGCACTTTAGTTTGTCCCAAAATTCCAAGGCGTTCGGGAGTTATGCCCTTTTTTGTGAACTTCCAAAGGAGGGCTGCGAAATGCCCATTATCTCGGGAAATAGTGGTCAGCCCGGGGTGGGATTAAATTCCCAGACTCCCTGCGAGGTCCCTAACAATTTCCCATTCAAAAAATGGCCACTCCAGAAATTGCCCAAAACCGGAAATTTTCAAAGGGGTACCCCTTTGGATTTTTTTGGGTTATTTTTCGAAAGTGCTCGGATCTGGATGAATGGGGCATCGTTGGAAAGGGCCTGCTCCCCCGAGTTCAGAGCACTTTAGTTTGTCCCAAAATTCCAAGGCGTTCGGGAGTTATGCCCTTTTTTGTGAACTCCCAAAGGAGGGCTGCGAAATGCCCATTATCTCGGGAAATAGTGGTCAGCCCGGGGTGGGATTAAATTCCCAGACTCCCTGCGAGGTCCCTAACAATTTCCCATTCAAAAAAAAGCCACTCCAGAAATTGCCCAAAACCGGAAATTTTCAAAGGGGTACCCCTTTGGATTTTTTTGGGTTATTTTTCGAAAGTGCTCGGATCTGGATGAATGGGGCATCGTTGGAAAGGGCTCGCTCCCCCGAGTTCAGAGCACTTTAGTTTGTCCCAAAATTCCAAGGGGTTCGGGAGTTATGCCCTTTTTTGTGAACTCCCAAAGGAGGGCTGCGAAATGCCCATTATCTCGGGAAATAGTGGTCAGCCCGGGGTGGGATTAAATTCCCAGACTCCCTGCGAGGTCCCTAACAATTTCCCATTCAAAAAAGGGCCACTCCAGAAATTGCCCAAAACCGGAAATTTTCAAAGGGGTAGCCCTTTGGATATTTTTGGGAAATTTTTCGAAAGTGCTCGGATCTGGATGAATGGGGCATCGTTGGAAAGGGCTCGCTCCCCCGAGTTCAGAGCATTTTAGTTTGTCCCAAAATTCCAAGGGGTTCGGGAGTTATGCCCTTTTTTGTGAACTCCCAAAGGAGGGCTGCGAAATGCCCATTATCTCGGGAAATAGTGGTCAGCCCGGGGTGGGATTAAATTCCCAGACTCCCTGCGAGGTCCCTAACAATTTCCCATTCAAAAAAGGGCCACTCCAGAAATTGCCCAAAACCGGAAATTTTCAAATATATTTTTGGGAAATTTTTCGAAAGTGCTCGGATCTGGATGAATGGGGCATCGTTGGAAAGGGCCTGCTCCCCCGAGTTCAGAGCACTTTAGTTTGTCCCAAAATTCCAAGGGGTTCGGGATGCCCTTTTTTGTGAACTCCCAAAGGAGGGCTGCGAAATGCCCATTATCTCGGGAAATAGTGGTCAGCCCGGGGTGGGATTAAATTCCCAGACTCCCTGCGAGGTCCCTAACAATTTCCCATTCAAAAAAGGGCCACTCCAGAAATTGCCCAAAACCGGAAATTTTCAAAGGGGTACCCCTTTGGATTTTTTTGGGTAATTTTTCGAAAGTGCTCGGATCTGGATGAATGGGGCATCGTTCTTCTACACGGGAGTAGCCAGCTTCCAGAATTCGTCGCCTCTCCGACGGAGCAAAAAGTGCCCGTACTTCCGCAGGTGGGCCTCTAATGGAGATCTTCTTCCAATGAAGGAGTGATCTAAGCGCACTCCACCGTGGTTCGCGGACTCAGTCTGCCCTCCTTGAAGAGGTATCCCGAAAATTTCCCTTCATTGGAGCCACATTTGGCATCCTACTCCTTGGGTTCAGAAATATCCAACTGGCCTTGTAGGTCGTCCTGTTAGGGAATATGAAGGCCCAAGAAGTGTTTAGAACTTTGAGAGGTGCTAAGGTTTTTTGAAAAAGAGCCGAAATTTTATTTTTTGCTCGAAATTGATTTTCCCATTCATTGTGGTTTCCTCCCCAAAAAATAGAATAACTTTAACCCTTAAATGTAGACCAAGCGTTCCCCCTTAAAATACCACAAACAAAAGACAAAAGTATTATTGTGCGAATAGTTTTAATAGCACCTTGTTTATCTCAAAAACATCAGGTCAGGGCACACCTCAATACCAATCCATTCGCCCATCAACCTTTACCTTTCGATAACCAAATGTTGGTTTACTTCGGTAGTGACAAGTATTTGGTGAAACTAATTGGATCCTCCCCGCAATCATTTGAAAAACTTCACCCCAGAGAAGTGTCAACAATCGGTCAACCAAGTCATCAGTCAGGACATTCCAGAATCCTGCCTAGCTAAACACAACACCGACCTCTCTGGCACAAGAGTCGTCTACCACCGTCAACAGAGCATAGCAGGAGCATAGGTATACATGTCCATAAATATGTAGTTCCAATCATTCCCTACCCACGCCGCCCCAAAAGGGTGATCGCCCACCAGCAGCAGCAGCACTACTTCTATAGAGTGGTTAATGGTTAAAGGTATTGGAGAAATGTTGGCTCCTGTTTCCTGGCCATCGCAGGTCCTGAACTGAACGAATTCGAATTAATTGAATCGGAAATTGCGAGGCAATGATTCCGCATTTGACAATGAGCAAAAACTGCTCTTCTGGATTATTTCCTTTTATTGAACAGTTATCCTCTTGGCCAACAGGATATGGATTTGTCCTGGATAACATAAAAAGGATGAACATAGTCCCCCATTATGCATGTAGAATTAATACCTTGGTCGGGGATGAGGCATGCATGTGGGGAGGACGACGGAAGGATTTTGATACAATTTTAAAATGGTTTCATGAGTGGAGTGGAGATGGTTTCAAGGATTATTAGGTTAGTGGGTATCAATGGAGGGGGTGGGTCCACAAAAAGGTAAAGAATGGTCGGGATTAGGCCGCATTGTTCGGCACAATGAAGTGCACAACGACTTTATTTAACTTATATATACAAAAAGGACATTTTCAGGAAAAACTATTATAAAACAGAACGTGCTTAGCGACAGGATATTTTTTATCTAAAAAAAAGGATAAAAAACAAACTTGAAATAAATTGAATGAAAAAAAAATACAGCGTTTGCCTTTGATGGAAAATTTTGTTCGCGCGTGGTCCCGAGGATCCTTTGAAGTCTCTCACACTTTTCCCAGTATTTTTCTCGCTATTATTTCTGAATTTAAGTTTTTCCTTTTTTTGTCCTTTTTGTTTTGTTTCTGTCTCGTTCATGGATGAAATTGATGCAGAAATATCGTGTCTCTCTTTACCTATGGTTCTATGGAGTTCGCTTGTGTGGAATGGACTAAAATTGGATGGGGAGGGGGGGAATGGAAAAGGACAATGCGAACTTTGAGCAAACTTTTATTGCTTTAGGGATGTTAAGGGTTGCTTTGTTTTCAGTTCGGCACTGCAGCTGGCTTTAATGTTCTTTATCAAGTTAAATATTGACTGGGTGTGTGGGTGCTTGGTTATATCTAGTTTTACGATCGGCATGTCATAAATAATGAGTGGGAGAAGGATTGTTGCTTTTAAGTAATGTATAATTGATTATAACTAGCAAAGTGAGATGG
Source organism: Thereva unica (assembly GCA_949987705.1). Classification (NCBI taxonomy): domain Eukaryota; kingdom Metazoa; phylum Arthropoda; class Insecta; order Diptera; family Therevidae; genus Thereva; species Thereva unica. Next base: position 4,325,550 of record OX465285.1, read on the forward strand.
GGTAAGTGAATTTTTTGATGTATGCAGAGCAAAGACCAGAGGGTATTAACCTGGGAATTTCAGTAATGGCATTGCAAACTGCAGCTGAATTTGTTTGAATAGAAAACTAGTTTGAAACTATGGATGCTGCTTCTTAAAATTAGGATCAGACATAGATATACTGGAACTACATTAAATGCCACTGTACCAGTGATTGATGGATTTTGCGAAGGCATGCGATACAGTACAAACTGGTCACATGGCGCGACCGAAATCCAAATCGAATCGTAAATTTAAAACGTAAATATTGTAGTAATAAGGCCCCTGTAGTTTCTGCTTTATAGTCAATAGAGAAAATTATCGACAAGAAAGATAAAAGGAAACTATCCACAACCCTCATCTGATAAGCTGAATGGGCAGATCTCTGCGGCCCTGTCTGCATCCAAAGGATCTACAGTCAAAACCCGTGCATGCTGGTAAAAAATAACAGGCTAGTCGATGGTCTTCATTAGGGACATTCTACAACTCTTAGCATTACCAGCTGAAGTCCTAGGGAAATCTAACTTTGAAATCCTCTCTCCGAGTGTGCATTTATTGCTAAAAATGACCCTTAAAGTATGCAAAATTAAATAACCGGTCCACAGAGAGGCTACGTCGTTAATATATTAAATGAGAGCTATGAGACCGTGAAAATTTACTTGGTTTTATCTCTTGCCATGAACATACAAGAAATTCTATTCTGGATTTAACCTAAGATACCGAAGGGTAGACCCACATGGTATACATAAATGGCTCCAAGGCAAAGTCACGAATATATGCCAGGTCAGGGTTGAAAGCCCGAGTTTTGTAGATTATCAGGCTATTATCCACACCTTAGAAATTGTACACACCCGAAACCCTGCCAGTTGGAGTGGGTTAAACTGTTCTAGTCGTAGGTCATTCGAAACGCTCGTTTTGGGTGTCAGAACAGAGCACCGGTTTGATAGTACTTTCTCTTGTTTTTGTTGCTGATTACCAAAATCTTAGTCCCGCAGGCCACAAATTAGGACGTCACCCTTACAAATGCAAAAAAAAACCCTGCCTCTTGTAGACGCAATGCGATTTAAAATCTGCCTCGAATTGTCATTATTACTCACGGGAATGTCTCGAAGAACCATATCATGAAACCTGGCTAGAAGTCCACCAGCTTGTTTGACACAATGGCAAGATCATATGTTGGATGGATTCGACTTCCCAATTGGAAGGGGCTACAAACCTAAACGATCCTGAAAAGTATAACAAATTGGTCATCCAGCATACGGTTTAAGCTTAACAAAAGCCTCTTCCCCAGCAGTACAATCGCTTGATATCAGGAGCGAGAGCAGGACCGTGCTTGGCCAGTGTTCATTGTGTGCGCAGCGTGCTTGAGTTTGTCAAATACTGAAAAAGGTCATAGTTTTGCTTAACGTACGAATCCACATTGGTCACTCAGCAGGTTGGTACAAGCGGTCTGACCAATATATGAGGTATAGGGGTATAGTACAATAGGTCAAAGGAATGACCGCAGTAACTTTGGACCCAATATCTCTCGCAAAAAAAATGTACCGTCTCAACAACGGTTTTCAAGGGGACGTTCTATAGTTGGCAGCTCTATGGAAGAGAACTCTCAAGCTGAAATGTGTAGAACTCTTTTTTTCTAACATACAAGAAAGTCAATCCTCAGTTTTCCTTAGAATGTCGCAGCGTGGGCGCCTATGGTAAACTGCTGCCTCTTATACAGACGTTGGTATGGGTATGGTATGGCTTTTGCTGCGAAAGGCCGTGGTTTAAAAGAGAGTTCAGCTTGGGCTACTGTCTTTCACGCAGAGGAGCATGCTATATTGGCATGCGTCTATGAGATCTTACGAAGATTCTATGGCCCCTGTGCAGAAATTCGTTTTTCGTGATAAGTTGTTTGAGTTAAAGAGTAACGTTTCAGTCGATTTATGACTTTTCGTGCAGGGGCCTTAACTCTAGTTAGAATTTCCACTTCAACTCAAACGACTTATCACAAAACATGACTCGAGTTTCAGCACAAGGTCCCATGTCAACAAGCAGTTCTTTAGCCTATCTGAAAACTAGAGTGATAAAGTTCCCTATGACCAAGTTTAAATTCATTTAGGAGTGCCAAAGCGTCCTTGGTGACCCAGGTACCTACTCTCAGATTATGGGCCCCAGTCAATCAGGGCTTCTAGAGCTATGAAAAGTCGACCGCCTTGGATAGGCAGGTTCTGACGCTGTTTTCTATATCCAGAACCAACCACCGACGCTACTACTGCTACCAGATTGGTGAAAGGGTTCTACACGATCTTATGTTGCCAAAATATACCGAACATTGGATTAGACTGGACCGTATCTCCAACTGGTGTATTCTTGAGCCGGCTCCCAATGCTGTAGGAGAATTGTTCGCCTGAAGAATCGAGGGTGTCAAGACACTGGTTAAGTTGATTACCAGGCACAACAACCACCAATTGAGATTCGGAAGGGCGGGAACCCAATGATGCAATTCTTTCATTTCGGGTATATCGTACATAATGTTAAGAAATCAACCTCTTTCAGACACCTGCACACCTCGAGAGTCCTGAAGAAAGATTTTTCCAATAATAAAGTGTTAGAAGCCTCGCATATGGATAAAGGTCGATCCATACATATCCGTATCGGCATGGCGACAATGCTTTCCGTGTCAGTGGCTTCCGTGATAAATTTTTCACTGATATTCACACAGCACCGCCCTTTTCCGTATCGCGGTGAACAATGTTCAATGACATCCGATATTTTAGTTTTGAAATTTAGACACAGTGATCTTAAGCGCATCATGGAATTCAACGTGAAGAGAGTGGATTCGTCCCAGGTGTACTCTTCGGAAAGTGGTCGCACAGAAACACGTTTGAGGGTATTTGAAATAAACTTTACTTAAATTTCTGTTGAATTCTTACAAAATTTTCCGTTGAATTTAAAAAATATTAAAATTAAAAAATACCGGTGGCAACGTATTTTTGGTGTTTTTCACAGACGCCTGAAGGGTACTGAGATCGTCGGTGCCCAGCCGCAACGATTTTCTGGGAACATGCCTTTCTTAATATGTTTACATGGGATTATACCGAATTGATAATTTTTTTTCACTGATGGTCCCGGTACTACACTGAAGTCACCGTCACGTCACGGATATGTTTGGATCGACCTAAGTGAACCACATTCGAACTGTCACCTTCCAAATCAGCGTTTACTGGTGTCGCTGCGATCAGTGGCTGTTGACTCATTTCCAATTGACGCCATCTGTTGAAAAAACGCCAGAAGTACTGATAAAGCTGGATTTGGATCATCACTTTAATATATCGGAAAGTAAGTCTCTTTAACCACTTTATGATAAGCACTCGAATTCCCTACACAAATTCCAAATCTCCTAGACTCATTTCACTAAGAATAAACTTTGTACAACATGAAAGGAAAAAGTTAATTTAATCAGGATCATCTTTTTTTCCTGTAGCAAGGGAAATCCGTCTCACTTGCCTGAATAAAAAATGAATCGCAACATAAAATCTTATTTACATCGCGATTTACTTAATCCCGAGTAACAAAAAAAAACAGTGTCACCAGTTCACAAATGCTTGCGCCATCGGGGGAGCCAAACCGAGTAGATTACATCAACAAAAAAGTAGAGAGGAAAACGTAGACGTGTATAATCTACCTCTTGTCCCGAAGGACGTGTATGTACAGAGTGTGTGCTCCGTCGTTTTTTAAATCAAAGAAAGCCGCTTTTATTTCCCCCCCCCCCCCCCTCTAAGGGGTGGTGGTGGGGAGTGCAGGAGGGTAGTTAGAGGTGATAGGGATATCAACACGTACCTACCAAACTAGAGAGTAGCCCAATTCCCGGCAGTTGTGTCTCGCACGTTTCGTTTACATAAATCCTAAAGCCGTGTTGCCGTTATCCTAGGCTGGTGAAGCCCCTTTAGCGCGGAACGTGAACCACTTTTTATCATGTCTGGGTGTGAGGGTGGGTGGATTTCACAGCCAGCCCCAAAAAGGATCCTTGTATCCTGTTGAATGTCGGAAGGTTACGGAGCCTCACGTAGGCAGATGTTGGTTATGTAAAATTTTCCGTATTGCCTAATTTCAATTCAACATTCAACAAACATTCATTAAGAGATTAACCAACGCTGGTAAAGAGTTCACCGACGGTAATTAGACGTTGGTTATCGCGACTCGCAAGCATCGGGGCGCGCTGCATATCCTTCGAGGAGCACGTGTAGTACGAGGATTTTGAGGAAGTCGTCTCCGCTGTTCTCTGAAATGGCCGGATATGGATTCTTTGCTGGTTGTAGCTGATTTGTAAATTATTCAGAAGTGGAAATTTTGGCGCCCATCCCCTTCCCGGATTGAACCGGCAGATTTCCGATGTGCTTAGTATAACTCAGGGCTGCTGGTATCCTTTCGGGAACATGCACTTATCCTTGGATAGATTAAGGGCGAACCTTTAACGCCGGAGCTGCTTTGTATGCATTGCAGGGCCGAGATTGGGAAAATATTAGAAAACAACAGAAATATTCCTTCGATTTATCACAGCAATCGGCCGGGGAGTGGAGGGGGATGTTTAATATATAACCGTTAGTCTCTTCATAAATTTAGAACCGACCTTGAGCGTCTTCTTCGTTGAATAATCAATTCGTGGCCTTAGTTTTGTTTTATTTATCAGATATAAGGATATATCCTGGAAAAAAAATGTGATTATTGCAAAAACAAAAATAAAATCTCCTTGATATCCATATCTATTAAAACAACAACCATGAAAATCCCCCACCAAAACCCACCCCTTCTACCCCAAAACGAATTTGTTATTTTCAAGATTAATGATGCCGCAAAGTGCAATTATTCCCGCCGAAATTGTGCTTCCCTATAATATTTATTTATCCTCTGTTGAAGCTTTACTCACATAGTCTAGAGAGATATGCAGGACCTACACACACACTACACACCTGTACACAAAATATGCAGGAGATTGCTAAATCCCAGGTGCACGTAATTTATTCACTTTTACTCTCTCTCTCTCCCTCTCTATTTTTCCCTCCATGATAAAATCTCACGGAAATCGATGATTGTTGTTGCGGTGTTAAGAGGATTTTTGTGCCAGATAACAATTATTGATAAGCACACACACACCCCCAGCCACCCCAGCCACCCACCGCACACCTGCCGAATCCAATATGGTCGATATTCATTAGCCCCCAGGTGGCGGCAGCTAATCAACGTGGAAATCTTTTATTGTTTGATCGTAATTATCATAAAATTTTCAGTAGTTTGTTTAGGTTTTTCATGGTCGGGAATTTATGCGGGGTTGTTTTGTGTTAGTGTGTGATTTATTGGTTAGAGGTGTTGATATGGGGTTGAACAGAATTGGGGGGCTTTGTGTGCTCTATAAAGAGGTGAGTTTAATTAAAGGCACAGGCATTGGGGAATATATATAAATTACAACTAAAAATTTTAAGCTAAAAATTCCTTCGGCAGGATCTGGTAGGAACATCTCCGGCATCAGCTACAAAATATCGGATCCACCACCATACCTATGAATTCCATACCCTGACAATATATCTCCTCTAATCCACAAGATATGATAATATACCTCTGCGTCCCTATCGTACTTCTCCGGAGTATACCCAGACTCATTGAAACGAGCTCATGTTCAGCCCATTCCGAAAAAAGCGACTCTAACTCTAACTAACCCCTCTAACTCCCGCTCAATAGGAATTACTTCTATTCTCTCCAAAGTCACGGACACAAATCAACAAAATGTAGTTTCCGATCCGAATCCGATTCCAACTGCATGTAGACGCGACTGGAGTTGAGTTAGGATCGACGGAACTTCACTCAGCTTTGCTACCTGGGTTGAGTTAAGTGGTAGAATTTAGTTGATAGCGTGATAGTGTGATTTGTGACGCGAGTCGAAAATTCAACTCAACCTCAATTCAACTATTAAACTCATCATGTATACGTAGTAATGGTCATCGAATATGTGGAATCCAACCAAATTCCAAATGACAGGTAATACAGGGGTTTAGATGTGTAAAGATCCACTGGCGACCTACTTCATTGTTTAACAGAACACCTCATCACTTTGGTAGGGTCTGATTTCTTTAGATATCGGCAAAACTTTTCACCAAGTATGGCATGAAGCTATAATGACAAGACTACAAGGTAACGGTATGGGCTCTATTCTCAAGAACTGGAATAAGAGTTTTAATTCTGGTCATTTAATCAAAGTGGTTTTGGAGGATATCGAACCTAAACTCTACATCATCTCGGTCGATGTACTCGGCCGTCATCTGTTTCCAAGTCCAGAGCATAAAAGTCGGTTAAAAGTTCTGACATAGCCGGTATGCGATAGCGTGCTGGTAAGTGTGTGCTTTTCACTTCCCAACGAGCATAAACCACACGCACACGATTTCGGACACGCCCACAGCCTTTGTAACTCCTTTTCGCACAATCTAACGGCTACGAATTCATTCTTAAATAGAACTAACTGACTGTGGAACCATCTTGCACAGTAAATATTTCCGAACTCATACAATATTCAAAAGTTTTAGCCCAAGACTTTTCTTTTCGAATGTACTTCCGTGGTAGGATTTGAGACTCTCTCTGGTAAAAGCGATTTTGAGAGCGATTGAGCGATTCCCAATTGTTTTGGCGTACGCCATATCATTGTCTTATGGGTGTAGCTGGGCGAATTTTGTTCCAGTTAGTATGACATAACGGAATGTGCAAAGTATAAGAGAATTGTTAACGATATTTCTTGATATTTTCTTAAAAAGTTATTCCTCAACAAGATTTGCGTAGAGTTTCTTGGTCCCATGTTGTTTCTGCTAGTCAAAGTGCAGGTATGACATGGAAAAACGCAGAATTACTTTAAGATTGATGTAGTTAATTTCTGAAGCATATGAAAGAATGTAAAACAATGCTGCATACACACTATGTCGGATAATTAAATCCACATCTCCCTCCATGATGACTCCCCGGCCATGAGAAGAATAAAACATTACTCTGTCCAACCGACTACCCTCAATGTTGACTGCAGTCATTTTGCAAGTGACTATCCTTGCAACAAAACAAACAGAAAAAAAGTCCTTTTTTGAAATAACCCATGCATCCCCGTAGAAGACATCCCTGTCTAAGCACAAAAGACCAACTTCCTCGTTAAGGAACCATTTTTAAGAGATAAACAACTTGTGGGGAGCCCGATGACGTCAAGGATGCTCCCAAGTGGTGCATGAAGTTTGAAATACTTTAACCAGATGCCTTATCATCGGAAGCAGCTCGCAAGCATTGTAAATGACATCCAATCCAGGAAACAAAGCAAACTTGCCCGCATGAGCTCCGCAACCGCAGCCACTGCTCTCGTTGTCCGTTGTCGGGAATATGACAAAGTTTACAGCGGCGGCGGCGAGAGAAGGTGTTGCACTCGGGCTTTTTAAGTGAGAGAGATAAAGCGGCTAGCGTACTACTAAAGTGCACCGGCTTAATTAAATACGTCATTGAACTAGCAACGCGGTAACTTCATTTTGCATTTCCATTAGATATCAAACAACTGCCCCGACCGACATTCAATCTGATTGCGAAGCCCCGAGTTTGTTTGTTGGTTCTCCTACAAAAAAGGGACCTCGTTGTTGCGAGTGGATCCCAGCCAGATATAGCTTTGTCTAACTGAATTCATCTTTCATAAGTGCTCCGCCCTTTGATTGAGGCTGGTGTGCAATGGTTTATTCCCCATGGTTAAGTGGTCTACTACGGTGAGATTACAAACTGTAAATCAATTTACAACGAAATAAAAACAAGGTAAAAATACACCTGTTCCGGTCTACAAAAAACCCCCATTCAAGGATTATGACAGATATTTCATCAATCCATATTTTTCTTTTTTTTGCAGACATCATCTGGGTGCGATGGCTTCATGCCGGTAATTGCGGCATAAATGGAATTTAAATTTTTGCAGCGCTTAATTGAGATTTGTGGAGTGGATCTGATAGTAACACGTATGCAAATTGGTTTGCAGCTGTTCAGTGCTAGTGTCAGCTCCAAATGGGCTTTTTAAATTAAACGTAATTTGACTGGTAAATTCTCGAATAATGTATTGCAGCCGAAATTGCGGGTGCCCATTACAATCTGTCGTTTTGTTTGCTAATTATCATTGGTTGAAGTTTAAATGTTCGGTCGAGGGATTCAAAATGAATTTTATATGACCACCAGACAGTCTGACATATTACATGCTGTGGAAACAAATTTTGGTGTTAAATTTAAATAACTAAATAAATTTTGTTAGGCTTACACCAACAAAATAGTTAAGATGAACATCATCGTTAAAAAGTAACTCGGAGTTGGAATAATAAATTCAAGCCTTTGAACTTGATGACCGTTTAAATAAACACGCGAAGGTAGCTGATTAATAATAGGGTATCAAAGTTCCGCTTGAAGGAGGAGACACCGAGAATCTGCCTCAAGAATAAATAGCATTTGGAAGACCTCGAGCCTGTTGACGTCCGGCTTTAGTAGTGTCCAAGTTTCCGACCCATAAAGAAAAATCGGAAGGATCAACGTTCTGTAAAGGCGTACTTTCGTTTTGATGGAAATATTTGTTCGTTTCCATATGCAGCACTTGATCGAGGCGAATGTTGCTGTAGGCTGGCCGATGAGGCTGTGAACGTCAGCCGGCATTGTCACTTTTTTTCCTTAATCAATGATCCCAATAATATGAACATCGGAACCAGGAGCGGCGCTTTCATGGGTGCAAATGGTGCACTTGCACCGGGTGCAATTGGATAAAGGCGCAATTTCAGAAAGTCTTTAAAAAAAAAATTGAAAAAGTTTTCCCGTGACCTTATTTTCATCTATTAAAGAAATTGTGTCTTTTTCTATTGCGATCAAAAAATGAATAGCTAATGGGGCGCAATATGGCATACTGCACCGGGCGCAAAAAACCTAAGTGCCGGCTCTGATCGGAACCTGTACTTTGGCCTTTTCGGCATTGATTGAACTGTCGAAGCGACGTCTCGTTGACACTCATTTGAATCGGAAATTCCTCGGATTATTCGCTTCGTATACGAACGCTGCTGGTTGAGCCATCGTGCGATGCTTGGAGAAGTTGGATGATTTTCAATGGCACGTGTCCGGGGCTCCAAGGCTCTCCACAAGCTGTACCAATCGATGCAATCGAAAGCGGATTTGAAATCGATGAAAACGACGACAGGATATTTGCAGCAACGAATTATTTTTTTCCATTAGCTGACCGGAGGGCGAATATATGATCATTGCGTCCTCGATCCCGCTTGTTCTTTCCAACTCGTTTGCTCTCGATGTTTCTGTGTAGCCTCGATTGTTATTTTCGTAAATACTTTGTCGACGATCGAAAGCGGAAACGATATGGGTTTTGATCGCCAAACGTCAAAAGCTCGGATATCGGTTGGAATGCGATAACACTGCTGGCAGCCCGTCGATCGACCATAAAATCGATGCCAACGTTTCTCACCACCGCAATAGTAAAGCTTCATCGTGTCGTCGATTGTTGTCGGGACGATCGTCAATGTCCCGATAGCGCATTGCATTTTGATAATTCCATTGTTACGATTTCCTTTTGACCGACGTGATGTTCTACACATTCCACGCAGCGAATTGGATTTTCATTTGGGTCTTCGGCCAGTAACCCACGTCGTTCGTAATATACATTCAATTCCCCTATAAAAGGAGAGATTATGCGCTCAAGTGTATCCAGACACCTGATATTGAACTCGAACTGAGCAGACATCACTTGAAATTTCAGTTTCAGTCAAATTTGGGAAGTATATATTTATAAAACTGAAACGCAGAACACGAATTTTCATCGAACCCACGGAGCTCACCCACACAAAGTTAGTATTTTTCGGACTCTTGGTTAAGAATTTTCTTGAGTTCTCCAAGAATTTAGGTTTCCTTCCAACAAACGAACCGCGAAGTGGACTACAATAGGAATTCTTCAAAAGGAGCTTTTAAAAAATTTACCTTCTAAATGCGGATTTCATAGATGAAAGATTAAAAGTCAACGATTAGCGGTGCAGTTAATTGTAGATGCTCTGATGCATGCAATCCTCAAAAGCCGACGACGTCTTTGGAATGAAACCCAAAAGAAAACCTTTGCCCTGCAGAATCCTTTGTTGTCATCTTTGGTTAATGACTTTCTGTTGTGTTATTCCATTCCTTTGAGAAGTTGCACTAAGTTCCATTCCTTGTAGAAAATATCTGCATCATACAACTATGCTTCCTTGAGTCAAACTCAATCTCTCATCAAAACTTTCGTGCGTAGAATGAAAACTTGACTATAGTTGGTGGATGGTGTATTCCCATTTTCGGGAGGCATCAATTTACGTAACCTAAAAAGGTTTAACCTAAGCCCTTATTCCCTTCAGCAGAAGACTATTGTGTCACCAATCACGTCAACCTCCTCTCCATCTCCTCACTAAAGCCAATTAGAAGGAATAAAGCCGGGCGGCATCACTGAAAACACTAAAAGTAGTCGTCTAAGCACAAGAACCCAAAACGACGAGGCTTCAAATGTTTCGGCACTTCACAGCAACATTAAGTCGCTCACATGCTTATTATTAATTAATTGCAATTAACGGTTCTGTTGAAACAAACAGTGAAAGTTCAACAACCAGCATCAAACTTTCACCAACAATCGAATTTTTGGCATAAAGGAGTGTCGACGTGGGCTTCGCGTTCGAGAAATGCTGTTACCGTCGCCGTCGTCGTCGTTTTGCTGATTGCTTCAACCAAATTCTATTCGTAAATGAAAATGCTTTTAATAAATAATTGCGTCATGAAAAACAAAGATACCCCCCGCCCCCCACCACTACATTTATATATTTATAGATGTTTTTATACCGAAAATGTTCGTTTCATGAATTTCCCTTTCAAATTGCTTTTTCGCCTCTATTTGTGATTCACAATTTTACAAGATTTTCTGCTTGTGTAGTGGGGAAATTGTAATTAAAGCTGGTGAAAAGTTGAGTTTATTACATTTTCGTAATTGAAATAATTAATAGGATTTAAATGAAGCGAAAACAGATTGAATTGATTTAAATAACGACGAATTTGCTTTGGAATTGGGCTTTGTGTGATGTTTTTGACATTGTGTTTTGGTCTCAATAAAAGGACTGAACAATTGGCATCTTCATGGAGCATTGACTGACGAAAGAGCGTGGACTGGAGGCTATTTCGAGCTTTTGTTAATACAATATATGGATAGTTGCTTTGAAGTTGAGCCCACTCCACGGATAGTCCTTCGTCTCTCCATTTCTAGCATCTACCCTCCGCTTCTGCTGCCATCGCCTTTAAGAATAATAACCTAGGAATCCATCTTTTATTCGATCGCCGAAATCAGCGATCACAGTCACAGCGGTCACAGTAATATTGGAGGGGTTATGGGTGGTCTAGTTATACCTATAGAGACTACGTTAAACATTTTTACTAGGATGTTAATTGCAGTTGAATAGATGATCAAGAATATGGCATAAATTCGAATCGCATAATGGTACTCAACCTTGCAGTCGACCTTGAGTTAAAACAGAAAAACTCAGGTTGGCCTCTTTTTATCTAGCCCACGATGATGAGGGCCCCCTACCTCCCATGGCCTTTCAGGACCTGGTAAGTTACACCGATGCTACTACAGTCCTGGTTATGGGATGCGATGGAAATGCACACCACACACAATGGGGCAGCACGGACACCAATGACCGAGGTGAAGTTATTTTTAACTACCTATTAGGCACCAGGCTTACAATCTGTAACAAGGGAAATGACTCCACAAGGGAAATGACCCCACCTTTGTTACCAAAAACCTTCTCTAGTGCTGGACATCACCCTTGTGATGGCCTGGAAGGTCTTGAAGGAACACTCTTTCTCAGATCACAAGTTTATAGAGTTCCATCTGCAAGACTCGAGCTCAACCACCCCGTCCAAAATAAAAAACCTCAAAAGACATTAGCCTACTATACTAGGCTAATCGCTAAGAACCTAGCTCCTAAGCCACCCTGTATTCCCAAAAACCGGGAACAGCTCGACAGCATTGTGGACACTTTCACAGAACAATGCTCCTTGGCCTTGGCTTGGCTTGTCCGAATAGACCGCATAAAGAGGCTTCCAAACCACCACGGTGGTCTCCAGAACTTGAAACACTCCGCAAAAAGTGTAGAAAGGAATTTAATTCAGCAGCAACAGCATAACCTCCTGGGGCTGCTATAACTTGAAGCTGAATAGATACAAAATGGCAATAAGGAAGGCCAAACGTACCTCCTGGGCCACCAATATAGAGGCCACATCGGAATCCTCAAGGCTACGTAAAATACTAACTAAAGCGCCAATAATGCTTAGTTACTTACGCAAAGAAAACGGTGTTTGGACAGATTCAAGCAGAGAATCTCTCACACTACTCAGAGAGTCTCTCACACTCACAGCTGGTTAAATCCATCATAAACAGAGCGAGAATTGAATGGGCTGTAAGCACCTTCCAGCCCTATAAATCACCAGGCCCTGACGGCATAGTGCCGGCATAACTGCAACGCACGTTTAGTCATATCATGCTCTGGTTGCAGGCCATGTTTTCCGGGTTCAGACCAACTGTATTCTTTCTAGCTGGAAAGAGGTAAAAGTGGTCTTTATACCTAAGGCACACTCAGTTACAGTGGGAGTGTTGACCAGACACTGTCTGATAGCGACGCTTGCGGCCCGCTTAGGTCTCGAAACCTACGATTTCTGCTTAAGCTGTCAGAATATAGACGAAAAGGAAAGTGTAAAACACCTTCTCTGTCACTGTCCAGCCCTAAGCAAAAGGAGGCTTATCACTTTTGGTGAACCCTTCCTAAGCACGCTTGCGGAAATCCCAAAGTTTGGGATCCCGCAACTAAGAAGATTCAGTACGTCCTCGAGGTGGTTTAGCGAAGTAACGACACTTTAACATTGGGTTTAAAGTGGGATTATTATGGCATCACAACGGGCTTATCCCTTTGGCCTAAGTGTTTGGGCAGCAGCTCAACCATATCTAACCTAACCTATGGTACTCAAGATAATTTTGACTCTTAAGTGCAATTCAATTTATATGAAGCATTTACATCATGTGTCATAATTACCCCAATTTAACATAGAGAACTAATTATAAACTAACTCAAGCTACGTTTTTCGTAATACCTGGAGTATTGATTTTACATCTACAAACGATAGCAAGGAGGTCACACTATAGAGGCTAAGTGCACTCACTTGACGTCACATCATCATCACTTCAAGCATAACGAAGTCTGCTGTTTCCATCAAAGACTATACATCAAAAATAAATTTTAATTTGAAGCAATTTGATTATTTTGTTCAAGTTCAGGACCTTTTCGGGCACCTACCCAAAAACCAGTCTTTTCACCTGTTTATGCATAATTCCTATATTTGAACTCTATTAAAGATAGGTCTAACATCCAACGTCAGTGCCTTCAATATATATTCCATAAATACCCGAAACACGTGTATGTGTTTATCTTTGTTCAATTGAGTAAAAATTTTTTGTTTTCTCAACAATTACGGGAAGACACATGGGGATAAATAGTCACAATACATCATCGCATGCTGAGAATCCTTAGATACGATACGAAACGGAAGAGTAAGGTAGTGGCATCGGGGGTGTGGAGCTTTAAATTACCCCCGAGGGGAATAATTTCGCTTGAGTACACTTGCATGTGCCATTTGGGTTGACTTCTTTCAAATAACGAGTCGAGTCGGGTCGAACGAGTGCGATAGGAAAATTGAAGAAGAAGGAAAAATAATCACACAATCTCTCTCCTCTCTAACGAAAAAGAAACAATTTCTATAGAAGTTCTCAATGGATGCCCTGTGTTATCCAGCAAGTGGGTGGTGTGGTGGAATGTCGCCTTCCATTATACACCATCATCTCTCTTCCCTGAAGGTTATGATATAGAGAGACGACCACATGCCATATAGTCCCTGTTTGGTTCTAATTCCGTAACTGGGATTTGAGATACGGCAGCAGCCTTCACAATAAAGAGATAATTTTGCACACATTTGTTTGGTGAAAATAGAATATAGAAAATAGAAACTTTTCAGCATTTGTAATAGGAAGCAGGAAAATAGGGTGTACATATATAGAAGCAGTAGTAGAAATGGAGTTTGTGATGATGCGGTTTGTGTTTTCATTGAGAAGTGTTTTAGTTCTATGATGTTCAATCTGCAATCACCACTTCTAGATTAGCTAGGTTATGTAAAGGAACTAGCTCTGACAGGATATCCTGATCGTCCCAAGTTTAGAAAAAGGACGATGGTTTAACAGATTGGTTAATATCTCTAGTAATTTTTTTAACGTAGCCTCTAGAGGTATAATTGTGACCACCCATGCCGGAAGGAACATGAAGATTTCTTCTGAGGCTCCGAGGATCGATGTTGGAGCAAATAGCATCGTCACATCCTTGAAGGGATATATCTAGGTTCAAAATATCGCTAGGTTTGGCGATGGTAATTAATTAAAAATCAAAGAAAATTGATAATTTCAGGTGTGCAACTAAGTGCAGAATTGGTTCGAGTTATCACTGCAACCGGGGTTGCGGTTTTTCAAATTTTTGAAACTGCGTGTCAGTGGACTACACGAGAGGGCAACTACCCAACGGAAAACGCACGGTATATGAATGAAGTGATCAGAGATCACAGAAACTGCAGCCAAAAAGATTAGTGTTGATCTTCAAGATCGATACATATCAACAAGGATCTCCTGCAAACTCAACTGGAAAAAAATCGTATTTAATTGTTCAGGAATTAGCAGTGAAGCTTGAATTTGCCCTTTATCTTCTCTGTGAGTGCCCCATGTTAGTGCCACTAATCAGAAATTAACTAACGCTGGAGTTTTCTCCTCGTCGCTTAATTTCGAAAAATTCTACTGCGCCAACGCTTTCCAACTTACACTTTAGGTAAATTTTTTCAGATAACCCAACGGGCAACACAGACTTGGCTCGTATAACTCCCAAGCTGGTCGAAAACTGCCAGAATGAGTTCTCTTCCCTGGCCGGGAGGGTCAAGGTCACCCTTCAGTGGGTAGCGGATCACAGGAATATTGACGGCAACGAGAAGAAAGAGGCTGTGTGGGCTAAAAAGATATATCTCCATGCAGAGCCTTATGAAGGATCTGAAGGCCCTAGGCATAACCTGCCACTGCAGAATTCACCTACAGACTTCTAATTGCTGAATTCTGCAGTGTTGCGGCAGTGTCGAGTTTTAGAATTCACTATTTCTAATATATTCTTTCAACAACACACAGCTATCCACCACCACAGAACAAGAGATTTTCATTCTAATGTGTTTAGGTCAGCAAAACTCGCACCACCTATAGAACTAGGATCTTCACGTTTCCGTTGTACTGTAGAAGCTACCTAATGAAGGTTAGAACACAAATTCGCGCGACACGTTCGTATTACATAATCTCTCGCAGTCAGTATTTCCGAGCTCCTACAACATCCAAGAGTTCAAACGCAGGGTTCATCACCACCTTCTCCAATACCCCCCCGTTCCTTTATAACCCCTCCAACCCCCCAACCCCGTACTAAGCTTACTGCTAGACATTGCACCATGACGTGACAAATGACATGACGGACTAGTAGTAGAAAGGGTGATTCCTGAGCTTAGCACTGCCACATAAAAAAAAAAAAAATACATACACCGAGCTTTCTTTCTAATCTTTGATACAGCACCATACGCACACTTATAAGGAAAAAGTATAGTAGTTTAGCTAAGTTGGTCCGGACCACCTATTTCATAATGTTGCGCTATCAAGCATTTCGTTTGTGTCTTGGGCTAAAACTTTTGCGATTTGTGTCTTGGGAACATTTTGCGGTTTGGTGAGCTTTTTTGGTGATTCTTTGCGTCACATGTGTGAGACTAGTTGAACTTCGCTGTAGTGTGTATTGGGTGGGCTTTCATGCTGGGGTAGTCTACCGGGCAGGCCTACCTACCTGCCTAGCTGTCCATCTGAGAGGTTTAATTTAATTTGTAATGTTTCGTTTACAAATACAGCTACACGGTTAGAATAATTGGTCTGTCTGATGTGCCTGACCGGTCTATCTATTTGCTCTCTCTGCCTGGTCTGTCTAGACTATCTAGTTAAGTTAAGCAACGCAACCCAAGACGTAGAGATGACTGGAAGGAAAGACTTGAAGAGGGATTGTAGCGCCATTTAAGAATATAGTAATAGTTTGTTTTTAATCAATATTTATTTCCCCGCTGAATTTCGATACAATGAAAAACTGGACGAAAATCATTAATTCTTATTTAAAACTAAGCGCGAATCCTTAAAACATAATAAAAAAAAATACTTAACTCCTAAGAAAATAATAAAAAAAAATGTTCACTTCACTCTTGAAATATTGCATTTTGTGTGAGTTGTATCGCACCTGTAGTCTCCTCTTCTTCTCATTAAAGAAGACACCAAAAAAAAGCCAGAGACATAATTCTTAAATACAAATAAAAAAAAAATAAAAGAAAAAACTAAAAACATCTTAATGCTTGGCTTATAACTATTTACACATTGGCACTTAATATTGGTAAGAATCTATTTACAAATGTTGAAGGTATGAATTTATTAATCTCTCCATCTCTCATGTTGAGTTGAGTCTTGAATTCTTGATCTTCTCTTTTTCTAAACTTTAAATAAATTATGTACAGTCTCAAGATTGAATAGTTGTTTTTGTTTTGTTGAAATAATAATAAAAAAAAATAAAAGGATTGTCACTTAAATATTAACAGGAGCTGGAGCATTCTTAACCAGCTCCATATACTGAAAGGGTACGTGAAAACTTTGTCCATTATGCTCTACTATTAAATGGCCACGACAATGTGATGCCCCAACAACCGTAACTGTTTCGCCCTTCTTTAGTTGATCTGGTGGTGGATTTGTAACTGAATCCTCTGGGAAATTCATTTTCATTACCCGAGACTGTGGATAGCCAAGCTTTGAGTTACCAGTTACAGTATAGGGACGAGACGGTGGAACTGGTGGTGGTCGTTCCTGTTCAAGAAAAATTTATGGATAAGTTATGTTGATAAGATTAAATTTTTAGATAAATTTAATTACTAAGTCCAATCCAAATAGTGTACAAGTCTGTTGAATTATTTTCGAGTCACATTTCTCATTAGGATCAGGCGGTGGTGTGCCAGCAATCGGCTGTGGTCGAGGTCGTGTAGCAGTCCCTGTATTTCCAGTCTTTGTTGAAATCCGTGGTGCTACTGATAATAATAATAAATATAATCAATAAATATAATTTATATAAACGCGTAAAAAATATCTCACCTGCACTTGGAGCTCCCTTAATAACCTTAGCTGAACTAACAATAATCTCCCGAGGCCTCTTAACAGTTCCAATCCGTCTCCTCAGCTGCCATCCACGCCAAGCTGCCTGTATCATTGTAGCACTCTTTGATCGTATGGCAGTCCTCAACTTCTCCAGGTGCTGTCGAATGCCCTCACTTAAAAATACATGCCGTTTCCCAGGTGCCCATGATAAGGTAACTGACCCATCAATCTCCGGCGGATTTTCTAAGGCATACTGTAAAATCAAGTTGCAGTCCTCAAGCGCCTTCTCCTCGCATCTTCGCAGCATACGGAATGGAGCCAGCATTCTGTATCGTGCTGTAAACTGCTTGAAACGCATTCGATGTGGAAATCCAGATGCCATTAAATTAACAGTCTCCAGCACCTGAAGGGCACGAATTTGCTTTACAACTGTCTGCCGCTCAAATCGTCCAGGACTTTCTGCGGCATTGCTGCGAATGCATCGGACAAAGTGCGGACGGGCATGTACTAAGGTCCTTAAGAGATTATCCAATCTGGTATGAAAGTCTTGTGTCAACGTCGAAACTGGCTCGTCGCCATTTAGTAAGTCCGTATGCGATGTTGGTGCAATGCGAAAACTTAACCCGCGAGGAACATTCTCTAATGCATACAAAGCCTTCAGTTCTGATCCAAAAAGATGCGTGGCAAATCCAAAATTACACGTATGCTTATAGAAAACAGCCACAAGATCATCTGGCACAACATCTCGATTTGTGTCTAGGAAGTCTGTAGCATCGTACTCCACGCGACCAGCAAAGTGACGAATTGTAAACATTCTCGGATCATGAAGCTCCATTTGTTTTGTTTCAAGCCTTGTAGAGTTTCGATGTTGCACCTTAATTTTAGCCACATAACTCTCAGCGGTTCCACGCACTGAGCATTCAGCATCTAGCATACTAAGCAGTCCTGTCCTTAGCGAAGAAATCAAGTCAATACACGGGACATTATCAACGTAATCAACTTCAGTATCGCACATAATCCCCTCATCCCTGCACGATTCCACTGATGACTTGAAAATGTGTGTATTGTAGAAGTGCTGCATAGTCTCAGCGCATAGATTGATGCATAGATGCTCCAGCTGGGCATGTGGCATTGGTTCCTCAAATCCGAACATATCAAGGATGCCAATGAATCCGTCTGTTGCGTGTCTTACTGCATTGTTGAGAGCAGCCATCGATTTGGATCCGGCATTTCCGCCTATGGTCGAGGCATGTTGACTGGCTACATCACCTTGATTATGAACGGATTCATTCGAGTCCGAGCTCAATGTGCCCAGTGTAGATCCTAATCGCTTTAAACTGTTCGCCCTGCGGACGATTGTAGCTACTGTCCGACAATATAACGCTTTTGCTAGACAATCTCTGGTCATGTTTGACATGTTCGCGTCGCATACAGATTTCACCAGCTGCCCTCTGGCGTTGTGGGTGCGCGTTGTTAGTCCACGGAAAAGTGCTGCTGGTGGGACACCAAGGAGACTTGCTACTGAATTCAGCTCTGATTCACCTTTGACGTCCACTTCCAAGCCCTGGAATTTTGTAATGGGAGGGAAGTTAGTAAGGATTTTGTTAGATTTAAACAGAAAAATATATAAAAAAAAGTTGTGTTCGTTTTTTCCTGCTCAGATTTCATATTAATTTTTCGTCAGAGAAAAACTCAGACGTAAATTACCCTTTTAAAACATCATAGCAGATTGGGAATCGAACCAGGGTCCACCCGTGTGCGGGATTTTTATTTTACCTCGATGCTACAAAGAAGCTGACCCGTTGCTTGACAGAAAGCGGTTTCAATACCACCGGGGCTTAAATATAGAAACATTTGTAATGTTTTGTTAAACGACTTGTGGGGGGGGGGGGGTGGCTCTATTTTTGATTAAATATTTGACAACATTATGAAAAAAGAAAAAGCTTTTTGTGATTTTATAAACTTTTAGGGGCAGAACTTGTGCGCCTAAAAATATGTGATTATCCAAACACAAGATCATTCTCACGATCTTCAGTCGTTTTGGAAAGTTTGAATTGGCAAGGAATTTTATCTGATAAAAATCAACAATAAAGGTTCAATATTCCGCAATAGAAGAACTAAAAACACGATGGTGGATCACTATGAGTTGTTAAACAAAAAATTTGGAGAGAAGAAATAATTGAAATGATAAAAAGTGTGTAAAAGGTACGATTTGAAATTAGTCAAAAATCACTTCCCAAGGAAATCTAAAGATGAAAACTAGTTAAAGTTGTATCATATCATCATTGATATTTTCTATGCTTGACTTAACATTCTGACACCAACCAAAGAATAGGATGTGCAACTTCTTGGGAGATCTGCATCTAGATCAGATATGAAGCCTCACACCCCTCCTACGAATTCTTTGACTTGCCTCCTTATTGTGGTACTATTAAGTTACAATGAAAGTTAAGTAAAAATACCCTAGCAGAAACTGAGGCTAACTACCTGCTCTCGTAAAAACAAAATTGTTCAGCAATCTCAACATATGTCTCACACCAGGGGCAAATTCACGCAATTCGACGTCGACTGAAAACGACACGCAGCGCGATTAAAAAACCTTATAAAGGTTAACCGAGGAAT
The DNA here is from genome assembly GCA_949987705.1 of Thereva unica. Lineage (NCBI taxonomy): Eukaryota > Metazoa > Arthropoda > Insecta > Diptera > Therevidae > Thereva > Thereva unica. Next base: position 4,345,516 of record OX465285.1, read on the forward strand.
ATTTTGAAAGTTAGTAAGTTAGTTAGCTAGTGGTTAACAAGCAGCAAAAGCTTACCATAGTTAACCATAGTAAGGTTTTTGCACGCGCTCCGTGTTTTCAGTTGAGGTCGAATTGCGTGAACTGGCCCAGGTTTGGATTATACGGTATACGTACACGGCTAAAAAGAACATGACTGAAGCTGGAATGAAAGGGCAATGTTACAAGCAGGTCAACAGTAAGACATGGCAAACAAGGCAACGCAATATAAAATACTAGTATTACATACATAGCTCTTCAGGGAATAAGATGGGAAAGGACATATGCAGAAGAACGAATTCTCTCTGTACTATAGCCGCACTGAAAAAAATAGAACACGGAAAGATAAATTCGGCGGTTGTTCCAGAAAATATAAAAAAGTGCACAAAATCGTTTTGGAAGATCAAGTGAAGTGAGAAAGCTGACACGTTACATTACATTACGTGCTTGACTCGGCGATAATGCAAAACAAGCACGTGCTGCCAGTTCGTTTGATTAGGCTGCAAGATGTAGATGTGGCTTAAAATCCTAGGTGTGAAGTTGGTTAACAAAAGACCTCACAAGGATAATCGCATATTCCAAATCGTCAAACACGAATCCCATTGCTAGGCATTACTTAAGAGATGCAAATTTCTCCTGCAACCATCGATTCTGGCTAAAATATACAAATCCTGCATTCAGCAGACCCTCGAATACTTCATTGGACTTCAAAAAGAACCTTGGTGTAGCTAGATGAAGTACAAAAATGGGACCTTAGCATGATCGTTGGAGACATCGTTTGATCCACGATCAAAGCTTTGAGTAATCGTAGCAGTGTACTATCTGCAACAAAAGAGTTCACAGACGGATAATGAATGCGAGAAAAATCTCGTTTGTGAACTAGAGCACTAGAGAGAGCGAAGGCCGAGGTGTTGGAGTTCCACAGCAAAGATTCGGGAGTTCTACATGCCATAAGAACAAAGAAGGGAATCTGATCACCGCATCGCAAAGATATCTTGGAGTCATAGAAAGACACTTTCAAGAATTACTAAATGGCGAGCTAACTAAGAAATTGAGAGTTCCACCAAAATCTGATGATAGTCCTAAGCTGCCGCCATTTAGATTAGAAGAAGTTAGTAGAGCCACAAACTGGCGTTGGATCTATCAGCAAATCCTCAGTTTCGTTCCCTATGTAACTGCCAAAGAACTGTGCCCTACTTCAGGATATTAAGTTCATCCAAGTATGTATTCCAAGGATATTAAGTTCATCGTTCAAGTATTTCTGGAATAGTCTAAGAGCATCTGGAGCTAAATAATTCTAAATGCAATGTAGTTTTTTATTTTCGCCCAAAAGAGCCTTTAATCTACCCTTACTCGTTCGATGGCTGTATACTTGCTCACACGGCGGCTATTAGAGATTTTAGTGATTACTTAGACTACAAGTTCGACTCTACAGCCCATGACCTGCAATAATTCTAATCAAATGTTTGGTTTTATTAAGAGGAACACTGTCGCTTTTAACGACCCCTTGGCACTACAGACTTCGTTTTCTTGATCAGGCCAATTCTTGAATATGCATCCGCTGTATGATCTCCATATACGAAAGTGCATAAGGATCGAATTGAGGCTGTCCAGAGAAATTTCTCGAGATATGCTGTTCGCAAGTTAAACTATGCGTCGCAGGTTCCAACATAAAGCGCTTGATGTCAATTTCTTGGACTCCAAATACTTAAATGCAGACGTATACTTTGGTATACGTTATGTTTGTGAGAGATACTCTGTGCTCTGTGATTCTCAATTCTCATCAATCCCTAATCAATTCTTCTCGTTCCATATTAACCTACCTGTCCATCAACAAACTGAACATTCCCCAGCAATAAAACAGCTGCCAAAACACGAACAACATCCAAGAAAGGTATTCCCAGAATACCTAAGCAAGCTTTCCAAGCTTGAAATCGTGTTGCATCTTCGTGCTCATCCTGATTTGTATCACCATGCTGAAGGTATCGCAGATTACTCGGGGTGTATCCTTCCAGATTCAGTTTAATCCTCTCTTCTCTACTTAATCCCGCTAGCATTTGGTAGAAAATATGGTAATTCTTCTCATTCGGCAATGGATGTATAACGCGCGTCTGATCCAGAAAGTAGCAGTGAATCTTTGTCCGATATAGAGCACCATCGGTCACTTGGACTTCAATGAATTGTCCCTAAAATGTGAAGTGATTAATAAAAATAAAATTGTGTGATTAAATAGTTTTAATAGTAGCAAACTTACAATTCTGCTAGATTCCGAATTGGTTGTAGTCTTGGCTGATCCCAAGGATCTTAATACTGTAAATGCCGCTGCTAAATGCTTGAATGCGTCCGTTTCTGGTCCGCCACCGGCAACAGCAAAAAGTTGCCGCAGCAGCAGCATAGAGCAATGTGTCTTACCAGCGCCAGACGTTCCTGACAAGATTATGGCTTGTGGGTAACCAGTTTCAGCCTGCTGCCTTACGGCCTCCTGGACGATCCGTCGTAGCTGGGAAGCCAATGGTAGAGAGCGTGTCGATGATAATGTCAGCGGGTTTCCAACATCATGATATGGGTTAATTGATAACAAAATCGGTCCAACGTTCGTCTAGAATAAATTAAATGTAAAAAATGATGAATCCCTGTTTTTTACGAGCTCCATTAGTACATTCAATGATCTTGCAACATTCTTGATGCAACAATGATGTGCCGCAGTGCATCAACAGCAATGAACAAGCACAATCTTCTTAATAATGAGAAGCAATCTTTCCTTATTAATTTAACACGACCAACGCGCCTATGCTAGTAGAAGAATAGATGCTCAGTGTAGGGTAATATTTTGCGATAAATTGCTGTATTATACACGAATTGGTTAAAGGTTGTTCTTTGGCAACTTTGTATGAAGATATGCCGGCGAGGCAAGGCTCAGGCTTTAGGGCGATTACACAAGATCCAGTTTTGTAATATCCTAGAGGTAGGCAGGGTGTAAAGGTTTCTTATATAATTTATTGCATGTTGTTGGTATATTTAATGGTTTATGGATAATAATTTATCACTGAAAATACTTGTCGGGAAACTTGAATGAATTTGTTTAAATGGTGCACAAGAAAAAAAGAAGACAAATATTGTTTCGTTGAAACCTGTGCAGTGAATCTATCTGCTCTTGTCAACGATGATTAGTTTTGATTAGAGTTAGGAGACAATCCAGGACAGTCTTTGATGATACCTTGGGAGATTTAATAGCCAACACGTTTGCTTGATTGTCCGAGAAAATGATGTTATTGGAGCTCTATTAAAACAAGTCTGCGCATACATCTGGATGGCGAATATCTCAGCTTGAAAAACAGTGGGGGGTCCCCGAGGGCCATGAATATTTTGCTGTTTGGGCCATATACGCATACTCCTACCCCATTATCGGGTTTGGAACAGTCCGTATACTTCCTCTGTCTGCAATACTTCCTCTAAAGAGCAGCTACCATGTTGCCATTTTGACCTACTTCGCATAATCGTCTTAAACGGTTGAAGTCGAGAGTGGCAGGAATGGCTTCAGCTTCAGTTTGTTGAGATCGATACATAATCCAGAAGGTCTCCTGGCTGAAAGTAGTATAGCCCACGCACACCCAGTGCCTCCGCCGAAGCCCCCGCCTTCAGTACTTGGTGCAAAGGAGAACGATTCAGGGCCGGGTCTCCATAGCTGCAGTCGGAAAGTGCTTATAGATCCCGTGGTACCAAGATAGGCTAGTCTTTGGACCTTGGCCAGTGTTTTTTTAAGTGAAAGACTAGAGACTCAGGGATAGCTCCCTTTGTACCGTCGACAATCTATTTTTTGAGTGCAATGCCGACTAGCAGCTCTAGTCGTAAGATAGTGAAGAGAGATAGAAGTGAAATAGAGATAGAAGGAACTGCCACAACCAAGCCGCGATATTTTTTTATTCCACCTACTCCTAACGATGACTATCGCGCATCTGACATCGGGGCATTGAGAAATAACTCTCTGTAGTGTTATGCCTCCTGAAAGGGTTGAATCACATCAACCAACCGATGATATGGGTTTGGTATAGCGGAGAAGGCTTTCCAGGGACACTCAGCATTCATGCGAAAGAAACTTCAGATATAAAGAGATAAGGGCTTGTCCCACGACTGGACTCATCTACAAGGAATAGAACAAGTCAAGAAATCTAGTACTCGAGCAAAAGGCACGAAACCACTCGAGCTTATTAACTGCGAGCTCGGGAAAGTTTGCTCAGCATTTGCTCGATTGGCGGGGGTCTTTTGACGTTGGCTTTTATTTGTACCGGCGCCATCTGGTGCCTCTAAAGTCATCTCTCAATAAATCAAACTGTTCGATCTCAACTTTTTTCAGTAAGGATTTATGACAGACCACGCGTGAGTTGTGGCAAACTGTCATGGTATTTTTGTTCAGTATCGTTTGACGGGTAACTATGGAAAAACTTAACTCGGCACAGGGTCTCCAAATTATTCAGTTGCACTACAAAATCAGCGTTGAATGAGGGATGTGTTTGGTGCGCTTAGAGCTCACCTGATTGGCTTAACAAACAATAGACCAAATATAGGACGTATTTAAGAAAATATAGCGGCCGTAGCTGAGAGTGTACGCGGTGACCATGATTAATCAATTCGACGCAGTACTCAACAGCTTAGCTTGTCTTAGGGAACAACTTGGCGTATTTACGTAAGGATCTTGGTTTAAAAGCAATCAAAATTCAACTCGTGAAGGAATTGAAGCCAGCCGACCTTCCGAATGGTCACCGTTTCAGTGTGTGGAGTCTTGAAAATCTTGAATAAGATCGACTGTTTTAGATCAAATTCTTATTTGGGATGAAGAACAACCCGGAGAAGTTCAAAAGTTGCCATTACATCTTGGATTAGAGTTATTTAGGGTAGTTGGAATCATTGGTCCGTATTTCTTAAGAAATGAGACGGCCGGATCCTAAGTGTGTATCGTGCTGTGGTATTGGAACATTTGCTACCTGATATTGAAGTTTGTGATCTCGACGGATCGCATTTGGTTTCAACAAGACTGCGCTACTAAACCATGACTTTATTGCGAAAACAATTTGGTGAGCAGTTTATTTCACGCTACGGACCAGTGAATTGTCCGCTAAGATCATGCGATATTAGACCTTTAGATTTTTTAATTTTTTTGCTTCTCCTTTCAGTGAGATATTGGGTCTAAGAATTACCGCGAAGCGCAAAGTACTATTTATTGTACCTTACCAGACCCACTACCTCAGATCTGTAGACCAAACCATTTTAACAGGTTCGGCGGTCTTCATAGATCAGAGAATACTTCTGGGATCTCTTCGATATCCGCTGACAGTTGTAGAGTATCCTCGCTGAAGACCATTCCTCAGATGACCATTCGATCTCAGCCTCAAAGCAGCTTTTAATAGTGGATTTCTGTACTACAACATTCAAAGGACCTAAATTCTGTAGTCTCTACTGCTTTTGTCGGCAATGTGCTACTAACCTCGGTGATGAAAAGGTAGGCTATTCCTTGAATCTAAATGCACATATGTTATCATGGGCCTTATGATGGTGATGTATATGTAAAAACAAAATCTACAAACCCCATTTATGTTTCTATGTTCTATGTTGAAGTAATACCGCAATTCCCGGCACAAAAACTACAACATAAAAATAAGTCACATGAGTTGTACTGTCTCCGACAGCAAAAAAAACGTTGCTCGCCATCTTCATCATTCAATCTGCACAGCCTCAAACACTCACGACCAAGATCAAGAGTTCAAGGAACGAAATCCACACCTAATCCCATCATTCCTTGTGTCGATGGTGTACTACAATCCACCATCCACAAAAAACAAGCCCGCACAAAGTAATCTTCATTACTAATAAAGTTTCGATCACAAAAAGCCGTGACCACAAGGTAACTCTCCTCTCGGCTGCTCAGATAACGGCTCGACGGCTCAGCGGCTCTGTATATAGATCACAAATTAGTTCTCTACAAAGGTACTGCACCGCTCTCGGCGGCTGTTAATAGATAAATCATCAATCAGGAGGGAATTGAACAAAAAAATGGTAACAATTGCCCGTGAGCTGAGGTGAAGAAGAGTGCCTAGGTAAACTGTAAATCAGGTTATGTCGTGACGTTTGATGCGTGCGATGATGCCAAGGAGAATGGCTGCGGTAAGCTGGGACATGCAGCGCAGCGCACACACACCGATGAGATGATACGTTATCAATTATAAACGGTGTGAAGAATTTACCACGAAGAATTTGTGCAATTTTTTAATTAAATTATTGCCATGCTTGGGTACAAACTCACCATCGGTGGTCCATGATGGTATTGCAGTCGTGGTCATGGCTGGAATGCACCTGGTGGTAATGGCTGGATTTCTTTCTGCAAATGGGAGCCTAATTGAGGTCGTTGGGGAAAAGTATCTCTCTGCTGACACTTTGGCACTGATGGCTGCGGCGGCAGCGCGGTGAAGTCTCGTAATCGGCCAGCTTATGCAACTGGTGACACAGCACGTAAAGCGATTGTCTGTAATTAAGTGGACAAGGCGACGTCAAGAGTCCGATTGATGTAGGTAATTTCCCCCGGACGACCTCTTGCCCAATTCTGTGCTCCGCGGAGCCCAGTCAGTCATACACGAAATGAAATCGATGTTTTGTAGTGCAATTAAACAATTCAATATGGTGGTGGTCATGAGGAACAAGAGAGATGGTAAATTGTGCGGCGGAGTACCGAGCACGTTTTTGCTGCCTTTCTTTATTAAGCGCCCGACATCATGTAATCTCCCAGCTGAACACTACTCCACACATTATAATCTCAAAGCCGCTAGAAAATATCCATGTTACTCATAAGCGATTGCCTCACTATATGTATATGCATCCAGGTGTACAAAACCGATGATAAAGTGGTCCTATCTGGATTTCTTATCCAAGGCAATAATTCCAGTGCTGATCTAAATTTACGGTTCACATTTCACGGACGCAAAATACCGATTGACAGTTGCCAGTGACCAGATATACAACTCTTAACCGCATTTAATAAGGCAAGGTGACCACTGAATACACCTGAAAACAAGAAGAAGACGATGATGATGATGATGGTGATGCCGGTAAAGAAGAACAAAAAAAATTGTTTGTAACACGAAGAAAATCGTCTGGAAATGCTGAGATGCGCGGATCATTAGCACAACAAATTCCGGAACACAAGATTATCTGCAGAGATCTTTGGTTCTGGGATGATAAAATAAGTCCCGCGAGCAACGAAACTGGATATGAACTCAAAACATCAGATTAAACATGTTTTGCATATTAGTGAATTATTTATCACCTGTAATTATAATTTATTTGATTTGAATGAGCAGTTTGAGGAAGAATTATTGAGCCGAGGAGAGTTGTAAAGTGATAGTTGTGCGAAAGAAGTAGCTATGGGTATTATTGGATAGGTTTAACGCCCAATGGCAAAGCTTATAATCTAGCATGAGACATTAAATTGTCAAATAGTGGCTGAAGGCTTTGGTTAGTGTGGCCTTTCTGCAAATGCGTGGTTTAATACTTCATAAGATATCAAAGCTCGTAAGAATACTTCATCGTGGAGAATTAAATTTGGGTCGTTACGGTCAACTTGTTTTTTATGTGAGAAAGGAAGCTTAGGAATCGCCCTTGAAAGATTCAGAATTAAGTCCGTTCAGAAATATGTATGTAAGTACAGTCATAGGGTGCATTGTAGAACGAAGGCTCTAGTCGGAAAGTAGTAGAGAAAAGAATGAAAGACCTTACAAAGTTAATACCTGAACTCCGCGCTGAAGCCAATTATAGGTGGAAAAGTAAGCTGGGACCATTTGGTTCAAAATGTCGATAGTGTCGCTCGAAATGTCGACACACGCTACCAAGCGTATTTTTTATTATCTGTAACAGGGAGGCATTTGTAAGAGCGAAATGGATAAAACCAATTCCAAGCGAGTTTGGAACTGAGGACGCGTCCATGATGAACGGGGTATTCTCGATCAAATCACCTTTTATCGGTTACAGGTCATCAGAAGGGTTTTCAAGACAGAGAAAACGCGGAAGCCGTGGCCAGACACAGCCCTGCCACTTTAATCATCGCCACGGAACTGACTTTTGGGTCACTCATCACTTCGGTTAAGAGAGCCTGCGACGATCGCACAACTGAACACTGCAAATCCACACCTGGCTTAGTGAACTCCAGACGGTTTCTTCCTGTGCCGCCATGAAATTTAGCCAGGGAAGGACGTCAGGACATCAGAATTGGATTAACTATCGAAGACAGCACGTGAAATTGCCACCTGTGTTGAATCGGAATGTATCTAGACTTTGCCTTAATAATATTGAGTCTGCTCCTTTTATTATCTGTGACTGTCACGAAATAAGGAGAAGCAGGGTTTCGACGTTTGGCGCGATTTTGCTCAAACAGACTAATAGACTAAATCACGAATCTCTACGAGGGCTGCAGGACTTGTTATAAATAACAGCTCGGGCCGATGACTGAAGTACGCACTTGCACCTCTTAAAAAATCCCAAGCCCTGTGACGCTTGTTTGGCGATTTGGAATATGTGGTCATCCCATCGCAAGTTTTGTGCTAAGATGTGAAGGGATGGGTCGACCATTAGTTCAATACGATCCACTAACACGTACGGATAGGTGTTGCACTTTTTATTGGAGATAAGACAGTACTAGGTTTTGGTGGGGTTGAATTCGACACGATTCTTGCTTCTCCAATTTAGAATGAGTTTAATGTCGTTATTAATAGAGTTGGGCATTAGCTCACGATCATCAAGACAGGATCAGGCGCGTGCTCGTCTCGTTTTATCGAGCCGTAAGAGTAACGCAGGGTACCGTCGTCAGCGAAACAAAGAAGTGGGTTGGAGGGGATTGAAAGTAGGTCATTTATAAAGATAAGGAATAAAGCAGGTGATAAAATTGACCCCTAGGAGACCCCCACAGTGATCGGGTGGGGCGATTTGACGCGATCCAATACTACTTTGATTGAACGGCCAAAAAGGAAACTCTCAATCCAGTTCTGCAGAAGTGAGTCAACACCAATAGTTTTGAGTTTGGCTAGCAGGTCCGAGTGCCAAGAGCCTTGGAAACATTTATTCTAGAGCAACCAAACTAGTTTCACCAAATCGATGCAAACTTCGGTTGAGGTATTCTGTAAGGCAAACTAAATTTTTTTGTCGGAAGCCGTAGTACTGTTCGTTTATAAGTCGGTTGGATTCTAGATAAGCTTTTTGTCGTCGTTTTAGGTATGGGCTGAACATGTCCAAGTTTCCAAGAGTCTGGATAAACTCCGGAGAAGTACGATAGGACAAAATGTTTGCGAAGAGGTTTAGCCAAAGGTGAGGCGCATTTTTTAAGACAATAGGGGGTATATTATCTGGTCCCGTGGGTTTGTTGGCATCGAGCTTCTTGAAGCACCTATAAATTTCACGAGTCCTAAAGAATATGCTGTCCATTGAATGGGCGTTGTGCTTCAGAACCGGAGATAGCGTCTCAGTTTCAGGTAAAGAAGAATTTAAGAGTAATAAATAAAGATCCTAGTAAATTGGCCTTGGATTTGCTGTCTGTTATTACCTTCTCATCATAGATGAAGGAAGGGGTTGTGGATGTAGTCAAATTCCTCTTGATGAAACGTACCAACGACCAAAAGTTTTTACTACCACCGCTTGCACCAATGAGCTTACTTCTTAACTTATGGTCAAATGAGGTTTTGGCTTTCTTGATGGTGGACTTGCATTCTTGTAAACTTTGAAGGCGGCTGCGCGTTTTGATTGCGTTTGTGCACTCCCGATTAAACCATCTGTTCTGTCTTGGCTTCATAGATTTGGTAGAACGGGGTTTTTATTCCGATTCAGTTTCCTGTCTATACTTTCTATTAGGACCCATCGAAGGTGACATCAATTTGGAGTAATAATAGTAAAGTGTTTCGAGGAATATCGAATCGAACTACTCTCTCTAAAAAAGGTCACGTGGTGCACCCAAGCTGTCCCCTATCTAAGTACTAAAGTTGCTTAATACTGCTTGACTTCGGTGATCGAATGCGTGCTATTCTATTTAGTATGCTTATTAGCATCCATCAGTCTGGATTAGTTACGGCACATCTTTATTTTTATAAACTACATGTCATTCCTCCAATTCCACTTATAGATAGACACCTTCAAGTTTTTGCACCTAACTTAAATCCCTCGGAGCAGCTTTACTTGATATTAAAACTCTAGACGATGTAGAATGTTTTAATCATCACTGTTTACCTGGAATCCAAATAGTTTATTTAAAATTCCTCTTTAAGAAAACATTAATATCATTTTAAAATTGCCCCGCAGCCATCGAATGTCCTTCAACAACAACAAAAAACAAGGCGCACACACTTCTTAAAAAAGTTCGTCAGAAGCGCGTAATTCTGTCTCGTAACCATCAAACGTCACCTCATGAATACCAAGCGCGCATCCCATTACCCCAATTATTTTTGATTTATGCATGAAAGACACATCCTTTGAGCTGCTCCACCAGAAGGCCGACCAAAAGAAATGCAAGCCACGTACAAATCAGTCACCACTTGAGCCAGTTGCATATATAGCCAAAGTGCACTCACATAGACCTAATCAGAATGAACGCCTGCAAGTCTCGTCATTAGTTAGTCCGTCGAGAAACAAGCATGGGGCGCTGCGAAAAAACCTGGGTAATTAGCCGCGTTTATGTTCGGAGGAGGATCTCTAGCGATGGTCTAGCACAGACTGTAAATAATAATAAACTAGATGGTGCATATTCATTCATCCATTGAGCATCCAAGAAGTCGCTAATATGTTGGTTCTGCATAGCCGTCGTCTTGGTGCATGTTCGTTGTTCGTTCGCTTGGACCTTGACGGATTCGTCAAGCAATTTACTACGTTCAGGGGAGCAGAGAACGCATTTCGAAGTAGTTGGCAGTTGGTGTATTGGACATTCTGAAGCCCACCAGACGATGGGGTTCCATAGTTGAGACTTTGGCAAAACTAATGAATTTTAATTTGAGATTTCTTTCTGTCGACCGACAGGTGGTGGTTAATGGGCGAAGGGAGTTGGGAGTTTTGTGAATCGAGAAGAATGTGGAAGGAAATGCTCAAGAAAAGGTTTATGTTAATCGGTGGATGATGGACTGACAGACTTAACATGGACTTAGCCAGACAGCTAAGTGATTCTGAAAGTCTCTATCCTTCTTCGTTTGCTGAATTAATTTGCATCTGCTTTATGCTAATTACTGGAGTTGGGCAGGTTTTTCCTTTGTTAAATAGTAAAAAGCAGTCCTACCTTATTTGTATTTTGATTGTATGATCAAATCAATTTGCGTTTTTAATGTATTTTCACGTTTTTTTATATTCAATTTCCCCACCACACAAGATCTCCTTATAGAGAGAGATTCATCCTCAACAGGAACACTTTTGGTGCAAAAATTAACCAAAAAACAGTGCGCTATATACTTCAGTCGTGCATACAAATTTGTCACTGATCTTCTCTCCTCGGTAAATTGAGTTCGGCACCAAATTTGTAAATTAATAGCCTTCGCGTTTATTAAATAAATTTATCGTCCATAAAAAAAGGAAGTTGTCTTTCACGATGCCAAGGTAAACTTAACCGGGACTCCTCTCGTTCTGCCGTGTGTGAGAATACTTGAATAACAACTCACCGGGGGAATTTTTTCGGTTTTATTATATATGGTATTTTTTTGTTGTTCTTGTTTTTTATTTCGAAGAAGAAAAATTCTTCACCTTGTACGAAATCTTCTTGCCTTTTCAGAATATATTTATATATAAGATGGACCAAAGACGACCGACTGACTTCCACCAGTCAGGACCAGATTTTATTTTAAGAAATTCATACGCGCGCAAAAAGATAAAAAAGGAGACACGATATAAATAATCAAAGAAGTCGACAAAATTACAGCAGATAAACGAGACTTGCATAAGGCCCTTAAGGAAGAGAGAAGAAGGTTTACAATTTTCTTGGTTTTTCTTTGGATACTTTTGTGTGTGTGTGTGTGTTGTGCAATTTATTAAAAATCACGGAGACAAATTGATCCGGTTGATGTCACGGGAGTCAAGTCAGATATAACAGGTTGTACTGTGGGAAGAGAGTAACAAAAAGGGTCAATAATATAATGATATTTAATATACAACAACAACAACAACAGAATTGAGAGAATGATCGCATGTTTATGGACTTTTTGAATTCGTTCATATTGGCATAGTTGAATGGACTGATTGTAATGGAGTGATTGTAATGTAACTAGAATTCAGGGCTCAGTGTTCTGTAGTATTCTTAGTGCGCCCAAACAATTCCGGGACCGGGTTAAGAGGCAGCCCAGCAAGGAACGCATAGAGTTGGCCACTACTTGGCAAGACCACGTTCGGCAAGGGCCCTCTTCATCAAACTAATGGATACCCAACAGGTTCCGGATCGATGAATACAATGTCAGAGCCCTACCCAGCCAGGAGATCCGCTTTATTGTCTTCGAGGCCGCGATAACACGGGACCCAAATAAGGATAACTTGATTAACGCCCAGCTAAACAGGGGCACGATGGTAGGCCTGATATTTTCTAAATTCGCAGACTTTAAAAGCCAACCGGAACGAGACAATTTTTGATAGCTTCGCACAATTCATAAGCTCGTCCTTAGATAACACGCGAAAAAGCACCAATTCCTGGTATTTATTTGGCAAATGTGTTTATATCCGTTACACGATATTTGTCTATTTTTCAAAGGCAATGCTCTGAATTTTAAAAATGCCTCAAACAGCCTCACATAAACCCTAGGTAAGGTTAGGTTAGATATGACTGAGCTGTTGGTTTAAACTCATACACTTAGGCCAAAACGATGGGCCCATTGTGATGCCATAGTGATCCCACTTTAAACTTGATGTTAAAGTGTCGTTTCTTCGCTAAACCATCTCGAGGAAGTAAAGAATCTTCTAAATTGCAGGATCCCAATCTTCGAGATTTTGCGAAAGGGGTCACCAAAAACGGTTAGTCTCCTTCTGCTTAGGGCTGGGCAGTGACAGAGGAGATGTAGTACCGTTTCCTTCTTGTCCGGATTCTTACAGCTTCTGCACAAATCGTAGGTCTTAAGACCTAAGCGGTTGCATGCGTCGGTATCAGACAATGTCCGGTCAGCACTCTCACTATAGCTGAGAGGTCTTGTCTCCGAGGCTCAGTAGTGAAGTTATCCGCCCTTGTTGCATTGTATGCTGTTTGCATCGGAGTTTAAAAGTGGCCCCAGGCATACCAACCCTTTCCTTTCCCGGAAGGAGAGTGGCGGTCGTGCTTTCCTAGCCAGTTCGTCAGTTTTACAATTTCCCTCAATATTTCGGTGACCGGGTACCCACACGAGTAAGGTCCTGACCTTCTGAGCCATCTTGTTAAGAGGTTTGCGACACTCAGAGGTACATAGTTCTAGAGCGCAGGGCTTTCGGATCCGCCTGACTATCTCAGAAGATGTAGACAGTCCGATTCCTATCGCCTTGCTGGTTACTTTGCAGAATAGCCTCTTGTATGGCTAAAACCTCCGCTTGGTATACACTGCAGTGATCGGGCAGTCGGAAGGAGACTTTAATCCCAAACTCTGGGGAAAAGACTCCTCCTCCTACCCAACCTGGGTTGAAAGGGTTTGTAACGCCGCCTCCTCTGCGTCTATGCGTCACAACAACTGGTTCATAATTACGACCCATGGACGTGGGGAAAATACTCATCCTTGCAGAGTGCTTCTATTTACGGCCCAAGCTACCGTATAGGACCGAGATCACCATCCTGCTAGTAAGCATTTGGTGGATGAGAGACATCAGCCTCGATCCTCTGTTCTGTCAAGGCCAGGGTAATGGCGTCGGGGAGTACGTTGTTAAACGCTTCCTCTATGCCAATGCTACTAATGTATACTCCTTGACCTAGAGTGAGTTTTCAATAGTTGAAACCATTGAGTGAAGAGCAGTATCAGTAGATTTGCCCTTTGTACAGTCGGAGAGTTCTAAAGCTGGTATGGTCTGCCGCAGATATAGATATAGGAGGGTAGTACATAATATTACTTCAGATAACCTGCCAGTTTCTGATGGTGAAGTTTATGGGATGAACTACCGCGGTATTACATGCATCTGCTGGAAGGATTGTGTAAACTTAAAACTTAAAAAAGCTTACAAATATCAAACTGGCTAACACCAGCTCGAAATTAGTGCCATTCTATGAAATATTTACTAGGAACCAAGCTGCAAAGCCGGATAAGCTAGTAAGTAGTAAAAACTGTTTTTAAAATACTAACTTAGTATCCCAAATATAACTTACAAAATACTGATTCTCATTGAATCTACCCTGCAGCGTTCTCATAACCGCGTCCTCTGTTAATGGTCCTGGCAAATGTATTAAATCCTCCATTTCTGATGGTTTCTTTTGTCTAGCATTTTCATGTGATTTTGATGTGGCACTAATTATGTTTACTGTCCCCGATGGCCCTAAAGTATGTGTTATATGTCCTGGCTTTGTTGGTAAATCAATAATTCCTTGTGAACGATGCGATAGGATATCATGTGATGAATCTGATTGGGAGGAAAAAAATAAATTAAATATATTTTTATTAAATTGTAGAAAATTGTAAATTATAAAGAAGAAAAATGTAAAATGTAAGAATAAATATATACAAATCAATTTCTATCTAAGTTATAGAAAATTTGCTTGAATATGTTATAGCAGTGGTTTTTTGATGGACTGATGGGTTTAACTAAGTTTTCTAAATCTAGTTGTTATTGAAACTTATTAACTAAACTCACTAATATACCTCTTCCGTATTAGCTTCTCCGATTATACCAAAATCGTACATTGAAACTGTGAAAGTATAGTAACTATGCAAGTAAAATAACAAGGAGCGGGAGTGTTATCAAACTAATAACCTTTGTAAAGGAATCTTCCTACGGTACTGAAATATAAAGTTATAAATTTTTATATTCTTTTACCATCCAACTTCTTCAAGCGTCGTACGATGGCTCAACCAGCAACGTTCGTATTCGAAGTGACTTATCCGAGGAGTTCCTGATTCAAACGGGTGTCCGACAGGGAGACGTCGCTTCGGCACTTTTCTTTAATGTTGTGGTCGACGCGATTATGTTCGCCGACGATAGCACCGTCTTCACCGACACGGATACCGAAGCAACAACCATCTTATACGATATTTCCCGCATCACCCAGTCATACGGGTTAAAAATCAATGCGGAAAAGTGCTCACAATGGACGGATTGAGGGCCAGTGTTCACCTCGACAGAACCCAAATCGAATAGGTTCCGAGGTTCAAATATTTAGGATCATTGATTGAGGAAACGAAAGTAGCATCGACGTCTGACGTTCACAGCCGCATCGACCAGGCAACAGCAACCTTCGCCTCGCTCAAGTGGTGCGTATGCAAACGAATAAATATTGCCATCAAAACGAAGGTACGCCTTTACCGAACGTTGATCCTTCCGATTCTTCTTTATGGATCAGAAACTTCGACACTGCTCGAACTGGACGTTAAGAAGCTCGAGGTCTTCCAAATGCGATGCTTGAGCTTCCTCGGTGTCTCACTACGCGAGCGCCTTCGAAACGAGACAATCAGACAAAGATGCGATCAGCAGACACTTATCGAAGAAGAAATGCAAAAACGTCGACTACGGCGGTTTGGACATGTTTGCCGAACCTGGCTAAAGAATATCGAGGGTGACCTAAAGAATCAACGGTTATCAGTTACCGAGGCTCGAGACGTCGTCAAAAACCGGCAAGAATGGAAACGAATCGTGAATAGAGTTCCCGCTCGGACCGCCAGCTGACGGAACAAAGAAGAAGAAGAAGGTATCCGAAAGCTTTGGGCATACTGATCTTTGGGCATTTCTCCAGTGAAAGCTTGGTCTATATCGATGTGCAGCCTATAAATCCGATGGCAAAGGGTAATTCTGTTTGCTATAGATGTGAAGTAGTTCAGCTATGCTCTTTGAGAAAATTTCTTTTGCGGAAATAGCCTAAGTTAGCGCTGCTTTTAGTACAATGGTTAAGTTTCTCGAACCCGACTTGGGTCTGCCTGAGCTGAAGACGAGAAAGTTACCGGCGTGATTTTATTAATGTTATTCAAATTGAAGCATAGTGAGATGATGTACAAATTAAACGGAGCGAATGAAAGCATAAAACCATGAGGAGTTCCATTCTGTTGCGATATAACAGGCGAAAGAAAACTATTAACCCTTACTTGAATGGTCCTGTGGGAATCAGGAAGCTTTTTTCAATGCCTAACTTGGCTAGTTTGTTAACTAATAAAGAAGCACTCAGTCTATCGTAAGCCAAGCTAAGCTATGGGAGACGTCAAGGTCTAGAAGATGTAGAAAGTTATCCAGCTGCCTGCTAGTAACTCGTCCAAACTCGAGCAAATTGCTTAGCCTAAGTAAATGTTAGATATAAGCCTGCTGGATGGACCTACGGAAAAAGAACATTACCTTTGCCCAAGCCTCTTTAAGATTAGTCCGGAAGTTTATGGAATTCGTAAAGGAGATCCATGAAATAACGTTTTTTGCTGTTTTTAATGGTAATTTTTAAAATGTCTGAAATGTCTGAAGACAGTAAGAGCTGCCAGGATCTGTTTTTCTTCTTTTTCAAAGAAAGGATTTCGTGCGCCTTCAAGTTAGCTTGGAGTATATCTTTGGGATGGCTAACAAGGATGGAAACAGAGGCAGAACCTAGATGGAAACATAGTCAGTCCAAACTGCTTGCTTCGAGGTAATCCTAATCATGTGCTGTTAACCTTCTGCTCGTTTGATGAAACACGTCAAAACACATGTAGGTTTGACTGGCCTAAAACCAGGGTACCATCTTAACTTGAACGTTATCTAAAAGAAATGGCTTGATGAATGGTTTTAATATCTTGTTTAAGTATAATAAACTAGCCTCTATTATCATAGCCTCATCATCATCTTGCATTCCCTATCAATACACATTTCCTCCATTCGATAATATCTCAAAATAAATTACCGCGACATGAAGATATGACAACCATAAACTACCGGATGCCATAAAAGAAATCTTAAGAGGTTTCACGTGCCGCCGCGCGCGCATATTTCCCATAATTTGATGTTTCCGTTCCTAAATCAAGTAACAGTTTGAGGTCCACCTCAAAATGCGATCAAAACACGACCCACACCTCGATTGCTTAACACCCAACCATCAAAGGTGTACACAGGTACCACATTTTCGGCGCATATTAAATATCGAAATATTTTATCGATCAAAAATCTTCGGATTTTTGATTTTGAATTTCACATACAAAATAAGAAAATAAAAGAAATTGATGCGAAAAGATAAAACGTTTTAAATTGGAAACAATATAAGTGGTTTTGCACCGCGCATTTCCATTGCGCAACGCGCGGTAACAAACCTGAAAATTAGGTTTTAGCAACGCGATCACAGGTCAGACGAAATAACCGAGAAATGAGACACAAGGAAAAAGGTGAGTTACAAAACCCCCGGAAAGAAAAAGTCTCTAACAACATCTTGGACTGATCTTGAAAATTAGAAAGTCATTAGCGATCAATTTATTTTTCCGCTACAACAATTTCCCCCCCACTCGTGTCCACAGCCGGCACAGCAATTTTACTATACTTATACTTTACGAATTATCGTCTTATATTAAACTCGCAACGTAGAATCTACAGAAAGAGAAAAGTAAAGAGAAATATAACAAAAAAACGATTTTCTTCTTACCTGAAATTTTACCTGTGACATGATGCGGCAGAGGATGAGGTATCGAGGTATTCCGTGGTGAAATTACTGTAGGATTGGCAGTTGGCGGTATGCAATTGCCCAAAGGATGTGTCTGTATAATCATTTTGTGGTGTAGAGAGAGAGAGAAAAATTTAATTGCATTAAATTACATAGAAGCGTGACTTAATTAAGGTTATACCTTGCTAGCACCACTGATTGGCTTAACTGGACTAATATTTGATGATGATATCCCGGGGACAGTTCCACCTTGAACTGTTGGAGATCCAGTTAAGGTAGCTGGCCCTCCTACTGGGCAATTATTTGCTGATGTTACACCGCCATTTGTGTTTGTGCCTGTTTGTGTTACATGCAATCTGTTGCGCAGCGTTACTAGCTCAGTGCTTAGACTTTTTAGGCGTTGTTGTAGGTGAACTGCTTCGTTTGATGATGATGCGTCTGCAATGGAGAGAATGGTGTTATTATAGTTTTTTGGGATTACTTTATTTATGTGGTATGTGTATGTAATAAAGTTCCTAGAATGGAAGTTCAAACAAGGCTAAAAGAATTGGGGCACATATATGATACTCTTCTAAGTCACTCCAGACTTAGTACTAGAAATCAGAATACTTGGCCTGAAGGTTACTCGCCTTGAGGCCAAGTACAATCACATACTCACCGACTACCATCTGGATGGGGCCTGCAGTCCAGGAAAACTGACAGACAAAAATCTTTATCTCAGTGGGTATTTATCGTCAGTCCGGGCCTGAAGATCTGAACTTCTATTCAGTCTGAAAATTTCGTTGAGACTAGAAAAATTTTAGCACTTCAGATCTGATATACAATCACTGAGGTCTAAAGCACTAATTCTAGATTAGTTAGGTGTCGAGATGCCTCCAGTGCCACCGAAGGCCCATTTTGTGCTTTGGCGTGCCGTTTTATTGCCACAAGCTGGTGTACCTAAGATTTTGCGGTTGTTTCATCGACTGTTTGAAGATATCCTGTGCAGTTAAAAAAGCTTATCTCAAATCTCCTTCAAATGCTCCAAAAAGTAACTGCCTAATGTTAGGTGCTTGGTCTTGGATAGAACTTTCTTGTTCCCATCTATGTTCCTATGTCCAGGAACTAAGACGAAAGCCAAGTTATGCATCCTACTGAGCTTAACTAGCTCTGCTCTGCATCGCTACACTGACTTGAGCGTATTATCACTGAATCTAGAGCTGTTATAGAAGATTGGCTATCTATGAAAATTCCAATGCTATTACTTTGTGTAGATTCGAGGTTCATTGTCATTGTGACAGGCATTCAGGTTCGGCAGTACTAAAGATACTAACGTGCACGGGAAGGTGTTATGACAATGAACTGAAAGTGGTCTCTAGATAGGCCCCAGGGCTAACGCCCTTTCATGAAAATGCGAAGATTGAAGAAACAGCGAAAACCAAAGCAGCTTGTTAGCTAATCCAGTCCCGTGACACAATGGCGCAAGTCGATCAAGCAAGAAGAAAGGGACTTTTTTTTTATGTGGCAGTGCTAAGCTTAGGAGTCACCCTTTGTACTACTAGTCCTTCATGTCATTTGTCAATTTGTCACGTCATGGTGCAATGTCTAGCAGTAAGCTTAGTACGGGGGAGGGATGAGGGGGGGGTATAGGTTAAGGATTAAAAGGTACGGGGGGGTAGTGAAGAAGGTGGTGATGAACCCTGCGTTTGAACTCTTGGATGTTGTAGGAGTTCGGGAATACTGACTGCGAGAGGTTATTCCACAGTCGAGTTGTTCTATTAACAAACGAATTCATATCTTGTTGAGTGCGTGAAAGGGGGAGTTGCAGGTGAAGGGAATGAGACGAGTGGGCTAATCTGGTGTTGCGGGTATAAGATTGCCGTGGAGGCAGGAGAGCGTTTAACTCGGAGGAACAGTCACTATGATAGTAGCGATAAAATTTTGTCAGTGCTCCTACATTCCGACGGTGGCTCAGGGGTTTTGATTGTTTTTTTAGGCTGGACTAGATACCCACCGAACTGAAGGAAGGAGTTTCTCGAAAGAATGCTGTCTACCAGCTGTTGCACCTGCGGGCACTTATGTAACCAGTAAGTGACCTAGAAGCTTATTTTCCTACTTTGTTTCGCCTTTTCAGCTTTTCAGCGACTTTTCTCCGCTCTACCTTTGTCTAGGCATACCCTACTTTCCGACTCTTACCCGTCACCGATTGGCCTGATTCACCTTCACCGGACGATCTCTCTGATCGTTTGTCGTCTTTTCTTTGAGGCGACTGTTCCTTCCTTACACGACTCACTAGGGTGCTTCCGGTAGCCTGATTTTGCAGCCGCCGCAACGTCCTTTCGTTTCAACGACTTTTCTTATAGGAATACTCAGTGAGCGTTTGTTGACTGATTACATGGACTCGCTTATTTCACGAGGCACAACACTCCGACGAGGCTGTCTCCCGCTAATCCCGCCGGCTGTGGCTCAGCCGACTACTTAGAAAACTGAGCTCATACTACACCTAAGTGTTCAAACGCGAGTCTCACTGTATCCAGACTACCCTTAACCTATCATATCCTTTTTTCCCTGCGAGCTAAGTATACTACTAAATATTGCACCATGACGTGACCAACAACATGACAGACTGGCAAGACAAAAGGGTGATTCCTAAGCTTAGATTTGTCACATGGATAACACATATCAAATTCGAAATCTCTTAGATGGAATATCCTTGGATGGTCTCAGAGAAAAGTGGGATGTGTATAGTGGGAGTAGGACCCTACTGCAACTTCTGTTCTGATTGCTGCAATAAACTTTACGTCTTAAATTAAATTTAAAAACATTTTCATATTAAAACGAAATTAATTACAAAATTCCCGTGATAAACCCCAAAAGAAATTTAAATCTTTAATTAAACATCTTCTCAGGTGTCTATCAAAGCCCAGTTTCCAACGCTCCAAGCTACATAAGCTCTACATAAAATCTCGCCCACCTTTCACTATAAAATGCTTAAAAATCAATATTCCACTATTTTTATATCCATTTGAGCAGCTTCTTCTCGACGTGCCATACAAGCATATTCCCAGGTCTTTGTCAAATCGCCTAAACTCCACATCTTCTAGAAAATCAAGAATAGCAACAGCCTCATCCCAAGATGCAATAAATCACGGAGGACCATCGCGGCGTGACCGAAATAGCCCCACGCTATCATAAAGTAATAGCGCAGGCAAATCCGTGGCGGTGAGCCTCCTCTAGTACAGGCGCGACAATATGCCGCACATGAGTTATGCGACACTGGTTTGGCGTCTGTCAAAAATACTGCTATCAAGTTCAGCACCGCTTGTCCCGCCGCGGCATAGTGAAAAAGTCTGTTCGGTGTCAACGAGTTATTAATTGTTGGCCACTTGATGGATATCGAGCGCAGTTAATGGCTCATTATGGACGATTTATTGATAAATTATCCAGAAACTAGATAAGTATTTTTGGTGGGTAAAATTGGGGCCTTTTCCACATTCGTGTTAATAGATAATAATTTTTTTGGGGGGGCTCTTTCGCTGTTTTTTGGGGCCATGTGAGTGGCGGGCTTTGATGAGCATGAATGTAGTAATGGCGGTGCGTGGGTTCATTTATGTTATCGCTACTCTATCTCTTAGTTTTTTTTGGGGTATTATTGGAGATGGAGCTAAATGCTGGGCTATGGAGGGGCTTCCTTAAGAGGAGTTTGTTGTTATGGTTTTATTGGTGGTCTTGATGGTAATGAGTGTGAAGAACAGAAGCTGTTGCTTTTTTTTATCATCGTTAATAGCTTTATCACGGATGGTCTATCAATTTGTGATTTTTGTCTGATTATAATTCATTCATGTAATAACACTTAGCTTTTTTTTCAAGGCTCTAGGTCGACCATTTGGTATTTGTGTGCTGTTAAAAGATTTATTATATTTTTTGATAAAAACCATTTCTTCCTAATTCGATTTTTTTGCTCTGCAGTTATATCCATATTGTAATTTGTAAAGGAAATGTCCCAAGCGGGATTAAAGGAGCAGAGGAGAAAGATTATCAATACTGAATCTCCGTCTTAAAATTCCTCAGGTTGGATGGACCGAACTTCACTAACATTTAGGTCTAATCCTAACTCAACATCGACGAAAAGGTAAAGAAATCAGGCTTAGCCTATAAAAAGACTTTCGGCAAGAGATGGTGCTCCAAGCTGCAGATGACCCTGCCTGCATATGTTCACAACCGCCTAATCCTCATGTACAGATGGCATGGTGGCCAGCGCTGAACAGGACCTATAGTGTGGAAAAGTTAGCTAGACGGCCAGGGAACGGCAAAAATAGAGGCGACAAGGGCCAAGAGAACATCCCCCTTGAACTCCTTGCACCTGCTCAATTCCTACCATCACATAACCCACCTCGCCTCGTGATATGCTCTTCGACTAAGGAAGTTCGTGGCCTGGAGTTCAAAACATTGTGGCCATAGCAATATCGACATGCTGCTCGAGGGTATGGTTGCCAGTTTCCACAACAACAGACTACCTTGAAATACCCTCAAGAAAAAAGTGGAGGAACGAAGCCAATCTGAAAAAGTTTGATCTACGGATTTTCAGCGACGGATCGAAAACGTCAGAAGGTATCTAGGCAGGACTCTATCTAGAGACCACCAACAGTTCATTGTCCTGGCATCAGCCAGTGCATCTTTCAAACGGAGATACTGACAGAGCATAGCTTGATAAGCTCAGTAAAATGAATAACGAGAAAGCCGACATTCTAGGAGCCAACCTGGAGCTTCAAGAAATTCTATAGGTCGAAGAAAACGATCAATTATCTTGGTGACCATAAAGGGTCCCATTAGCAAATTCAGTAGACCGGTTCTCCTTCGATTACGGTGGTCAAGCAGCATTGAGCATGGTTAGTACTTAGTTGGGGAACCGCTTTGTTAAAACGAAAGAAATAGGTGAACGCGTTTGTACGTTTTGGGAGTTTGGAAAGGAATAGCTGAACAAAAGTAAAGGCTTTTCGACACTGCAGCTTATTCACATATCCACATGCCGCCATGAATTCTTTATTCAAAAGTTGTTTCCTACTGCTTCTATAACGCTTTTAAATGAGCATAAGGGGTAGCCCATAAATTACGTGAGGCGATTTTTACGAAATTCCATTCACACACAGGTTGCCAGCAGGCCGTGGCCTGAAATTTTCGCCTTGAGGTCAAGAATCATTACACATTCTTCGGCCGACAACCGGCAGTCCAAGAAAACGGACAAAAATCTTTAGAGTGTGTGGGCATTTATCGTCAGTTCTTGCCTGAAGATCTCAGCTTCTATTCAGACTTCAGCCGTAAATTTAAGGCAGGAATTCACGCACTCGGAACGGAAAGCAAGGCGTGAGCTAGGAATGAAAACCACCCACACTCACGTTTGCGCTTGTTCGTGGGTACTCACGGCCTGAATCTGAAGCCATCTTGAAGTTTTGGTTGAGGCCATGAACGTTTTTGCAGTTGAATACTAAACTGTCGTCTTCGCCTGTGTCTGTAGAGAGTTATGACTCCACCTGCATGCCACGGTCTGTCCTGCAGATACCTGAAGTCCTTATCCCTCAGTGTGGCCTTCATCGGGCCGTGCTGCCGACCTGGTCTCAAAAGCCACTGCGGCCTAGAAGTAAATAGGAGTTTTTAGTGGAGAGACATGTTTTACTTACTTCAGCCCAGTTTTCTCGCAATTTTACCCTGTTTCTTGATAGGAGACTTGGAAAGGCGAAGGACCATGCCAATACGCATAATCGAACCACAGACTTCTATGATAGTCGAACGCGTCTTAAGAAACCTGTAAACTACTGAGGCCAAAGAGTTCTTAGTGTGTTATTTAAAGAGTTGCATTCAATCGTTTCACATGTTTCTTCTGTAGCTGCTTGTGATCGTAGTTCGACAAGAAAACGCTAACGCCATACTTTATCTGACTGCGATACGACTAAGTTATCATTGTCGTCAGTCCAGCATCTTTTGATATCGTGCACTCCTTCATGAATATTCTAATAAATTTTTTTTCCTTCTGTTAAGAAAAACTTTATCGATGCTCTGTGAGACTTTCTCCAAAAATCATCTAATAATTATTCCTAGAAAAATCTTTAAAAGTGGGTCGTAGGCCCAGAGAACAACAAAATTTACATAAAGAGCATCATACGAACGACGATTGTCGGTCCGACAAAAAAACTGTTTAGAAATTCTGTAACCAATTTACAAAAGACATGCACAAAGTAACCAATCATTCAAATGCTCCTCTCCGCTAGATCCAGGCTAGGCACTACTAGGCAGCATCTGCCTTTCCCAAAATTACTACTCATTAACAGTTTTTAAAACTGGTTTCCATCATCAACAACAGATGGGGCCTAATAAGAGTTTACAAACAATCGGAACGTGGCCGCCCAGATAGCACCTTGGCCTGAGAGCCCCAAAAGAATTTGTTGTTTTTTTGGTGATGTTCTTCTGTGGTGTTTTGTTTCATGAAGGTGCACGGAAGATGTGTCGGGCGGAGGGGAGGAAAAATGAAAATTTTTAATGAGACCCCATTTTCAATAGTGAAAGCTCCACCTCCCACAAATCACAGCCCCATGACGCGCACACGGGGAGATTAATTCCATTTCATCTAGAATGATCCGCGATGGGAACTGCCGCTCTATGCACGGGGATCCGGAGTGTTCCTCGTAGAACACATTCTTGAAGCGAGGGTCCACCAGTATCTCACGGGGTCCCGGGCCTCTTTTCTAATTGCGAGACAAGAAAATTAAGCACTCGAGCCAGAGTGGCCAGGTAACCGCACGTCTGACCGGGAGGGACAGGTGCCGTCATCAGGTAAGCACCATTCCAGGCAACTGACTGAAGACTCCGGCACAAGAAGAAGCGCTGAAGATGATGACATTCGGAGATGAAGAAGCAACATCGGACCAACTGCGCACTTTTCGGCTTTATATGAATATGACTTGGGCCGCTCTTACCGCTTTACACCGTTTGGAGCAATTTTTTTCATCAACTTCGCGTCTTCGGTGGTTGTTGGTTGTTATTACCGTGGTCATTGTCAGTGTATACCTCCATCCACATATATTCTTCCTCCAGATAGTCCGCCGATCCACTGCACAACGTCTTAAGGCCCCCATACACGGTCCAATTGGTTGTACAGCGAAGTGCGGTTGTACAACCAAAACTATCGATTGTGGGCCGGTCGGCCGATCAAAATACATTGCGCTTATAGGTTTGATGAAAATCTGGTTGTACAGCCAATTTGACCGTGTATGGGGGCCTTTAGAGCATGGATGGGGCTTGTGTCGCGTTTTTTTCTACCTTTCCTTCACTTTTTTCACGTATAGCCATTAATTTTCCCCGCGCGGTGGAGCTGGAGTCACTGAACTCGGCCGTCATTTGACATGATTATTGAATTCGAGGCTGACGAAATTATCAACGGACGAATGGACGAAACTGCTTTGCATGAGATCAACCTTGAGCCCCGGAGGAATTTTATAGCGGAAATGTTTATGAAGTGAGGACATAAAACAGGTGAGAATGCAGATAGTGCGCGCTCTCGTGTTGGGATCGTGCTGAGCGGGGCGGCGCACAGGTGAGTTGGATGAGCGAAGCGAGTTTTCTTGAATGTTCACTTCTAGATCCAGGGATTAGCTGTTATATTGGAATAAAAGAAAATATTTTGATGGTATCTAGTTATGGGCATGTTAAGTAGGGATTTAGAAGTTTTAGGAAAGTTTTCTGCCTTTTGGGATATAGTGGTTTTGTGGTTGATGGGCATTTTTTTGATGGTGAACGATTGTAAGTCTCATCGTGATATGAAAATTTGATAGAAATATGAAAATCACAAAACAATTTTAAAGGAATTGGGTTATAGCTTATTATAGTTAAGGGATAAACAAGGAGACCCAAAAGAACTGTATCCGATCAACAACCCAACTAGGAGAAATGAGCTAATTCTAGAAGTATCTCTACGTCTGATTGTCGAAACGTAAAAATAATTCATTATATTCGGGCGTCCTTGTCATGCGTTGGAAGCTTTCCGAATGTATATAAAGTCTTTCATTCCTCAGGCCTCTAGGCATAGGGATTTCCCATCGTAGAGCTGGGATTCGATTCCACGCAGTGCTGCATGGTCCTTTGCCTTTCACTTGTATGCTTTTAAAACCTTAGTTGTAAGCAGGTTCGCCACAATTGGGGTCACTGGGACGAATAATTGCTCCAGGTTCCACCTCAGAAGAGCCCCGAAAACAGATTGAATCCCAAAAAAGGCTATTGTTATATAGCTTAAAAGGATTCTAACCACAATTGAGCCCGCAAGGTACGACAAAAAATCCAGCTAAAGCTGCCGCATTAACTATGGGGGTTTAATGAGCCTATGGAGAAGTAAATGGTACGATCATCTATGATGTTTAATTGCGCGGTTTTGCAGGATCAGCGATGCCAACGAGGTTAACCAAGCCCCAAGTCAGATAAACGTATATTGCACGAATCTCCGAAGAAAGACTACTAGCGGGAACCAAGGAAGGACATCTAACTCACCTCGAAGAGCTAATTAAATGCCTTGATAGCTTCGGTTTAACCACCACGGATGAGCTCAGTCCAGGCTGTGATTGCTGTGCTTCTACCAAGTTCGGAAGAGTTCTACCCGAGTCAAAAGCTCTTAGGAAAGTGAATTTTTATCACCGCTTTATTCCCTTCAGGAGCACCTAGCAATAGCTCAATGGCACAACTTGTATTCACAGCAATACTATTTACCTCTCATCAAGTTTGGCATGAAACTAGTACAGGCATTCCTAGGCCACGGCTTTATGTAAGTTAGCGTTCAAGATTCGTCACTAAAGCTCGTTTCAAGCTTCGTCGTACATTTTTAAATCACAACCGATCAAGGTAGATCAAATTCAGAAGATTTATACTTGTACTGATAAAAATCGCGATTCTTCTACGGGCAACAGGGTAATGCACAAAGGTATCCCCAGACACCTGATATAGATCTATAGGCCATCATGAGATTTAGTGTATATTTAGCTTAGGGTTCTAGACACTAGATCCTTCTCAGACTACAATTAAATCGATATCTTTGATAAAAACCTGGGGGAGGGAAGACATTACCTTATAGAAACCCCAACATAACGGATTAGGAATGGTTTAGAGAGATCACAAAGACTGACGCACCTAATTGTAGAATCAAGTTGAACAATGAACCTAATAAAATGATCAACACCTTTGAAAGTGCGAGAGTTACTATGAAGAAACGAAGAACTATCAGATCTTAGATAGCTAACCAGGAAGGTTTTCAACATCTGCTATAGACACAAATGTTGGAAGCCCTACAAGGACTGGTCTAAGACCTCGAGTAAAAATAAGACTCACCCGCTCCGAGCCTGCAACAGGCACGGTCCGCCTCAGTAAAGATCCTGCCTCTCCAAATGCAGCCTACTACAGCCATATATCAATAAGAGGCCCACGAAATAGTCCAAAGGAAGCACGGTATGCTCACACTTTTTCTAGGCTAAAAGGAGCAAAATTGGGGTTTTGAAAATTGTAAAGGGCGAAGAAACCGGGGAATCTTGGTGACCATAAAGGGTTTTATTAGCTCAGTAGACCGGTTCTCGTTCGGTTACGTAGGTTAAGCAGCATTGGACGTGGTTAATACTTAGTTGGGGGACCGCTTGGTAGAACGACACTCGTGTCTGGTATGATCTATGCCGGCTGATGTGGCTTCATTTCTAGATTTCCATGCCTGCAGCGGAAACGTGAATACCAACTATAACATTTTTGCCCGGAGCTGTAGAAGAACAGGAGAGCCGCAAAAGTCAATCATGGAGGGATCATTGCCAAACTATAGAAAGTCTAAGAGACTTGGCCATGCTTGGCACATTTTTTTCTAAGCAACCCTGAAAATTTTCTTATATCAAACATGGAGGCGGCACATTGACAAACCCTTTTCTCTGGTTGTCAATAGGTTGCTCTAAACAGGGACCCAAAACTAGCTTCAAGCTGAAGTAGCAGTGAAGTGGGAGAAAATCTGCCAACCAGTCACCCTTGGAAAAGGAGCGCTGGACGGTGCACAGTTTCCCCTCGTACAAGTCTTTGAATGTCCGGCTTGGGCCAATATCAAACACCGTGTATATGGGAACCTCTTTTTAAAGTACTTGAGGGGTGTTTCTTAGTTCACAGGCTGGATCTGAAATCTTTCCCAGTAGTTTGCGGCCTTCTTTCAAGGAGAAGGTTTACACGAGTGCAACTACAAAATGGCTATAGATCCAACTGTGGCCCAGCCTACGGTTTGGATAGGACTGCGCCGCTCCTACCTCCCTAACTACCATAAATACCGTAATAGACTGTCCGAGATTGTACCCAATGATAGAACAATCGAAAGTACAGACTCTGGACTCTACTCGTAGCATAAAGACATTTTTCCAATAATTTCAACTAAAACAAAATCTATAACCCACCATTTACGTACTTCTTCCCCATTCATTCGTCAATCATCAAATACCTTCAATAATTCACAAAGGGGAAAAACATCCGAAGAATGGACAAAACCACCTTAAACCACTCCAGACGTTACCACAAAACGGCGTTTTTCCCCGGGTTGAATTTCTCGAGAAAACGCCATTTCTTCGTCGTTCATTCGAATTGCACACAAAATAGGACAAGACCAGTTTCTTGCAGGCAAGACAGCAGCGCGCGGGGCGAATAGAAGTTGCGATAAAATTAAAATATTAAAGAGCGCACGTTTATCGCTCTGTGAACTTTACGGTATGCTGCTAAGCAGCGAGCAGAGTCTTCCAAAGGGATTCCTAAAATGGGGCTCCGTGCCATGGACAGATTCCGTCTGGAGCCAATAGAGCTAAAAACTCAAACGCGAAACATAACAATTTCGTAGTCATTTTTCGAGTTGTGAAAGGTCGGCAGAGAGCTGTGCACGAACATTCCGAACATACTATGCGAATTTATTGTTGCTCGGCTAAAAAACACCTCAAGAATTTGTTGGTTGTGTACCTCTACCGGCAGAATATGGAGAGCACGGTACCAAGGTGCAGCTGTGATTTAGGAATTTAATACACCAGTCCCCGGCGTTGTCTTGTTACTTCATTGGGCTGGGATGAAGTACTCGCGAACTGGACTTTTATTGGGCCTTTTATGCACCTTTAATGCACAGCGAGAACGACCTAGACACTGCGGCAATCCCTTCTAGGCGAATTGATTTGATTTATAATTTCCCGGGATAATAAAACCATCAAGCGCGCTCATTAACAACTGGTAACGCCAGTCCATCACTCCCGAGTGTTGGCAATTAATTAAGAATCAGCAACTTTTAAGGTGAAGCCTCGGCTAAAAGTTGGAACATAAAGTTGAATTGCGACTTCTCCGTCTGCTGGTTGCGTTTAGTGCTTCTGCCTGGATCAATCCATCGCACACGCAAACAGATTCAACACAGACACCGGCTGTCTCTCACCTGTTCTTGTGGATCCAGACCGGAATCTATCGAAGATTTTTCAATTAAACCATCAAAGACCAAAACATTGACCACATGACGCCGCGGTACCATATCCAATTTCCTATGCACATCAGCAACGCCATACAAGACCTAAAAACGCGTGCACCATTCATCCGTGACTCTGACTCTGCCCGTCCGTCCGTCCGTCTGTCTGTCCTTATGCGGAACGTTCTGCACCATCACGACATACATCCCAAATGCGTGTGGTAAATTTTGCATGCAGCACAACAATTTGGATTGCAGTCAGACTTGTCGTGGACATGCTAGGTCGAGTCTCTCGTGAAACGCACAGGTTCCAGCCAGAAAACAACCAAGCGAACGACTTCGCCACGGAAAAGGCGCAACTGAAGCAATAAATGACAACAAAATTCCGATGAATTTTCAAATTGCTCATATATACCATGTCATCGGATGGTTGGGCCGGTGCATTTCCTTGGCCAGAGGCGTGATCATGATGGCCGCGCGCGAATTACGTTAACCGCCCGTCTTATGACCAAAAAAATAATAATATTTAAAAGTCCGAACAATAATTATTTATTTAAGAAATAACAAAATCTATTATCAAACAATTTAAGAATCAAAATTAGAATTTAAAAAATCAAACAACAAGATAGCAACGAATATCGATCTTAACAGTACAGAACCAAAACTAAGTGTGATCGATATTCATAATTTAAAATATTATAAAGGTTAAAATGAACTCTACTTAACCTGATACAAAAATGTGCAATCTAAAACCTAAATGAGTGCATGTTAACATTATTCCAAGAATTTATTAAGAAATTAATAAAAATGATTATCTAGCGTCTGGTTATTGATTTAAATTCTTACAACTAAATTGCTGAATCGCGGCATGTGCCGGAAGGTGGATTTATGGTTTACAGGTAATAATGAATTCTATACGGGGCATGTAACTCCTCCCTCCTTACTGTTGAGTATCGGCCATATGAACCTTGGTTCGTTGGACGATACGAAACCATGCGTGGTTGGTGACTGACTGGGTTGAAAGAATCCTCGATGTCCTTTGTACAATATGACTATTATGATTATTATTAGCAATAGTGTAAATCCTGTGGTTGCAGAGTAGAAACTAATGGAGTCGACGTAAGATGGTAGAAAGTCCAAAGGGTTGCTTTCTGCGAACTGGTAGGTATCAAGTCTTCTCAGGGTTGCGATGCTGGAGTCTGTGGCGTTGATCTCTTTGAAGATGGTTGGATGTATGGTTATTTCATCCCAATGTCTCCTGGCAGTTGAGCTGTATATGATGCCGTTGATGTTAATCTCACAGTTGATGAAGTGGATAAGCATGGAGCCCTGCACGTTCTGTTGTTCGGTGCCACATGTTGTGTAAATGATCGTCTTCGGGATGTTAATTAGTATGACGTAGTTTGGTTCTGGCTGAAAGATCTCTATAGTTTTTTCTCGGTTCTGTAATATACAACTTGCTGCCTGATTATTTATTAAATTAGCAATGCAAGAGTTTATTGGTGACTCTTGGTATTCGGTCCTTTTGCAAATATATATATCTTCAATTTTCGGACATTTCTGGTCAAAATTTTGAATACTGTTAGGACTGAGGATTAGGTATGGTTTGGAAGGTATGATTTTTGTTTGGTTAATAGGTAGGGAAATTATGTGAAAATATGAATATTCTTCCTCTGAGAATATCGGTATTTGTACGTTAAATATTAGATTAGTGTCATTGTAATAGGCTTGAAGCTCTAATAATTCGTAAATGTGTTCATTAGAAATTATAGTGAAATTTTGTTTGGTAAAAATTGTGTGTATTTCTGAGAGTTCTGTAGGGTTTAGTATTTGTTTTGAGATTATGTTTAATTTAGCTAGTATTATTGCTTCTGATAAGCTAGTTAAATGATTATTGAGTAACTCTAAATTGTAGTTGATCTGATTCATGTATTGCAAATTTTGTAATTTAAAATTTTCCTTTTTTATTTTATTTTGAGTTTGCTTGAAATGATTTGTCATGATATCTTGTTGGAAATTTATGTGTTCAGTTATATTGTTAAAACGTTCGATCATTTTATTATTTATCAGGATTTGTCTATTTACTTCTTTTTGCGTAAATTCTTGATTTTTCATTAATTTTTCTATATCATTATTTAATTTGGTTGCATCATCTGCATCCATATTTCCTGTAATAGTTTTTATTACTGTACCTAACCCGTTGATAAGACCCCTTCTAGTTCTTCTTGTCGGCATAAGGCTATAAAATTTATGTTTTAAATCTATTAATTTTAGTTTAGTTATATTTAGAGATCCTAGTAATTCGTCTGTCTCGTCTAATTTTCCTAATGTGTTCAGTGAATTGTCGATATTGTCAATTGTCTGTTCATACTGTTCAAGTCGGACTATGTGTAGTAGGTTGTTGTATCGATGTATCGTTCGAGCAGTGCCCAGTTTCATTGGAAGAATTCCCCTGCTGTTGGTTAAGTCCTGAATCTCCATTTTGTGGGCTTGCATTAGATGGATTATCCTGCAATTTACGTTTTCTTTTTATTTTAGATTTGTGAAATTTCTTATTTTTGCTAGTTGTCAAAGTTACATCCCTATCTTCCTTTACTCTATATTTGGTAAACCTAGGCGTCAACTTGTTCCTTCTATTTTCCTTTTTGAATATTCTAGTCCCTATTGCGTACTTTTCGGGTTCTACTCTATTTTTATTAATCTTATCAATATTATGCTTGGTTTTTTCTTCTAATTTTTGCTTTACTATGGGGTATAATTGAGATTGAAATTCATTTAATTTTTCTAGATATTCATGGGTTGTTTTATGTTGTGTTTCATTATTAAATCTATAAGTCCTACCGTAGAATACTTCGTAGGGTGTTAGCTGTGTTGCTGAATGAACAGCATTGTTATAAGTTATTAGGGTTTCATTCAGAATGTCCTCGTGATCTTTTTCTTTATGGAGGTTGTAGATAATTCTGTAAATTTCTGTTAAACTTGAATGTAATCTTTCCACTGGGGAATTACTACTACTTTGTTGAAAGGATGTGACATGGTGATTAATTTCGTATTGTTTACAAAAGTCTTCGAATATTAAGGAAGTGAACTCTGAACCGGGATCTGAGATTAACTTCTTGGGTATCCCGTGTGTGCTCATAAAAGATTTCAGGGATTTGATTATATTCAGACTATTCCTAGCGGTCAGTGTGAAAGCTGCTGCAAATTTCGAGAATTTATCTATAACTGTTAGTATCTGTTTATTATTTATTGTGTATATGTCGGTATGAAGAATGTCTAATGGTTTCTCTGGGGTTTCAGGGATGGTATGTCTAATTTTAAGTGGAGATCTGTCATATTTTAGTGTTTGGCACACGTCGCAGTTGTTAATAATTTTAATTATTTTATTTTTCATAAATGGAAAGTAAAATGATCTTTTTTGATGCGAAAGGGTCTCATTTATTCCGCGGTGGTTATTATTTCGATGGTAGTCGCGGATGGTTCGGTCTTGTTGGTCACCGTCGGTTATATCCTTTAGTACGTCCATGCAACGAATTATTCTAAAGGTCCTTGAGTGAGAGAAATATTTAGAATACACAGTTTGGATTATTCGAAAAGTATTATCATCAGTATGAATGGCGTTAAGTTTATTAGGTGTTAGAAATCTTTTACATATTCCTACCAGGGTTTCTTCTGAATTATTTGGTATCCTAACTATCCTTCGCTGTTTATTTTTGAAGGGTACTTCGAGTGTAAACTCTGGTTTCCTATCAGACATTTCGATAATTAATTGGAGAGAAAATTCGTTCAATGGTCTTTCAGATATATAAATTCCATCGTTTACATTCTCTACTGCTGAATGTATGGTAGCTCCCGTTGTGCTGGCTGCACTTGCCTGTTCTCCTACATTAGCTTCTACAATCTGTGGTTGTTCATCTTGGGTCTTGATTCTGCTTAAGGCGTCGGCGTTGCTATTTTGTGTACCTTTTTTGTAAACTATTTCATACTCGTACTCTTCGAGCTTCAATCTCCAGCGGACAAGTCTAGAGTTAGGATCCTTGAGATTCATGATCCAAACCAAAGGTCGATGGTCCGTGACAATCTTAAACTTTCGACCAAACAGGTAAGGCCTGAAGTATTTTGTTGCCCATACGATGGCCAACAATTCCTTCTCGATTGTCGAATAATTAGTCTCGGATTCTGTCAGAGTCCTACTTGCGTAACATATTGGCTTGTCACTGCCAACTGGTCCTTGTGACAATATAGCGCCAATTGCGTAGTTGCTCGCGTCTGTGGTGAGTATAAAAGGCTTAGAGAAATCGGGGTATTGCAGTATAGGGTCGTTAATCAGAAGGTCTTTACAGGCTTCGAAGGTTTTCACATAACGCTCATCCAGTGTGATTTTCCTTCCTTTCTTTAAGCATTCAGTTAAGGGCTTTGTGAGTTTAGCAAAATCCTTAATGAATTTCCTGTAATAGCCTAATAATCCAAGGAATGATTTTATCTCTTTGCTAGTTTTTGGCAATGGAAAATTCTGTATGGCTTTAGTTTTGTTGGGGTTAGGCTTTATGCCGTCTGTGGTCACTACATGACCCAGGAATTCAATCTCTTTTCGCAAGAATTCGGATTTATCTAACTGTATCTTTAAATTAGCATCCTTGAGTCTTTGGAAAACTTTTCGCAGATTATCAACATGTTCCGAAAGAGAAGTTGAGTAGATTATAATGTCGTCGAGGTATACAAGACATATGGAACCTTGTAATTCTTTCAAGACATTATCCATTACCCTCTGAAAAGTAGTTGGGGCGTTTTTAAGGCCGAAGGGCATGCGAACGTATTCGTAGTGCCCTCCTTCCACTGTGAACGCTGTCTTTGGAATGTGGTTTGGGTCCATCTCTATTTGATGAAATCCACTCTTCAAATCCAACGTGGAAAAGTACATACACTTACCTAATTTATCTAAAATTTCTGTTATATTAGGCAAGGGATATCGATCGTTGATCGTTTTTTCATTTAGCTTACGGTAGTCTATGACTAACCGCCATTTCTGCTTCCCACTAGCGTCCAGTTTCTTAGGAACAATCCAAACTGGAGAGCTCCATGGTGAGTAACTAGGTCTTATGATATTCTGGTCCAGCATTTCAGTGATTTGCTTCCTCACTTCTTCTCTATGAATGTGTGGATAACGATAAGATTTAGTATATACAGGGATATCGTCCGTTGTGGTTATTTGGTGTTTTACTTGGTTCGTGAAATTCAGATCTTGCCCTTCCCTATGGAATATCTCTTCGTATTCTTTACATACCTTAACTAGAGCTTTAGTTTCCTCTTGGTTTAGGTGGTTAATTCTGAGTAAGTTTTTAATGTCTTCCTCATAACCATTATGTTTGTAGTTTACGTTGAAATTATTTACTTCCAGAATTCTTTCTGAGGAGAAAGATTCAACTTTGATTGGTTGTTCTAGAAATAACATTTCCTCGTGTTCAGACTGGTTTATCACTTCTACGAAGCTATGCCAATCTTTTGCGTAATAAATACCTTCAGGGATGTATAGTGAAGGGTTTATTTCTGTATGACTAATATAAATATCACCCTCTTGTTTGTCTACAGGTATTTTAACTATATATTTCGAATTAGCAGGAATTAGGATTTTTTCTGACATGAAGTTGGGTTTAAATTCCAATGGAATTTTAATCATGTCATTGGTCAGAACATCATTAATTAAATCAACTTTCACGCCTAAGTTTTTTAAGAAATCTAATCCTAGAAGCCCATCAAAATAACCGTGGAAGCGAAAGACAAGGAATCTACTAGTTCCAGGTTGTTCAAACTCTATAAAATTATTCAAAAATATTTCTTTATTTATAGTATGGTTATTCAAGACTGTATTTATAATTACTGGTTTGATTAATCTCGTGTCTTCGGGGTGTACAAATTCCGGGTTTATAAAGGAAGCTGACGAACCTGTATCAACCAAGAATTTGAGGGGGCGTCCAAATGGTGAAGAAACATTAATATAAGGTAAAATTGATCCGTGAATGTTAATATCTATGTAGCCGATTGGTGGTTCGAGGCTCTGTTTGAAAAATCCTCATCCAACTCGACTACTTGAATGTTGCGTCTTTGATCACTTCTATCACAATAATATTCATCTAAATTTGAGTGGTAGTCACCAGGGGCGTTTGACTCTTGAGAACCTTCAGTTATATGGAATAATTCTTTACTGGTAAAATTTGGTCTGTTATTAGAACGGAAGAAATTAGATTGTGGTTTTCTTTGCGACTGGTATGTATTAGATCTCATGTTGCCCGATGATGTGTCCATTGGTTCTGGTTTTAATTCTGGTTGTTTATACGGTTGATTTGTTATCTGTCGGAAAGAAGTTGAAGGCTGGGGTCCTAGTGAAGGTCTATTGAAGGTGGGTTGCTGGTTGTATGCCTGGCGAGGGAAATTATATGGAACAAAACGAGGTAAAGCGCCGCCTTGGTTGAATCTAAGATTTTGTGTAAAGTTCGTGTTCCAGGGTTTGTGGGGAAATCTTGGTTTATTCTGTGTGTGTTGTATTTTACTTCCGGACGAATTGGAGCTTTCCGATTTACCATAGAATATGTTTTGTTCTTTAATGCAGTAAGCAAAAGCTTCTGCTAAAGTAAGAGGTTTCATGGCCCTAATGGTCGAACCTAATGGTTCTCTAAGTCCCGATAAGAATGAATTTAAACACATTTCTGTAAATAAGATTTTCTTTGAATTTATAACATTTGGGTCTTTTTCGTGGATGGACACGTGGTTTGTCATACTCGCGAGTAATTCGATTATTTCGCTATAAAATTTTTCTATCGTTTGGCTACCCTGTTTCGTTTTATGAAGGTCCCTAATCAACGACGTCTCGTTTCTTTTATCAGAGTAATGCAGGATTAGATTTTGTTTAATCTGATCCCATTCTAGAGGAGTCCCATACATATTGAGGACTTCATTAGCTGGCCCAACTATTTTGTTTCGAATTGCTCGTAATAATAATTGACCATAACCGGTGCCGCTAGTTACTGCGATCAACTCAAGAATTTCTTCGACGTTACCTAAAAATTCGAAAAGTAAACGCGGATTTCCATCGTATTGCGGGAGATCTTTAATCGCGTCGGGTATTCTTAATGAATTGAATACGTCCATTGAAGTCATAGTCCTTGAGATAGGAACCGTTGGTGGAATTACATTATTTATTGGGTTGTTATCAACCATGGTGTTTGAAGAATTATCTGAATACGAGAGGTCGAAACGAGAATTAGGTACGAAGTCAAAAGGGGTATTATCACTGGCACTAGGTACGTTTTCACAAATATGTTCTAATGATCGGTTTTCAAAATTACTTCGCAAAACTCTGTTATTAAAATTATCACTGTAACTTTCACTAATTTCTTCACTTATACTTTCGTTTATATTTTCTAATGATCTAAATAAGCCTAGTCTACTTCTTAATCTAGTAATAATAGGATATGGATTTGGGGAAAGATTTTTATTTTTCTTTGGGGGGATTGACATAGAAAAATTTTTTCTTGATTGTAAATAAGGAAGTATTCAAAATTCGACTTACTTGAAGATTATTATTATTAGCTGGTAGCGGGGGTAACTCATCCTTGATTGGCAATAAAGAGCTGGAGCTCAACGATCTCTGCACTGGTTCCTCCGGTAAGCCGCCGTTGACCAATATTGTGCTTCAGTCCTTGTTCTCTTTCGCTAGTGCGTCCAGGAAGTTGTAGAATGGATCTCCGATAAGCCGTCGGACTTGTACAATTTTCACTGTTGGCACTACACTACCGATAAACCGTCGGTATTAGAAAAACAAAACTCGATAAACCGTCGAGGTTGTATTCTTAATTTGCGAAAAGACGAGGACTGGACCGTTTGCCAATCCTACCGACTGCGCCAATTACGTTAACCGCCCGTCTTATGACCAAAAAAATAATAATATTTAAAAGTCCGAACAATAATTATTTATTTAAGAAATAACAAAATCTATTATCAAACAATTTAAGAATCAAAATTAGAATTTAAAAAATCAAACAACAAGATAGCAACGAATATCGATCTTAACAGTACAGAACCAAAACTAAGTGTGATCGATATTCATAATTTAAAATATTATAAAGGTTAAAATGAACTCTACTTAACCTGATACAAAAATGTGCAATCTAAAACCTAAATGAGTGCATGTTAACATTATTCCAAGAATTTATTAAGAAATTAATAAAAATGATTATCTAGCGTCTGGTTATTGATTTAAATTCTTACAACTAAATTGCTGAATCGCGGCATGTGCCGGAAGGTGGATTTATGGTTTACAGGTAATAATGAATTCTATACGGGGCATGTAACTCGCGCAGCTCCACCTTCCATAACGTCTTCTTCGGGCAAAGTGAATTCTCAACCAGAAGAGAAAATGCTGTTTAGTTTTGCGCGAAAAATTCTTCCCTGGTAATGATCGGTGTTGACGATATAGTAGCGGCGGAACGGTACTGGTGAGTTTCATGTCGCTGAATAATGACGCTGCTGTACTGGATTTTGCATGGTGCAACTGTCCCAACTCTGTCCCAAAACTTGTCCCAACTGTTTAAAAGATGCAAATCCGGATTTCAGTTGCATGTTCTGGTTGTGGTTTTTTTGGGATAGCACCGTGATATATGGAGACATTTATGGTGGATAGTAGTTGTGAAATTACTTCGGGTTTTCATAATGTGAAAGAAGAGAGCGGAGATGACAGTATTTGCTTCATCTGATATTATGATAGTACAGAAATGTGTTCAGGTAGTTACATAACAACCAAATCGAGTACGTCAGCATTTCTTAAATGATTAACTAAGATTAGGAATCACCATTTTATACCCAGTTGAATATAGCAAGAAGACTTGTGACAGAGAACATGAAGGGCAGACTCGTTTTCGTGATGCAAGTGAGGTCCTAAATAGATAGTAATCTAGAACACAGTGTTGGACCCAAGACCTGTACCATAAAGGTTATTCAGCCACACCCTGGCGCTGTAAAGCTTATTCAGCAAAGTGATGACGTCACATTCAGCGATCCATAAAAGATTGTGCCGAAATCAGGCGCACTATCAAGTGATAAGAAGTATGTGAAAAATAGCCAAAAGGATTCCTTGCTCCGATCGTTATAGTTGAACATATTACCGGTCAAGTTCGTGCGATCCTTTCTACCGGCAGCTAGCGAGATGTGCAAATACTGAAGCAGGGTCTTCAAGAGGTCATAAAAAAGCCCGGAGACATCTTCAATAGATATCAAACACTTAGGACATTTTCACAAACGCAAGCCTGCCGCGACATTGCAGAATTCAGCTACAGACCAATTGCTGAATTCTGTACGAACCAAAATAGTCCGATGGATTCTGGCGCGTGGCCAGTCCATTGTAGTACGACAGAGGAGGTGGAACAAGTTTGCTAAGGGGGCCGATCGATCCATCGACTCCTACCAGATGTGAAGAAGTGAGCGGACGCCTTTGATGAGCACCTTTGAGGCACCCTTTTAAGGGCCACTTTGACGACGCCTGACCAAGCCTTCAGAAATCTGCGGAACCTGCTCTTCAGATCGTCCATTGATACCAGGAGTTTGGTTCTAATGTCTTTCCTTAGTATTTGGCGTGTGGTAAGAAGCCTAACACTTTATCAGTAAGGATCATCCAGATTCAGAAGACACATGACATCATTGGCACAAAGCCGATGTCAAGTTGTAAGAACTGCATATAAGTGGCCCTTAAAGGAGGCTTAAAGTGATCTTTATCCGTTGGGTCTGTTGGGAAGGAGTTTGCAATCTGTTATCGGATAGCTGTTATGCAGGTACCAGCTGATGTCTACATGATGTCCAAGGTAGTCCAAACCTGTTAAAAGAGTACTTTGCTTGGACTTCGAGATACAGGATCACTGTTCAGTAGGTAGAGGGTCACAACAACCTCGACAGCAACGAGAAAGCAAATAAATTGGCCCGAGTAGACGCCTACGGAGCATGAACACGAGATGCTGTGTGTGACGAAGAGAGATATTACCATGCGAACGTTATAGAGCATCATGCCACCAGATTTCATTTTGAATTTTGAAATGTAGAGGCGATCTTTTCTATATGGTCTAACTATATGTGGTCATAGCTTCAATTTCGATTTAGACGGAGTCTTCACAACACCTTTACTTCTTAACGATAGCTCCGGGTACGTCTAAAATGGTGACTTCAATACGATCGTCGTCGACCGTTGGCCTTTTTAAGATATAACATCAAGGCTATTTGTTTTGCTGAAAGTTAGTTGCGCCTGCGCTCAATTCATTGAAACTTAATTCGATGTACATGTGATGAGAGCCAATTTTTAAATTTTAGTACAAGCCATCAAAAAATGTTGATGTCATACCTCAACACTTCTTACCAAACCCAAAAAAATATTGTCATAATAACGTTATTAAAATATTTTTGTCCCCTGATAATCAGGTGCCCAGGTAACAACACGAGCAGCAAAAACAACCAAAAAACTGGGCAGCACATCATCCACCAAACTCTCGGTGGTTCATTGACGTTTACGGCATTTTCAACCGAAAGAAAACAACTCTTAATTCCAAAAAGGACAAGTAAAACTTGAAATCGCTCTCCTTCTCTCTCTGTCTCTCTCTTTGGCATGGCGCAACATAAACAAGACAAAGAAAAAAGGAAGCCCAGAAAACAGGGCCCTCTCTAACCAACAACGAACACCAAACAAAAATGATTTTCATTCAGAAAACCTGTTGCAGTCGTGCTCGTGTTCAGTACCAGTTGATATGCACTTAAGATGCGCCTCTTCTTGAGATGCACCACCATCATCCAGCCAACCACCTCAGCACTTGTGGATACTCGGTTGGGTTCTAAGGCGACTGGGCATGCGCAATGCGCTTTTATAGGAAAATGTGTGTATCTGAGATTTTCATCAAGATTCTTCTTCTTAGTTCCCAAAACTAAATTTTTTTTTGGTTGGATGTAATTTTTTTGGGAAAGATTTTTCTTTTTAATATTTTGATTGTAGCCCACCTCACCTGAGCGCGGACCAAAAAGTAAGGTAGACCCCAAAAACCAGGTAAGTGACTGCACCAGCTCCGTCGCGCACTGGACAAAAACAGGTCTAAGGATTTTTTCTTATGGTTGGGTTATCTTCTTCACTTTTTTTTCGGTACTTCTCCTTCTTCTTCTCCTTCACGTGTGCACTCTCTTATTTTTATTGTTACGAAATCACGGGGAACAGATCTGGCATTGGACGGCGGTGTGGTCCCATCTTCGCTTTTGGAGGCTCCGCGCGATCTTTTGGTTAAATTTCTGGCGGTGGACCGATTTGCTTGCACGGCGCGGGTTAGGCGGCCTTCCTCACATCTTTAAGCTCTCGTCGCCATTATTCCTGGTTGTTCCGCTCGCGGCTATTTAATGGACCTCGTAAGAAATTCGCGTATTTGATTAATCCCCCTGGAACCTTTCTCCTTGTGGGTTGGATGGAATTTTATCATTTTGCATTTTTTTTTCTGTTTTATTTTTGTTTTCATTTTTTTTTGTATAATTTTTCCTTCCTTTAATCACAAACCTGGGGATGATTAAATCAGTTCTGTTTACTTCGCTTCAATGTTACTCGATATGATGCCGTCACACTGCCGTCCGACGTCTTCAATATTCGACCTTTTTTTTCTTCTTTCTCTTTTTTTCACTTTAATTTCTTGGAAATGTGCTCCAAGTCGATGATAGTCGATTCTCTCCCTCTCTGGCGATATGGAAGCTGAGGTGGCGGATTTCATTCAGTAAACGCGAGCGATGAAGTATTGCGGATGCGTCATGAATATGATTCAAATTAGATTCTGGGAAGTGTACCTTTTTTGGGGGAAACATGTAAACAAGTTTAAATTTGTCTTATTACAGTCGGGGAAAGAGCTCCATTAAATTCTAATTTGTCTGGAGGAGGGAAAGAGTTTGACTTTGACATAAAATTAGACTTGGACGACTTGTAGAATTATGAGGAAATTTTTATCGTTAAGTTCAGGCTCCTAAAGGAGAAATATTTTTAGTAAAATCGCACGTACACATTTAGGACACCAGTTAGGACAAGAATTCATGCATTTACAACTGATTCAGAATCGATTTTAGTGCATATCTAGTTGGAAAAATTCAGAGCGCGTGAGAGTTAATTTAGATCGCTGCCAATATGCTCCAAAAGAAGCAATAATGGAGCTTTAAGAAATGGTATAAAAGGAATAAAGCGGAAATGAGCTTGGTATCATTAGCATACTTAATAGACAAGTCCCCGTTCGATTACAGAGGCTAAGCAGCATAGGATTTGCTTAGTACTTAGTTGGGGGACCACTTAGTAAAACCGGCTGTCGATACTCGCCTTTAGAATAACGAAGGCACTGTTATTTTTCTGCTTTTGTGACGCTTCTAAAGCAGCACTAAAAGGAGTACTCTCATCGACAGCCGGTTTTACTAAGCGGTCCCCCAACTAAGTACTAAGCAAATCCAATGCTGCTTAAACCTCTGTAATATAACGGGAACTTGTCTATTAAGTATGCTAATGATACCAAGCTAGAAGGACGAAGGCGCTGTTATTTTTCTGCTTTTGAGACGCTTCTAAAGCAACACTAAAAGGAGTACTCGCCTCTGCGAACATGCCAGGCTAAAGAAATATATAGAACTGGTACAGGAAGTTGAGCGCTCAAAGCTTTTTAAGCAATATTCTACCATTGATATTTCAGCGTTTCATTTTACGCTGGGTACGAATTGTTTTAACTTTAGATTCGAAGACAACGAAAGAAACAGTTAAAAAGGGGATACGATAGTCAGGAGACTGAATTTCAGTACCTAGAATCAATTCGGAATCTTAATCTATCTTAAGGTCGTAAAATCTTTGCTAGCGAGGCTTGCAAATAAGTGACTTTCTTCACCCCCTGACAAGTTTCTGACGCATTATAACAATAAATTGGAAATAAAATTGATTGTCTTCTGTATTCCTAAGCTTCATAAATCAAACGAAATCAATTGCTTCCTCTGGAATGCATTTTGAATCAATTCTTCTGAAACTGGTGCATCGTCTTCTCGCCGTCTTCCCTTTTTCCCCTCCCTCACTTCTAAGCCAAGGTGTTTCCTGTACCGATGCATGACCAGCTAGTGATTAAAGAACGCTGGTCGCAAACGGTTTCCTTTGATGCCCGGGCAAGGTCGGAGTGTATAAGTGCCCTATCCTTGGAAGCGACTCTGGCAGGATGGACTCAGTTCCGCATTACTCGTGGGATCTTTATGGAAACCCAGACAAAATTAAAAAACACAAATTGCTTGCCAGTTGTGCAGCCATAGTACGTTAGTACCTGCACAAATATGTACCATCTTCAACCTCGTGAGAGAGAAAGTTACTCGCTTCCAGCCTGGAGACGGTAATTGTTAAGAACACCAATTCGGTAACTAGCAGCCATAAAACACACGGTTTGAATCGGCTGGGCAAACCAAATCCTGGAGAGCGCAGGCCAGATGGTATGCCCATGTAGGGCCAGTACCGGAGAACCCATTGCGTTTTTGACAAGATTGTTGAGAATGAGGAGGCCAGTACGACGCATAAGCGAGACCAGTGGGACAAAATAAAGTTACAGTCGTTTGTTGATAATTACCCCAAACGGCTGGCACTACATCAAGCAAAAAATGCGAGTCGAGAGAGGTACAAAAAGACCCCGATCCTCTCCTAAAAATAAGATCGAGGGAAATGCCAAAAGGGCAAAGGGTCACCAAAGAAACCCCCTTCTGCAGCGAGTACAGCAGGGACAGGTGGATCTCAGCCGGTTCCAGAAAGGCTGCTGAGCGAAGCGCCAGGGATCACCTGCAAGTAGCTTTGATGGACAAAAGGGCTTTAGTGGGACCCTGAAACCTAGGTGTAGGGGCAAGCCAAACTATTGTATACTAGCTGCAACCCGTTGCGCCTCGCTGCACCCATAAGCCAATAGTATGGCGTGCGCCAAAACAATTGGGAATCTCAAAATCGATGGGCCGTGAGAGTCTCAAATCCTACCACGAAAGTACATTCGAAAAGAAAAGTGTAACTCCGTTCGTTTAAAAAACCAAATCACTCGCTCATTTATATTCCCAATCACAATTCAGCGGTTTCGCTGCCACTCTTGTCGTGGTCAGATGCTATGAGGGAGTGCTTTTGCCCGTAAACGAATTTTGAAGAGGAAATTTACAATGCACGTCCGCTTGAATTTTATCTATACACGAAATTTGAAGATCTGTGACGCATGTGGAGGCATGAGAAGGCATGAGTCTCAAGCTAATCCCTGCTGCGGATATCTCGAGGAGAACTAGACCCCGCAACTTAATTGTTTCACCTTGACCAAATTGGTGGGTCGGTTCAAATAATCGGTTTCGGACCAATCTAGAATTTTCTATGTTTTATGTGGACGAAAAGAGGCTTTAACTTTGAGAGCTTCAAGGGTATGCAATCCGATAGCATTTCTAACACCAACCCTCGCTGAAAACCATTCGTTCTCAGCCTCAGAACAGCCATTATAACCCTTTTTTTATCTCATAGTGAAACTTTGAATGAGTAGAGTCTTCAGCGCTTGTACGAAAAGACAAGAA
Source organism: Thereva unica (assembly GCA_949987705.1). NCBI lineage: Eukaryota > Metazoa > Arthropoda > Insecta > Diptera > Therevidae > Thereva > Thereva unica. Next base: position 4,389,352 of record OX465285.1, read on the forward strand.
CCTTCAATCTTGGGCCCAAAATTTCATAGAATGATCTCTATATTTCGATGTATTGAGAAAAGAAAGTTGTATTCAGTCTTCATCAGTACTTTGGAGTCTGGTTTTCACTGACTGCAAAATTACTACACTAACTCTGCATGGAGGTCCAAAACTTTCACGAATTCTTCAAAATAATAATAATCCAACATAATCATCCTGTCCGAATAAAGAAAATCTCCACGATTAACCACGCACTCAACAGATGCCCCATACCTACATCGGACCTATACATCTCCGCCGAGTGCTCTCCTCCGGCGGCGGTGAAAAATTCCAATCCACCAATAATTTCCTTGTCATCAACAACACAAATCCCAAGAAACGAGAGATAATAACGAAATCGATCATGCATTTGCCTACGATCTCTCAATCACCCACCAAAGTGCCTAGTGAAAAGCAATCAATTGATTGAAAATCGGCGGCTGCACATCAAACAGAACCTTCGACGTTATTCAGGAATACACCAGCCAAGACATACTACAAAGTCCGGCCATCATCACGTCATAGAAGCAATAAATTCATCTCGCACAGTATTTGCCATTAGTATCAATAATAATCCTCGATCGATCCCAACCCATCTCCTTCTAAGATGGTTAGCCTCCAGGTACCCAAAGCCCGAGATAGAAAGATTCGCTTCGCGTGAACACCACAATTTTGCAACAACCGATCGACCAAGCGCGGATATAGAGAAAACAGAACGTCGACGCTCGTGATGGCTATTGGCACAATCCTCGAAAGTATAGAGTTAACAAAAGATCTTAGACGAGAGCTGGCTGCGTCTGCGCACCGAGCGCAATTCTTAAGAAGCCTGCGCAGACGAAACGGATTTGTGGGGCTTGGCCAAAGACGACGACTCTTCGGGGAGAAATTCGATCTTATCGTAAGGTGGATTGTGATGAAAGCGCAATTTTTCAACAGAGGAGGAAAATGATGCTGTTCTGTTTGTGCGGTGGTTATGCTTTTTTTGTTTGTTCGTGGTACACTTTATTCTTGTCTATATATGCCGTTAATTTTCTGAATATTGAACTTTGATCGATGGAAACAATAAGAAGTGGGACAAAAGAAGTGGAGAAATTGGACAAAGTTTGGAACAAAAGAAATTCAGTGTCAGGGTAAGGTGAGTTTTTCTTTTAAGTAATGCTATTATTGAATGTAAGGGAATTATATTCAATTATAGCGGTGATAGGTTAAGTCTAAATTAGTTCTAGGTTATATTCATAAAAGAATTTGAAAGTAACAATATATGCATACTTTGCTGCTGTTCCTATGGATTGATCAGCGATCCTCAGCTAACTTTATAGTTAATATCAACAAGGAAGGACCTCATGAACAGGGAAAAATCGATATCGCTTGCATGTACGATCTTATTTTTCGTGCTTTCTTAAAAAAACATTGTTATTACCATAGGTAATAAAAAGGTAATAAAAGGGTAATAGAGCGGTAATAAAAAAATCATAAAAACAACTTGAAAAGCAGGATAAGAAGTTGATTTTTTACTTAATATCCTAAAAACAGATGATAATCGGTCGGGGCATGTCAGATTAACTTAAAATCGCGCTTTCAATGCGCAGTGAGGATGACTCATCTCCTTCAAGGAATCATGAAGAAAGTTTGATCAATATAGTATATTAGCAGACGAGACAGCTGACATTTCTGGTATTGAACAATTATCAAGGGGGCTGCGATATTTCTATGAGGAAAACAAAACCAAGTTCAAGAAAGTGTTCGTCGGTGTTAACTAAACTTGCCCTTTACTGAACTAAACTGAACAACTGGTGAATTTTTTCAGTTTTATGTTTCTGTCGCCCGTCGACTAACAATTAATGATATAGCACGTGTCTTAATCTACACTAGTTTTGAAAATGAAAGTGGTTTGGTTTGGTAGATGTTGAGTAGAAATTTCGAACACCGTATATGATATCGAGTTGAGTTGGGTTGAAATAGAGTTGAACTCACATCAAAACATAACGTTTAGATACATTAACCCGATCCAGGTAGAAGAGTTGAGTTGGAGTTGGGGCGAAGAGGGCAGGTTAGGAGGGTCTGGCGGGCGATCGAGTAGATATCGAAGAACCTTACGTTTGAACTCTAGGGTGCTGTACAAGTTCGGAAACACTAACTGCGGAAGATTATTCCACAATCGTGATTTTATTTATAAACGAACTTAGACGCTAATGTGCAAGAAAAGGGAGCTGTGGAGAATCAGAATAAACCGAGCAGGCTTTTCATGTGTTTGCTATCAGCTAACCAATGAAGTGAATTAGAGGAGATTGAGAGCAGATCATTTATAAAAAAGACCAAGAAAAGTGCAGGTGATAGAATTAACCCCTTGAGGAATACCGGTCGAAATGGTGTAAGAGTGGAACTCGATGACATTTAATCCTACCTTGATTGAAATGGTAATACAGGTCCTTCCAACTAAGTTTACACCAAAAGTTTGAAGTTTACTAAACAGAAGAGAGTGTGTTACTCTGTCAAAAGCCTGGGAAATATCTAAAGCAACCAGACCAGGGGTTATGGAAGAGGGAAAATTGATGGAAGCTACCAAGGACCAGAAATGTTTACTGCCTGCAGTGGTAATAAGGATCTTACTTCTCAACCTATCAACGAATTATGATTTGACTTTCCTTATGATGGAGTTACAGGAATTTCTCAATTTAGTACATTCACAACACATTTGGGAAGCGTTTGTATGCTTTATAGGCGGATTCTTCGGCTTTGATTATATATTCCCCACTCATAAGAGCAAACCTATTCCCGCCTGTATGAATTTGTTTACACCGAGGCCCCTTTGCTGAAAGTCGAGTCGTGTGGTGTCACAAGTCGTTTGAATTGAAGAAAGTCATGTTTCAGTGGAATAACGACAATCAGCAAAAGGGCTAAAGAGTGGAAGAGAGGAGAGTTGAGTATAGACCGCTGTGCTGAGACTCGTAATAGAGGCCAGAGAGCGACCGAGTTCGCGTTGCTACTACGGAAACACAAATCCCGGTTAGTGGCTTGTAAGAAACGAACAAGATTTAAGATGGTATCTGGTATATGAGAAATTAGCGCTGGCTAACCAGGAGTCCGAGTTGCCAATGGAAAGGTATATTTCGACGGAGTACTGTGTCGAATGAGAAGTAAGAAATAGATCAACCTAGACCTACAGCGTCAGGGACTTTCGAAGGACAATTTGATTTAAAATTTTTGAACTTTGGTTAAGAGCTCGGCATCTTGGCCGGAAACACTGGTGCTATTTAAGCAATTTTGCCAATTTACATTGTGAACGATAAAATCACTGGAGTAGTATAACTCTACCAGTTCGAGGGCAGTTACGCCATCGGGAGTGAGCCTTATTTGAGGTAAGAACCTGTGTAATGTGCTTTGGGCTTAAGCGCCACCTGTATGAAACTATTTCAACTTCGCTGGGGTGGGTTAGTATGACTTATGTGGACTTTAATGCTAGGAGAATCTTGGGTGGATTCTGCTGAGGCAATTTGATCCAGGTTCCAATTATTGATTGTGGCTCAGATTAACTCTCTATCTGGCGATCGAATTTGTAGTTCAACTATTGCAATCTCCGGAGCAAAGGCATCTTAGAAATCCTGCAACAACAAAGAATTCAAGCGCACTTCAGTGAATGTTGAAATTAAGTATACAAAGGTAGTTAACTAGCAAGTTCACTTAAAAAAAACATATCCCTACTCAAAAAACATACGAAATTAAATACTGAATGAAATTTTACTTCAATCTGAATAAGCACGAGTCCTACTCGTGATAGACGTCTCATACCAAATCGAACTAGGACGAGTTCTTGTAATGTTTTTTTTTTGTGCAATAAAACGCAAATAATAGTGCAATAAAACGCAAATGTCCAGAATATAACTTACTTAAGTCGGTAATACAGTTTTTTATGTGAATCGAACTAAATTACCGACAAGAAGGTTGTGCGAAAGCCTGTACGAAAGCGGCATCGTTTTTTTGAGATTGCGTTATTTTCCAGTTAATGAGAAAAACATTTTCTATATTTTGGCATGTACCTGTTGAGAAATGTAGAAGATTTCAAAATAAAAAAACATTGAATCATCCAGTAATTGTTCTCGCAATTACGTCCTACATATGTACAATGGATAACCCCATTTATGCCTGAAACATCTAAAGTTAATAACCCTCGAAAAAAAATTGTTTTCTTACTTTACTAACTTCTAATCAAAATTTAATTCATTTAATACTTTATTACAGGTTTTGCCATCATTAAAGATACATAGACCACCATAGAGCTTGATCCATAGGTCAGCCAGTAAGTGCACTCTCCTTTCAGGCTTTAGATCACGTTTCTATTCATTGTTTTCTTCAGTATTACAACACACTTCACCATCAAACCCCAATTGAAGCATGACTTTCAATACCTTCTTCTAGCAGCCGAGGCGAAAAACTATCAAAGTACGTACATATATCTCTCCAACATCCAAAACGAAATTCAATTTTTCCCTTTATTTAAAAGGTTGAAACCAGTTTTTCCCACAAAAGCCATCACCCACGGTACCAGAAACACAGAGCAATAACAACAACAACAACAGAATTTAACATAGAGAGTCCAACCTCCGCGTACTGTGCGCGGTACAATGACTACAACTACCTATCGAAAAACTTGACTTGGTGAGAGATGACGACGACGACGACGGACACGGTGCGCCTGTGCCTAGGTACATATACAGAAGTATTAAAAACATTTTCACAACCCGTACAAGATCGCATTTAAGCCAGCCAGGTAAAGCCAGGCAGGCAATGGTGTAGTAAAAGTAATTTTCTAGAGACTTTGTCGGCGCCTTTTTTTGAAAAAAATAAATGAAAAACGAATGGCAGCGCGAGTAACTCACGCATGCGCTCTGTGTATATGGAGTCTGGGGGAAAGATGTGTGGTACAGAGTGTCCAAAATCGTTATGGGTCAATAGTGTTGGATTTTAGAAATGGTAAATAATAAATAATATTTATTGAGCAGCACAATTCACCAACGCGCGCAGCTTGGAAACGATTTCATTCCAGCGCGAGCTCACAGATCGCGTTCAATCTGCGCGCGCATGATTAATGCACTCTAGACTTACCCACAAAAAAAAAGAACACAATATCTCCTGTACGACGACGGGCCGGGCCGTTGCCTCTTTTAACGAAGTGAATGGGAAGTTGTCGTAAAATTAGATATCACCGATAAAGGCTACACGAGAGAGTCAAATGTCTGCAGTTAGGTTTTTACCTTAAACGAGAAACAAGAAACGGTTTCAAGTCCTTGCTAATTACTACTCCTGGAGACGCCGCACCCAACGTTTGCTAATTCTAGTCTAGGCTGCGCCGGATCCCGGCTTCTTAGTAAATTTCTTTCTATGGCCAGTTCAGGTACCAACGACGTTTTTGACTTGCCGTGTTATTTATTTTATGCAAGTGCAAACATTGAAAACCGGAAAAGGATAATAAAACAAAACTCGTGAAAAACAAAAACAACAACAAAAATCCTATCCTAATCTCAAGACGCGCATTCTATGCAAAAGGAACTGGTTTCTGTACAAACCTGATACTGACTCACGAATTTTATGCTCCTCATCCATATTGAATTGCAACGAACTGCAGCCAGCCATTTTCTAGGGGATTTCCATATCTTTCTCTTCTTGTATTTTGTTTTCATTTTTTTTTGTTTTTGTAGCATGCCAAGGAAAATTATGTTGCAGTGACTTTTATGTTGTTTACAGCATCGTTGGGAGATTCAACACTTGTGGGAATGCAACCATCTTTTTCGATTGCTGCTTAATTTTCAAAACGTATATTTCTTTCTTCCTTCTTTAAAAAAACAAAAAAAAACAAAATTTCTTAATCCGGCCTTGAATATGGAGAAAGAGCAAAAAAAATAAATAATAATAAAAACAAAGAACGGGGTCAAAGATAGAGTTCGTCGCTTAAGTCTTTCGTTTAAGTTATTCAGAAGATCTCTTCCAGCATAACAATTCGCGTGCTATGTATTTTTTTTTTTTTTTTCATTTTTATTTCTGGATTTAGACATGCTAGATTGGCTAGATTGGGAAGCAGCAGATCTGGGGTTATGCTTCCATAGTAGTAAAAACGATTTTTAAGTAGAAACATTTCGAGTCGAGATTCCGGATGAAATGGGAAAAAACCAGCGCGGATTTGATTGTAGGGTTTTTTATGGGTGGTTTTTTATTTATGTTTTAATATTCATGCTTTATGAATTTTTTAACTGTATTTTTCATGAATTTTGGATTTTTTTTACCAAACATAATTTTTGATAGGAATAAACTGAGGTAGAAATGTTTATATGATTGTACTATATTTTTAAGAGTAGATCCAGTAGATTTGATGCTATCTTCCGGCAATACCGGTTAGCGTAACATCTTTTCTGTTTTAAGCAATTAAGACCCTAGTGTCTGACTATATACTGAAAAGGTTTCCTTTAAGTAGAAACTAGCATATACATATGTATGTGCCGCGTCCTAAAATAAAGAACTCTCGAAATCGCTATCACGATAGCGGAAGCGCTGTTCAGGGGTGCTAATTTTGAACGCTGCCAATTATGCTGCCAAGAGAGCATTACTGGAGTTTTCAGAAATTTTATTATAGGACGAAGAAAACCAGCAAGAATCTTGGTTACCATAAAGGGTGACATTAGCATACTCAATATACCGGTTCTCGTTCAATGCACAGAAGTCAAGCAGCTCTGAAGGTGGTCAATACTCAGTTGGGGAACCGATTTGGTAAAACCACACTCGCGTTTAAAAGCAAAAGGCCGTTGCAAAAGATGAACAAAATCAAAGCTTTTCGACACCGGAACTTATTCGTATATTCACAAGCCTCCATGAATATTCTTTATTAAAAAGCTTTTTTTTATAATGCTTGTAAAACGCTTTTAAAGGAGCATTAAAAAGAATGACATTATTAAAAAGAATATAGAACATGGGCAACATTAAAAAGAATATAGAAGTACATAGTATTGGAACGGAAGCACTTCAAGCTTTTTAAGGAGTGATCAAAGACGGCTGGGGAGAGTTGTAAGTTTCGGCAAGCGAGCAAGGTCACTCTGTTTAAAAATTAAAAAAAAATTAAATTACCGGCTCATTTATATTCTCAAATTGAAGTAAAGTGTGAAATGTTGCTTTGTAGCCTTTGACGCGCGCCTTATGAGTCGGTGTCGAGTCGTTCTGAAACGTCCACGGACTGCGTTCCAAATGTTTCTGCACCCATGGCTTCAATACTGCCTCTAACCTAGTATATGGCCAAGTTTATTCTGACGCCAAGGTCCAAAAATACGAGCAACCATCGGCGGTTACGGCGGCCCAAACCATCACCATTGCTTACTGCTTGATGAAGTACTAAATTTTCAAAAGGCCTCTCTCTGGAAATTAATTTGGGTCGTTTTGTTTGTTCACGTGTTGTTCAATTAGGAATGCAGCCCTATTAGGGGCCATCCATAAATTACGTCACACGTTAGGGGGGAGGGAGGGGGTCGGCGAAGTGTGACATTGTGTGACAAGGGGTGGGGGGGGTCTTAAATTTTGTTACGTCACATTTCAAAATCTAATATATCTAAATATAGTAATACTGCTGTTTTAGTTTAATAACTTCTAGATGCAAAATTGCACAATATGTGACGTCACACTAGGGAGGTGGGGGTCTCCCAAATGTGACCAGCTGTGACATGGACGGGGGGGGGGTCAAAAAATCATGAAATTCGTGTGACGTAATTTATGGATGGCCCCTTAGAGAAAACTAAATTCGGTAGCTCATTGCGGCCAAAACAATGCAATTCATTGGCACTTTGCACTTGGTTTCTGAAGGTTCAATGTTCTGCGACTACAATTCGGATTTCGTTCGATATGATTTCGAACTTTTCACACCATTTCTGCAGATGTTGTTATTCTTTACCGATCGGCACTATAGTGTTTCGCAATGTTGTCGCTCTTATTGTATCCCTTTATGATACAATGCCTCAGAACCGGATGGATAACACAACGACATTCTGTGTTTTTAGAACCAGGACACCAATTGAAACATGGAATATAAGAACGCTGCTGAATGAAGCCCTGAGCGTGATGAACCGATATAAAATCAAAATCATGGTACTTAGCGAGGCCAGATGGCACGACACGTAGAAGTATAATCTGCCCAAACGGTGAGTCCTTCCTTTATTCTGGCAGAAACGATAGCCACAGGAGAGGCGTTGGTGTAATACTCACTAAGGAAGCCCGGTGGTAGTATGAGAAATCAAATAGATCACGTGGCCTTAGATGGAGAACTTTTGTGGAAGATGTCAGGGGCTTTAGGAGAGCAGAATAGTTAGATGAATAGTTTCAACTATAAAATGATGGTCACTTACGCCCTCCCACACGACTCGACCGAATTGTAATCCCAGTTTCAAACCAGTTTCACAATAACCACGCGCACAACCAGTTTGCAACCAAATGAAACCATTGTCCATACACGACCACAACTGATTTTGAATCCACCGGTGTTCTGTGTCCACTTCATTTTTAGTCACACACGTCAAAAATTAGCCGGACTACAAAACAATGACACTTACAAGTGCAACCACGCAACTGAAATCGCTGGTGACTGGCAAGAAGGGTCGCGCTCGTCCAGTTGCAAACTAGTATCAAATCGATTTCATTTCTGTCGACTCGTGTGTGGAGTCCCATTTCCGTTGCATATGTAACTGGGATTGCAAATCAGTTGACTCTTGTGCGGAGGGCCTAAGACACTATTATTTAAAAGTTGAAACTATTCGTTGAAAATCGCCGCAATCAGAAGCCTACAAAGTGATTCTAGCTATAAACCGTACACGATTTAACATAGGCGTTCTTTGGGACAGCATTAAAAGACGAAAATTTGCTGGCGAAACTCCAACAAACCTTAAACCAGCAAAGCGTTTCTGAAGAAGCAAATATTGAAGAACTGTGAAGTACAACAAAGGGCACTATATTAACAGCAGCGGAAATGTTCAACAGGCTTAAGGGTTAATCCGACTAAGATTGCAGAAATGCAAATATCTATCTCAACCCACGGTATACAGAAATAAGGTAATTTAAAAAAGAAATGTCATTTTGGTGCTGACGTCACTTGGTGACCGCTTTCTATATAAAATTGAAGTTGTTGTTGTTTCTGCATTAATGCTGACATCACTTGATGGCCGGTTTTCACTTTTTTCGAATCTGTCACTATCTTTTTCATTACCTTGTTTCTGTATAATGTTATCTTAACCAGAGTATTTAGCCGTTGAATGAATCCGGTCTGGTTGTTCTAGATATCTTAAAAGTTTTCATTTGGCACCCAATATGTGACTACGCTTCAAGCTCGAAAAGAAGTGGATTAACTGAGAGTTTTCTTTCCGGCCGCACAATAAAGGGGTTCCACAGGGCTAAATATTATTACCTACACTTTATCTAGTCTTTATAAATGATCCAATGTAAACCTTTGGGGTGCTCTGCCTTACCTTCTGCCCCTTCGACAATATAAGACAGCCACGTGGTAGACCTTGTTTTCTATCGTGAGCCTATGTCCAACCCTATCATATGGAACATAGAACTTATTCTTGATTGGGGCAGACGAATGGAGTTGAATTCAACGTACAAGGTACTGTCTCATCTTAAGAGGTGAAAATTCCTCCTTCCGCCAGCAATTCTGGCTACAATCTATATATAGTTCAAGTTAAGCTTACTACTAGATATTGCAGCATGACTGGAACGGCATAATAGACTTATAGCTTCTTTGATCCGTTAGCTGACGGTCCAAGCGGGACATCATCCATTCGGCAAACATGTCGTAGTGTCTGCTCATCGCATCTTTGTCGAACTTTCTTTGTCGAACTGTATAGACTTATAGCACAAAGGATGAACCCGAATCTTGATTTTATGACTGATCAAGTTACAACAAAAAGATCTATTTAGTCAATCTAATTCATGTAATCAATTCGAATTTTGTCTTATTTAAATTTTATAGCTTATATATCAATAACCTTTCTTATATAGAATCAAAACAATCGCTTTAAAAAAATATAGACCAAACTAATTGGTACCAATTTTAGAAATATCCCTAAAAGCACATCCCGAAGACCTATCTTTTATTCAAAACAACCTTTCATGCCACCCAATATTTCCGTAATCTCCCGATAACTTTAATACCTTTTTGATACAAAACTAAATTATGCCGGATACCACCTATGCCCAAATAATACCATAAAAATTTGGTCTAATCTCCCAAACACTGTAATTCGTTTTCTTTCTTCAACATCCTGGAAAATTAACATTGTAAATTTCTCATGAAACTAAACCGCAAATAATCTTTGTGTTTTATGGTGATTTGTCACTTAATCTGGGAAAATTATCATAAATAAAGAAAAAACCGAACAGACAATGTTTTTTTTGTTGTTGTTCCAATGTGGGAAGTTTCCCGGTAGTTTTAGAAAAAAAACATAAATTATTGATTTGGTGTTGATTTAAATTTAATTTAATGGCAGTGTATATTTTTTTTGTGAATATGTTATAAATTTAAATATTTGGCGCCACTATATTCTTCTTACCTTGCAATTTCTTTTCAGTCTCCCAAAATTTTTGTAATTCCGTAAAATATTTGTCCAGTATGAACACCTTTGAAAGGCCTAAAGTGGCCATCGTTCCCAGGTAAAATGATTCGAAAAAAAAATCAAATTCTCAAATCCACAATTCTAAGATAAATTATCACAACAAAAACTGCACTTTTTTCTCCTTCTCTCTCTTCGTCTCTTCGAATTGAAGAAACAGGAAAACAAAATGAGAGATCGTTTCACAATAGAAGAAGCATTTAAGAAGAATCTTCCGTTGATATATATTTGTGTAAATATATATACACGAATTCACTAAGTAACAAAATCGACAAAAATGTTGACTAACAAAACAAAGGAAGACTCACAATAAAACGAAAAAAAACAAAAAAATAAAAAAAGGACCGAACAAAAACAGGGTTTCCTTCACTTTTTTTCTTTTACTTATTATTTTTCACAATATGTTTGCTACGCTTACAGAGCAACAACAATACCGAAAAAAAGAAAGAGAGAGATATACCACCACCTACAACACAGCGGCAAACAAGTACACTTTGAGGGTACACTTGAACACTCTAGACTTTTTGGAGAGGGGAACAAACGAAGGTCCTCCAGCCAGGCTATAACAGAACTAAATCTCCAAAGGGTCAGCACTAAACTCCAACAGCACAAACAACACTCTTCCGGGGAGTTTTCGAAACTCAATTGTAACTGTTTTAAACATTATTACAAAATTTTTATATTTAATTTTATTTTTATTTTTAATATTTTTTTTTAAAAGCACAAAAATTATCCGACCACCTTGACGCGATCAACAAACTCTCAAAACTGAACCATCAACGGATCGAAGAAGGTAAGCAAGGTGTGCATTCGCTCTCCAATAAGAATATAGGCTGCGCGCGCACACTCACTCAGGTGGATGGTAGGTATGACAAAAAGGGTATTTTTTGAAAATTTAAGAAAGAGAGTCAAGAAGGATAAGATGGTCGTCTCTTTTGTACATATACCATACAATATCCAAAGAGAATAAACAATATTCACATTCCTCTCTCCTTGACGAAAACGCTCTCGCAGATAATATTTTTTTTTTATTAATTCTTCTTAGATGCATTCAACGCTCTCTCTGGTGTCCATTTTTACCTGTATGTCTGGTCCAGCGAAGGTGAAGCAGCAGAACACACAGAGAACAACAAGAAACGCCAGCAGCAACATCCACGGAGTCGGCGCAAACAGCCGAACAGCATTCAAGAGTTTTGCGCAAGCGCAGCTCACTTAAAACCAAAAAACAAAAAGAACAAAAATTCCAAATATATACAAGACACAACCACACTATCTCCTCCTCCTCCGTTTTCCTCTACTTCTTCGTCGGTGTTTTATAATTCTTCTTCTTCCTCTTATTCTAAGACCTTTTTTTTTACCTCTCACGCTTTTCTTACCTGGGCCGGTATTATTATGATGGTGGTGGATTCCTCTTTTTGCTCCAGCAGTAGAGTACTTGTTTTTTTCGTTTCTCAATAACTCCATCCATGCTCGGGTCTGAGCCCAAGGTTTGAGGTTTTCTTATTCGACGCGGCCTTATGGCTAAGAGACTTAGAAGTTTTCCTTTGCGTCTGCGCATTCGGCTTCGACGGAATGCTTGAGGTTAATTTTTGAGCGGTGTTTTTTTTTATTTTTGTTGTGTGGTTTTTGGACTTATTAATGGCGATTATCTTAAAACTGGGACAATTATATCGACAGTAATGCAAGTTTTACCACATATTATGATCGTGTGACGCAAGCGTGGTCCATTGGTTTATATAGTTTTTTTTTGTTATCTCCTGCTGAGGAGGTTTATGTACTTGTTTTTATCGAAATAGGAGATTCTTTTATTATAGGATACTTTTAAGGATTTGTATTATTATATAAAAGAGTTTGGAGAGTACTATATGAAGATGAGGAAACAGCTCGACTTTGTTGAAAGTTATTCACAGGTATGGGAAGTGAAGACTGGACCTGTATTACCAGTGACAATTTCGGAAATTTTGCGGAGAAAGTCTTGATCGACGCTTTATCAAAACAAGTAACGAATTACGTAATCATTCATGACACTAAAACGTTCATGACGCGTTCATTTGCATCAATAGAACATTTCGAAAATGAATAGCAACTCTTTAGTATGGCTTGTGTAGAGTCATCTTCTAGGGGGCAATGTCGGTCAGAGGATTCTCCAGCTGGGTAGGGAGTCGCAAGAACCCTCATACCAGGGCAAGTTCGCTGGGATCACCATAGCAGTGGTCCTAAACTACAAGCCGAAGACAAATTGACGGCGGAGCAATCCTCCTCTAATTGCGATTCCATCCTGATTGAGGTGGACAAAAGTCTTAAAGTCGATGCACCGTCTCTGTCTTTAGGTGAAAGGACGGCAGAGGGTCTCATTAAGATCATCTGCGCCAACGAAACTACTACCCAATGGCTGACGAATGCTGTCGCCAGGCTGCAGGTTTGAAACGGGGTCCAACCTCGAAGTAATCGAGGACAAGGATCTTCCCAAATTCAAGCAAATTACATTCTGGATTCCTAATGATGTTAGGCAACCGGAACAGGTGCTCCGCAGGCTGAAAATTCAAAACCGGCCAATTGAGGTGACCTCTTGGCAAGTGATGGGTAGAAAGGTGGACCAGAACGGCCAAACTCTTGCCCTTAGCATTGACGCGGGATCACACAGCATACCTTCCATATGGCTCCAGGGTCCTACCACCACCCAAAGAACTCAAAAATATCGTGGGTCACTGTGGGTCACTCTAACAGAAGCGGTCTGTAGATCATAGTAGTAGATGCTGGAACATACAAGTCTAAGCGACAAGCCCCTAGGCAGACTGCTGAGCTTGTTTAAGCGGTCTGGTCTACAAATATGAGGTATAGGGGTGTAGTACAATAGGCCAAATGAATGGCTGCAGTATCTTTGGACCCAATACCTCACACCAGAAAAAAGAGATGGGTCTCAAACCAAATATGGTCCAGTGGATGTATACAGAGGGACCTATAGGTCTATAGGAAGATTATAATCTCATAAAGTTGGCACAGGTCCGCGGCATCAATGGGAGCAGCAAGTGCCATGAAAACATGCCCTTGATGTTCTCATGCACCTGCTCCCGACCGTCATTCACATCAAAAACGTAGCCTCGAGCAGTGCCCTTGAGCGTCTGAGGGAAACCGGGGCCAAAACCTCAAAATCCAAATCCTATCAAACCTCTAGATTCAGTGCTGATACGCTCCAAGCTAGTGAAGCGAAGCGAAGTCTAAGTTCTCGGACATTGGATTGAGTAAGCCGACTCTACCTCTACCTAGCAAACGAATATCTCTCCCTGGCTCGGATATTGAAATGGTTCGCATCCCAATAGGTGGGGTCAAAACGCTATTTTTGACCATCTTTTGCTACTAGCCAGGAAAAGGTGGAGCGCACTGGAGACCAAAGACGCGCGAAATAGTCCAAACGAAGCACGATACACTTTTGCACTTTTTCTAGACTAAAGGAAAGCTGTTAAAGCTTTGAAAATTTTCGGTTTTCGTTCGATTGCGGATGTCAAGCAGCATTGAACGTGATTAATACTTAGTTTGGGGACCACTTGGTAAAACGACATTAGCGTTTGGAATGATGGTCGATGCCAATGCGGGTGCTTTTACAAAGTTTCACGCCTGTAACAGAAGCGTGCATACCTCAGACGGATGCTACTTTAGGTTTTCAACCAATTACTTTTACTCGGGACACCGCGTCTTAGCCTTAACTTTAGCTGCGGGTAGACTAACTTTGTAAATTCTCGGTTCTAGCCGAATGCAGGCAGAACACAATTTTTGGATTTACCCTGTTTGCTCTCTTTGTGTTTTGGATGCTATTCGGGTTCTAAATTTCTGGTAGAGATATATACCCCGTTTATGACTAGGTTCAACCCAATTTTAACCCAGGTTCAACCTAGTATAAACGAAGCCGAGTTGGAACTGGGTCTACTCAATCCAACTCAGCAATCCTATCCTGGGTCGAGTTGATTTTTCACCTACACGGTACACGGGTTGAGTTGTAGTTGGGTTGAAATGACTTTTTTTTGTTTGTGTGCCATCCATGAAATGCGCCTTCGCCGTTAGTTTGGTGTTCGGTACTTTTGCTTGCACCTATCTATAAATGAGAAGTTCAAACAACACTTTGGGGTTCTGTTTTGATTTGAATTCAACTCCATTTCAACCCAAAATGAACTCAACTCGGCATCATATATGGTGATCGAAATTTTAACTCAACCTCGACTCAACTTTTCAACCTAGTCATAAACGGCGTAATAGATATTGAGGTCAAGTAGTCAGTCCGTGGGTCACGCGGAGCCATTTGTCAGCCCTGGTCTAATCCCTAGTGACAGTATTACTCCAAGCACACCTCTCGACTTGACAAAACAAAGATCGCAATTTCTACTGGTCAGTTAAATAAAGTCAATCAAAAAAAATCCTTTCTACAAAATTCCAACAAACTCTATCGAGAAAATATTCGGAGAGATCATCATTCTTATGAATTTCAAATCAAGAATTTATAAATCCAAAAAAACTAAAAACAAAAACTCTAAAATTGGGCCAACAAAGTGAAAATAATAATTTGCAAATTAG
Organism: Thereva unica; assembly: GCA_949987705.1. NCBI lineage: Eukaryota > Metazoa > Arthropoda > Insecta > Diptera > Therevidae > Thereva > Thereva unica. The sequence continues at coordinate 4,404,573 of OX465285.1, forward strand.
AACATCCCCAAAAACGAAATTTATGATGAGCACACGAGAGGAAAATAAAACTGACATTAACTATCGCGTTAATGTAGCATTAAAAAAAAAATCCCACAAATTCTTTACGCTTTTTAACTATCTTTAAGCCAAAAAAAATACAGATACCAAATCCTCAACCAAAATACCACGCGTTCTCCTCTCCTCATCCACAGACCTCAAGAAACAGAGAGATAACAACACAAAATTAATGGTGTAGCTTCAACCCAAAAAACAAGTAAAAAACTAAAAAAAAATTAAGAAGAATTTAAAAATAAAGCAGATCTTTTGGACAAGCCCATACGAAACCTCTTAAAAAGCGAAGCATGAGGAGGAACGAATCACTGCTGCTGACTTTGGGCTGCATACGTCGTCGCCGGTGGAGCATCATCGAAAACTCATTTACAGGTGGACAAACTAAGAGTTAATTAACGTTTATTGCCCTTTCTTGAATTAATTAAACTGATTAGTATTGGTCTCTATGCGCGCACGGCTAACTGGACACAGGAACGAAATAGTTAAGGTATAAAATCCCGACCAACAGAAAAATAGAAGAAGATGGAAATAACTTCAGAGTCTTCGCCTACTGAAAAGCAGACGAACGAAAAATTCACGCGGTCTTTTTGAGTCTTTTTTGAGTGTGGTGCAATGAAGAAGAGAAGAAGCACGTGGAGAAGAAGAGTTGGTGTAGGGTCCAAGGTTTGGAGAAGCACAAAGGTATAACGTATGAAAAAAATCGCAAAAGGGGGAGCACAATAGGGGAGGAGGGGGAATCAAGCTTAACAAAAGTTTCTTGTGAATCATATGGCAACCAATGAAGAAAGTTTCATAACTGTGTAGTAATTCTTTCCTTCGTTTATAATTCACAAGAACAAATTTTATTTTGATAGTGAACTTATAACTTGAAAAACTCCAGAACAAAACATGTAAAGGCTACTAAAACATATGTGGTATATCACTATAACCGAAGACTATTTTATTTTAACTTAACACTATAAAATAAAATAAAAAACAACGCTTTTTAAACAAAACAAACTTAAATCTGCTCAAATTTCAACCGCCATTTCTACACAATGTGGATTGTGTACAAAATAAAGCTTTTGTTGTGTACATGCTAAATTGTTTCAACGTTAAAATTTATGCAATTTTTATAATTCTCACTAAAAAAAAGTTCTAAAAATCACATTAATCATAAATCAGCGGCATTTGTTTGTTGATTTTTGATATTATTTAATAAAAAAAACGAGAAAGCAGAAATAAAAATTATTAAATCAAGATTCGAGATAGTGTAAACAAAGCGCCATCTATATGCCAATAGTTTGTCTAAATAGTGTAAAAGCTTCCCTAAGCTTTTATGAAATGTTTTTGTATTTTTCTAACGTTTTTTAAAGGAATTGACTTTTGTTGTTTGTTTTAAAAATAGAAATCATTATTAATTTAGTCGGTTTTGAAAGTAATTTTATAAATATAAGTTTAAAAAGAGAGTTTAAAATAAAAGGTCGGTATCTTCAGTTTTTTTTAAAAAGAATTTAAGTGAAAAACTCCCCATGCACGAGTGCTTCATTATGGTACCATAGTCATCCGTTGGGCCCCGGCTTTAATATTAGCAGCTTGCAGCCTTCCCTGTGACTGATTCTACGTAAATTTTAGTTTTAGGCCACAACTATATCTAAGTTCCTCATGTACTGCAAGGTGTCAATGGATGGATCGCTGGCAGGGTCGTCTATCGGCTATTTTAGTAATAGTAATAGAGTAAACTCTTCTAACACAGAAAGCGCATTTTTCAGCTGGGTCAAGAAAAATTAACCAACTCAGCACAATCAATTCCTGAGATGGGATGCCAACTAGGCGTGCAAACATAAATTTAAAATTAATGATAATGGCCTCAATACCCAGATCCGGCGGATAGGAAGTGAGTACGGATTTGACACTTTACGATTCTCAAATCCGCAGTCGGAGTGAAAACTCACTCGATTATGAAATACGCGATGTCGGATTTTCTTAGGCGAATTTGTCGCTTGAAATCCGCGGAAAATTTGTTGCGGATCACACTTTTACAGTGCGGGAAATGTCAAAGGGAAGTCTGCGGCTGCGGAATTGAGGATCGAAAAGTATCAAATCCACACTCAAATCCGATCCGCCGGATCTGGGAATGGTTACTGATTACTATCAAATCAAATCCCGAGATCTTTAACAAAATTTACACGAGGGACATGCCCATTAAGAAAGGTGTAGTTAAAAATCAAAGGACTACGTCTCATATTAAAAGTCACGACTTCGCATTTACTAATATTTAGAATCAGATTGTTGTTAACATACCAAAGTGAAAGGTGTCAAGGTCGACTTGCAAAAGTTTGCTTGCAATTCTCAATACTCTTAATAGCAATACTCTTGCAAGTGAATAATGTCATCAATTGATAGAATAAAGAGTCGAGGACCAAGATGGCTGCCTTGCGGGATACCGGATGACGCTTCTATGGTTGCAGATTTGGATCCATGGAAAAGAATTTCGTAGGTCCTATCAGCTAAGTAAGACTGCAACCATACTAGAAGGGCTTGCGGAAAACCTAATTTTCTTAGTTTGAGAATTATAATAGAGTCGAAGATCTTGTCAAATGTCTTACTAAAATCAGTGTAAACACAATCAGTTTGGTAGCCGGAACCGAAGCTCTCGACGGCATGAGAAGTAAACTCGAGTAGATTGGAGGGGGTGGAACGAGCATTGCAAGCTGCTCTAAATGGATTACAGGCAGAAGACTGGACATTAAGCGTCTCACCAATCTTCCTAGATATACTTGGGGCATCCGCAGGCGAAATGGGGTTTGAACAATCACTACACCTTCCCGGTGAATTCTTCACAAACGTAAAAAGGCGAGTCATAAAAGAAAACGAATTCAATACACGACTAAAAATGCATTTCGAGTAGTTTAAACCTGTTACTTCTTCGAATCATAGCGCTAACAACATATTCGTCCCAAAGGATCTCGCTGTTGCATCAAACGTATTCGTCCGAGATGGCAGCGTTGAAACATCACTTTCACCACCATACACCGGCCTTTACGCAGTGGTTACCAGAGGCGAAAAAATTTAAGATACTTGCGTAGGAAAGGAAACAGAGATATCTATAGATCGGCTGAGGCCAGCGTTTCTATATTAAGGAAAGATGAAGCACCAGAAACCACACTTCAAACGAACGAAATCGAAGATATTAAAGTAAAGTTTACAAAGACACGAAGGTTAGTAAAGTTTACAAAGGCACGAAAAATCAAGCTCCCAGTACGATTCAGAGAGAGAGATTTCTTCGGGAAGGGGGTGTGTAGCGACATGTAAATGCGGCTTGGAAAGTACGAAGAAATGCGAACGGCTTCAGATGACGAAATGGTCTTTTTTAGAGTATGGTTATCGTCGCGAGCCTAGCGTCTCTCGGTAATACCTAGTTAAATGAACTTAAAAATTATATAATGCTGGAAATAAAATAACAATCTTTTAAAGTTGCATTCTATTCCCAACAGATGGATCGCTGGTGAATGGGGATCTTAACACTGTTCGCAACATTAAAAAAGTAACATTATATCTGCTTAAAATTATATAAATAACATAAAATCTACATACCGATTACCATTCTCTGCTGATAATATCCTAAAAAATCAACCACCATCATTAATTTCCGTGCATATCCTACACACACACCAGCCATATACAAAATAAGGCTCTTGTTAAGAACTCATCTTTTAATCTATCCACCTTCAATGGTCAACCGAACCAACTACTATAAAAAACAACAACAACAAAAACAACAACAACAGCAGCAACAACAACAACAAAATATAACGATGCTTCACTTGATCCGTTTTGGCATGCGCAGTTCATCCTCGTATGGCTTTTTAAAAAGATCTCTTTTATTGGTTTGACACAAATTCTCGCCGCCGGATTTTGTTGTCCATCTCGTTCGGGGGGACACTATATTTATTCTTCACGGTATCCACCTCTCAGCAAAAGGCTTAAAACTAAAAACGAAAGACTTAAGATGTCGTTAGTGTTTTAACCGCGCACGAGACTTTCTCAAGTGACAAGAGGCTTAAAAATGTCTCATTGCAGTTCGGTAGACAAGTTTCCGATAAATTCTGGACGTCGATTTCCTTGTTTTGTTGTTGTTGTTGTTGTTGTTGCTGGCTGCTGTTACTGTTGCTTTTGTGTCCATTCTTTGATCTCTCTTGCGCGACTTGTGGAGGAACTTTTGTTGTTGGTCAGTCAAGTCAATCGATATATAGCTTCTGGCTACCACACTGTCTCTCTGATTATGCTACATTCGACAGGCAGCAGCCACATTTCCCCAGCGATGACCATTTCGATGGCAAAATGCGAATAATGAGTTAAACGTTGTTGGGTGGAATTGAGGAGCACACGATGGATGGTCGATAGTCGATCGGTGACAAGAAACAACGGTCCAACATGTGGACGGACAGCGATGGGCAATCCAATCAGCGGGGGAACACTTTGGAGTATATATGTGTATGCATATGCCGAAGTAAAACGAGTTTGGCCTGATTTGTGGTATTCGGTTGACAAGATTTTACAAAGCGAATGCGGCAGCTTTATGTCCCATTAATTAAACGATTAGTGAATTTTTAGAGTAATAAAAAAAATTGCTTTTGTCTTTTTCTTTCTTCTGTCAAACCACAAGACAATGCGGAGGTGTTCTTCAGCAATTAACATCTTAAACATACAAAATAGGTCGTCGGTATATAGTAAGAACGTCACTCACCAGTTGATGATGTTATACTGCCTCGCCTACGATCTGGACGTACTGGTAATGTGTAGATCGCGGTCGCTTTCTTAAATCTTCTCATCTTGGTAGCTGGATCTGTTGGTTGATTGCGTGATACCGCACTGCATGGACGTTTTTCGTCCTTTGAGCTTTGTGTCTTTGATAAAGGCCAAGTTGATGGAGCAGACAGTGTTGAACTACAATGAAATCAATAACATAACAAACACATAAAAACATATATATAGTTTAATACCTGACCGCCTTATGATATTTACAAAAAAAATCCGAACGTATTCTATGCTGCCATAAAAACTGCTCACATTCCCGCAATACATCTGAACTATTTGCAAGGGATTCATCATTGCTATCTGTCTCGCTTCGCTCAGCCGAAACATTGAATGGCATAAAATATTCACCCAAGAAATCTGGGATATTATTGAAGAACTCCGATGTTTTCTCGTAGCTGCCAAATGAATTTCTTCTTTTATGGTGTGCAGTATCACTTTCACTCTCTTCAAGCTCTTCCTCTTGTACATCGGCCAAGTATTCATGCCGTTTTGGTGATTGTCGTACTATTATGTTCTTCTTTGGTGATGGTATAATATTGATGAGTTTTTGTACATTTGGGCCACTTGCCTCCTCATAGGTCTCGTCTGGAAGCAACATATTATCACCATGGTTGATGATGAAATTGCATTTAACTGATTTAAGTTAAGAAATAAATATTGTTGATGATTAGATGAGAGATTTTAAGTCTGAAATTGTAAAGAAGAAATTTTGTTAGATTTGGTGCACAAATCGATTGTAAGCTAAGGTATCATCAGTAATTTGGACAAGAAATTTTGCAAGAAAAGCTATATAATGGCGTAAATAATTGGCCTACAAAACAGGGTAGATTTAGGTACATAGAGGACACGACATCGAACGGCGTGACCGCAAGAAACAGCCCCAAAAAGTCCTAAGCAAGAAAGGCTGGCAAAATGGATAAAACGGAATAATGCGCTCTTCAGAAGAGGTGCCTTGCTCAAGAAGCTTTTTGCGCTTGCTTTATGCGTCCATATGTATTTTGGCCCAATAAGTACTTGGTTCAATTCGTGTCATATATGTATATTATTAACATTGATTATCTATAAGTAGATGCGTAATCATGGGACCTGCGAGGATGGCGGGTGTTGATGTTTGGCGGCGCTAGCGTCTGCTTTCTTTTTGCGGTTTGTTCTTTCGGTAAAACTTGCAAGATTTGGAAGCTTTGGTTTGGAGTTTCGATAATACATAATAAAAAAGCTGAGGGTTATGGATGATGTAAATAAAGTGTACATAAGAAGGTATTTTCTTGGAACATTAAAATGAAGTTGGCTGGGGCGCGGTGCCGTATACAAATTTGAGATATAGAATCTCATGATTTTTCAGTTTTCGGACTTTCTGATTTTATGAGACTTATTTGCATTAATTAGCGAAAAGTCCATTTGCAACGGAAAGGAATGGGAGGGGGAGGGGTGTCGAAACACCGTTTTGAAACTATTTCTCTTTATGTTTTTTGGTGGCTGATTATGAAAATCAGCAGGAAATTTTAAGACTGCAATAAAATATGTTTGTCACCCTTATAAATATAAAATACACCCCTTTTTAAGGATTAGGATGATTATAATAATCAAATTAAATGCACTCTTTTTTATATTTATTTGCGAAGGTGGTTGATTTTTATTTAATCTAGCCAAATTTTATCAAGCATTAAGGGGATAAAACTAAAGGGAAGTAATATTTTAAAAATAAACGTTATACAGCAGCTTTTTTCTACGTTTTGGGTAATTGTTGCTGCTACCGGGTTGCAGGTTGGTTGCTTGGTATTGTTAAAAAGAAATAAGTCATTTTCAACCACCCCTAGATACAGGTTGTATTTGAAAAATGATTCAAATATTTTTATGTGTTTAAATTTTATTTTTGATGAAATAATATCAAAAATAAATTGGAAAATTTATTATAATCTCTTTTTCAATGCGGTCAACCACCCTTGAATCAAATCAAAATCAAAAAAAAACTTGAAAAATGTACGATTTTTGAACAAATTTCCCAAAATAACTCTTGTACAACTAGTCCATTATTTAGTTTGTCATATCATGGTTCATTGTCTTGCAGTAAGATTAGTACAAGGGTGGAATAGGTTAACCATTATGATCGTTGGGAGGTGGAATTGACGAGGAATTCTGTTGTTCTTTTTAGAAACGAATTCCTATTTTGTAGAGTGCCCGAAAAGAGGGCTGCAGGTGGAAGGAGTGAGACGAGTTATCTAATTTGGTGCTGAGGGAATAAGATTGCCGTGCAGTCAGGAGAGGGTTTATTTCGATGTACTGAGATAGTGGCGATAGAATGTTGTATGTTTAGCAAGTAATTTGTTGATCTACACAGGAAGCACCAAGATTTATTGATTGTCATCAGTTCGCCTTCGACGATAACTTCGGAAGTTTACGGGATAAAACTGATCCGATGAAACTCCGTTTTTACAACCCAGCGGGAAATGTAATGGCTAGGTAAGCGAGGTGATAATGAGATGGACCCATTACCTTTGTGATGAAATAATAGCTTACTTTTACATAGAGATGTCCTATGGCGGTAAGTACTTACTGTAGGCATTACAAATGAGGACTTATTTCAGAGGTGAAGTGTATTAAGTGAATACATAGATTACCATGTAAGGCACGCAGAATAAAATTCTGGCTTCCCTTTTTAGCATTAAAAACATTACTATCCAAAATTAGCATTGCATTTCAGCTACATTTGGTGAGAATTTTACTAGTAAGATATCTTTTTGACTGCACTGCACGATCCACACCGAACGAATTTGGAGGACGGAATAAACTCAAGAAGGGAGGCTTCGACAAGACAAAGAATAATAAAAGCACATCACATTTCCAACGAAAGTATTTCACAAGTCATTTTACCTAGTCGCTTACCTAGCCATTACAATGTAAAGACCTCCATTTTACTTTTGCAGTAGAATTTTTCAATTACCATGTAAGCGGTTACACAAATCATTAATGAATTCTTGGGTTACCTGAGTAACCCCTCGCTAGTTTTCCCGCTGGGCAGTAAAGCCTTTGATTTGTTACATATAGGGTGTTAGTAATACTCTATTTACAAATTTTATAGCGCCAACTATTAGGAGTCCTAGTATACGTGACAGACCCTGTACAAGCAGTTGCGGAAAAATTGTAAAGATGGGAGGGTGAATATTAACAAAACCAGTTAATACTAAGTAAAGCCGGTTTATAGTACACTTCAGCCTGTCCCTGTTATGCTGTCTGTAAATTTTGGAAAGAAGAATTCAATTGTTTTACAGTTCCAGGATGATATATTTATGTGGATCTTTCATAGCCATGGTCCTAAATCCAAAGCAATGCCTGAATGCGAAAGGATCTTTTTGATTGAAAGGCGTGAATTAATGCCTACTGGGGACACCACGATATAAAAAAACGCGCCCTGTACTCGATCTCTTAGGTGGTGTAGAAGAGAGTGCACAAGACTTATTATATTTATAAAGCACTTACAATTCCTGGTGCGTTATAAATTTTAAAATATTCTTTTGGAGTAAAGTGCGACAGTTTAGCATGGAATGGTTTTACATAAAGATTTTACTTTTCCCATATCATTAAACATCAAATCTTAATGATGAGGCAAAATGCTTCATTGCCTGGGATACTATATGATAAAAACCTCTTCCATATGTAATTTAAAACTTTTTACTGCAATTGTCTCAGGCTCAGCTTTTGGTCGAAAATAGAAAAATTTTTATATTCTGTACAAAGCAGAAATTAAAATTTGCGGCACCGTATCCACCTGCAGACAAAAAAATATGATTTCATAAAAAAATAAAAAAAAATAAAAATCTTCCACGACTAAATTTTTCCCTAAACCTGAAAAATCGTTTTTAAACAACACAACAACAAAAATTCCGAAAATTTTGTCTCAAAGAACGGCAGGCGCAATCGCAAGTATCCCAATTCATGCGATTGCTATATACATGAATTCAAAAGTTCAATGTACATAAGCAGCGAAACCGATAGACAGCTTTTATATATTTCGAAAGCTCTTGAGTCTCAGTTTTAACATGGATTTTTGAAATCAGTGTAAGTAAGGCCATCTATGTTCAAAGCCCGCAAACAAGGTTACGTATCTACTTATAGATAATCAATGTTATTAACCGCTTCAATGTGAAGTATCTGGACCTACTGGTGGCTCTAGAGGTTAAAGGGCGTACTTAAACTGCTTCATGTTGGACGATTCGTCCTTCTGCCCAGAATTGCCGAGCACACGATTCTGCACAGCCGCTGAAGTGCAGCTAACACCAGAAAACATCCTCGGCTAGATGATTAGGATGTTGGGATGATGAAGGCCATTCAGCAGAAGTTTAAGCAATACGAAGCCCAAAGTAGCAGACAAGAGCAAGGGAATGACAGCGGAGATTCAGCTCCGTGAGGCAATGGCGTAAGCCATACAAGCGGAGAGAATGAGAGTTAAGAAGCTATAGAGACTCACAGAACCGAGACAGAGGCAGAAGCTTCTCAGTAGAGTGCTGTGCAGCTTCCGATGCAGCTTTGGACACTACGTGCCTAGTAAATTGGGTAGAGAATTTCACCGATGTCACCTTTCCCACAAAGAAAGCATAGATGGTTGATTCACTGTCTCGGCTCTGATCAGCAGCTGCAGTAATGCCTTTACGGCTCGTACCAGTCTGGACTCAAACGTCAGGCGAAAGGGTTGGTGAGTTAAGTCAGTATGAATGTGGCGCTATCATCTGGCCGCAGACTCTCAGCAGGGTCTCCTCTCTTAGGCATGCCCCTTACACAGGTGATCGCAAACATTCTCTGCTGTTAGAACGATGTAAGATTCTGACCACTCCCTCGTACGAAAAAAGTGTGTGAGAAACAATATCAAAGGAGTCTAAGCTAAGGTTTACCCTCAGATTCCCTTACCCCTGCCTCCTTCTTGGAGCTATAATTGTATCATACGAGTCCACCGTGCGTTACGGTGTATATGCACGGAAGAGGGCTTAAGCTTCAGGAGCATACATACACGATAGCCTTCTCATTGCCGGGGTATCCTGTAACACGCTCTCGACTGTAGAACTTTTCCTCTAAAAACTAAGTGTTTTACCGCGACCCGCACATGGCCTTTATCCAATACATAGTTTTCGGCTGTAGACAGGCCGTGCAGTAGATCCACAGAGATTTGGGCTGCCGGCTCATCAGATTAAGCTACCAAGTTAAGAACCTGGCTTCAATCTTCACCAAGAGACAACGTCATGTGCATTCATTCAGTTATTCCTTAATAATTTTCCGTTAAACCCCACTAATGATAACCTATACTTCAGCTAACTAAACCATAGCGGGAAAACCTGGTTTCTAACCTCCAAGCTATAGTTAAATACGGCATGACAGCCCGAGTAAAAATGAAACTCGCCCGACGCTAGCACTAGCCTGCACGGCACTGGCAACTAGCACGCACGCTTGAGTAAAAATAAGACTCGTCCGCACCTAAAATGCGCCTGGCACGCACGCACAGTTTCAACCCGAGTAAAAATAAAACACGTCCGCACCTAGCATGCCCCAGGCACACACTAGCCTGCACGGCGCCCGCAACTAGCACGCATAGCGAACAAATGCGCATGTCCCACTTTTACTAGGAGGAACCGCAACTATACATAATCTACAATATGATTTTAGAAATTCATCCACAATGCTCAGTATCAATAGCTCAGAGTTGGGACAATAGAATATGGTGCTATACACTCCCAAAAGCTGTAGAGATGAAGATGGAGAAATCTAGAGCAATCAGGTTTAATTCTCCAAAGTAGGGCAGGAGATGACAAAGATCCTGTATGTTGTAAGAGTTCGGAAATAACGACTGTGGAAGATAGTTCCACCGTTGAATTGTTCTTTTTTTAGAATACACTTATAGACCATATTTTGTGCGAAAAAAAGACTTCAAGAGCGAGCTGAACTAACTAATGCAACAGCGAGCTGAACCGATCTTGCTAAAATGATTTTCAGTGCCTTAAAACACAGATAAATGCCAGGCCGGAACCAATATAGGCAGCGCCGTAACTAGGCATGTGCAGGCGGTGCGGCGCACCAGGGCCCCCGAAGATTTCTTTTTTTTTTGAAGTGAAAACTTCTTTAGCCGCGTTGGGCACTTTTTGATAGGGGAAAATGTTATGGGTTCGCGTCACCGACATGCTCATGACTGGCGCACGCGCTCAATCGAATATAATCAAAACACTTTTTGATTTTGAATAAAAAAAATAAATCTGACCGCCTACTATTATTCAATTAAGTATCGAAAATGAAAATATAAAACCAGTCATTTTGACTGATGTGTTAAATATCTGTTTTCCAAATTTGTTTGGATCCTTGATCCTGAAGATGTCTTCAGACGATAAATGCTATCGTAAAAAAGTCAAATGTTCTGCTTTTGTCAGAAACTCGTATGAAAATCGAAGAACCACTTGATGTTCCGAATTTCAACTTTGTTGTAAGTTATAAAAGACCCGAAGTTCCAGCAGCAGGAGTAGCTATTTATCACAATACTCAAGATACGTCACACTTCATTACTTCATATATGGACATACATACTAAATTCACTAGAAGCATTGGTGTTAATGTTTCTGATATAGGCGAAATATGCGTTGCTCGTTGCAGTTCCGAGAATGGGCATATTAATGGTTGCCGTTTATATTTCTATTCGCCTGGAAAATCTATGAGACAGATAGATACAACAATTTTTATTCGAAAATTTGATGATTTATACAAAAGAAGGTTCTGAAATTCTCGAAAAAAGATTCGGCGAAAAATATGATAATGTACCGATGATTTTAAGTGGAGACTTCAATATTAACTTTGCAGATGATAAAAATCTTCCATTAATTGAATTTTTATATGCAACACTTAATTTAAATATGTCCAATGATCGGAAACTTAGTACTACGATCGATGCGGTTTTTACGCGATACTTAGATAAATTTGAATCAAACATTTTCATTTCTTACTTTAGTTACCATAACCCGATTGTATCTTTTTTACAATAAGTGCTAATGAAATAGGATGGTCAAAATTGCTACAATTATTACATAATTTAAAAAATAATTCTGAGATATCGGTTGAAGATGCAGCAGCATTAAATTTTATAGAAAAAAGTACACTTATTAATGAAGACGCAGTTACTTGTGCTACATATTTTAATAAGTTAGTTAATGTCCTAATGAAAATACTGCAATCAAAAAGATTTAGTCCTTTCAAGAAATATAGAATTTTGTATTACTTCAAAAGAATCGAATTTCAACATCTAAGTTCTAAGTTTTCACTTCTATCGGCAGTTCCTATAACTGCCAATTTTTTTTTTTTTTAGAATTCGTTTTAAAGTATGAGCTAGAAAAGATCTTCGATAACGTTTTTATAACATTGTATAAAATTGGATCTACTTTTTTATGGAAAGGGCCCCTGGGAAACTTTTTTTTCTAGAACGCTCTTATTAGTATCTAATAGAAAATGTTTTCGAGAACCCTTTTTTTTAATGAACGCTGCTTTGTTAGAGAGCTTATGATTTTATTATTTACATGCATTAAGTAGCGATTTCATGGGATGAGCGTCAGGCATTGGGCGTAAAGTTTTTTACAATGCAACAGACAAGTGCAGAAATATATCTTTCTCTTTCTGTTTCGTAAAAACCAGTACAAACTTGACGCTCGACGCTTGACGCCCCTATGAATAAAAAAGTCATTTTAGAGAAATAAGTAAACGCAAGAAACTGAGGTAAAAATATCTACCTAATACAGAATATAGTGTAATAGGTAGTATGTGCACACATATGAGAAATAAAGAAATTGTTTAAACCAAAGTATAATGCTGTTTTCAATTTCTCACGACCTTTGAACCCTTTTTTTAATGGACTTCGAAAAGGCTTCGAAATCACATTTTTTTTTTAGAAATTCATTTTCAAGGGCCCCTTACGAAATCTTGCACAAGGGCCCCCGAGACCCTCGCTACGGCGCTGAATATAGGACTTGTAGATTAAAGCCCGGGTTGCTGACTGCAGGAGGAATCAGCCGTTAATATCACATCGTCCCCAAAGGCAAGGTTGCAAGCTGTGAGAATGCATCGAGCGAGCTAATCTTATGTAAATTGAGAATTGGTACCGTATATAATTTCTAGATCTTTCTGGAACCTTCGATTTCTCGAACTTTCGTTTCACACTATCTAGAAACTTGGAAATCTAAAGTCTTCAATTTCAGTTCGTAGATGTTAATAGATGGCGCGCGCCGTGAGCTTGCTACATAAATCGTTACAAATTTCAGTTCGATCAAACTGTAATAGATGGCGCATATATTATCATCATCAAACTGCACAATACTTACACCCAGGCTCGCACGTGCGTCAACAGAGTGCTTTTCTGTTACAGTTTTCAGTAGGTATTTATTGGTTTGCGTTTTTCAACCAGTTAATTGATGTTGACGATGGCACCAGGTGCTGCGATTTCTCCGGCGAATTCCTTCTGGTCGCCTTTCAGCCGGTGTCCACATTTTTCCCAGCAAGTTGATCCACTCCTAAACCCTGGAGATTCTGCCCTCCTTCGCAATTCAGCAATTCCTTTGTACAATGGCCCGACTCACCACACCACTTCCAGCGGTGAGGCTGTGTACCTCGCACATGATGAAGGAAGTAGGAAGTACAATCTGCTTCAAACTAACAAGTTTACTTAACGTCCAACTCATCATTCATATTACATTCTTTTATATCATTCACTTCCGTTCCGTCCATTCAAATTATAAACACCTCAATCATATAGGCCGACCCAGCATTAGAAAAGGAAGTGATCCTCAATAAATAAATGAGCAAGAAATAATAATAATAAAATCCGCCACGATCATGGCGCACGAGTGAACCAGTTCTAGATATCACCTTCTTGGGTAGCTTAAACGGCGACGTGCCACTGAGAGCCTTTTACATTATTTTCAAATTAATTGAGCCCCACGTTTAATATCAGCCAGCGTCCATCTAATACGAATGTTTCTTTTTCTGCTCATTTAGATTTTCCACCAACAAAAATCACGTACCTATAAGAAGACCTCCTAACGTGACGAATATACGTAAGCAAAAGAAGCCACAGAACTTCTTCTAGCATTAGCATTATGATCTGGCCAATCGATCATAAATCATCAGCTCAGCAGCTTCAACGTCTTCGTCTATGGTTGGACTAGTATATGTTGGACTAGTACTGAAAAAACATAGATGGAATAACGTAGATAATATATCCAGAGAGAGATAGAGAGAGGGAAAAGTAGTTCTCGTGAGTTGTGGCTGTTATGATGTTGTCCCCTTTAGTAAATGATATCAAGTGAAAAATCTAGAAGACAACAGAAGAACAAACTAACCATTGGTGGTGGCATGAATGTCATAAGAAATGCAAAAGCTGAAGCAAAGCAAAGCAGTTAAATAAATCTCGGAAGAAGTATACTCGCACACTAAAAGGAAATTATTAAGGAGGAGAAGAAGTTATCTCTTTTGTTACATGTAAACAGCATGGAAACAAATCGCCAAAGGAAAACGACTTGTTTGGAAGTCGTAAAAAATAACAATGGAGTGATGAAAACCCCCTCGAAAGATACGTATGTAGATATAGATGTGAAAAACGTTTCTGCATTTCGTTATTAAATCATATGGTAAAAAATGTGCGAGATTTTGATCGCATCATTCCCTTAATTGGATGACGGTTGATTAATTAAAAGTTGAAACGATTTTTCTCAAATGGAGTGCCACAAGATTCGATAGTGGGTCCGATTTTGTTTTCTATTTTCATTTTAGTGAAGTAACTTTTTAACTGACAAAACCTTTTCCGCAAACTCGTTTAAAGATTTTGTGTGAATGAATGGGTATGATGTAAGGCTGGGTGAGCTGTGTAAACTGACCATTCAATAAGGGAAAGTGTTAAAGGAAAAAGTGTCATGTGATGCTATAGCCAGCTGGATAAACTACTGAACTATGATGAACTACTTTGCGAAAAATCCACTAGAGTGGAAGTAGTCTAATGGGATTCCCACAGTCCGATTTAGAAAGAACGCTGGTTCAGGATTTTCATGGCTCTATATAAACAGTGTAAAATGTATTGTAAGTTAGTTCTTATTGAAATTTGTAAAGGAAATGTTCTAGGTTAAATACAGATACTGTAAAAGTCTATATTATTTAGCTCTCCTGATATCGTGGCACGCCAGCGTTTGAACTTTGAGAAGCTTGATCATGCCACCTTTTTGTTTGGCCCCGCCGTGCAATAGTTACATGGTACGTATGTCCTCCCTTGATCAGCCGGATTCAGTATATTCCATGGACAGGCAGAGAAAGCTTGTTGACCCGCCTTCACCTGCCCACGCAGCGGTATGTGAGCATGATGTGGCCTGAGGACTAAGTACGGTCGGTTTATGTGCAAAGGCTAACTGATTGTGTCGTATTGGGGACACCCTGGTGAACTAGGACACAGCACAACCTGTCTGATCTATTTGATTTTATCTTCTACTGATCGTGTTTAAATAGACTTCGACTGATCATGTTTAAACAATCCAACTATAAACTACGGCTCCTGTGCTGAATGTCGTGATTTGTGACAAGTTTTTTTAGTTAAAGAAAGTGACGTTTTAATCGAATTACGGTTTTCAGCGTAGTGGCCTAGAGTGGAAGTGCTAAGTGCGAGTTTAGCCCCCTATGCTGAACTCAAAAAACTTGTCACAAATCACGACTCGATATTCAGCACAGGGGCCTACATGTAAGCTTACGACACAAAAGTGACAACAAAACCCATGAGTTGTGAAGGTAGCCCTTTCTATTGCCACAACATCAGTCAGCCTTGCCGTCTGATCGTTTTGAGGCGAAGGAATGATTATGATATAATATTTCGTGTTTGACACAATTCAACTTGATGTTGAAATTCAAAGCTCTGTTTAATAAAATTAGATCAAATTTAGTTTAGGTTTGGAATAGTCTAATGCTATACTCAACAATTTTCTTAGGATCCAATTTGACACGATCCTTATAGAACATCACTGGTCCCGATTGATGCTTGCATTTCCACGGATAACCCTGGTGATTATTAATCAATTCTAAGAAAACTCCAAGCTAATTTCCACTATGTCAAAGGATATCCGCTTCCAAATGAAAAACGATCACAAACTACTCTCTACCCTATTTCATATTTTCTCTTTCTCAGCCAGCGTAAATCCAATCCACCATATAATCACCCTTTTCCTGCAATATACAATCCATATAAAAAACCACCAAAACATCTTTCAAGATCATACAATCTTCAATGTTTCACCAGAGGCCAATACAGCCATAGTGCACGATCTTGTTATTAATTCCCGTACGTCTCCAGCCCGTCCGCCGCGTCCTTCGTCATAATCATTCACCAAAGTGAATGCGCGATTTCTTCCCAGAGATGATCACCACCGCGCCGTGTTGTTCGAACATTGAAAACACATGTTCACCAGTTCGGTTAGCGATTACAGGAATTCCTTAAGCTCTGCCCGAAAAGTGATCTTATCATCCCGGCGAAGGTTTAGCCATTTCAAGCCATCCCTCATGCATTCACCGAGGATGATGATGATGATGATGATCATGAAATTCTGGTCGCGTCGTGTTGGGGGAACATTATTAAAACAAATTTCATGATCCTATACCAAGTTTCGAGTGGAAGCACACACCGCACCACACCAGCAGCCAAAGAGGAGAAAATAATGTTTTGCAAAATAAATAAAAATAAAAAAAACATAAAAAATAATAAACGGAAAAGAAAAGTGGTCCAAAGTAGGTAATGCAGGCTGGCGGGGCTTCACGATCGATTAATACAAAAGACCCAACTTAGAGCAAGACTCTCCTCTAGTCTGCAGTCACACAGACTCTCTGGGACGGCAGCGAAGGGACCGAACCGGCGGGGAGAGACTTTCCATGTTTACAAATAGCTAATAAAGACGCCGGTTTATTGAGATGGGAACATGTTCTCGCATAGTGCTGCCTGGCCAATATATACCTGTGTACACCTGATAACTTTGTTATAGGTGATAAATTAGGAGTAATGTGTGTGGATGTGACAAATACTCAATTTTAATATAGGTAATCATTATCGGCTTTTTATGGATGATTTTGCACATGTCCACGCATCGGGACCACACATGCATTTATTGAGGCTTAAAGTAGGCGATCGTTTAAGTGATATCGATTACGGACGTCGTCTTACCTACTACTACTACTACTACGACCACAGGCCGGGATTTGAAAGTATTTTATAATGAGATAATCGAGTTATGGTCAGAGTGTGCATAGGAAGGAGGATATGTTGATGGTAATTGGGAGTGAAAAGATAGGCCTATTCAGGCATAAATATACAATTTACATAGATAAGTAAGTGCTCTGTGCTATGGCTGTGGCGTATGTGTTTGAATATATTTTTATTTTTTTTAATGAGACTTGAGTAAATATTCGATAAAGCGAGATGATCGTGAAATAAAGTTGGAGGCATTGACGCTAATCTGAATTCATTTCCTTTTTGCCAGTATTTGCTTGTGCTTTCTAAACTTCACTTTAATTCAATCCTATTGTAATAAATTCGTCAACTTGATCAGTCTATTACGCCTCCATCTTCGTGGTGGGTCTGGGGTGATTGGCTTAGATGCCTCCCGGACTTTTGATAGACTGTGGCACTCCCCTGTGTCAGCTAAACTCTAAGCTATTGATATTGGAAACACGGCGTGTTGGTATAGGGACGGTTCCAAACCTGATAATAAGGTAGGGCTAGGCGTAAATGCCCATGGTGCAAAATAACAATGTCCTTTGGCTCATGTGATTATTTTTCCAGATCTAGTTCCAAATATCTCTAACATAGCTATTTTCTCGGACAGTCAAGCTGCCTTGTTGGCTATTAAATGCCACAGGGTGTGAAAGACTGTCCTGGATTGTCTACTATCTCTAAAATCCCTCAATAGGAACAATTGGACCTCGAGCAACGATCGGTAGCGTAATATCCAACGGCCTGACAAAAGAGTAGGCGCAAACTCATTACTTGCTGGTCCGGAACCTTTCTGCAGATCAGCCCTCTAGCAAGTGGGATCGGAGATCAAGGATTGGGTCGAAGCGTTATTTCTTCACAAAGACCAGGGTGCTCGTCAAGCCAAAAGATTCATTCAAATGGACAAAGCTAAAGCCGGAAATCTGTTCAATTTCAACATGTGGAAGTTAGTGTACAGGTGGGTCGGTGGTAGAAGGACTATGCAGTTTCTGGCGCAGTGACGTCATCGGTTGTTGAATTTTCTTATGTGAAAGAACTAAGATTAGGTGTCACCCTTTATACCACTAGTTGGTCATGAAGTTCATGTTATGGTGCTATGTCTAGTAATAAGCTTAGCTCGACGATAAACAAAGGATATGATAGGTGAAGGGTAACCTGGAGGATGCATGAGGAGCAGGGCAGTAAGGCTCGCGTTTGAACTCTTGAATGCTGTATGACTTCAATTTTAAAGCAGCTGACTGAGCCACAACCGTCGGGGTCCGTGGGATACAGCCTAGTCGGAGTGCTCAGCCTCCTGAAAAAAGGGAGTCCCACTTATTAGACAACAAAGGCTGTGACGCAGGCAGTATCAGACTACCAAGTAAACAAGGAGGTCCGCTAGGTGAAGACCCGAACTAAGCGGAATTTTGGTACCCTGTTATTAATCGGTGAAGCCGGCGGGATGCCTTATTAGGGCTACACTTGAATGTGGTTTTGGATGTTAGGCGCAATGCGCGTGTGAGATTGGATGAACTTTCCAGCGTCTTAGATGAGCTTCGTGGTGGGGAATTCGATGTGCCTCGGATGAGCTTTCGCGCTGGACGAGTTTTAAGCTTCGTTGTGTCTTGGCTGAGCTTTCACGCTGAGTGTCCTTTCGAGCTGGGTGGGGGATCAACTCTGTAAGTTTTGAATTTCGCCGTGCTTTGGGCGAGAAAATTGCTGATCCGGGTTCCAAACGCGGTCGGTGCATTAGCTTCGACTGGTTGAGTTTTGGTTTCCGGCTACTTTGACCTTATGCAATATAATTAAGTTAACGATTTCCGAGATGAAACCTATATTTTTTTATATTTTGTTTCCCTAACGACTATGATTCCAGATGCTGCTCACGGGGAGCTCTAAGGAGGTGTAAAGTCTGGCCTGTCTCCGGTCTGTCGAGTCTGTCTGGTCTGGTCAGGTTAATCTCACATAGATAGCGCTCACTAACACCCAAGACCACATCCACACCCAAGTCAACAACCAATGGCGTCACTGCGGCAGAAAACGCATAGCCTTACTAGTGCAATGGCTCCAGCAGCCAAATCCCAGCGACAAGCTTACTGCTAAACATATTCAAGCTGTCTGGCCCGCAAAAACGGGTTTTCCTAATTAATGAGGTTCATATTCGTAATATATGACGACATGTCGTTATAAATCCGTGTGTTTGTGTCCAGGCTATTGCACCACACGGAATGACGGGGTTTTTGGAATGGGGGTGTAATCGGGCCTCATTATTTTGAAAATATTATTGGTTCGAGCGTTAATGAAGGAGTAAACGATTTGCGTTCCTAAACGATATTGACTGACTTTTTTGACCGCCTGAAATTGATGATATGGATGTATACGACGTTTATTTTTAGCAGGACTGCGCCCTCTGCCACACAGCTCGTGAAACAATGCCTCGATATCTTAAAGTTTTAAAATGACACCTCTTGACCCTAGTAGCAAAAAAATTATATTCCCTGGCTACCTAGTCATTCCACAAAATGCCGGTTTCTTTCTCATGATATCCATGGCGTGCGTTTAATTTTCCGATCAACAAAAATAAAAATTCCTCACAAGTGATGGTAGCCGGATATGTTACACTTGTGATACCCCGACACAAGACACAAGACAAAAATGCGAAAAAATCAGCTCCAGATTACAACAAGCGACATCTAACTGGTTCTCAACCTGATCTCTTCGAACAAGGTTGTTGCTGAAATTGATTACACATCCAAGGATCATTGAGGATCGTTTTTACACACATTGATGATAGATCGTCGTTTTCCTGGAAATCTCTTCGCTGTTGTAAATGTCTTTAACTTCAATATAACACGCAATGCACTTTCGTGATCTCTATTTTTTTCTGAAATCTTCTGAAATAACACGGAATCGATTAGGCATGCTATGGAATGGTTTAGTGTATTTTGTGAGTTTAAGGAAAAAGGTGAAATGACAAGAAATATGGATTCAAAAGCCCCAAAAAACTTGGATCCACATCTCTATGTTATTAAAAAATTTGAATGTGTGTCGTTTACCCGATATCATCCTCTCCTCCCAACCAGTTATGCTGGTTATCTGCCGTATTAGGGCCGTCCCAAAATCAATCAATGGATTATTTTCATACAATTTCCCCTATCAACAAAAAATCGTCAAGAATCTCAAAACATTATTTCCGAAACGACACCGGAAAAAAAATTAATTAAAATCAACTTTCGTGTCTCTGAACCTTTTTCTAATTCCACCTTTGGTTTTTTGGTACCTCTCTTTACTTTGTGATCAAACTACATTCCAAACATGTCAATTAGACCGTTTCTGACAAAAACAGGACGTGGTATCAATTCATGGACAAAATCGTATCTTGGATGTCTTTTGTGAATCTTAATTTAAATTACCACCACCACCAAAAAAAGTGGCGCGCAGTCTAAACGATAGTTTTCCAAGTAAGTCCAAAATTAGTTCCGCACTTCATGGTGATTCCGGAATATGGTACAGGTGTCGTGGTCAAGTTTTACACCGAAAAAAAGAAGCATACACCTCAAACGATCGATTGCACGTCCGTAAAATTCGGATTAAACTCTGAAATGTGTATGATCTCTCGAAGATCAACAGCTTAATAAACCCAGAGTATATTGACTTTCGCGTTCGATACGATTTAGAAAGGTCGAACCGCGATCAGTTTTTCGGCCATTGTTGAAGGCATAAGGCGAATGCGCGCGCATATTAAGAAAAGAGCAAGTAATTTTTCCCAGGACGTGAGGATCGAGCCTCGAGGATCAAAAGCATTACTGTACACGATTCCCTTGTTTCCACGTGATTTGTTCACTCGTGCATGATCTCATGATTCCCGTAATGTGATGTGGCTGCTATATAGAGTATAGTGGCCGCTAGGTGGGTGTAGTGGGCAGAGGTATAGGTACTATAGACAGAGATATACTACATGCACAGACAGTGCCAGTGATCTTCAAAACGAACGACGAGGATGAAACTTGATTGATTTAATGGCAAGCATCCAGCATGAACAACAGCGTTTACGTGCTCGATCGGGTGGCTCTTAAAATTGCACACTTTATCCAGTGTTTTACTTAAGGGCATCAAGAAAATGCTCTTCAATATTTTTTTTATTTTTTTTCGTTTCGTCTAAATTATTCCGGTGCATATCTTTAAGGCCTTCATCCCACATAATTGCATGCTGCTGCGGCTGTATGTACGGCTGCGGCTCGTATGTTTCTAGATCCAAGAACGGATTCTCAAATTGGATTCAAGATAAATCTGACTTTTTCATCATAAAAAAGCTGCGCCCTTTTCACTCAACTGTCGCGCATGTAACCGCACACCACAAATGTCTCTGACCCCCTCTAGACGCGATCAACAGCGGTCTCTAAGTAGCTCAGTTCTGGGCCTATTTAAATGAAATACAATAAATTAAGTGAACTCCCAGATCCCGCTGGGATGATCATCGTCTGATATGTGTCGTCCTCAAATCCTGTGATCCCCTGCTGGATGCTAGCAGATCGATCAGCAGACAAACTCGGCACCACACAACTATTCCACCGGATCGCGCGTCAGGAGCTTTGTCATTTGAATACAATCGAGTCTCGGTAATTCTGACAATTGTTATTTCTTACTTTACGTCTTCTCTTACAAGACGTCCTGCGGCTACAGGTATATATGGGGCTGATCTGCGGTCGCGCATACCTATACAGCAGCAGCAGCCAGATCGGCTTTTGCGGCTGCACTCTTTGTGTTTTGTTCCACGTAATGGCTGATCGTGTCAATCGTCGTTTTATATATCAATCACTGAATGAGAGACCTAGTTGAGGACGCTGCTGCCGAGAAGGACGATCTTATACCTTCTGCTGCTATTGCTGTAGTGGCTGCGGCTGCCGATCGTACCACTATAGGCAAGATGGAACGGTATCTATGTCCGTTTGTCGCTCATGGTTCAATTGCAGCAAATGGCGTCAAGGTGAATTTGTTCAGATTGTCAACGAATAGTTTAGTGTGATTATAGGTTTTACAGTCGGCAATTAATTTTCTTCCTCTCCGCTGTGATTATGGTTAGCTTGTGGCTGTTTGGAGTCGAGAGATTGGTTTATTGCTGGTTATTTGAAATTTGTGAACAAGAATTGTGTATGAAACTAAGAAGGAATTTTTTTTTTGGTGTACGCGATCTTTGATTCTAAAACTGAGGTTATATTACGCGCGATCGGCACACAATACATAACTGGATAAGGGAGGAACAAAAAAAAGGAACTGCCAGTTGGAAAAGCGATGATGTGGATAAACAGCATAAACAAATCAAAGTTAGTCGTAAAACCAATTCGTAAAAGTTGTGCTGTTAAGCAGAAAGAAAAGAGTGATGATAAACCTAAAAAGAGCGTCTTAAGAGCACCATCTATATTACAAAATAAAAGGTTACTAAAGATTTTAGAGAGTCTTCAAAAGCGCCATCTATATTACAAAAGATTGCTAAGGATTTTGAACTTTTTGAAAAACGAAAGAACAAGTTGAGCAATTCATTTAAGGAGAACTAACAAAAGATTAGGATCGCTGGGAAGAGCCAAATTTGAGTGCTGAAAATATGCTCCTAAGGAAGCAAAATTAGAGGTATAGGATGCCATTAGCAAACTTAATAGACCGATTTTCGTTTGATTATGGAAGTCAAGCAGCATTGGACGTCGTTTGTATTTAGTTGGGGGACCGCTTTAGTAAAACAATACTCGAGTGTGGAAAGGAAAATGCAATTGCAATAGATGAACAAAAATAACCGCTTTACGAAACCGGAGCTTATTTACATATGCACAGACCGCCTTGAATTCTTTATTAAAAAACTTGTTCCTACTGCTTCTAAAACGCTTTCAAAGGAGCATTAAAAGGAATACTACATGCAATGTTAAAAAATATATAGAACTAGAATGGGAATGGAAGCGCAACAAGGTTTTGAAGGAGTTTTCTAAGATTGCTATTGCAGAACTCCATTTCCCACTGGGAAAACAGAGCTGTAGGTCCATGTGAAAAAGATGAAGTATAATTTCACTAGGATTGTTGTTTTGTAATTTGTGTTTCAATGGGTCAGTTGAGTGGATCACTTCATTCTCTTTAAGTCTAATGCGGAGCAAAGGCAGACGACCACCGATCGTGAAAAGAGGAAAGTTTTGAAATACTACATTTTCTCCTCTCTACTTCTATTATATGATAAAAGGAACCAGAGGCCACAAAACAGATAATTAAAACTACTGCACAATAGGTGTACCAGCAAAAATTAATTAAACAATAATGACTACCTTGGGGATCAACTTTGGGAGCTAAAGACCCTCATTCAGACCAGTTTGGCATGTAGGACTCGGTGAAGGCCACACTCTAAGGTCCCCATTCACTTACTTACAGGCCACCGGCAGGCCGTGATCTTTAGGCCAGGTTGGCAGGCACGGTCCGATGAAGGCCATACATTACTCAGTCTGACTGAGCGATAAAGATTTAAACCATCCGTCTGACGGGTCATGAATTGTAGGTGACCTCATGATTCCCTACATGCACAGGCGAAGACGGCAGTTTAGCGTAGCAGATTGTTAATTCAAGTACCAAAATTTTCATAGCCTCAACGAAATTTTCAGACCGAATAGAAGTTCAGATCTTCAGGTCCGGACTGACGATAAATTCCTACAGACAGAAAGATTTTTATCAGATTTTCTGAGTGTGTTATTATACTTGGTCTCAAGGCGAGTAACCTTCGGGCCACAGCCTGCCGACGACCTGTAAGTTAATGGCCTTAACTTATTGATAATTTTAATGTAATGTATATTTCCGAACTGTCTTCGTGCCACCAGAGATCATCTCACGTACTACCTAGGGCTTTAATACACCAAACCTTTTTCTGACTCCTTCATCTAATTTAATCCTTCAACAATTTCAACCCCCAACCATCAATTCTCCACCTTCATTATCAATTCAAGCTATATCATCAACTAAAATCACTTTGCGTGACAACATAGTTAATAATGCTGACACTATGCTCATCGAATAAAAGAAAACATTTTCACTAATGACAATTAAGGTAAGCACCCGAGCCAGCCAACATTTACCTGGCGGCCAAGTTGGTTGATATATACAAAACGATTGGTGGCCAGATTGAATAGCCGGCAACCCGACAACGAATTCAGCTGACAACAATCCAATAGAGTTCTCTTGTGTGGGGCAGGCACACCACACAAAACAAAACATATTAGAGCGGCAAACAGAGAGATTACAGAGGAGCCTGCTTGTTAGGTCCCCCGATGTATATATGGAGTCAGAGGATGTTGTTGTTGCTGTTATTGGATGAACAAAATGCAAAGATTCACGACAAGAAACAGACATGTTCTGAAGAGCATGTAACCCGAACCAATTGTTTTCTTCTTATTTCAACGAAACCAAAAAAAAAATTGAATGAATAAAAGCAAAAAGTAAAATTGCTGTTCTTAAGGCCCCCAGAGTAATCGAGAACCATGGGTCGAGCGCTAGTTTCGCTGTTGAGGAGCTTCACCAAAATGAACAAAAAACGGAAAAAGTATCCCCAATAGTGGCGCTGACTATTTTAGAATCTGACTATTCAACTGAGAAAATCATGCAAACTTGGAAATTCGTGCTGGCGCAATTATTTTGTTCCTTGAATGGTCTGGTCTCTTCATGAGGACTTCACGGTCTACGTGTGTGAGATATGCCCCTCCCCAGCTCCAAGTGGATAAAACCTAGCATTCCCTTCAGCAGCGGCATGCTGTACCTAACCTACCTTTTTCATGCTGGATCGGCTCGCTGCATGTACTGTATGTATATGCGCAATCGCAATGTGCGCACTCTGGCACGGCACGGCCTCTTCATTTGAAACTATTAATCAAAACATATCTCACCGAGGACGTGAGTTTTGCGTTCTGTTTCTGCCGCCGAGAGTCGAGTCGAGAGTTAATAAATTCGTTTCGTAGATAATTTTTTTGATATGATCTTAGCGCATTCTTCGAATGGTGGAAACCTGTTGTCATATGAATTTCCCAGGTAATCGGAAACTGAACTGCAGTCAGACATTAACGCGCGGTCTGATAATGGTGCGGAGAGTATTCGATTAATGGACAGCTCTCCTCCAGACTATCCGCGAGTAATTAATTATCGATCGCTAATGGAATCCCCTAAGGAGCTATCTGCATAGGTGTGCGCAAGACTAATCCCCTTAACTTCCTAGGTAGCCTCTTCTAAGCCTGGACTAGAGCCGATCATGCACTGGACACTGCCTATCACGGACTGGACACTGCCTATCACGTTTCTAGTGTTTATGGCTAACCTTCCGATTGACCTCCATATCGCCATCGGCCGCATATCAGTTCTATTGACTGACTTTAAATTAATTACAGTGAATCGGAGATCGGCCGGGACTGTCATGACCTCATCAAAACTAATTAAGCCGGGACAGGCCCACTGTGGCACCATAATAGCTATAAATCATGCGGCTGCTTACATGTTGATGTTTTGGATTAAATGCCAGCGCGATCGAGACTTCCATTTGGATGTGGATGGATAGGTGGAGAGATGCTGTAGGTGCCATAATGTTCCGCTGTCAGTACTCCTTGTGTTCTAAGGCGATCTCTTAAGATAGATGATCTTGATGTGATGTTCCTAGCCAAATCCACCAAAGAACTTTTGCCTGTGTTATATTTTTTTCTCCTTTCGGGAATCCATTGTCGGCTTGGATTTGGATTTTTTTTTAATTCTGTACTTTACGTTTTCGTTGTTTTTGTAGGTTACTTGCCTATCAGCGCAGCAGTTTTTGCCGCAGACGTACTTTTTCACAATACGTTACGGTTTTGAATGGGTGTAATGAACTGTTGATTGTTGAGATTATGGGCATATGCAAAAGCTAGTGGAGGAAAACGTGTAATTAGAATAGATAATAGAATTAGTAACATTTCTGGGTATCCAGCCATGAAAATGCAGTGTTAGCGTATTTTAACAATGGGAAAAATGTACGGAGAGAATAACGGATGTTGAAATTTAATTATCAATCACCGTACCATAAAACGTTGCAACAGTATTGATCAATGATGCTTTGATCTTTATAAATGCCTTAATTATAGATCATAATACGGATAATGTTAATTGTAGTGAAAAGACGATTTATAATAGCGTTGAAATCAGCAAAATAGGAGATCCCGCAAGCTTAAACTACTGCAATAGATTCAGACTTTCTTCCACTCCACTACTTACAAATAGATGGCAGCACAATCATAAAGGTGTGCCAATCTTCAAAAAAAATTACTACTTTCAAGTAACTTAATCTCGCTTCGTTTAGATTTTTGCGTCATCTAGAGTTGAGCCGGTTGAGTAGGTACACGAGGCAGTACATTTGTTCCTTACACGATGGTAAGTTGTACTCTCCCGGTAAAAAATAATGTCCTACTGGTATATGAGCGTGTATCGAGATAAACGAGGCGAAATGTCATTGTAAATACGTAGTGGAGATATATGGATTTCTTCTCTATTACTTCTTTTGGCGCAGTGAAATATGCAATTTGAAATGAGCCGCGGTGTGAATAGGAGCCCATACATTACAAGCTTTAAAGCGTACAACAAGGGCATTCGAACAAGGGTTGAAAATGTGTGGTGAATTTGGCTTCTTGTTTTATGGTTGTCACAACCCAGCAGGAAATTTGGGAGACCTCCGTAGAGGATGAATAAAGGAGCAATCCCAAATAGGGTTTCAGTCATTGATTTGAGAGTTTATACTGTCACTGCGTTGATGCTTCAATAGGTGAAAAGTTCGCTTTCCACTTTTTTACTATTTCGTGCTCGTAAGTACTCGGACTTCTGCTTTATTCGGATTGCGTCATTTTGCATCTATCCGCAGTGCGAACTGCAGTGAAAAAAGTAATATTTACATCCTTATAGAAATTATTGAAAGCTAAAAAGGAGACCCCCATTTCATACCACTTTGGAACTCTAGACGAGCTCTCAAATCAGTCTACAGCTGGTTTTACGGGAGTACTCCAACTGAACTGAAATGGGAGTACTATAGGAGTACTCTCTTCAGGCTTCTTTGGAAGTCAAAAGTGTATATTTTGCATGACAAAGCAATCTGACTATTTTTTTAAATAAATCAAGATGGCGGTTCCAAGATGGCGGCCGAATTTGGCAATTGTGCTCGCCTACCCTCGACACGGATATCAAATGAAAGAGAATGATAAGTAGAATACAATCTGGTGTCATTCCAAATTAAAAATGGCGACCGACTGAAAATGGTGAACTATCTTTTTCTTTACAACCCACTCGGTATGGGTATCAAACGAAAGGATATGACAGTCGATTCAGCTCAACAATGCCACAAACGTTGTGATACATGCAAGTGCAAATAAAGCAACGTTACAGATCAGCTGATAAAACATGAAATGACGAAACAGGAAGCAGCAACGGCCCTTTTCAGTAGATATCAAATCAATGGTGTCGTCTTATAATGTTGCTAATGTTTGTTTCAACCCGAAATGAATTGATTCGATTTACGAGGGCGCTAAATTGTGAATTAGGCGTCAACTTTCGAAAATTGGTGGCCTTTTTTAGAGTTTTTTTTTTCGGAAAAAAATGTTAAGGTCACCGTGGGGCAAGTTCTGCACAGAATGCCAATTACCTGAGAACGTCAAAATGTACGCGCACAAGACATATTCTAAATATGATTGGCTAGGTGTCTGTTGTGCACGATAACGACGAATTTTATGTCGAATTTGCGTGTTAACGACGTTGCCGCGTGTCGAGGATATTTCATAAGTTACTGTGCTGAAAGTCGAGTCGTGTGACGTGACAAAAAGTTGGAGTTTAAAAAAGTGACGTTTCTGTAGAATTACGACTTTCAGCACAAGGGCCTAGACTCAACTTAGCACTTCCACTCTTTCACTTTCTATGACAAAAGCCTGATTGCCAGAGAAAAGTAAATACCACAGATTATGGGTGCGATTGGCGGTTCATACGGCTGTTAATTAAATTCAACTACTCGACTACTGAACTCGTGTCTATATGCATAGTTTCAACTCAACCCAGGTAGCAGAGCTGAGTCGAGTTCAATCGATCCTAACTCAATTCGACTAGAGTCTGCTTGCAGTAGGACTCGGCTTCAACCAGAGTTCAACTAATCATGTATACGTACTAAATTCATAGTTCATAGTTCTTTCCATTTGGATACAGAGAGTTACTCATACATATGATTATACTATTCCACTAAGCTTTGTCTTCTGGTGGTTAAAAACGCCCTGCATACTTGTCAAGCCCCAGTTAACTGGATAAAATTCTTTTTTTTGCGCCAACTTACTCTCTCTGTGTGTCAACTACAAAACTGTTACATTGCATCTATTTTAATAAATAATAAATGATACCAACTACCTTACATCAATGTCAAGAAGCAAAAGATTAACCGAACACCTGTCCTACATTAAATTATTAATAACGCAATTTTCATTACAATTATAAAGTCATTCATCATCGTTCAAAGATGTCACTAAAAACATGTCAAAATTGTAACGGTATTAAAATTTATTTAAGGCAGTCTATCATAATATTTGAACGAGTTTTGCTCTCTATCTCTATAACGTGCCATGGATACTGAAAAACCGTAAAGCAAGGTAATTAAAGTGCGTAAATATGCCTGAGAAATGCCCATGAACAAGTGCCACCTAGGCTCTAGTGGTGGCGCGACAAGAAACGTGATCACCACCACTGGAGAGATTCTAGAGATTATATTCGAAACGGTACAGAATGCGCGAAAAGTCTTTGCTGGCGCATTAAAGAAATTCCTTAACCCTTTTTAAGCGCATGCGAAATAAGAGATTATCGCAACCGAAATCCTGATTAATTCCGCTCGCTCGACCATATGTCGCCTTAGTCCATCAGATTTGCATTATTAAGCCGGCCCCGGGGCCAAAAGGGACATCATCTGCATATTTTATAATGTTCATGCTTTTTCGCGCAGTTGACTATATGCGCATGCGCAGTCTACTATGTATATGCGCATGCGCAACCTACTATTATTTATTCCCTGTGCGCATACAGACTTTTGTCTAGGCTCCTTCAACCCAGCGAGAGAGAAGGATTTAAGACTCAATTATTTCACCTGATTGCTGCAAGTCAGACTGTCTGTGTGTGTGTGTTTTCTGGGTCCTTTTCTCCTTTAGTTTATTTCTCTTTTATAAATCAAGATTAACTTAATTATGAAATTCTTTTGTGCCCATAGCAAACGACGATGGCTCCGATTCTCCGATTATCCCGCGCTCCAGTGTGTACGTGCTCGGCTGCGGTATCATCTCTCTGCGGGCCTAAACTGGGAGAGCTGCAGATGCCTGGGTATATTTCAGATGGTTCATGTTGATTAGACTCCTTAGCATTTCATGAGCTGTTTATCTACTTGGGAATAATAACGGATATCGAAATTTATTAATTCTAGAAGCTTTAATGGATACTGACATTTCAATGCTAGTCCATCAGTTATGCATGTTTGGAGCAATTTTATTGTAATTAGTAGCCGAGGCTATGTCTGTGGAGAGTACATAGGTTATTGTGGGCGAGCGGTCTAACATTGCATTCCATTAGGGTTTTGTAGAATAGAATTTATCGATTCACATTCGAGATTACGATTAATGTATGTAAGTAGATAAGTAGTGGATAGTGTTATTTGGTTTTTGTAGCTATGCGTGTTGATTTTACGATTTCATCTAAACATTTTTTCGCAAGTAGGAATCGTTAATCGTTCTCCAATTAAATTTTTTCTGGATTACAAACAACAATTTTTCAGTTCAGACTCGAAGTTAATCGCAAGATAGTTCTGATGTTTGATACAAATTTACCCAACTTCTTTAATAGTTGCATTAACTAATTGGCAAGAGCATTATATTTCGAAACAAAACTCCGATTCGATTTTCAAAAAAAAAATTGTGTGTGCTTAAGCGGGTTTCTTTCTTCCCTCAAAACTAAGACATTCACTTGATGGGTACTATGACCTAAAATACATTCATCTGTAGAAGAAGAAAGCTTTTCTGAAATGCTGAACATATGGGGATGCATGCGAGAAAATTGGATTTGTATGCCACTAACATGTGGTGCACCCAAGTCTCGAACACTAGTATGAGACTACCTCAGCTACTAACAACTATTGGTTTGTATCCTCCACGATATGGCCAAACGATCCCCTAGACCGACAAGACATTTGGGTCTAATTTCACAGTTTACCACAGATTTCGCAGTTTACCCTTTATTCAGGGATTTTTGAAATGGGGGTTTCAGTGGAGACTGGATAACCTCCACGCAGTATTTAAAGACAGAAGGTGGAATACGATTGGGACCGAAAATGAAGTCGTATGAAAGTTCGTCAATATGTTTCACGATATCGTCACTAGTAGTTGAGAGATCAGAATACCATAGAAGTTTTTACCTCCATCGCCAAATGTGCTTATCATATCTTGTGGAATAAGCAGCACAGAAGGAAGAGATTTGATTCAGTTAGGGAAATTTTGAGAGCGACTTACTCAATGTCAAGGGGGTTAGAGAAACTAGTAAGCGAAATAAAATGAGGAGGTCGATTGAAACAACTTACGTGCTACCACCTCAGGTTTCAGTGAATCCTATGACATTGAACTCACAAACCGTCGATGCCTGAAAGATGTCATTAGGTTTCGAAGTGGTTCCCTATTATGTTATGGTACTAGAGGGAAAGCGTCTTGATTTTTTGGATCTGTGGAACGCTCAGCGTGGAAGCGTTTGCGTGACGAGCTTGATTACAGGTACGCGGAAAAACAGCTTGGTAAGGGCACCAGCAGACCAAAAATCAGAGCCTAACAGGGCAAAGAGGTTGATTCCGAAAATGGCTTAGAGGTCGAACTCTGGCTCTGGAACGCGGTCGAGGAAATCAAGATAACACCATAACCGATAGTGGCTTGGGGATTTCGACCACTCGACCGCTACGACTTTTACGACGCGCCTTATAGTCCGTGGAAATTAGCAAAAAAATACGCACGAAAGGAATCAAAACACCAAAATCGCTGAAAATTGGTCTACAGCTTCCTTGGGATTTTTTAAGAAAACAATTTCGGAATCACAAAAAAAAACATGGCCGCCGGAGATATTGCGTTTTCCCGTGTTTACCTTGTATCTCAGTAGGTCGTACAACCCCGTGCGAGAGCCCACAATGCTTACAATGAAATTCTCTGAATTGGCCCGTTAATCCTTTCGAATTTACTCAAGGTTAAAATTTTGCAAAAATCACTCTTTGGCCTAAAAATCACAGAGAAACAGCCGTGGACCAGGGTGAAGAAAGAGGCTTCTACCTCAATCTGCAGAGCGCCATCAGATACTGCCTCGCCGATGAGGGGAAGTTTTTCCTATCGTAGACGCTTTCAAATTTTAAGGCATTGTGATTTTGTATCACTGCTGCAATATAGGATGAAGAAAGGCCGAGAAGTTGAAAGTGCAGAAAGAGGTGGCGGCAGAATTTAAGATCGCCGAATGCATGTTGTCAATCGAGTCTAAGATCGTTGCAGCCCAAGAAAAATAATAAAAGAATAATGTATAATGAAGATACCATAGAACGAACTGACCAATGCAAATAAATATGTTAGTATATATTACATCAATCGATAAGTTCATAGGATGAAATATAGATGGCTCCACAATTGAAAATCCATTGTTTTGACAGTACCAATCTTCAAACGATATGTGACAAAACTTAATGGTATTTTGAATTTTAGGTAACAAGTCACAATGATTTTAGTGATGCTACTTTTGCAATGAAGAAATCTGAATTGCGTATTTTGTTCAATCAAAGCAATAGCTTGACAAATGTCATTCGGACTCTGCTCCATCGAGACAAATATAAGAAACATTTTAGTTTTGAACATGGCCGCACAAGCAGCGATGATGCTGAATGATCTGGTCATCCAAATTCGGCAGTTGTTCCAGCGAACATAAAAAAGTGCAGAAAAACGTTTTGGACAACCGTATAAAAAAGTTTCGTAAGATAGCTGAAACCTTAAAAATATCAAAAGGACACAATTTTCGCTATTTTGCCAGAATATTTGTGCATGAGAAAGCTTTATTTGGGATGCACATGGTATAATTTTCAGTGACTATCTTAAAAGGGTTCCAAATGAAGAAGAAAAGCGTGCTCTTTTATCATGATCATGATCACAGAGACAAACTGAACAGAATAACAAAATTTTATAGTTAGCATACGATCATAGTAGCGCCATGAGAAATATTTTTCGGATCAAAACCAGAAGCCGATGAAATTGTAACTGCTGTTTCACACAAAACATATCAAAATGTATTTTTTCATTTAAATTGAAACCAAAAAAGTAAACAAAACAAGCGCAGTAAACAAGATCAGTAAAAGAAATAACTTTAAGTGCCGATCAATACAAGCTGATCATCAATCTACTTATCCGGTAATATATTTAAAACAGCATGATCACTTTTATGATGGCATTGAAAACAACAAGATCACTTTAAGAGATTATCAAAGCACTTGAATAACCAACTTCTCCAAGTCCAAGAAAACAATTCTATTTAATATCTTACTATAACATAAAAAATTATTGATCTACACAAATACACTTTACACATCTATGCTAGTTCCAGCAATAACTAACAATATACCGGCTATTTGCTAACTATCAACTTTTCCACCAACTATCTGACTAACGACTTTTCTATTGAGAAAATGTTATCCAATTTCCATTCAGAAAACATCTAACTTTTACCTTTATACAATCTACAAACTATATTGCGAACAAACCTTTTTGCCAATAAATAGCAAAGAAAACTCCACCGAACCAAACAGAAATGTAATCCAAGCCAAGCAAAACGTTTCTCCTAATTGCAGCCACAAAATTTTCACTTTTCTTTTTCTTTTTCTAAATTAATTTACTATCAAACTCGTTAATCACCACTAAAAACATAACAATCACAAATTTTCCTTTGGGAAATATACAAAATAAAATTTTCTAAAATTTCACTTCACTTCGAGGTAACAAACAAGAGATGATAACAGATCCATTCAAAATGATTAAAAAGAAAATTCCATTCACTTTACAGGAAATAACAAAAAACAACAAAATTTATTACAAATTTTCCGAAAGTGAAACAGGTGAAATAAAAATGATCGCACAGAATTTATATATCATCTCATCACACACAACAACAACAACAAGCACCGGTAGTCAACGATGGTCATAAATATATAATCGATGAAGATCAGAGTGAAGATCAGTAGCAACCGTGCTTATGACACTCGTACTCAACTCGTGCAACTATGATGTGAAATGATCAAAACGTAGAATGGAGAGAGAAACAATTGAACCAATGTCCGATCAATTCGAGGTCTGAATCCAATCTGACGTTTTTAAGTTGGAAATTCTCTGTGAATCTTTTCCACCTCCTCCTTTTGGCCTTGCTTCCTTTCTATCTACCATAAATACGATAAGATCGGCAGAGTATTCTCTTCTTTTATAGCCAAAGAAGACGCGACTCCCCAATGATCTTGGCCAACACGAGACCTGGTGTATGTAGTGTGGATTCAGAAAAGATCTTCAGTCGGCGCGAATATGATGTTACGCTACGATGATCTTCATTTAGGATTAGACGTTAGCTGTGGGATATATATAGTGCATAGTACATATATGTATGTGCATACGCGAAGTGAGTTACCAGATTCGGTTGAGCTATAAAAGTGAGAAGATGTGACGATTTTCACTACTTTTTTTTAAAAAATGAAGAAGGGGAATGAAGAAGCACACAACAAGCAGCAAACAAAAAATATAATTTAAAGGAATTAAACAAAACATGAAAAGAAAAGAAAAATTTCTCACGTGATCTTGATATAGAGAAGAAATAGAGCCTGACAATCACAAGTGATCCAGTAGTTGAGACCGCGCGACAGCCGCCTTCTTCTAAGCTATCATCGCGCGGATGTATAGTGTAAAAGTGTCTCTTTGTGCGCTCTCCTTCTTAAGGGAGACTGTTCTTCAATTCAACCACAAAGTTAGGCCTCATAAGAAGAAGATCTGTTTCGTGTTCTGTCACATAAGATCTTCCCATTTAGTTGGCACTTCAACTCCTCTGATAACCGCAACCGCATGGATTTTTACTTCGTTTATTCTTTTTATTTCTTGTTTTTATTTTTTTGTATATATACATATATATGTGTTGCCATTCGTCCAGTAAAGGGTTAATGTCGTGATCGCGGCCACCTGATAAAACAGTGGCACTATGCTCGACACTCTGATCACGTTCGGATTGATAAATGGGGTACTTGGGTTTTTGAAATTTAAATTTTATTCAACAAACCGCCAACAGTGTCTGTGGATGCTGCGGACTGATTAGAATTAATATGTAAAATAGACCTTGAAAAGACTAGAGAGAAGGAAAAAAACGGAACATAGTGAACAAGATCTCTTTATTTAAATAAGCCAAAGACCCAAAGGTAGAGACAGCTCTGTTATACATAGCTTGGTTTTTACACAGATCGCCTTTTTTTGGTAGAAGAACGATGAGAAAAATATAATTAAAAATGTTAATTCGTTCTCAACAGTTTCCAAAAAAAAATTTGGATAAACGGATGTTAAACAGAATGAAGATATCATTTAAACCCACAAGAAGAACACAAAAAACCCATAATTTGCCGCACAAGATCTACATTTAACATAAGGGGCCATCCATAAATTACGTCCACAGGTTAAGGAGCAGGGAGGGGGTCGACGAAGTGTGACATGGTGTGACACGGGGTAGAAGGGGTCCTAAATTGCGTTACGTCACATTCAGGGCCGGCGTTTGGTTTTTTTGCGCCCAATGCAGTATGCCACATTGCGTCCCCATCAGCTGTTCATGTTTTGATCGTAGTGAAGGGCAATGGTAAAATGACTCAAACATTCTGTGGAGTTCCTTTAATATATGAAAAAGAAGGCGCGGGAACACTTTTTCACTTTTTTCTGAAATTGCGCCCCGTCCAATTGCGCCCGGTGCAAATGCAACAACGCACCTATGAAAGCGCCGGCCGTGCCTTTGTCCAATCTCTGGATTTGATTCGCGATCTTGCTTTTGTGCTGAGTTTGCTTGCGCTTTACCTTCACAAAACTCTCTCGGCAATGCTGTTGAACGTTCCAGGATGTTTTTCAGGGTTGGCTGCGTTTCCCTAACTATTTCCGGCACAATCCTGGACTCAGAAAATCTATAGTATTAAATACTCGAATCTCCATAATAGAGATTCCCATTTCGTTCTCAAGCCTTCATATTTCAAGGGATAATAGGTGATTACTGCACTGCATATACTAGTTTCTACTATAGAATCATACAGAGAAACAAAACAGCCCACCTTAACAGCCTTCCCGGATATAGAAAGCCGAATTAGAGATCCATAATAGTACGACTAGTATGAACTGCAAATCAAGAACAATGGCACCGTACCTGCGAAGAAAGAATAGACGACGAAATGCAATTGGATTGGCAACACCTTGCGAAAGACAATGGAAAAAGGCACAGACACTCTGTACAGTTTCTTTAATATATGACAGTGAAGGCACGGGAACATTTTTTTCCTTTCATTTTTTTAAATCTTAATTTCTGAAATTGCGCCCGGTGCAAGTGCACCATTTGCACCTATGAAAGCGCCGCCCCTGGTCACATTTAAAAATCTAATATATCTAGTAAACAAACATTTTCTTCGTAATTCGTTTGCTAACCTAAAGCGGGTGTTCGAATTCGTATTGAGCGTGGTGAAGCGCGGCTGATAAACTGAGAACAGAATGACTTCATTTGGAAACTCCAAAGCTTTCCGGAGACTTGTCAGACTTGACCAAAAAGAAAATTTTATGAAATTTTTTCAGAGCATTTCTTCGTTAATATTTTTTTTTCGGCACCTCAATGAAGTCGATATAGTTTTTAGTTTGGGCGGTATCGTGTAGGCACAAAAATCACAAACGTCGTTTAAACAAAAAAACGGTTCAACCGAATTTTATGAAAATCATTTCAGATCATGTTTTGGTTAATATTCTTCGAACGGCACCTCAACTAAGTCGATATCTTTTATGGTTCGCGCGATATCACGCAGGTACAAAAATCACTTATGTCGTTTCAACCAAAAAACAGCTGGACCAAATTTTATAAAAATCTTTTCAGATCATATTTCCTTTAATACGCATCTAACGACACCTCAACGAAGTCGTTATCTTTTTTGCTTCGCGGAATATCGTTCAAAAATGACCACATACCCAGTCGGGAATATTGGAAGCCCTTACTTATGTATTTGATTATTTCAGTCCTGATTTGACACTGCAAAGGTAATCGGTTGCAATGTAATTAATACAGAATCCACAACGTCCACAGCCAAAGTACTACTTACATTTTGCATTACCTGGTAATGCAGAGGGTAATGCCTCCATGCTTGTCATTTATTTGTTCTGTTCTGTTATTTCTTCGTTCTTTTGATTCTTTCTCCTTTTTACCAGTAATGACCTATGTAAGGCCTTCCATGGCTATGACATTTCTATGTTAATTGTAATTAACAAAATAATCCAGCTGGTAATAAGAGTAGTGTATACCATTTATAAAATCAGGCATTCAGCATTAATGAAGAAGTTCTTCCTTTCCCGACTGGGTACGTACGCGCACACACACACATATTTCCACCAAAATTTTTGCTTAAAATGTTCTTGGGACCATGAAAAATGAAAATACGTTGAAAATTTCGATTTCAATTTTCGGACCGATTACAATAACTTCCCTATACTGGGAAGTTAAAAAAACAATCTCCCAGCAAGAACAAAAAAAAACAATTCTTTCTATTCTTCAAGAAAACGCCTCCCATTCTCAGCTGAGAATAGATTCAGACAAAGATAACCAGGCGATAATATTACACACTATCGCGCATACCTAGTGAAGATCCTGTGTAGATTTCTATTAGGGAAAACCTACTCCATTATATACATTTACACTAAAAGCACTACAAACTAGTTTTTTTTCTTCTAGACATTCATTTCATGCACGTCTTTTTTTTGGTCTATACATTTTTATAGCAAAGATGAAGATCAAGATTTAATGGGAATGTGTAAAAGAAAGTGACATCAACTGACTTCTAATTAGATTTACTCTTAAGGTGGCTCCTTCAATGGCTCATGGAGATACTCTCTTGTTGCTGCTGCTGGTGCTGCCTTCTTCGCATCCTATGAGAACCACACCACGATGACACATGATCGTCGATCAATGGAAGGAAAATCGCGGTTCTAGTAATTGTTTTTATGCAGTGTGAATTCAATGTTTTCGTAAAAGGTAAGATAATAAGTGTGCATTCTTGGGAGTTAGATGGGGTTTCGGTTTTTTGCGCGTCAAGTGTTATAAGAAATCTAATAATGAGCAATTTAAAGAATTCTTCTTCAACGGTTGTCAACGTTTTCATAGCATAGTTAAAGAAAATACCATACGGATCTTCTACCACTGGGGAATTGCATGAGAGTGAGAAGACAGAATCAGGTATCATAGCTTAGCACCTTAGATACCATATATAAAAGAATTTGAGTTTTGTAACGTAGTTAAATTTTGGTATATAGTCTCCTTGTGCTGAAAGTCGAGTCGTGTTTCGTTACACAGTGTTCAGAAAAGTGACGTTTCAGTCGAATTACGACTTTCAGCACAGGGGCCTAGAGTAGATATGCTAAGTTGAGTTTAGGGCTCTGTTCTGAAAGTCGTTATTCGACTTAAAGGTCACTTTTTTTTAACTCAAACGACGTATCGCATCGTGTCGAATCGACTTTCAGCACAGGGGACATAGACTCTTCGATATCGATGCGAGCATGCGATTCGTTATCGGCTCGAGAAAGTGATTCGATATCGTGCTCCGCTTTTATTGCCTTCGAATTCGTTAACAAATCGTTTACGAGTTCGATATCGAAGAAAGCTTTCGTTTTTGGCGAATTGTTATCGAATCGTTTCCGAATCGAAATATTTGCAGGGTGTTAGTGTATAGCCTAAGCTTTTTAAAACCACTAACCGCATTTAAAAGGGGAATTGCCTCAGGAGCAGGAGGCATTTTTCCGTAGGTTCGTTCCTCATGAGGAGCTCATGTGGCAAATGAGGGTCAGGCCGAAAGAGGGCTTCCTTAAAAACACACCAATAAACACCAATAAAAAAATTGAGGCCTTAGTACAATTTACCGTCGTGTAAGGGACAAATGTAATGCCTCGCATAAATCTTCTTCAATTCTGACCGTAGTGAAGGTGTTAATCAAATCACAATGAGTTTTCTATGAAACCGTGAAGTTTCAGATACAGAACAGATAACAGTACACAACTACAATTTCATTTTTTCAAGGTTTTTTTTTCGTTAAAAAGAAAGAGAGTAATTTTTATCATTACACATACCATATAGAGAGGTAAATATCCTAGTTCTATTGCTTTCACTCGACATTTTTTTAGAACTAAATCATAGAGCTCTTATGGAAGGGCGGCAATGTCCCTTATTTCACTGATACATATATGAACATTGTACATTCAACCCTGCTTTGATGGTACATGTTAGTTGTTAGTCGACACCGCCAAAAACCGAGAAGAATGGAAGCGAATCGTGAAGAGAGTTCGGGACCCAGCGGCACCGACAGCAGCGTATCCGTTGCGGGGACGTCCCGCTCGGACCGCCAGCTAACGGATCAAAGAAGAACAAGAAGAAGAAGTTGTTAGTCAAACAAAAATTCTAAAAAAAAAACAGAAAAATGTACAGAAATAAGTTTGAGTGAATATCAAATAAACTTTACCAAAATTTCTGTTGATTCTTAGAAAATTGTCCATGGCAAGTATTTTTTGCGGTTTTTACGGACGCCTTAAGGGTACTGATAACGTCGGTGCCCCACTGCGTCGTATATGTGCGAGCATGACACGCCTTTCCCAATTTGCTTCCATGGTATTACATCGTGCTGATATTTTTTTCCACTCCATCCATCCAATGGCGCTATAGCCCAAATCGAGCCTTGGCCTCCTCTAGGGCATTTCTCTAAGTTTGACGGTTCCTTGCAGCAGTTCTCCAGTTCCGAATGTCGAGCATTGTCTCTGCGTCAGGCGTCACAAAGTCCACCCATCTCCTCCTCCCGTTTTGGAATACGGTCATCATCCATCCTGATTACGTGACCGACTAGTCTTAGCCTGTTGATTTTTACATTGAGAGTTCAGGGTCATCATTTTTTCCACTGATGCACCGGTATTGCACTGAAGTCACGGTGACGTCACGGATATGTGTAGTTCGACCTTTAACGGGAAAATAGTAGCTAAATTCTTGGATTTTTTACAGTTATTATTTCATGGTAACAATTGATTATAATTTCAAATACATTGTTTATTAAAATATTTTTTTTTTATAGATTGCGATCCCCTTTATATCTAATGGCGACCCCCAGGCGGAGAAACAATGCAGTAGAGGTACTCGCCAACCAGCATTGCGATTGTGAGGCTCTAGTGAGGAGGAGATTGAGCATCCGAGCAATGATGAGGTTGGCACAATAGACCAAATAGGTCGCAATGCCTGAAAAGACTCCCCTCAGAGAATGTTACTCCGTTTAGGACTAAGTTGAAAAGTTGAGTTAAGCTTGGGTTGAAATTTCAACCACCGTATATAATGTCGAGTTGAGTTCACTTTGGGTTGAAATAGAGTTGAATTGATATCAAAACATAACCTCAAATTTTTTTGTGAAATTCTCTTTTATAGATGCGTAGAAATTCAGAAAGAAATATTTTTTTGTTTCTGGGCCAGCAAAAAAAAACCGAACACAAAACTAACGCCGGAAGCGGACTTCACGGATAGTAAACAAACAAAACAAATGTCACTTCAACCCAATTTCAACTCAACCCTCGTATATGAGGCAAAATATCAACTGGATCCAGGTAGGAAAGCTGAGTTGGGTTGAGTGGACCCAGTTTCAACTCGACATTCGTTTATGACTGAGTTGAACCAGGGGCCAGTTCACGCAATTCGACGTCGACTGAAAACGACACTAAACACGTTCAAAAACCTTACTATGGTTAACTATGAGAATTTTTGAACGTCAAAAACTTATGCTACTGGCTATGTTGTAGTTAACTACGGAATTTTTGAACGACAAAAGTTTACCACAGTTATCCATTGCACGGTTTTAGAACGCGCTTACTGTCGTTTTCAGTCGACGTCGAATTGCGTGAACTTGCCCCAGGATTGAACCTGGGTTAATAAGTCGAATAATTAGACCTTTTACTGGGATAATTCTATAAAACCCACACAAAATTACGTTCTCGCCTTAGCAATTTATAAAAACAAAAAAGGGTACGCATGACTACACAGCACGAAATACCATTCTAATGACTGACATTGACTGAATTCTGAAAGGAAAACAACATTAACATAATTAAAAAAAAAACTTGTACAACAAAACTCATTATTCATAATACAACATCAATTTGCATCCAAATATGGAAACGGACAGGCAGAATTAAATGCCACACACAAGAAAAACATGAAATAATTTTTCACCTTAACATCACTTTAGGCCACAATCATTTTCACACCTTCGGAACGAACGAAGTGATGTAGCCTATCCCTGGAGCATATCCCAATAACGAAGAATGATTTTTAAGTTTTCACTTCCCTCAAACCTGATTAACATTTCAGCAAACATGACAACATAATAACTGAACTATAAAAGGGTAAAAAAAAACATAAAGAGTAATGAAAATTGCATAGACCAAAAAATCCCCACAATTTTACTGTTAATCCTGAGTTGAAGTTGCTCTCATAATAATTCATTATAGCACGACATAACGTGGTAGTAACATAAGAAGGCAGGTGTTGAAGCTTGCGCGACACGTCTACTTGTGTACCTGAGGTCTGTCTCGACTTCTGACAGTCTGTCGTTCACATTCAGTTCAAACAAAAATCTCGTCGTGACGTTCACAGTCCGTCTTATGAATAACAAAAATCGCGCGCAAACAGAGAGAGCCCCCAACAACTAAAAGGGCAACACTTAAAAATGGATTCCCATCCCCATCTTGCAGCGATGCAGAGAGAGAAACGATCTTCCTGCAAGTAAGTAATCGGCGCTTGCGCAGTCATCAAAATTAATAAAGACATGCGCGCGCAACGTGCGTTCGTTCACATCGTTAAGTACTTTGTTAGTGCCGGCTTAAGTCCAGAGGATTTAGATTTCGTAATTGCGTCCAATGGGAAACGCTCCAGTGATCGAATTAACCGCTCTGAAGTTAGCATCAAGTATTTTGAAAAAACAGAAAAACGAAGAACAGGTAAACGATTTCATCTGCTCGATCCCCGGCTCTGGATTGACAACCAATCACGCTGACATATTCGAAATTCAGACGGCAGAAAGGAAAACGTTTGACATAAATAAATCAATATTATTTTTTTTTTGTTTTGTTTATATTTTATTTCAACTCGACGAAACGAACGAAATCAGGTAAACAGTACTAAACGGACAAGTTCAAGGTGACTGGTCTAAAGTGGGTTAGCATGCATCTCTGTATATTTTTGTTTATTTTTTTGGTTTCTTCAATGAATCTTGTCGAATGTCGATCGGTAGCTGGATGATACACCAGAGACCGAGAGGGATAATGCGCTGTGCTAGAAGATGTGCACAAAATGTTTAGCATGTAGCACACAACAGATGCTAAGAGCGCAAGGAAGGACGAGGTGCTAGGTAAGGGCACGGAAAACTTGAGTCTTCCATTATGCAAATGTAAAGCAATTAAAATTGTTGATAAATGTTTGTGAACATACGTGACGATAGCAATTAAATGATGGTGACATGTTGCAAAAATAGCAAACAACTACGCGCAACTGATATGTGTGGTAGCGGTGAAGAAGAAGACAAAAATAAATGGCTTAAGTGCTGATCTGATCGCGTTTTTGATTTCATTGAAGAAATTGGAACGGAAATTAGGTGTCTTTTACTTTCTCATTTTATAAGTAGATAGATTGTTTAATAGAATTAATTTGTTGCCGGTGAGAAAGTATTCAATGAAGTCGATTATGCTGTTTGGCTATGTGGAACAAGTACTTGAAAAGAAACTTTAGATATCACTAAGAAGCCCAAGCATATCGTCTAATCCTGGTCACAGTGAATCAGAAGATCGGACGACGGTGTACAGACCAACATGTGGAGTTCCGCAGGGATCCGTCTTGGGCCCTTTCCTGTGGATCACAATGTGTATTGAATGATGTGTTGAGGCCACTCCTCCCGAACGGAGCAATTGTGATCGGGTTTCGCGGGCAACATCGTGGTAGTAAACTTAGTTTGAAGGATAGAAAAGAATAGAATAAGTCAGGAGAGGTCTGGAGGCTGTTGAAGAAGATGGTGATGAGCGTTACGCTTGAAATCTTGAACGAGTTCGGAAAAACAAATCGTGGGAGATTATTCCACAGTCGAATCGTTCTGTTCATAAACGAACTTTTAGACGTTACTGTGGGCGAAAAAGGCGTTGCGGCGTGTGACGAGGATGGTCAGCTTAGTCTTGCTTTACGCAGAGCGAGTGTGGGCAGCAGCGTTAAACAAGACGGCTGAAGCAAATTGACGGTCACATACAGACAGAGTTGTAGAGCCATATGCAACGATGCGGCGTGCGCGCACCATGAATATACGGGGCGGGCGGGAAAGGGATGTATCCTTATG
This sequence comes from Thereva unica, assembly GCA_949987705.1. Lineage (NCBI taxonomy): Eukaryota > Metazoa > Arthropoda > Insecta > Diptera > Therevidae > Thereva > Thereva unica. The sequence continues at coordinate 4,447,364 of OX465285.1, forward strand.
ATTCAGAATATATTAGATGGTAGTCAAATACAGTGCGGTGACAGATGTCGCTCTGTGAGTCGGTCTGCGCGTCACCCAACGATCCATGCCCATGTGACTGTTTCATTAAAGGATCTTCATCCTTGAGGATCAGCCTGCTGTGGGAGAATCGATAGACGATAGTCCTCTTCAGACTAATCAACTTAGCCTTGGATGCGCTGTCCACTACCATGAAGAAGTGATGAATGTTATGATTTACCCGTCTCTAGACCACTTTACATTTGTTGGTGGGAACCGAGTTTTGTGCGGCGGTAGCCGGCAGCATTTTTTCGTTGGTTAATGAACGAAAATCTAGCCAAACAGGCCCTTGACTTTAATCCGCAAGGATCCCGTCGAGTCGAAAAACCTAGAATAACGTGGAGGAGGACCCTACTAGCAGAAGCCGCAACAACTGGGAGATCCTGGTCGGAGCTGAGAGCTGTCGCGCAAAACAGAGTCCGCTGGAGGGCAACTGTTTCCGCCCTATGTCCCATGAGGGATTAAAGGAGCGCAATGATGATGATGATGAATGAGCGCTCTGGATAAAGTAACCTCGAAGTGTGTGAAGCGTGAATCTGAGGGATATTATCTTCTTCCACCAGAGTGATATAAACAGCGCTGTTGCTCTTAGTGTAGGAGACGTTAGCCCTCTGCTGTGTCAGGATTTGAGCAGACCGACAGCAGCCAGCTTGTTCTTTGGAAGCTCTCCTCGAAAGACTGCCTTTTTAATTACGACGTCAACGATCGACTCCTGCGACTGGACCAAATTGATCGAGGCGAGTGGACCGCCGCCTTGGTCCTTTTCAGTTCGGGAAGTTCTGGAGGTTCGTACTCGGAACAAACCTTCTTCAGCTCAGTTTTTTGTTGCTTCATTTTCATATAGCTCTTATGAGCTCAAAAGGCTTGAAGCGGTAAGATCTATACAGTGTGACAACGACGGAGACCAAGGCTCCTGTGCTGAAGGTCGAGTCATGTGACGTGACAAGTCAAAAAAGGTGACGTATCAGTCAAATTACCACAATCAACACAGGGGCCTAGTCTAAACTTGGACCTCTTTGCTGATTTCGACTGAAACATCAGTTTCCTCAACTCAAACGACTTGTCACATCACACGACTCGACCTTCAGCACAGGGGCCCCAGTTTCCGCTGAAAGAATGGCGCAGACCAGGTCGCCTAGACCTGAGGGATGTCAGACGAATTGCCATAGGCTCAGAATCGAGACAGCCTAAAATAAAATTAATAATAATAATTTGCTTCCTTCCATTTTTAAGAGAAACTAACTATACCTGTTGTTAGATCGCTTTTTAAAACTAGTCTTTTTAGATGATGTAAAATACCAGTTAGTCCAAGATTAATAGAAACACAATTCTTTAGCCAATCACGTTCTGTGGAATAATTAAATAGTCCATCTCCACTCTAGTCTCTTCCGGAAAATGCATAGGTATGGTCGCCAAGACGTTAGTTGTTATGTCAAGTATTCCTTCTACTAGGAGTCGCTTAATCCTAAAAAATCAAACAACATTTATCACAAGAAAACACGATAAATATCCCGCCAATCGCCTTTTATGATTAATTTATCCAACTTTACTGCAACACGTGCACATTTCACAATCCTAAATAATTGTAAGAATTTTTATTGCTGCTATGATTACAATTTTTACCTGAGTTAAAGATCGAGAGAATTTATATGTTTTACTGCTGTTGTTGGGGAAATATATTTATAAAAAATGTGTAATATGAAAGAAATAACGGATGTAATCAGTCTTCAATTGAAAACAATCATCTTTAGCGCTTAAAGTCATCTCATCTTTAGCCCCAAAACAAAATAATCCGACATGCATTGAAAATCGGCGCGCTCACCTCTAAATCAATATCCACGCCACGCCTTATAGTACATCGATGGATGCCATTAACCTTGAGTTGTATATATACTATACCTATATGCACTTAAAGAGACCTCCTCTGCTATACACAAGTGGGGCTCCAAAAGGGATCATGCCCGCGCGCGCATAAGCAAAAGTATAATAATCCAGGTGAGTGTTGTTCAGCAGGTGGTTAATTTGGGATCATGATACACCGACTGATCATCCACCACTGTGTGGACTGACTATTCTCGCGCTAAGAAGAGAGCTAAAACCGATCTTCCCCAAGTCTTAGGTCAAGATATAAATGGGGCAAGTGATCGTGTGCATTATTGGCTGTAGGCGATCGGCTTTTGGACCACTTTAACAACTGATCGTTATGAGAGATCAATTGCACTTTGTTCAAATTTTAAATAGGGAGTTGGGGGGGAACAGAGAGTATGTATTATCATTTTTTCTCTAAGTTACCCACAGGTCATGTAAATTTTAAGTCCTACACTACTACGTGCATCCTTCTTCTCTCTCGATAATGGGGCTTATATCTCGTAATAATAATTCACCTGTGCATTTCATTAAATTGCAGAAAAACGATCACGATTTTACGGAAATAACAATCTCACATAAAAATACTTCTGCTAGCGTTCTGCTTTTCACGTGTGTTCTTCCCCGGGATAACTTTAACTGCCGATAACATCCGAATTCTATACCTGAAGATTATACTCCATCGTCTAGTAGCTACAGTATGATCTGATATACATATTTTCTGATTAATTATGAAATTCCAATGGATTCAATTTTAATGTATCAGTTTCGTCAAGATAACTCCATTCTCCAGAATAAAGATAAAAGATTGCACAAAGATCGAGTTTCTTTAACGTTCACAACAAATTCGATAAAGATCTTTACAAATATACAATTTCTGCAGAGAAAATGTTGTTAAGCCAAAAGTATATCCTAAATCGTACATGTGTATGTATGTATAAAAATATTATCTATATTATACATACATATTATACTGGACCAAACAGGAAATAATTAAATTGGCGTAAAAGTACACTATCTTGTGTAATGGCTAGCATAGAAATATAGTGTGTCATTTGTAGGAAATTTTTAATAGTTGTCTAAGTGTTGTTTTACTGATCGTAATGCGGTAATTTAGCGTTAGAAACTTGATTCTAACAATTTCAAAGATGGCTAATGATGGATATAAACTTCCTCATAAAGGAAATGATAATTAACCCAGTAGTGGTGCACGTTCATATCTATAAAATATTGAATTAAATTGTGTTCTTTCACTGGAAATTATTATAATAAGTTTTAAGCTAGATTTCCTGCTGTATTGGATGTTATTATAGTATAATACGAGAGAGATTGTGGTCAAGTATCACACAACTACAAAAGCGTATTTGGTCGATGAAGAAATGATTACTCTTTGAAGTAAATAAACAAGAGCTTGAATTTTGTGCCAAATAAAATCGTCATTAGATATTTGGCCGACAAAATCGGTCAGAAGCTTATATAGAGACAGTATGTGAACCCATACAGCTTGCAAGAGAGCACTTATGACAACTAATCATAAAGATAGTAGCAAATAAGAACTACATTAATTGGAAACTATTTCTGGACCAGCTCGATGCCAATAAGTCGACGACCTATCAATATTCTCCTTATGGTACTTAAAAAATGTACCTTACCATTGCCTAAGGTCTTTGTCCACCCAGTCATACCTCTCCGAAGTTTATCCTAACTCTTGGAAACTAGGTCATGTTCAGCCCATTCCGAAAAAGATGAAGTTATTGTCTCCAAAATCATTGAGACAATGATCGATATTAAGCTGGTGAACTTTCTAGAAACTAGCCAAATCCTGCAGGACAGGCAGTATGGATTCAGACTCAGAAGATCTACTAGGGACCTTCTCGTGTGTAAGATGTAGCATCTCAACCAAAGCATTCATCGCTAGTCTGATCTTGTTACTATAAGCCTCGGCACCAGGACTGGTTACCATCCCAGCCAGAGGTCTAGGGTTCGAATCCCGGCAGCCCCGTAATCCTCCGCCTTTCTCACTTTCCCGTCATACATAACTTTCTTTATTTCTGCTACCTTCTTAACATTCCCGATTTCTCCTGTCATAGCGTTTCCTGGCCCTTCCCCGCTCCACCAAGCTCATGTCATTTGTTGGTTGATGAGATTCAGCTCGTTTCAGGATGTCAGCTTTACTGAGTAAACTCCAAGCTATTAGTATCGACTCAGTTCTAAGGAACTAGATTGAGAGCTTTGTTGCTGACCGTTCAATCAAGGTAGTATTGGATAGCGTTGAATCTAATCCGCACCCCGTGTCGGTGTCAGTATTCTCCAATGGGCAATTCTCTCACTCGCTCTCTTTCTAACATTCACAAATTGAGAACATCCTGTGTGCACGTTTAGACATTCGCTTTTAAAAAGAACAAACTCGATTGGGGAACTGTCTTCTGCAGTTAGTGCTTCCGAACTCATATAACATCTCAGAGTTTAAACGCAAGGCTCATCGACATCTAATCAAGCAAATGGAAATTGAAACCAATCTGAACCTCCTTATGTTTCAAGTTGAGGTACTGGTTGATGAGTTGAACTAAGATTGAACCCGAGTCCAACTACATGGTAGAAGCGAATCGAATTGAGTTAGCTCACGTTCACGTACATATTGGGCGTGCGCACTTTTGAAATGAGCGTCTTAAGAATCAAAGAGTTAGGTGCACCCATGCACATGCGCGCTTGTCACCAACAAATACACCATCAACGCCCGTTCAACGCAACGCCGATCGCTCAATGTGTTGTCAGGCCTTAGGGTCGACTGAACACGACTCTGCTACCTGGGTTGAGTTGAAATTATGCATATAGACGCGAGTTCAATAGTTGAGTAATTAAATTTAATTGACAGCAGCGCATTTCTGTGTTTTGTTTGTGATTTGTGACGCTAGTCGAAAGTTCAACTCAACCTCGACTCAACTCGCCAACTCATCATGTATCCGTATAAATAAAAGCTAGGATAGGATAGATAGGATCGGTAGGTAGGCTGTCTCTTTGCATTAGGCGGTTAGCAGCACAATAAACTAGATCAAAAACGTTATTTTGTACTCCCATCTTCATTTAGCCAGCCCAAGTTGGGGAGCACCGGAGATCTGTTGCCTCTAGGACGACTTGGTACTTCTCAAAGAAAGAGCAATGGGCTTACGTAACTGACCCCAAAGAGATATCCCCACAACTACGGCAATCATCATGGGGCATCGCTTCATAGGAAACCACGCTGCCAAAGTTGGAATTCCACACCGAGTCTATTGCCTCTCACCTTTGTCTACATTACACGGAGCTACTGTAATGTACACAAACGTGAGAGACACACGTGTTCACTTTCTATGAAAATGTCCATTTCTAGCCAAAACCAGTTAGTGAACACTAGGTAGCTACGTTCAGGAAGACTCAAAAGAGATCTCCAAACTAAGTTTTGGGGCTCTGATATGCTTCCTAAACTCTACAATACATTAACCAAACTTTAAATACCTGAGCTATCGCATCAAAACGGCGCTTCAAAGTGTTAATTGGTGCCCCACTCGCACTGGAGGCAGCCCCCTAAATTTTTTTCGCCAAAGAGTGGTCACAATCAGAGGTTTGAGTTCTTTATCGCCTGATCGCCGGGGCTCGCAACCAGATGTAGTGTCAGATTCCTAATAACTATACTCACCAATCCTTTACCGTGACGTTTGAGACCAGACCATAAGTCGTAAAAGCATTACTTCGCCCTGGTGTCAACGGCTGTCATTGGTTTCTTACACCCTTACCCGGCAGTGAGACTCTTGTTACGTTACCGTTGAATATTCGAGCATGGTGAGTGGTGACATATGGTAAGTAATTCACTTTCGAGCATGGTAGATAACTTCTGGTTCGACTGGTAGCTAGCATGGTGAATTTCCGAAAATGGCCAACATGACGCTTGCTTACGATCACAAAAGCTTAAGCAATGGTCATTTTACAAGGAATTCTTCAAATTACTCACTTCTGTAAATGAAAATGTAAAAATTCATAAAACTAATTGAAATATTTACTGAAATTTCATTCTAAACCAAATTAACCAATCCCAATTAAACAAATCCTCTCGTAATCATTATGTATAACATTTGAACCCTTTCTTAACCCACAAATCATGCCGGCATCTCACAAGAGATCCATTTTATCAAATGCAGTCTAAATCACTTACTGCTTACTGATCTAACAAAAAGAAAAGCAAATGCACAACAAATCTGAACCAATCCCTCTCCATTTAACTGCCGCGCAAGACTCCTCTATCGCGACCCAGTAGCGCTGCTAGAGAGCTAGAAAATACTCTATGCTCCACGGTGAAAGATTTAAATTAGCAACCGGGAAAATTGAATTTATGGCAGCGATGTCCACCTTAAGTAGTCGGTCAGTTACTTTACAAGAGTCCTTAATTGTCTTTAATTTGCATAACCATCGAACTGGAGGATTTTCCTCGTCTACTTTGATTCTGCCTTCTCCAAATACGTGAAATTGTTGTGCCAAGTAATGCAATGTGGCTAAGGTAACATCGATTATTTGTCTCTAGAAGCGATAGAATTGCTTATATGATCTGACAGCATGACTAATGAAGGTATTACTGGCATTAAGGGAGCTTTGCGCGGAGGATTTAAAGAAATATAAAGCAGTTGTTGATTTTTTTTAAATCAGGTGCTATAAGACATTTACTTTGTTATATTTTGTGGAGGGCACGTTATAAAATAGAGAGGTCAGAGATAGCCATTATAGATAGTAATAATAGTACGCGTTGATAAAATTGTCCGACTCCTACTACAAATTGAAGCTCCATTGGATATGAAAAGTATGCAATGGATTTATCGATTTTCCTATTTGGAAGAAAGTATGCAAAGAGCTTTGATTTTTATTACTGCGATGTTGGCACAACTGAACTTTCAATGTTTCAAATAAAACCGACTTTGCTTAAAAGCACTGCAACTGTTTTTTTGGCTCAATTATTATAAACAAATATTCTAGGATTTTCTTAGAGGATTTAAAAAGTTTGTGAATAAGTTCGTCGCTCCTGCATATATGATATTAACACCTTGAGAATCTTACATTACGTTTACATGCTTACTTGAAGTATACTTGAAGTAGATTTCAAGTAACTAAATATGCATGTAAACTCGTCCTGACTTCAAGTATACTTGAGTCAAGTAAATCACAAAAATTTGTTTGATTGACTTGAAAAAGCTCATGTAAACACTACTTGAATACTTGAAATTTTTCATGCGTATTTTTACTTTGGAACAAGAAGAAGATAAAAACTGTAGTGAATGAATAATTTTGATGCAATATTTTTAAAGTTATTTATATTATAATTTGAAGATAGTTTCTGTTATAATATGAAAGGTCAAGTGTCAATTCAAGAAAATTTCAAGGCATTTTGAAGTCAAGTAAATGAACCGAAAACCCAACTTGAGTTTCAAGTAAATTTCAAGTCAGGAACTCAAGTAAATCATGTAAACGTAATGTTAGTGTCTACTCAGTTACAATCCCTACTTGACCTTGCTTTCATAGACTATGAGAAAACATTAGACTCAGTCAGTTAATAGGAGCTTTATTTGGTATGCACTATGGCGACATGAACTGCCTGATAAAATAATAGAATTGATATAAGCACTATAGACTAATTCGAAATGCAGAGTACTGCATAATGGGAAATCATCCGACAGCTTTAAGATGAGCTCAGCAGTACGACAAGGATGTCTACTTTCGCCATTACTCTTTCCTATACTAATAAACGACAACCTTGTCAATACTCTCGATAGTAGAATAGGTGGCATACAATGGGTATATTCAGACTACCTTCAGAATCTAGACTATGCGGATGATATCTGCTTTCTGACTAACATTGAGTCCTTAAAAATACGTTTAACAATTTAACAACAGAAAATACTTCTGGCTAAATCTGATTAAAACTAAGTTCAGATAAATGCAAACGCAGAGCGCTGACTAACTGTAACGTGAAAAGGTAGATAAATTCTGTTACCTAGGTAGGATTATTACCGAAAATGATGTGGCAGAAAAAGACGCTAGTTCCAGAATAAATAAAGCAATAAAGCTCATATAAAAATCAATGGAGACCTCAACTAAATTGCTACTGTTAAACTCCAACGTCATCTAATTCTTCTCAAGGCGTCTTCAGGTTAACACCAACACTTATGGGAAGTCCTGAACGGAGCTGAGAGCTGCCGCACAAAATAAAGTCCGCTGGAGGACAACTATGTCACACGAGGGATTAAAGGTTCATAAGAAGAATATATCTGTGGTTTTTTTAACTAACTGCTTATCTGCAAAATTGTAATTTTACAGGAGATTGAAATTTGTATCGTTATTTCAAAGCAATTATAAACGAGATAAGATGATATCAGCAAAAAAAAACTTTGTTAATAATAGTAAATTCAATTGCAACAATGGGCGCATCCAGCGCACTCAGCGGCTGAGCAGCGGCTAAGCGCTGAGCTCATTGGATGGTTAGCTGAACTAAGCAGCTTAGCTCAGCGGCTGGTTAATTTCTCAGCGTAAAAATTTTATTCTAAGTAGCTCAGCGGTAGTGAATTGAAGTTATATAAATTAGAATAAAAAATTTAGTTGTCAAAATAATTTCTAACTCAGATCCCATCCAGCCGGCAGACATCGCTGAGTTACTTTTTTGCGCTGTGCTGCTCAGCTAAGCGGCTTTTCCGCTGAGTGCGCTGGATGCGCCCAATTATAAGGTTTTGTGTACATTTTAATTCTGAATACTTTAGTATAAATAACTCAAAATCACAAATTTTGCAGATAAGCAGTTAGTTAAAAAAACCACAGATATAAAGTTATACAATTATCTTATTCAGCGCATAAACCTTTCCTTTAGGTAGCCCTAATAAGGCATCTCGACATCTTAACCGGCTAATAATAGGCTATCCAAGTTCCGCTTAAGTCGGTTCTTCGTTAGCTAGGTGACGGTAGACCCCCTTGTTCACCTGGTAGTCTGGTACTACCGGCTGCATAGCCTTTGTAGGCTGGTTAGCAAAATTCACTTATTATAGAATGCATAACCAACCCTCCGACGAAATCGTTTCTCACTCGGTTGCATCTGTGGCTCAACTGACTTACAAAACTCATACAATATCTAAGAGTCCAAACGCGAGGTTCACTGCCTCCTCCTCACAACTGCCCTTCTATCATTCGAGCTAAACTTACTACTTAACATACCACCAAGGCGTTTATGACATGACGGACTGTTGTAAAGGATGACACCTAAGCTAGACTTTCACATAAGAAAATTGAAACATCCCATCCAGTAAATAGTACCGCCCTTCGAACTGAATTGCTTCAAACGCCCAATTAGCGTCATTTAATCTTGCCCCAACTTACACCATGATGGTAAAATCTATGACATAAGATTGATCATGATGGAAGCAGACACGCTGGTATAATTCTTTTGCTCCGAAATATATACGAAGATAAATGTCTGCAATTTGGCCCATTTGTTCTGTGCACAATATTTTTGGAACTGATCCTCGATCAGACAAGGCAAGCTTGCAGTAGTGGAACATTGCGTACGTCCGTGAAGAATTATTTACGTCCGCTTTCAATTTGGAAAAATTGTAAGAAAGGGCCTGGTCAAAAACGCATGACTACTCAAAAACAAATCGTACTATGTAGCAGATCATGCGTTCAAAATCGCAACAAATCATTTTTCTGTGTATCAAGTATTGACAACTGACGCAATCGAAGAGCTTGAAGAAACCTATGACGATAAATACAGTTACACATAAAATTGAGCGGAATATGATGGCCGGAGACGTAGTACAAGCTTCGGAAAGAAGCCTGGATTTTCAATGGTAGACCATCAATGGATGACGTGCTAGAAGATATGAAAACTTCGTATAACAAACTGGAGAGATTAAGCCCTATTTTACACAGAAACAGGTATTGTGGAGAAACTATAAACCTAGGAACGTTGTGCTGCTGAAGTTGGTTTGAAGATAAATATCAACAAAACTAAATGCCTACGATCAATTCTCGCAATACATATAGTATACGTGGGAAAATGATTTAAAGACTAACGATTTTATGTATCTTTGGAATATGTTCGGTGCCTCATGAGAAACAGATGCCAACGAAAACAATCAATTTCACAAAGCCCAGACAAACATTTAGACTACTGGGCAGCATATAGAAAGCATCAGTAATAGCGAGCTGCTGCACGCAAAGAAAGAGCCACAAACAAAATAATGATGGCACCAGAGAAACAAACGTACCAGGGCTGGAAGAATTACAAAGAGCTATCGTTGGTTGACTCTGTGCTGACTGTGCAATTAGTGTAGCAATTAGTGAATAATAAGCGGTGTTTAAAACAAATAGCTCATCAATGGATTTTCAGTAAGACAGGTTTATCCGAAAACGCTGGGAATAGAACATTGACTTGTATCAACTTTTCATCGATTTCAAGCCAACGTACGATAGGGAAAAATGTAGGCGACAATGTTAGACTTAAACATGTCCTTAAAGATAGTACATTTATCAAAATGACAAAGGAAAATACAAGGAGAACTGGCGAATCCAGACTGACGAAAGACAAGCTCGTTTAATAAGGCTAATGCAGCAAAACTGCTTAATACAAGCAAGCTGAACTTCAGAAAGACGTCTATGAAAGAAGAAGCTAATAGAGGCTTGAATTGGGCTGTATAGCCATCGAAAAAATACTTTGATTGTTCGGTAACTACTCCAAGAAACCACAAGGATCGTGATTCGCATCGCAATGAATTGGCTTAATTCCCACGAAGCAATCGGTCAATGCATTGGGGCGTGCATCTTGTATTTTTTCTGAATTTAGGGAGGTACCTGCAAAATATTCTAGCCACAATCAACTTCTGGTAAATCTTGGTGGCGTGCACCTGTAGTATAGACAGAAAAGACATGAGTGCAGATTATAAACGTATTCGTTTCAAAACAAGCATTGACTGAATCTCACACTGGTGTATGTACACCAGAAAAATGAAACACACTTATTTCAATGGACGTCTTCATACAACAATCTTTGAAACAACTTATGTACTACCACCCCTGGACTGAAATGAAGGCAATATCTCAAAACTTTAGCTGGAGGCCTTATGCTCCCTCGAAGCGTGAACTTGGTTATTGTTATGTCTGCTCTAAATCAAGTTTATTTCTAACTATCTCAAAATATTACAATAGATAACAATCAAAATATTACAGGCTACTATGATTAGGACTATGACGACTCTAACTGAGTTCATGAACTACAAGTGCTTCCTTGTATTCATAACACCTCCCTTTCCTATTTTGTTGTACTGTCGAAGCGGACCCTTTTTAAGCGGAGACGTTCGGACCTACGTGGGGCTTGATGCGTATGTTCTGTAACACTTGTTTCCTTAGAATTACTAACTGCAGGGATGGCTGGAGGAGATGCAATCCTATGAGGAGATGACGATTCTGATGACGATTCCTCACGTTGTTCGTCAATTTTTGAGGGCGGGCAAATTGTGAACTCTTCCTCGTTATTTATCCTGGGTCTCAGCTGATTGCAGTGTCGTTTCCAGATGCCGTGTTCTGTTCGTACCAAGTACATCATCCTTCCCAGAGGTCTAGAAATTTCTGCCTTAATCCATTTCTCACCTTTCCCGTAATTTCTAGCGAAGACTGGTTGCATCGTCGCGAAATGTCTCTTGGGCTTATTTTCCCAAAGTCTTCCATGAGTAGTTGTGCTTGGTAACAGTAGAGATAATAAGTTGCGAGATTGACGTCCATGAAGTAGTTCTGCTGGGGACTTACCGGTCTGCGGATTCGGAGTTTGTCTGTAAGTGCTGAGATATTGAAGAAGCGCTGTCTGTTTATCTTGATTTTGGTTCAGATTTCTGGAAATTGCTTCTTTGAATGTTCTTACGAAGCGTTCGGCTTCACCATTGGACGCTGGATGGAATGGAGCAGTAGTTATATGTTGAATGCCATTTGTGTTGCAGAATTTTTGAAAATCTACTGAAGTAAATTGTGTACCGTTGTCAGATACTATCGTTGTAGGTAGTCCTTCTAAGGCAAAGATGCCTTCTATTGCTTTAATGACTGTGGTAGATGATATATTTGGCAAGCGGACGACGAAGGGAAACTTGGAGTATGCGTCTACTATTATTAACCAATTTTCACCAAGGAAAGGACCGGCTAGGTCGATATGAATTCTGTCCCACGGTGTGGTTGATGCTGGCCACGGGCTATAATTTCGATGGGGCATGCTGCTTTTCGTTTGGCAGCTTTGACAGGACATCGTCTTTTCTTTAATTGCTTCGTCTATTCCTGGCCACCAACAATATCTTCGTGCTAGTTGCTTTGTTCGGACTATTCCCCAATGACCTTGATGTAACATGTTAGCTACCTTTTTTTGTAAGTCTTGAGGGATAACTACTCGTGGATGCTCTGACATGAGTAAAATGACACCGCTGTGGTGACTTAATATAAGGCGTCTGATGAAATATGGTTGCAAGTGTTGATTATTTTCATCTAGTTTGTTAGGCCAACCTTCTAAAATAAAGTTGCATACTTTGCGTAATATAGGATCCTGTGACGTATGATGAGCGATTAGTTTTGCATTTACCGGAAAAGAAGCGATGTTGTCTTGCATCTCAAGGTCTATCTCCCCGCATACTTCGTCTGATTCGTCAAATTCATGATCAGGTCCTGCTGGTAATCTTGACAATGCATCTGCATTTGCATGTTTGTCTGTGGATCGATATTTAATAACGTAATTATATCCCATAAGTGTGACTGCCCATCTTTGTAAACGGTGTATGGCTGTAGTTGGAAGTTGTTTGCTAGGATGAAATAGCGAAACTAGGGGTTTATGATCGGTTAGTAGTATGAAGCGTCTTCCGTACAGGTACTGGTGAAACTTTTTTATGCCAAAAACAATTGAGAGAGCTTCTTTCTCAATTTGGCTGTAGTTACGTTGTGCTCTATCTAAAGTTTTGGAGGCATATGCTATCGGCTTCTCAGATTTATCTGGATAAATTTGACTGATGACTGCTCCGATGCCGTAAGATGAGGCATCTGTTGCCAAACAAATGGTGTACGAATCGTTGAAATGCACGAGTTGTGTTGCTTGGATGATTCTTTCTTTTAATTCTTGAAAGGCTGCTTCTCGGTTGCTGTTCCATAAAAATTTGACATGTTTCCTACGAAGTTCATTCAGCGGTTCGGCTACCTGTGCGAAATCATTAATAAACTTATTATAATAATTAATTTTACCGAGGAAAGCCTGCAACTCCTTGAGATTTCTCGGGCGTGAGATATTTTTAATTGCCTCAAGCTTGGATTTTGCTGGGTAAATTCCTGTGGCTGACAGCGTATGACCTAGGTATTCCACCTCTGTTTGAAGAAACTGGCATTTGCTTCGCTCACATACTAGTCCGTTTTCGCGTAACTTCTGAAAAACGGTTTCTAAATTTTGTTTATGTTTTTCATCATCTTCACCAGTGACAATGATGTCATCCTGGTAGTTGACACAATCAGGCACGTCTACTATGATCTGCTCGATAATCCTTTGAAAAATGGCAGGAGCCGAAGCGACTCCAAATTGAAGGCGTTGACATTGGTACAAGCCAAATATTGTATTAACAACCATGAACTGTTTTGATTCATCATCCAGCTCAATTTGTAGGTAAGCGTTCGAAAGATCTAATTTGGAGAATTTTTTCCCTTTCCTGAGTTTGTGGTAAAGGTCTTCTACCTTCGGTATATGTTATTGTTCTACTTCTAGTTGACTATTTAAGGCTTTAAAGTCGCCGCAGATTCTAAGTTTTCCACTCTTTTTTGGTATAATTACGATTGGTGTTGCCCATGAGCTGGTTTTAATCGGCTTCCATATCCCTTGGTTAACTAGGTTACCTATTTCTTTTTGAAGCTGGTCATTTAAAGCGTAAGGAATTGGACGAGCTTTGTAAAATTTTGGCCTTGCGTTTTGCTTTAGGTATAGCGTTGCTTTGAAAGTGGTGCATTTGCCTACTTCTGGACGGAATAAATCTTCGTATTTGTCACAAATTTCTTTTATTTGCTTGTTGATTGCGATGGATTCTAACTGGTGTACTATGAGGCTGGAGCTTGTTGAAGGTTCGACAATATCTAATCCGAAAGCTTCGAACCAGTCGATTCCAAATATGTTTGGGCTTTCATTTACTGCAACTATGAGTAATGGTAGTGTTCGTTTCTGAATTTTAAACAAAACTTCGACGTTTATCGTGCCTAAGACAGGGATTTGCTCATTCCCGTAGGCTTTCAAAGTGCATCTTGCTGGTGATAATTGAGGCGCACCCAGCTTTTCGTATGTTGACTGGTTGATCATGGAACAGGTGGCGCCTGTATCAAGAAGGAACTGAAAATGTTGTTTATTTATGCTGACAACTACAAAAACTTTACGTCCTTGGCGGTTTACATTACCTTTGAGGTTAAAAATCTGTTCCACATACCTTGTGATGTGTTCATTCTTTCTACCCTCATTATTCTTCTGATTAAAACTCTCTGCACCAATGTTCCGATTTGATTGATTTTTGAACTCACCTTGACTTAAGCAGACTGGGGAAATGTGGCCTTTTCTTCCACACTTTCTGCATATTGCATTGTAAAATTTGCACAATTTTCTTTCATGGTGCTTGCCGCATCCGTTGCATGACATAAGTGCGTTGCTTTGACTTGTATACTTGATATACTTGCTGTTTGTTAGTCTTTGCTCTCGATTTTGAGAGCGTCTGCGGTGATGATCATTGGCGCTTTGGATTTGATAAATTTCGCTGACGTCTGGCATGACGCCCTTGATTATTTGCGAAGTTCTTTTAGTTGCTTCGTATGTTTCTGCAATTTGAAGAACTTCTTCCAACGATGGATTGCTCTTTTGTAAGGCAGCAGTTCGTACAGTGTCGTGAGGGGTATGGAGAATAATAATATCTCTTATTAATTCGTCTGAGTATTCAATTTTATCTGTTGAACATATATATTTGCAGTCCCGTGCTAACCCCTTTAAATCAGCAACCCATTCAGCATATGATTGATTTGGTTTCATGACACAACGATAGAATTCATATCTGGCTTGGAGAACGTGAGTTTTCTCATCGAAATGCTCCGTTAATTTCTTTATAATGTCTTTGTATTGCTGTTGTTCAATTTTCGCACTTCCAAATAGTTTCTGTATTAAGTCGTAAAGCGAGCCACACCACGAAAGGAAATATGCTCGTTTTCTATTTTCGTCTGTTACAGCGTATGCTGCAAAATGTTGTTGCATCTGGGCAACGTACGTATTCCAGCGATGTGTACTTTTATCAAATTTGTGGAATGGAGGCACTGAAACATTACCTGTACTTGAGGTAATTGCTAATTTGCTATATTGCTCCATCCACTGTTTTTGATCTGCCAGCAATTGTTCCATCCATTTTTTGTTGCTGGATAATAATTCTTTCATTATTTGTTCTGACATAATGGCCTCGTTGTTTTGTTTTTGTTTTTTTTTCTATGTTTTTTTTTCTCGTCGCCAACTGTTATGTCTGCTCTAAATCAAGTTTATTTCTAACTATCTCAAAATATTACAATAGATAACAATCAAAATATTACAGGCTACTATGATTAGGACTATGACGACTCTAACTGAGTTCATGAACTACAAGTGCTTCCTTGTATTCATAACAGTTATCATCACTCTTAACACTAAATTAACGATTTTATTCAAAAAAAACATCAAATAAACAAGACTATGTGCAAGGTAAATCCCAGCTTCTTGTTCAGTAACAATGCAGTTACTATTATTCCAGTATTCCTCTTCTACTTTATTCTCGCCTGCTTGGTACTTTGAACATAATGTACATATGTGCGATAAGGATGGTTTTTTATTCCCCTTATCTTTTTAAATATGCTCGAACATTACCAACTTGGCTTTACATCAAAAATGCATAGTTAAAACACTATTATAGATTAAGTAAAAAGTGCAAACAATGGACTTCCTAAGTGCAGCCGCTATCTACACTCTATAAATTTTATTATCAGTAAATTATAAAGTTTGTTAAAAAAAAATAGAATCATTTCAGAATATTTTGTAGTTAGCCTGCTGTTGGATAAAAGAATTTTAGACGTAGGCCCATACTTTCTTCTGTAACGTAATTTTGTGAAAGAAATTGAGGATTTAAGCGGCAAATGTGATTGCAAATTTCTGTGACTGATTAATTATCCGCATTATGACTTTGTTACATAAAATCCTGAATTTCCTGAAAAATATCTCATCAAACTTTTCCTAGGTTGCACGACACTATCATAGAAATGCAATTAAAGGATTGTTCCTTAGTAATTACCAGAAAAGTAAAAAAATTTCAAATAATTTTTTAAAAAAAATTCTAACTTATGATAAAAATCCTAAAATAAAAATTGCACTTCCAAGGATAACCTAAATTATCACGACAGAAAAAAAATTATTTAAAATGAAAATATTTATCACAAAAATTCTTTCTACAACCAACTCCCAGCTAGGAAGAGGCGCGGAGCCGGTGCGCCACCACAAAAAAGAGATCTTTACAATTCACGTGTATACATAGCTGGGGTGTCTGGTATTCGACAACGGAAAGCAACCAGACAAGCAGGCAGGCGACCATGACAACGCGAAGAGAAGCCCCAGTTGGAATATGGTCGTTGCTGCGAAAGTTCACAGGATTATTTATAATGCTACTAAAAGTGTAAATAGTGTCTCAAGTGTTGTTAAATTCACAAATAAAACAATCTAAAGCAATAAATCATTAATAATACAACTAATCTAGAATATTTGTTGAAGGTGATTCTCTACCGATTATATTCTACGCACTCCTGAATATCTATAAAAAAAATGGTAGATTGGGTATTGTCAGATAACATGGCAAATATATGCCGACTTTGCCTGCAAACTGATGATTTTATAGTGGATATTTTTCATCGATTAGATCCGAATCCGCACAAACAACCACTTCCTGATAGAATTTATGATCTTTTTCAAGTGAAGGTAAATGATTTGTGATGAAATTATTGAAAATTTTATTTCATTTCTCGAATGAATGTGTTTGACGCCATGTTTTTTTTCTTGTCTAGTGTTAAAGAAACTTTTACGTGTGTTTAAATGTCAGATAACAGGTTTCGTGTTGTGTTTTAGATGTTGGTACAATTGTTTCCGACTGCAATATTTTATTTTTATTTTAGAAATTATAATTATTAGATAACTTTATTAAATAGGTTTTTCTTTTAGTTATTTATTATTTAAAAGCGTTTTACAACAATTTTCGAACTACATATTGAATAATTGCATTTTTACAAGCTTATTTTGCTAGATGGATACAAATCAAGTGTACCAATTTCGTGTGCTATAAAATGAAAACTGATACATTTTCGTTACGTAGATTTTAAGTGGCAGTTATAATTTTTACAAAACTCGAAATATCAGTTAAACTATTTCCTAAACTAATTGCAAGATTTACCACATATTTATTTAGTATGCCAAATTTCTGCAAATTCTTTTTTACTGCAATTTAAGATCCAATTTCCAAGCTTAACGTACCATGAACAGACTTCTTATGAAATCGTTTTGCATGGAGTACGTATGTTTTTTTGTTTTGCGATTTAAACATAGCTGGGGATTATATTTTGTTGATTTGGCCTTCAGTAATCCAGCCCAAGAATACTGCCATATACTTTTTTCACACAAAACATCCTAGTGGACGTTTTCACGGTGGTACAGCAATCGTAATTCGACATCAGTTGGAACGTACTAAAAGTACGTACGTTATTTGTTGTCTCATCTAAGAGAAACTGGGGTCTTTGATAATGTAAGGCTATTCCTCGCTTATATCCACGACAAACCCGACTCCACCTGCATATATGGCAAAACCAGGACCAGTCTCATGATTTCGATTCAGCAAGAAGGTCTCCCTATTGATCACAATACTCTGTTCAACTTGTACATTAAGTCTCATGAGCAGTACGAAATAACATCCCAACAAGTAAGCAGAGACCTCTCCAGTTATGGTCCGAATGTAAGATCTCTACATTTGTCCCAGCACCTACTCGTTACTGCAGGCTCCCCCTTCCATTAGCCCAAAAAATGCAGTGGCCGCGATCTTGGCATTCGAGCAACTTACGTCTTCCATTCCCGGAGTAGACTCCTGTGAGGCTTCAGTTGGTAAACTCGGAAACAGTTTTGGCTATAGGTTTTTATGCCGCCCTGACCCTAAGCTGTACCCAACCAAACTTGCAGCCAATTTGGCCTCCCGTCTGCCCTAGCTCGTCAATAGACCTCTAGTTCTCAGAAAATATCATCTCAGTGAATGATGGACGGTGAGCTTTGAGGAGTACTCTCCACTCCTGCATGCTTAGGGTCCTGTTTTGGACCCTTATCCATCTCAACATAATGTCAATGAGGTCTTCTGTTGCCGCCAGGAAGTTCTCGAACACACCAGGCTCGCTCCTTCACTCCACCACTCAGTCATATGGCCGGGGCCCAGTTCGTACATGTAATGGCCAACTACTCCGGGCGCACAGTAACACTTAGTGGCAACAGGATAGAATCAATTTAGTAGAAACTTATCCTCTTTGCTCTGAGAAGTCTACACGACCTGCGCGACTTTTTAAGCCCTACACGGACAGGCTTAAAGTGTTGAAACTCTTGCCGTTCTCTGCTAGGAGATTATTTTATCGCATATCTGACCTTACAAGTGTCCGTCCTTTCGGTTCAGTATGGTGATAACTCTCTTGATGTTAAGCATTAGTATCGAAGATTCTTTATGCTTGAAAAATCTACTATATTCTATGTAGGCTACAATTTCTTCCATCTCTCTTTCAATATTCACCTCACACATCTCAATTTAAGCAATATCACTATTCTTATAATTTCAGGTTGGAAAATCAGATGGCCTACCAACAAACATCTGCCATCGCTGCTTATACTTCACCGAATCCTTCACAGAATTCCGTAATAATGTACGAAAATGTGAGGCACGTCTACAGTCCTACATTGCCTCAATTGGCATACTAGGAAGCGTACGAATGCGAACCTCTAAAAACGGCATAAAAACTGAAGAATTCGATGATCACTTCGATAATATCGAACACTACGGCTCTATACTACCAGATGAAAACAGCCAAGTCACAGTTGTTGATCCAAATCTAGACTACGAAAGCTCTAATGAAAGTTTCTCAATGGATTCAGAAAATGAATACCCTATACAATTGCCACAATTAACAGATGATCGTAAGGATGAAAATGGTCATCATTACTCGAATGCCGATGGTATGGATAATCCTGATGGTATAAAAAATGTATTTTTGTGTCAATATTGTGATATGGCATTTACTGCACAAATTGAATGTGCAGAGCACGAAATTCGACATGATGCAGCTAATCCACATTCTTGTAACTATTGTCCGTTTAGATGTGCTAGTAGACAGACAGTGATAGCACATATTAAGGAGCTACATGATAATGAACGACCGTATGTTTGTGTACAATGTAATAAAGGTTTTGGAAGGCGGTCAGATCTAAAGAAGCATACCATAGTTCATACTGGAATAAGACCTTTCACTTGTCCGGTGTGTAATAAAAACTTTTCTAGAAATACAAATTTAACAAAACATCTTCGTATTCATACGGGTCTAAAGCCACATGTTTGCCAGAAATGCCCCAGATCTTTTACAACTACCGCAGATTTATTAAGACATCAAAGGGTTCACAGTGATTATAAGCCGTTTCAATGCCAGAAATGCTCGTCAGCCTTTACCAGAAAAGATAAGCTGCAACACCATGAAAAGATGCATCTGAAGAAGGAAAAACGTTCAGCAGCATCAAGCCAAGCAGCGGATTCCCGAGGCACATCGAACGACGCTGATGGATTTGACACAGAAAACATGGTGATAGCTTTGGATCCATTCTCAGACATGAATCAAGACCATTTAGACCATTCCCATGAATTACATCACACAGATTTGAAAAGTCACCAAAAATCATTTTCTTCTAGCTTTAAGGAAACAAATCCCAGAAACAGTTCATTACTAGACCATCGATCATATGACGGTTGTGAAAACGGATCCAGATCAATGGACCTGTCCGAGGATCGAGCTCATGTATGTCATGTCTGCAATAAATCATTCTTAAGAAAGCGTGAACTAGAAAGGCATTCGGTCATTCACACAGGAGTTAAGCCGTTCGCTTGCAAAGTTTGTAACAAAAGATTCAATCGCAAGGATAAGGTTGTGCGACACGAGAGGATACATTGCGAGGAGAGATTATTTTGCGGCTATTGTAAGTTAGGATTTCTTAAGCAGGAGGCTCTAGATGCTCATGTAAAAACACATGAATTTGAAAAGACTACCGAGGAACAGAAGAGGCCACAGGTGGAACCGTTGAGTTTTCATAATAGTTTAAAGGATGTGTTTCGACCTCAGCTTAATTTTTATAGTGAAATTAAGACAGAAGCATCGGATCATTGAGGAAGATGCTGGTTTTTTTTAGTTTCGTTTTTATTACTTAATTTGTGTAAATTTTTGAGAACTTAATTTGTTAATAATAAATATTAATTGTTTTTAATTGTGTGTATTTGTGTTGGAAGAATCGTTTTGGAATTATAGCGATGAAATACAGGATTTGTTCTCTTGCAAATAGAATTGCTAATTAAATATTTATCCGGTAAGTAATATCAAGATATAGTATTCGAAGTGACTTTTCCGAGCAGTTCCCGATTCAAACGAATGTCCGACACGGAGACGTCGCTTCGCCACTTCTCTTCATCGTTGTGATCGACGCGATTTGTTGGACGACGCGGAGTTCGCGGAGCGCCGCCTTCGTCGACATGGATGCCGAAGCAACGAACATCTTATACGACATTTTCTGCATCGCCCGGTCATACGGGTTAAAAGTCAATGCGGAAAAGACCAAAGAGCTCACAACGGATTGATCGAAGGCCAGTGCTCATCTCGATAGAACTCAAAACGAACAGGTTCCGATGTTCAAATATTTGGGATCATTGGTTGAGGAAAAAGTGGTTGAGCTTGTCACTTAAACTTCTCTGAGGAGACCCGAAGAAAACCTGGCTAAAAATATCGAGGGTGACTAAAAGAATCAACGATTATCAGTTATCGAGGCTCGAGACGTCGCAAGAATGGAAAAGAATCGTGAGTCAAGGTCGAGATCCAGCGGCAGCGTGGGTCGTCCCGCTTGGAGCACTGATTAACGAAGAGTGATTAGGTCCATGGATTACCTATGGTATTATTGTGAGTAAGTACATGGGTTCCCCTATGGTACCACCGCAGAATTTAAGTCTATTGTATACATACCTCGGACAAAGATAAGAAGAGCGATTTAGTTGAAGAAGACGATGAAGACGCTCAGAAGCTCTCTAATGAACCTTCTTCTAAGCCAGGTCAGAGCAGGAGGACATTCACAGAGTGTGGAAGTCTTGTCGTCTTCCATGCAGAATTGGCTTTCTGTCACCTGAGGCAGTCCCGCGTAGTGGAGCTGATACCATAACCCTATTTGGCCAGTCAGATATCCCACCAACAGCCTAAGTCCTCCCTGCTTAAAGTGACGACCCTTGTAAGACAAAAGAGCTTATTAGTTCCATAGCCTGCCTAAGACCTGGGACTAACTCCGCCGTCTTCTGGTCCCTAGTCCAGGGTGTGAAAGGAGGAGGGTGGTCGACCTTCCGTATTGACCAGAATCGGTAATCCGAAGAAACTAGGCAAGAAACCACATATTTTAAGCACCACCAACAGCAGCGTATACGCTGCGAAGACGTCCCGCTCGGGCCGCCGACTAACGGATCAAGGACGAAGAAGACCTGGGACTAACTCCCAATAGGCTAGGTTCAGTCAGATTACCTTTTGTCGAAGGCGTAGGATTAACGCAAAGTATCGTCATGGGCGAAATTGTGAAGTTGGTTGGAGGAAATTGACAGCAGATCATTTATAAATATTAGAAAAATAGGAGGTGAGAGAATTGACCCTTGAGGAACACCGGCCGAGTTCGTATGGGCATTCGATTCCACATCATTTGATTCTAGCTTGATTGAACGGTCAGAAAGGACGCTTTTAATCCAAGATGATAAAGAGTTTCTTAGCTTAATATATTCACGATAAAGTGAACCCACGCGGGGAACTCCTGTACGCTCTGAAGGCGGCTTATTTTGCTTTAATCGTATTCATACGATTGATGAATGTATTCCCCTCTGAATAGCTTTGGTAATACAGAGAGCGGCCGAGTTAACGTGGGCTTTACGGAAACACATGGATATGGGAAATAAGGCAGTGTTCCGTGTTACCCAGTAGAGACTAAACATCGACCGAGTATAGTGCAGGATGATTGATAAGAAATAGGTCTAGGAGATAGGATCCTTATCTTGCAACATCAGGGACCATAGTAATACCTACAAAGAGCTCAGCGTTCTTGCTAGATACACTGAAGCCACTTGCGTAAATAATCCAGTTTGAATTGTGAACGTTAAAATCTCCTGCAACAATGAGATGGATAGGGTTTTTCGATGGCTGAAGGTACAATCTTTTAGTGTGATCTACATCGAAGCAAATTCTGCATTTTTCAATTACTTAAAACTACGCGTTATAATCCCTAAAATTATTAACTCCAAAGAATGTAGATCGGACTAGGCATCGACTGAAATAAAATTTAAAATAATACCCCGAAACAAAAAAATATAAAAATAATATTTTCGCGACTCCTCTACATGTGACATCGAAAACTAAATAGAAATTTGAGAAGAGAAAAGTCTTCTAACGATAAATCAAGGCATATTTTAAAAAGTTGTGCAATAAAAATCTCCTGTTAGCAGCTAAATTATTGTTAACAAAATAAAAAACATGTAAGTAGAAATTATATAAAGATTATTTGTTACATAAAATATATAGTCACACTATAATTCTCTTATTAAAACCAATCAACATATCCATGTCAATATAATCAAAGTAAACATTATTTTTGAAAATAACAAAAATAGAATAAAATAACAATTTATAAAATGAATTTATTTGGAAAACAATCAAAAAATGATCTTCAAAATCAATTTCACAAGTGGATAAACAAAATACGCCAAGAAAATTACAAGTTAAATCGTCAAATTAATAATATCAAACGGGAAGAAGAAAAGGCTATACGATTGCTGAAGCAGGCGGCTACTAAGAAGAATCACGAGACATGTGCTGTTCTAGCAAAAGAGATAATCGATGCCAGAAGAACTGTGAAACGGATCAATATAACAAAGACACAATTGAACTCAATGCAGCTACAGATGAAGAATCATCTAGCGGCATTCAGAAGCTCTGGATCTATGCAACAGTCGACGGAGATTTTACGAACTATCTTGCCGTTAATGAAGATACCAAAGTTGGCGAAGACAATTGGTGAAGTATCTAGGGAGATGACTAAAGTTGGAATAATTGGTGAAGTTGTGGATGATAGCATTGATAAATTTGCAGAAGAAGAAGTAGATATTGATGAAGATACACAAGAAGATATTGAAAGAATTATTTTGGAGATTACAAAGAAGAAAATTAAAACAAGCCAAACAGCTGGAGTGGCACACGGCACACGTAGCATGGACATGGATTTAGCTGGTATCGAAGGTTTAATGGATGAAAATAGCGCGGAAGAATTTAAAGGAATGACTGCCGTTATTCAAGTTAGCAGCTTTAATCTATAATTTTCTGAACACAATTTATATTTAATTCCAAAAAAAACATAGCACATAATGCTGATCAGTGCGATTTTATTGAGTTGTGCCATTTTAAGAAATAGCATCTAGAATCACTCGATCATAGGTATCTATCTACCGGTCGTTTCTTAATCCAGATATATTTAAATTCCATTCGAAATTTAGAAGAACTGAGGTAGTGCCGGTTCTACAAAAGGAATTTACTTCAATTAATATTTGTATCTAGATATCAAGAAGAGGATTTTATTAGAAACGAGTTTTGTTGATTGAGACCTTTAGATATCTCGAAAATATCGATTATTTTGGTGAAATTTGGCTATCTTGTTATTTTGGATAATATTGAATAAAAATTGATTTCCATTTAATAATCTAGTTTTAATTAAGTCCTACAAATATGGGCCTTTTCGTAAACGCATGCCTACATATGTTTTGTAACGAGTTCGTAAACGCAGATGATCCAAAGTCATTCGTTCGGAAACGTACAAGATTCAAGTATGTTGCGCAACAGTCAATGCAACAGTGCAGCCCGACATCGGATTGGTACGAAGAAGAAAGAGGAATGTTTGAATTGACGAAGAATGTAAAGCAGCAGTAGAAGAAAGAAACACAAGGCATAGGGAGTATATCGCCAGACCGACTAGGACTAGAATGGAGACCTTAGCAAAACGATGATATGCAGATCGAATGTTAAGGAAAAAGAAGATGGGACAACAAAATGCGATAATCCTGAACGCTAGGCACGACGCCATAGTTCTTCATTTGAAATTCTGTTGATAAATACTTGTAGGCGCACTCCATGTTTCGCAAGCGTGCAAAAGAACTTAACGTTGGAGTTGAACAGCCGCAATTTGGTGTTAATTGAGATCTGCGTTGGTCTCCATATACGGAACAGGCATGCATATCAATCAATAATCAACTGCAACGAAATGTCTGGCTAGCTTAGTTGTAATCACGGTCGTATAGACAGGTCTGGGAACTCGCTCACCATAGAGTGAAGTGTGAGCGTTTCAGTTGGACTTTGAAGTAGTTCTTGAATTGATCACTGGCGGCGCAGTAGTCTAAGTAACAAATTTCGACAGCGTGCTCGCATGCTTTATATCATAATGACATCGTAATTTAGACAAACGAAGTTTCATGGTTATATGGCTGAAAGGCCAGGACCATTAAAAGGCCTCGTAAGTGCCACACTAGCTCACAACTAGCAAAAAACAACAACAACAAGTAACATAGACAAATACGCCATCTGCAGTCTACATCAAGAAACTCCAGTAACGATACGCGAAACGCTCACAG
Organism: Thereva unica; assembly: GCA_949987705.1. Taxonomy (NCBI): domain Eukaryota; kingdom Metazoa; phylum Arthropoda; class Insecta; order Diptera; family Therevidae; genus Thereva; species Thereva unica. The sequence continues at coordinate 4,472,317 of OX465285.1, forward strand.
CTTTGAGCAGCGAGTTCCCAGACCTGTCTATACGACCGTGGTTGTAATCGACATGATGGGAAGCACTCCAGCGAGTTGTTACTCGATGCCGCGATGTCTAAGTCGGGATAGTAATGGTTAGGTGTAGGTGGACTGAAAAATATCGCAGTAGGTTGTGGCAGTTACTCCCTTCCCGACTAGAGCTACTGTTCGACATTGCGACTCATTGCACGAAGAAAATAGATTGTCGTCAGTATAAAGGACCTTCAGACTCTAATCTTTCACATAAAAATAAAATCACTTGACGGAAATGGTGAATATAGGGGCTTTAAACTCGGTAATGTAAGCAGATTCCGAAAAAGGTAGTTTTGTTGGCCATCTTAGGCTCTCCGCACACGAGTCGACTGATTTGCAATCCCACATGCGTGCGCAACTATTTCGTGACCTTGTCCGTGTACGGAATTGGGAATCCGCACCGTGGTCGACAAAAACGAGACCGATTTAAAATTAGTTTACAATTGGTCACGTACGACTGTTCTTGCCGGTCGGAAGCAATTTCTTGTGCAGAACAAAGTTTTTTAATCTAGTTAATTTTTTACCTACGTGGTTAAACACTATGTGATCCAAAATCAGTTGCGCTTCAGGGCAATCGAAGTTTCTATTCACTGCGTAAAGAACTTCTATCGAGAGCCACTAAATTTGAACTATACCAAGATCTTATAAGGCCTGTGGCTTGTTATGGCTCAGAAGTGTGGACCATGACCCAAAAAAGTCGCCTAATAAGGCGCTTTTGAGAGAAAAAGACACCTTATTGGCCAATTTAAAGTAAACTGAGAATCTAGAGAATGAGATACAATTGCGAATCGTCAACTATATGAAAATAAATAGACTACGATGCGCAGGGCATGTAGAGCGAATGCCGGAAAACAGAGCAGTGCAGTGAAGAAGATATATAAGGGAATCATAATCGGCGACAGGCCTATCGTTTTTTTTTCTACGAGCGGTTAAATAACAAAATTCCCCGCTAAAAAATACCGGCCAACAAACCAACGACTAGCGAGCTTGTTTCTCTTGTGCATCGATAGTCTTTAAGTATAATAATCCAAAGGACGATTGTACATAACGAAAATGATCAAATTCAATGCAGATTTTTTTTTTGGTTCAAATTTGCCGTCGTATGCCCGTGTGAACAGCTCAGTTCTCGGCCATTTAAATCTTTTGGTCGTCATGAGCCCGTATGTGCTGCCAAACGGCCAGTGGTCGCCCGTTGTAAAGCCAGCTTTGGAATACGGGCCCGGCTTTGAAACCGTTTTAAAATAAATGTGTGTGTGTCTGTAATTGGTAAACTACTGCATTTCAAATAAGAAGTATATTGTACAGTAGGACATTGTTACTACATTATGCAAATTCCAGCATTTTTCATAAGTTACCTGTAAATATTAAATGTAAAACAAAATAATGTAATTTCCGGGTTTTTTTTTGTTCATCTAAAAAACAAATCGAACAATAAATTTACACACCTCCTCATCAAAAATTTTTCACCATAAAGTATCTGCATGCAGATATTGCTCTAGGATTTGTCTGTTTCTGGAAATCGATTCGTTGGTTCCTTGAAAGTCCTTGCACAAAAAAAAGTTACCCAGCTGTTTCTATGCCTTGTTTGTTTTTTCTATTGTATTTATATTTTCAGGAAATAGAAAAACTTTTGTGCAATACTATCTAATCCTTGTTCCATTCACGGTCACATCACAATATTATACAATAGCTTCGCTCTAGTGTATGCGGTAATTAACCTATCGCTTTTAAACCTGTGATGATCTTCATTCAACGTTGTTTTGTTGGTGAATACCTCAAAGAGTTTAAGCATTTGTACAAGCTTATATTCAAAGGCTAGAAGTTAGACAGAAGTTTTCCCCATTCATGTCCTATGTCCTTAATAGTATACAATATTTTTTTGTTGTAATATACCTACCTAGTGGGTGGTACAAACTTCAGATATCGCCGCGATACCGCCGGTTTTAACAGCATACACCGGTATATTTCAGAATTGCGCATGGCCACATGTGTTCGAGATTGAATCCAAGATTTATATAAACAATCTAGAAAAAGCTTTAACGGTGGTAGGTAAGCTTCTAGAAATGTAAAAACTACAAAAGCTTCAGAGCCGCTCAGTCTGCTAAGACCACTGTTGCTGTTCTATAGCCTTCTAATCCGCTACTCTTTCTTTTCCCAAGTGCACATCTCATGAGGAGGGAGTGCTAAAAAAAAGTGATATATATAAAAATCTCGTGATATTTTTTTTTTTTTATAAACAACAAATTGTGATGCAAAATTTATTATTTAAATGCTGTTTTTATTATTTGAATTCATACTTGGTGTTACTAGTAACTACAATATAAATAAAGGAGCAACTATATAGTGTAGCTTCTTGTTAAGTACAAAATACGATTGGGAAACATTGCCTTATAGTAATAAATTAAGGTTTGTACAAACATTATTGGAAATTATAAATAAATTTTATTACTAAGATGAAAAGATTGCAAATTTTATGATAAGGGGTCGTCCATATATACGTGAGGTGATTTTTGCGATTTTTCGACCCCCCTTGGTGAGATTTCGTGAGACTAAAATCCCTGTACGTAACCGTATTTAAATCTAGTGAAAGGCGTGTAAAAAGTTCATATGGGTGGGGGGGGGTGTATGGTGAGCAAGATTTTATTTGAGATAACTGATAATTCGGACTCCTTGTCGTCCCCCTTTTTCCGCTCGTAGTGGACACACAACTACCAAAACTTGAGCACTCACCCAACAAGCATTTCATTACGCTAAAATTCGGCCTGTGCCTTCTTGTAGTTCTAAATTCTAATGGCCTTTTCGCGGTTCAGTGTTACTTGGCTCGTACTCTGCAGCCCAATTTACACCAAGTTCGACAGCAGGCCGTGACCTGAAAGTTTTCGCCTTGAGGCCAAGTATTACTACATATACACTGACCGGCCGCTAACTGTATGTCCTGAAGTTCAAGAATGCCTACAGTTCAAGAAAGCTGACAAAAATCTCATTTATCGTCAGTTCGGGCCTGAAGATCTGAACTTCTATTCACTCTCGAGCCGTGAATTGACGGCAAGAATTCACGCCGTTTCCACCCGTAACAGAAAGCAAGGCGAGAACTAAGCGTGAAAACAATCCACACTCGCGTTCGCGCTTGTTTTCGGGTATTCACGGCGTGAGAGTGGAGCTGCCTTGACGATTTCGTTGAGCCTTGAACATTTCTGTATTAATAACCTGCTGTGCTAAGCAGTCACTTTCGCCTGTGTTTCTGTAGGGAATCATGATTTCATCTGCATGCCAACGGCCTGTCAGGCGGATACCTGAAGTATCATCCCTCAGTTAAACTGAGTCAAGCCTAGTCGTGCCGGTCGACCTGGTCTGACAGGCCACTGCCTACCGGCGCGGACTGTAAGTGAATGGGATCTTTATTGGAGAAACATGTTTTACTAAATTTTACCCAATTTTTTTGCCATTTTACACTGTTTCTTAAAACAAAAATAATTACGTGATATTTGCCGAGACCCCCTCTCTCCCACGTGAGATTTGGTGAGATTCGGCTCGACCCCCTCCCCCTCCTAAACGCCTCACGTAATTTATTGACGGCCCCTAATCAAAATCTCATCTTCAAATAGATCCCCTCCCCTCTCCACTAAGCATCAACCAAATACAAAGAAATAACTACATATTTATAGAATATTTACATAATATCCCAGAAAGGAACTAAAAATATGAACACAGGACATCTCGTGTATGCATAGGACTCCATGTGTCCTCTTCATATTTATAATCCAGGCAGGATTTTCTCTATATCAAACAATAGCAGCAAACTAGGCCTTTTTCAGTCAGTAGACAACAGATTTTTACCTCGAAATTTTTATGCAGGTTTAACATTTTATGGGGGTTCTTAGTACTTAGGTGTATTACTTTTGTTTTTATATTAACAAAGTAATTAGTGGAACTAGGTCATCAAAAGGTGCGGATATTTTGCGATTATATACATATATCTAAATATGTTAGGAAAATTCCCAAAAAAAATTATATCAGCATGGAATAGTTTGGGGGGTATATTGCGACACATATGGACTTGGCTTCGATTACTATCAAAAATATTGGTCAACAACCCTCATTCATAAATTTATCACAAATGCATAATTATGATTTTACGTTCCAAAAAAACACAAAGAAAAAATGTATGACAGATATGATAAGATAAGAAAAATTGTGATAACATAGTGACACTTGCACTATCAATATCCCAAAAATGTTCTTTGGACTATTTAAAATTAAAGACGACGGAATGACTGGGAATAATTTTATGAGAATTTTTAGTTTAAAACATATGACGAATTTTTATATTTGGTGGTGTCGAGAGAGAAAAAAATGGTTGTGATAATGATGAATTGTTCCATTTTATACATAAGTAAGTATTACAAGCCAATCTCTTTATTAGATTATTGGGACATTTTTGTTTTCTGTAAACATTACTAGAAGACTTTTCTGATAAACGTTCTTCTTCTAAGCCAGTTCAAAGCAGGACATTTACAGAGAACATGTGTGGAAGACACGTCGCGACAGACCTAGGTTATGGAGATGATACTGCAGCCCCACATAACCAGTCATAAATCCCACGAACAGCTTAGGGTTCGCCCTGTTTGAATTGATTACGCCTCTATCAGGGACTTGGAGAAGGGTTCTAGGCTTTGTATCAGCGTCTCAGACCCTTCCGCGCTAGCGTATCTGCAGCCTCATTGCCTTCGATACATCCGAGTCCGGAGACCCAGCAGAGCCAGTCCGGATAGGTTTCGCATGTTCTTAAAGTCTTCCGACCCGTAATATGTACATCCTCGTCTACAAATTATGATTAAGGGAAAGTGCCTACATTTCTTGTTGATGTTTTCAACTTTACGCAGGCTTATTATTTCGCCAGGATTCTGTAGCGGACAAGGTTAATTTGTCCTTCTGAATTTCATCTGTAGTTAGATAGGCAAGGAACGCTCCCTTCGCAGAATCGACGATTTTGGGCTACTACGCGACACGTACTGGTAAATTTAGAAAATCGATCTGCGGCCACTCTGTTTCAGATTTCCGAAGCCATTCTGGTCCTTCCAACCAAAAATATCGGGAAATCAGATCAGTTTTACTGGCTCTTCGTGATGCTAGGTCAGCGAGGTTCTAACATGTCGCCGAATATTTTCTGGCAAGGTGGAATGTCGTCCACCGATTCGAATGGTTGGCTAGCCACATGAGGATTATAGTAGAGTCTGTTCGTACAGGATTAAGTAACCTTTGCTGGATGGGAAAGGTACCATTATTTTTGTCGGAAATAGCTTCTAGGAAGTTATTTTTTAATAATCTGTGAGAATAGCTGTAGAAGACTTTATGGTCGGAAAAGTAGCCTCCGGACGGAAAATTCAGCTTATCTGTACTGCATGATGATAATAGTTTGCATCTTATTTAGGCCCAATACACACATCGTCCCGTTCTCGGTCCAGTCCCGGTTCAATCCCATGCCAGTCTCGGTCCTGACAAATATTTTAATAGGAAAAACAATCGGCGTATTCACACCCAAGCATGACTGGCACCGAGTTTGAACGAAAGCGAAGTGTGAGTACGCCGTCACAAAGTTGGTAACGTTACGGAGCGCAAGATATGATCATCCTCTGTTTGTATACTCCTCTTGTTTTATAGCTTGTCGTTCAAGCATAGTAGATCTTGCTCGTAATAAAGAAAGAATATGGAGTGCGCCATCTGGACCTTCGGTATTTGAGCATTGAATAACTCTGAAATTTTTAAGCCGATTTTGGGAAATGGACAATATATCGTTGGTTTACAAGCAGAATTCACTAAGTACAATTTTTCAAGTTTTCAGTTTTTTATACTAAAGTAAGTCTTATAATGCCAACTTTATACTGGCAATACCTTATAGCCCGCACACTAATATTGTTAAGGTTTTTAGGGGGTTAGTTTCGGATTTACCTTGTCCATAATGACACAAAACTACCAAATCATTTCTGCCAAAACTCACTAATTCGTTGCGTTTTTTTATTTTAATCTAAAAATCCAGTATTAGAATTAAATAATTATTTCAATTCTTTTGTAAACTAAACTAAGAAATCTAAAAAACAATGTATACTGAGCCGATTACTATTATATGCCATTACAAAATTTTCAGAGACACAAACATCTTAAATATCGATTTACTAAAAACTATGGTTTTTGACTTAGTGAGTTCTGCTTTTAAACCCACGATATGTATATTAAGGATATTCTTTACAATTGATTTCAAATCACGTTTTTGAATACAATGTCGATTAAATGACCACCTACTTTTGATACTCCCACATAAAAACGTCTGCTGCGGTTAAATCCGGAAAACAAGGAGGCCACTCCAAATCACCATTTTTCGACACGTGTCTCGGAAACTTACGCTGCAAGAGCTTTATCGTAGCAGCTGCGGTTTGGCAAAGTGAGCCGACTTGTTGAAAATAGACGTTTGTCAGACCTTTTTCACGCATTTTCAGACACACAAAGTGCGCCAGCGTGCGTGACTTTCTGATCGTACAGTGCTTCATGAATGACCTGTGGATTCTCTTCGGCAAATTCGACAGTTTTGTTTATTGACTCCGCCAGAGATTGTAAAATTAACTATCGGTATATACTAACTTATAGATAAAATGGTACTCAAAGACGTTTCAGAATCGTGTTCATTTGTCGAAATTGGCTAAAAACTGTCCGAGTTATTCAATGTTGAAATACCGAAGGTCTAGATGGCGCTACTGAACACACAAAGATTTGAATTATAAGTCAAAATAAAATTTTCAAGAATATTTATTGAAAAAAATTGGCTTCAAGCACAGGACCTCCCCCCCCCTTCTTCGACCTGCACAGTTTTGCATAATGTTTAAATAATTTTGCTTCCGTATACTTGGTACCGTGTCAGCAAGAGGGAACTAGGGGGACCATTGGCCAACAGCATCATTTAGTTCAAGTGCAGAATTCCTCCTTTAACCATCAGAATGGTCTATAATTTACACTCGTACTTCTGCCTTCTATACAATTCGTTTATCTAAGCTAGCGCTGCAGTATGTGCCGACAAGATGCAATATTGAGCCGTTAACCTCATCGGTAACTCGGCTTCTGCAAAATATAACACTAGATCTTCTGCCTTCAGCCTTTCTGAATTCCCACGACAGCCTATGTACTACTTAAACATAACTTTCTATTCGAGCATCTTTCAGAATCATATCTACCCTTCAAACTAAGCTTAAAGAAATTCAAAACTCGATACAATTGCACTCAACAATTTTGTTAACAAACTACAAACATTATGCACAAATTAAATGCCCTTAACGCAGCGTGTAAACTTTTCTCGATTTGCATTCATTTTCAATTATAACTAGTGGTATTCAAACTGAAAATAATTTATTCCTTAAAAAGTGAAAATTCTAAATGGGGGTAAGGTAATATATAACAAGTGAAGGTCATATTTACAAAAAATTTCATAAATATTTAATGATTACTAACTGAAATGTTTACGATGTCGAAATGTGAAATACTATATAGTTCGTCATCTGTAGAAGTCAATAGTCATATTAGTATGAACAAATTCTTAGTTGAGTTCTATGGAAATCGCAATTATTTTGTAGAGTAAAAATAGATGATTTTTAACACTGTCGTCATATAAAACATAGTATGCTAAAAAACTCAAATTTATGTATACGAATTCCACTATTTTGTATTCACAAATGACTGCAAATGCAACTGTGGGAGCTGTAAATAGAGTGACTTAATTTTCATATAGCATATACTAACCGACAGTCGTAAGTCGATAAGACTATTTTTTTCCGCTTAGAATATATAAATAAGCTCAGAAACTTTGTCAATATTGGTATCACAAAAAAATAACAACTCTGATTCATGACTTCACATGGCTCTAATTGGCGCGTAAAAAATGAATTAAGCATGATACTAGATACTTCATGGAGGAACTAAATTTAGATACTAAGTAAACAAAGTTCTCAAACAGCTCCAGCAAAGGAATTGTCTGTGTGCTTTTTTTTCTGTTATAATATTGTGTATCCAAGGACCTTTATTTCTTCTCTGGTTGTCACACTCATATCAAGGATAACAAAATCGATCGGAAACACCCTCATTATTATACGGCTCCACTTATAGCGACGTTGTAAGTGATTTATCATTGCATTTGATCTTGGGGAATTATTGGAAATTGCTTAGAATCGACTTTAGTGCATCTTATCATAATAACAAAACATTTTTTTTTCTCTTACCCTATAATAACACGAAAACTTGACCTAGAAAATTGTTAAGTACATCAAGCTTGTGTCTTCTTTAAGCTCTCTTCTATATAGTCTATCATCACGTGAACACCATGCATGTCATTTCCTTAGGCCACATTACAATACAGCATGGGAATGTCGTCGAGCCATTACAACAAGTCCATAATTTCTACTATGGCGAGATTCCTCTGGAAAAGTATAATCTTATTAAGCCTAATTTAATTCAGTAATATGTATAATTGAGTGAATTACTGGGGGGCTCCCTTCTTGTAGATAGCGTGTCTGGGGTAAGCTCTTCTTAAATCATTTGCTGGTCACTTAGTGCTCTAGCGCGATTACATGTCGAACCATGATGAGCAGTGTGGAGAGGGACATCGAATGTTGGTGAATAAATCCGAGAAATTATGATCTTTTGCACAAAGTGGAATGATGCTAAAAATATTACAAAATAAACACAAAGCGAAAAAAAAATATTACTTTATAAATATTGATAATTTTTTTTTGTTCTATGTGAAGCTGAAAAGTATTATTGCCCGTGAAGAAGCTTGCCAAAAAACACCTGATAACGAGTCCGGATGAATGGGGCGATATGTGCAAAGTGTTTATGAAGAATGTGGATATATAATATGGCTATGGGGTGATTCACATGTAATTTTGTATATATTATATATTTTTCAACTTATTTCATGAAATTAGAGTAGTAATAGGCTAGAGTTGCGATAAGGGTTGGACACTTTACATTACGAGATGTTATTCAATATTTTATGAGGTATCGATTGACTTGACTTGGCTCAGGAATCATCATTTGTACTACCACAAGTCTGTCATGTCGTTTGTCTCGTCATGGTACAGTATCTATAGTAGTTAGCTTAATACAGCATGGATAAAAAAGTTTTGGGTTTATAAGGGCTCTGGAGGATGTTGAAGGAGGTGACAATTAACACGAGTTTGTAGACTTCGCAAGAAGGCCGGGGTGGGAGGACGAATGTAAGATTTCTATATTTCTATAAGACGAGCTGCTGGCTTGAGGAGGAACTTGCTGGAAGCTGTTAACAAATCCCAAGCCTTGTATGCTTGGATTATTCCACCAAGTCTTTGGCTAATGTCACGGCTAACTAGCATGTTAAGTGATGTGTCGACCATTAGTTCTATACCATTTACTGACACGAAACGAGAGGTGTTGCATCTTTTATTGTCAACAAACAGTTCTTTGTTTTTTGGAGACATTCAATTCAAAACGATACGTGCGGCCCCAATCGAGAATAAGTTCGATATTCCTGTTCATTAAGTTGGACATTAGTCCGCAATCGTGAAGTCAGGATCTGGCACGCATTATCGAAGTCGTATTAGTAACATAGAGTACCGTTATCATGTAACTTTTAGACTTGGAGGGAATTGGGAGTAGGTCATTTATAAAGATAAGAAATAGAACTGGTAACAGAATTGACCCCTGGGGGACATCGGAAGTGATTAGGTCAGATTTGGATTTGGCGCCATGCAGTATTAACTCTCAATCTATTTGTGCAGAACTGATCCAAAACACCAATAACTTTGAGTTTAGCTAACAACTTAAGTATCATACTCGATCGAAAGCCTTGAAGAAATCTTAGACCAACCAAATCAAACTCGGCAAATCGATGCAAACTTTGATTGAGGAATTCTGTAAGGTAGATCGCCACACTCAAATCTTTTTTGTTTGAAGCTGTACAGTTTGTCGTTCATAATTAGGTTGAATTCTAGATATCCCATAAGTTTTTTTTATTGATTAACGTCTCCTTGGTTTTGGAGAGAATAGAAGTAATTGATATATGGCGGTAGTTAGAAAGGCGCCTCCTTGAGGACATCTTTTTGCAGTCATTGTCGTAACGAATTCGCCATTCATTTTAGCAGTTATCGATCTACTCCTGGAAGAAACTAAGTGATCCATTTCGCAATGGGGATGTTCAATATCCATTTTTTCTGAGGCTTCATTAATCGCATCGAAGGTAAAGTTGTCAAATGCACTCTCAATAATTGCGAAAGCACACACGGAGATTTTCGACAGAGAAACCTCGATATTTCGTAATAGCACCTATACGATAAACTCTGTAGATGTGCCCACCCACATCCGCTAGGTATATTTCAAGCAGTTGAGTGGGTTCCCTCTCTGGCAGGCTTGTCTAAAACTTTCTCCGTCGTTTTTAGGAGAGTATTGGGTTGATTGGACTTCTTTGCATTGTATGACCTTCTCCTCGCTGCCCTTTTGAAGTAGAGCCGGAAAGATTTGATCTTTCCCAGAAGCCTTGAAGAACTTGAGACTGCAGCTAGCCCATTCGATCTTACCTGCAGTGAAAATACCGTTTGCAGGTCTTTGTTCCTATTGTAGGATGGATGGCCTGAAACTACCTCCGATCTAGTGTTACGATGTAAGGCCATTTCTGAGTCAGTTACTAGAAATTTCAGAAAACGAGTGCTCATTAGTATCTCCGTGATATCCCTGGTATTCTTTGTAAGAGATCTTGTAAGCGTAAGGGTCTTCGTTACCCAGGGCTAAAGGCCCTGTTGAATAATCTTCTAACTTCTATCCTCCTGCCGAGATCACTGTTCTACCACGGAACTCTTCGGTTACTGTTTCGTGGTGTCACAGAACAGCTGTTTTGAAAAGCAGCAACGATCACTATCTGCAGATTAGCAGAGATAAGGTCAGAGGTCGGTCGGGGAGAGGGTTATGACTTATGTGGCTGATTCTTGACCTAACGGCTGTGCGATATGCCTCCCAGCTAGTCTACCAAGGAACACTACTTACTTCTAAGGACAGCAGAATCTACCAGATCAAATTTGATATGTCTGTGGTCAGATGTTGAAGGCTCATTTGAGACGTGACAGTTCAGTATTCAGTTCAGTTCAGTTCTGCGCTGGCAGCCGACAAATCAATCACCTATTGTTTAATTACATTAACAAATGTACATAGGTTCGCACCTCCCCGTAAATTGTAAGTTGTTAAGAAGTCAACAAGGTATTCGCCCCTAGAATTAAAATTGATGCTTCACTACGTTAGGTGATGTACGTTGGCGTCGTATACAATCACAAGTTGAATGTTCTTCCTAGCGCAGTCCTCCACAAGTCTCTTGACGGCTGATGGTGGGAAGGTTAGGGGTGGTAGCACGTAGGTTGTTTCAAAGTTGGTTTTTTGTTTAAAGAGGTCGATTGAAACAATTTACGTTCTACCACCCCTACTCCTCTTCAGGAAGGTAGTCCGAAGCTATGGTAAAACAAGATATACTTTCATCTCCTAGCAGCTTTAACTCCGCCACCAAGATCTGCGAAATAGGTAGGAAAATTAGTCTTTTCCTTATGAGCAGTGCTGCTCTTGGGCACAATGGGTTCGACACCAACTTTCGGAGTATAATCGCGTGGCCTGTGTGCCCTACTTTGCATTACGGCCCAGGAATGAACCTTTTTTGGACTATATTCTGACTGGCGGTAGCAACTGGATCCTATACAAAAATTTTAAGCGCAGAAGACAGCAAGTAGACAACAACCCACCCCGGACCTTCGAGCTAAAGCCAGGATGTCACCAACGTAAGGTGATGATATGTGTTTGGAGGAATATGACGGGTTCAATCCAAGAGATTTTAAATCCTAACCAGTCAATAACTAATGAGGTTTACTGCAAGGGGCTTGAGCGGCTTAAGTCGGCGCTGGAAACAAATCGACTGTCTTTGGTTTCAATACGAAAAGTGTTCTTTCATCAAGACAACGTTCGATCATGTACACAACGAACGACTTTCCAGAAGCTGGATGAGTTTGAATGGGAAACGATGCCGCTGAATAGAAAAAAAAACTATGGATTCAATAGAACATATCAGAGTATGTATGCTGAAGGAGTATTTTTTTGTAACGACCAAGTGAATTTTGAAATGAGGGGCGTTCATACTCTACGCATTGTAAGAAAATAATGGAGCGAAAAGGACCTTGTTTCAAAATATGAAAATACTCGACCAGAAAGGACATATAACCCCAACGCAACAAATAATTCAGCCACCGAAATTTCATCCTTTCGTAAAAATCTGATAGCGTAGCTCCTAAAATTATGATCCTTTTTCAATCTACTCTAAAACTACTGCGTGATGATCTACAAACAATTTTGGCTGATAAGGTTGGCTAAATAACTAAGAAGTATTGTGTGCTAGAAGGAAGCTGTCCACATCTTTTCTTACACTAGAAAGATTAATCTGAAATACAATAATCGGATAAAACTGCTACTAATTTTCTACTTGCTTCCCGCTTGATAACCGACGTCAAGTTGATAACAAAGTCCAAGTACTAATAAATATATTCGCACAGGCGAACAGTTTCTTCATTGTACAACTGCACCCTAATCTATCAATAAATATTACTTAATTCCATTTTGTATCGACTTGAAAAGTTACCTTTGTACTCTTGCTCGAAAAAAAGATTTCCGGGCAGCCTTACTCACAGGACAAAGAACTATCCAGCATGGCAGCAGCAGCTTCAAATTGACTAATCTATTAAGACTAAATCCCTGATATCGATAACACGCTGTAAATATTTAAAAATAAAAAAAAAATAAAAAAAAATTTCAAATCACGCCAATAAAATCGAAAAAGTTGCTGCAAGGTGGTAGAAATTCTGATAGCAGCGCTTATCAGATACTTTCGCGTGCTCAGCTGATGTTGGCTTAATCTTATTGAAGTTACCCAGGGGCACTTTAACTAAAGGAACACAGTAGGCTACAGATCAACAATGTGGCATGTCAGATATCAATTTCGCATTCTATATATTATCACACCGCCATAGTTAATAATTTCGCGCAAAGAAATCTTTTCAATGAAAACCGATCCCATAGTGGCAAAGGGGCAATCATTGGCTGTGCGGCGGCATTCGTGTATCATTTCGACTATTCTGATGCTAAAGGAATGAAAGAGCTTAAAAGTGCCAAAAACTAATAATAATAATAATAGTGAAATATAAAGTGATAAATATAATATTATTGAAGTGAGTTCATTAGATATGTAATTATTGTGATTTTGATTACTGTTTTCGTTTGGAAAAAGAATTGAGTTCATTAGATTAAAGTGTTATCAATTTTTCTGTTTATAGGGAAAATTTCAGCTTAACTTTCTTTCAAAATTTAAAGAACTTTGTTTTCGAGATAAGAGGATTATTTTGGGTTAACTATAACAAGGGCAAGAGTTCAATTAACTTTGAATTTATTCAAGGTCGGGTCTTAAATTTAATAATATCAAATCCGCTTCAAAAGTATTTTTGTGTTAGGCCAAAACCCACTTGACTGTTGAAAAATAAAATAATTCTTACTTGTTGGTAAATGGTGCCAAAGTCTTACATACAGTCTCTTCGGATCTGTGGAAATATTATTCTTCCAGTCGTCTCTAGGTTTTGCTACATCTTTCCGTTTCGTCATCTATGCAACTAGTTCTTGGTAGTTCTACGCTTCTTCTTTCTAATGATGTGCCATTGAAAATCCTGGCTAGAGCTCTTTCTGCCAAGTTCATTGTTCGTTAAAAATATAAAGTTGTCTACAGTTTGCGTCCAATTACGACTATGTCATCTGTGAAGTCTAATATCTGAATGTTTCTTGTAAAGGTGCTTTTAGCTCTACTATGTTCTGATGTTCTCATTCTCGCCGAATTGCCGCGGAATTAAATTTACGAGTTGCTAAAGACAAAACGGAAGCGTCAGCCACAAGCGCCGCAAATTACCATATATTTAAGATAGGATATGAGACACCTGATCATACTATAGCACGTTAATAAGTTCAGATGGACAACTAGATTTTTAACTCTAAGTTGGTAGGATAAGCACATGCTCATGGGAATGATAGGTGTAAGGAAAGAAGTGATTCCTATACATTGGAATGCAACAGGATTTAGAAGCATTTAGCAGTAAGTGGTTGGTTGGATCAAGACAATTGATAGATACGCTTCAGTTCGACATTAACGTCGTGTGAACAGTTCTCATCTGTCCAATGCGACTATTTAAATAAATTTGGATTTTGCATACATGTGCAGTTTACAATTCGTCACGATATTGCTGAGGTCGTTTATGTACATGCTGAAAAGTAACAGTCCTAATATGGAACCTTGGGGAACACCGCATTAGATACAGATTCCTTAACTTTGAGAGATCTTAGGTTTTTCTTAATATAAACCGCTATTGCACCGCCAGAACGATTTTTTCAGTCATTTCAGAATAGATTATAGCCAGTTCTTGCTTTTACCTGCTCGGATAGCTTTCGTATATTAACAGGGATGGTTCTTATAGAGCTGCCATGAGTCTTGCCTGTAGAAGGCATTATAATCATCGCTGGTGATCTTCCTTACACCGGTTAGATTATCGTCCTACCACAGATGGAACGATTTTTTGCTGCGTTTAATTCTTCGTCTTTTTCTTTCTTTAAGCTCCTTTAATCCCTCATGGGACATAGGGCGGAAACAGTTGCCCTCCAGCGGACTCTGTTTTGCGCGACAGGATCTCCCAGTTGTTGCTGCTTCTGCTAATAGGGTTCTCCTCCACGTTTTTCTAGGTCTTTCTACTCGACGGAATCCTTGCGGATTCCAATCAACGACCTGTTTGGCTAGATTTTCGTTTTCGCGCGTTGCAAGGTGTTACCAACCCAATTCCATTTCCTTCGCCTGATTTGGTCGTCTATCCTTTCTTAGCCGGCACGGCGCCATAGTTCTTCGTTTGAAATTCTATCCTGCCAGCGGATTTTTAGGATACGACGCAGGCATCTGTTGATGAAGACTTGTAGGCGCCCTGTGATGAATTGGGTGACTTTCCATGTTTCGCAACCGTACAAAAGTACTGCCTTAACGTTGGAGTTGAACCGCCGCAATTTGGTGTTAGTTGAGATCTCCGTTGATCTCCATATGCGGAACAGGCATGCATATGCGCCTCATGCTTTATTTCTGTGGTACTAAGGCAGAACCCGATATGTCCAAATATACAATTGTTCAGGAAACGGTTTTTTAAGTTTAAACCGATACCGTAAATATATACATATTGGACTTTTTAATTTTGATGGTACACTTTTTAGAGAAACAATCTGCCATATTGGTTTTTGGCAACGTATTATTTACTAAATTTTCGACATGTTAGCAATTAAAACGAAAAATCGTTTTTTTTGGACATATCGGTTTTTGCCTTAGTACCACAGATTTATTCTGGAACTGACATCTTCTTCTGCACCGCCATTTTCGGTAATAACACTACCGAGGTAGCAGAATTTATCGACCAGTTCCACGTCACGGTTATTCAGCGCAGTCCGTTCAATGGTGTTTGCACTGATGGTGTACCATTGAAAATCCTGGATAGCGTTCTTTCTACCAAAGCTGCTTATTCCTTAAATATGTGTATAAAGTTGTCTGTTGCAATTTCCATTTTATTATAATTAAGGCTGATGCTTCGTCCTGCTCGCTTTATGTCCCATTACGACTATATCATCTGTGAAGTCTAGTATATTTGAATGTTTCTTGTAAAGGTGCCATTAGCTCTACTTTGTTGTGGTTCTCTCATTACAGTTTCCAGAGCAGAGTCATTGAAGACAATATCATCTGCGCATCATAATGCCGCCGAAAGCACCGCATTGCCGGGGAAGGGGGCGTACCAAATCCAGTTAGTTCTCTGGTTTCACATAGCATCTTAGGGCATCTTAATTGATAGATTCCCGCTTATCTGGTCGCATCTATCGGTGACCTGTAGATCGTCTTTCGTGCATTCGGTGAAGTGCTTATTAGTGTCCCTGCAGATGTCTCCGTCCAGGTCCCTACCACATTTTTGAGTAAAGTCGGATTGAAGTCCTCCTTACTTAAGGTCTTCCTTAGTCTGGCAAAAACTCTTGTTCTTTCGATAACGTAATCGGTGCGATGTAGATATTCCCTAAGTAATTTAGTGTGTCGTTTGTGTCGGACTACATCATTCAATTTGATCTTGTCCAACAGAAACTGCACTGTAAGTTTTCCACTTAGCACGTCGAAGGTAACGCAAGATATGAGCAGTTTTCTCCTGTTAGATAACGACATGAGACCAAGCACTTTGAGCCTGTTCAAGTAGTACGGCAGAGTTTGTTAGTCATGGGGGTCATGTAGATTTCTCAGGACGAAAAGAAGAAATATCTTTTGAACGGATTCGACCCTCCTGTTGCTTACTTGGAATATAGGAACCCAGGTAGGACACGCATGTTCCAGAATAGGGCGGACTAGAGAACGGAAGAGTGTTTTTGTGGCCCATACATTACCGAATTGTTTGGCTCTCCTCTAAGATATTTGGAATATTTATTAGTTTTTCCGATATTGAAAAGAAGAGGCCCAAGATAACTCCCCTGAGGAACGCCAGAGGTTACTTCGATCTCATTAGATAGAAATTCTTGGAATCCTGTAACCTGTGTTCCAGGGCAGAACCAGTTATAGTTCCAGTTATAATGTCATGGTCCACTCAATCAAAGACCTTGCTGAAATCAGTGTACACAGCATCCAATTGATAGCCACTCTCCATAGCGCATAGCAATTCAGAGATAAGGACCATAAGGTTAGAAGTTGTTGAACGCCCTTTCCGAAAGCTTGTGTTGTTGTTCGTTTAGATATGGGTCGATAACAGGGACAATCTTGTCAAAAACTAGTTTTTCAAAAAGGTTACGAATTGATGACAAAATGGCAATGTCCCTATAGTTATCCACCGAGTACTTATCATCAGATTTATAGATTGGCGCTAAGTAACATTTCTTCCGGAGAGTAGTAAACTTACCTAACGATAAAGATTTGTTAAAGATAAGATGAAGAGGAAATATGATATGTTTTGAGCAGCACTGCAATAAAATAGGAGAGAGATTGTCGGGACCATTACCTTTTTTGATGTCAAGATCATTCAGGCTCGTCATGATCTCGTCGACAGAAAGGGATATGCCATTTATAAGGGAGGTGTCAGTGTGCGAATCAGCTAGATCGTCTGTTGTACTGGACATTGGGCTAGTTTCACCAAACCTACCAGCGAACATCCTGCATATTACTTGGGGGCACGAGTGAGTGTGTTCTACCATTCGTCATCGTCGTTGGGTAGCCCGATGTCGTCTTCAGTTTAATATTAACGCAATAAAAAATGGGTTTGAAAATGATTGTGTAGAAACATGACTAGAATATTTATAAAAACATGACGACTAGAGATTATTCGAAGCCGGTACTGTCAATGTCCACATTCTTTAAATCATAAGCAATTGTATAGGGGTCGTTATAAATTGCGTGAGGCGTTTTTTGCGATTTTTCGGCAAGAATTTACACCGATTCACTAGGAACGGAAAACAAGGCGTGACTAGGCGCGAAACCATCCACACTCTCGTTCGCGCTTGTTCGCGGGTGTTCACGGCCGGCGTGAGTCGGGAGTTTTGGTTGAAACCATGAACATGTTTCAACCTCCACGAAGATGTAGATTTTACATCGGGTGTCCCCTGGATGCTCTTGTCTACACAAGAGTAACAGACTGAGGAGGGTGAAAGGCGAGTGCTTCGCGCCTCAAAACGAAGCAAATACCGGACTGGTCCTCCAGGTTGGGGGTTGGGCGGCAGGCTGACAACCTTCCACCGTAAAAACCTACCCGTCACGAATCCTCAAGGCAGGCCTCGGACAGGACGGACTCAACGGCAACGACTCAGGCAACGGAATATGGAATTCGATTTTGGAACATGGAACGTCAGGACGCTCAACAGAACGGGCGCTCTGTGTTCGCTTTTATTACTTCTAAAAAAATATAACATAAAGATCACAGCCCTTCAAGAAACAAAATGGACCCACAGTGGTATAATGGATCTAAAAACCCACACGGTACTCTCCAGCGGATCATCAAATGGAAGAAGAGAGTTCGGAGTAGCATTCATCATAGAGAAGGAAATGAAATCTCTGATTCTGGACTTCAAACCAGTCAGCAATAGAATATGCACACTTCGCATTAAAACAAGGCTACATAACATTAGTCTTATAAACGTCCACGCGCCCACAGAAGAGAAAACGGATGAGGAGAAAGAGGAATTCTACCAAGAGCTAACAAACACCATCAGGTTAATACCGTCAAACGATATTAAAATGGTGCTTGGAGATATGAATGCCAAAGTAGGAAAAGAAGAGGAGTTCCTAGGAGTCATAGGAAAACATAGCCTACACAACGTTACCAATGACAATGGTAGTCGCTTGATCGATTTCGCAAGCTCAAACGCAATGGTAATAAGTTCAACAATGTTCCCGCACAAAGATATACATAAGATGACGTGGCAATCACCAGACGGAGTAACTAATAATCAAATTGACCACGTCCTAATTGAAAGAAGAGGGGCCACGAGTATACTGGACGTAAGAACAATGAGAGGAGCGTGCTGTGGCTCGGACCACTATCTAGTCAAAGTGAAATTGAGAACCCGGATAGCAACTAAAACGCATAGAGTGCAAACTCAACCAAAATACGATATAGATAAGCTAAAACGGGAAGAAATAAGAGATGCCTACCAACATGCTGTCGTACAAAACTTGAGAGAGGTAGATGAGCAGCCCAACATCAACGACAAATGGGAACAGGTCAAAAGCAGCATAAAGGGGGCAGCAGAAGAGGCACTAGGCTGGGCCCCCAGACAGACTAGAATTGATTGGTTCGACCAAGACTGTAGAACCGCAATTGAAGAAAGAAACCAGAGCCACCGAGAGTACATCACAAGGCCAACAAGAGCAAGGATGGAAGTCTTCAAGGAAAAAAGGAAAATTGCAGACAAGCTGTGCAGAAAGAAGAAGAGGGAATATCTAAATAGGAAAATCCTACTTATACAGGAAGACTTCAATGAAGGGAGAATTAGACAAGCGTACAAAGGAACTCGCCAGATCACCAATAAGTTCCAGCCAAGAACGGACATCTGCAAGGACATAGATGGGAACTTGTTGGCGGATCCTTATAGGATAAAGGAAAGGTGGAGAGAGTATTTTCAGAACCTATTGAATCCTATCTCCCTATCAAACGAGAATGCAGAGACAGAGGCATTTGTAATTCCCCAAGATAACATCTCAATAGAACCACCAACACTGGATGAGGTGCGGGAAGCTGTAAAAAGGCAGAGCAGCAACAAATCGCCGGGCGCCGATGGAATAGCAGCTGAGCTGCTAAAGGAAGGAGGACCCCAACTATTACGAACATTACACGAACTCATATGCACCATCTGGGAGGAAGAAGTTATACCAGAGGACTGGAAGAAAGCCATTATATGTCCAATATACAAGAAAGGAGATAAACTAAACTGCAAAAACTACAGAGGCATCTCACTCCTCAGCACCAGCTACAAAATCTTCACAATCCTTGTGAAACAAAAACTGGAACCTATAGCGGAAAGCCTTATAGGAGAATATCAAGCTGGTTTTAGGACAAACAGGTCAACATCGGACCAACTGCTGACCTTAAGGCAAATTCTGGAGAAAACCTGGGAAAGGAATGTAGATGTATACCAGATATTTGTCGACTTTCAACAGGCATATGACTCAATAAACAGAGAGAGGCTATACGAGATCTTATCGGAAATAGGAGTCCCCTCAAAGCTGGTACAACTAATCAAATGCGCCACAAACAGCTCACTAGCGAAAGTAAGGATCCAAAATGTTGTAACAGAGGAGTTCGAAGTACGTCAAGGGCTTAGACAAGGAGATGGGCTGGCCCCCATGCTTTTCAACCTGGCCCTAGAATGGGTGATAAGAAAAACGTCAGTCCAGCGAAGTGCATCAATAGCTACCCAGTCGGTACAATTACTTGGATATGCGGATGACGTAAACATCGTGGGAAGGTCCTTTTTGGCAGCAAAAGAAGTCTATGTTGAATTAAAAGAGGCGGCAAAGGACATAGGCCTGAAAATAAACGAAGAAAAAACGAAGGTGATGCAACAATCCAGAGCAGGACGATTTAGAATGGGAAGAAATATAACCATCGACGAACATAACCTAGAAGTAGTCGATAAAACAGTCTACCTTGGGTCTACTATCACAAAAAGAAACGAAGAAAAAGAAGAAATAACTAGACGAATACTACTGGCTAATAGAGCCTTTTATGCCCAAAAACAAATCCTGCATTCAAGATTTGTGCACAGGAAAACGAAACTCTCACTCTACAAAACAGTAATACGACCAGTACTGTGTTATGGTAGCGAGACTTGGACTATGACCCAGGACATAGAGGAACGAGTCAACAGGTTCGAGAGGAAAATTCTCAGATGCATAATAGGCCCAATCAGAGAGGATGGAATATGGCGAAGAAGATACAACAACGAGTTGTATGAAATTTTTGACGACCCACAACTCTCAACTTTCATAAAAATCAACAGATTGAGACTAGCCGGCCACGTGATCAGGATGGAGGACAATCGCATCCCAAAACGGCTTATGGCATCAGAAATTTCGGGAAGTAGGCCAGTAGGTAGACCCAGGAGGAGATGGATAGACTCTGTGACGGCTGACGCAGAGTCAATGCTCAACATCCGGAACTGGAGACATGCTGCAAGGGACCGTCAAACTTGGAGAAATGCCCTAGAGGAGGCCAAGGCTCGATTTGGGCTGTAGCGCCATTGGATGGATGGATGAACATGTTTGCATCTGCTATGCTAAGCTGTCGCCTTGACTAGGGAATCAAGACTTCACCTCAGGCGGATACCTGAAGTATCATCCCTCAGTCGGACTGAGTAATGCGTGGCCTTCGTCGAGCTGTGCCGGCCGACTTGGTCTCAAAGGCCATTGCCTACCGGCGATCTGTAAGCGAATGGGGGTCTTTAGTGGATAAACGTGTTTTACTTCATTTAACCCAGTTTTCTCGCACTGTTTCTTGAAAAAAAAAGAAATAATAAAATATGAGATATTTGCCGGGGACCTCGGCACGTGAGATTGGGTGAGATTCGGTTCTGCTGGTTAATTTACGATACTTGGTGACTTCTTACTTTAAAGTTTATTTATATCTTCTTCAAAATCCGGCACAGTAGGTTCAGGCATTGATTCTTCATTGCTGGCTCTTTTTTATAATCAAATATGTGTCCAGTATATCCTTTTTCATCTACATCCAAGAGTTTGTTTTGAAATACATGAAACAAATAGTAGCAATTTTAATGAGTGACCTTAGTGAAACAATGTACACCAACAGCAACAACAAAAACACCTTTTCCCAATCAACAATGTCATCTTAGAACTTTACCGAGAAATATCACAGCAAAAATAAATAAATACCTTGACCCTATATACCACCTAGAGATACCAGAACAAAATATGCAAAATCATGCGTTTTTAATCAACACTGTTTCTTAATTGCTTTGATATTTCACTAAATCGAAATAAAGGGGAGAAGAACGAAACCGAGTTCAGATAACTTTCGTTCAAAGCGAAATGAATCATATTATTCTGATAATAACTGAACTTGGTCCAAAGTCGAATTTTTTAATTACAAATTGATATCAGAACAAAAATTAATATTTATTAAAATTTGGTTAAGTTATTTGTTATTTACCTTTATATTTTTCTTATTCCCTTTCAGAAATGGTTTGCTTGTGTGAAGTTGCTGGCCTAGTATGTTTTTTGATCCTGTTATTTAGCTTCTCCTCGAAGGCGCCATATCATTTTAAGATAACTGCCTTTGCGTTAGGAAGCGGATTTATAGTTTTAGTTACTTTTCCATTTATGATATTGAGACCAAAGGATTATAGGAATGCTCTGTAAGTAAAAAAAGGATTTTTTTTAGTGAAATGAGAATAAATGTATTTTTGTTTCTATTTTAGGGTACCAGCATGGGGTTGTCGATGCCTTGGCAGAGCTCTAGGCGTAACAATGGAAGTTCGAGGTATCGATAATGTTAGAAAGGATCATGGCGGCGTTGTTTTAATGAACCATCAAAGCTTTTACGATTTATTAGGTATAAAAATGAAAATAGTTAATGAATTTTTTGTATATACATAAGTTTTCCTTCCTATGGCGTTATAGCCCATATCTGTAAAGATTTTCTCCAGTTTGTTCGGCTCGGCAACTGGGACACCTATAAAGGGCGTCTCAGGAAGTTCAAGTACGAACTGCGTAAGTCAAAGAGGGAATCGTCGAAGGCCTTTTGTGAGACAATAGAAGGTTTTTCGGGTCCCGCAAGACTGAAAGGTTCTCTCCAAAAGATCAATCTGCCAAGAATTGCTGCAACAAGCAGACAATACATGAACCACAAGTAGTCAGGAGTCACTGAAACTCCTATTCGATACCCACTTTCCTGGCTCAAGATCTCTCGCTGCATCGACAGGTTTTGGGAACCCAACTACATAGTGAATATAATTGAGGCACTATTGACAAACTGATAAACAGGCTTTTACCGCTATGGCCCATAGAAGGCTTCCAGCCTTATAAAACACCTGGGCCGGACGGAATTTATCCTATTGAAATTCAGAAAGTGATCTAATTCTGGACTGGCTTGCAACCCATCTATAAAAATTCCCTTCGCCTAAGTTACGTTCCAACGTCCTGGAGACCAGCGAAGGTAGCTTTCATTTCAAAAGCCGGTAAAGTCTCCTACTATAATCCCAAGGACTTAAGACCTATATGTCTCACATCCTTTCTCCTCAAGATTCTAGAAAGACTTGTGGTAATTCATACTAAGCAAAGCATTGATAGAAAAGGGCTCTCTCCCTCTCAGCATGCCTATATGAAAGGTAAATCGGTAGGCACTGCTCTGCACTCCCTAGTAGCGGAAAACTAACTACATTGAAAAATCCCTTGAATTCAAAGACTTCACTCAGGCTGCTTTCTTAGATATCGAAAGTGCTTTCAACAATGTTGAACCTTCTGCGATCACAGGGGAGGCGTCTGGGTGTCGTTGAGTGCTCCAGGTCCTTTATTGATCAGCTGCTGGGATGTAGGGTCATAAAGTCTGTTCTGGGGCTTTCGGAAGAAGTCAAACGGGTTAGAAGAGGCACAGAAAAGGCAAAGGTGGGTTCCTATCGCCGCTCCTTTGGGATATAACAGTCTATAGTCAGTGCTGATAACTCTAAGGGAGTCTGGGTGCACCAGACCAAATTGTGCTGGTAGTGACCGGCAAGCACATGTCAACAATAGGAGATGTAATGCAATGAGCATTGGACACTGGTTCATTGGGCTACCTCTAAGAGTCTAGGTGTTAACCCAGCCAAGACTAAATTAATGCTGTTTACAAGGAATCATGGACTTCCTAATCTCCCTTCTTACAGACTCTGCAATGAAACACTGCAACTTAAGAAGGATGCCAAATTTCTAGGTCTCATACTCGATAGGAAACTAACGTGGAGGCCGAGTCTTCTAGATAGGACCAATAAGGCCAGAACAGATCTCTTCTTATGCCAGAGAACGATCAGAGTCACTTTGAACCTTAAACCCCGCATCGTCCACTGGTTGTTTACCAGCCGTAATCAGACCTATACTTGTGCATGGCTTATTGATACGGTGGACTGCATTATAGAAGATTACGTATCGAAGGTACTGGAAAAGGCCCAAAGAACAGCTGAGCTGTGTATTAGTGGTGCAATGAGAAGCATTCAAACAGCTGCGCTGGATGTACTATTGCATCTTATTCATTGGAATATACATGCATAGCAAGTGGCAGCCTGCACCGCGCCAGGACAAAAGCTTCTTTTGGATTGCCTCTATATTCACATGGTCACTCATCCATCCTTAGGGTTCGCCACCGCTGCAGATAACCTAGATTACACTACACTTACATGGACCTTGGACAAAGGGTTCAATACCATTAACCGTCCAGAGATGGTTGGACAGATGGCGTTATTCCGACTGGGTCATTATGAATCTATACAGATGGCTAAAAAATTTGTAACAGTGTAGGTTCTGGCATTTCTTCTGAGGCATTGTATATGAACACCTCTCATAGTCTGCCTGGCCACTGCAGCGTCTTTCAGGCCGAAGTCACTGCGATCTGGGAGGCTCTCGAATGGCTGAAGATAAAAAATATATCTCATAAGAATATATATGTTTTCTATCGGATAGTCAGGCGGCCTTCAAAGCTCTTAATTCTGTCGTCCCAACATCTACGACTGTTCTGAACTGCCGCAGATCTCTGTGTGAGGCTGCCACTCAGTTTGATAAAACTCTGTGATGGGTTCCTGGACACATGGGGATTAAGGGAAACTGGAGTGGAGATGAGCTTGCTAGACAGGGAACCGACGTGGAAATGACACCCCACAGACAGATGGGAATGCCCTGAGCCACCTATAAACTGGCTGTGAGAAAAATCAGCTTAGCTCGAACTGGGCTGAGATGGACCACAGCAACAGCGTGTCGAAGTCTTCGCACAATATGGCCTAGTACGCAAAGCGTTCAAAATCTTAAACCAAAGCGAGATAAGCCATGTAGTGAAGGTGCTGTCCTTTTGGCCCGACTTATGCAGAAGTTGTGGTAATGAAGATGAGAAAGAAAATGTCTCCCACCTGTACCTGTCACGCCCTTGCAAAAGAAAAGAGGGGCCTTCTTCGGCTAGCCTTTCCTTGATGGATTGGGCGAGCCGGAAAAAACTAGGGTTCCTAACCTTTGTCGCTTTATCAAAAGCTCCAAATAGCTTGAAATGGCCGGAACTTTGTCCCAACACTAGAATTACATCACAATAGACTCAATGGTATGCCTAATTGGACTCCGTAGTGGGGGAGCAGCCATTTCAACCTAACCTAACCTAAACTAGAGAATCAAATCTCAATGCAAGATGTTTGCTAAACTGATCGAAAATGATCTATCACATTTGAAGCGACTACAAAGTTCAAGAGGATCTAGGCACAGATGTATCAACCGAACACTTACAAAATACATAAAACCCTAATACATTATATTATATAAAATTAAATAACATAAAATTTTCTTCAGTTCTAGCATATCTTTGGCCAGAAATTGGTGTTGCAACAGTAGTATCTAAAATACAAATTTTATATCTTCCATTTTTCGGAATTGGTGCCTGGCTTTGGGGAACATTATTTATTGATCGATCAAAGCAACAAGATTCAATACAAAGTCTCAATAAGGAATCAAAGGCTATACACGAAAGGAATTGCAAATTATTACTATTCCCCGAAGGACATCGCAACTCCAGTGATACATTGCTGCCCTTCAAGAAGGGCCCCTTTCATATAGCTGTAGATAGTAAATGCTTTATACAACCAGTTGTTATATCAAATTATGATTTTATGGATCATGAACAAAAGATATTTCGCCAAGGACATGCCATTATTAATATTTTGCCAGAAATATCAACTGAAGGCTATACAAAAGAAAATATGCAGAATTTAATTGATGATGTTAGAAATACTATGCAAATTGAATATACAAAACTGAGCCAAGAAGCAAAAGGAATTAATTCCAAGAAAATTATGTAAAAAAAGAAAATTTAAAATACTTAAGGTTTTTTTTCGTAGTTTTTAAGTGTTATTTTTTGTATTTGATACTTTTTTTTAAAAAAAAGAAAAAAAAACCTTTTACTGTTTCTCAATTTATTGTATTTTTAATCGTAATAAATTTTAGAGAAATATATATGTAAATATTTTAGTTAAACATAGGTATATTACAGTCTCTTGGTTGGTTACCCTCCAAAAAATATATATGTAATCTAAAATTCTTTAGCAAGTTTCCATGGGAGTCGAGTTGAGTTATGGAGTTGACATTTCAACTCGACGACCTAACTCGCGCGTTTCCATTTCTGCCATCCGGTTTCCTCCGTCTTTTTTCTTCATTTCTTTTTATTATAGATTTTTAAATCTCTGTGACGCCCAAGCGTGGCGCGACAATTTCCCTTTTTGTACTTTTGCCAGAGTATCGTTTTTGTTGTGTGCATGAGCTAAGCTCAACCTTCCCATTTTCGTTGAGTTGAGCAGAGTTGAAAATATTGAACGAAAACTCCTAACTCTGTCTGCTTCCAAATTACTGTGTTTGCATGAGACGAGATAGAGTTTTCGTTGAGTAAACAGAAAGCTTTTTTGCTCATGTTAACTCGATTCTATTTAAAATTCTGGGTTAAGTGACAGATAATTAATTTTACATTGAGTCGCCGTTGGTATGTGTGCAGTAAATGATATTCAAACACACACATATGCAAAACCCAGGTTAACCGGACTGGTTTCATCGAGTTTTCTTGAATTTAACGAAACTTGACTCAAGCCTCTGTTTCAATGGGCGCTTAATCTGAGTAAACTCAGGGGAAACTCTGCATGGAAACTCAGTACAGGGCGTATAAATACAGTTCAATTCTGGTTGAACTCTCATGGAAACTTAGCAAGTCAGTGGTGTTCCACATTTCGAGTGGACTTAGAGGTCGTCCATTAATAACGTGAGACGTTTAGGAAGGAGGGGGGGCCCGAATCTCACCCAATCTCACGTGAGGGAGAGGAGGGGTCACGGTAAATATCACGCTTTTTTTCGCGTTTTATTTTTTGTGAAGAAAACCAAGCTTAAGAATCACCCTTTTGTACTGCCAGCTTGTCTTGTTGTGAGGTCATGGTGCAATGTCTAGTAGCAAGCTTGGTTTGAAGAACAGATAAGCATAGAAAAGGTTAGAGGGGGTCTGGGGGTGCTCAAGGAAATGTCGATGAACCTTTCGTTTGAGTTCTAAGAAGTTATATGAGTTAGGGTTGGACTGTAGGGTATGCGGCTAGTCTTGTGTTGCGGGGAAAAAAATTGCCGTGCAGACAGGAGGTTCTAAATTTCAATGGAGTAGTCGCTCTGGCAATAGCAATATATAGAGAGGGCTGGTACATTCCTACGCTTAAAGGAATGAGCTTGAGGCACGATTTTCCACCTTGTCGAAACAAGCCAAGGTGGTTTTTGGGCCGCCTGTCTAGATATACCAATTGTATTTAAGGCGGGGCCGAATGTAAGATTCGCAGATTGTAGCTAACTGGAGAAGGAACTTGCATCCCTTAAGAAATCCAAGGCATTGCAAGGCTTGTTGGGCGATGTAATTATCTGAAAATATTGTTTTCTATTGTTCACGACTGATGAAATTGATTAACGCTTGCATGAACGGGTAATGGACGCCTTAAGTTTCCCCTACAATGTTAAGAGTTGAGTCAGCGGTTAAGCCAGCCCTAAACTCATGCCGTGAACAGCCGCGATCACCCGTGAACAGGGGTGTGGATGGTTTTCTACTCTAGTTTGCTCGTTGTTTTCCGTTCTGAGTAGATACGGTGTTAATTTACGGTGTGAGTGTCTCGAAGTTCTGCGATGGTCAGCTCAACTATAAAGCTTAAGATTCATTAAGTTTTGGCAGAAAATTAGCCAGTCTACGTGCAATTCTAAGTTGGCTTAAAACCATTGTAGTTAGGCATTTTCTTGAATATTCTTTAATCTGTACAAGTAAGGGGGATGATACACGGGTCAACATGTTCTGAAACACGAGCTTTTTCTGCGCAGTTCGTAGGCAAAGGGACGGGTCAGGGTGAAGTGTGCGGTGTTGACTGAAACTAGAAACGATTTCTATTTTTCCTCCAGTTGCTTGAAAAATGTTTATGTATGCGTAACTGTCAAGCGATTCTGGGTGAAAATAATTTGAAATGCACACCCACACATATGAAATCGCAATGTATTACACAGAGTATTGCGTGTAGCGTGTTGACTCGTGTATCACCTCCGTTCAACAAACTGACAGTGTGTTGCAGAGACACGTTGACTCGTGTATCATCCCACTAAATGTATTTATACCTTACTATGCATATAACATAAAAAAAACTACCACACAAAATTCTGCCCAGCCTGGGTTCCGAGAACTGTAATAGAACCGGTTTTGCGGCAATTATGGCATCATGTGAGAAGACTCGCTAGCTCCAACCAGACCAACTGCATAAATCTTGACATTTGCAGCTTGAATCGAGCCTAAGTTCTAAGTTGCGGATCGAGCCTAAGTTCAGTCACAAGCGGGCGACGAGATAACGCAATTCAGAGAAAATATAACAAATTTTAAGACAGTTTCACCACAACAACTTTTCTGGGAATAAAAGTGAATTTACAAACGCTAAGGAAGTCTAGTAAAACTGGGCGCCAAACAATTCAAACTAAAAACGTGTGAACCCTTGCAGTATTAAAATCGTCCGCGATATAAAAATGGCAGATAAAAATACAAATACAGCATACATAAAACTAGTATCAGAAGAAACTAAGCAATGTTTTTACTGCTATAAACCACTTAATTTTACCCTGCTTGAAAGTGCACTTGAATATTATCACCTTAAAATCGACTTTAAGAATTTACGTATATATTGGATTCGTAAGAAATCACCCGTTTACTTTATTCCTAACTATTATTTTACTATTTTTAGATGAAGAAAACGATAAAATTGAAATTCCCAATGACTACTCTTATCAAATATTCCTAAATAAAAGCAAAAACTTGAAAATGTATTTGGCAAAGGGCAAAGGTGTTAAAATTTGTAATAGATGCAGAAAGGTACACGCCCCATATTATTACTGTAAGTGCAACCATAATGTTGGATGTGTCGTGAAGGAAGCAAATGATTAGGGCGGGCGTAAACTGAAAGTTACCGTGGCTTCTTTCTTCCGTGGAGAAAGCCAACTGAGTTTGATTTTAATAAAATATCTTTTTCTTGAAACCTTAACTTTTAATTAATTTTAACTGTTAGATTCCTAAACTCTAGGGGTCCTGATTCACGCCAGCCATCCAGCGTTGGCTGGATCAACCTCGCTGTCGCACCCCTAGATCTTATATGTTGATGTCCCATGATGCCTTTAAGATCGGCGACCAGAATCCCTCTTTGTTCTTGCAGTATGTGTAGCGTGGTCTAAACTGCGTCATACGATGGACTCTTCGCTTCCATTATCTTGCTTGCTGCCATCCCTATACCATACCCATACTTTTAACAGGGCATTATGAATTCAGGATTATTTTTCTTCTGCTCATTTAATCCCGCACGTGACATATTGCAGAAACAGCTGTGTTCCTTGTTGTGGCCTCTTTTTGTAGGGTTCTTTGAATAGAGAAGATAAGGAACCGAAAATAGCGTACATGTACACGGATTTGAAGGAAGCACTTGGGATCAAGAAATTTTCTCTCTAAAGGCCCCCATACACGGTCCAATTGGTTGTACAGCGAAGTGCGGTTGTACAACCAAAACTATCGATTGTGGGCCGGTCGGCCGAACAAAATACATTGCGCTTATAGGTTTGATGAAAATCTGGTTGTACAGCCAATTTGACCGTGTATGGGGGCCTTAATTCTCTCCCTCCACTTTGACCACAACAACAAAATACATTGTCTAACCCGGACAGAGGCGTAATGAAATTTGTTCAGGTTTTGCGAATGGTCTGCTTCAAACATTTAGCCAAGTGAAGCGTTCTCGCCGAGATGGTTGCTGAGAAACGATATCCCTCCCGGTTTTTGAATAAATATAACACAGCCACTTACGCCGTTTATGACTAGGTCGAAAAGTTGAGTCGAGATTGAGTTGAAATTACGACCACCGTATATGAAGTTGAGTTGAGTTCACTTTGGGTTGAAATAGAGTTGAATTGATTCAAAACATAACCTCAAATTTTTGTGGAAAAATTATCATTTATAGATACGTAAAAATTTAGAATGAAATAATTTATTTTTCCTGTACCAGAAAAAACATCAAACACAAAACTAACGCCGACTGCAGACTTCACGAATAGTAAACAAACAAGATAAATATCACTTCAACCCAATTTCAATTCAACCTGCGTATATGAGGTAAAATTCAACTCAATCCAGGTAGGAGAGCTGAGTTGGGTTGAGTGGACCCAGTTTCAACTCGACATCCGTTTATGACTGGGTTGAACCCGGGTTGAACCTGGGTTGAACCTAGTCATAAACGGGGTAACTGTCCAGGTTAGACACAAATACGTAAAGAATGCTATGCTTTAGTGTTGCCAAAATGGTTCCCAGTGTTTAATAAATTGCACTTCCTCGTCTTCTCTATTCAAAGGGTTAACCGGACTGGTTTCGTCGAGTTTTCTTGAATTTAACGAAACTTGACTCAACCCCTGGTTTCCATGGGCGCTTAATCTGAGTAAACTCAGGGGAAACTCTGCATGGAAACTCAGTACAGGACGTATAAATACGGTTCAACTCTGGTTGAACTCCCATGAAAACTTAGCAATTCAGCGGTGTTCCACAATTCGAGTGCAACTTAGAGGTCGTCCATTAATAACGTGAGGCTTTTAGGAGGGAGGGCGACCCGAATCTTACCCAATCTCACGTGGGGGAGAGGAGGGGTCACGGCATATATCACGCTTTTTTTCGCGTTTTGTTTTCTGTGAAGAAAACCAAGCTTAGGAGTCGCCCTTTGTACTACCAGCTTGTCTTGTTGTGAGGTCATGGTGCAATGTCTAGTAGTAAGCTTGGTTTGAAGATAAGCATAGGAAAGGTTAGAGGGGGTCTGGGGGTGCTCAAGGAAATGTCGATGAACCTTTCGTTTGAATTCTAAGAAGTTATAAGAGTTATGGTTGGGCTGTAGAGTATGCGGCTAGCCTTATGTTGCGGGGAAAAAAATTGCCGTGCAGACAGGATGTTCTAAATTTCAATGGAGTATTCGCTCTGGCAATAGCAATAATGTATAGCGAGGGCTGGTACATTCCTAAGCTTAAAGGAATGAGCTTGATGTCACGGAAGGTGATTTTTGGGCCGCCTGTCTAGATATACCAATTGTATTTAAGGCGGGGCCGAAGATTCGCAGATTGTAGCTAACTGGAGAAGGAACTTGCATCTCTTAAGAAATCCAAGGCATTGCAAGGCTTGTTGGGCGATGTAATTATCTGAAAATATTGTTTTCTATTGTTCACGACTGATGAAATTGATTAACGCTTGCATGAACGGGTAATGGACGCCTTAAGTTTCCCCTACAATGTTAAGAGTTGAGTCAGCGGTTAAGCCAGCCCTAAACTCATGCCGTGAACAGCCGCGATCACCCGTGAACAGGGGTGTGGATGGTTTTCTACTCTAGTTTGCTCGTTGTTTTCCGTTCTGAGTAGATACGGTGTTAATTTACGGTGTGAGTGTCTCGAAGTTCTGCGATGGTCAGCTCAACTATAAAGCTTAAGATTCATTAAGTTTTGGCAGAAAATTAGCCAGTCTACGTGCAATTCTAAGTTGGCTTAAAACCATTGTAGTTAGGCATTTTCTTGAATATTCTTTAATCTGTACAAGTAAATGTATTTATACCTTACTATGCATATAACATAAAAAAAACTACCACACAAAATTCTGCCCAGCCTGGGTTCCGAGAACTGTAATAGAACCGGTTTTGCGGCAATTATGGCATCATGTGAGAAGACTCGCTAGCTCCAACCAGACCAACTGCATAAATCTTGACATTTGCAGCTTGAATCGAGCCTAAGTTCTAAGTTGCGGATCGAGCCTAAGTTCAGTCACAAGCGGGCGACGAGATAACGCAATTCAGAGAAAATATAACAAATTTTAAGACAGTTTCACCACAACAACTTTTCTGGGAATAAAAGTGAATTTACAAACGCTAAGGAAGTCTAGTAAAACTGGGCGCCAAACAATTCAAACTAAAAACGTGTGAACCCTTGCAGTATTAAAATCGTCCGCGATATAAAAATGGCAGATAAAAATACAAATACAGCATACATAAAACTAGTATCAGAAGAAACTAAGCAATGTTTTTACTGCTATAAACCACTTAATTTTACCCTGCTTGAAAGTGCACTTGAATATTATCACCTTAAAATCGACTTTAAGAATTTACGTATATATTGGATTCGTAAGAAATCACCCGTTTACTTTATTCCTAACTATTATTTTACTATTTTTAGATGAAGAAAACGATAAAATTGAAATTCCCAATGACTACTCTTATCAAATATTCCTAAATAAAAGCAAAAACTTGAAAATGTATTTGGCAAAGGGCAAAGGTGTTAAAATTTGTAATAGATGCAGAAAGGTACACGCCCCATATTATTACTGTAAGTGCAACCATAATGTTGGATGTGTCGTGAAGGAAGCAAATGATTAGGGCGGGCGTAAACTGAAAGTTACCGTGGCTTCTTTCTTCCGTGGAGAAAGCCAACTGAGTTTGATTTTAATAAAATATCTTTTTCTTGAAACCTTAACTTTTAATTAATTTTAACTGTTAGATTCCTAAACTCTAGGGGTCCTGATTCACGCCAGCCATCCAGCGTTGGCTGGATCAACCTCGCTGTCGCACCCCTAGATCTTATATGTTGATGTCCCATGATGCCTTTAAGGCCGGCGACCAGAGTCCCCCCTTTGTTCTTGCAGTATGTGTAGCGTGGTCTAAACTGCGTCATACGATGGACTCTTCGCTTCCATTATCTTGCTTGCTGCCATCCCTATAATACCATACCCATACTTTTAACAGGGCATTATGAATGCAGGATTATTTTTCTTCTGCTCATTTAATCCCGCACGTGACATATTGCAGAAACAGCTGTCTTCCTTGTTGTGGCCTTTTTTGGTAGGGTTCTCAATCTGCCTTTCGTAAACATTACAGCATTTAATCACGGTCTGCTTCTGCGAGAACTGGCCTCATAAGCACATTTTGCTCTTTCTGCTCTTAAACTTTTGCCAGGTTTCTTATCTAATCGCTCTCTAAAGGTTAAACTAGGTGGCTAAAGTTCCTCAAGTGCCCTACCCTACGTCGGAGTCCCCCAAAGCTCCATTCTTGGGCCACTTTTATTCAGTATTTTTATTAACGATATTCTAAGATTCACGATGCGCAGCTTTATTTCCCTGCGACAATAGATGAAATACATATGTGTGTGTGCTGGTAAATATTAAATTTGCTGCAGCTACATAAATACTTCGAAATCCCAGTGTATTTGCATCTCTCTCTCACTCTGCAGCTCTTCATTCTTCCTGACATTTCTGCTATCGCATTAAACTCGCTGCTATCACATTAGTTTCATTTTTAATAAAACCTACGAACTTCTGTCTAAACTTTCGTCATAATTGTAGCTTGTTGAAAAGGGCTGTGCGTATGAATTTCATTAAAGCCTTACTACTACCTCTTCTAACCATCTATCCCTCTCCGCTCATAAACTTGAAGTAGAGTTTAACGATTGTGTACGTTTTGAAGTTACGCCGTTTCGACCACATTTCACCCTACTCGAACTACGTTTTGGGCTGGTTCCTAAGTGACTATCGTAAAGCCGGCTCTACTCGATGCTATAGCAGGCTCTACACGATACTATGAACACCCTCCAACGTTTGATGGTAGGACGCATCGTGTGGCCGATACTCGAACTACGAATGCCCAATGCCAAAGTTGGTGTTTGAACACGTTCGGGCTGTTGTCGGTTTGAATCAATTCGTCAGAAATAATAATTTAATAAATTTTGTGTCTTTGCCGCCGGCCTGTTTTACCTTTCTTGCCGTGCTCGTGGTCATTTGTTCCAGTATCCGAGGTATGTTGCTCGTGTTCCTTAATATTTTTCCCAAGTGAGGTTATTAGCTTATGCTAAACTTAAAGGCTCAAACAGAACCAATCCGTTCCGTTCGCTCCGCACGTTTTTTCTTTGTTATTTTTGACGTTCCGTCCACTTGATTGTGGCTACCGCTCCGTTCGTCTTATGGAAAGTTTATGGAAATAACAAATTTCCAACGGACGAAACGAAGTGGTTCTGTTTGAGCCTTTACTTTGAAAGGGCTGACCCAATCATATTAGCACATTCTGTATTATATACTGAGTTTGCATGAGAGTTCAACCAGAGTTGAACTCGAGTTAGAAGTCATGGAAACAGACACAGTTAAGAGTTTTCGATAAACATTTTCAACTCAGCTCAACTTAACGAAAATAGGTAGGTCGCCCCTCGCTTGGACGTCAGGAGCCACTTTATATTTATTAATAAATACTTTTAGAGATAAATCTGAAATAAAATTAATTGATGGAAAAAGATGGACGGAGACGGCCGGCAGAAATGGAAACGCATAGAGCTACGTCGTGGAGTTGAAGTGTCATTTCAACTCAACTCGACTCCCATGGAATACAACTCGACTCCCACGGTAATACTATCAGCATCATTTTACACGAGGAAACACGAAACGAGGAAACACGAAGCAAAAAGTTTCCTGCAAGCTTGCTCGGTTTGATGGAGAGGGATGAGAGAGGACTTGAAGAAACACTTTCTCCCTCAAGCCCTCTCTCATTTCTGCCCTTCAAACTCAGCAAGCTTGAAGGAAACTTTTTGTTTCGTGTTTCATTGTGTAAAATGGGCCATAGGATAAATACCTGTAGCCAAAACAAATTTGAAACTGTCAGCTGCAATGCTACGTCGTGCACAGCTGATGATAAACATTACAAATTGGTCGAATGGACGAATGAATTTGTTATCATATGCATTTTAGTCCAGTCACAAACGCCAGTCTTAAGGTGGATTTACATATCCGACGTTTTTCTGTCGCGCCGCTCTTTTTTACAATTTCGACCAATAGGAAACAATCTCTGCGACATCTTACCGTCACGGGCAAGAGCTGAAGGAACTTCAACTTTTCCTGTGACAGCGTCGACAGCGTGATAGAAACAGCTGATTGTAAGTAAAATTTGAGGTTATGTGTCACTGAAATGTTTATTTATTTGAAACTGCTTGGTTTTAGTCCACGCAAAGAGAGGTTTTATTTAAAATAGTTTGTTTGTTAATTTATATTTTTTAGTTACTTTTATTTTTGCTCTCTTCAAGTCCGTTATCAAAATTCACGATTTTTTTTGGCCGCGACAGATTTCGTCACAAATGTAAATCGCGTATTGATAATCTGCGACAGAAACGATCTGCTGTGATACGGCGCGACGGAAAAATGTCGGATATGTAAATCCACCTTTAACTTTCGAAATTTGTTGTGATTGTCAAGTAAATAAATCAATAAATCTCTTTGCGGAACTCTCGCAGCGTCAAAAAAATCTCCTGTATAAAAATGGCAAATAAAAACTTTTTAAAATTACATTTGCAAAACAATACACGAACGTTTTACTGCTATATTCCAATTAGTTTTTCGGATTTAATATCTGTAATTAAAAATTATTATCCTAAAGAAAACGCCGAGACACTCCGTAAATTTTGGATGGGTAATAGAAATTCTTGATTCATTTCCAGTTACTTTATTCCCACTATTATTTTCCTGTTTTTAGATGAAGATAGGGATACTATTGACATCTGTAATCAAGAAACTTATCAAATATTCCAAATCAAATCCAGGGACATGAAAATTTATTTGTCAAGGGAGCAATCTGATTTTCAAGAAAGGACATCAAATTCTCCCGACCAAGTGATTCACCATGGAATAACTTGTGATGAATGCAAAGCGTATCCAATACGAGGCTTTCGCTATAGATGCGCTCAATGTGATAACTATAATTTATGCATGAAATGTGAAGGCAAAAAGAAGCATAGTGAACATATAATGATACGCTTAGTGCAGGAGTATGATTCTATGTTTGCTAGCCGTTTCCTAAGAGAAAGAAACCTAATGCAAAATGATAAGGCTCAATCTAGACCGCTTCATTATGGTCATGAGGCAGTATTCAACAGTTCCTATCCTATGATGAATGATTTGACTGATGCTGGAATTCCTGTGAAGCAGGAATCAGCATCTGCTCCACCAGCCGATTCTAATCAAAGCAAGCAAACTGATAAGAAACAAGAGCAAAAGCCACCGACTACACCCCGATTTCTATTTGCTGCTGCAGGAGCTCCAAGAACTCCGACAGGTGAAATTCCTGTCATTAAAATTCCTACGATCCCCATTGATTCTGAATGTATTAAGGCTGGTGTTCAGATTATAAACAATATCAGTCAAAAGTTCGCTAAAATACCCAATCCTAAGGTAAATAATGCTCAAGCAGGTAGTAACAAGAAAGATGAAAAGCAGAATAGTAAGAATATTAAGCCAGAAACTCCAATGGCAGAGAAATTCACACAAATGCCAGCTGATGAAGCTAATGATTCCGTAAATGGAAATAAAACGACCAGGAAAACTAAAGCCCAAAAAAGTAACGGTAGCAAGATTTCAGGATCCCCAGATTCACAGCCAGGCACAAAAAAGTTTGAAAGAAAGGACAATTTTGGAGGAGGAACACCAGTTGGGAACGACTGGAATGCCATAAACGTACTAAATAACAATAAAATGCGCGAATCTGAACAGAGCACAGCATTAAGCTCTTCCAGCTTTGGAAGTGTACGCACTATTGAGGCCTCATTAAGATCAGATTCTGCAAATACAGTCTATGAGAGGCCTATGCAACAGCCGTTGGATATTGATATGGAACGAGCTCCAGCAGCTGCCACTGATCCTGAAGCTCTGACATCAACAATTGAAAAGAGCACAGGATCAAGCTCTTCCAGCTTGGGAAATGTACGTATTATTGAGTCCTCAGCAAGATTAGATTCTGAGAGGCGATGGAATATTGATAATGAGCAAATTGCAGTAAGCGTTCACGTTCACAATCTAGGCGCTCCGGTGTCTGTCGTTACTCCGAAATCTCCAGTTACTTCGACATCTCCAGTTACGCCCATATCTCCAGTTACTCCAACATCTCCAGTTATTCCGACATCTCCAGTTACTCCGACATCTCCAGTTACTCCAACATCTCCAGTTACTCCGATATCCCCAGTTACTCCATCGTCGCCAGCTACTCGGCAATCTCCAGTTGAAACCCTTCGATACCAAATCGTCTACCATAAGAGTAAGATTAAACAAATAAATACATTGCCGCTTTCTATTATTATACATCGTCCTATTTTCAGAGAAGCATATTAATGATGCAATTATCACAATGATGTCGATGGGGTACAGCAATGAGCGACAGTGGCTGGCTGATCTATTAGATAAAGTCAATGGGAATATTCCAAAAGCATTGGAGCTTATTAGACAAGCTCAATAAAGTGGTTATATGACTAATCGAATGATTTGCATGCTGATTGTAGAAGGATCGATTTACAAGGTTGCGGTGGATTCGAATGACCCAAATATTAGAAGTTTTTTTGCTTATATAGTATGGCTTAAGATGACTCTTGATGTTTTACATTTATTATTATCCTATGTGTAACAATATATACAAATGTCTAGTCTATCTCGAGAAGATAAAGGTCGTCATAAAACCACCATCTATTCTAGGATGTTTTTTTAAGCCCTAAAGAAGCAAGGTACTTTTTAGCCGCGATGGGGTGGAAAAGCAGAGGGTCTCATGCAGCCTGAGCGAGTCAACAGGAAAAACTTGAAAACGATGTAGAAAGTTCTAGACAGGCACATTAGAGAAGGTCTTACAGCTAACCCACTTAACTGCAATTTGCCTACCGGCCGGGCAGATCTACAGAGATTGCCATTCATGTGCTAGTAAGAGATATTGAGAAGTCCATCAGGTCCAAAGAAATCTCTCTGCGCCTTTTCAGACATTAAAGGTGCATTTGACAATGTTACCTACGACGCGATCAATGAAGCAGCAGTAAAAAAAGGCATTCATCCCCCACTGCGAGATGGATCATGCCGCTTCTCAGCAGCAAATTGATAACTGCTGAGATGAATGGTAAATCGATTACGGTAATGGCTGCTAAGGGCTGTCCTCAAGGGGGCTTCCTATCACCTCTCTTATGGTGAATCGGGATCGACGAACTTCTTGCCGACTTGAATAATCGGGGGATTGGGGGATTTAAAGCACAGGCCTATGCAGACGATATCGTCATTACGATTAGCGGCGGTCATGATTGCACCGTTTCAGACCTCATGCAAGCCGCTATGTTATATGTATGTGCGCTGCTGCTGCCGCAGCAAGAACTTGGGTATTAGCTCACAAAAAAATGTCATTGTACCGCAGAAGAAGAAGGAAGCTAAATTTAAAAGCTCGCTCTTTGGATGGCAAAGAAATGGTTTTCTTAAAGGAGGCTAAATATCTAGGCGTAATCCTGGATCAAAAGCTCTTCTGGAAATCCCAGATTGAGAGTAATTGCCAAGGCGGCTTTACATCTCTTTATATTTGTCGTCAATTTGTAGGAAAACCTCGAGTCTCAAACCCAGGTTAATATTTTGGCTATATACGACTGTCGTAAGGTTCATGGTCACGTATGCATCCATCGCATGTTGGGTCAAAACCAAGCAAAAGGGTGCTATGATTAAGCTGGCCAGGGTGCAAAGACCGGGCTATCTTGTGTCATGGTATCCCTAGGCCCTACTGAACCCGCTAGGCCCGCTACACCTGGTAGTGAAAAAGGACGTCTGGCGTGGGCGCTGCGTCTACGGGAGCTATTCTCCTTTAAGCCACGAGGCCTTCTGGAGCATTTATCGATCCTCAAGGAGCTAAGCCTGGAGCCAATGATATCATTGCCGATAACATTCCTGCCACTCTTGACTTTGACAAGCCGTTTACGACGATTATTCGAAGTAGGTCAGAGTGGCAACATGGCAGGCCTCTCTATAGAGGAAGCACGGTCTTTTGGGATACGGAGGGTTCCAAACCCGATAAAGGGGTAGGGCTGGGCGTATATGGCCCAAGGAGCAAAATATCCATGGCTCTGGGCATTCCTCACTGTTTTCAGGCTGAGGTACTCGCCATCCGGGTGTGTGCTCAGACTTGTATTAATAGAGCTCCAGATAGCTCTAACATTGTTAATTTCTTAGACAGTCAAGCTGCCCTGTTGACGCTGATGTGGATTCCGGGCCACGAAGGGCACATTGGTAATGAAATTGCCGACAGCTTGTCTAGAGTAGGGGGAAACCACTGACATATAGAATGGACTGCTTATGAGAAATTTTTCATGGCACCAATTTGTTCCATAGGCTACAAACCTTTTTTCACTCCATGTAAACACCGGAATCACTTTTGAAATTTACATTTTTTTAAATACGTACTTAAAACATTAAAACAACACAAATATTTTGTTTAAAAAAATTAATAAACACTATTTTCACTTTTTCACCTTTTAAAATGCCTTTTTTTCATTAATTTGCAAATTTTAGGTCTGTTCCCATACTTTCTGCATTCTGTCACTTACTGCAAGTTGCTTATTGAGAGGTAGGGATGAAATAAAGAAAGTACAGGAACATGTTTCTGCAGATTCTGCAGTTTTTCTGAAATCGAAAAGAAGAACGATTATTCTTTTGTTTTTAATCTGTTTTAGAGCACTTTACAAACATCTAACGTTTACAACGAACACGGCAATCCCAGTTTTGACATTTCCATATTTCAAAAAATTGCTGCAGCAGGTTACAGCAGCTTGTAGCTTCTGCAAGTTTCTGCTTCTTACTGCAGGGTGGGGAAATGAGTATGGCGGCTGCAGTATAAGTACGGGAACAGAATTCTGTTAAGTAATTCGAAGCAACTTGCAGATTCTGCACTTTCTGCAGGTACGGGAACAGACCTTTTATGTGTATCTGATTTAAGTTCTTAACGCCTGTTTTAGCAACTGACATTCTGTATGTCAAAATCCGGGGGCTTATGGGGAAAAGAGCAAAAGATATAAACATCACTATACCCGTCTATTTTTTTCTAATTGATTTAACGCAAAAGATATAAACATCACTATACCCGTCTATTTTTTTCTAATTGATTTTATTTCTGAGTGCTTCTGTCAGTTTGGGGGCTTATGGATGAGCGAGCGACTATACCTTTTTGGTGCCATCGGTTTGTATGGGAATAATTGCTGATGAGCAGTCCATTATTATATGTCAGTGGGGGAAACTCATCACATATCGGTCCGGAGCCTTTCTGTAGCTTAGCAAGCCACCCCGTAAGAACGGCCATCAAAAATTGAGTCGACTAACTGCTTCTTTATCACGGGCCACGTGATTACGTATTTCCATCAATAAATCTCACCAAGCCCTCTCAGGGCACATTCTACGAAAAGAAAATAAAGCATTAACAAAAAAGAGACTCTGAATGGAGTCCGCAAGGCAGAGGTGTTGATAGACCGAGGAACATCCAGAAAAGAACATTAATGTATGTATGTTTTTATTTACATAAAATTACTACGAATTTTAAATACAAAACTTAAGTGATTATCTGTAAAAGATTTTTACTTTAATTTTATGAAAATGCAAGTTAACTTTACTTCAAAACGAACGTCCATATTATCCTCTTCCTTTTCATTTAAATCGTACTAATTTCCCCCCCACTAAATTTCTGTTATTCAAATGAGAATGCAATATAAATATTAATTAAACAAAACAAATATAATAATTTTTGCAATTTCCACTACCGTGTCGCGCCAGTTCACTGCCGTTTTTTTACCGCTCGTTTTTTCGAAAATATCGAAAAACCAAAATTAAATCATTTCGAATTGCATATTTTCGAAGATCAGTTAATAAACATTTCTAATTCAAAACTAAAAAAAAACCTTAATAAAAATCAATATTAAATTCTGTTTTCTTTAATAAAATTATAACTATATATAATTAGTATTTCACTGTTTAAATATTCCAAAACAAATTGATTGCAATTTCGTTTTAAAAAATAATCTCGCACGTACTGTATACAAAAAATACCCTCACAAAAAACCCAAATTCGAAATTATCAGCTGTGTTCCGCCACTGCACAGCTGACTTCAAATGGTAAACATCCATACAAATTGGTCGAAATGCAGAAATGAATTTTGGTATAAATATAATCCATTATTTTGAAACGCAGTTTAGTCCAGTCCCAAACGCCAGTCTTCTGCTCAACTTCGAAAAACTGTGGTCATTGTTCTTAGTCAGCGGAGATAAATATTCAAAAAGAATTTCATCATAAAAGCTTTAATCGAGTTTGTTAAAAGTGAATTGGCAAAATTGAAGGGAGTCTAGTGAAATTGAGTACCTTCTAGAATAAAGAACTACCTTTATAAGCCCAACAACCGTGCGGAATCCTCACAGTGCAGAAAATCTCTTGTAGTGTTCAGCGAGTGGCAAAGTGAAAATAAAAAAATGGCGAATCAAAATTTCATAAAATTGCAATTACAAAGTGCTGAAAAGCGGGTTGCTTACTGCAGGTATCCAGATTTTTGGGGGCAGCTAGTAGCTGCAATTGAAAATAATTTCCCAAAAGAGAACGTCGAGAGACTCCGTAAATATTGGATAGGTAAGAAGAAATGATTCATTATTTTTTCACTCGAACTTTGTGAAATAATTTTCCTTGTTTTTCAGATGAAGAAAACGATCAAATTGAAATTTTTGATGCGGACTCCTATCAAATATTCAAGTTCAAGTCAACAAACAAGAAAATTTATTTAGAAAACATTGAACGTCCCATGGAGCCCGATTTTGTGCCAACTAGCCAAGAGAGGGCAAATTCAACAACCAGCCCCGCTGAAAAAGCGATTCACTATGGTGTAACCTGTGACGAATGCGAAGAATATCCAATCCGTGGCTATCGCTACAAGTGCATTCAATGTGATAACTACGATATATGCATGAAATGTGAAGCAAATATGAAACATAGTGAGCACATAATGATTCGCTTGGCACAACATAACGAATCTGTATTTGCCACTAGACGTTTAGTTAGAAAAATCAGAAGAGGTGTAAATTTAACACATGATGAGAAGGGTCATACCAGACGTCATCATCGTGGTCATGGAACTGTATTTAACAGTTTATATACTATGATGCATGATTTGGCTGATGCTGATACAGATATTCCAGAAGAGCAGCCAGCAGCATCTGCTCCGCCAAAAGAACCGAATCAAAGCAAGAAAACTGATAAGAAACAGGAGCAAAAGCCAAGGTGTTCACCGACTGCACCTCGATGCCCATTTGCTGCTGCTGCAGGTGCACCAAGAACTCCGCCAGTTGAAATACCTGTCGTTGATATTCCCATCGCCATTGACAGCGAGTATATTAAGGCTGGTGTTCAGATTTTGAGCAATTTTAGCCAAATGTTCGCTAAAATGCTAGATCCGATGGGAAGTGGTGCTGATGCCGGTAATGACAAGAAAGATGATACAAATGAAAAGGACAATAACAAGGACAAGCCAGAAGCTCCAATGGAAGAATCGACACAAACTCCAACAGTTGAAACTATAAATTTAGTAGATGAAAATACTACCAGCGAAGTTGAGGCACAAAAAGCTAACAGCAGCCAAGATTCCGGATTTCAAGATCCCCAACCAAGCACAAGCAGGCCTGTTCCATCAGAAGAAATAGAATCCGTAGCACCACCAGCGGAAAAAAAATCCGCAAATATGGA
Organism: Thereva unica; assembly: GCA_949987705.1. NCBI lineage: Eukaryota > Metazoa > Arthropoda > Insecta > Diptera > Therevidae > Thereva > Thereva unica. Next base: position 4,514,815 of record OX465285.1, read on the forward strand.
GGACAAGAAGGAAGGAACACCAGATGAATTCGATTGGACTGTCTTAAACGCACCAACTGGCACTAAAAGGCGCGAATCTGGCCAGAGTACAGCATCAAGCGCATCCAGCTTGGGAAGTGTAAGCATTGTTGAGCCCTCATCAAGATCAGATTCTGCAAATCCAGACTATGAACGACTTAGGCAACAGCTGTTGGACCATATTGAGAAAGAGCAAGCAGCAGCAGCAGCTCCGACTGCTCCAGTCGCTCCGACACCATCAGTTGAATCCCGGCAGTATCAAATCGTCTATCATAAGAGTAAGTTTAAACAATTAAATACATTTTCCAAATTGTTTACTATATCCTCCTTTTGCAGAGAAGCATATTAATGATGCAATCATCGCTATGATGTCGATGGGATTCAGCAATGAAGGGCAGTGGCTGACTCATCTCTTGGAATCAGTTAATGGGAATATTCCACAAGCATTGGACCTTATGAAGCCAGCTCAATAGGGTGGTTGTGTGTGAACTGAAATTGTATTACTATGTGCTAGCTGTGCCAGGATTGCTGCTATGCCCGGGAGTGGGACTATTCAAATACCGTTATTTTTATTATAACCGAGCTTTTTAGCTTACATTATATCAAATATGTTATATATGCGTGTTTATTGATTATATTCCTTCGATTTAAATAATAAATATAATATTTTATCCAAGCAATTTAACGAGTTTTTTTTTGTAGATTATTTTTGATAAGGACTTTTAGTTATCTTTGGCTTCGAACGACTCAAATTTTTTTTTTTTTGTTTTTATGGGGCTGCAGGTGATTCATGCATACGTTTTTTAAAAATAGTAGATTATATATCAGAAAAACAAAAGATTAGCTTTATATCTTCAATTGAAACAGAAGATGTGCGGCAAATTTTGTGGAGTTAGTACAGTTCAAGCCATAAAGGCATTACTTCGGTCTGGCGTCATCGATGTGACCGTAAAAAGCGTGCTCATCAGAGTTTGAACAATTGGGCATATGGGTCAACGAGCTACCGTCTCGGCATTCTTTGAAAGGAAGGTGACTTTGACAAAGCTCACTATCCAAATTACAGGCTATGGAGGGTGGACAGCATTATACCGAGAAACTCCTGCCTATCGGTTCTATAGGTCTCTAACTCAAACTAAAAAACTACCTCCTTCCTATCTTTCTTTTCGCGTGGCCTTCTTACGCTATTTCGTCACGGGGCTTGATCAGCTATCTGTCTTATTCAGGTACTCTCTGCTGGCAGCTATCTAGCTGCTATCCTCTCTTCTTTCGGTTTATCTCTGCCTCTATGAACCTTGCATTGCTTCCCACCTTATTCCCCACATCCTCCGACATCATCATCATTTTCTCCAGTGTAAGTTGCACCCAGAACCGGGGCTTGGGTATTTTGCGCCCGGTGCAGTATGCTATATTGCGCCCCATCAGCTCTTCATTTTTTATCGCAGCGAAGGACAATGGAAAAAGACACTGTTCCATTAATACAAGGAAATAAAGTCACGGGAACACTTTTTCAGTTTTTTAAAGATTTTTTGAAATTGCGCCCGGTTCAACTGCACAATTCGCACCGATGAAAGCGCCGCCCCTGGCTGCACCTCGAGCCCTGGTTCCAGCACAGCCCTTGTTTTGCAAACTTCGTGCTTTTAAAGGGGACTTACTTCGCGTCCTCTTTATCTTCCGGACATTCTCGTTCAACCCGCAGTGATGAAGATCCGTTTGCATGGGTGCGTGGGTGTGCGTCTAACTCTGCCGTTGTCTGGTCTCAAGTCCAGGTTGTGAAAGGAGAGTGGTCGACCTGCAGAATTGACCAAAATCGGGAAACTGAAGAAGCTAGGCAAGAAACCGCATGAATACACGTACCAACTATTCACGAAATAATGCTACTGCATTTGGGGCAGCCGATGCACCAGCGGCTATCGGAACTACGACTTACCGGGTCCGGGACATTGACGATCGCCCCGCCAAAAATCGACGAAGCGATGACGCTTTACTATTCCGGTGGTGAGAGACGAGGGGCCGGCAACGGGTTTATGGTCGATCGACGGGCTATCAGTAGCGTTATCGCATTCCAACCGCTATCGGAGCGTTTGGCGGTTATAACGATCAAGAACCATATCGTATCCATTTATGCGCCAACCGAGACTAATCCGGACGCGAACAAGAACGAATTTTGCGATCAGCTTCAACAGACGCTGGGTATGATACCTCGAACCGAATTAATAATTCTCGTGGGGGACTTCAATGCACATTCAGGAACAGATCGAGCCGGCGTGGAAGCAACGTCACCTTGCGAAATCCATTCGGCAAAGATTCTACGATGTTAGACTATGTTTTGACCAACGCAAGATTCCGGTCGACGCTCAAAGACGTACAATGCGTGGGCCCGATTTCGAATCGAACCGTTATCTTGTTCGAGCGAAATTACAGATGCGATTACAAAGAGCGAAGAAAACGGCGCCACCACCAGCCAAGAATAATTGGGTGCACCTACGGGAATCGGTCATCGGACGAGAGTTTCAAATGGCATGATCCAAAAAATTCGCGGCGCTCGCAATACCGGACGATATCGATGTAGAAGAAAGGCAATTGTCGGAATCCATTGCAATAGATGTGCAATGGAATTGTGTCCACCAATCCGTTAACGGCCGTAGCCACGCATCTCGGACAGCTTTCTGGACCACGTAGATCAGCGGTATTTTTCAGATACATCATAAACGGAAATAAATTATCTTGTTAATCAGCTTGCAAAAAAGAATAAATTTTTATTTAAAAAAGAAGAATAACCATTAAAAAGAGCGGAGTTTGTAATAAGCAATTTATGACTCCTCCTCCTCGTCCTTGATGCCGCCATGAGTACTAAACCAATGATTAAAATCTAATCGTAATAAAAGTTGAGATAACGGCGTTGAGCATGGCGCTAAAAAAAGGATAAATATTTGCAAAAATTAATCGAAAGATAAAAAAAAAGTTATTTACCAGCTTTTAATCCGACAAGAAGGCTCATGAGTTGTTCAATAAGTGTTAAAAGCCTACGGAAAAAAAAATGTTTTTGTTTGAAAAATACTTTGATTACAAATAATGTGTGCAAAGCGTTACTCTTTTTGAAGTGATTTTGATTTTTCTATATTAGTTTTCCCCATTGGGCTTCCTGTTGTTGATAATAACTTGCAAAATTTTTCACATAAATGAAAAATTGTGTTTAGTATTGAATAAACTGGATTTTCATGTGGCTGTATAACACCAGACTTGACATATTCATCCTTAAAACAACAAAAGAAATTAAATGGTAATGTTGAATTACATTAATCATATTCTACTTTTGTTAATAAGAAGCAAAGGCTCATAACATTTGCCTGAAATATGCTGTGGGCACGTTGGATATGTTCAAAATCGGATGAGTTGAGGACGGTATTCATTAAAATGCTGAATTGACCTATAAAATATGAATCGCGAATTATTTAATATTTATAGTTGTATAGTTTAGTTACTTTCTAGCACATCAACTTGAATGTAATACTGTAAATTATCAAGCAGGAACATCAGCTGATTCCTTAGTAATAAAACGTTAACGTCTTCGTTTTTGGTTTTGCGATTTGTACACCAGACCATATGGAGCTCGTACTGCATCTTCTTCACTAGTAATAGAAATCGAAAGAGTTCATTATATCTTTCGATGACTTTTGGTGAGAATAGCAGGTGCAGTGGCCAATTGATTTTGTACTGTAGATTAATATGCTGCAGATAGCCGAAATTTTCAAATTCATCTAAGTCACTTTCTTTGGGAACATTGAGCGAGAATTGTTCGAGATCTTCTGTGACATTTACACTGTGCGCAGCTGACTGGAAATAGTTTAATTTGATTATATTTTAGTTTTTATTTAAGGTATAAGGCTAGACTAGTAAAAAAGAAACTCTATACATTATTTTGTGACTAAAATAACATGTTATCAAGCTTAGGAATCACCTTTTGTACTACCAGTCTGTCGTGTAGTTCAGGTCATGGTAAAATGTCTAGTAGTAAGCTTAGTTTGAAGGATATAAGAGATTAGGAAAGGTTAGAGGAGGTCTGAGGAATGTACGAGTAGATGTCGATGAACCTAACGTATAAACTCCGGACTTCTAGATAGTAGCCCGCGATTCTGGCTTAAGCGGGAACTTTTTTAGTAGTTCCTAAGCTTATGTCGAAATCCATGTGACAACGACGACGGCGATGTTAGACTACGGTTTGATCAACGCTAGATTCTGATCGACGCTCAAACACGTACGTGCAATGCGGATGGGCGAAAGTTTTAAATGACGTTATCCAACGAATTCGCGGCGTTCGCAATACCAGACGATATCAATGTAGAAGAATGGCAATTAGCGGAGTCTATTGCAATGGAGTGGTATTCACCTATCCGTAAACGAACGCAGCCATGGATGGCTGTCAGGATCTCGTCGATCAACGGAAACGAATGAAACACGTCGATTTTTAACAATACCGATGATTGAACAATACCGACGACCTGAAGTTCGATAGAAAATGAAATCGGAAACGCTGCGGCCGATATGGAAGAACCGGCTTCGACGCACGAGTACCAGGTGCTGTACCAGACAATCCGGCGGTTAGGCGGCAAAACAACATCAACAAACGACAGCTTCAAAAAATCGGATAGAACTTTCATGACCTCTTCTCCCCATGGGCTTAGGAAAGACCCTTATACTTTCGACAATCTATTTTTTCTTATAGAGTGCAATGTCGAACAGCAGCAGTGAGGGAAGCACAACCAAGCCGCGATATGTTATTGCACCTACTCCCAACCATTACCTTAGCGACTCTGACTTCGGGGCATCGAGATATAACTCGCAGGAGTGTTATGCCTCCTGAAACGAGTTGAATCTCATCAGCCAACCGATGACATGCGCTTGGTGGAGCGAGGAAGGACTAGCGAAGGCCTATGACAGGAGGAATCAGGAATGTAGAGGGGAGAAGAAAGAAGGAAAGTTATATGGGTGGACAGTGGAAAAGGCGAAGGACCGTGGGACTGGCCGGGATTCGAACCCGGGACCTCTGGAATAGTAGTCAGGCGCCTTACCCCTAGACTACCGAGGCCCCCTAGTCTAGGGGTCTAGTTTGGACCTTTACTCGTTGGTTTGGCTATAATAGCCACTAAAATTGACCCTATATAACAAGTGCGCTTAAGAAACTAGTAAGTTATAAATTATTAAAATTAAATACTTTAAAAAAAATCACTCTTACTTACATCAAAAGCCTTAATAATATCCCGTATTGTATTTTCTGTAACAGCACCTTTACCAATCGTGTATGTCCTCTTAATAAATTCCAAAAATAATTCTCCACGTCCCAATAGATAAAAATCTTTAACCAATTTCAATTGTTTAATTAAATCAGCTTGATCAACGGCAATTTGCGACAGGCGCTCCGTAACATATGACTTAATTTCATCAACAACTTTCTCGCATTGCGATACATTAAGTGTTTCTTGCTGTAAATCTTGTATTTTCTTAAAGAATATATGCTCTTTCTCATTCCATAATGATCCCAAAATTGCAGATTTCTCAGCTTCATTCCATACTTGGGTTTTTTTATTGGATTTATTAGCATCAACCTTGAACATAAGAACAATTTGTCCAATAAAGAAAACATTCTCTGCCCAGCTGCGTGTTAGATAATTGGGTAGATATTCATAACATATTTCGTATCGCCATATTTCTGCATATGTGCTAGCACCATCCTATTTTTGTTTTGAAATAGTGTGATTATTAATGAATTGTTGTTAAGGATATATAGTCTTACAGAAATACTTGTAGCAGTATGCCGTCCGCTGCCGGAGCTTGTGCACCGTTCACTGCTTGTGTTATTCTTAAATTCCGAGCCTTGTATGAAGAATTCTCCATAAGTATCAACGATTTTGCCATATAGTATCCAATGGGCTAATTGCTTTAAGAAAATTAAATTCACGGACGATTGAATTCTGGAATTATGCAAAATATATAATAAAATAGATGATCTCATCACAATTGTTATACTAACATTTTCATAGCTTCGGCAATTTTCTTGTTTCCATGCAGCATATTCTGGTGGATATATTGTAGTATTGCACAGCCATGCAGCTTCTGTGACTGCATTCCTCTTATTAAACGTTGTAGATAGTGAAAAAGTGGCTGAAATGCATTCACTTTTTGATAGACAAATAGCAGCGATTGTGAAGGATTTTGCAGGTATCTCTTCTCTAAATCGGCGATTTCTTGAAAGTAATCTTCTAATACCTTATCAATGCCAGCAGCAAATGCTTGCAGATAAAGTCCTTTTGGTAAATTATCTATGTGGGTTTTATTAAATACCATTATTACATTAAATTCCTTAAAATAAAATGCTTCAAACCTTCTGGATCATAGTTTAAAGCAGGCGTTAGCAGATTCCCTCCGTATTCTTTCGTAAATAAAGCTATTTCTCTATGCTTTTGATATATTTCTATAATCTTTTCAAGGATTTTCTTTTCGCCAGGATGTATAAATTCAGAACTAACTTCCGATATCTAACATTAATATAAGAAAACATTTTTATTTGTTTTAAGAAAATTTTGTGGTGGTTTTTTACCAGAAAATCTTCAATTGGTAGCTTTTTTGCATAAGGATTCATTAATGATAATAATATATCGTGTATCATTTTGTTTTTATTGTATTTAAGTTAAATTCAAGGATTAAAATGCACTAAAATAAATTGATATAACGCAAATTTCTTTTAACGGATTTTAGCTGAGAAGAAATTTTTTGGGATTTGTTGATATAACTGCGAACGAATTGTCAAATAGTTGTATTTTTCTTCTTCTTTAATATTATAATTTGTTTATTTCCTATTGCAGTATGTAATACCAGTTCTAGTACTTCTTTGGTTCTTTTACTGTAAAAAGTTGCAAAAACTTCCATTGTATTTACGGACTATTTCTCTTTATATTTTTGTTTACGGCATTTGTATCTCACTTGTAGATTGTAATTCTTAAAAATGAAGCCGTATAATTATATTAAAATTTTATTATTGCGGTTTATATTAAATATTTGTACTGTCGCCGGGTCTAACGGTTTTTTCGTGGAGCCTGATTTTTGGTCCACACATTTTCTTCTTCTTTATCTAGGGCTCTATTTCCAGCGATAATCATTCGATATTTGATGCTGTGACAGATTCTATGCTCAACTGTCAAAAATACAGGCGGTAACGGCTCTACACAGAAGAAATATTTTTCATAATTAGTTTTTTCATCAATAAAATGGGTGACACGTACTTTACAGAATATGAAAACTTAGAAGTGATTCTCCTATTCCAATAAATCAAAAGATAAATTTCATAATATTTTTATTTCAGGTACATGAGCTTATGTTAAAAGACCGCCCACGGCAGGAAAGCTACTACAATGCGATACTCAAGAATGAGTCCCTTTTCAGAGACAAGGTAGTCCTAGACGTTGGTGCTGGAACTGGAATCCTATCAATATTTTGCGCAAAGGCTGGTGCTAAGCTAGTATATGCCATAGAAGCATCAAAACTTGCCTTAATTGCTGTTGAAACTGTAGAAGAGAACGAGCTAACATCGGTAATTAAAGTTATACATAGTATGGTAGAAGATTTTCACCTGCCAGCCGGAATTGATAAGGTTGACATAATAGTATCTGAATGGATGGGATTTTACTTACTCCACGAAGGAATGGTAGACTCTGTACTATATGCCCGTGACCACTTCCTCCGAGAGGATGGTCTTATTTTTCCACAATATGCAAGCATTTATGTAGCACCATGTTCAATTCCAAGCCTTTTTGATTATTTCGAAGATGTTGATGGTGTAAAAATGACTAGATTTGCTGCAAAAATGCGCGAAAAGAAATCTCAAAAGCCAGAAATAATGGAAATACATCCAGATGATCTGTTGCATGAAGGCATAGTAATGTCGTGGTTTGATCTTAAGCAAGTAACAAAAGAAGAATTAACTGCAATCACATTTTCACAAGTTCTTACCATTGAAAAAACAGGAAATCATCAAGGTTTTTGTATTTGGTTTGATTGTAAGTTTCCATCTGGTGAGAATCAAGAGGCAGAGATTCTATCGACAAGTCCATATGCACCTCTAACTCATTGGAAGCAGTGTGCAATTGTCTTGCCAAAGAGAGCTACGGAAAATATTGAAATTGGTGAACCGCTGGCGTTTCAAATAACAATGACTAGAGTGGGGAATGACTTGAGAAAGTAAAATATATAATTAACTGATTTGTTCTTGATACTCTATGGTTTACAATTTCATTTCAGATGCAACATAGAAATTGTTTTACAAAATCCAGACGATGTTGAGCATCCTTTACCTTGTAAGTGCCACATGACAAAGTGCATCTTGACGAAAGCACATCTAGAAAGTCTCGAGAAGGAATTAAAGGAAAGCGAAATGGAAAATCCTTCATAATGTCTTTATACTTATATATACCAGTAAAACTTTTGTACACAACTTTTTAAAATCCTAACAATTTCCTAAGCCCGATGTTAGCACTATTAGATTTTTATATCTAATGCTTATATTGTTTTGTAACTTTTTTTTTAAAGTTTATTAAAATATGAGTTGTCCGTGAATTTTTTTTTGCTGTACCAAAGGTTTAAGCTTGAATTGATGATTCCTACTAAGTTGTCGCTGCAAGGGCGAGAACCGACGCATAGCTTGTGGCCTGGACTGTCTTGCGTTTGTTTCTTGCCCAGAAATTGAAGCGTGACTTGGTAACGTCCGTTTGGATTACGAACATGTGTTTCATCGAAGATCGCTGGCAGGTCTCATTTTTCTTCTGCTTTGGAGAAAATACTTCAATCTCCCAAAAACGTTTGAGTTGCTCATCTAGACTTGTATCTATTTTACTTGCTGGGGAAAGCTGCTGTTTGATGTTGGCCCAATTATAATCCATCCGTATAGTCAGTGCCGCCGGATCGTGTTAGGTCCGGGTGGGTAGCCAGGCAACCAAACTCCTATCCTAACTACAATCTAACTACATACCATTAAGATCGTTGAATTGAAGTTCGGCCAAGGTAGGCTTTGATGTGCCTTATAACTAGGATACAGGATCTTGGCTTACCTTAATCAGAATGCTTGCAAAAGGTGTTTGTTGTATTGCCTGCCCAAGAGCCCCTTCATGTTCCGTCCTTTGTTTTTTGTGGCTCTTTTGGAATGTTGGAAGTTGATGTTCTTGATTTCAAGCCACTACCGGTGCCACTCCCTCAAACTCAAACCCTCCACCAGTTCAGTTCAGATAACGAAACTCTTTCTCTGGGGAAAGGCTTTTAAAACTGCTCAGTTTAGATGCATCTTAGACGGCTCTTATTCTTCTCCAATATCTCGAGGGACTTCTCGTTGATTTAGGAGAAAGAACGTAACTCCTCTTGTTAACGACGACTCCCAGTTTTCATTCGCACTATCGTCATACAGTCTTATTTGATTTTTTCCGTGGCGAAAAACGCGGCCGAGTTGTAATCCACCCTGCAATTTTTTAATCATTCGTGCGGACAACGTTGTCCGATGTACGCGAAGTAAAACGACGATAGTATAGCAGGCATAAGTGCTTTGAACTCTTACTCGAGTATTTGGAAAGAGGCGGGTTAATCGTATCAGACGTACTAGTTTAGCTGGCACATTTAATTCGAGTAGGATCTGAAGTATCTTCTTTCTCTGGGTGGAGTCGAATGCCTGCTCGAAGTCCACATAGATCTGGTATACGTTAACATTCCTCTCGCAGCATTTTTCTAGGAGTTGTTTTAGTATGAGGAGTCAGTCAGTGGTTGACCTTCCGCTCACGAAACCGGCTTGGTATTCGCCTGGTCAACTTTCTGAAATAGGCTCCAGCTTACTTTTTATGGAGGTTGTAAATATTTTATATCTTATAGAAACTAATGAAATTCCTCTCCAGTTCTCACAGGGTAATTTATCACCTTTCTTAAGGATGAGGCAAAATATGGCTTACTCCCAGGCGTTGTTAAAGGATCAATCTCCAAGCACATATAAAGATTAAATCACCCAAGAAAAAAATTTCACCAAAAAATGTCAACTGATTCAATCATAACGGCCTGTAAAATCTAGAATACTAAAAACAAACGATTTGAGCTACACAGCTGAAACTTACTGCTAAGGTTGAGTTGAGCGAAAGCTTGAACCGACTCTGTAATACCGGGCATAACTGCAGAACAATTTTGCGTAGTCAGTTATATCCGAAATCTTTTTTTTTTGCATCAAGCTAAAGTTGGTACTTTATACATATGTATATAACAAGCGCGATTGACGACTGGACTGGCAGTTAGTGCAAAAGGTGACTTCTTAGTTTAAAACTATCGCAACAAAATGGGTGCTTTCAGTAATGCAGTTTGCACATATTTGCGTTTGCATTAATTTCATTAAAGCAAGCATGCGTTTGCATAGAATTCATAAATGCAAACATGCGAAGCAAATGTGCGCAAGCTTTGCAAGTTTTTTGATAGCCCTGCGAATAATTTTCAAAGCAGAAAAGTAGGCACTTCGATGTCAAATTTCAAAGTATTGGTTGACAACAAAAAGTGGATGCGACGAATGTTGATAGCGTGCGGTAAATATATTGAAGAATTTTAAAATTGACAATTAACCAGCTAACCTAACTAATGCATATTTGCATGCATGCGCAAATGATTTTTTTTCCCTCCCATCTAAAAAAAATGAAATAACAAAAATCTGAATTCTCTGAATAACCTTACTAATACCGAATTATATCGAAGTTCAATAATTCCAAAACTAAGAAAACATTGTAGCAACATTTTATTGAATTAAAGCTTGAAGAAAAGTTCAACTATTTCCTCTTTTTCTCACATCTATTTTTTATTTAACATTGAAACATTAAAGACCAATTAGTTCTGGTATTTAAAAAAAAGAACAAATATTTTTTGCGGCTGTTTTTCTTTCACATTTTTCCCTTTAAATATTTATTTTAATATAAAAAAAGTGCTTATTTAATGCAAATATTCGAAAAAAATGTATATATAGCATTTTTAAACATTTTACGACAAAGGCAACCTGAATTTTAATTCCTATTATATTTATTTATTTATTTTTTTCTAATATTTTGAAATTCTACTTGAACCGGCAGATGCGATTAAAAAAAGGGGGGAGGAAGGGGAAAAGTTAATATTAATCAAAAATATATGTAGAAGGGGGAAACTAATTGCTTTGTTTTTAAAATAATAATTAATTCAAAAACTTACGTTATTTCTGATATATATAAGAAATTGGTAGGTAACATCCTCCACTTAAATTGAGATAATAACGATTGTTCTATATATATAATATACTTTGAAGGAAAACACAAGTTTGAATGAAAAAAATAATAATTAATAACGTGTTTTTTTTGTTGTTTTGTTTTTGGAAATTTAAAAAGAAACTTTTATAATAATAATAAAAAAATAAAAAAAGTACATCAAAGCACTGCGTCTAAGAATTTTTTTGTTTTTTGTTTTAAATAATTATAAATAATTTATGATTCTACCGCCGTGTGCTTAGCGAAATGTTTCTCCAAGTTTTCAGCATTGGCCCCCGAGAAGCTATCGACCTTCTGGCCATTCTTGATGAAAAGGAAGGTTGGCATACTGGAAATTCCATATTCCATAGCAATATCTTCGCATTCATCTACATCAACCTAAAATAATAATAAAAAAAAGATATTATTTATAAATAATTGTTGCTAGGTTTTATATATGTATTTCGGGGGAACTTACCTTGAGAACGACAACCTTATCGCCATATGTGTTTGCCAATTCTTCTAATTTTGGGGCAATTACCTTGCATGGTCCACACCATGTTGCAAAGAAATCTACAACAACAAGCTTATCACCAGCAGACGTTAGCTTGCCGGTAAAGTCTTCCTGGAAGAGAAGAAACAAACAATTAAAATCCACATTTAGACTGTTGATAATCTTTTAAGATATTTTCATTTTCTTGTTATTTATCAAAAAATTATTATTTATCAAAATTTTCACTTGAGTAAACGATAAGTAAGCACAGCTTCAAGGTCAATTGAGGGGCTCCATTTCAAACAAGTGCCGAAAAAAAGAGATTTCATGCTTCATGTGCTCGAGTGGAAAACTGAGAATTCGCAATGTTTTAATTATTGATTTTTCTCAATATGAAACTAACTAAAAATTTTGTGCCTCAAAATGTAAAAGTAGAAAAAACAGAATACAAAAAAAAATATTGTTTATTCACTTGGCTTAGGAGAAAACACGATTTTTTTAGCCGCGTTACTAAGGAAAGTATTAGTCAGAATTGGAATTGGGGTAATTTAGAATAAACAAAAAAACAAAAAAATACTGTGACTTAAAAAAATTTAGTTTTTTGTTTCTACTTCTGATATTTCGTATCTTATCACTTGTGGCATATTTGTTTTATAACCACGTAAGTGCATTTTAAATTCTCTCAATTTGTTCCTTTTACTTATCAGAGGTCGAAGCTTAACAAACCGGCAGTAATCAGTTTGTGTGTAATCTTTTAACTTTATAAAGCATGAAGCTATTGGTCGTCGGAGTTCATAATGGCCGAGTTTTAAAGCTGTATTATTTTAGGTGAAGGCAAAATCGGTTGCACTTCGAAATCTCTTAAATCTGAATGAAGACAGCAAGTTATCCGGTAATGGGAATGAGAGAAAAGTTAATAAAAATAGACTTATTAAAACATCTGGGAAACTTCCGGAAATATCCAAGGAAATTAAGTAGGTAGCGAGAAAATATCAAGGGATTTTTATGAAATTCTTGCAATTAATTATTTTGAAGACAAGGATCGAGCATTCCACTAACATAAAAATTACCTTTTGGATTACGAACCATCATTCTTCTTCTATTTTTTTGTAGGGAACATGACTTTTCTGCTCGATATCAATACACTATTTGTCGTTACAAATAATAATAATAAAAGCCTACGTGTGCTAAGATCAGTGAATCATATGCGTACAGTGGCAGAAAATGATGAGATCATTGTTTATGTGCCTCCAGTATCTGAATACTAAACTGTCTGAATCTAAAAACATATTGGCCCCGGTGCTGAAAGTCGAGTCGTAATCCGTGACGAAATGGAAAAGCTAAGTTTGGGTCTTTATACTGAAAGTCGTGATGCGACTGAAACGTCACTTCCTGCAAATTAAACGAGTGGTCGTGACGTGACGACTCGACTTTCAGCACAAGGGCCAGCTGGTTAGTAGTGGTAGACAGCTTTCTATGACATACTCTAACTACGCCGTCGCCTGGTCCCAACTCCAAGGTGTGGAAGGAGGAGGGTGGTCGACCTGTCGAATTGACCGAAAAAACTAGGCAAGAAACCGCTTTTGTAAAAGAGGCACCGACAGCAGCGTATCCGTTGCGGAGACGTCCCGCTCGGACCGCCAGCAAACGGATCAAAGAAGAAGATGATATACTCTCAAGATAGAGGGCACTGGAGACCTATACTATCTCAAGGGGGCTTGGACCGCTTACAATAAAGGAGGAACCACGGACCTCCTTAACATTCCCCGAAGAGATATTACTAGAATTATGACATCATCAAGGAACCACGCTGTCGCTATGCTACATTGTTATGGCGGCTCACAGGGTCAATGGTTGATCCATTGACATCAATGGAGAGGTGTTGCTGCTGATTGGAAATAAGGCAATGCTTGTTTTGGACGCATTGAATTCGATACGGTACGGCCCCTATCGAGAATGCCTACAATGTCCCTATTGATTGAATTCGTCATTAGTTAACGATCTTCAAGATAGGGTCTGGAACTTGCTTGTCTTACATTTCCCCCCAAGCTTAACCACTTAACACCAACGGTTCCAAAGTTGCGCTTAGGTTGGGGCTTTGTCGGCTTGGTGGTGGGATTCAACTGGCAGGACAAAGGGCGACTCTTAATGTTGAATTAAAAAAAACGCAGAATACCGTTGGAGAAGAATGAGAGTAGGTCATTTGTAAAGATAAAAAATAGATCAGGAGACCAAATTGACCCCTGAGGAACTCCGGTAGAGATGAGATACGGTTTGGATTTGATGTCAACGCGTAACCGTACCTGCACCAATAGCTTGGAGTTTAGCTAACGCCTTTCTTCCACGGGTGTAATGCGCGACTGTGAACCTACTTAGCTTCAACGACTACTAGGTGTGGTAGTACGGTCGATTGAAACAACTTCCTTGCTACCATCCCTGGTCTTCTTCTCGCTAGCGACCAATTCTCGTACACGCATCGATTCTGGGACGACATAAATAGCACAGGCTTGCTGCACTAGTTAGCACACTAAGTCGTGTGCAACTAGTATACGACATGTTGCGTCGACCAGTTTAATCGTCTCGTATACGAACTTAACTAAAAATGTATGTCAGAAACTTCCGAGCGATGGAGTTCGAGACCTAGCGGCACCGACAGGGGCGTATCCGTTGGACCGCCAGCTAACCGATCAAAGAACAGATCACCCGGGAATTTAAGCTTAATATTGATTATCGTCCAAAGGGAGAACTGATGCTGTACTGTTCAAAGCAAAGAAACCAACTTTTAACTGTTCAAGATTTGATGGAGTACAGCTACTAGCCTCGACAGTCAAGTACCTAGGTCAAGAACTGCAGACTCAACGTTGAGAAGTCCTATATAGCTCTATACTCCAGGAAATGCTTGGAAAGAAATGGGAACTTAAGACACGAATGGTGTTCGTTCTCACGCCGGGAACAATAGTATGGTAGCCAGGATTAAGAAAGAAGTGCAGCTGTACCAATCTAATAGCATTACGCTTAACGCCAAGGGGCGTAATAAATACCTTCCGCTGCCTTCTTCTACTGACCTCCATACCAAGTACCTTAAGCCTCTCGTGGCGCGGTCTTGTAGGGCTCTAAATTATTCCAAAATTAGAGTTGAACGGGAATTTAACGGGACGGGAGTGTAAGGATGGATGATTCAGAGACATTACTAAGCACATCGAACTGGAGAACTTCGACCAGAAATAGAGGAAAAGATTCGAGGAGGCCAAAGCTCGATTTGGGCTATACAGCGACATTGGAAGAAGAAGATTTCTAGGAATTTTAGTGAAGATATCGTAATTGAGTGGACTTGGCGGGCAAGGATTGCATAACTGTAGCGGACAACGAACAAATTTAAACGACTTTGTGCTAACAAAAAGTTTAACTTTTAATTAATTGCGCCATTTAAAAACATGTTAAGAATTTTCTTCAAAATCCGCCCGCCGAATCCTTGGTACAGACAATAATCGATTAATTAAGTAATTTACAAATTGTTGTTAACTTTACATTTATTATTTATTTATAGATTGCATGCAAGAAGGCAATGTACAATGTTTCCATATATCAAACAAGTGTTTAATTACCTTTAATGTACGTAAAAGCGTTTTAAATGACATCAAACATAACACCCGAGGGAAAAGCATTTATTAAAGTGTTTCGAGATTATTTGTAAAATAGATAAAATGGATATTTGCCAGTACAAAACTGATTAAAGCAGATACTTAAAAAAAATTACAAAAATAACAAAATTCCATAAGAACAGGATAACCGAAAAGGAATAAACAAAAGATCCAATCTGTGCTAACACTTAATTGATATATTTGTGGGGTACATCAGCATTTCTTGATTATGCATCATCAGTTGTTATACAGAAAGGAGTACAGCAATTTCCCCTGACGCATCAATTTAAAAATGAAGAGCATAAAACTACCTCTGAATCATTTCTATACGAGATCCGTTATGAAATTCCGTGTTTTTTTGTATTTTGGAGCTTTTGAATTGAATTTTTAATAATTCTGAAAAGAAAATCAATTTTTTTTATACCCAGTCATTCTCTCTGACACAAATATTCACATTGGTCAACTACAATCTACATAATATCTCGTGACGGAAAGAGGTCTTAAAGATAAGAAGAAAAAAACTGGATAGTATTAATATTGCAACTCACGATTTCACATACTACATTAAAAAAACAACAGAATTTCTTGCGATAATTAGAATTATCAATTAAAGGCTGCTTGAGAAACTTACGATCAGCCGCCGCAAAACCACGCGGAAAGCATCAGCAGCAGCTATGGTAGGAATTTCAAGGCTTCTCCAGCATTTCTTGACCAGTTTTGTTGTTGATTACAAATGAAATCCCAACGTTCACGCTGGAGTTGTCTTTTTTCTCTCGCTCCTGTCCTACCCCGATCCCAATCAAAAGCTACGCTTACGTCATTCTGTTTTAATGGCATAGTGTAAATGAAACGACATCGACTTAGAAGAAAAACTTGGCGGCCAGACTTAGTGGCTGACTAATGACAGAAAAAGTAGCGGTGGTTTGGTTTTAATAATAGGGCTAACTTTATAAATCAGTAGGCTGACAATTCCTGCAACAAACTACATACATAGGGAATAAAATCGATGATGAATCCCGGAATGGGAAGTAGCAAGTCAACCCCCATCAAGCTAATAAGTAATGTAGAAAAAAGCAAGTAACTAACCAATCAATTTGAGGGTCATTTGACGGCCACCAAACCTTGATGTGCTTAGCTTTTCTATTCCTGTAGAGCGCGGCTAACATGGTAACTCATATACGGATTATTACCGCAAATAATTTATGATTTAAAGTGTAGTGGAACAACGGGCAGTGCAAGCACCTCTTTAATGGGGATCCTTGCTCACTAGGAGGGAATGAGGTAATCGACAGGAAAAGTTATGTTCGGCGCCAGGTCAGCGCGAGAACGAGAATCCGATTCTGGGCTCGCGCGAGCATTTTCTCTCCCTTGTCACTTGTCAAAATTAAAACTTCACACCGGAAAAAAAATAATAATTTTATGTGCACTTAATTATGATACATGTAAATTGATCTGGAACTTACTTTATTCTGTACTAAGTGGACCATTTTGGCTCTTGACGATAAAATACCTTTACAACACTGAGAACCCAACCTTCACCAATGAAATTACACTGATAAATGGCGTGGACGGCGTTGCCGTAGCAGATTTGAAAGAAGATAAAAAAAGCTTCTTGTGAAGTTGGCTGTAGTTTGACTTGAAATGTCACGTTCAATGGAATTTGTTTTAATTTGTTGTTTTTTTGCTGCCCAATGAAAGTTAATTTAAAATATATATTTAATTCTTCTAATTATCAACTTTATTTGAAAATAATTGTTTGTAAAATTACTTAAAGTTAAAAAGGACGTAACTGTCATGTCTAGCACACTTAAGGCCCAATTACAATGACCGGATCAGAGCGGAACAGAATCGGATTGAACTGTCAAAGTGGTTTTCCAAGCATGCGTTTTCCATTTAACCGATTACAATGACCGGATTCAAACGCATTTGATCGCATCTGTGCCGGATTCGTTTTAGTTTGTTTAGAAATCGCCGGATTGAGCTGTCAAAATTTTGGTAAACAAACGCTGGGAAAGTTTAAGGTGTTATTTGGCTTGGTTTTCTATGTTGTTAAAAATGTTTTCGGATGAGCAATTAATCACAGAAGTGAAAGATTATGAAATATTGTAAGCCAAAGAGTGGATATAAAGTGACGTTTAAACGCGAACTGATCCGTTCATTGTAATCAGTGCAGTTTCCTATCCGTTCTGATGCGTTCTTTTGACATTTCAATCCGCGTAGATCCGGTCATTGTAATTGGGCCTTTAGTCCGAACTAAAAACTAATTAAAAACAAATGGACAGGTGATAAAGAATAAACAAGCGTTAACGAATTTGTTTTGTTTCAGGTTTAAAGTTATTTGTATTGTTATTTCTTAATAATGTTATATTTATTTAGCCAACAAGGCACACTTAAATTAAAATACAGACCAGTAAAACTGTCCTTATGTACATATTTTCAAGCCAGCGGGATTTATGTTATTAATAAGGATATTCTTCTTCTTCTTTAATGACTAGAACTGGGATCCACTTTTGGCCCCTCGCAACTGTTCTTTCCATCGGTTAGCTGCAATGCTAGAGTGTTAGGAGATTGTTCAATAGGGCGAAACATACCGGGCGTTGGGATGAATATAGGTTCACCCTAACAGCCTACAACAAGGAGTTGAGACATTTCAAAAGGGGAAACACTGTGAGAGCCTTCAGACTCTACCAAAGGCCACTAGACTCTAAAAGCTACTTTCCAAAGACTCCTGTGGGCCTTCTCAAAAGAAGGATGACTCCTACACCTCTAACCATGAAGAAACCTTGAGGTACTTGCTCAGCTAGCACTTTCCACATTCAATCCTCCAGACCGCTTATCCATTGGATGATGGGTGTAGTCATAGGACCATCCCAGACCGTTATTCCCGGAGTCTTTCTGGGAACATATTTGACCGTGACAAAGTCAAATGGGCAGTGGCCTCTTTTCAACCCTATAAATCCCCGGGAGGAGCTAGAATTTTCCGGCACTCCTTCAGAAGTGTCTCCATCTGATTCTCGACAACCTGGTCTGTCCCTTTAGGACCAGCTTCACCTGGGGATATATTCCAACTATTTCGAGAAAAATCGTGGTGGTTTTTATCCCCAAGCAGGGCAACAGACTCCTGAAGTTGTCTAAATTGTACAGACCTACCTTAAATTGTACAGACCTACCTAGCTTAACCCCCTTTCTTTTGAAAACGATGGAAAGGCTGCTAGACTTTCATATTAGGTGCCAGCTGGAGCTCTCCCTTCCTCTACATAGCTCCCAGCTGGCTTACTCGATGGGTAAATCAACAGAGGTTGCTTTACACCACCTGGTCAGCAAAATCGAAGAAGCCTTTCTTGCTAAGGAAACTGCTTTATGTGCGTTCTTTCACATCGAAGGTGCTTTCGATAACACAGGCTGTCATTCTATTTCTAAAGCACTGGATCTCAGAAACCTGAATCCTCACACTATTGAGTGGATAAATGCCATGCTTGTAGGTCGTGACATTTCTTCTACCCTAGATATCTCCACCATTAGTGTTAAGCTATTAAGGGCTGCCCTCAAGGTGAAGTCTTATCCCCGTTACTCTGGTCACTAGTTGTGGAACTTTTGACCAAACTATCTGAATCTGGTTTCGATGTCATCGGTTATGCAGATGATTTTGTGTTCATTGTCCCTAGAAAGTTTGACTTGACCATTACAGAGGTCATGAGAACATCACGCCGAGAAGTTCAAAGATGGTGTACCACGGAGGGTCTGCCAATTAATCCAAATAAGGCTGTCCTTTCTCTGGTACCTTTCTCCAAGTGGACGGTCTGGTACCTTTCTCCAAGTGGATTGGTCAGTGGACCTAGCTCCTATCTGCATCCAGGGTACCACAGTTCAGGTACTCAGACTCTTTGGGAGTAAAGTTAGACAAGAGACTGGAACTGGAACGCTCAATTGGACTGGAGGTACAACACAATCGATAAACCTGCTCTCGCTTATGCCACTATAGTCTTGCGGCCCAATACTAAACAGGTTACGCCGATCCTCAAGTGCGGCAAACTGCAACGGCTTGCTTGCCTCTCCATTACCGGAGCTATGCGGACCTGTCTCACAGGTGCGATGGAGACAATCATTGGATTGATAGTATGTTTCATCACCACCAATGATCTTTGCAAACCAACCTTTGAATTTCCTTGTAATCTATAAATCCGAAAAGCTGTTGATGCATTTTGTAGAACTTATATTTTCACATTCAAAAAACACAAAAATTACAAATTACAACAAAATTTACATTTGGTACTCGCAATAATATTACATGTGCCTTTAAGAGATTGAAATAAAATTCACTCAAAAAAACTTTAAAGCACACCTTTTATAATAAATATATATGTATATGTAAGTTGTAAATAAACAAAAATAATCATTCATCTTCGGAATTATTTTCATCATCCTCATCTATTGCATACAGTTCGTCTAGGGGAAAAGGTATAGACAATAGATTGTTATGAATACCATCGCCTAGACCAATTGGATCGGCGAAATAGATGTTAAACAAGCCCTCACCGTTTACAGAATTCCCAGTTACTGTTGCTTCAACTACATGATTTGGCATTGACAGTGTCGAATCACCTTCTTCTGGCACAGCTTGTTCAGATTGATCAATCGATTCATTCGCCGTTTCAGCACAGGCCAAGTCTGCCGCGACATTATTTTCATCAAACGAAGATGCTTTTGAAACATCTTCACTACCGCTCGAGTTTGGTACATCTTTATTTTCGGCATTATAGTTTCTTGGTGATTGCGAAACTGTATCGGTAATTGCTGGACAACTTGTAGATGCATGTTGATTCGATTCATCTTCACTTAACTCGACAGTTTTCATAATAGCTATTATCTTCAATTTATCTGGTGACTTTGGTTGTTTATGTGAGCACATTTCACAACTATCTGTCTGTGATGCTACATTAGCCAGGGTTGAACGTCTTTGAAGATTGTTAGTAGCTTGTCGCTTTCTGCGTGGTGCTGGTCTGATTGGTGTTATAGTTGGATCTATACTAATAATTTGTGTATTGCGACCACGTTTTTGTTGTCTTGTTCTAGTATCATTTTTCCAAGTACCCAGATATTCAACGGCATCTTCATCGGTGTCTGAATCGGATATTGGTAGAGTTTTAAAATTGTACTTGGCTAGCTTTCGTGGGCTTCTTCGTGGAGGCTGTCGTCTTCTTTTACTCATTTGATTCGATGAAATGAACCTTTTGTTTATAAAAAGAAATTCTTTTGTAAACTAATAAAATTTGACATTATTTGAGCTGGGTTACTAGGAAAAGTTTGATACTATATTTATTAGCAGGTTTTAAGTTTTTGTAGTTAGTTTTAAATACATGGGAGATGTGGGGCGAAGGATTAAACTAAATATTAAACAATAAAACTGATTCGAAAAAAACTTAATTTAAACTAAAATTTGCAGCGGGCGTTGGACCCCACCTGCAGACTCTGCCTTGCACGTTGTCTTGTTGTTCTTAGCCAACTCTACCACTTTTCGTCTTCCGCTACTCGGCTCTTCTCTTCTTTCTAATAGGCTCCAATGTGTTCGCAACAATAACGCTGTGTCATTCCTTCTACCTGTGCCCTTGAGAGTGCTACAAGGTTCAGTTCTTGGTCCTTTACTCTTCTCATTGTATGTTAATGATCTTCCCTTTGTTATGCATCGCTGTTCCTTCCATCTGTATGCTGATGATATCCAGCTGTATATGCTTCATACCCCCTAATCGGATTAAATCCTGTATTTCGGGGCTCAATAATGTCTTATCTCATATAAACGAATGGAGTTCTGCCAATTTCCTTAAACTAAATTCTAATAAATCCCAACTTCTGATGGAACGACCAAACTGAGGAGAGTCGAAAGTTTGCCTAGGGACAAGAAGATGCTGCTATACAACGCCCCGCCCTCGAGCGAACAGCTCATTCAATGGACAGATTTTTTTTCTGGACCCGAGATGTATATCGACGTCTCAAAGAGCTTGACGTCAATAAATCCACTGGATACGATAAAATACCCTCTATGGTTCTCAATAAATGTGCATCACCTTTGGCTAAACCTCTGCGCAAACTTGTTGCCCTGTCTTACTTCTCCGGAGTCTATCCACACTCCTGAAAACTGGCTCATGTTCAGCCTATACCGAAGAAATGTGACTCTAGCGATCCCCTAAACTACCGCCCAATAGCGATTACTTCTGTTCTCTCCAAAGTCATGGAGACCCTAATCAACAAAACACTAATGGAATATCTGGAAACCAACAAAATTATTCATGACAGATAGTACGGCTTTAGATCCAAAAGATCTACTGGCGACCTCCTTGTATGTCTAACAGAGCACATTCACCAAAGCGATCTTCTCTGGTTGCTCTAGATATGTCCAAAGCCTTTGACCGAGTATGGCAAAGCAGCTCTGTTGTCAAAACTCCAAGCTATTGGTATTCACCTAGTTCTAAGAAAATGGATTAAGAGCTTCCTTTCTGACCGTTAAATAAAGGTAGTATTGGATGGCATCGAATCTAACCCCCACACCATCTCAGCCGGAGTTCCTCAAGGATCAATTCTTTCACCCACACTTTTCATAGTATTCATAAATGATCTGCTGTCAATCCCTTCCAACCCATTGCTCAGCTTCGTTGATGACAGTACCCTGCGTTATTCTTACGCTCTCGAGAATATTAAGCAAGCATGTGCCAGACCTTGTCTTCACCATCGTGAACTCATGTCCAACTCTATCAACAGGGACATCGAACACATCCTTGATTGGGGCCGCAAGAATCGTGTTGAGTTCAACCCCTCCAAAACGAAGTACTGTCTCATTATTTATAAAACCTGCACCGACCTTCCTTCTGTCTCAGTGGGCAAAACAAATCTTACAGCTGATCCTTCTCTTAACATCTTGGGTATAACTTTATCTGAGAATTTGCGATGGAATGATCAGATATTCCAAATCGCTAAACAAGCATCCCAATGCTTAGGATTTCTAAAACTGCCTTAGCGTGGCTGGACAAAGTGCAAAGCTGCGCCATCCCAACCATCGGAGATGACAGCCTTTGCATCTCCATCGACTCTCTGAGCCACCGTAGGAATGTAGCAGGGCTCTCCATACTTTATCGCTATTACCACAGCGACTGTTCCACTGAAATTCAGGACCTTATGCCTGCACGGCAATATTTTTCCCGCAACACAAGACTAGCCCGCTCGGCTCACCTCCATACCCTACAGCTCCCACCCTTTCGCGCACAACATGTTCTTCTAGAAGTTCGTTTATGAATAGAACAACTCGACTGTGGAATAAGCTCCCACAGTCAGTTTTCCCGAACTCGTACAAGACCCAAGAGTTCAAACGTAAGGTTCATCGCCACCTGCTCCAACACCCCCCAGACCCCCCCCCCCCCTAATCCAATCATTTTCTTTTCTATCTTTCAAACCAAGCTTGCTACTAGACACTGAGCCATGACCTGAATGACGACATGACAGACTGGTAGTACAAAGGGTGATTCCTAAGCTTGGTTTTCCCACATAAAAAAATGGCGAAGTGAAGCCGGAACTGAACGGAAATCGAGGAGCTTCTTATGGAATACAGGGAGGTGGAAAGAGAGCTAAAAAATGCCATTCGAAAGAGTAAAACGGAGCATTTACCCCGATGCGACTTGGAACAAGTAAGACTTTCCACTTATTAGACACCTTATATGTTTTAGCGATTATGCATTTATCTAAAAAAAAATCTACCCTCGTAAATCTCCCCTTAAATCTCCTACTTACCTTTAAACTCATTGTAATATTCTTTTACTATAATTTTTTGTTGTCTCCCTTCTATAAAACCACAGTTTACTGACAATCTAATCTACAAATGCTCATCAAAAAGCTGTTCAAATACAAAACTCTCACTTTTCGTACACAAAAACAACCCCCAGACGGTCAGGTATTGGGTTACACATTTCGTTTCATCATATGTTTAAAAACATCCCAACAAATAGCTCTCTCTATAACAAAGTAAAATCCCAACAAATGCCACCCCTTTTTCGTCCTGGGCAAAGAACAAGTAGTGCCCATCGTATTAGTGATGATCACATTATCATTTACCCTTAAGTCTTTAATATTTGCACAATTATTAGGCTTTTATTGATATTAGAATCGGATTATACACTATCCTCTCACGTAGGGCATAACACCCTAGCCAGGAAGCAGAGACGCATCCTCATCAGCACGCATCAGGCAACACAAAAAGAACAGAATCCGCCGAACCGAGATCAACCAAAAATAAAACAAAAGCTGTTGGACACTATGCGGAGGAGAACACAATGCGGCCAAAACGCTCCTATCATGAGAGACATCCAGCGAGAGGGTGCGCAATCCTGCAATTTGATATTTGTGTAACCCGAATTTAAGAGGATGTTCAAACAATCCGGAATGCAAGCCCTTAAATGAACATCCCTAGGTGGATGTATCAGCCCTCCACGCAAATGGCACACAAAAAATTAAATTTATAAACATTGAGGGGATGATACGATCTGCCCTGCACTGCACTGCGCCCTTCTGTTTGCTTCCGATGTATGCAAATTAGGACAAATCGCTATAAATCAAGGATTGCCTCTGTTCTTTGTTGTAGTTGTTGTCTTTCTTTGGCTGGGAGGATTTTTGTTTCCGTTTTTATTATTCATTGATTATTGGAATATTATTCACAAATGAAATTTTGCACAGCCTTGAATTATGAGTGGCAATTGATGCTAATTTCACAGTGCACTTTTTGTTTAGTTGGAACCGATGGATAGATTTATGAGGAGCAGATGTCTTCATTATTGGAGAGTGGATTGCTCTCTGGGTACATTATGGTAGTCGATCAATTGAAATGCTGTATTAATGCATAATTTTTTATTTCTTTTTTGTTTCGAAGGCTTAAAGTATTACTAGAGGAATGCAGAAAAAATAATTTTGAGTGTGAAGTTTTTATTGCTCCAGCCATTATATGGGAACAATCTACCTTTCGGAATGTAAAAAAGCTTGGGACCCTTAATGCAATAAAAACTTTACATTCAAAACTATTCTTTTATTTTTTAGTTCATTTTAAAATAAAAGCGTATTTTTTAGTTTTTTTTTAAACTATATTTTTTTATTTTCCACTTTTTAGTCTATTATGTCTTCCGCCATTTTGTAGTGATATATCAGATTTAAAATGACGTCACACAACTTACTGTCTTATTATGCTCGTCCATTCACTTTCATTTGATACCAATCCCGAGGGCGTTGTAAAATGAAAGGTAAACCACCTTATTTTTTAGCCGCCATTTTGATTTTTGGAATAACGCCAAACATCTAATAGTATTCTACTTGTCATATCCTTTTATTTGATACCCATAACGAGTGGGTTGTAAAGAAACAGATTGTCCGCCATTTTGTGTTGGCCGCCATTTTGAATTTCTGAATGGCACCATAGAGCTAATTGCATTCTACTTGTCATACCCTTTCATTCAATACCCATATCGCACAATTCGGCAGCCATCTTGGAACTGCCATCTTGATTTTTTTTACAAAATGGTCAGATTGCATTGTCACGGGAAGTTAATCGGTTAATCAAGCCAGTGTAAGTGATTTTGACGGCTTAATATGGTTAGTTCAAGGATTAATATTGTTAAATGCCAAAGTCAATTCATAATTACAAATTTCGCCTAACAAATCCTCCTCTCATAATAATATCAAAAAACGTTTCAAGCCTTGCTGGTGAAAACCCTATACACAAAATTCATACAAAAAGAAATATTGAATAACTATAAATTTTTTTATCTAGCACAAAAATCACATTTTATCTACCCTCTCGGCTTTGTAGAAGAAGAAGAACACTTCAAAAACGACGGTAGTAAATTTACTGGAACCACAAAAATTACTGCTGGATAGTTTTGTACCAGTAGTCAAGGCAGGTAGCAGCCGGGGGTTTTGCCTCCTAGAACTTTGACTTCAAAGGTACTCAATAAAAACTCACTGCGAACACACTTTCCATTATTGTTATGAACAAATACCGAACAATAAGGTCCTTAGGAAATGTGCCTTGATGAGAGTGGCCATTATTGGATTGTTGTTGAGGGGAAAGCATTAAATGTCCGGAAAACCAGGAAAAAAGGAATTTTGTTATAATAATGATAATAAATCAGGAAACGAATTACGGTTCACAACAAAGGGCGGTGTTTCCCTGATTTTTATATTATTTTAAGAGAAGCTTCGATGTATCGAAAGTTTTTTTTTAAGTAGTTTTTTAAGTAGTACTTGAAATTTGGTTACTTTTTATCTTAAAAAAAGTGTGAACTGCCAAACTGACATTTCCAAAATCATCAATCAACCCTACTCAATAACAGACTCACATACTACAAAACGTCACAAGTCTTCTGACTCTTTTTTTATAACAAATTCCAAGGGATTCGCACCTCTGTAAGCCCTAAATAATCGCTTCCGATAACTCGATTAATCACCAGGATAATAGGAAAAAAATTTGCATAATTGCAAACATATGTAAATTTTCATCCATGATTTTGACAGCAGTCGCACGCGCACAGTGATTTACTGAAATCTGATGACGTCGTCGTCGCAGGATTGTAGAAGGCAAGCGCGTATTTTCAACAAAATGATCTCCTTTTGTAAGTATCGCCCTATTACAACTACTTACGTGCCCTTTAATTGGGGTAATCCCGCGACAATATGCAAATGATCAGGCGACATTAAATTAATAATATGCAAAAGTCCTGTTCAATCGAGATGATAAATCGCACCAATGGCAGTTTCTACTCGATATATTGGTGCGCGCCATCTATTAGGCTGATGTGCGTGGAGGGTTTTAAGAATGTCTCCTGTTTTGGGTAGGTAAACGAAGGACATAATCCTTGAATAGGGTGATTACTATTGTGTTTGGGACAACAATGCCAAGATTAAGGTGTCAATAGTGCCAGTAATCCTTTTGAAGTATTTTTAAGCAGCTCTTGGTGGTGTGTTATTTAGTGTGCGTGTTTTTTTGCGTTCATTGTAAAGCCGCAGTAATCTCATTTTGGCAAATTATTTTTGTTCGTCTATCAAATTTTGCAGATTAAAAAATTTTAAGTGTTCATTATAATTGATCCTTAAAAAGGATTGAAAAATTATTTAGTTTTTGAGTAACTGGGTTGTGTTGGTCTATAGTGGTAGGGATTAGGTATTTGAGGATAACTATTTCCATTCAAAATATGTCATGCAATCAGTAACGGGAGAAACATCATATACCGAGTTTCCATGCGAGTCGAGTTGAGTTGGTTGAGTTGAAATGACACTTCAACTCAACGACGTAATTCTATGGCCAGTTTTATCGAATTTCAAAAGGGAATGGGCGATGACGGCAGATTTTTGTAGGGGGACATTTTCATTTTTTGTAACTTTACCAGTGCGCCGTTTTTAGTTGTGTGCGCGAACTCAGTTCAGTCTTCTTTGATCTGTTAGCTGGCGGTCCGAGCGGGACGTCCCCGCAACGGATACGCTGCTGTCGGTGCCGCTCGATCTCGAACTCTATTCACGATTCGTTTCCATTCTTGCTGGTTCAGTCTACCTACTTTCGTTGAGTTGAAAATCTTTAACGAAAACTCTTAAAGGTGGATTTTACATATCTGACATTTTTACGTTGCACCGTATCATAAATGATCATTTCTGTCGCAGAATTTTAATATGTACGCGTTTTACATTTGTGACGAATTCTGTCGCAATTGAAAACAAACATCAGTTATATGTCGAACTGCAAGTTCTAGTCGAAAAGATTGTAAAGAGTAGATTGAAAAAACTATCAACTTCTATGTGCGGAGTTTAGTTCACCTGCTACCATCAAATATTACAATGACAGAATGCTTAATTGGACAGACGAGTTTTCGCTTATTGTTCCTTTTTTATTGATGTGACGAACTACGCTATGATCACCTTTTACAGTACCAGCTTTGGTAGCCTATGGATCACAGAGGTCCGTGGTTCGAATACGTCGTGGCATAGTCCTTCGTCTTCCTATTTCACCCTTAGATAACTTTCCTCCTTTGATCTTTTCCTGGTCTACACACGACAAAAAGTCCTTGACATCTATCCTGTCGTCGCCTTCAAGGATAATGAGCGAGGAAGCCAACTCCTGTTCGATCACAGGAGTCAACATGTGATCGCGGTTGGATGGGAGGCGTTGGAATAAAACCCCGTGTTGCAGGTAATGTAAAAGAGACTGACAGCTTCGATTACCATGGAAAATGGTTACCAAGTGACGTTAGCACTAAAATGACATTTCCCTTTTACATTATCTTGTTTCTATATACCGTTGCGTGCGTATATTATCTTTCCGACTAGAGCTTGCTGCTTGACATTGCACTCAATAATAGAACCGTCGACAGTTTGATAGTGATCAAATTTTACTGGAGCGCTTCATTCCTACGTGGGCTAAATGAAGCTATAGAGAAGCGAAAAGTGTCGCTTTACCAAGCGGTCCCCAACTAAATAACAATCATGTTCAATGCTGCTTGACCTATGCAATCGAACGAGATCCGGTCTATGGAATATGAGAATGGCATCCTTTGTAACGAAGCGCGAATCCTCTCCCAAAAAACATTTAGAAAAAAATATTCACCCAGCAGGCCAGGTGATTCTCCCTTTGAAAGCTTCACTAAGAAGCATTAAAGTCCCGACGATATTTCCAGCTATAAAAGAAACCGCTTCACCAGGCCAATTCAGTCTTTTACCAGACTCGTTCCCTATAACTTCTCCGGTCCTATACCGTGTCGAGTTGTACGATCAGGCAGGGTAAGAACATACACACACATAACACACATTCCCCACATAACGCATACCTGTGGAATATTGCCGAGGCCTTGTCGAGGTGTATGATCCGACAATAGGCTTTCCTATTGCGTCGATGTGTACAATCCGGCTCTATCAGACCACATACAAACCCCAAACCAAAGAAGTAAAATTCTTCATTATGGAAGCTACCAAATCTCAAGACTTTTACTATTTGCAGTGTGGTATTCATAATCTTACTTATCTTACCTGTCGTCGTCTGATCATTTGACTTTCCTCATGAGGAATTACAGGATTTTCTCAATTTGATATACTCATGACGAGCGACTCAATTGAGGAACATCTGTAAGATCTATGGGCAGATTCTGTAGCTTTAATTGCCTTCCTACTTTCCCCATTGAACCATATTTTCGGTAGAGTGAGAAATGAACCAACACATTCCTCCCTGTATGATATTACTGATACAGAGAGCGTCAGAGTTCGCAGTAAGAAAACGCAAGTCCCAGTCAGTGGTTTGGAAGAAGTGAAGATTGTGCTAGTTGGCATAATCCCTTAATGGGCTATACTTTTAGGATGGTATTCGTCAAAAATACAGGCAGACAGAAAAAAATACAATTCTTCATAAAACCGTTTTCATTATATTTTCCTGTCATTATAACAAAACAATGTCTGTGTAACTTATAGTGAACTGAAAAAAAAAGAAAATATTCTTTACAATAACGTTTTATAATTATAATAATAATAATAATAATGAGATCCTACAGAGAGAAAAAAATATTTATAATAATAAAACTGGGCAGCTTTTATCGAAATGACTAGATTACAACTGAATTAACAACATTTAAAGAATACGCTATGGCTACTTACGTCTACAAAAAAATATATATGTGTGTATGTATAGGCGATAAAATCGTATTTACAATCTTGAAATATTTACTACCAACTACAAGAAAAAAAAATATTCTATTTAATTTTGTTTTGTCTTAAAATACTCCAGTTACTTCTGGGCCCAGTTGAAAACTTTGATGGTACCCAGCCGTCGACGAGTCCATTTGGATATTCCAAATGTTATCCCGTCCCGAATTGCTATAGTAGAAGTCTGGACTAGTGCTGCCAGCTAACTGATATTGACTATCGAAAGTTTGGACGTTGTCAGAATAGGAAGAGTTTGGTGATGCTTGATTGCATTGTGTTTCGTATCCTGGGGCATAGTAGATGTTTTCCGTATGATCGAAAATTCCAGTAAGATTGTCGTATCCATTGTTTGGGAACTGCTGCTGTATTTGCTGGTGTCCGGCGACTATTTGCGATGGGGCATAGTAGTATTCTTCATATACACTAGAACTGCTTGTCAGGCTGGACGTATCGTCGCAGCTCTCGTACTTGCAGTGCTCCATTAGCCATTTGGTGTCAACGACGCCAGCAGCTGCAGGGGATGTTTCTTGGTTGTTGCTGGCGGTAGGATGGACTACTTTAGTATCTACTTGAGTACTAGGCACTGTAACTTGATTTTCATGAGGATAGAACGGTTCGTTAGTTGAATGATAGTAACCACCAACAGCCTGTCCAGTTTCTAAAGCTGCATAATGCGTTGTATTTTGTACTGTATTCGACGCAACATAGGTATCTGTGTAGGTGTGAGCATTTGGATTGGCCACTTGCTGATTCATTGTCTGTATGTAACTTTCGCTAACGTTGCTCCACGAATAGAATCCATTTTCTGGATATGTCATATAATTATTGTTAACTACACACGAGCACATCGGATTTGGGCAAATGCATTTTCGTTTTGTCGCTGGTGAATACTGTTCTGTGGTTGCTGCATTCGATTTGATTGGACTGGATTGACGTTTAGTTCCACGCAGGGTGCATAGCTTGCTGTTTAGGGCGGCGTCTCTTGCCAGCATTACAGCTAAGCTGCGTATTCTTCGGCCACCACCTAATGCACGCCTGGCTTCGCTTGATCCTTTTGCTTCTGGTTTGGGATGATCGTGGGTACCTTTGGCTTGGAAGAATATTGCATTGCCGGTTTGACGCCAGAAATGTGTGACTGGGTAGCCGCAATGTCCTCGGCATGGTTGGATTTCTAAGCGGCCAGTGCAGTTTCTAGAAGAAAAAAATAGATCGTCAGGTTAGTTATGGTTTGTTTTAAACGATTCGTTCACGAGAAAATTCGAACGGAAGGGGGCGATATGTGCAGACAGCCTATATGCATAAAGGTATATAACAATAACTAGCAAAAGGTTTATTACACGGATAAGTTCGTTTGTTAAAAATAAAAATTAAAAAATCACCCTAAAACTATGCAAAAAGAAGCAAAGAAATAAGACTTTAAAAAAATTCACCCTAACATTATGCAAGAAAAGAATAACTGGACAACAAAGGCGCTACGTCATTAATGATAGATAGAATAGAATGTTTCAATTTTTTTTACCAAATTTTAAGGCTTTTGGGAGAACCTTTTTCTTCTAAATAAAGGTGCCGACGGTATGCGCTTTTCCTATCTAAGTACTCCTCCATAGCTCTGGACACTACCTCCATAGTTTTTTAAGCTGAGGTGTACTCGCCATCAGGTTGTGTGCTCAGACTTGTATTAATAGTGCTCCAAATAGCTCTAACATTGTTATTTTCTCGAACAGTCAAGCTGCCCTGTTGGCCATTAAATGCCACAGGGTGCCATCAAAGACTGTCCTGGATTGTCTCCTATTCCTGAAATCCCTCAACAGCAACAGCATTGTTACGCCGATGTGGAATGCGGGCCACGAAGGTCACATTGGTAATGAAATTGCCGACAGCGTGACTAAAGTAGGAGCAAACTCATCACTTGTCGGTCCGGAATCTTTTTGCGGCTTAGCAAGCTGGCACGTAACAGCACTCATCAAGAACTAGGTCGACCCGTGGCCTGCTACAGAATTCTCCATAGATTGCTGTTTGTGTTAGCACATATGGTGATCACTGTTTTTTCGTCACCGTTGCCAACACCGCTACCCGGGTCGCGCCAATCTTTTTGTGTCTTAAAGCGGGCAATCTTTTAAATTTCAAGAGGTGGGACCTTCGAATAATAACAGAGCTCCTGACGGGCCACTGTTCGCTCCATTATCATCTTATCAGAATAAGTCTGCTAGTCGATTGTAGCTGTCCTGTGGGGCAGCGAGGAAGAGATTGAATCTCACCCATCGCGACCTCCCTGCTGCCGGGGAATATTTGGGACATGAATCAATTTTAAGCTATATTAAAAGCCTTAACCTTAAGGGTTTTTAACGACGCAATAGACCAAATAAAATAGTGCCCGCAAAAATGCCCCTAAACAAGAACAGACAAGTCCTAGAAAAAAAACGATTGGACAATAAATCTGAAATTGATATTCGGTTTTGTCCCAGCTGCTCTCTTAAGCGGCTCCGGTGCACCGTTGATATCATTCAGTTTGGAAGACCTATGCTCTGACGATTCTGATTTATACCACACGGTTTGGTATATTTCGCTGGTGCATCCCATAAACCTTGCGGCCGAAGACGTTCGAAAATAGACAACTGAATTACTTGAATTGAATTTATGGGGCATGCTTTATGTAGCTTGTGGACCTCATGTGGCAAATGAAGGGGATTACTCGTTAGGTTCCTCATGAGGAGTCCACAAACGATGGTAACCGCGAAGGGTGTCATTTAGCCAACTCAATAGACCGATTCTTCTTTGATTACGGAGGTCAAGCTGCATTGGACGTGGTAAGTACTTAGTGGGGGGACCGTTTGGTCAAACGACACTCGCCTTTGGAACGACTAAAAAGCAATTAAAAGAGGAGAACCAATAATAAGTCCATATGGGGTTCACATAAGGCAATGTTGCTAGTCTCCGTTATAGGGGCTTTACAAGTTACAAATGCCATAATAAAATTTATGCTGAAAACGGTGAAGGCATTTCATCAAAATCTCCTATGGCTCGCTCTCTTAGGGTGGTTTTACACAAGCGTACGGCGGTTGAACAGTTCGAACGAGCAAATGTGAGTTTGTGGGGAAAATGGCAAGAGGATGCGGAATTTCATCATCCTCTTTGACGATCTTCCTCATAAAGGACGTTTCGAGCACATTGTTGGGTGTGCATTGTACGCTAGTGTAAAACTAAAGTTTAATCATTGAAAAATGTGATGAAATTTTTGATTAAGTTCGGCAGAGCTGATATTTGCATAGCCATTGACCACAAAGCTGTTTTGAACCATTTACACTAAGCTACATCCAAAAAGGAACTCAATGTTCACAATCGTCAATCGACCTATTTTGAAACGTTTCGTAACCTGAGTCTTCACGAAGCCAGGATTGACACTGAGGAAGGTGATGCTGTATGTGTGGTTGGACTGGAAAAGAATCGTTCACTATTAGGTACTTGCAGTTCGTCAGACGATTTATTCTCAACTCTACAATGGACAACTAGAGAGATTACGCCAGGTAATTCAACAAAAATTACCGACGAATAGGCAAAGTGTTGTTTTCATCACGACAACGGCCAACTACAAACTTCTTCGATGACCGGTCAACGATTGGGAAAGTTTGGTTTGTGAAATTTTGATGCATTCACAGTGAAGTCCAGACCTGACACCTTCTGACTATAACTTCTTTGCAAAACCCCCTTAAGGCTCAATAACATTGAGCGAGTTTATAAGCTGCTAGCTGGCGAGTTTAGAAGAGCCGCCGAGTCAGCTACATATACCTTTTCAACTTGAAATTTGGATTAAACAATTTCAAATTGGGATTAAGCAGTTTCAAATTGGGACTAGTTTTTGATAATGCGCCATGCCTAAATCGAAGAAGTGTTTCAGGAAAATGAATTTGTTGGACATCGATTAAGAAATCAAATCGTTGTGAGCTGCGGAGGTTAGCGCGAACACCTGACGTCGAGCTATATACAACACTAATAAGACCTGTCTTACTATATGGTTCGGAAGTGTGACATTGCAGAACGCAGACGAACCATTGGTGGGAAGATTCAAAAGGAAAATACTTCGTTCGATTTATAACGACAGATGGATGGCATTTGGAGAAAAAGATACATCGTCAATGGGATTAAAATAAACAGACTACACTGGGCTGGTAATGAATGCCGAACGAGCTACAGAACAGAACCCGGCACAGATCCTGGTGACAGGAAAAAAACAAAAACAAGACGCATCAAGAAAAGATATATAGACGACGTCAAAGACAATTCAGAATAAGAAACTGAAAAAGACGAACCAGTGATCAATAATCATGAAAACGAACAACAATAGGCTGTCGATCTCCTGATAATGATGATGTGTGTGGCGAGACTGGAAAGTAATCATCCACTATTAGGAACTTCTAGTTGGTCAGACCATTAATTCTCTACGGATTACGTCAGGCAATTGAATAAAAATATCCGAACTGACTAATATTCTTTTGATGACCCGGACAAAGATTGAGACAGGTTGGTTGGAAAGTTTTGATGTATTTACCGAATAATCCAGACTATCACTTGTTTGATCTCCAGTGCTGCCGAACTAAGCCAACTTTAAAAGTAACCTGTGAAAACTAATTGATTCAGTTTTTCAATCAAAAATTACGGAACGATGTTAACATGATTCAACGCGAACAATGGCGAAACGTTGTCGATAATAATAGATCATATTTGGTTTAAACGCGAAGTTTTTCTCAGACCGATATTTTGGCCAACGTCAAAGATAAAAAATTGCTGTTGAAAAAAGGTTCCAACTACCGATATACACAGGTGATGACAAAAGAGAGAAGGGTCAAAGACATTTTAGTTCAGAAGTAATACAGTAGTAAAGATCTGATAGTTTGTTAATCCGAAAAGTTTCTGGTTTGAAATCCAAACCACGATCACTTTAGACCATAGTTGAAGAAGGACAATAGAAATCATATTCAAAGTTTTTAATGATCTTGTAACAACACACTTATTTGGACCTATTCAGAATTATTAATCAAACTAACAAATTTGCGCCAACAACTCTCAAAACTCCTTTACAAACCAAACAAAAAAAACTCCATCTACTCACCGATTTGGACATGGTTTTCCCTGTTGCTTCCTTCTAGCCTTATCGCAAATCGCTGGTCTCAGATGAACTCTTTCACCATTCGGCAAACGACACTTCGCGGTACACAACAGAACACCCAAACAACTTTTCTTCAAAATGTTTACATTATGATTATTTGTATTCCTCATTGCCCAGCCGGACGAGTGCTTCTTGGCATCCTCGCTAGTTGCCGAATAGACCAATCTACAATGTCCATTTGCCCATTCACAAAATTCATCAAATTCACTAATCACCGGCACAACAGTATCATTAATATCCCAATCGATGGTTACCCGAGACTTGGTTGGTGGACTTTCTGGATGATGACTGCTATTATTAACCGATGGTGCTGTCAATGATGACGCTGTTGTGGTGGTCATTATAACCATTTTTTATGAATATCCAAAAGTGAACTTTATTTTTTTTATATTTTGTAACTAAAGTATAACACTGTAAGTGGGTTTTGTTGCACTGTCTTCGGTCGGTGCTCGTCTTTATAATCTATCTTAGAACTGGGCACGTCTGTCCTGAACGAATGCGCAATCTCGACTGAAGTTGTAATCCAACATTGGATGCTCACCTTTTGGTGCTCCTTCCTCAACAGCTGGTAACCAGTCTTTATCCGGATATTTTCCTACGGTTTAGTAACTTTTTTTCGGGAAGGGGTACCCTGCTGGGTTTCAATACCACACACATCTAAAACCCCTAAACCTCCACGACGCACGGCATCTATCAGCGACATGCGCAACACAACCACAAATGAAGTCTACCTGAGCACCTTTTTTCTTGAGCAAGACCTACCACTCTATGTACCAATATCCGAGGGCTGGACTTGTGTATATCCGTTTTTGGATAACACCGCGTGGCTCCTCCTTCGGGAAATTACTACCCAGGGTAAAATGTTTTCCCGGTACTGTTTCCCATGGATGATGAAAATTCCTCTACCACTTTCTACATATATATAACCCTAAACCCGCTACCATTGGTCGGATAATTTGTTTAGTGTTGGTAGGGTAAATTTATATATTATGTTGTTTTATTTGGAAGTGTAACGACTGGTGTGCCGTGTCGTCGTCGTTCGTTGTCGTCTAATCACTGGGAAAGTTTGCAAAATGCATGGGGTGAAGGCTGTGGAGAAAATAGCTAAGTGTTAACTAGCAGGTGAGGTGAGGCTGGGCCGGGGTTATTTTATAGTGAAAAGTTGGGTTGAGTTTACCTGAAAATAGTTTTACTGTGACTCGAGAACATTTTCAACTTAACAAGAATCCCTGATGTGGAATAATCTAATTAAGTTCTTTTCTCTGGGGTTTTAGAGTTTTACATTTGTTTTATTATTATGAAAAGTATATATGTACATTTGTATATAGTATATAGTATATTTTTTCTACTTGGAAAAGTGGAAATTAATTAAAAGAAATTACTACAAGCTTTGTCTAGATAGAAACTGTATATTGGGTGTATCCTTTTTTAAGCTTGAAGTTTTTTTTATGGTTTTGTGGTGGAAATATACTGTATTCACCTGTGTTAAACTTATTTAAAAATCCTTTGAAATACTTTTTAATTATAAAAAGGCATATGGAAGATATAGGATAATGTGCATACGTAATACTTAAGTATAGTAGAGTCCTACATTAAGGTTGCCGTTTTCTGTTGCCACTTTGGCGAAACAGAGACACAACCATACTATCTTCTATGCGATAAAGGAGCTCAAATTTGCACTTCCACTTTGAGTTTGGAATGTAAACCGGCCTCTATATCGGGGTTCAAAGGCAACTAAATTGTTTGTAAGTTTCTTTAAATTTTCTCTTATTTTTAACCGACTTCAAAAAAGAGGAGGTTATCAATTCGAATGTATGTTTTTTTTTTTTTTTTCTATGTATGTTACGCGATTACTCCGCCAATTATGAATCGATTTTGATGATTCTTTTTTTGTTTGGTACGTTATACCTCAGAGGTGGTCCCATATAAATTTTGTAAAAAAATGGCGGTCGGTTCCAAGATGGCGGCCGAATTTTGCAATTTTGTTTCCCGACTCCCTTCATGGATATCAAATGAAAGGGTATGACGAGTAGAATACAATTTTGTAAAAAAATCAAAATTGTGGTTCCAATATGGCGGCTGAAACTAAAAGTAAAAAAAAAAAATTTAAAAAAAAAAAAAAACCGACTTCAAAACTACATATACCTATGCATGCATATGTACAAACTTAAACTAAAAAGTAAAAAATAATATTTTAATTACCTCAAAGCAAGAGCCTTAAAGGACAGTTAAAAAAATTATTGATATTTATATATGTATGTATCTTTTTAATATTTTTAAAAAGTTCATTTTGGAGTCGGTGCCAGCCAAAGGTATGTATTAACGTAAGTTTTCTTTTGCACCCAAGCTTTCAGGGTATGTATAAACGTAATTGTTCTTTGGCTGGCACCGACTCCAAAATGAACTTTTTAAAAATATTAAATAGATACATACATATATAAATATCAATAATTTTTTTAACTGTCCTTTAAGGCTCTTGCTTTGAGATAATTAAAATATTATTTTTTACTTTTTAGTTTAAGTTTGTACATATGCATGCATAGGTATATGTAGTTTTGAAGTCGGTTTTTTTTTTTTTTAAATTTTTTTTCATTCCTTACTACGGTTACCCCGTTTATGACGAATTTCAACACCAGGTTCAACCGAGGTTCAACCCAGTCATAAAGGGAAGTCGAGTTAAAACTAGGTCCACTCAATCCAACTCAGCTTTCCTATTTGGGTTGAGTTGATATTTTGCCTCATATACTGAGTTTCTATGAGAGTTCAACCAGAGTTGAATCTGAGTTAAACAGTTAAAAAGTTTTCGTTAAAGATTTTCAACTCTGCTCAACTCAACGAAACTCGGTAGGTTGTACTGAATTCACACTGGCAAAAATCACACGCACACTGGCAAAATCACGGCACACTGGCAAAAATACAAAGAGTGAAAATGTGTAATGCGGCACGCTTAGACGTCAGAAGAGACCTTCTATTTACTTAATAAATACTTTTAAAGAAAAATCTATAATAAAATTAATTGATGAAAAATCTTGGGGAAAAAAATAGAACCACATAGAGTTAAGTCGTTGAATTAAAGTGTCATTTCAACTCAACCATAACTCAGCTCGACTCCCATGGAAACTCGGTAATATACGCGTGTTGAGTTGTAATTGGGTTGAAGTGACATTGTTTTTTTTTGTTTCCATCCGTAAAGTTTTGTATTCGGTGTTTTTGCTTGCATAGGAATAAAAATTCATTTCGGTCTGAATTTTTACGCATCTATAAATGAGAATTTCACACAAAAATTTGAAGTTATGTTTTGATTTCAGTTCAACTCTATTTCAACCCATCGTGAACTCAACTCGATATCATATACGGTAGTCGAAATATCAACTCAACTTCGACTCAACTTTTCTACCTAGTCATAAACCGGGTACCTAAGTATCGCTGATTTGTGGGGACTTCGTAACGATCCTACGGGAAAATCCATCTATCGGCATGCGCCTCATTTGTTGGATGAGGCCCACACGCTAAATGAAGTATAACTTCTAGTCGGGTCTAGCTATTTTTTCAAAATTTCCATATCATACCTTAAACTACTAATTTGTTGTTTATCATTATTAAGGCCCATTTACATTCCAAACGTTAAGTGGAAACTTTCATGCAACAGAGAGAAAAGCATACAGCTCCAGAGCTGCGTCTCCACTTTGCGTTTGGAATGTAAATGGGTGCCTTAGGCTTTTAAAGTTCACATAGCCTTGTATTTGTTCCCTATATAGATTTAGAGATTTAAAATGGAGAGGTTAGGTGTAGGACTGTCTCCGGTTATTTTCTAAAATGAATGTCTAAGCTCAGGAGTCATCTTTTGAACTATCAGGCCGTTGTTGTCATTGTGGAATGTCTAGTAGTTAAGGAGGTTCTTCTTCGATGGTTCTACATCTCAATTCGAGTGTTGGCCAGCACCAGCTTCTTCCTCTAGAGGTCTCTCTGCTCCGCAGCTTGTCTCCAGCTTCTTGTATTGAGCAGTTTTGCTGCATCGGCCTTAATATTTCCTTCCCACCTTGACCGTGGTTTGCCAACTGGTCGTTTGCCATTTGGTAGTAGGTAAAGGGCTTTTTTTGGTATCCTTGGGTCATCCATTCTTTGGACATGACCGGCCCAATGTAAACGTAGCAGCTTGGCATGTGTCGAAAGTTTACACTCTTTGTATAAGTCGTACAATTCGTGATTATAGCGTATTCTTCATGCTTTGTCTTCATGGATTTGGTCTTAGACATAGCTGGCGTATAATGTGGGTATGGTGGGTAGCAGTACCCATCCGGAAAATCCCGTTGTGCGTCGGCTCAAATTTGCCGTGGAATGCCTACGTGGGTACACTTTAGTTCCTAGCTTTAAAATTCAACGGCCGTCATACCCCCTTAAAAAGCCAAGCGGCCGGTGTTCGCCCGTTGTAAGCCCATTTTATATTTTTACTTGGCTTGTATGAAAAAAAAAAAACTCAAGGAGGAATTAGTTATTGCAAAAGCCAACCGTCAACAATAACAATTTGGATATGAAACCGAAATTTCACGGCGCTGAGTTATCGATTTAGAAGTCTCGAAGCTCGACCTTTTTCTATGCAAAGTTTGATCCTTTCAAGGAACTGCCATTAACAACATAATTGTTCACCTTAAAAATACTCGCAAAATTCAAATGACTTTCCCCTTTCTCAAATTTATGATTCTTCTATTGAACCACAAAACAAATTCCCAAAATATTTATCCACCAGTGAATCACCAACAGAAATTTTATTACCTCCCTGAGTACCTAAAGCATTACCAGCTCACCGCAACAAAAGGATTCTCGTCAAATTTATGACGTCATTACCGTCATCGGTAATTGCTCTCCTAAATTAAGGCGAAAAATTTCACAGAATTAAAATTCACAAAAGCCAGAATGCAAATAGTTAAGTTTTATGGTAGTCGACCGATGGATGGATGTGCATTATGCAGCAAAACAGGAGGTAAGGAGCAAAAGGGATACTTTAAAGCCTGGGTGCAATTTTCTCATCACAAAAGGTCATGCTAGGGCATAAATTAAGGGTTGCCTGGTGGCAGGGCAGCCCCTTCGGTGTTCAAGTCATCAAGCATCAAATCTTCATCAAAATGTCGCCACTCTGGGCATATTGCTCAACGTTTAAGGTGACGGCGATCAACACCTCAGGACAAAGCGCCTTTTGTTTGGGAATTGTGCGAAAAATCAAACCGAAATCTACATTTTCATAAGATGCTCCTATCGCCTTTGGCATTGTGCAGCCGAAAGGATATGAAAGGATTTCCGTTAAGAGTTATCAGATTAGGAGGAAAATAAATTGAGAAAAAATATGTAAGCGTTCTTTTTGAGGGGTGCCGCTTTAACACCTTAGAATTAGAGTGCATTGTGCTCGTTTTCTTCGTGTCGTTATCTTCTTAATCTTGACTCTTAGATCACAGAAAGGAGATGGCGGATAACAGAGTGGAAATCCTGTCTATAGGTATTAAGTGCAAGGGAACATGTAATTTGTTGGATAATGCAGATTTTATCGGGGTGTTTTTTAAGGAGTAATTGTAGGGTTGGGAAAATGTTGTTTTTTGGTCTCAGCAAAATTAGAAGATTCCTAACAGAAAACGAAATCTGTAAATTGAAGGGCTTTCTTTAATCTATTAGAAAAAATGATTGGCAACCAACTTTTAGTTGTTCACATGAGGCATTGGGGCTAGCCTCACAGGGCCCTATCTGCACCTCGCCAAAATCCTAGTTGGTTAGAGGTCGCACCACAAAAAAGGGAGTCTCAAAATCGTTGTTTCAATGCGCAAGTCTCAAGTTCCCACAAAAGAGCAATGTCTCTATGTTTGTTTAAAAACACAATTAACCGGCTCATTTCTATTCTCAACAAGGGCGCCGCTCTCATAGGTGCAAATGGTGCACTTGCGCGGGCGCAACTTCAAAAAAAAAAGTGAGTGTTCCCGTGCCTTAATTTTCATATATTAAAGGAACTCCACAGAGTGTTTGTTTTTTGCATTATCCTTCACTGCGATCAAAAAATGGAGAGCTGAGGGGGCGCAATGTAGCATACTGTACCTACCGGGCGCAAAAAACTCAAATGCCGGCTCTGATTCTCAATCAACACATGCGCACTCGTTTCCCTTCTTTTATTGTGCGAGCTCTATGGTGTAATGTTTAGTAGTACGGTTAGCTCGAACGATAGATAAAAGTAGAATAAACTAAGGGGAGTTGGGGCATTCATTACAACGATGCGGTGAAACTCTTGGATTATGTAAGGTAGGTGTAACGATGCGGCCAGTGCGCCCGGAGCCCAATTAGCACTTTGGCGCACCATTTTTTTGTTAAATGTTATATGAGTTGTGTTTTTTAATTATCCGGATGAGCCAGAGCTGCAACTATTGGGGTTAGCGGGCTTGTTTATGCCTCCTGAAACAAGTGAATCCCGCTAACCAGCCGATATGGCTGGGAGGTATGCAGTATCAGACTACCAGGTTACCGAAGGGGTGTAACATCCGCCAGATAAAGAACCGACCTAAGCGGAACCTTGGGATCTTGCTTTTAACCGGTCCACCCGGCGAGATGCTTTATTAAGACTACTTTATGGCCCATTTTACACGATGAAACACGAAACAAAAAGTTTCCTACAAGCTTTGGAGAGGGTTGAGAGAGGGCTTGAGGAAACACGAAACAATACCATGAAACTTTTGAAGCAACTTTGCAGGAAACAGTTTGGACAGCTTCAGGTTTGTTGCTGTTGTTGTTTCTCTTATTTCTCTGGTTTCCCCTTTCGTATGGTTTTGTTCTTCATGAGCTACACTATAGCAAATCAGACTTTCTTTTTAAAAATCTCAAAAATCATCCCCAAAACTACATCTTATTTTCTAGATACTCAAACATTTTTAACTTTACACTATTCATGACAGACCTTCTTTAAGTTCATACCCAAAACACTGAAAGAAAAAACACGTCATTACGACGCAATTGGGATGAAGGAAGCGAAATCTTTAATTGGTTAAAATATTATATTCTCCGCCACTTCAACCTCAACAGTGTTTCCCTTCCAAAATGAACACCAACAAGGCAACTCCAGAAAAAAAACCTTGAAGACTTCACTTCCAATATTTTTGTTAAAAGGCCGAAGGAGCCTAAGGCATTCCTCAACTGCGTGAAGGGGCGGCCCTTAATTGAGATTAATTGAAGAAAAATGCACTACCGCAGCTGTGAGACACCCTTAAGGGCCCAATACACGAGCGCTCCATCCGACTTACGCCACGCCAATACAACAACAATTTCTTTGTATACAAATGACAAGTGCATACAAATTGTTGTTGCTTTGGCGTGGCGTAAGTCGGATGGAGCGCTCGTGTATTGGGCCCTTTAGACTAGGGTTTCCTCTGTCCAAGAGCCACTTTCCATATAGTGATTCACAATCAAATCCTATATTTTTGCTCCCTCGGCGCACACCACACCAAAGTCGACCAACGAAGGCCAGGCACCAATTCGTGAACTACGACCATAAAGCACCACCAGCCATGGTTCTTCCCTGTAAATTGGTTCTCATTGCGTTAATTAAATTCAATTGGTGAAGTGCCGTTTATGTACAAAGTGCGACCCTAGGAATCGGAGGGATTAGGCTTCCCTGGGATTATTTAGGATTCATGTTTTTTGTGTGTGTGTGTCTGCGTGATTCCATTAAGCCTTGAATGCAGATTGATGGTCGTAGATTGTTTTATCATCTTTCAATTGCAAACTTTGGTCCTCACCGAAAAAAAAACATTTTCAATTAAAATGGCATCAACAAACGCGATATCAAAGCGAAAGCATTTAATGAGTTTCATTTTCATAATGCTGGAAAAATGCGTGATAAGGTGGATGATAGCCAGTAATCCGTACAGTAGAATGCGCGACAACAGAGGCATCAAAAGCCCTTTGCAGGGACATGTGTGTATGCTGCGGCTCGACGACATCACAGCCGAAGGATATGTACAAATGGCAATTCTGAAAATGGTGAACGCCGGAGCAGGAGAGAGATCCCGGCGGCGGCAGGAGTTGAATTAAAATTAATTTAAAGATTTTTATCGCTAAGTCGTCATACGCACAAAAGCCGCATGTAGCAGCATTAAACAAAACAGAACGAGCGTAAACCAGTAGTTAATCAAACAAACAAAGCGTATCCCGATATCTGCCAGCCCAGGAGGCACATGCCCCATCGTCATCGTCATCATCTCACATCAGCTCACCCAAAACAGCCCTGTGCGTATCCTCATATGTGCCAAGGATTCGCTTGAACGAAACGAGAAGAGGATTTCGGCCCCTTTTTAAAGGGAACACGACGACGGAAATATGTTTCCTAATTTGCCTGATTGTCTACACTCGATATCGGCTTGAATTGTACGGAACACACACCAGCCACAGCCATCCGTGCTGCAGGACATGCTGCCAGAACAACCAGTGACCTCACCTCGTCCGTCCGTGGCTGCTTTAAAGGGATGAGATGCTGTGCCTCATGGTGTGTGTGGATGGCGATGATGATGCTGACGAGCTGTTTAGCATCTGCCTCTCCCTTGTTTACCCCCCAAAAAGTGAAGATAATTCCAAATAATGCATTTCCGAATTCCTGAATTGCCATTTCGACTTCCGAGTGATTGATCATTTTATGTCCTTTTTGTCCTTCCTGACAGGGCCGGCATTCAGCTATCCTCGTTGATTCGATTTTTTCGATTTTTTAAGAAGGCAAAAAATTGTGTCGATGCTCTTTTTTGGAGTGATAATCACCACCACCTAGGATGATGAGGTGTCCATGGAAATTGATTGTCCAAATTGATTAGTGGGGGCCTCGGTAGTCTAGGGGTAAGGCGCCTGACTACTATCCCAAGAGGTCCCGGGTTCGAATCCCGGTGGTGCCACGGTCCTAGCCTTTCCCAATTTCCCGCCTACATAACTTTCCTTCTTTCTTCTTCCCTCTTTACATTCCTGATTCCTCCTGTCATAGTCTTCACTAGTTCTCTTCCACGCTCCACCAAGCGCATGCCATCGGTTGGTTGAAGAGATTCAACTCGTTTCAGGAGGCATAACACTCCAGCGAGTTGTTCTCGATGCCCCGATGTCAGAGTCGCGAAATGGTTGAGAGTTGGTGGAATAAAAATATCGCAATCAGGTTGTGACAGTTCCTTCCTCTCTTCTTTCTCTCTCTCTTCTCTCTATCTTCCGGCTAGAGCTGCTGTTCGACGGTGTATATGGAAAAAATAGATTGTCGACAGTACAAAGGGACTTTCCCTAAGCCTCTAGTCTGCCACATAAAAAAAAAAAAAAAAAAAAAAAAAAAACATTGAAAGAATGAAAATTCTCAAAACGGATTTTTGTTTCAATATCGATAGTTGATGGAGGATGGACCACATTAAAGTCCCGGGCTTTATGATGGTGGTATATAGCATATAGATATAGAGAGATATATATGTATATCTCTGCATAGAGATATGCGTGGCCAGCTCTTCACAGTATCCAAGTCATGGTTCCAGATGAGGTTGAAATCTAGTACCATTTCTAAATATTTAGCTTGTTATGAAAAGTCTATAGCTCTGTCTGCGAGGGTCGGTCTGCTGTTGTTGGTACTTGAATTGGGGGTGCTGAAAATCCAAAAAGTATGCAAAATTAAATATAAATAAAAAAATTGCTCGTAAATGTATGCAGAAAGTAATGACTGACGCACAAAGAAGCTACGTCATTAAGAGATAAGATGGTTATATTAGACGGAATAATATCCACGTTCCGAATACTTTATAAAGTGTAATACAAATTTCAAAATTATTAAAAGATCTCAAATTAGGAATTATATGTGCTGCACACACACACACTGCCCAGGCAGTATTTTCAAGAGCTCAAAGGCAGGGCCTATCGCCATGTTATTCAATATCCAATCGACACTTGTGACTATTAGAATCAAAAGGGGCACATTGTCATACTAAATGATTTTGAGATATAGAGCGAAATGTGATATAATGTTACATTTTGTAGTTTTCATTTAAGGATCGCATCAGAATAATTTAAAATAAGTAGAAAAACAAATTGAGAATATTTAAATAATTGGAAATGCATAAATAAACTCTCAATAACAAAAAAGATTTTGGAAAAGAGACCTTTTGGTACTTACAAATGAAAAAGGGACATTTTGATACAAGAAGTGAGGAAATGTTTCTTTTTGGAAGAAATAAAAAAGTTTTTTTTAAAGTTTTCTTCAAAAATTTATTATTATTTAAAACAAAATAAAATTCTACAAACAAAA
This sequence comes from Thereva unica, assembly GCA_949987705.1. Taxonomy (NCBI): domain Eukaryota; kingdom Metazoa; phylum Arthropoda; class Insecta; order Diptera; family Therevidae; genus Thereva; species Thereva unica. Next base: position 4,559,399 of record OX465285.1, read on the forward strand.
CAAAGTAATTTTCAAATAAAAAAAAATAAATACATTTCTCCAAAAATTAAAAAATAACATACCTTTTGGAACAAATAGGAAGGAATAACATACCTTTTGGAACAAATAGGAAGGAATAACATACCTTTTGGAACAAATTCTTAATTCTGATTACTTTTTGGTAAAAATTTTTTCAAAAAATGATCCCCTTTTGGAACAAAACCAATTATTTACAACTAAATTTCATAAGGAAAAAAGCATTTTTCGTAAATGGTTTTCCATGTGAAAATAGATATTTAGTACAAGAAACAAATGACATAATTAACTCAAAAATTTTCCAAAATGACAATGTGTCCCTTTTGATTCTAATAGTCACACTTATTCTATTCCCCAAACTTATTCTATTTCCCATATTAAGCTTACAACTAGACGTTGCTGCATGACTTTTATAACAACATGGCGCCCTGTTAAGAGGTGACTGCCAAGCTTAGAACTGCCACATGAAAAAAAAACCACTGAAGTAACAACCGACCGTCAAACAATTCAAACATCTCAATTGCCATAAAATTAATGATTAAATTATTCAAATTAACAAAAATACCGCGACCACAACCCTTCAACTTTTCCCGAACAAACATTTATCACACCTTTAATATGTCACAACAGAATCCGCCATAGAACAATGTCGGTTGTCCTCTTTTTTGTGTGAGCCCCGAACTCCATCCTTTCGTGGACGAAAAAAAAACAATCTGACATTTTTATTAGACAGCGCGTGGAAAATTAGAAACTATAGAAAAAAAAGTGTTAAGGACAGATGCATCCTTGTATCCTTGTACCTTAAAAAATAAGCCCAACAATCATGAGGGCTTAGAAAATAGCTCAATTGTGTCCCTGTGCCCTTTCAGTAAGGATTTGTAAAAATTGACTTTCTCACAGGCGCACTTTTAATAGACTCGTAAAACTTAAAACCATTTCCGCTTGATTAAAGGACATCTTCATCGCAATCCTTCGTCCTAATCAACCGTGCACACCTGCGCGTTTCGTGTTAGTTTTCAATTTTCTCACAGAATTTTCGGAATGAAGGAACTTCATCAGAGGGACATTATCAGTGATGGTATCCTAAGGACATCGAGTTAATTAAGCTTAAGACTATATTTAACGGATTTATTTCACGCAATTAAAACCGCATCCTAATTCCCCCTAACCCCAAGCCAGAGCAGCAGAAGCAATTTCCTGACTTTGTGCAAGGATAAGGGAAGATCTTCCCGGCGTGATAAGGACACACAAAAAAAACATGCACGCATACACACCAATGGTCGTGAGTCATGTCGAAATGAATTTGAACAAAAACCTTGAAAATATCCTTAAAATAGGAAGAAAGCCGCTCTCACAATAATGTCCTGCGGTGCGTTGATTTTGGAAACAAGATAAGATTTTTATTGTCCTTTGCAGAGTGGAAAAAGGGCGATTTTTAAGTGAAAGTAGTTTTTAAGGATATTACAGGATTTTTAACACTTGATGATTATGCTATTGAGTAGCTCTATTGTGGGTCACCACTAAATCCTGTTTTCGGGCGCAAATAAAAATGATTTAATCCTTTCAGTAAAATCGAATCCTTTTTTATATTGTTGTTGTTGTTGTTATTATTATTGTTGCTAAAAATCATTGAATTTTATTTGAAAGGACACCGATTTTTAGCTCAAGGATAACAGTGTATATTCATAAAAATAGTTCCCAACCACATACTGGGGGCAGACGCAGGAAGGACGAATTAATAACTGAGTATGTGTGAGTGTATGTCCTCGACAAGTTGTTGTCTGGCCCGCATTTTTCGCGTTTTTGAAGCAATTTCAGGCAGTTTTAGTCCTTGTTGTTGAATTGCAGCTCTCTTTACACTATATGGGATAGAAAGGATATATGCGACGAGGATAAATGCAAATCTCAGGATTTCACATTTTTAACGGCGCAACCAGGGAGGGATTATTTAGTACTTGGATATAGAAAGGATCAACACATTGAAGTGAACAAAAAAAAAAAACACTGTTGCACTTCCACCCGCAGATTTGAGTGTGGGAAACGGACGTTTTTGTGCTCGTCCTCGTCCCACTTAATCAGGATGTAATGGGGCACCAACCATTGATGAATTCATCTATGATTGGTTTTTGTTTTGGTGTTTTTGGGGGAAACGTTTTTTTTATTGTAATAAATTGAAATATTGTCGTGGCAGTGACCAGATGGAATATGTGTGCTTGAGTATGGTTTATTGTGATAAATTATTATGTATTTGTTTTTGGTTTATTCGGAGTTTTAGTATTAATTTTGGAAATGGTAAAATGATAATTTATACCCGATTAAAAATATTTTATTGGTTAATTTTATCACTAGTACGCACGCGCAAGCATAGCAAAGAAATCGGCATGCCACAAAAGTACGCAGTCTCCCGCCACAGGCATGCACGCTTCCACCACAGCCACAGAAATCCAAAAATTCAGACATGGAAATTTACAAATGCGTCCGCATCGGCATAGATTCTTCCAAACGCGAGCGTTCTTTTACCAAGCAGTCCCCCAGCTAAGCACTAACCATGTCCAATGCTGCTTGACCTACGCAATCGAAGGAGAACCGCTGTAATGATTATGCTATAGGCACCCTTTATGGTCACCACGATAATTGCCGCTTTTATTCGTCCTATACAATTTGTTAAAGCTATATAGGCGATTAGGCGTGCATGCCAATGGCGTCTATATCTTCTTTTTACTTCTTTCTTACTCATAATCTTCTATACTGTATGCAGCGCCACCTATGAATTCTAACTTTAAACTTAATTATTTTCCTTACAATAGTTAGAATAAAATTAAGCTTAGGATTTTTAAGGAGTATATCAAAGCCTTGTAAATGTTTTCTGTGACTATCACTTGACCAATTTTTTTTTTTTTTTTTTTTTTTATGTGGCAGTGCTAAGCTTAGGAGTCACCCTTTGTACTACTAGTCCGTCATGTCATTTGTCACGTCATGGTGCAATGTCTAGCAGTAAGCTTAGTACGGGGGAGGGATGAGGGGGGGGGTATAGGTTAAGGATTAAAAGGTACGGGGGGGTATTGAAGAAGGTGGTGATGAACCCTGCGTTTGAACTCTTGGATGTTGTAGGAGTTCGGAAATACTGACTGCGAGAGGTTATTCCACAGTCGAGTTGTTCTATTAACAAACGAATTCATATCTTGTTGAGTGCGTGAAAGGGGTAGTTGCAGGTGAAAGGAGTGAGACGAGTGGGCTAATCTGGTGTTGCGGGTATAAGATTGCCGTGGAGGCAGGAGAGCGTTTAACTCGGAGGAACAGTCACTATGATAGTACCGATAAAATTTTGTCAGTGCTGCTACATTCCTACGGTGGCTCAAGGGGTCGATGGTGGAGCAGGCGGTGTCGTCATCAATTAATTTGAGCGCCCTTTTTTGCACTTTATCTAACCATGCCAAGGTGGTTATTGGGGCGCCGCCCCAAACGAGGGAGTTATATTCGAGAAGAGGCCGAATGTAGGATTTATAGATAACAGCACGGGCCGATGGCTGGAGGAGGAACTTGCACCTCTTAAGAAATCCCAAGCACTGGGATGCTTGTTTGGCGATTTGGAATATGTGGTCATTCCATCGCAAGTCTTTCGCTAATGTCACGCCTAAGATGTGCAAGGATGGGTCGGCCATTAGTTGAACTCCATCCACTCTCAAGGGTGAAGAGGTGTTGAGCTTCTTTTTGGAGATGAGACAGTACTTGGTTTTGGAAGGGTTGAATTTGACACGATTCTTTTTTCCCCACTCTATAATAAGTTCAATGTCGTTATTAATAGAGTTGAACATTAGTTCGCGATCATCAAGACAGGATCTGGCATGAGTCTGTCTTGTATCGAAGCTGTACGAGTAACGTAGAGACCAATGTTTACATATGGAAATCTACCGTCACAAGTACCTCAAAGTTTCGATTGTAATGGGTAGGTGACCCTCTGTTTTCCAGACTGAAATACATGCCATTGAGGTCTGCCCAACCTTGAGAAAGTTTTGAAAGACGCCATTATATTTTTATGGCAGTCCAGCTTCGATTTGGCTTGGAAGAAAAATAATTATCAGCGAACTTCTGAGCCCGGCTCAGGTTCGGCCATTTTCAATTTAACAATTTCTGGCCTTCGTCTCGAGGGTTGAAAGTGTTTTACAAAGGAGTGGTGAGAATCTTACATCGGGAATGTATATGACCGCCTGTCTAAGACCCATGTAGAGGGCAGGTGGTACCATTAGTTGTCCGCACCACTCTCCACCCATCCTGGGACCACATCATCTGATCCAACATGTTGGTCGGCGTTAGCTGCACATCGGTGTGTGGCATAGTCTTGCGCTCCGTAAACTTGGGCATTTAAAGCGGACATGATCCGCATCCTCTTCATCGTCTGGGCTTTCTGGGCAGAATGGTGCATCACCCAATCCGAAGCGGTGAAGGTATACCCTATAACCTCCATATCAACTGCGTAACTCACTTTCCCATGTTCCCTTATAACCCGTTCCACATTGGATATGAACCCATGGATCCATCGACTATTAGAAATCGCGTACCACATTTTCTGCCATGCTACGAAAGACTGACTACAGCAGAATTCGTCACACTGCCTTAAAGTGAAGCCACAATGTAGGCTTGCTTCCTTGCTTGCATTTGGTCCGCTTATTAGAGATTTTCACATTTTGTGTGTGAAAGCTGGGCCGTAGTCGCTTGGGCATTTGGTTTTGCCTCATAATAAAGCATTGGACTTAAGGCCATAGGAGACCGCGCTACCAAATTTGGTGTCGCACAAAAATCCGCTGTCTGCAGCTACGGGGAGACGAACAAGAGAGAGTCATTCGCTCACTTTCTAAGTAAATACTAGACTCTAGCAAAAGCCAGGCAGCGTACACTGGACAAAACGCCAATTGTGTCCCTTATTGTACTGGAGGCAGCTCTACACCTAACCTTAAAAGTCATACAAATTCGTGTTTTTTTAATATATTTTATTGCACCTTTTCCACACACACCTTTTTCTCTAATATTTCCTGCTCGGGAAAGAGTTTATCCCATAAATCTAGATAATCAAGGAAACTTTGCTTTGTAGTTGATCCAGACAGTTCATACCAATTAATATTTGTACTATCAGTAGGCACCCATGAATCTCCCGTGTACTGTCCAGGAACTCTACAAAGATTTAACAAACACAAAAAAATATTATTTACATTTATATTTAACATAAAAAAATACCCTTTAGCAGCAAAATTTGTCAAAACTCCAGTCAATTTTTCCACCATTACATTTTCTGGATCATCATGCGTGAACATCGGTGCTGGACTAGTACTAACAAATATATATTGCAACTCATCGGTGTGTACCATACCATACGGCTTATCCTCAGGATAATACAATCGACTATAACGACCAACAAATGAGTTTGTATAAACGTAAACTGATTGATATTTCCTAGCTCGGTCGACAAGTCGTTTTAGTCCACTACGAAGTATGCCATCACTGAAGAGCTTTGATTTTATTTTTTATTAATTTTTTTTCTGTTTTATTAATATTTCATATTTACCTGTCCAAGTTGATCGAATTTCAATTTTGTTACTTCCTCATTATTGAAGTATTCTCTTTTAAGTATTTCACTGACTTCTTGAGATTTTTTGGTGCCCCTTTCGTAGAGGAAGCATATTGGTGCGACTTCTTCGAAATGTTCATTGAATTGTTTTAGTAGTGTTGCGTTTTTAATGATATCTATAAAAAATTATATATAAATAAATAAGGATATGTAAAAATGTATAAAAAGTTATAATAAACGACGAAAGAGTGCAACAGTGCAAAAGGGGCTTCTTAAAAACGGCACGAAGTGTTGCAAGCTACTGGCAGCTGGAAACTGGAGAAACCAAACCACACCCAACGACTCATAAAAAGGTCAATACCTCTCTCGAAAAGGTCTGCAGATGGTCGGAATTTAAAGTAGTATAGCTATAGGCATACGGGGTCACCCATTTTACAATATTGCGCACTCTAGCTTTTGGTTTGTGTCTAAGGTTGAAGCTTTTGCTCTGCCTTGAGTTTCGGAGGTGTAAAACCTGTGTGGAACTAGTTGACCACTTCAACCCAAGACACAAACCGCAAAAGCTTTCGTCCAAGACTGTGAAATAGGTACCCCCTTGGCGTATAGCTACGAGTATACCACTATATGAATTATGCCGCCTTCACTTAGCGTTTATGTATGATAAGGGGACAAATATTAAGCGTCGCTTCTTTATAAAGATGAAAATAGTATAATTGGACGATAATAGTTGCTTTGCAGTTTGATTTCATTCCTGATTAGAAGATTGGGTGCCAACGGGAAACTTAATGAATACGTTGGTGCTCTAAATGGTACTTCGCGTCAACGTTGCACTGTATAATAAAGGTTAGAGCTTGAATTCGCTCGACACGTTCATATTTCATACACACTCCGAGCTTTTTACTATGATACGGTGCATACCCACATAAAAAGCATAGTATGGGTCGCGCCAAAACAGTTGATGCCGGAGCGCGCAGCTGGGGAAATTAAAGCTGCACACAAATAAATATTGCGCACATATCGATAAGAAATGCGCTTATGTATTTTCAAATTTCCCCTTCGAAATTTGTTGCGACTAGGCAAAAGGGACGGGAACGGCATGCGGGGATTCTACTGCGCATGGAAAACGCGACTTTCTCGGCATCAGCTGTTTTGGCGCGACCCATAGTATAGCTATGCTTGTCCCAATCACCTATTTCACAATATTGCGCAATGAATCTTTTCGTTTGTAACTCGGGCTGAAGCTTTTGCGGTTTATGTCTTGTGAGCCTCTTGCCGTTTGGTGACCCTTTTTTGGTGAACATGAGAAACTTATCTAACTTCGCTGTAGTGTGTATTGGGTGGGCTTTCATGCTGGGGTAGTCTATCAAGCAGACCAACCCACATGTCTAGCTGTGCAGTTGGCTGCTTGTATGAGCTTTGATTTAATTTATAATGTTTTGTATACAAATTGATGCAACTAATACAGATATACCAGGCAGGCAGCTACACGGCCATACTAGTTGGCCTGCCTGGTCTCTGTTTGGGCTATCTGGTCTGTTCGTATGTAGCGCGCGCCTCTAGGCGAGCGCCTATATTGCCTATGCTTAAATCCGGGCCTGGTCTACTCTATGGCTAACCCTTTGGCTAACTGAACCAGGAGGAACTGTTGGAAATCCAGGAGAGGGTACCTTGAATCTGCTTACAACGTAACTAGATATAGCAGCCTATACTGAACGCAAAATATTATAGCGATTGGATTCGACTATCATTTTGGTGTGGTGCTAGCTCCACTGTCTCGTGAGGGCCCCATGAGGAATAGCTTATAGGGTCCACTAGGAAAGCTGATTGCTACCTGATCTCGAGTGGAAAAAAGAGGCTGGAGATTTTGAGAATTTCGCCGTGGATATATAAGTAGCAGCTGAGGAGGTGTCCAAAACTTTCCGAGTGCCTTTTTACCAAGTGGTCTCCCAACTGAGTAGTAATTACGTGCAATGCTGCTTGACCTTCTCAATCGAACGAAAACCGGTATGTTGATTAAAAAGCTTTCCGAATAAATTAGGCAGAGTTGTCTCGTAGAGCCCTAATGTGAAACTGATAGGGAATACCTCACTTCAGTATCACTGATTTTTCTTTGTCTGATACTCATGAAGAATTAAGCGAAAATTGAGGGCACCCACGACGTGCCTGTCATTTACCATATGGGGTATGCCCCATTTAAATGCTAATCGCCATAACTTTCAAGAGGTAATCTTTAGAACGAAAATCTAGAGAAAATTTTAAGTTCAGAGGAACAGTATGGACTCTTAAGTCCTTCAAATTCATAATACAACATGTCTATAAACTTCTCAGTGGGAAATAGACTGCTCCAATAGCCATGTTTGAGTTTCCACAGCAGTTCCATATACTTTTTAACATTGCATGTCATTGCAGGGAAGCATACCTTTTTATGCTCCTTTAAAAGCGTTCTAGGAGCATAATAAAAAAAAGTTTTTTTTTAATAAAGAATTTTCGTGGACGCTTGTGAGTAAGTGATCCAGTATCGAAAAGCTTTTATTTTGTTTATATTTTTGCAAATTGTCTGGTCGAGCGTGGTTTTACTAAAACAGTCCCCCAACTAAATTCTAACCACTTCCGAAGCTGCTTGTCCTCTGTATCGAGCAAGAGCCGGTCCATTGAGTATGCTAATGTCACCCATTATGGTCACGAAGATAATCTCCCGTTTCGTCCGTTCTATAAAATTTATGAAAGCTCCAGTAATGCTTCCCTGGAAGCATATTTAACAGTGCTCAAAATAAGCTAACCTGAACTCCCGGTAGAACGTTGCGTGAAAGTTCAATGAAGTGAATACACCGATGTTAAAAAGAACCTAGTTTTAATGTTATTTAAAATATAGCATAGCTTACCTTCTCCATAAAACGCAAACTCCGTTGATGTCACCCCAATCATAAAAGGCACTCTATGAAACTCTCCATTTCTCATAAGAACATTCGGATCAGCCACAATGAATCGTTCCTGTCCAAAGTCCTCCTCGATCACATAATTCCATTTCCTAATCGGATTTATTCCGTATTCATTCAAAACGTTACTAGCTTCGATTATTTTCTGATACGGAACCTCCTTTAGACACTTAACCATTTCCCCAGGTGTATTCGATGGACAGTTGACCTCACCAGCGACTATCCTTGTCTGATTTTGATTCAAGGCTGGAATTCGTGTAGTTGCAGCACCACTCATTGAAATCGCACGATGAAATAGATTTTTCGACATAGGTGATACCATATGTAGAGTTATGGAAATACCACCGGCACTTTGTCCGAATAGAGTAACAAGATCAGGGTCACCACCGAATTTCGCGATATTTTTCTGTACCCAGCGTAATGCCATCACTTGATCCTTGAATCCGAGGTTGCCAGGGGCTTCTTTGCTGTCTGTCGCTATAAATCCAAAAATTCCAAGACGATAGTTGATCGATACTAGGACAACGTCGTGATCCATCAGGTATTGCGGTCCGACAGAGTATTTGCTATGTGCTGAATTGGAGTTCAAGCTTCCGCCATGGATATACACCATAACTGGCTTCTTGGCTTGTAGGTCATTGGTGTAGACATTAAGTATCAAGCAGTCTTCTGATACTTCGTTCGGATCACCCTTCCAGGCTTGTGGACAAACAAATCCATCTTTAGTTACATCTAGAACATCTATCCAAGGTTCTGGTTCTACTGGTGGCTCAAACCTCCGCTGGCCGATTGGGGGTTGCGCATATGGTACACCACGGAAGGAGTAATAATCACGGTTATCGCGACTTTTTTGTACGATACCACGAATCTTCCCGTAAACTGTGGACACTTCAATATCCTCCCCCGCGATTTTCGTTATAGTTAAAAACACTACCAAAATTGCTACTAGACAAACTTTAAACCCCGACATTTTGAGTTAATATGCGGACGTTACCGAGAGTTCGCGTGCTAAAAATCGCCAAGTCTCTACCGATACTGATCACATTCTCGCTGTAGCCGCCGCTTGTATTTATTTTCGGTTCCCGCGACTCTTATTAACTTTTTTTTTACCTGTGTGTTACCTTTTCACTATAAATAAAATTTTTTTTAATGCGAGATAAAAACGCGAAGTTAAGTAAACACACGCCAAACATCGTGCCTCTCATACTTTGATAGAATAAACGAACATCGCTATTTTTTTTTTTATTTTTTTTTTAAATTCTCTCCATAAAAATATTTTTTAAATATCAATATTCGATGGAGAAAGGACCATCGAAGAATTTTGACCTCGTACTGCCCAGACTTGAAACTATTAAAAATTAATCTGATTATTCCGAAAATTATTTATAAACAAATTAAACATTCCTGAACCTGTTTTATGCTTATTTCAAACTTCACTAAACAGCCATTAAAAATGAGGTGTTTATCACCCGTGAAGTGGTTATAATTTGTTTACCGAGAGCACGAATTGATTATAAGTTTTTAGTTTTTTAAAAATTCTAATATATTTTAAATTTCTTGTTTTAACACACTAAATTCGTTTTGAACAATCGAAAACTGCTACAACTATCAGCTTCTGCAGAACTTAAGTCAAAACTGTAGAATTTTTAATTGCGTTTGCGCAACATACTTTTTTTACTCACAGTTTCTGATACCTACAAACAATTGTAAATTTTTGTTACTTTAATTATGCTTATTTGAAAAGATAAAAAAACAACTTTCAGGTTTTTAACTAAAAATAGAAATAAAAGTAAATAAGCTTTTTGACGAAAACTTTAAGTGGTATCAGCTGTACATTTTTAGGGGCTTATTTGTTATGATCTTAAATAATTATTAATTTACCGTGAGGCTTGAGTTGTTTTAATTATTTGGCCCAGATATATAATATTTTTAGGTATAGATCTTTTCAACTCCGTGACACAAAAAATTTGAACAGTTCTGCGCACCTTGTTGCCAAATTTAATAAATATTGTTCTATTATTTCCCCTCTTTTTAGGCTTGCAAACGCAGAAAAAACTCAGCAAAATAATTTGGGAAGGGATGTGCGCATACCGAATGAATAAAGCTAATTTATCTTTATATTTGTTGACCAGAGCTTTTGAATACATGTAAAACCTCTGCTCAACCAAATCAGTTTATTCATCATAATAAGCATCATTTTACTATTATTATGCGAAATATTTCTCATCTCTAAATTTAAAATGATTTAAAAAACATGCTGAAAAAATGTCTTTTGCATGCATGACCATTTTCATTCATAAAACGAGAGACAATCTCCTCGAGCAGAAGCGGTCATGTGACTCGGGAAAACGTCAACAATCTAGTAATCAAAGGGATAAAAGTGGTAAAAATTTTAAATAATCATTGAAGTCCCAGAAAAATACACCTCCCTCTAGCAATATGCAATACGGCTGATTAAATGGCAGCAAATGATTTGATAGGAGGAGCTATATGAAGCTTTTTCCGAGCTTTTAAACGGTTTTAAGAGCTTTGCTGGGATAGATGCGCGGAATCGTGCAATAATTTCAAGGTAAGCTCATGAGGCCCGGTGACGTCACTCAGATCTTAGTTCACAAAGGAAAAAGCTCTTTCGTGACGTCACTCAGATCTTTTCTAGTATAAAAATGGCAAAAGCTTTTCAAGTGGGAAACAGAGTTTTTCCTTGCGAGCCTTGCTTGTATTATTGTACCATGCAAGGAATGTCACGACGTTTGAAAAGATCTATACAGGGTAATAATTACGACATGTACTATAGTATCTAGATCTAGTAGATTCTGACTCACAAAATTCGGTTTCTAGCTTCTATAATAATTTTCTTCTTATTCTAAGGTAAGGTATTGGGTCCAAAAGTACTGTGACCACTTAAATTGACCTATTATACTACACCCCTACAGCCCGGAACGTTTCAACACGTTCAGCATTCTGCCTGTTCAAGTTATCGTGGAGCTTTTACAGAGAACGTGAAAGGCAAAGCTCATCTTCATTTTTTATGATTAAGGATAAGGGGCTCCCAACGATTACTTATACTGTAATACTGCAAGACATTGGACAAACTTTGTTCCTACAAAATGGGAATACGGAAAACCTGCCTGCAGTAAACGTGGATGTCGTAGACAGCCCAGAGGTAAGGAAGGAAGAAATTGTGGAAGTCCCGAAAAGGATTGCCGTTTGACAGTATATCGAAGAAGGCGGTGGCAGCGGTTGAGTTTGACCAAGTATTCAGAAAGTGCCTGAGGGACGGAGCGTACCGTGTGCAATAAAGCGTTAAAAGCTTGCGATCATTCGTATGTCAACTCCCAGGGGACCAGTCGGTCTACAGGCCGATATGTTTTTTTAACACCATGGGCAAGCTTATCAAATGGGTGCACCCTTTTTTTATTTGGTAGTTTAGAATGGTAGCTCCGGACCAAAACCGCTCTAAATGATTTATCCCCCCGACCTGGACGCAATACCTGAATTGATAAACATTCAATTTGTCAGCACTCAAAAATCACTCGAAATATCTAAAACCTTTTTGGACCCATTTTGGTCTGACGCAGTAATTCTAAAAATTTATCTTTTCTTTATATGATGTTACTTTTGAGGCGGCCATATAATCAGGCACGACCCTGAATGGGTCATATATAATAGAGGACTCTTAAGCAGCGAGAATAAAGGAGGCTTGTTTGAAAGGAAATTCGGTTTCAGAAAGGCTGTATCGACAACGAACAAATGACAGTATTTTTAAGGAATGTCCAACGCTCTATGCGCGTCATCTCGTCTACAGGACATACTTCTTGCAGTTGAGCTTGATTCTTCTTTTCAATGGCTCTGCTTCTTCCGTGTTACTTCACCGCTTAAGTGAATCGATGTGTGTGTGTTTTTGTGATCCATAGACGAGGGCCCAGGACGGATCACTGTGGAACGCTGAACGTTGTCCTGTACTCCTTCGGTCCATCTTCCGATATACAATGAAGTAATCCATCCCGGAGATAGTTTGTTACTACTGTCATTAGGTGCCGTGGTGTAGGAACGTAGTTAGATCAACACCTCGTCTATTTCGCTCTACCTCGCCAAGTTAAAAGTTTTTATGACATCAAGAGCTATCAATACGCAGCAGTGATTCTTCTTTATGAGGGTTTGCCATCATGTCGTTGACTTTGTCTTTCTAAAGCCGAATTGCCTTTCTGAGAGACTTTCTTCTCTTCCGACGCTAAAGAATCGCCTGTTACAAATCACTCCCTCGAAAGGTTGTCTATGCAACTAATAAGACCTATCAAGATATCAATCTTCTGCCGTTTACATTGATCTGCAATAATGATCTTTTAGATGTCGCCCCATGCTATAATTTCAAATTCTACATTCGGCCTCTTTTAGAATACTTCGGCCTTATTTGGAGCGGGAATTCGGAAACCAGACGTCATTTGCTTCACAATGGATCTTTTGAACCATCGTAGGAATATAGATGTACTGAGAAAACTCTATGGCTACTATAATACTGATTGTTCCTGTTCCTTGTTCCGCTACTATAATACTGATTGCTGAAGTAAACGCTCCCCTGCCTCTATGTCAGTTTTATACATAACTGCAACACCGCATTGGTCGACTCAACAACACCAGGTTGGTCCACGGATCAACATTACACAGTTCGTATTTTTGAACTCCTATAACATCAGGCGTATGGTCGTTAGCTGACCTGACCCTCCCTAGGAAATTCCGCGCTGAGCTTTCTTCCTGGTTAGAGGTGTCCTTTTTAAGAAGGCTCCATAGTCCACTGACTTTGCCATCAGTTACTCAAGCCTTCTGAATTAGTGCAACGGCAAGATGTTTCTCCACGAAACTCATGTACATGGCAATTACAATTTATTTATTTTATACAATATTTGTGTATCCTTCTAAAATGACACTACACTTTCAATCGATATTCTTTATTACTTCGATTCGTCACCCTACATTTAAAACTTCTTTAAACATCATTGATTAAATTTAATAGAAAAACAAACACCAAAATTAGAATATGAGAAATTCTAGGGGTGACGTACATTATTTAAAATTAAACTAAACTCCCAAATATCAATTGACACTTTATCGAAACAGTCTTCAACCCCAGTGACAAACTCTAACCAAAATTTCACTTTGTAACCTTCAAGTTAGTTAGTTAACACATCCGTACACATAAAACACGAAATCTCTGACCTGGAAATTAATTTAACTTTCTTGAAAGTGCGAAGAAAACCCCAAGAGTTCACCCATTTCTGTTTGCTCAGTGACCTTAAGTATGTAGCTTACCTGTGGTAAAAAAGGTCTCTGTGACTTCTTTGGAGAACTTTGAATCCCCTTTCACCGCAAGATTTAAATCCAAAATGTGTTTCTAGATTTTTAAGTCTGCATTAATTACACGTGAACCTTATCAGAAAAGAATATCATTGTTTTCCGAAAATATCCAGCAACAAATTAGACACACGCAAGCTATTCTCTCTAGATAATGAATGGTCGACTTTGTAACATATCGGAAAGTCGCGTGCCATAAGTGGGGCTAACCGCCAACCGCACACAATTCGGTTACCTCGTGGAATGTCATTATCACCTCCGTGTGTTAAATTGAAATGAAATTAACTCTAGACAGTGATGAGTGGTAGAACTAGCCCTGGATTGGGGTGAAAATAGCAACTCACACTCACCCTCACGCAATAATCTCGAACCTATTATTACAGCAACATTGCATCGCAGCGCCATAAGGCTCCATGTGGTACCAAACTGAACTGCATGACAGACAGCGATCCACCAAAATCCACTTTGAAAGTTCGTTAATTAAAAAAGTTTCTTCCCAAGCTCTCCTCTAGAAAAAAGCGAACCTCTCATTAATTCATTACCTCGTAATCGATCGGCAGACAGCTACTGTCAGTCCTAGGCGGTACGGACCGCCGGTAAATAATAGTAATAATCCCAAAAAATGAATTAAGACGCTCAGCGTGAAAGATTGGCGATTAATAATTCAAACTCTGGGCGGTACACTGCCGACGGATTGGTTATTTGACGCCGGGCCTCTCTGTGATTTAATTTCGTTTGGAGAGCTCCGTCATGACCTATCCGAACATTCATACATATGTACCATACCCGTCCAGGAGGAGACTCTTGTGAAGATGGTCAACAAAGAATGTGACACCGTTTTTGTGCAGAGAGACCAACAACTTGAGTCGGCATCGTAACGAGTCAATTACTTCTGCGCGGAAGAATGAGCCGAGACCATTTTTTCGACCTTAGTTTAGACCAATGTAAAAAATGGACCCGCATTTTTTCTAACTGGAGATTCCCATGGCGTGGTAATGGCTAGCAAGAAGTAGTGATTTCTTGTACGTCTATAAATAATAATGAAAAAAATAGGTTAAAGTCGACTTACAGTTATGCTTAATGGATTGATTACAAAATGCCGAAGAACTTTGTCTTAGGTGGGCTTCTACATTTTTTTCTGGGTGGCATGGCGATTGTTGCGCAATCATTTTGGAGTCAATTTGAGTAGAGTCCAGCTAAGTGGTCGAATATACTTTTGACATTATTTCAGCTTGGGAGTAGTACCTAAACCTAAATTATTTTGCACCATAACCATCTAGTTTTTTTTTATGTGACAGTTTTAAACTCAGGAATCACCCGTTGTTCTACCGCTACGTCATGTCGTTCATTACGTTAAGGTGCAATTTCTAGTAGTAAGCCTAGCCTCTTGGATGCTATAGAAACTAGGCAGACGAAATGCCGATCGTAGAGGACAACTGGACACGGCTTAAAAATACTGCCATTAGTATTGCTGACTGCATCTTATGCAGAAATGGTAGAGATCGGAAAGACTGATTGAATGAAAAATACAAATCATCAGAAACGCGAGCTCTACCGAAGCGTCCCTGGAATGTAGGTGGGGAAAGTAGAAAGGGCCAACGACCCTGGTGCCGCCGGGACTCGAACCCGGAACCTCTGGGATGGCAGCTAGACGCTTTACTATGTACCTAGTAGTGATGAGAAAGACTGGTCTTGCAGTCTAGCCTTTTCTTGTATATTTAGCAAAACAAATGCAAAAGCAAGACAGGACAGGACAAAGCAAGACTGCAAGATAGTAAGACTTTTTGCTCATAACTAAGTGCCAAAATCTTGCTGTGATGAGCAAAAAGTCTTGATAAAAGTCTTGCTAAAAGTCCTACTTGTCTTGGTCCTGCTAAATGTACAAGACAGAACTTTTTGCTCATTACTTCTGACAATTTTCGGGTGGATCTAGAAACTTTGAGCAGAGCGGCGGTTGTCTGGAGAAACTAGGACAAAACAAGACTGCAAGATCAAGACAGGACGACTTTTTTCTCATCACTAAAGACCTATGGGGTGCGGCAGTGAGGGAGGTCCAACCTTCGCTGGAAGGATGGCGTGGACCTGGACGCTCAGAGCTAAGGGATGCCAAACTGGATAAAATCGGCTCAGAATCGGGACTGGTGGAGAGAAAAGTTGCGAGAGGCCAGGACCGGATGCCGGTTGTAGAGCGGTTAAAGAAGAAGAAGAAGAAATTCAAAAAGTCTTGCAGTGAAGAACAAGAAGTCTTACAAAAAGTCTTGCATAAAGTCTTGCAGTTTTGTGGTGCGTCCGGTATCCAGAGAAGATCGTTAAACGACAGTGTGCTAAAGCTTCGTTTAGGTCGGGTCTTTACCTAGAGGACTCTATACCACCTTGTTCCCCTGGTAGATAGCGGAATTCACTTATTTCACGCTGTTGACTTCCGCTAAACCAGACGTTTGCATTACTGACTCAGCTGGCTGCTCGAGAAAGCTAAGTTTTACAGCATTCAATCTGCTCCTTTCGGCATATTTAGATTCGTCCAGATTGTGTAGAAAGCGCTTATTCTGTAACTCCCCGAACTCCCATTTTCCATCTGACTGTCCTCAACCAATTTTAGTCACATCCACACCGGGGTCTCCTAAGATGTGTCGTTTATGAAAGTACATAGTGGTAGTTAAGAATTTTAACGATTTCTTTATTTTTAAAAATATTGTTTGAGGTAAACCGTTCTCTGTATACAGTATACAATGAATGATAACAATCTTTCCCTAACAATATATAGGATAAGGTCCAACTAAAGGATCGCTTCAACAATTCCAAACAATACGAACTGAAACCCCCCGTAAGTTCCCATCAGTTTCCCAGAACACTACTATTATACCTCTCAGAAAAAAAACCAAAATGTAACATTACACCACTTGAAGACTTACATTTTGCTCCATTATCGCCGCATTATAAACGTCCCTCCCGGCACATTGCTCACGCATTTAATCCGGTGAATAGAAACTCGACCGCGAATTGGTTTCTAAAGTGGCTTCGATTTTCTTTGTTTTCTTCAAAGGAATTTGAATTTTCCTCCTCAGCATAATAAAGCGAAAAGATCTCCCCAAGAATGGAATATCCTGAAAAATAAGAGGCACTTTGCTTTGTACAGTTCATATCCTCGGCATTGTTGATCCTCGCACTCGGCGCGATCTCTAAAAGAGGCCAGTTGCCTCACCAAGTGAGGATCTGTGAAAAATCTGTTTATGCATAAAGATTTTTGTGGGAATAATAACTGTAGTGGAAGATATGCAAATGTGTCGCAAATTCTCAAGGATATTCCAGCTGGAATTTCTTTTTTGTTGGGACTTTCATATGTGCACGATCAATGATCGATCACCAGAACTAACGAGATCCTGTCGCACTTGAATCATTGAGAAATGTGCGTGATTGTTAAAAAGGACCGAAACGAAGGAGTGGTTACCGTAACTGATAAGTTCCACACGAAAAAGATGCTGGTCACGTGTCTGATCCTCGTAGATAGTAGTGCGGAATAATATGGTTAATATATGGACAGACAGTGGGGATGTGCCCATAGGTATGCATGCACTAATGAAAGAAGTCAATCAGCATTTAAATTAAAAGGAATTAAGTCCTGGAGAGGAATGTAAACATCTGCCTCATCATAACGAATCCCGAAG
Organism: Thereva unica; assembly: GCA_949987705.1. Lineage (NCBI taxonomy): Eukaryota > Metazoa > Arthropoda > Insecta > Diptera > Therevidae > Thereva > Thereva unica. Next base: position 4,576,927 of record OX465285.1, read on the forward strand.
TGTCCTCTTCGTGGATTTCTAACTGATATCCAAGCGACCGCACAATAAAATCCTCTGGCAAAAATCGCATTGATATCCCAAAAGGACCAAAAGGAGGGGTGATTACGTGATTTATTATTGCCGCACACAACAGCAGAAAACAACGACTAACAAAACAAAAACGCACATTCTACACCGACCTTTCACCCTAGATATTTTTATGAATTGGGACAGGATTCTGTCATAACGAGAGGGGTTGATTCGCAACTATAGAGTCCTTGGGATCCTTGAAGAGGTACCAGATTTTTATTTATGATTTTTACTGAATATACTCTCGACTCCCGTTCCGCCCTCATTAGGTTCAAATGAAGGTTTTTTCCAGAGGGTGATGGCAGTTGACTGGTAGCAGAAACCTTCGTTTAGCCTTTTGTTGCGCAGAGGGTGTGTATATGGCAAAGGACATCAATAACCTTATTTGACAACAAAGTGTCGCGTTGCATCCTAATAGAGGGCGACAAGGGGTGGAAAATTAACGTATGTTTTTTCTAATCAGTTTTGTGTGCTGATGACAACACTATCAGCCCTGTAAATATTTGGGATGATGGGGTTGAGAAGTTGGGTTTTTGTTTTGGGTGTGGGGGCTCAAGGGCGTGGGAGAATTTGTTTTGTTGACTTGTAATGCGTTTTGTTTATGGTATAATGAAGATTATGTTATATACTAGAAGTGGCTAACTCACTAATTACTTCTGCAAGGAACACCTTTGCAGAAACTACGACCATTTTGGGTCTATTGTGCTAAACCTTTCATATGGTCATAGGCTTTTCATATAGCCTAAAATTAGCTACACAGAACCCACAGCTACAATCAGCCCTGCTTAAATAAGCTCGGGATCTCTGTTATTCTTTTTAGCATTCATCTATCATCTTCATCTTTTTAGCCTCCCTGAGGGCTGATATGGGCGAGGACAGGTCTTCTTTAAGAAGGTAGGCCAAGGCTATGAGAACCCTGGATATAACTTCGCCTTTTGGGCGGCTCCTGTAAATCTGGGCGGTTTTAAGCCCTGTACCAGCTCGTCGATCGTCATCAGGAGACCCTTTGCAGCTCAACAGCTAGTCAGCTGCAAGGAAACCCATGGTACTCATGTGTTTGAAGACTTTTCGACCAGGGTTTTTATCTGGACGAGTGGAGTCTTCAACCTCTTTGCGGGATTATGCTGGCCTGGAGAAGATCTAGCTCTATTCTTATTGCAAAGCTTCGACTTGAGCTTCTCTCCCCTTCCCAGCCCCAAAGAGATTTTTTCTACGAGAGAGTAGCGAAAATCTTTCATTAGTCGAGCAGCTGGGGTTCTCGGCCGCCTGTAGAGTCATGCGCTCCGATCCCTGCTTAGACGGTTGAGCCTCATTCCTACTGACCACAACCTAAATGCGCCCGTCTGAGGTACGCATGCTCCCGCTGCAGGCATGAACATCCATTAATGCATCCACACCGGCATAGACCATTTCGCCTTTGGTCGTTTTACTAAGTGGTCCCCCAACAAAGCACCAACCACATCTAAAGCTGCTTGACCTACGAAATCGAAGGAAAACCGGTCTACTGAGTATGCTAATGGCATCCTTTATGGGCTCTAAAATAATTGCCCCATTTTCTTCGGCTATATAATTTTTTAAAGCTCCAATTTTGTTCCCTTTAGTATAGAAAAAGTTTAAGTATACTATGCTTGGTTTGGACTATTCTGTGCGTCTTTTATTGATACATGCCTGTAGCGGGCTGCATTTTGAAAATCCGAATTTTTACTCAAGCGTACTGAGACTGTTTTCGGCGCCATATATTTTGACGATATGAGTGGCTGTTTCAGGCTAAGAACCGGCGAATCTTACTTTTACTCGGGAGTCCAGGAAGTTCCCCCCTATCATACGATTTTTTGTTCGTCTAACCAAAACCTATGAACAACCGGCCGCTTTGTAAACTTAGCGTATACACCCTGTATAAGTTGGTAGCTCTTATATTTAATTGGTAAATTTATTTCTAACGCAGTTTGGACTTAATTTATCGAGGATGTATGCTTCTGAAACAAAAAGTCCCCACTGAAGCACAGTTTCTACTTGCTTCGGCGACAAGCTTCAGAGCATGCGTCCTCGTGTACTTAAAGCGTAGTACTGCTAATCGGTTTGCCATAGAGTGGCTGATCGTAACCGATCAGTGCTTAGTTAGGAACCAATCAATAGATAGCTAGAAGTTATAGAAGTCTAACGTAAAATTTTATCTATTTTTGTATCTATACCTTTGCCCGCTGAAGCCCATGTCGAGCCTGAATCAAATATATTATTGGGCGCCTATGGGCAAAGTTTTTTTCACGCTGCATGAAAATCTAAATATGAAAATCTAAAAATGCGCTCGTATCGGCATAGACCATTCTAAACGCATCTGTGGCTTTACAATGTGGTCCCCCAACTAAGCACTAACCACATCCAAAGCTGCTTGACCTACGAAATCTACGGAGAACCGGTGTACTGAGTACGCTAATGACACCTTTTATGGGCTCCAATTTTGCTGCCTTTAATCTAGAAAAAGTTTGCACCCTGCGCATCAGCTTTGAGTGTTGTCCGACCAGGATTACATGATTCTAGCACCGACTGTACTAATCAAACTTAATTTTTAGCATATTTGGAAAAATTTTGAAAATGGGTTCGAATCATCTAAAACCACATTTTCCAACAATCGACAATGTCTAATCCTTAAATATGATAACTACATTGAAACTCATAAATGCAAGGGGAACAGTTACTGGCATTTCGAACAATGAAGAAGCATCAAGGAAGACTGACAGACAACTGCCACACAGGGGCATGCGTCTATATGAATTCTCCCTCACGGGATGACATATATAATGAACGTTTTATTCACTCATCAATTTGTTTTGAAGAAACCCGATACTGCATCATGCCCTGGGTCATGTTAAATATGCGATCCTTTCTCTCATATGGGGATAAACCACAAGCTTGTCTTAGTTGTCCTTAGAGAAAGTATTGAATATCAAAATAATAGGAATTTGGTAACAACCCCCCAAAACGATTTGGTGTATGATCTTTTTGCATTAAGTTGTAACTTCTGTTGTATTGCAGTGATTCTATGGGAAAATTTCGTTTCTATGAAAAGATTAATCGTCCTGTGTGTCCTGTCAATATAAAAACGGGTTGTGTGCCACCTTGAACAGAAACTAGGGAGTCCATACAAGAAATTGAAATTCATGCAACTTTTCGACTTCATAAAATCGGATTACATGCAAAAATCGTCACCACCAACTGCGCATCGAACTCTGCGATCACCTTTGATCATATTTACCCAAAAGAGATTTCCACAAAAAGCAATTTATATCAAATTTTATTGCATTCAAATATCCCTTTTTGGCAGATGTGTATCCTTTTATGAAGGCTCGTGCTGCAGTTGCACAATGATCTACCGGGCTTCTGTCGGGTGGATTTTGGTTACATGCCCGAAATGTCAGTTAGTCAAGAGAGAGCGAGTCCTTGCAGACAGGCAGATCATTAACAGAAAAGGATGAGGTGATGTGAAAAGGATTACAAGGGGTGCGATTTGTGCTACCCTTTTTACGTGATCATTTTCAATCCTTTTGGTATGTGGAACTGTCAAAAGGGTTGTAATCGTCCTGAAGAGCCTTCAAATGTCCGTCTATTGTCAATTGACAGGTCATTGATTGAGAGGGCGTTCAGTTTTTGGCAATTGTTAAGGTTGTTCGACACTTTTATGGGATTTTATAATGAACTTCAAGTAATGGAAGGAGACTGGGATTTTATTGTGTGAGAAATGATTATTGGATTGTGGAGTTCGACGGACAAAGTTTGGGTTTCAGTCTTATGATAAGCATGTGCAGTGAATATCTTGTTATATGTAGTAAGCTGAACCAAACTCATCCTTCCACTCATCAGAGACATTACCAATGAAAGAAAGCATTCAGCCATCGTAGGAAAATCTTGCAAAATCTTATCGCCTTGACGCTTGGCAACTGCAATCAACTACCAGCTCTATTCCTCTTAAATATCATAACCAATACCAAAAAAGGCCCACTCCAGAAATTGCTCAAAACCGGAAATTTTCAAAGGGGTACCCCTTTGGATATTTTTGGGTAATTTTTCGAAAGTGCTCGGATCTGGATGAATGGGGCATCGTTGGAAAGGGCTCGCTCCCCCGAGTTCAGAGCACTTTAGTTTGTCCCAGAATTCCAAGGGGTTCGGGAGTTATGCCCTTTTTTGTGAACTCCCAAAGGAGGGCTGCGAAATGCCCATTATCTCGGGAAATACTGGTCAGCCCGGGGTGGGATTAAATTCCCAGACTCCCTGCGAGGTCCCTAACAATTTCCCATTCAAAAAAGGCCCACTCCAGAAATTGCCCAAAACCGGAAATTTTCAAAGGGGTACCCCTTTGGATATTTTTGGGTAATTTTTCGAAAGTGCTCGGATCTGGATGAATGGGGCATCGTTGGAAAGGGCTCGCTCCCCCGAGTTCAGAGCACTTTAGTTTGTCCCAGAATTCCAAGGGGTTCGGGAGTTATGCCCTTTTTTGTGAACTCCCAAAGGAGGGCTGCGAAATGCCCATTATCTCGGGAAATACTGGTCAGCCCGGGGTGGGATTAAATTCCCAGACTCCCTGCGAGGTCCCTAACAATTTCCCATTCAAAAAAGGCCCACTCCAGAAATTGCCCAAAACCGGAAATTTTCAAAGGGGTACCCCTTTGGATATTTTTGGGTAATTTTTCGAAAGTGCTCGGATCTGGATGAATGGGGCATCGTTGGAAAGGGCTCGCTCCCCCGAGTTCAGAGCACTTTAGTTTGTCCCAGAATTCCAAGGGGTTCGGGAGTTATGCCCTTTTTTGTGAACTCCCAAAGGAGGGTTGCGAAATGCTCATTATCTCGGGAAATACTGGTCAGCCCGGGGTGGGATTAAATTCCCAGACTCCCTGCGAGGTCCCTAACAATTTCCCATTCAAAAAAGGCCCACTCCAGAAATTGCCCAAAACCGGAAATTTTCAAAGGGGTACCCCTTTGGATATTTTTGGGTAATTTTTCGAAAGTGCTCGGATCTGGATGAATGGGGCATCGTTGGAAAGGGCTCGCTCCCCCGAGTTCAGAGCACTTTAGTTTGTCCCAGAATTCCAAGGGGTTCGGGAGTTATGCCCTTTTTTGTGAACTCCCAAAGGAGGGCTGCGAAATGCCCATTATCTCGGGAAATACTGGTCAGCCCGGGGTGGGATTAAATTCCCAGACTCCCTGCGAGGTCCCTAACAATTTCCCATTCAAAAAAGGCCCACTCCAGAAATTGCCCAAAACCGGAAATTTTCAAAGGGGTACCCCTTTGGATATTTTTGGGTAATTTTTCGAAAGTGCTCGGATCTGGATGAATGGGGCATCGTTGGGAAGGGCTCGCTCCCCCGAGTTCAAAGCACTTTAGTTTGTCCCAGAATTCCAAGGGGTTCGGGAGTTATGCCCTTTTTTGTGAACTCCCAAAGGAGGGCTGCGAAATGCCCATTATCTCGGGAAATACTGGTCAGCCCGGGGTGGGATTAAATTCCCAGACTCCCTGCGAGGTCCCTAACAATTTCCCATTCAAAAAAGGCCCACTCCAGAAATTGCCCAAAACCGGAAATTTTCAAAGGGTACCCCTTTGGATATTTTTGGGTAATTTTTCGAAAGTGCTCGGATCTGGATGAATGGGGCATCGTTGGAAAGGGCTCGCTCCCCCGAGTTCAGAGCACTTTAGTTTGTCCCAGAATTCCAAGGGGTTCGGGAGTTATGCCCTTTTTTGTGAACTCCCAAAGGAGGGCTGCGAAATGCCCATTATCTCGGGAAATACTGGTCAGCCCGGGGTGGGATTAAATTCCCAGACTCCCTGCGAGGTCCCTAACAATTTCCCATTCAAAAAAGGCCCACTCCAGAAATTGCCCAAAACCGGAAATTTTCAAAGGGGTACCCCTTTGGATATTTTTGGGTAATTTTTCGAAAGTGCTCGGATCTGGATGAATGGGGCATCGTTGGAAAGGGCTCGCTCCCCCGAGTTCAGAGCACTTTAGTTTGTCCCAGAATTCCAAGGGGTTCGGGAGTTATGCCCTTTTTTGTGAACTCCCAAAGGAGGGCTGCGAAATGCCCATTATCTCGGGAAATACTGGTCAGCCCGGGGTGGGATTAAATTCCCAGACTCCCTGCGAGGTCCCTAACAATTTCCCATTCAAAAAAGGCCCACTCCAGAAATTGCCCAAAACCGGAAATTTTCAAAGGGGTACCCCTTTGGATATTTTTGGGTAAATTTTCGAAAGTGCTCGGATCTGGATGAATGGGGCATCGTTGGAAAGGGCTCGCTCCCCCGAGTTCAGAGCACTTTAGTTTGTCCCAGAATTCCAAGGGGTTCGGGAGTTATGCCCTTTTTTGTGAACTCCCAAAGGAGGGCTGCGAAATGCCCATTATCTCGGGAAATACTGGTCAGCCCGGGGTGGGATTAAATTCCCAGACTCCCTGCGAGGTCCCTAACAATTTCCCATTCAAAAAAGGCCCACTCCAGAAATTGCCCAAAACCGGAAATTTTCAAAGGGGTATATCCCTTTGGATATTTTTGGGTAATTTTTCGGAAGTTCTCGGACCAGGATGAATGGGGCATCGTTGGAAAGGGCTCGCTCCCCCGAGTTCAGACCAGTTGAGTTTTCCAAAAAATACCAAAATAAATAAACTCCAGAAATGTATCGAGAAATCTCTTTCCGGCCATTCATTAAAGGTACTATTGAAGGACGTCAAATCTCATCCCGACACAATTTCTACCGGTGTCCCCCAGGAGTCAATTTTAGCACCAACTCTTTTTATAATTTGACTAACCTCTCTGCCTTTTCCAACCCATTTCACAGCTTCGCTGTTGACGGTACTCTGCGTTACTTATGTGCCTTCGATAATGCTAGACAAACATGTGGCAGATCATGCTTTGCTGAACTCTGACTCAATCAATAGTAACATGAAACTCAATTTCAATAGGAGCTGCCAGAATCATGAAGCCTGCAAATGCTCCCAAATATTCCTTAAAACAAATCGTAACTGGTTTTTTTTTGTAATATTTATTAAAATCTCAGTCAAGTAAATTAAACTTAAAATAAAATAAAAGTCTAGTTTATAAAGCACTCATAGCATCCTCATCATCGACAATTGGATAATCCTCATTAATATCATCAGTGTCAATTCTTGTAGTCAATCGATTTCGACGTCGCAGCCAATTAAGCGGGAATAGACGTTTCCATACTGAAAAGCGATCTGTATAAAGGCCTTCCTTCATCACTAGTTCATTGCCAATGTCAAGATATGGCTCCTTGCGGAAGCTAAATGGCCGCCATTTAAGACCTTTCAAGTATTCGTCATTTGGCTTGTTGGGATCTCTGGGAAATAAATAAAATGAAAATTTAGTTTTCATTCAAAATAGTTACCATAGTTATTCAAAGGAGTATATTTTTAGTTTTAAAATATAGAAGGATTTTTATTGTAAATATTGGACAGCAAAACGTCCAATCCGATTCCATTTAAATATATGACTACTATCCTTACCCAGTCTCTGCAAAAGCAGTCCACATTCTAGTAAGTCGTTCTACAGTTACATGCTCAGGATCATCTCTTGTAAAAAGAGGGGCCTCGAATGGATTGAAAATTAAGTACAACAAATCATCGTGATGGACGACTCCTATTGAACAACATTAATATATGGAAGTGTCTTATCGGAAGCAGAGTCAACGACAGAGTTGACGAGAGTCGACGACAGAGTTGACGAGAGTCGACCGAGTTGACGACAGAGTCGACCGAGTTGACGACAGAGTCGACCGAGTTGACGACAGAGTCGACCGAGTTGACGACAGAGTCGACCGAGTTGACGAAAGAGTCAGAGAGAGAGTTCGCTGACTCTTTCCTCAACTCGGTCGACTCTGTCGTCAACTCGGTCGACTCTCGTCAATTCTGTCGTCGGCTCTCGTCAACTCTGTCGTCGGCTCGGTTTCCGATAAGACACTTCCTTAATATATAGAGGAGCAAGATCGAACTCAAACTGCCATTCTTACCGAAAGTCTTATTTTCAGGATAATAAAAATGACTATATCGTCCTTGATACGAAAATCTATATTGGTATACTGTGGTGTATCTTGAAGCTAAATGAACTAAACGATATACGCCGAAGCCTATAGCACCATCGGAGATTAACTATAGTAAACGAAAAGTGTTAAACAAAACTAATTTTGAAAGTAGTTCAGTTTTTGAAGATCTCTTACATATCCCAAACCATCAATAGATTTTTCTAGTGAAAGCGATTCATTTCCCAAGAAGTGATGTCTTAACCTTCGACTGATCCTTCGTGAGTTTTCAGAATTTCGTTCATATTGAAAGCAAAGAGGAGCAAGAGTTTCAAAGTTTGTGTCTAATTGTTGTGTTAAGTTTCGGTCCCGTAGAATATCTGGAAAAGTAATTTTTTAAGTGAATATCACTAAACTGCAAAACGCACGATCAATCAACTAACTAATAGCTGGCCCAACAAATTCGTCCTTCGAAATTCCGGCTATAAGCGGAATCGTCATGAATTCACCCTTTTGAAACGATATCGTTGGATCCTCGATCAAAAAGCGTTCTTGTCCAAAATCTTGTTCAATAACCGGCTTCCAAAGTAGTATTGGAAAACCACCGCCGAATTCAAACATGCTATTAAGTGATTGGCCAAAATCAACAGCTGATTTCTAAAATAAATATTACTGACAATGTAGATCTATCTTCGAAGTAGTTTCAAAATAAAATACCGTCTTCAAGCACTTAACAATAGCAGCTGGACTGTCCGTAGGACATTCAAAATATCGCGCTTGTCTTTCAGCAAGATCCATTTGACGATCGGGTATTTCCCACTGTGCTGTTGCAGATCCACTCATAGCAATAGCCTTGTGGAACAAACCTCTCGACATTGGTGATACCATATGCATAGTTATACTAACACCACCAGCGCTATACCCAACAAGCGTTACCGAATCTGGATCACCACCAAATTTATGAATGTGCTTCTTGATCCATCTCAAGGCCAAAACTTGATCCTTCAATCCAGCATTGCCAGGTGCATCGGCTGTGCCAGTTGCTAAAAATCCTAGAGATCCCAGGCGATAGTTTAGGGTAACAAAGACAATATCACGATCCATAAAAAGTTGTGGTCCAGCAAAATTTTTACTCTGTCCAGAAACGAAGTAGAATCCTCCAGGATGAAGATATACTATAACAGGTTTTCGGATGTTTGGTTTATTCTCTGAAGGAAGCTCTCTTGTGTAGACATTCAATCGCAGACAATCTTCAGAAACATCCGACAGATTAGTCGTTGGCTGTGGGCACATCGGTCCATCGTCTGTTGCATCATAAACATCGGTCCACCGATCTACAGGCTCTGGATTCTTGAATCGAAGGTCACCAATTGGTGGTTTTCCATAGCGTATTCCACGAAATGCGTAAAAATCTTGCCCCAATCTAGATTCCATGATACTCCCACGAATTCTACCAAGATCAGTTGACACGATCACTTCATTCTCGGTTTGTTGTTGTTCCGGTACGTCACTACCTCTGACTGCACTCGCGCAGAGAGACACAAAGAAAATGTTCAAGATGCACCAAAACGCACTCATCGTTGTAGGTTAACTGATCTGTTGCCAGCAAAAACTTTCTATTATATAGAAGAGGAAATATTTTTTTTTAAAGGAAAGAGCTTAAGGTGATAAGTAATTCTGAGCATGTTTCGGTTCAGTCGAGGTTAGTGTAAAGTAAACAAGTTGGTTTTCTTGGAATGTTCCTAATTTTCCACGCGATTTGTGCTTCCCCGGTGACTTTTGCATATCGATGATAATATTTACGATTTTGTTTTTATGGCATGCGGGGAAATACGATCGGTGTTACATCAGAGCTATTGATCGACAGAGAGTAGATGGAAGAAAGGCAGATTGTACGAAATACACGATCACAATAGATTTGCTGATCTATGGTTTGGGGCAAATGGAAAATAGCTGAAAATCTTGGGGGTTTCCATGTGAGTTATAGATTCTGAGTAGCTTCAGTTTATGGGATATTTATTGGTAAGCAAGTGATTAGTATTGATTTTTTATCAGCAATTAACTGTTGATAAAGTATCAAGTAAGCAAAATTGTATTGAATAAACGATTTCAGTTTGATTTTAGTCTTTTTTGGACGAAGTATCAAGGCACATTGTATGCTGGTAAAACCTGGCTTTCATAACATTTCATTATCTAAGTGGGAAAAGTGTTTAGCAAGAGAATTAGGCCGAAGTGGAGTCGAACCATGGACCTCTGGAATGGTAGTCAGGTCTCTTAATCCCATACTACCTCTCAGCCTGACAAGAATTATGACATAGCTTTATACAAAAATGTCTCCAAATCAGAGTTGGATGTAGACCCTAGAGTGTTCTTGTTACCGCTATACCTTCAAACACACTATGAAGTGCCTAATTGTAAAGTAAAGACGACCCCAGGAGTCGGAGTAATCTGGGTATCAGAGTCAGACTAATCTGGTTAGCTAAGTGGTTACCAATACCCACTTAGACGACATTACGACGAAACTTCGTTGCGAGGCGACTACGAAAACTACAGAGCCACTTCTGCTACTGTTAAAACATAAAGACGAATTTTATTGATATCAAAGAACTGTACTTTTCGCTATCTCTAAAAATAACATTCGTCGCAATGTCGAATTTTCGTCGCAATAACGTGGCCGTACGGCAAAAGTATAAAGCACTTGGTCTGGTCTATATGATGTCTAAACTAGACGAAACCTAACAAAAAAGAAACACCCTTGTGTACCTGCTGACGTTGATCGAGAACGACAAAGGAATACGTGAATTTATTGGTGAGGGATTCACGGAGGAAGAGCATTATGTTGAATCCAACAACAGAAAATATTATTTACCATCTAGGCCGCTATCCTCATGACTGCTCGTTGACATAGCCTGAAGCAAACTAACCTTACGTTTCACTTTTTTCACTAGAACGAACGTAGAAAATGTCATTTAAGATCCCACCCAAGATCCCATCCAAAACCCAGCCCTGCAAAGTTGTACTACCGATTCGATCTCAAGTGCGAAAGCGCCCTCAACGTGAAAGCTCATCCAAAGCATATCCAATAATAACACCCTGGATTGAAATCCCACTACAAAATCCCACCCATGACCACCGATTACCATCCAAGTGTGAAAGCCCACCGGAGACACATTAACCCACCCCAGCGAAATTCAACTAGTTTCACACAAGTGGCGCTAAGACTCAAAGCTCACCACATAGGTTCTTTTCCCGAATAAAGCTCACACCCGAGCCCACAACCGATGACGTAACTAGTCTGAGAGTAGCCCAGCTATACTACTGCAAGCGTAAAATGGAGTTTACATCGCAAACAAGGAAGAACAGAGTGCGCTTGTACAGAATACAAGCGCAAAATTATATTGAAAGCTCGAAACTATCAACGGTAATCTTTTTAACTCCGTCGCGGAAGACACAATTTCATGAGCTGTAAAACCTGTTAGTTAAATTTGCTATGCGTGCTAGTTGCGGGGGTAAGGCAAGCTAGTGCGTGCCTGCTGCATGCTAGGGGCGTGCAAGTTTTATTTTTGCTCGAGACTGTACGGTTATACGATAAAGGAACGATGGGTTGTAAATGGGCGTTACGACTAACGAACAGCGAAGCTGTAATGAAAAAGGGTTACATGATGCTGAAATTAGGTCGTTTATAATTAGTAGGAACAGAGCGAGTGATAAATTTGACTCCTGCCGATATTGGCAGAGATTTGAAACTATTTTGTTCTGAGTATCGTCGACTAGCATCTATCACTTGTTGGCAGTCAAATCAAAGTACTTGGAGTACAGCGGAACGCTAGTTTTACCAGCATAGTGTTACCTGAAGTGTACTGAGATGAGTTTCGTGGTCTTGATCGTACCCACAAGCTGGTTTACTCTGTCAATTGCTATTGACTTGCTTGCGCCGTTTATCTTTACGACTTAAAGTATTTTCGTAAGTTTTTGAATACTTTCAATTAGTCTTCATTCTCTAGGGTGTTTGGTAGGTATACATTCATCTGGGGCAACCGATTTTTTTTTTGCTGAATGCTTAGAATGCCAAAATAGCTGATTGTCACAGGAATAGTGACTAAAGTGACTAAGTGACTCTCAATCACAAGGACGAGTCACAAAAACTTGTGACTTATGACTATGGGCGAAGCTATAGGATTCTTCTAGGGAGGGTGGAGAGGACGGGGGATGGGTGAGGAAGGCAGAAGAACTTTGGGTGGTTAAGAAAATACCCCGGAGCCATATCAGGGGAGTACTGTGATTGGTTGATAAGATTTGTGGAGTTTTTCACCATGGATTCGCTCACAATGATACCCTTGTGAGATCGTGGTGCGAAATCCATGAGTTTTCTTTCCTTTCCAAAGTAAACTAGATCAAACTGTCTCACCGATTGGCGACGAGATTGTATACGACTATGGCATGCAAACAAACTCAGTACATTTCAATTTCAAGTACTTTTGAAACCGACAACCTGTTCAACTTTTTCGTTCATCATATCAAAAATTAATAAAAAAATCCTTACCCATTTTCAGCAAATGCAGCCCACATCCTGGTAAGCCTTTCTACAGTTGTATCCTCTGGATCCTGTTTCGTAAATAGCGGAGTAATTCCGGGTACAGCCAACAGATACAGCAAATCATCATGATGGACCACCCCTTATAATTTCATATAATCAAAGTTAAAACAAAGCCACTAAAGTCGAAACGCACTCAAATCTCACCATAAGGCTCTTTCCCCGGATAGTAAAAGTGACTAAATCTATTCTTGTACGAAAACCGATACTGATAGACTGTCGTGTACCTAGATGCTAAATGGACCAACCGATACATCCCAAATCCTATAACCCCGTCTGAGAAGAGCTGGAATTGAGTTGTAGTTGTAAGTTTTTGTTTGGAGTTTGTAGTGTAGTTAGTATTACATAACCTAAACCCTCAATAGAGTTTGCCAGTGAAATAGATCCATTCCCTAAAAATGCCTGTCTTAGTTCATGACTTATACGAGCTGAATTCTCGGTGTTTCGTTCATAAAGGAAACCAATGGGCGCGGCGACATCGAAGTTCGTGTTAAATTGTTGGGTTAGGTTTGGGTATCCTAAAACATCTGAAATTTTGTTTGTTTTAAGTTAGGAATCAAACATGGCATTGAGTTAGGCACAAACTTATAGCAATAGACACGAATTCGTCCTTAGTTATGCCAGCAATTAAGGGTATTCTCATAAAATTCCCGGTTTGAAAGGATACGACAGGATCCTCAACTAAAAATCGCTCTTGGCCAAAGTCTGGTTCAATAACCGGCTTCCAGAGGATTGTTGGTATTCCATCGTCATAGTCGAACATGTCCCCGAAGTTTGCAACAAAATCTTCGGGTGTTTTCTAAAATAAGTCTCGTAAGAAAGTTTTGTTTTCACTTAAGTAGAAACTTGTAGTTACACTTTTTAAACACTTTACAATATCAGCGCCACTAGTAGTGCTGCAATTAAGCAGTTTGGCTTGTCTCTCAGCCAAATCTAATTGATGAGACGGAATTTCCCACTGTGCTACAGCTGATCCACTCATGGCGATTCCCTTGTGGAACAACCCCCTAGACATTGGTGATGCCATATGCAAAGTAACACTCATGCCACCAGCACTATACCCAACAAGCGTCACTGAATTTGGATTGCCACCGAATCGTGAGATATGCTGCTTAATCCATCTCAAAGCCTGCACCTGATCCTTGAGCCCAGCATTGCCAGGAGCTTCTGGGGTACCAGTCGCCAAAAATCCCAGGGATGATAAGCGATAATTCAAAGTAACCAACACAATATCACGATCCATCAAGAGCTGAGGCCCAGCATAGTTTTTACTTTGCCCGGAAACCACATACCATCCACCGGGATGAAGATACACAATCACTGGCTTTGAAATATTCTGTCCAGATTGCGATGGAATCTGTCGACTGTAAACATTCAATCGTAGACAGTCTTCAGAATATTCGGCAGGATCATCAACAGGCTGAGGACACATTGGTCCATCATCGGTTGCATCGAAAATATCGCTCCATCTATCCACCGGTTGTGGAGCTTTGAAACGTAAATCACCGATCGGAGGCTTGGCGTAGCGAATACCACGAAATGCGTAAAAGTCTTGACCTAGACGCGACTTCAAGATCACTCCACGAATTCGACCAAGATCAGTTGACACGATGACATCACTTGGACGCGGCACGAAAGTACTTTCGATTTGACATGCGCATGCGATTGCGAGTAGAAGTAGCTGATAGGCGCAGCGGCGACTTGGTGCCATCGTTGCTGCTGTTAACTGATCAGTGCGGTGAGGAGCTGTCTATTAAATAGCAGGCGAGGCTTGGGCAGGAAAGCGATCAGTTGTGGTGAGTGATAAGACATTGAATTATTATATGCGTGAGTCTTGGAAAGTTCGTCTACTGATACAAATTTCTGTACTTCCCCTGGGTGGACAGTTTTCAGATTGTCTTGAGTTGTTTTGAGTCACGTACAGGGGATTTATTAGCGTAAGACAGGCAAAACCTGTCTGGACATCTAAATTTTTAATCTCCAGAAATCGTAGATTAGAAATTTATTAATAATTCATAGGAATACCATCGCAGATTAATATAGCTAAGTTTAGAGCGAAGTATTATTTAGAACGGAGTTGGATGCTTGGTTGTGCTGTGTCCGAACCTGACCCAAATACGGCACAATCAAAGAGCCGCCAAGAGAATCCCTCCCTTAAAAAAGAGGTTTAGAGAACCACCGGATGAAGCACCATTACAACAGCTGCACTATGCAATGAAGTGACCAGAAATACCTACAGTCATGCATTAGAGCTCGCGCTCAGAAGAGTAAGTCCTGGGGAGTTTTAGTTTGGTGGCACAAGACGAAGCTTAAGGGTTCCATTACCAATTTAAGCAAAATTCAAAGAATGGCCTGTGTCTCCATCCCTGGGGCCATCCGCACTTCCCCCGACGGCATCGCTGGAGACTTTCCTCAATTTAGTACCCCTTCACCTTGAGCTAGAGAAGTCCGCCATAAACGCGGCGCTGCGGCTGAAAGCGAATGGTCACTTGGGTGCTGGTCTTGGGCGAGGACATTCTATAATAATCAACATCATAGAAGATATTCCGGAAGCGGAGATGCTGTCGGACAGCATGCCCTTTAAAATTTCAAAATTTGAGCAACCTTTTGTGCACCTACAGGATAGGCTAACCTGGACTTTTCCTAAAGTATTGCCGGGCGGACTAGCATGGTACACGGATGGCTCTAAAACGGAGATAGGTGTAGGCGCCGGAATCTGGAGTGAAAGCCCCAGATTTAGCCGGCCGATAAGCCTAGGCCCTTTAGCAACTGTCTTTCAAGCAGAGGTGTACGCTATTCTGGCATGCACTCATGAGAACTTAAGAAGACCTTACCAAAATAAACGGATTTTTATCTTCTCTGATAGCCAAGCGGCAATAGATAAGGTCCCGTAGGACCAAGTCGAAATTAGTTTGGGACTGCCAACGTGCTCTTCATGAGTTGGGCGTTCTCAATAAAATTACCCGTGTCTGGGTCCCGGGTCACCGGGGGTTCAAAGGCATCGAAAGTGCGGATGCCCTAGCTAAACAGGGCTCTGATATTGCATTCATTGGTCCAGAGCCGGCTATTGAAGGAAGGTGCCCCTCCAGCTTGCTGCAAATGGCCCTGGCCGATCGGACTTTGATGAAACATACTGAACGCTGGAGGTCCGCGCCTGGACTGGCCAACTCTAAGCGGTTCCTTCCTGTGACGTCCCCTGAGACGGTCAAGGAATTGTTATGGCGCAGCAGAAGTGATGTCAGGACATTTGTTGGCTTGATTACCGGACACTGTGCACTAAATTACCACTTATGGAGAATAGGAAGGGCGGAGGACCCTACATGTAGGCTTTGCCTGGAAGAGGATGAGTCTGCTCTCCACATTCTCTGTGAATGCCCCGCAATAGCGAGAAGCAGGGTCTCTTTGTTCGAGGAGTCTCTCCTCGAACACTCTACTCTAAGCCGCAAACCACTAGGAAGACTGCTGAACTTGTTCAAGCGGTCTGGCCTACAAATATGAGGTGTAGGGGCTGTAGTACAATAGGCCAAATTAATGGCCGCAGTACCTTTGGACCTAATACCTCACACAAGACAAAAAAAGTCCTGGGGATGAATAGCCGGGCGTGGACGAGAGCTGGACCCGCCTTAAGAACACTGTCATTAGTATTGCTGATTCCATCTTAGCCAGAAGCCGTAGAGATCAAAACGACTGGTTCGATAATGAAGGCAAACTGGCAACTGAACGTAAGAATGCTGCCTGCAATTTCAGAGAACACGGGCACGCGAAGAGAACTAGAAAGTGATTCACAACTAAAAAAGGAAGACTGGGAGCTGGGACTGGGTCTGTGAACTAGAGCAGTACAGAGAGCACCAGCCACAGGAGTTCTACCGAAGAGTCCGCAGTATGACGCAATTCACACCACGTTCACATACTGCAAGAACAACGAAGGGAATCTGATCACCGGTCCTAAAGGCATCTTGGATCGATGAGAAGAGCACTTACATGAATTGCTAAATGGCGAGCTAACTGAGGATTCGTAGGCTCTACCAATATCTGATGACAATGCTGTGCTGCCGCTATCAAGCATGGAAGAAGTTAGCAGAGCCATAACCTGGCTTAAAAACAACAAGGCCTCGGCTGCCGATAGAATCCCAGAAATCAACCAATATGGAGGGCCTACATTACACCAAGCGATTCATGCATTAATTGTCCAAGTATGGGAAGGAAGCGGAAGGAAGCGATGCCAGAAGACTGGAGAAAAGCAACCTCTGCTCGGTACTTAAAAAAGGAGATATCACAACGTGCACTAATTATCGCGGTATAACGTTGTTGGATACCACTTATAAGATATTCTCCGCTATCCTACAAAAAAAGATGGCCCTATACGCCAGAAACATCATAGGCCATTACCAGTGTGGCTTCAGTCCAGGCAAATCAACAACTGACAAGATTTTCACCTTGAGGCTATGGAAAAATGTCTAGAGTTTCAAAACTCAATTCAACACCTCTTCATAGACTTTAAAGCCGCCTATGATAGCTTAGCCAGAGTAGAGCTCTACAAAGAGAATTTGGCAACCCCAACAAGCTGACAAGAAGACTATGTAGGTTGACCATGACCTATGAGACAACCCAAGTAAAGGTATCCGGAATACTGTACAGACCAATCAACATCTATAATAGACTCCGACAAGGGGACGGCCTGGCATGCCTCCTTTTCAACCTGGCGTTGGAGAAAGTGATCCGAGATTCGGGCGTGAGATCAAGGGGCACAATCTTCCACAAGTTCACCAAATTGGTGAGTTATGCAAACGATGAACTCGTATGAGTGAAGATGAGCCTGCTCGGAAAGTTTGCTGCAGTAAGACCTATGGGGTGCGACAGCGGGGAGAACGAACCTCCACTGGAAGGATGGCATAGATCAGAACATTCAGAGCTTGGGAATGCCAATTTGGATGACATCGGCTCAGAATCGGGTCGGGATCGATGGAGAGAAAAGTTGTGAGAGGCCAGGACCGAATCCCGGTTGTAGAGTCGTTAAAGAAGAAGAAAATATAACCAAAAATTTACTTACCTACTAAAATATTACGTAATATGATCACAAGAATGTACTCACCCCTTATAAGCAAACGCTGTCCACATCCGTGTCATTCTCTGCACTGTTGAATATTCTGGATCCTCTTCAGTAAACATCGGCGAAATAAATGGACCAACAAATAAGTACAATAGATCATCATGATGAACAACTCCTGCATAATTGAAAAGTATTTCAAACTAGAGACTAAACTCTTTTCCAACTACACTCACCATAAGGCTTATCATCTGGATAGTAAAGGTGACTGTATCTTCCTTGATAGGAGAAACGATAGTAAAACACTTTCGTTAATCTTGCTGCGAGATGAACAAATCGATGAACACCAAATCCTACAAGTCCATCAGCAAAAAGATTCGACAGACTCTGAAGTGATCGGTCTGCGTGCAGCGATCCAGATCCGATGAAAGCTTTTCTGAGTTCTTCACTGATATTTTTCGATCGTCCAGTGTCCCTTTCGTATGAGAAGCAAATTGGCGCGATCTTGTCGAAATTGTTGTCCATTTCTTCTCGGAGGGTTTCGTTCTTTAAAATGCCTGGGAGGTGGTTTGTAGGGTTAAGATTTGGTCATTGTGTGGAAATAGAAAGGTATATGCTCACCTAGTGCTGGTCCAACAAATTCATCCTTTGTGATTCCAGTTATAATAGGGATTCTCATAAATCGTCCGTTTTGATAGGACTTAACAGGATCTTCAATTAAAAATCGTTCCTGTCCAAAATTTTGCTCAACGACTGGTTTCCATAGTAAAATAGGATTTCCACGTCCAAACTCAAACATGTCGGAGACAGTGTTTGCGAACTCCAAGTAATGTTTCTGTGTGTGACAAAAAGGTTAAAGATTTTTTAGTTTAGCACGAAAAACTATACTTACACCTCTGAAGCACTTCACCATCTCCTTAATGTTGTGATCAGTACAATTCAACAGTCTTGCTTGTTTCCTTGTTAAACTCATCTGATCCCCAGGTACTTTCCACTGTGCTGTTCCTGCTCCACTCATAACAATCGCTTTATGGAAAAGATTCTTCGACATAGGCGAGACCATATGCAAAGTAATACTAACAGCACCCGCACTATACCCCAGCAAAGTAACCGAGTTGGGATCACCACCAAATCGGGATATGTGCAGCTTAATCCACTTCAGTGCGGTCACTTGATCCTTAAGTCCAGCATTCCCCGGGACATCAGTGGTCCCAGTACTCATGAATCCCAACGATCCAAGTCTGTAGTTGATTGTAACAAGCACTATGTTCCTGTCCATGAAGTATTGGGGTCCTGCAAAGTTCTTGCTTTGTCCAGAAAGGGAGTAGAAGCCTCCTGGGTGGATGTAGACTATAACCGGTCGTCGAACGTTCGGATTCGCCTCCGATGGAAGTTCTTGGGTGTAGATGTTTAAGCGTAGGCAGTCCTCCGATATGTCCGAGCTGTTAAAGGCAGGCTGAGGGCACATCGGTCCATCGATAGTTGCGTCGAATATTCCATACCACTGTTCCGTCGGAAGTGGTGCCTTAAACCGCAACTCATCGATCGGTGGTTTTGCATATCTCACCCCACGAAATGCATAAAAATTCCTTCCTGAGTTCGATGTCAGATAAGTGCCACGAATCTTTCCTAACGCAGTCGTTATAACAACATCGGACAGTTCCTTTTGCAGACCCAAAATATCTGCAAATACCGCACAAGAAACCGCCAAGTACAAACGGACAAATACCTTAAGGACCATATTTGTGGCCACTTCCGACTCCCGAGACCGTGAACTGCTTCACGATCAAAGTCGGTCGAGTTATTTATAGCTGGTCGCGATTCTGCGAGAAAGTGCACACGCCTGCAACTTGAATCGATTACACCTGAGAGTGAGTTGACCAACTTTACGGTGCTCGAGGAACGTCGCCGCGCCGACTTGGCACATCTCCACATCCAGCCGCGCAGGCGGACTGTGGTCAAAATGTGCGCGCACGGTATACTTGCGCGCGCAGACAGAACGGCTGCGAAGATAAACGATCGAGAGAACCCGATCAAGATCCAAAGCGAAATGCGCGATAATTGTGACAAGAAGGCGTCGTTATATGGCAAGAATTATACTCGAGGATGATCGATCGTGGTTTTCGATAAGGTTTTTTCCACTTTATAAATTTTTTTGTGCCCAGTGGAGATTTTTGTGGATCTTTTTGGATCCGACCCAAGGAAAAAAAATGAAAAGGCCTAATTTCGTTATCAGTGATGGAAATTGTCGTGGAAAGAGAAATTGAAATGCGAATATCATTTGTGATCGTTTGGGAGAATGTTAATAAAACCACAGGAGTAGAGCTTGCTAGATTTTCAATTAGGTCAAGGTGATTTTACTCTATCACACGATCATACACTCATAGCACGATCATGACGATCATATACACATTTTCTCTATGCTTTAATTTGATGGTCATTACTCTGCATTTATTAATGAAAGATCTCTTTGAAGTTCGCTTATTTAAAGCGATCAACAGGGAGTCTGTGAATTCAATCTTACCCAGGGCTGACCAGTATTTCCCGAGATAATGGGCATTTCGCAGCCCTACTCTGGGAATTCACAAAAGACGGCATAACTCCCGAACCCCTTGGTATTTTTTGGCAAACTCAACTGGTCTGAACTCGGAGGAGCGAGCCCTTTCCAAAGATGCCCCATTCATCCAAATCGGAGCACTTTCGAAAAATTACCCAAAAATATCCCAAGGGGTAAATATCCCAAGGGGTACCCCTTCGCATATTTTGCGGTTTTGGGAAATTTCTGGAGTGGCCCTTTTTTGAATGGAAAATTGTTAGAGACCTCCCAGGGAGTATGTGAGTAGAGCAGGGCGCCAAACTCTCTATCAAAAGACGGACTAACCAACTCAAAGCACAAATTGAGGTGTTCTGCCAGACAGACTGAAAGGTACCCACGGCAAAGATTTTGGGCGAAGATTTAGCTAAAGGCCAGGTGCATATCTTAAGAAAGATTGGAGGTACATTGGCAGGGCCAGTTAACATTATGTTCTTTGTGCACCTGGTCCATTGATTGAGAGGAACACTTGGGATAGGGGCTGTCATATAGAGATACTAGCAATTCGGCCTTGGATTTGCTGTCTGTTATCACCTCTCCCTGGTAGAAAAAGAAAGTTTTTTATTTAAAAATTACAAATTTATTATTAATCCAAATTAATCGGAAACAGCACATCCCAAAGGTGATATCTCTCCTGATACGGTGCCGTGTCCAATTTGCATTCTTCATTTATATAAAGAGTCTTCAAATTATCAGCATTCGATGGTGTCCAATCAATTGCAGATGTCCATTCATTTGTTTTATCATTTGGATTACTAAAAATAATATTGCACAATAAAATTGATCCACTTAAGAGTTTTGTTGAAAGTAGTTACCCTGTTTTTACAAATGTTGTCCACCATGATGTTAGCCTCTCCACCATAATATTTTCTGGATCATCTTTTTTAAACATTGGTGCAAAACCATCCCAAACAAATAAGTAGGCAAGATCGTCAGTGTGGGCAACAGCTGCAAGAAAGTTTGTAATTTGATGAAACTTGTTGAATTAGATCGAGCAATGACAATGGAAAACACAAGGTGTGCAGTCAGAATACAAGGAGAATTGACGGAATCCTTCCCAGTCAAGCGAGGCTTAAAGCAGGGCGATGGGCTGGCACCCATGCTATTTAATCTCTGACTAGAAGGAATAATTCGCAAAGTTGAACATTGATGCGAACGCAACCCTGCTTAACAAATCAAAAACGGTTGGCAGGATATGCCGATGAACTGCCTTGCTAGATCACTGTCATACCTTAGAGAAATTTTTACGGAATTAGAAGAGGGAGCCAAAGATATAGGGCTGCAAATAAATGCAGAAAAAAGTAAAATTCTAATTCAATCAAGGGTGGAAAGAAGAAGAAGAAACCACAACACTACCTGGGGGGAACATAACTTCGAATGGGTCAACAAATTTAACTACCTGGGGTCCACAGTCAGCGAAGACCACGATGAAACGATAGACGTGCAACGAAGAATACACGCCGCAAACAGAACATACTTCTCACTACTGCCAGTCCTGAAACCCAGAGACATCCACAGAAAAACAAGAATAATTTACAAACCCATAATACGTACAGTAGCTATGTATGGATGTGAAGCATGGAGTATCTCCCAGAAATCCGCCGACAAATTGGATATATTTGAGAGGAAGGTTCTCCGAAGGATATACGGCCCAATCAATGAAGACAATGCATGGAGAATACGCTACAATCACGAATTGTACGACTTATACAAAGAATGTAAACTTTCTACCCATGCCAAGCTACTATGCTTACGTTGGGCCGGTCATGTCCAAAGAATGGATGACTCAAGGATACCAAAAAAAGCCCTGTACCTACTATCAGATGGCAGAAGACCAGTTGGCAAACCACGGTCAAGGTGGGAGGATAAAGTTAAGGCCGATGCAGCAAAATTGCTCCATAAAAGAAATTGGAGACAAGCTGCGGAGCAGAGAGACGTCTGGAGAAAGACGCTGATGGAGGCCAAGGCTCGAATTGGGCTATAGAGCCATCGAAGAAGAAGAAGAAGAAAGTGCAAGCAGACTCAGCAAAAAAAAAAAAGATCGCGAAGCAAATCCTGATTGGACAGAGGCAGGGACGGCGCTTTCATAGGTGCAATTGGTGCATTTGCCCCGGGCGCAATTTTAGAAAAAAAAAAGTGTAAAAGTGTCCCTTGCCTTCATTTTCATGTATTAAAGAAGTGTTTGTGTCTGTTCCCATGGTCCTTCATAGCTATTAAAAAATGAACAACTGATAGGGGGGCGCAATATCGCCTACTGCACCGGGCGCAATAAATTCAAGCGACGACCCTGTAAAGGATGTATCACTACTAAAATCTTTTCGCATTATATTAAACAAATACAAAACATCTTACCAAAAGGTTTCCCATCCAAATCGTTGATCAGACTGTATCGTCCAATATAATCCGTTCTATAATAATAAACATCGGTGTAATTTCGTATCAACTCCACAAATTTATGAACACCATGACCAATTATCCCATCAGCAAACAGTTCTGAAAATTTGTCAAGATTTTCCTTATCCACTTTTTGGTTATTAAGATAAAACTCCCGCAAAGCTTCGCTAATTTTCAAAGAGTGCTCAGTTCCACTTTCATACATAAACGCTTGTGGTGCGATCACTTCAAAATTATCATTGAATTCGTTTAGGATTGTGGTGTATTTGTAGTAAATTGCTAAAGGAAAATTTAAAAAAAAATTAAATTTTGTAAATAAATATAAAAATATATTTGCTACCGTAAGTCACAGGTCCAAATTCGTCCTTGGTAATACCTGTTAGTACAGGTACTCTTGAAAATTCCCCTTTTTCAAATAGTTTGCCAGGATTATCAGTAATGAATCTTTCCTGGCCAAAGTCTTCTTCAATTTCATAAGTCCATCTCAAGATTGGAATTTTGTACTTTTCCCACGAAGTAGTTCCTTCGATGATCTTCTCAGCTGGAACACCTCTAAGGCATTCTACTAAGAGTTTTGCATCATCAACAGGGCAAGAAAGTCCAGCAGCCAGCTGCTTTGTCCAGTACTTGTTATCTATATTAAAGTGATTAGCTTCTGCCCCGCTCATTGGAATGACACCATGGAAGAGACCTCGTGACATTGGAGACACCATATGCAGAGTAACCGAGAATGCTCCAGCGCTTTGTCCGAATATTGTGACTGCATCAGGATCACCACCAAATGATTCGATATGATCACGAACCCACTTAAGTGCCAGCACTTGATCCTTGAATCCATTATTTCCTGGGACATCTTCTGTGCCAGTACTTAAGAATCCAAGTGGTCCTAGGCGATAGTTTAGTGTCACAAACACAATATCCTTGTCCATTAGGTACTGCGGTCCAACAACATGTTCACTGTGACTGCCACCTTCAGTATAACCACCTCCGTGAATATACACGAGAACTGGGAGTTTTTTAGTTAAGTCTTTTGTATAAACATTCACAATTAAACAATCCTCGGACATTGGTGAATTTTTTACCGAATCTGATTTTTGAGGACAGAAATTTCCATCTTTAGTAGCATCGTAAGTTCCTGTCCATTTTTCAATGGGAATTGGTGGTCGAAAACGATTCTCTCCAGTTGGTGGTTTGGCGTATTTGATACCCCGAAAGGCTAGATATTTCCGATTTTCACGCGATTTCATTGTGATGCCAAGAATCGATCCTAGAGATGTTTCCACAGTCACAAATTCCTCTTGAACTTTACATGACTCACAAAAATTTGCGAAAATCACTAATGAAAATATACAATAAATCACGAACGTCATAGTTTTAGCCATTGAATTGCTACTCGATACTGAACGATACTTTCTATTTCATTTTCTTATATACCCAACGTGACAGACACTTAAAGTGTTTATTTTCACACTAAACTTTGATTAAAGTGTTTATTTTCACACACAATCATTTTTGTTATTGAAAATTTATTAATGATAAAAAAAATTTCCATTAAGCCTCACCTTAAAATCTTATCTCTAGAACGACGTACTATTTGTGTATCGTACTATATATAGCAATTGAAACTTATAAATATAACCCGGAAAAGTTTATCAACAACACTTTCGACAAGTTTCAATTGTCATTAGATTTAATTTTATATTATCCATAAAAATCACAAAACCGTGAAATTACTTTACTGAAATTGTCGAGTTTGTGATTGTATTGGAAGGATTATGTAATGACAACAGAAATGTTTAATAGTTTGTACTAGATATCAAGAATGTAATCAAATAGGGTCTAAGTACTTAATACCCCCATCTGGAAAACTGGTCATCAGGAGCGGCGCTTTTATAGGTGCAAATGGTGCACTTACACCGGGCGAAATTGGTCGGGTCATTTAAAAAAAAAATTGAAAAAGTGTTCTCATGCCTTCATTTTCATATATTAAAGGAACTGCCGAGAGAGATTGTGTCTTTATCCATTGTTCTTTGCAAAATGTGACCAATTAATTCCATTTCGTTCGCCTGTTTTCGTCGTTTATCCTTTCTTGGCCGGGGCGATGCCATAGTTCGTTCTTAAGTTGAAGTTCATACTAGTCGTACTATTATAGATCAATATAATTCGACAACTGGATTGCCTCTGCTCTGAAGTTATTGAAAGCGCCGAAGTCCTTGAAGCCGATTTGCGGAGCGCAGGATTTTGCTGGAAACAGCTAGGGAAGTACACCGAAAATCATCCTGGAGCAGGTGATGAGGCTGGTAGATGTGCAAATAATGGTGGCAGTGGCTCCAAAGGCCATCTATCAGAAGCTGAAGTGGTACGAAGTATAAAGAAACAGCTTCAGCGGGAGAGTTTTGCGAAGTTAAAGCGCAAGCAAACGCAGCATAAAAGCAAGATCGCGAAGCAAATACGGATTGGACACAGGATTCCATAGGTGCAAATGGTGCACTTGAACCGGGCGCAATTTCAGAAAAATTTAAAACTTCGAAAATAAAAAATTGAAAAAGTTTTCACGTGCCTTCATTTTCATATATATTGAAAGAACTTAACAGAGTGTCTGTGTCTTTGTCCTTCACTGCTATAGAAAAATGAACAACTGATGGGGGTGCAATATGGCATACTACAACGGGCGCAAAAAAAACGAGCTCCGGCCCTGCTGGTCATAATCAAGACGTTCTAGTGGAAGCTCACTGTCATTGTATATTTATAAAGTCATTCCTTTTAGCGTGCGAGTTCGTTCGTGACGTCACTGTAGACCAAGAGCCCTAGATGACAAATTATGTACATGTCAGGTCTAATTATCTGAATTTGGGTTTAATCGATTTAAATTATAATAAAAAATATAAATTTGAGGGCAGACTGGAAGATTTACTTTTTTTATCCCGGCGCAAGTTCGAGCAAATTGTACTGAATTTCAATTTTAGTCTCAGTTCCCAAACATTTTCACATTTTAAACTAAGGAAAAATCAAGTCTGAGTTCTTGCCCAACAGAGCATGAAATTGAGGTTGAACGTAAAAGCTTGATAAAAACAGGAATATTGGAATATCATTCCAGTGAGCGAAAAAGCAACAACAATTTCAAGCTCGAACTGAACATGCCAGCCAATGAAGTCACTTATGCGGATTGACTGAACTTTATGGAATTGATATTTTATAGTAATTTTTGAATTAGACCTTTTTCAAATGGCACACGTTTTTCATATCAACTCGTTCATATTTATTCCGTTACTAGCTGGAGCCCGGTGCGACTTGCCGCACTCATAAAAGCCAATAGTATGGCGTGCGCCAAAACAATTGGGACTATCAAAATCCGTTTTTCCATGAGCAGTGAGAGCCTGAAATTCCACCACGAAAGTACATTCGAAAAGAAAAGTATCACTCCGTTCGTTTGAAAACCTAAATCACCCGTTCATTTATATTCCCAATCACAATTACCGGTCGGTCTCACTGCCACTCTTGTCGTGGTCAGATGCTGTTAATGGTGTGAAATTGCCATTTCTTCGCTTGCGTTTAAATTTCTTTTGGTGCGTACTATAGCTTCTATTTCCATAGGAGTCATTAAAGAATTTTTTTTCGTATTTTTTTGATTTCGAATGAATGTTTTGCTATCGCCTGGAATTTCGCCATTTCCAACGACCAAAAGTTGTTTTGAGAATGTTTGAGCAGAGACATCTTGTAGCAAATGGACACGTATTTTCATTGGAGCATGATTCTCCTTTCTCTTTCCTGGCATGGTTAGCACAAGCACAATAAACGAAAAAGTACTCGATACTTATACGATACTACTTCAGAGGACGCCGGGGCAGGAGTCTATCTTTTTCTTCTTCTTTGGTGAGGTATTGGGGCCAAAATTACCGCGACCACTTCGCTTGACCTATTGTACTTCATGCCTATAGCTCATATTGGTAGGCCAGAACATGCTCAGTCGCATAATGGGTTATCGCTCAGGCTTAACTGTTCGAGGTATCGCGAGGCACTCATTGAATATGAAGGGCCGTCTCATCCTCCTCAAGACAACGACTGCAGCTGGGGTCCTCCGCCCTTCCATAAATGGCAATTCAGAGACCACTGTCCACTTATCAAGCCAACAAGAGTCTTGACATCCTTTCTACCGCACTACCGTGTCTTTCAAGCGAAAGTACTGGCGATCCTGAAAGCGACTCGTTCACTACCTGAGTAATTGCTCCATTCTAACTAAATCCAGGCAGCGCATAAGAATTAAAATAGATCTATGCAGGCTAGCCGTTGTGACGCTTAGAAGCTTTCTTAACTCCACAGGATGACTTTAAACATTCACTACAGTTAAACAAGTTACTTAATCTGAGTTTGTAGCATCGAAACCGTGTGCCAAATCGTTTATTGGGCCTGCGGGTTGCTTTTAATCTCTCCTAAGTTATTTTTGTCGTACTGCGTATTATGAACATTTGTTGCCGCTTAAGTTTGCTAGTTAGTGCATTATCCAAACAAATCCAACAAAACACTAGTTCCCCCCAAAAATACACCCAAAAACATTTTTTTCTGTTTTGAAAAACTTCAAGTTCAAGAAACAAACTCCTTATCACTCTTCAAAGCTCCCAAACTACTAAATCCCAGACTCCCCATAAAACCCAAAGCACTATCTCAATGACGTGATGATAAATCGTACATACGAAAGCGCGCAAGGGGCGCACCACATTAATCGAGGTGCTTTAAAAGAAGAACCTTTTATCTCTCCAGATAGATACCACGGCAATAAACCAGCGACAAGGGCCAGATGGAGGCAGGCAGGCCCCATTAAGTTTCTGGCTAGAACCAAAGATTGGCATTGACACTGAACTTGTGGCGAAGCAAGATCACGGCTGACTGGCTACTTAGCCGATCTCTTGCGTGCTGATCGTGCCCAGGGTAGTCCATTATAAAATGGCCAGTGTCCACTCTCAAGTGGGGATCACCTCAGTGTGGAAGAAGATTACTTTGATGGGGTTTATCGCGACAATCGAAATTAATAATGTCACGCCATCGTGGGTCGATAAATTATGGTTATATTAAATGAAAAAGTTTTGATGAATTTATTTTTTTGTGTTTTGTGGTTTTATTTACATAAGTTTGTTATATGACTGCAGGAGTTTATTTGGTGGAGATCGGATTTGGTGATCGATGATTTTTATTTTAAGGGTTCCAACTGCAGTATTCGCCACAGGAAAAGAATTGGAGCAATGCTATATTATAGTAGTTAGGCACCGGGGTTTGCCCAATATAGAGTCGGAGTTAACAGCGTCATCACTTGAAAGTCATCGTAGGAGATTAAGGTGGTAAGTGATATGCCATCATATCCCAAGATCCGCCAAGAGGTTGCAATATGACGCCACTAGCCTGTTTTATCTCGTCCGATCAAAAGAATGCCATTTGAGGTTGATGACTTAGTACTTATGTACGTAAGCGTTTTTCAACCTAATATGGCAATTTTTAAGAAGAGTTCGACAGGTTACTGTACGCGATCGGTTCGCACTTAAATGCTGTAGGCGATTATATAATCTTTTTGAGCTTGTTGTAGTTAGTGATACGGCCCGTCAAAAGGAGTACGATTTCATCGTGAGACAAATTCGGTTTGAACTGTATACTTCGATCCCTATAGTAAGCTCATGCTGTAAGCCGAATTGTGACAAAACATTCTGCACTGCCGCTGTTTGATCAGAGTAAGCAGAGTAAACTTGAGACCATCTCATGAAACGATCGGTGAAAAAAGTTCCACTATATCCATGTGAATATGGTTGAATCTATTGTTCTGAGGAGAATTCGTGTGTCGTTTTTTGACAACCGAGATTAGAACAGTTGGGGGAGGAGAGCTATTTTTTAGTTTAGTTTGGTGTCACCTAAGCGACAACGTTTGGTTTGCCAGACACATGTCTGATGTCTGTGGTAAACTGTGAAATTAGACCCAAATAAAGGTCTGGTCTGTCTCGGTGAAGTTATGGGCACGAATTAGTGGTCTGGTGATTTGTATAGACTGCGCACTTCAACGAAAACCCGGTGTACGAACGCTGTATAGAAGGCAAGGTAGGTTGGCTTAGGTCTGCCACAAGGATGATTAGAAGGCCAATTAACGCTTTGGTGCGCCGGTTTGTTGCCACTACTGCTGTACCTGGGTTGCGTGATTGTTTGGTCGGATGTCCTAGTTACCTAAAGCCTAAAGTGGAACTTAGGAAGCTTATCGGTGATCTAATCTCCTATCACTTTTAAATCGTCCAGAACGTAACTGCTTAGTGTATGCGCTCTCAGTAGCAGGTTCAAGATGTTGCTATGACCGTAGGTTTTTGAGTTCAACCATCTGGATTTATTTCGACTGATGGAGCTACACTGTTTGTGGGACACGTTTATATGACACCTTTACCATACCATACTAGCGGACCATATGTAAGAATTGGGCGTAACATAAGTGTGAACATCCACAGTCCTATCTTTGGCTAAGGACCCAATCTCTTGCCAAAGAGGGTTTTACAGCCGTAGAAGGCTATGGACGATTTCTTCATCCTTCCCTCGATGTTTGAGTTTCAGTTGAGTTTTTGGTTTAGTGTTAGACCCATAAATTTCCTCATGCAGAATACAGTGATAATGTGACCTTCTAACCTGGGAAGATTGAAAGTAGGAATTGCCGTTTTCCCTGTGAATAGCATCAGCTCAGTTTTACCCGGTTTGATTGCCAGACCGCAACCTGCTACCCAGCTGCCAACTTATGTCGATGATTCGATGCAGCTCTTGAACTTGACTACCAGCCATGGTACAAAAATACCTCAGGTAGTTTCTGCAATAAGACTGGTAGTATGCTGCCGTCCGGGCGGAATGCTTTGAAGGGCGAGAAGCAATCAATTGCACCACAAACCTTTTCTTTGTAATAACAGCGGAAATCTCCTTTCATCTCCTGCCCGTTTTCTGATACATCTCAATCTCATTCTCGCCAATCTCATTCTCTTGTGCGTGCATTCCACCTGCGATTTTGTGCAAGCTCCGTTCGCTTTTTGTTTAAGAAAGGACGGACTGAAGTGTTCTTTAGAGAGGATTTTGCATAGTCTAGCCGAGTCTCCTAGGCTCTTCTACGTCCAGGCTGCAAGTAGAGACCCATCCTCCTCCAAACTTCAATCTAACTACCTTTAAGTAAGTTGAACTGGTAGCCAAACCTTAGCCGGCTTTGATGGCGAGGAGCAGGTTTGACATTTTGCTGGTCAGTTAAACATCTTATTGACAGGCGAGTTGTTGAGAAGGCATCAACCTCATTCTCGGTTCTACTGACAGTATATGGTCCAAGTAGACATAAACGAAGTCGAGGTCTCCTATGACTTAGTCAGGGGCGACGCTTTCATAGGTGCAAATGATGCACATGCACCGGGCGCAATTCGACTGGGGCGCAATTCTGGTGAATGTGTTGTTGTGGCTTTTAAAAAACGTTGTAACTTCTACTTGTGGATTAAAAGAGTGAACTTAAACCGAATACTTAAATAGGCATTAAAATATAAAAAAAAACCAAGACGTCCAGTTTTGACCGAATCTAGTAAGAATGTTCAATAGAAATTCTTGTCAAACCAATCCCGTTCTATCCAGTCTTTCATAAACATATCTATTAAATATCTTATCAGAACACATCCAACCTATGACAACATACTCTGCAGATCAGACTCTTTTGCAACATTAATCTCTTTACCAACAGTTGTAAAAATATGTCATCGTTGAAACAAAAGATAACTTTGAATATTCTTTTCTCAAATAAAAACAATCTCGCCACCCAAGGCTGCTTTTCTAAAACTATCTCAGATAAGACTTTATGCATATTACCCAATGTCAATGTGAAATTCAGTTTCTTTATCAGAATCTTCTCAATAACAAAGGTGCGCTAGACGATGATTAATTTCATTATAAATTAAGTGCCAAACCAGCCAACGACAGTCTTCGGCCGATCTTCAATATGAAAACAATGATAGTCGCAAAAGTTATAATTTTCTTGACGATTATCGTCGAGTTTTCTGAACCGTTCAGGCGTGATTCTGTTACAGTGAAAACATCTCTAGGATATATTCGCGGACTACGGATGAAATCTCGTGAGCGGCGGGATTTCGTAGCGTTTCGTGGTATTAGATATGCTGAATCACCAACGGGTGAAAATCGGTTTCGTCCACCAGTGCCAGTAAAGAATTGGTCCGGGGTGTATGATGCCACAAAGGATGGTGATATTTGTATACAATCAACGCCTCTTCTGACACGTGCATCGACGCAGTCTGAGGATTGTTTGATATTGAATGTCTACACCCCGAATATCAGAGGAAACAGGACTGTACTGTTTTATATTCATGGCGGATCAAATGTTGGCGGTTCAAGTCACAGTATATTTTCAGCTGGTCCACAATACTTAATGGACAAGGATATAGTGCTTGTTACAATCAATTACCGCCTAGGACCTCTGGGATTCTTAAGTACTGGCACAGAAGACTCACCTGGAAATTACGCATTCAAGGATCAGGTATTGGCTTTGAGATGGGTTCACGATCACATCAGCTCATTCGGTGGTGACCCCAATGCTGTTACAATAGCCGGACAAAGTGCCGGGGGATTTGCAGTAACTCTTCATATGATATCTCCAATGTCACAAGGACTTTTCCGTAGTGCTATAGCGATGAGTGGAAACGAACCAAACTATGCCTATGTTGATAACATCAATTGGTCCAAAAAATTAGCGCAAAATGTTTCTTGTCCAGATGATAATCCAAAACTGCTTGTCGAATGTCTCAGAAAGACACCAACGGACTGCATTCTGGAAGTAATCGAATCATGGGAAAATGTCGAGCTGCCGAATCTTAAGTGGAACTACGAAATTGAAGAGGACTTTGGACAAGAACGATTTATCATTGAAGATCCACTTAAGACATACGTCAAAGGGGAATTCGCCAGAGTACCAATTTTGACAGGCATAACCAAGGACGAATTTGGACCTTATGCTTATTGTAATTTTAAATTCATTTAATTTTATTCAATAAGTAAACTTACGTTATTACAGATGTTTATCAAAAACAAGAGCTTCTTGATCGTTTCAATGAAAATTTCACCCAAATCGCTCCGTTAGTATTTGTATATAAGAATGGCACTAAGCAATCTGACGAGATCAGCCGGACTTTGAGGAAGTTTTACTTAAATGATGAGAAAATTGACGAGAGTAACTTTGATAATCTTATGGAGTTATTCACCGATGCGATTATTGTCCATGGTGTTCATCGATTTGTGTCTTTGACGAGAAGATACACGGATGTTTACTACTATAGAACTGATTTTATGGGACGATATAGTAATGTGTATGATGATGATAGGAAACCAATTGGTAAGTTTGTTTTTTTATTAATAATTTTTTGGAGATAATAATGCAATATTGTTTATCAAATCAAACCCTCCAAAACAAAACACACAATGAAATCTACTTGAAATCGATATAGAATCTGCGGTGGGGGGATATGTTTTTAAACGACTCTTTTTCTTGCTCTTCTTTTTTTGGTGAGGTATTGAGTTCAAAACCACCTCAGTCACTTCACATTGTAGATTGTACTAAAACCCTATTCCTCATATTTATAGGCCAGACCGCTTGAACAGGCTCAACCGCCTTCCTAGGACCTTTTCGCTTACCCTGGTCGAGCATGGTCTTGTTGAAGAACGTCCCACTTTTTTGATAATACCAGCCGACTGGGGCTTCCCTAGTTTCTGGCCGTTGTCGTGACTTTGGTCTGTTGCGAAGGAGTCGAGGAGTAGAGGCGAAAGTCAGGATCGGGTGTTATTCGTTCCACCACCCAATTCCACCCCGCCTTTTGTTACGAGGGAGTGGTGAGAATCTTAGAAGAGTAACCAACTGTCATCGTCATCAGCGTACTAGTCTGTAGCGACTCTCCAGCGTTCCATTCGATCACGTCCGTGACGCTTCAATGAAGTTGTTGAAGCGGTAAGAAAGAGTGTTGCCGATAAACCAAATGTGTCGTATCGACGCCGATCTGAGGAGTTAACCGTGAGTGGAACGACGACTATGAAGCAAGATCTTCATTTCTTCCCATACAAAGTGCAACTCACTCAAAGATTGTTCCCAACGGCCAAGAAACGTCGCTTACAATATGGAAATGCTAACGACAGCGGTCGATACCAAGAGAGAAATTTTGATGACGGACGAAGCTCATTTTACACTGTCTGTCGGAGTCAATAAACAAAACTGTCGAGTTTGATTGTACTCAGTTTGACAGACAAACCAAGCGCCATTCATTAGCCTGATTCAAATGTGACGTGCCGTACCGTAACCGTACCGATACGGTATGTAAAGTCAGGGTTTGGGCCAGATTGTGCTCAAAAACCATCATCCGACCATTTTTTTTTTTTTCAAAGTTCGAGAAACCCTTTGCGGCGAACAATATCGTTAAATGTTGGTGAACTTTGGGTGTCCGAAAACGCAAGAAAAAGGTCTGACGAACCAATTTCCAAAAAGACGGCGCACATTGCAAGACCGCAGCTATTACGAAAGTTCTTGCAAAAGTAAAGTTAATGCCAGCTTACCCTTACGACATCACTACCCTGTACGCAACCTGTCTGCTCAGGGTTCTCCTGCAGGTTTATCTCTTTGGACAGCTGTTCATCGAGTTTGTTCTGGGCCCATCCGGTACTTATGGCGTGGTTTCATCTAGATCGCCATATGGTTGGTGCTAACCCACCCTGCTCTTCTTCTTCTTAATATTATTCCCCTTTAATCCCTCATGGGACATATGGCGGAAACAGTTGAAACTCCCTCCAGGAGACTCTGTTTTGTGCGACAGCTCTCAGCTCCTACCAGGATCTTCCAGTTGTTGCGGCCTCTGCTAATAGGGTTCTCCTCCACGTTGTTCTAGGTCTTCCGACTCGACAGGATCCTTGCGGATTCCATTCAAGGGCCTGTCGCCTGGCCTGATTCTCGTTTGCGCGTCGCAAGGCATGACCAATCCAATTCCATTCCCTCGCCTGATTTAGTCGTCTATCCTTCCTTGACCGCCACGGGGACTTAGCTCTTCATTAGGAATTCTATACCCGCCCTGCGCACTGCTCTTATTTTCCTTCACTTCAACCACAAGATCTCTCTTCTGTGTCCGTCTGATGCGCGTTACCTCTTCCCTAAGGCACATGTAGGAAGTATCTGATCTGATCTTCCTCAGGATATTCACGTAGGTTACCCGATTGTCGCGGTTATAATAAGCAAGTCTGGTTCTATCCTTTTTGCGGGTTTTTCCTGTTACCCCGGAGCTTCTTTTCCTGTCTTTTCCCCTTTTTTAAGCTTCTTCTTCCTGCCAACTTTAGTCCAGGCAAATCCATCTTTCCGGCTATTCTCCCTATTAGAGGGATTAGTGAACTGCGCGCTCTCTCTTGCCGTTTTTCGTTTCTTCTGTTGTGACGACTTTTACTTTCTACTCTTTACCGCAGGTTTTCCTGAGATCTCTGAGGAGGGAGAGGTCCAGGCACGCGGGTTTCAGGTGTTCAGGATGGCCTGCTTCCACCGCGTTACAACTGCCCTAACGTCCTTTTTTGATATGTTCTTATTTAACTCTTCAGTGGGTATAGGTTGTGTAGCTGCTTCCTCCACTTTCCGTGCCCTTTTTGCTTTCGCTTTTCTTCTTGCGCCTTGAAGTAGATCAATCTTATCTTCCTCATCCTGGCTAGGACGGGTAGATATAACTATACTCCATCCAATCTTGATCTTGATTGAAAAATCTTCATCTTTCTGCGCTGAGTTCCCTGCTCACCTTTCTTTGGCTGGAGACATTTCTTCAAGCAGGTCGCTTGCCTTATAGATCTCATCAAGCTTGTATTTATTTATTTTGAGCTTGACACGACGAATACCAAATCTTAGCTTATACGCTAGCTTTTCGAGGGACGCCATGCTTTCTTCGTTAATTAAAAGGAAGAAAGGCTTTCAGGTCGATGGTATCCTCCTTCTTCCTAATTCCAATTGTCGGGACCTCGGAATTTTGAGCTTGATGCACTTTAAGAGTTTTTCCTCCTCGACTTACATCCTGGGTAACCAGATACGGTCTCTAGGTCTCCTAAGGATCTCCCTAGCTGGGATTAGGCCGATCGTGGCATCTTTTCAGGTAATGCTGATCTTAATGACACTGCTACTAAGGAAATCATAGGAGCACTGATCTTCACATTTGATCACCCTGTAGCTTCTGACTACTTTGGAGGAATTGAAGCATGGAAGAGGCCCTCCAGTGTTTTCAAGAAGATGGTTCATCACCATGACGATCTCACTCAACGTCTTCGCTGCCATTTTATATTTAGTACTAGTCTACATCTTGGCGATCTTTGCTCTTTGAGCTTATGCCCCGGACTAATGTGAGAATCGGTTTCTTTTTGCCGCGCACTATTCTAAGATTCGCACCACCTCGCTGTATTTGACTTCGTCTGACGCATCTGTTTCAAGCACTTTCGATCTTGCCCAGAATAAGCTTTGCCTTTGAGTACTATGGCTGGTACTTCTGGTGGCAATCGATATAGCAGTGCTACAGCTCGTCTCTTCGCTTCTTTATCGACTTTGATAGTTTCCTGGCTGGAGGTAAAAAGTTCCTCTTCTGAGGATGAAGCGATATTTTGGCTGTTTTTTTCCATATGTGCTCCCACGAGAATGTCCGGAAGAGGTAGTCTATCATGGCAGAGACAACTTATCGTGATAAGGCACTTCATATACTCAACCTTACCCGGCCATCGCTGGGAGCTCCTTAGGCACTGGTATAACCTCCCGGTTCTGCAGACCTCGAAATTTGGGGAGGGTTAGGATGCTCGAAGGAACCTAGAGGCTCAGGAGGCGACTGTCTGCTACTTTCTAGAACACCTACAGCACATTACCCGGAGTACCGGGTGAAGAAATGGTCGCGCATACCTAGAGGTCGTCGCCATTCACCCCAGCTCTTCTGGTACTTTTGCAGCTTCCAAGATCCGCATGAATCTCTCTAGCTTGCAGCATGACGGTTATCCATCGGCGGAGCATGTCTTCTATCGCTCAAACATTTTTTGCAATATGCCAAACCAGATGATTCCAGATTAATAAATTTTATCGTCGATGAATACAAACAAACTCTGTTGACATTAAGCTGATTGTACGCCTAAGGTCATGTCCATAGAATGCCGTAATACAAAGCCGAGAGATAAGCAGATGAAAATGATAGAATTTTGCTTTTATTTTCAAATTAATGTCGTCAATGCAAATTATCAAAAAAGTGCTAAAGAATTCGCATCAAGCTGCGAAACTAACTTCTAAGCACCAATCAGTACTATCTGGAGTCTGCGCACGAAAAGAAATGTTGATCGCGAGTATTTTAATTTTTTTGGTTGCCATTATTAAATTCAACTCGGCGCATAAAATTCAAAATGATTTCGTGATTGTGCAAACATCCTTGGGGTTGATAAAAGGACTATTAGTGAAATCGCGAGAAAACCGTGAATTTGCAGCGTTTCGCGGTATTAAGTACGCTGAGCCACCGACTGGAGAGAATCGTTTTCGTGAACCAATCCCTGTAAAGAATTGGACTGGAGTTTATGACGCGACTAAGGATGGAATGTACTGTCCACAAACCTTATACCTAGCAGATGAATCCTCAATGTCTGAAGATTGCTTGATTATAAACGTGTACACCGAGGACTTATGGGCAAACAGACCAGTGTTGGTGTACATTCATGGTGGTTCGTACATTCTTGGTGGCAGTCACAGTGAACATGTAGTTGGTCCAGATTACTTAATGGACAAAGAAATAATGTTCGTTTCATTCAACTACCGCCTCGGAGCTTTTGGTTTTTTGGCTACTGGAACTAAAGACTCACCTGGCAACTATGCATTCAAGGATCAGGTGCTAGCATTGAAGTGGATTCGTGATCATATAAGATCTTTCGGTGGTGATCCTGATGCTGTCACAATATTCGGACAAAGTGCTGGAGGATTTGCGGCTACACTTCATATGATTTCACCAATGTCCCAAGGATTATTTAACCGTGTCGGTGCCATGAGTGGTGCAGAAGCTAATCATGATCTTATTGACAATCACTACTGGACAAGAAAACTTGGTGAAGCCTTCTCTTGTTCTGTTGATGATCCGAAATTACTTGTTGAGTGTCTTAGAAAAATTCCAGCTGATAAAATTGTGAACGTTTGTGATATATGGGAAGGCGCAATGCATTTGAACATGAAATGGAACTACGAGATTGAAGGAGATTTTGGTCAAGAAAGATTTTTAACAGAACATCCAGTTCAAACTTTATCAAGAGGAGACTATAGAAAAGTTCCTATACTAGCCGGAATCACAAAGGACGAACTAGGACCAGCTGCTTACTGTAAGACAAATTTTGCAGACCTAGATCAAGATTAAAGCTAATAAAATCGCGTGTTCGACCTTAATTTCAGTTATTTACCACCACAAACCTGAGATTCTACAACAGTTCAATGAAAATTTCAACGAAATCGCTCCGCAAGTTTTTGCCTATGAACAAGGCACTGAAAAGTCGCTCAATATAAGCCGGGCTTTAAGGAAGTTTTATTTGAATGATGAAAAGATTGATGAAAGTAATTTGGATATGTTTGGTGCGTTGATTGCTGATGGATTTATTGGTCATGGTGTTCATAGATTTGTGGAGTTGACGAGGAGATTCACCGATGTTTACTACTATAGAACGGATTTTATGGGGCGGTATAGTCATATTAGTAAATTGGATGGAACACCAGTTGGTAAGGAATGAGTTGATATGGTTTTAAGTGTATTGAATTGAAGTGGTTTAAAGTGTCGTGTTACTATTGATGCTACTTCATTGAGGAGGCGTCTTTAACATCGCTGTCTAAACTGTGACTCTTTCTTTTTCTTTCCATTAAGTATTGTGCTCAAATTTATAAGCCAAACCGCAAGAACGATCTCAGTTTACTTCACTCAAGTCTGATTTTGCCCTCGACACTTGGTATTTCGCTATCGTGCGACAGTTAACGTGAAAGTAGCCCGAATAAAAATAAGACTGCACCGAACTTAGCATTAAACTCGCTACAGGCACGTATCAATAAAAGACGCAAGGAACGGACCATATGAAGCATTTTTTCTAGACTAAAGAGGGCACGATTGGAGCTTTAAGATAATGTCTAGGGCGACAAAAATGGGACATAATGTTGGTGACCATAAAGATTGCCATTAGCACATTCAGCACCGGCTATCGTTTGATTGCGTAGGTCAAGCAGCATTTGGTGTGGTCAGTACTTAGTTGGGGGACCGTTTGGAAAAACGAGATTCGTGTTTGGAATGGTCGATTACTTGTCATTGTAATCAACAGTGCATGCCCAAATCAATCAACAAAAACAATTTACTCAATCTTGATTGGTCAAGGTCGGTTTACACGCAACAATTTGTTTGTGCAAGCTGGCTGGGACAAGTCAATTGGAGCAAATAAACTCAGTGCAAATGACCCGGTCGTGAGTTCAGGTTAGCTAGAACAATTGTGAACGTCACTTTTCCCCCAAGGCCATGCTAAGGACTGCCGCTCATGCCAAAACAGCAACCTCAAGCCGGTTTTCTCTGAACACATATTTTGCCCAGGGACACCAAGCCAAAAATTCACTTGTGCAAATTGCCTTGTGCAAGCCAGTTGGCACAGGCAAATCGTTGCGTGTAAACCGACCTCTTTAAACAAACAACTTGTCTTATTTCTGGTTAATCTCTTAAAAAATCCTAGGCGTAGCTTGAACTTAGGATTTTCGATGGTATGACCGTATATTTCAAATCGCCAAGCAGGCATCGCATTGCTCGAGATTCAATTGTAATGCAGTCAATGCAATTGAGAGAGCCAAAAACCCAAGTTACAAGCACAAGAGCCTAAGCGGTCTAGAAGTTGGGTTATAAATAGAAGAACTGTGGAATAATCTTTATTTTTGAGTTCAAACGAGGGGGTCGTTTCGTCGATATCTTCCTTATCCTCGCATCCTCCAGACCCAGTTTAACCTATCCTGTCTTCTTCTATCCTTCAAATTAAGATCACTTTCCAAGGTCAATCTTCCAGACCGGCTAACCCTGGATGCTGGTACAGTTGACGGACTCAAGCTGATTCTCGACAGTCTGGTCTATCTCTATTGAGCTAGCTTCAATTGGAGATACATTCCAACCATCTGGAGGAGAGTAGTGGTGGTTTTTATCTTTAAACCGGACAAAAGGCCCATGGAGTTACCGAAACCGTATAGACCTATCAGTTTAACTTCTTTTCTTTTAAAAACGATGAAAGTCTGTTGGACCCCCACATCAGGTACAAGCTGGAGCTCAACCTTCTCCTACATAGCTCCAGTTCTCAGTTACTCAAAAGGTACAGAGGTTTCTTTACACCACTTAATCAGTAAAGTCGAGACAGCTCTCTGGGTGACCCCACCATTAGTGTCAGTTCACAAGTTCTATACCACGGAGGGCCCATCAGTCAACCGAAAAGGGGCCGTCTTGGTACCCTTTTCCAAACTTTTAGAATTTTACCTAGGTCCTATTTGTATCCAGGCCACGACAGGTGAGTACTCAGACTTAGTGAAATGTCTGGGAATAATGCTAGACAAGAGACTGAACTGAAACGGTTAACTGGATTCCGCCACCAGTAAGGCCACTAGGGCTATATTGGGCTGTGGGTCAGACACCTTAAGTCTGTTGCCAACTATGGCGGTATAGGCTGGTGGCCCAGGACCATACAGGACACGGCGATCTTCAAGTACGGCTTGATTGCGTAAACATTTTTGGACCTATGCGGATCTGTCCCACAGTTGCAATGGAGATATCCCACAGTTGCAATGAGAGACTTCAAATCTCAATTGGTCTATACAGCCAAAAGTCAGGGACTCAACGATTCAGTGGTTTTCTTCAACTAACGACATTCTTGCCTTCGTCCTAGACAACCTAGACAATAGACATAACTTGGTCACGAAGTTCACCATAATGGTTACTTCCTACTCAATAATAACTATTCCTGGCCATATGACAGCTGCCTTCAAACGATTACACTAAATTAATAAACTAAACTAAAAATTCCAGGTGTTTGCCACTCTGATGATCGTGCCTACTTATTTGTCTACAATAAATTTGCTCCAATGTACACGAAGACTGATCCAGAGAATATTATGGTAGAGAGATATACAACATGGTGGACAACATTCGCCAAAACTGGGTAAAACTCTTCAACAATCAAACCTCTTCAATATTACAAATCATATTATTTATATTCACAGCAACCCCAACGATCACACCAACAAATACACATCATCAATCCAATGGAATCCATCCAATGCGACTTCGTTACGAACTCTATACATCGACACTGAGTGCAGAGAAGACACCGAGCCTTATCAGGACCGGCTGCGTGTGTGGGATGAACTCTTCCCGATTCCTTATCAATGAATGAAATGAATCTTCGCTGCTTTTGTTTTTGTGGAATTAGTTTTAATTTTGTAATTTTGGAAGAAACATGTTTTTGTATTTAGATTTACTTTCTGTGTTCATTTTTATAAAATTGAGTGTTTGTCAAGAACCGCCTGTTGTTTCTATTGGTGCCGTGGATTATGTGGGGAGTGTGCTGAAAACGTGGAAAGGGAATTCGATTTATAGTTTTAGGGGGATTAGGTATGCTGAAGCACCTGTTGGTGATTTGAGATTTAAGGTTTGGTTTAGACGAATATATTCATACAAATTTGATTATTAACAAGTGTTTAATCAGGATCCACAACCACTTCGAAATCAGAGTTTTGGAACATACAACGTAACTCAAGATGGAAATGACTGTCCGTCTTTAACAGCAGAAAATCCATCAGAAGATTGCTTGTTTCTGAATGTTTTTACAAATAAGGTAATGTGCGAAATATATTGCTTAGATTTCGGCAAATATTTGTAGGATTCAAGCAAATTTGTTGAAGAAGACTGGGGCCCCTGGGTCGACACATAATCTCAAGTTACTACAAATTAATGCATTTGACATCAAGAAATGATATCTGGAACTGATAAAGGTTCATTTTGTACGACAAGAAAAATATCATGATCAAAATTACTGGGTGTACTAATTTGATTATATAAGACAAGATCCCAGCCCGAAAACTCATCCAAGACACAAACCCACCATAGCGAAGTTTAATTAATTTCATACAGGTGGCCCTCATTCACATCACAGATCATATACTGAGCCAAGATCATAACCGATGACGACACAGAGCCCGACATAGTTATACTACTGAATTTTTTCAGGACCCGTGAATTAGGTGTCTCAAAGAGCTTGACTGCAATTCAAAAAAAAAGTTCACTGGCTCTAAAACAGTGTGTCTCCCCTTTGGGTAAACTCTGCGCAAATTTTCGAATCTTTCAAAGTTATCCAGAATAAATGCAGACTGTTAGAAACTAGGTCATGTGCAGCCTGTACTAAAAAAATGTGACTCTAACTACCGCTCAATAGCAATTCTTTTTTTTCTTCATTGATCCGTTAGCTGGCGGCCCGAGCGGGACGTCCCCGCAACGAATTCGCTGAAGATGTTGTCGTCGTATCGAACTCCACGTTGTCCGTCGAGTGCTTTACGTATAATCGCGTCGATCCCAATGTTGAAGAGATGTGGCGAAGCGACGTCTCTCTGTCGGACGCTCGTTTATATCGGGAACTCTTCGGATAAGTCGCTTCGAATACGAACGCTGCTGGTTGAGCCATCGTACGATGCTTCGAGAAGTTCATGTTCGGTTTCCAAGGCCCGCCACAAGCAATCGAATTCTTTCCAGCGCTGCAGGCGCCTATGAGGAGAGGTCACGAAAGTTCCACCCGATTTTTTGATGTTGTTGTTTGTTGATGTTGTGTTGCCGTCTAACCGACAACCCTTCTGATACAGCGTGTACTTGTGCCTCGACGCCACTTCTTCCATATCGGTCGCAACGTTATTCCAGTACGCTTCTCGTTCCGACTTCATTTTCTGTCGAACTTCTTTGTGCAATCGTCAGTATTGCTCTAAAATGACGTGTTTTATTCGTTTCCGCTGATCGACGAGGTCCAGACAACTGTCCGAGATCCATGGCTGCCTCCGTTTATGGATGGGTGGGCACAATATCATTGCAAACCCCACAATTGACTCCGATAATTGCCTTTCTTCTACATGGATATTGCCGGTATTGGCGAATTTGTTGGATATTGCCATTTGAAACCCTCGCCCAATGATCGGTTCCCGTAGACACGCCTAATTCTTCTTGGCTGGTGGAGGCGCCGTTTTCTTCGTTCTGTGTAATCGCATCTGTAATTTCTCTCAAACAAGACAATGGTCCGATCCGCAATCGATCCCACCCATTGCACGTACGTCTTTGAGCGTCGATCGGAATCTTGCGTTGATCAAAACGTAGTCGAACATCGCCGAGCCCTTGCCGGATGCATTTCGCCAGTTGGGTTGGTGTTTCAGTAAATGGCGGAAGACACTGTTGCCAACGATCAAATTGTTTGACGCTGCGAATGAAAGGCCAAGCGGTACGGCTATAGAACGAAAAGATCTAAAGGCGACCTTCTTGTAAGCCTGACGGAGCACTGACAAACCAAAGTATACACCGATTTGGCGAATCTGGTCTGGTTACTTTAGCTATCTTCCAAGATTTTGATGACTAAAACTAAAGTATTGACTCTATCCTAAGGAACCGGATTGAGAGTATTAGATGGCTTTGAATCAAAACCCCCACACCATCTCTATAGGTGTTTCACAGGGCTCAATTCTATCACCAGATCTCTTCCTTCCTTCTCTTCTTCTTCTTCGGTGGTTCTGAAACCCAATTCGAACGTTAGCATCCAACAGTTTCTTGTGTTGAGAAAAGTTTTGCTGCATAAGCCTTGCCACATTCTTCCCACCTTGATCGTGGTTTGCCTACTAGTATTTTTCTATCTGATAGTAGATTCATGGTTTTTTTCGACATGACGAACTGATAGTATAAAGAGTGACACCTAAGCTTAGACTTTCACATAAAACAAATCGTCCAAATAAACATTTAAGACAAAATAACCTTGTAGATACCAAACGATGAACCACCTGTCAATCTACGACCAGTAATAGTCTTCATCCACTTTGGAGGATTTTATGTGCTGTCTTCACGCAGCACTGTAGTTGGACCAGATTATCTTCTAGAAAAAGACGTCATTCTAGTTACACTAAACTATCGCTTAGGAACTCTCGGATTTCTCAATCTCAACACCAAAACCATCCCCGGAAATGCCGCCTTCAAGGATCAAGTCCTCGCTCTGCGTTGGATAAAAGAAAACATTTCAAATTTCGGCGGTAATCCAAACTCCGTCACTCTAATGGGATACAGTGCAGGCGGATTTAGCATTACCTTACACCTAGTATCACCAATGTCTCAAGGTTTATTCCATAAGGCGATCATTATGAGCGGAACAATACCACCACAAACAAAAATTCCAAATGATCAAATCGATTTAGCACAAAAACAAGCACAGATTTTGGGTTGTGAAGAGTATGAGGCAGAAGAGGACATTTTGAGGTGCTTAAACAGATTCGATGGACACGAAATTGCGAGTACTTTGAGGAAAATGTTTTATTTCGGAAAGGACAATCCGATTTTTTTGTGGTTGCCGATAGTAGAAAGTGATCATGGGCAGGAGCGGTTCTTAGTTGAGGATCCTTATGAAGCGTTTCAAGCTGGGCGGTTTGCTAGAGTTCCGATATTGACTGGGTTTACTAGAAATGAGTTTTGTACTTCGGCAGTAGGTAAAAACACTTAAATATTTTTTCTTATTAAAATCGAAATAAAATTATTTTGTAGAAATCATCGAAAACGACGATCTTTTTGAGAAACTCTCAACAAATTTCAACAATTTAGCTCCGAGATGTTTTATGTATCCACAAGAAACTGACAAAGAAAAAACTGAAAAAATTCATAAAAAATATTTTCCCAATGAAAACTTCACAAAAAGCCACCTTCAGAATCTTTGCGATCTATTCTCCGATTCTATAATAAAATTCGGTACTCAGAAAGTAGCCGAAATTGCATCGAAATTTGTTGACGTCTACACGTACGAATTTTCATATTCTGGACGATACAGCAATCTCTATTATCCTGCACCTGACACTGTTTTGGGTATATCCTTACTGCTTAATACATCTCAAATCCTTTAAAATAAATCTATTTTATTTATATAGGTGCTGAGCACATGGACGATCTTATGTATATCTTGAGAAGTGGTCCTGCTACATTTACGCCATCGGATCCAGAAAGCAGATTGGTAGAGGATATGACCAGTATTATTTCGGACTTTGCCATATTTGGGTGCTCGTTTTTTGAAGGATTATTCAAAAATAGTGTCTAAAATCATTTTTTAAATTTTAGGAAACCATTGAGGTATGCTAGTGAAGATCGAGGCTTTTGGAATGATCACTTCATTCAAATAGATAAGAACGTGTCCATTGAGGAGGGCAAGATTTTTAGAAACTATGATTTTTGGAGATTATTGTTTTGATGAAGTAAAGTTTTGTTGATTCTCAAATCTAAATCTTGTTGTTCTTGTAAAAAAAAGTTCAATTCAGTTCATACTCTCAATCATGGAGGGAGAGTCTAATAGAATCGGCCAGCGTCCGCAAATTTGTCTCTAAGTAACCTGGCCTGATAGTAGATACTCTGATCGTAGAAAGGCCTTCAATAAGGTCGAACGGTCGAACTTGGATTCGGACTGGGGCAACAGGGAGTTCAAAGACCTTTTGTGAGACAATAGAAGGTTTTCGGACACAGCAATACTTAGAAAAGTTCTCTCTAAAAGCCCAAAGTGCCAAGAATTGCTACACCAACCAGAAGGTACATGGACCAGAAGCAGTCAGAAGTCATTGAAACTCTTCCTCACTACCCACTTTTCTGGGTTGACATCCCTGCTGCATCCACAGAAACGGGGTTTGGGAGCCCAACTAGTGAATATAATTTAGGTACCGTCGACAGACTGATAAACAGGGATTTGGTGCTATAAGCCATAGAAGTCCTAAGCCTTATAAAACATCTGGACCGAACGAAATTTATCTTATTGAAATTCAGGGAGTTGGTG
Source organism: Thereva unica (assembly GCA_949987705.1). Taxonomy (NCBI): domain Eukaryota; kingdom Metazoa; phylum Arthropoda; class Insecta; order Diptera; family Therevidae; genus Thereva; species Thereva unica. Next base: position 4,621,746 of record OX465285.1, read on the forward strand.
ACCTAATTCTGGATTGTCTTGCTGGCATCTATAGGAGTTCCCTTCGTCTAAGCTACATTCTAACTTCCTGGAGGGTAGCGAAGATGGCTTTCATTCAGAAAACGGGTAAAATCTCCTACCACAATCCAAAGGACTTGAGACCTTATGTCTCACATCTTTTCTCCCCAAGATTCTCGGAGAACTTGTGGAGAATAACATTGGCAGCTAAGAATCAAGTTGTGCCCTTCACAAGGAGGGCGAGGAGGAATTCTATAAGATAGAAAACTAACGTGGAGGGTAAGGCCAAAACAGTTCTCTTCTTATGCCAAAGAACTATCGAAGTGAATTGTGGCCTTGAACCCCACATCGTCCACAGGTTGTATACAGCTATAATCAGACCTATACATGTATCTGTGTGAGACTGCCACCCAGTTTAATATAACACTGTGTTAGGTTTCCTGAACAGATGAGCTTGCTAGACAGGGAGCCGAAGTGGAAAGGACACCCCACTTAACCCGGATGGGAATGCCCTTAGCCACCTACAAACTATCTGTAAGGAAAATCAGCTTAACTCGAGCAAGGTTAAGATCGACCACAGTAACGGTGTGCCGCACTCTTCATGTAATGTGGCCAACTTTGGACGCAAAGCGCTCAAAACCTCTTGTTCAGTTAAACAAAAATTAAATAAGCCATGTAGTAAAGGGACTGACCGGTCACTGTCCCTTTGGCTTGCACGCCACGATTATAGCTTCGTCACAATGACTTATGCAGAAGTTGTGGTAATGAAGAAGAGGAAGAAACTGTCTCCCATCTTCTCTGTACATGTCCCGTCCTCGCAAGGAAAAGAGGTACCTTCCTTGGCTCACCCTTCCTTGACGGATTGAGCGAGCTGCAAAATATTGGCGTTCTTAACCTCTGTCGCTTTATCAAAAGCTCAAAATGGCTTGAAATGGCCTGAACTATGTCCCAACACTAGAATGGCATCACAATGGGCCCAATGGCGTGCCTAAGTGGGCTTCCTAGTAGGGGCAGCCTTTTCAACCTATCCTAACCTAATCCTATATAGTTTATGTTTGAAAAATTTGGCTCTCAAAATAAATTTCAATCATTCACGGCTCTGCTGACTATTGAGTTAGCCGACCACTGGTCTATAGGAATGAGATGTAAACTAACTTGTATCTAAGGTTTAACTAAATGATCGCGTTTAATTGGTTCTGACTGAGGTTCAACCCAGGTTCAACCGAGGTTCAAACCAGTCATAAACGGGAGTCGAGTTGAAACTGGGTCCACTCAACCCAACTGCCCTCTGGATCCACTCTCCACTCCACTCAACCCAACTCAGCTCTCCTACCTAGATCGAGTTGATATTTCGCCTCATATACCCGGGTTGACAATCTATTTTCTTTGTATAGAATGCAATGTCAAACAGCAGCTCTAGTCGGGGAGAAAGGAACTGCCACAACCCACCCGCGATATTTTTAGTCCACCTAGCCCAACCATTACTATCGCGACTTTGACATCGGGGCATCGAGAAACACCTCGCTGGTGTGTTATCGCTCCTGAAAGTTATGTTTTGATTTCAGTTCAACTCTATTTCAACCCAAGCTGAGCTCGACTCCACATTATACATGATGCTCGAAATTTTAACTCAACCTCGACTCAACTTTTCAACCTAGTCATAAACTGGGTAATAAAGCATAAACTGCAGGCAGCGAAAGTGATCCCAAACATGTTTCATAGTCCACCAACATGAATAAATAATGTGTCAATCGCAGGCATTTCTCTTAAAATCCAAATGAACGTTAAGAATGCAAAGAATTCAACTGATAACGGTCAAGTTCCAGTAACACCAACTAAAAGTAGTCTTCCAACGCGTTCCATTCCCAATTTATCTCAATCGCAAAATTTTGTTATCTTGAACTTTCAATCTTGAAAATAATAAATGATTCCACTCATGGACGTCGAACGGGTGTAGCTTCTCCGGTGAGTGATGAACTAATTTAATAGAAAACCAATATCTCCAGCAACATCGATACCTTCTGCAGTTTATTGCTATCATAACATATAACCATTTGCTGTGTCTTTAAAATTCCAAAAAAAGAATATAGCCATTCTACGGCGGACTCTCCAACTACGGAATTTCAACTTATGAACGGACGGGGGTCATCACATTTTTGAGATCTCATTGTTATGACCTCCACTTCGCGCACTTTATGTTCAACGGCTATTGTACCTATGGCGTAGAGGAGCGAGAGATCTAGCACTCAAATATGTTTTATTTATGTCCTTCAAGATCTTCCTCTATTGCTGTGCATCCTAGGAGTGGGACTGGGGTGCCCCACAGATACGCCATGAGCCATATCTTTCGACACTATTGCCCGCGGCTGGGCCCAACTGCGGTTACAAATTCAACAAGACACCGACGGCGGGTTTTTATCTCGGTTTTGGCTTACCGCGAAGTCCGCTCGTTCTTGGTATGGGGATATGTGCAGAAAATTATTGAAAATTGCGCGGACGCGCATACCTGCCGCGTGTGCATCATGTTGGTTTTTTTTGTGTTTTCATAGGAGCCCCATAAATGTTGTTCAGTCCCAATGTCAGATTGGAATCAGTCAATAGTGTGACTGCAATGGCCAACTGCAACAAGAATTGGTTAAGACATCTCCGCGCAGCACAGTCCCCGACAAGGTGATGTTCGGGGGATCTTCTCAGGAAATTCACAATCTTCAGTGCTGTGAACTGCAGATTGAGTTGTTCTCCTCTTCAAATGTTGCTGGAGTTTCCGGTGAGATATGGGAACTTTATTTGCCGGATGGTTATCCGAAATGTTTTGTTCGAATCAATACATAAAAACTTATCTTAATTCCCCATCTAACATCGGCGCATATGAACCGCTTTTATTACACTATCAATATTTAAAGTTCAATTAAAAAAATGCATCACGGTTATTAACGGCAATAATTGAAATTACAAACAGACGATAAAAAGCGTTTATCACCGTGGTAAATTGCATTCGAGTTTTTTATTCGGGGCCTATTATTGCTCTACTGGTGCACAATTGTGGATGCGTTGGATAGGGCGATGCTATTGCAATTGAGTAGTGACACCACCCTTTTTGTGTGTCGTTCCTCTACAGAGCAGCATCGTGCACACAATTACTGCATCAACAATTTTTGGTTGGGATAATATAAATTTTCGGATCATTTGATTATGCGGGCCCAACGATAGAGCCTCGCGGCACACAAAGGCAATGTCAACTGCCCGAGAATTGAAAATCTCGTCTATAAGATTTGTCACATAGTATATTTTTAGTTTGAAGGGCATCTTTGTTGTATGGTAGCTAAAGTGGACCGACATTTTTGACGAATTAGTTCTCATGGTGATAGTTTTTTTTCGGGGGATTAGGTTTTAATAGAAATATATGAAAGAAGGGACTATAAGGAGAAACTGTCAATAATCATTTTATGGAATTTTGATTTAATTATTAAAATCGTATCGTAAAGAACGTGTGTGTTTTTTTTTTCATAAATCAGTTAATCTTTATACATTTGTAGTGACGCGCTTAGGGTTTAATGAAAAGTTTTCAGTCAACCATTTCTGTTCTTCTAATTGAAGGACAAAATGGATTAGTTCCTGTTTGACCCTGTATAACACCAAGAACTACGACGAACTAAATGATCACTACCACATATACCCCGTTTATGACTAGGTTCAACCCAGGCTCAACCGAGGTTCAACCCAGGCTCAACCGAGGTTCAACCCAGTCTCAACCGAGGTTCAACCCAGTCATAAACGAGGGTCGAATTGAAACTGGGTCCACTCAACCCAACTGCCCTCTGGGTCCACTCTCCACTCCACTCAACCCAACTCAACTCTCCTACCTAGATCGAGTTGATATTTCGCCTCATATACCGGGGTTGACAATCTATTTTCTTCGTATAGAATGCAATGTTAAACAGCAGCTCTAGTCGGGGAGAAAGGAACTGCCACAACCCACCCGCGATAATTATAGTCCACTTAGTCCCAAGCATTACTATTGCGACTTTGACAGGGCATCGAGAAACACCTTGCTGGAGTGTTATGCCACCTGAAAGTTATGTTTTGATTTCAGTTCAACTCTATTTGAACCCAAGCTGACCTCGACTCCACATCATATACGATGGTCGAAATTAGGGTTTAATAAAACGATTTCAGTCAACCATTTTTGTTCTACTAATTGAAAGACAAAATGGATTAGCTCCTGCTTGACCCTGTATAACAGCAAGAACTACAACTAAAAAATAATCCTTCTTGACCCTTGGCGATCTTCTTGTGTGTTTGACCGAGCATCTACACCGTAGCATCCAAAGTTCCGGTGAGTCCGATCTGGTTGCTCTAGATATTCCCAAGGCTTTTGACAGAGTATGGCATCCCGCTCTGATGTGTAAACTCCAAGCTATTGGTATCGACTCAGTTCTTACGAACTGGATTGAGAGCTTTCTTTCTGGCCGTTCAATCAAGGTAGTATTGGATGGCGTTGAATCCAGCCCACACTCCATCTCGGCCGGCGTTCCCCAAGGATCTATCTTTTCACCTGCTCTCTTTTTAATATTCATTAACGATCTGCTCTACAGTTTCGCCGATGACAATACTCTGCGTTACTCTTACGCAAACGTTAGACTAGCAAGTGCCAGACCTTGTCTCTTAGACCGCGAACTCATGTCCAGCTCTCTTAACGCGGACATCGAACTCATTCTTGACTGGGGCCGCAAGAATTGGGTCGAATTAAATCAAAAACAAAGTACTGCCTTATCTCCACCAAAAACTGTATCGACTTTCCCTCTATTCCTCAATTTTAGTGGGCGAGGATAACCCAACACCTGACCCATCTGTTAACATCCTGGGCATGACTCTATTCAATGATATGCAATGGAATGGTCACATATTCCAAATCGCCAAACAAGCGTATCAATGCCTCGGATTCCTTAAGAGATGCAAGTTCCTCTTTCAGCCAGCTGCTCTAGCCTCTACAAGTCCTACACCCACCTTGAATACAACTCGTATATCTGGGCGGACACTCCTAAAACCACCTTGGCTTGGCTGGACAAGGTGCAAAACCGCGCTATCAAACTCATTAGAGATAGCACTCTTTGCTCCTCCATCGACCCTTTAAGCCACCGAAGGAATATAGCTGCACTCAACAAGTTTTATCGCTATTGTTACAGTGACTGCTCCCTGAAATAAGGAATAAATTCCTTGGACCACCTTTTAATAAAACCCAGGAGTAAACTGCAAAAGTTTGCAATCCTCAAAACTCTTAATATGACGGTACAATTTGATTTCGTCAGCCTAAATCAAGATTCTGCAATGTCTTAGCAAGGGAACAATGTCATCAATTGATGGAATAAAGAGTAGAGGACCAAGATGTCTGCCTTGAGGGACACCGGATGACGCTTCTATGGTTGCAGATTTGGATCCACGGAAAAGAATTTGGTAGGTTCTATCAGCTAAATAAGACTGGAACCATACTAGAAGGGCTTGCGGAAAACCTAACTTTCTTAGTTTAAGAATTATAATGGAATGGGACACTGGGGAACCTTTGCACAGGACTCTATTACAGTTACCAGTTTGTTCTGCATGAAATCATTCCGACCTCTTCAAGCCGACCTCTCTCATCACAAATTCCAATAGTTCACCGTCCTCGCACGCGCATAACAATTCTTTTCCACTCTCATTCACTCATATGAATAAATCCCAAAATTAACTATACATCTCCACAACATATGCATTCGCATATGCAATGAAGCAGTATAAACCAAGGACATGACAAACAACAACTCCACAACTCAAGCCACATCCATTCGCCAATTGTACAAATTTTTCATCCCCGATCGAATTTCTTTTGCAAAGGACTCATGAAAGCGTGCCAGACGCGTTGCGCTCATTCCATTCCACTCACGGGGCGCATAAAAACTTCATAAAAGTCCACCACAGATCAAATGATAGCAGGCAACAGCCCAAAAGGAAGAGCACAAACAAACAAAGGAGCATCCTCGAGATCGCATCTGTCCAACCGAAAAAAAGGAGCAGCCAAACTTGAGATCCTCATTTTCGGTTAAGTACAGAAGAAGTTAACGGACAAAAAGAAGGCATCTCTCCTCAAAAAAAAAGGATAAACTACTTGAGAGATGAGGACAAGATCGGGAAGAGATCTACTTATATAAGAATTGGAACAAGGATCATCTCGTGAGACATGGATTGCGAACTGGCAGACGGGGGTAGCTTAATGATGAATCGAATACCTTTAATCACCTCAGAACCGAGGGTGGCTCGATAAGAATTTCCGATAAGTGGCATTTTGTTTTGGATCATGAGAAAGGACCTCACACACTTAATTCGGCCAATGTCCCTCATATCCCTTTTCTGTTTGTTCTTCAAAGTGGTGGTGGTTATTATTACCCCGGTTATCGGTCAGATTCCCAGCAGGTTGCGTGTCCAGATGTTCTGTGCGCTTAGATCTAGGATCTGCTCGATAAAGGTAAACCAAGGATTATTTAAGGAAGATCTCAGGAAGTCATCGGAAACTAAAACAAAAAAAATGTTTTTTTTCCTTTATTATCTAGAAACACGCGAGTTTCCATGGGAATATTTTTTTCCTGGGAGGGATTAGATGAGATCTGGATGAGCACGTGTCTTCCCAAGGTGATAAAAGTCGGCCACGAAGGGCGTTGTTTCTGAGGTAATGTACTCGAAATGCCTTTTAACGTCGAGGATTAATTAAGGTTTTTTGGGTTGGGTTTTAACAAATGACTTTGGACCGTGGGAATTTAGTTTTGTAATTTTGTTGAATTTGTGGCAATTTCAGGGTTTGGTGGTATTTTCCCCGAAAACCAATCCCAAACTATTCTCAAAAAAGAGTAGAAACAAGTAACGACCTAAATACGATCCACAACTCCTTTCTTTATCTTCTTTCGTTGTGGGATTTTGGATTCTCACTGCCAATGGAAAAGCCATTTTGAGATTCCCAATTGCTTTGGCGCACGCCACACTATTGGCTCATGGGTGCAGCGAGGCGCACCGGGTTCCAGCTAGTAATATATAATGTAGAAGTACTTAATTTTCAAACGGTTGAATTTAATTTGCAGAAAGGTGACTTTTATTTGTAAAAAGGAGAATTTAATTTGCAAAAGGATTTGAATTTAATGTGAAAAAACTGTACAAATGCCATATCCGAAAGAGGTTATGATATGCGGTTTTCGGAACTGATTCGAAACGGTTGTTCAAGACCTCAACAACTCGTCGCACTTTGAATAGTGAATCGTAGTCCGTTGCTCCCCTCTTTGGCATAGATGTCGCGTCGGGAGATTTTTACGTATGGTACGTTGATAGAACCGCTTCAATGGCATTGCTGATCTAATGGCTTCGAATGCATATTTGCACCAATAATCTTTAACTTTAGGGTATCGATACAAGGACATAAAGATGAGAATCCCAAGTGCTTCGTAATTTCTACCGAAGAAGTGACAAATTTCGTTCCAATATCATCTTGCCGAGAATACAAATTGGTTTATTCGGCAATCGTTCCAATACAGAATCGGTGAAAGAATATGTAAGGCATTGAAACGGTATTTACAATCCGTTGAAGCTCTCAGGTAACTTGGGGTCACCTTGAAAAACGACTTAGTTACGATTGCTTCCTTCGCCAAAGTATGTTTTTGTATTCGGATGAGTGTTTTTCTATCGGATTAGCATTGAAACCAGCAGCATCACAAATGAAATCAGGACCACCTTCTTCACACTCAAGTAACCGTAAACGAGGGCGTTTTGGTCGTTTGAAAATGTTTGATGGACCTGGCTCTGGAGCTGGCCCAACCGATTGTTCAGTCGTTGATGAAAGAGGTGGTTCAGTTCTTGATGGCAAAGGTTGCTCAGTGCTTGACGACAGAGGTGGCTTACTGTTATTCGGAACAAACGACGACAAAGGATCTGTGGACGAGTATTCAACGCAAGTATTCAACCTCAAACTAATAGCTTGTAGCAAAAATTCGGACGAAGTTGAATGTGTCAATTGGCCAACAAAGTCTTCAGTTTGTGCATCGTCTAAAGACAGGCGAATATCAGGATCATTCACACTGTTCTTTCTTCTTTAAACTCCTTTAATCCCTCATGGGACATAGGGCGGAAACAGTTGCCCTCCAGCGGACTCTGTTTTGGGCGACAGCTCTCAGCTTCGACCAGGATCTCCCAGTTGTTGCGGCTTCTGCTAGTAGGGTTCTCCTCCACGTTGATCTATGTCTTCTTAATCGACGGGATCCTTGCGGATTTCAGTCAAGGGCTTGTTTGGCTAGATTTTCGGTTTCGCGTCGCAAGGTGCGGCCAACCCAATTCCATTTCCTTCGCCGTTGTCAGGTTGTCCATCCGGTTCCGAAGCAGTGCTTGCCGATTCGTAGCAATGATGTTTTTTATAGGAACGGGTTGCTAACCCTCAGCCCAACCGACTTAAAACTCCGTTTTGTAGCGCAGAGAGCTCGCCATTCGCCCGTCTCCCGTTAGCTTCTTCCGAAGAAGTACCCCAGGGGGCACCGTGGGGAGCTGGGGTTAGGACTTGCTAACACCTGCTAGGTGTTCGAATGAAGTGACTTTTCTCCGGTTTTGACAGAAGTGACAAATCGGGTGCCACCACCTTCCGAGGTCTTTGTTAGCCGTTCGCACTGTTGTCGTCGGAGAAATCAGGTTCAGAAACTTCGTCATCACTTGCCTTTGATTCCATCATTTCGATAATTTTTTTGTCAGACATTCAGTGTGAGCGAAAGGTACACTAATTGGTGCAGAAGTGAACCGAGCGGTCTAGTCTTGTATTGCGGGAAAAATATCGGGCGTCAATTTCAGTGAAACAGTCGCTGCAGTAATAGCTCTACAATTTTGTGAATGCTGTTGCGAGCCGAGTATGATGTGGCACCGTTCTATTGGAACCACTTGTGCTACAGGCTAATCAAGCGGCCCCAATTAAGAATCGATTAAATATAGAGCATCTGATTAACTTGGACATTTGTTCAGGATCATATAGAGACAATCATATAGTCTGTCACGTATGTACGTCTTTGTCTAACATTATCGAAGAAGCAAGAGTGATGCAAAATAGTAAATGGTTGGAGGGGGTTGATACTAGATAATCTATAAAGATCAGAAAAGGAGCGGGTGGTTGATCGACCCCTGCGAAACATTGGCCAAAATAGTATAGGGCGTAGATTCGACGCAAACCGATACTAACAAAATTGATCAGCTAGAAATAAAACTACCAGCCCAGTTCGTTAGAACTAAGTCGATAACAATAGTTTAGAGCTTATTCAGCAAAACAGGGGGCCATACTCGGTCAAAAGTCTGGAAGATTTCAACTGTAGGTACATATACGATAGGGCTACGGCAAGCACTTCATTAGTCCTTTTAGAGCGCTTCATTTACCGCTGAGTTATTTGAGTAATCACACACTCGTCACTTTTCTCAGAAATTGTTGTATCCCCTTCAACCTTCCCCTACAAAATAAATCGACATAGAATCCCCTTCAAATCCTTTAACATCCATTTTCTCGTACGACATCTGAAATATTTTGCTGTTTTGAGAAACAATCACACCTAATTCCACTCATTCATTAATCAAATAAAAATCTTAACGCGATATCAAAAAAGATTTTTTTTGCCACCCTAAATAAAACTCCCCTCCTTGTGCCACCCCCCCCCCCCTCCGACCGACCCAAAAACCCAAGTTGTGGGTGGTAAAATCACTTCTTGCAGAGTCGTCGTCGCACCCTCATATCAGTTTAATTGCCTGAAATTAGGGAAACGTAAAGGGATTTTCGTCCAATGTTATCTGTAACTTTTGTTGCCCCAAAGGATTAGTGAAGCGACACTAATTAGTCGTTTAAGGATTACTCCTTAATAGACAAATGTTTGCAGTTTAGCCTTGCGACTGGCTACGGTCCTTTGCATCTCAAAGAATAACACAGCACACAGCATATACCCTTCTTCTTGGCCGGGCTTGATAGTTGTTAAGTGAAGATTGATATCGATTTGATCCTTTGATTGTCTGCTGAGAATCATTCTTTGTCCGTCATCAGCAAGTGGACACTCAATGACAACAGCAATTTGGTCCAGGTTGAATGGGGTCGTTTGATCTTGCGATAAGTATCGTTCGATAAGGATTTCTTGTGTTGGCACACAAAATTCGAGAAGGATGTTTATTGTCTTTAAGAAAACCCTATTCCTTGGCCACATTCGGATATTGAAAAAAACTTGCTTATCTCGACGAACTCTATAAGTACGGATTTCAGTTTCAACTGGACGAGGGCCCGAACTTTGTGAATTTTAACATCAGAAGGTGACTTTTGTTATAATCTTTCATGTCTCTATCCCTTATAAGGACTGGCAGTGTTAACTAGGCAGAATAAACTGTCATTAATAACTTCAAAGACCCTACGGTTGATACGGCGGACCTCCTTCCAGCCGAGTTCACAAAGGTCAAATATCTTATGAGTTGAGTTCGATTTTCTCATAGATCATCGAATCTCATTAATCTCATGCCGTGGACCGAATTTCGTAAAGATCTTCTGCTCCCTGTTGTCCAAGTGAGTCCGAGCCGAGCAACTAGGCAGCAGCATCAGCCAACAGTAACAGTTAAAGAAGCATCAGCCAGACAGTGAGTGGAAGGAAAGGTGCAAGCTACCTGTGTATGACGACTGACTCACCTTTACTCCAGCGATATACTGTGCCTTTCTCTATGGTAGAGATTTTTTTCGGGGCCTATACGATCGGCCTACACTCTTAATAGATTTTCGGACAAAGGTTACAATGGTCGGCGGTGAGGTGATTTGTTTGTTTGTTTTTTAAAGTCAATCACAACATGAAACCAATCGTTTTGATGCCTTCGTTCGGGTGAACGATGATTTGGCACCATTAATCATGCGTTTTGTAGCCAATGATCCAGGGCCTAACCTTTTACGTAGACGAATGCCATGAATTCTTTATCGATAGTAACGGCAATGTAGATCGGATTTGGATTGGAAAATAATGAGAACAATTTGGGTTTTCGGGGGATATCGTTTCGTCACGGTGGGGATTTGGATTGTTTTTTCTCTTTTTGCAAATCGTTTTTTTCCTCTCTCTTCTCTCTCGTTAGTGGTGATAGTATAAAATTAGCGAACAGTAATTGGTGTATGGGGAGTCGTGTAACAGCGATATCGTAGCATGACTGAAATTAAAGTTGAATTTCTTTTGTAAAACATGAAATGATAATTAATTTCAGATCTTGAGGTCACTAGTAGCTGTCGAACTTATAAGACAATGATATAACGTCCGAAATCATTCCAATACAGTTATGGAAGATGTGGTTGAGATTAGCCAACTGTTATTGGTGTAAATTTACTTGGGAAAATCTTGTTTTGTGAATACGATTTTGTTGTAGATAGTAGAATTATGATTAATCATCCTTGATTCGTTCGTTGTGAGCACTTTGGTCCATTCCGAATTCATTTTTAACTCGTATATGACCAGGCGATGCGGAAAATGTCGTATAAGATGTCCGTTGTTTCGGCATCCGTTTCGACAAAGACGGCGAACATCAAGTCGATTACGAAGTTGTTGTCGTCGTATTGAACTCCGTGTTGTCCAGCGAATCCTTCAATCCTAATCGGGTCGATGTCAAACTTGAAGAGATGTGGCGAAGGTTTGTACGTCTCCCTGTCGAACTCCCGTTTAAATCGGAAACTCGTCGGATAAGTCTCTTCGGCTGCTGATTGGGCAATCGTACGACTCTTAAAGAAGTTGGATGTTTTTCAATGGCACGTATTCGGTTTCCAAGGCTCTCCACAAGCTGTTCCAATCGATGCAATCGAAAGCGGGTTTGAAATCGCCATATTTATATTATGAGGACGTGGAGTTGTTGTGATAAGACATCACCTACGGCTTTGATCATCTCGGCGCTTACTTGATATATTCCCTTTTCAGCGATTTTATTGCCGTTTCACCTCGGTTTGGTATCGAGAAACTGATTCGTCGGCTGTTCGATAATCGGCGGTTTGAGTGATGGACCTTGTGGCGGATCATCGTTATACAGATAGTAGAAGAATTCTCTCCAACGCTACTGGTACCCATGTGTAGAGGCCACGAAATCTCCACCCGATTTTTTCATGTTGTTGTTTGTTGATATTGTTTTGCCGCCTAATCGACAGGTTGTCTGGTACAGCGTCGATACTCGTGCCTTGACGCCGCTTCTTCCATGTCGGCCGCTACGTTATTTCAGTACGCTTCTCGTTTCGATTTAATTTTCTGTCGAGCTTCTTTGTTCAATTGTCGGTATTGCTCGAAATCGACGTGTTTCATTAGTTTTCGCTGATCGACGAAGTCCAGACAGCTAGCTGTCCGAGATCCATGGCTGCGTCCTTTTACGGGTAGGTGAACACAACTCCAATGGACTCTGATGATTGCCTTTCTTCTACGTCAATATCGTTCGGTATTGCGAGCACCGCGAATTTGTTGGATAATGCCTCTGAAACTTTCGCCCGATGTTCGTGTCCCGCAGACACGACCAATTCTTCTTGGATGGTGGTGGCGCCGTTTTCTTTGCTCTTTGTAATCGCATCTGTAATTTCGCTCGAACAAGATAATGGTCCGATCCGCAATCGGGCCCACGCATTGCACGTAAGTCTTTAAGCGTCGATCGGAATCGTTCGTTGATCAAACGTAGGCTGATATCCGGATGGATGTTGCTTGGTGAATTGGTGTTTGAGCGGATGGCGGAAGATTCTTTTGCCATCGATCAATTTGTTTGACGCTGCGAATGAAAGGAGAGGTAAGCCGTTGTCGTTAAATTACTCCGTGTCCGAATTTGCTCAACGTTTCTTCCCAGTCGATTCGATCTGCACTTAAATGTGCATTAAAGTCCCCCGCGAGCATTATTATTTCGGTTCGAGGTATCGTATCCAGCGTCTGTTGAAACTGATAGTTAAATCGGATCGGATCAGATACGATATGGGTCCTGATCATTCCGCCGATGGTTATAATCGCCAAACGCTCGGATAACGATTGGAATGAAGTAACGCTGCTGCCAGCCGGTCGATCGATCATAAACCCGACGCCGGCCTCTTGTTTCTCACCACCGGAATAGTAAAGTGTCTTCGTTTCATCGAATCCGGTAAGTTGTAGCTCCGATAGCACAGTTTTCTTCTTCTTTAAACTCCTTTAATCCCTCATGGGACATAGGGCGGAAACAGTTGCCCTCCAGCGGACTCTGTTTTGCGCGACAGCTCTTAGCTCCGACCAGGATCTCCCAGTTGTTGCGGCGATAGCACAGTAACTGATCCTATTGATGTCCTGTCCACATTCCACGCGGCGAATTGAATTTCTCTTTTCGGTGGGGCTAGTTTGGGACTTCGGCCAGTAACCCACTTCTCACCAGTATCCATGGTCGCCAGTGCCAGCGTCAGTTAGTTCGTATATCCATGCCGTTTCTTGCCTAGTTTCTTCGGTTTCCCGATTCTGGTCGGTTCGGCTGGTCGACCACCCTTCTTCTTTCATATCCTGGAGTTGGAACCACAGGACCCTGGAGTTTCTATACCTACTTTAACACCCAATCACAAAATACTGCGGTACAACTTTCATCCTCATCAAATTTAAATCTAATTAATCAAAACTCGAGAAAAATTACAATCCGTGAGAAAACTCCTTTTTTTGTGCTTCTTCTACAAAAGGAAAAAAAACTGATATCATCATATAAAAAACGATGAAACTCGATGAAACCCTTCACTGTCCCCCAAAACTGCAGTGCAGTAAAAATTGAACTCACAAGAGGCCACTTATAACTTTGAAACATTTCGAACAATACCGAAGCGACAAGCAACATATTGTTCCGCCCTACCCTGGTAACAATACCATCTACGTATGGCCTACTAAAAACCAGGGAGCTTTGGCTGGCCTTCAACTCTCATTACCCCTCAACTACATAAAATATTAAACGCAGCCGCATAAGAGTCTTTCCTCTTCAATAAATCCTGCGCGAATTTACATTTAAATGTCCTCTCGGAAGTCCCTCCGGTCGACGTTAGAGACTCGAAACAGGAGCACAAAAAAAATTGTTTGAAACAATTCTAAAGTGAATTTGTGACAACGCTTAAAGAGGGACGAAATGTGGTTGTTGGGCCCCTTAACCCACCCCTTCAATAAAGAAGGGACGAACTGTGTTGTATGGATACTGAGCATATTTTTTTTTAATTTCATCTCATTTTTCATGCTTGATACTTCCTGAATCCTGATCGCGGGATTGTGAAGGAGACTTTTTAACAAAATGTTAAGTGGAACTCTCAGCTGGAAGTCAACCGATATTAGATCGACCCACCTACTGTTTTGGACGTCCACTTGGGAGTTATTGCATTTTGTGTCTTTCTGTGTATGTGTGTGTAAATAATCAATATCGCAATCTCTAAACCCTTCTAAACTCCCAACCAAACCATCAAAACAACCAGAGTCCTATAAACATCACATCATACCAGAAATGGAATTTAATGGTCTGTCAAGAAACGTTATTATCCTTTAATTCGCTTTAATGGTGTGAAATTTTTTAAAATTTTAAAATTAAAAAAATGCGCAAGCGTCCCTGGATCTATTCGTTTCTTCTCGTCGGCACCACTCAAGGACAATTATTCGCTTTGGTTCCGAGTTAATGTCCCTGAACGGATTTAAGCCGTGCAAAATACACACACGAAAATCTCATCCCTTTCACTTTGGAGGTAATAAAAAAATTGAAAGTCCGGAACTAAACTTTTTTGCAACACATACAGTCACTCTTTTGTGTCCTTTAATGTTTACAAGCGCGACAACATTTCCGGGATTTTCGCAGACGCGGCCCTCGATGGCGAAAATTGCGATTTATGATCGTGCGCCGTTTTTTATGTGAGGTCCTAATTGACTTTTATTGATATGCGATTGGGATTTGGAAGGGTTGAGTCAGTATTGGTGGATGGGTACATAGTAAGGGTTTGTTTTATCTTTTTTAAGGCTTTCAATACAACTACTTGCTAATGCGAGAATATACAAATCTGCAGATCGCGATCGTCCTAATCGAATTCGCTTCATTTGTAAGACTTAAAATTTCTCCAAGACTTTCCAACTTCTCAATTAGTCTTCCTGAGTTGGAGTGAAGACAAGGTTGAGATTGAGTCGAAGTTGGTTTGAAATTTCGACCTCCGTATATGATGTCGAGTTGAGTTCACTTTGAGTTGAAATAGAGTTGAACTGAAATCAAAACATAATCTCAAATCTCTCAATTTATGACTGGGTTGAACCTGGTTTGAACCTGGGTTGAACCTAGTCATAAACGAGGTAAAATTTTATGCTGGAAGGGCGGTATATAACCTTGTAAGCGGTAAAAACTCTTCATAAGTATAACGTTTCCAAATTTCTGATGATCGATTGTCTTTGAATCTTGTTTCTCCCTATAGCGAAGGCAAAGGTTGGTACGGAATTCTCAATCGTGCCTCAAGGTCTACTATTGGCACGTGATGATCTAATTAGATCAAGTCTTTCTAATTTTGGCGAATGATAATGAACACCACTAACTGGAGCGCACAATTGGAAGTTAGGGAACAGTGATATTTCTTTTCATCACAAGACTATTTGTCCAATTCCATTACGTTCTTGTTGCCTGCATCTTCCTGAGACCCGGTACCCACTCAAAAGTGATATTGTACCTCCCAAACGAGAAGCAGTTGCTTTTGATAGGTTTCAGACAATTTTGGCGTTACATAGACCCGCCTAATGCCTAGCTCTTTACTTGGCTATCTAACCCCAGGATTGTTCTGTTTCTTTCTTTGATGGGACTTCTTTGCAGGCACTGCGACCCGTTTGGTCAATTATGCCAAACCTGTGATTTGGGTCTGCGTGCTAGGTGCGGACGGGGGCATGGTTTTAAGAAAATTGACCAACTTAATTATTTTTACTCTCCACTTCATTATTGCAAGCAAGAAGAACGAGAGTTAAGGGCTATGGGTGTGATATTTCATAAAAAATCATGATTCTAAAAAACCAGCTACAAATTCGAATAAGACATATTCAACAACAAACGCGAAACAAATTGAAAGGGATTCTCCAACAGCTAAGTCCAGCACGCGATCAATAAACCCTCCGCAGTCTCTACCCTACCGCTAACATAAAAAAAACCTTGATGAATTCCACCAGCCCATACGCCACGGATGCAGCATTCCGATAAGAAAATGTAAAACAACGCAGCCGACGAATGCCATATGTTTGTTGCCTTTTCGACAATTCCCATTCCCCTAAAATGAATTTCGTTTCTGGTAAATTAAAATTCTGATATGCTGCACGATCATCCCCTATTTTCCAATTGACTCGACGACAATCTGTCACTGCACGATGATCCTGTTTTATTTTCCATAGAGGGATTGCAATGCCAAAAGAAAAAACGATCGTCACATTTTTGATCGTGATCACTTTTATTGCAAGCGAATTTTTTGGTGATCTTGGTGATGGCCATAGTTTCTGGCATTGTTTTGGAATTGAGGGTGCTCTAAAAAGGAGGAAGAAGAGTGTACACAAAAGGGCGATCTCCTCCATTTTCATTTTTTTTGCATGTTGGAGGTAATTAAGATCCCTATCTCAATTGACACGATCACTGAAACAAAAGCCTGCAAAGTGGTTGTTCGGGGGGCGAACTGACAGCGTTAATTAGTAGCCCATGGGTGTCTTCTTTAAGTGTTCACGGTTTCCTCTGATGTGTTTTTGTTGCTTTGTTTTTTTGTGTTTGAGTTCATTTTGTGGTTTTTAGGTGCTTTCATACGGAAACAATCGCTGGTTACGGTCAATAGAGCGAGAGTTTGAGTGTGGAAAGATGAGGCTTGAAAAAAACACTTATCGGGTCAGAGTTGTGTCGGGTTTATTTAGAAAGTGGGAATTATGTAGATTGGTTTTGTGGAAATAGGTGTGGTTAGGGCTTATGTGGTGCTCGAATAAAAGCTTTACCAAGTCCGATTGATTGATTATCAGAACAGCTTCTTGTATGGTTAGAACCTCCGCTTGGTATACACTGCATTGATTAGTCGGAAGGAGACTTCAATCCCAAGCTCTGTGAAAAAGACTTCCTTCTACCCGACCCTCGAGCTTAGAACCATCATTAAAGAAGTTTATAGCACCCTGAAAACTGTGTGGTCTAATTGTCCATTCACAACGTGAAGAGCTATGGATTTTATAGTTCCTCGTGAAGGTAACCTCGGGAATGCAAAGGTCAAACCTGATGCCAGGTCACTTGGTTCACTACTATATGGCTTCAATGTCTGTTTTGTAGACCTTCAGTTCGATCTGTTGGAAGCCGTAGCTTCGCTTTGGTTCCGTGCGACTTGGAATTTTTTGTAGTGTGGGTGCTTGGTTCCTCCACAGATCACTGGCGTTTAGAGGCTGGTGCACCTCTAAACGGCTCTAACGTAAACCCGGCTCTACACGATGCAATAAACGCCCTCCAACGTTGGACGCTTGATGCTAGGACGCATCGTTTGGCACATGCTCGAAGTAGGAGTGTCCAATGTCAAGTGTCTAACGTTGGTTTTTGGACACGTTTGGGATGTTGTCGATATTGAATCAAACGTTGGACGACAACATTCGCATGAACGTTCGCTAGATTGTGTAGAGCCGGCTAAAAGTTTGGGATGACTTGCTTTGCCTAGTATTGTCGTCCTGGACTTTAATGTAGTCTTCCTTCGACACTTGGTTTTCGTCGATCGGGTTTGGGGCCAAGCAGGGAAAGATTCAGGCAAACTTCTTGAAGGAGGAGGTTTGCTAGTGGTCGCTTGTGAGGCCTTTCTTCGAGGGGTGGAGTTTGTGGCTCCACTTGGTTTGAGTTGGCTAGGTGTTCCTTAGTCCTTTTCACAGCGGGATTTGTGGTCCCCTCGGATTTCGTTAAGGGGATCCATACTCCTTTTTTTGGGATTTATCCATAATTACTCCCACGAGTAGTGGAGAAACTAGGACCACCTGGATAGTGATCCGCAGTATTCAGGTAAAGCTAGCTAGAACCGGAGATCGCTAGGTTGTAATGGTGTTTTGACCGGTAGTTCTCTAAGCAACATTCCCCAGGCATTCGGCAGTGGTCAGTATGGGATGGGGTGTGTTATATTGTGTGTTCTTACGATGCCGGATCATACATCTCGACACGGATAGGACCGGAAAAGATGACCTCTCTGGAACGGGCCTGATGTGAGACTAATTTTAGCCTGGTGAAGTGGATTGAGGATGAACAGCAGGGATCGAGAAGCAGGGAGAGGAACCCAAGGTTAAGAGGACGACTGTCTGCTACGTTTGAGAACGCATTGATCAGGGTGAACCAGCGTGATGAACTTGTCACGCATACGTGAAACATGGATTTTATTCTGACGTGTGGTAAGAATTCGTGCAATGTCGTCTTATGTCGTATGCCAAGGGGTACTTTGCGTAGCTGCTTCAGCGGAAAACCACAAATCCCAGTAGCGTGTTGATAATATGGCTCCTGTGCTGAAAGGCGAGCCGTCACGACACGACAAGTCGTTTGAGTTGAGGAAAGTGACTTTTCAGTCGAATCACGACTTTCAGTACAGGGGCTTAGACTTAACATAACATGACCACTCTAGGCTCCTTTGCTGAAAGTCTTTAATCGACTGAAACGTCACTTTCTTCAACTCAACCGACTTGTCGTGTCGTGACGGCTCGACTTTCAGCACAAGGGCCTATGATGCACAATCTAATTTTCATTTATATTTATAGTAGACAATTCTGCTCATAAATTCGATATACAGTCGTCGATTATTTCCTTTTCCCCTGACATATCAAAAATCATCCACCACACCATTGAAAAAAAATCACCTACAACCAAACAACCGACATCGAATAATAGAAACCATATGGCACACCATTACTAGAATTATTTAAATTGTCCCAACGATTAAACTGTCCACAGAAGTATACAAACCCCTTTTCCGCCTACGAAATTCAACGAAAAATTTGCATAATTGCGGCTACTTTTCACGCAACTTTTTCTACCTTGACGATAGTCCATAAAGCACCCTCGAAAACCGGCGCGGAACATCCTTAAAATTATTACGGATGACTCACTTCCACGTGCCTCCGTGCACCTCGGACAACGCAGGGAAAATGTGTAAAATGCAAATCAGGCAATCATCCCAAAAGTCCCTCTTTCATCTCCCATCTAGTTGGACGACAATAAAAATAAGTACAAAAAGTTGAGTCCGTGGCGCATGCGCATCTGTTCTTGTTGCTCTGATGTACATACTTGGTTTGGCGTGCCGGGGCAGTGTGTACCTGTGGTGAAATTGCTCTTCTAAAGTGTGGCTATAGAGTTTTTAAGATAGGATAGTAAAAAAGGATGTTGATGATATTTTTAAGGATTCGAGTAATAAAAATTGTTGGGAGAAAGCATCAATATAACTGCGGATGTTTACTTCGGGTTTGGTTGTGGTTTGTGGTTAGTTCCAACGTGACAACAAACAAATATCGTAAAACTCTTGTAAAAATATAAATGTAATTTGTTAAGTACGTCTGCGGTTTTAAGGACTTTCAGTGATTCTCGTTATATCGTTTTCTTATTGGAAGTTAGTTTCTCTATACAACAGGTTAGATAAACAAACCCCCCCACCAAAAAACGGCTTAATTACCAGAAAAGAAAGCAGACATTAATCCTTTCACTTTAGCCCACCCAAAAACACTTCCATTGATTCGTTTTTATCTAATTACAATCCAGAAAAAAAGCACAAGTACTCAAAGGACAAAAAAGGATCCTTCGTGCAGCAATGAAAAAAAGCATCCTTCAAGCAGCAATAACATGTCATGAGTAAACATGACACGGCCCGGAAAGACAATAGGCAGCTTACCCCCAATGCGATAAGGACGAGATAAATCAGTTCTTAGGAGACAGATAGCAGTCTTAAAACGGTTATTCAATCCTTTTGTCCCGAGCTCTGTTTATCGTCTTTTTATTATTATCCTTTAACAATTGCCTTGAAAATCGTCATCATCATCGCTGTCTTTTAGCTCGTCGTCTTCTACTGGAATGCCTTCCTCCTTCTTCATAATAATAATCAACGAGAAGGAAGGACCAAATACTCGTAAGTGAGTGTGTGCATATGAAGGCGAAAACAAGAAAAGGATCTCGATTTTTTTTTTTTTTGTTTGTGTGTTTGGACCATATTTTAAAGCCCTATTGTTGAGCCCAGTGTGGTTTGGTGAAGTCTTGTAAGATGTGTAGTGCAAGAGAAGCGCCAAGACCTCCTTGAACTAAAGGATCAGATTTTATTCTATTGAAAATGAAGAGAGAATAGCCTTTGTCCTTTCACGGCTGGAGGGGCAAGTGCTTGCTTGTTAGAAGGCGAAAGTGTGACAAATAACTACTATAGAAACAAAATAGTCCGCGCTATGTGGCACAAGGACTTTTTGAAAGGGTCAATTGGACAAGATATTTATTGCTCGTATATCCTTTGAAGGATAATAGTTTAGTGGCATTTTATTGGGTAAGTTCTTTTGTTGTGGTTATATTTATCCTTTTTGAATTGAGAGTTTTTTTGGGTATTGTTTAGTTTAGAGTTAACCACACACGATGTGCGTTTGATGACATGTTTTTTTATAGCATATAGATTCGGATTTTTAATCATCGGAATTTCGTACACCATGGTTTCTCAACCTTTTTAGTGTTGCGACACCCTGAAAAAGCCGACCCCCTCACTATAATACTAGTTGAAAGATAAAAATCCAAGCATTGGGAGCGATTCTCTCGATAAGAAACTGATGGAGACGACAGGAAAAACAAGCATGTTTGATCGGTTTCCATCTTCTTCCGTCAAATCATATCCGTGACGGCACGCCGCCGTCGCATTCCGTGTCAGTGCTTCCGTGATGAATTTTTCACTGGCATTCACACAACACCGCCTTATGCTCAATAGTTTAGTCTGCATAAAAATGTCCCACACAGAATTTACGTAGAATCTATAGTTTTCGAGATATGAGGCTGAGAAGAAGAAAATAATGAATTGTGGTCGGCGTCATCATCGTCAAACTTCGTTTCAATGGTTGCATCCTCGGACGTCGAATTGAGACATGACGGGCTCCGACAAGAGCCATACGCAAAGCATCATTGTAATCCTACTATTCTGCATTCTGAAAAGTAACGAAGTGAGATACAAGTGAATGCAGAGAAGTAAGTTTGCCGTGTTCCATAGCTTCTACCACCAGTCCGTCATATCGTTTGTCACGTCATGGTGCAATGTCTAGCAGTAAGCTTAGTACGGCGGGGGGGGGGGGAGAATAGGTTGAAGGTTTAAAAGGTTTGGGGGTATTGAAGAAGGCGTTTGAACTCTTGGATGTTGTAGGAGCTCGGAAATACTGACTGCCAGAGAACAGTCACCGCGGAGGAGGATAGTAGCGATAAAACTTTGCCGTATTGTTTGTCGTTGATAAGTAGGTTGGATTCTAGAGAACTCATAAGCTTTTTGTTGATTATCATCTCCATGGTTTTGGAAGGAATAGAAATAATTGTTATTGAGCTGTAGTTGGAGGGAAGGTTGGAGTCACCCTTTATCGGTATTGGCTGAACATGGGCAAGCTCAATGTTCTTTACTTGGTGCTGGTAATGGACAGCTCTGCCATGGCTAAGTTGATTAGTCTCTGGCTGATCCTCAAGGATAAAAATTCGCTAATGGAGTAACCAAGTATCGTTGGGTGAGGTATCGTTGGATAACCCGCAGGCCACAGTGTCTATAATGGCACTTAGTGATACCGAGGCCTGCAATAATACCGTAACCGTGGACAAAGGGCCATCTGACGGCAGAGCTGCGATCGTACCGACTCCAGGATCATCTGACGTTGTTCCAAATACGGCCCACAGCTGTAGCAAGGTTTAAGGAGGATGTGGCGGTGCTAACAGTGGGTAGAGAAAGAACACTCCTGGTGGCCCTGGAGTAGGAGAAAAGGGCAAATCAGCACACTCCCGAAGGCCAAAGGCGGTAGGACAAAGTGTCCTTGACAAGTCAAGAAGATCGGGTTTGTAGACGCTCTTTGGAGAAAAAATGAGTGCCATAAGGGCAGACCAAGCGAACTTGCACCAAGCGAAAAGGCATCCTTCATCTTGTGCAAAACTTTCCAGAGAGGCATCACATCCTTGATCTTATTCAGAAGCCTTGGGTCACCGATGACAACGTCAGTGGACTTACTACCGGCTCAAGTAAATTACTATATGATCGGAGATGCGAGACGTATCGCGCTGCTTTTTTAATTGGCAATCGAATCACTCATCTCTAACTTTATCACTAGAAATGGCGATTTCGATAGCGGTTCCCACCGGAAACGAGTGCAAGGAAACCGATGTAAACGCAATGAGAAAAGTGAAAAGTGCCGTGTTCAGGGCGAGGCTCCACCGTTGGACAATTTGCATATCGGATTCGACATTGTGGTATCCGCGCCTCTTTCCTAAGAAAATAAACTGGTCCTGGCCTCGAATGAGATCTGTTTACTATTTCTATCAGTTAAGGGTGTAAACTGAAGATGGTGATCACGCAGCTAATGATGTGCTGATCATCTCAAAAAGGAGGATCGCTCCTGCACCTCTAACCATGAAAAAGCTTTGAGGTGCCTACTTAGCGAGCACTTTCCAGGGACATGCCTCCAGACCACTAACCCCTTGAATGCTGGGTGTAGTCATAGGACTATCACAGATCGTTATTCCCTGAGCCTACCTGGGAACTTCACAAGGTTAAATGGTCAGTGGCCTCTTTTAAAGCCTATAATTACCCTGGAAGGTATGGAATTTTTCCGGCCCTCCTTCGAAGGTCTTAGACAGGCTAAAGATCTTATAAGACCATTTACTTTAAGGGGCATCATCACTTTAAAATGACCGGACCTAAGGCTGCTATTGGATTATCTCACTGGCCATGTAAGGGTGCGATATCACCTCCACAACATAAGACTGTCTCAAGAAACAGAATGCTGACTCTACATAAGAAGGCGACGAGTTTCCACACATATTATTTGTTCCTGGTCTGATCTGGCTTAGAAAAAAAACGTTTATCAGAGAGCTTATGAGCGCCGATCAAGTCCGGTCTTTTTCAACTAAAGACCTTCTTGCCTTCGTCCGGAAGGTTGATGGTCTGTTTACATTACAGAATAGGCCTAATTTGACTTTACGTGCAGAATAGGTCTAAATTGACCGGAGTGTTCACCTCATTCCTTAAAAAATCAGAAGCTAGACATGGTTCAAATCCTATCCACTTCAAGCCTAAACCAACTAAACTACAAATTATCAAGTTTCCCAGTATGATAATCAGAACACAATTGTTGTAAACTAAAAAACACACAACAAAAACCCTCTCGAAGGTCACATCGATAAATCTGAAAACCACACTGATGACAGCATGTTGAAGCTGCTCATCTGTCATTACCACTGATCCTTCAGCCAATATATAAAAACAAACAAACCTCATCCTCATGGCATGGTACGTGACCATTTCTTAATGACATACTGGAAGGAAAATTAATTAAAGGTCTACACGTTCTTGTTTCTCAGCGTTTTGCGGTGCACGGCTATCACTGGTCATACTCTCCCCATATTTCAGTTATGATGACCAAAAGTCGTTGGGCATCTCCACAAGGAGTAAATTGCTACCACGATTGACATGGATCTTCATTAATGTCATCGCAGCCGCTAAAACCAACACGGCAAATGTGATAATTGCCGCAAAATTGCTGTATAAGTGCGGATCGGTGTTCACTTACCATCAGTATAAAAATTACAATGCAGACCCGTTAAGGTAGGGCACAATTGACAGGTCTGTGGGGATGAGAGTTATCGGGTTAATGGGTAGCCGCGAACCGGTAACCGGTTGGGTTCGTAGTTAATTTAAAAAGCGTTTTATATCATTATTTAATTTTTTTTGTCATTTTAAATATCGAGATTTCGTTTGATTTTGTTTGGTATATAGGATCTTGATAGGAAATTTTGAGATATGGTAGAGATACCTTCGATTTCTGCCTTTTGATTACGTCGTTGCATTGTTAAAAGTTCGTCTGTTATCGCATCGTTTAGATAAGGACGTTTTAGCAGTTCTGTAACTTTCTTTTTATCTCTAGCAGTAAGAGGGCAGAAGGGAATATCCAAGAGTTCAATTTCCGATGGATGAACACCAATCCATCGTACATGGGGACAAGCTAAACAATCAGAATTGTTTGCCATTGCCTTAAAACAATCTTAAATTTAACACTAATCTCTTAACTTTATAAAAACTTACTCTAGAACCATATTTATATGTCAAAAATATTTCTATTCCAAATGGATCAGCATCAACTAAGCAGTAAATTGGTATCTTGAACTGATCCCATATCTTCTTGATCATAACTCTTGTGCTTATATCAGGATATCCTTTACCCTAAAAAAAAATAATGAAACATAATTCTCTAAAATTTATTTATAAGTTAATAACAATACCGTCACAAGAATAACATTTCCAAGAACATCAAAAATATTCTTCTGTATCAACTGCTCATAAACAGTGTCCTTTTCCACTAATATAACATATTTGGCAGACGTTGCCAAATTTTGTATTCCTGTTGTGTTATGTGGCAGTAAAATTCCGCCAGGACTGGTTGAACAGTCCAAAATTTCATCATTGGCTAAGGTAATTTGTATATTTCCAGCAATTAGACCTTTTGATGATGACAATACTCCAAGTTCCCAGGGAGCTGCATCGATAAGAGAGCAGATATCTTGGATAGCTGCAGTTATTTGGATTTGATCAATGACTAAATCTGGATCACGATAGTAGAGTTCTCTGAAAATAAAATAAAAATTATTAATATTTATGTTCTAAGTATTTATAAGGGTGTCCCAAAATGAGTGTCCCAAAAATAAAATATGTGTCCCAAAACTTCAGAACCATCTATTTTTGATTCCTTGTCGACTTTATCTAATTTCAAACGGTTGCAACAACTAACCAGATTTTAGATTGACATTATTTTGGGACACTTATACATATTAAGCAGTCTTTCTCACCTTACAGTACAAGTTGATCCTGTTAGTAGTAAGTGATAAATCTCCCCCAGTAAGTACAGAATTATTGTGAAGCGATTGGATGTTCGGAGATCCTTTAGTGAAATTTTTTTCTCGGTTGAAGATGCAGTCGGGTTTAAAGATAACCTAAAAAAATAGTGTACATTAGTAAAATGTAAATGGATGTAAAATGTAAATGGATGTAAATGTTAATTTATGAAAATCGCTATATTAGAGTTAACAAATACAAAAAGTTAATATTGATCATTTTGAAAGCTGAAGAGCTACACCCAATATCACGTGAGGAAGAGGGGGATCTCGCCAAATATCATGTAATTTTTTCTTCCTGAAGAAACAATGTAAAATTACGAGTAAACTGGGTTAAATTAAGTAAAACATGTTTACTCACTGAAATAAAACTTGTTTCACTCCACTTCACTTACAGGCCGCCGGCAGGCCGAGGCCTCTCAGGCCGGTTCGGCAGGCACGGCCCGACGAATGCCGCACACTTCTCAGTCTGACTGAGGAGTGAGGATTTCAGGCCTGACAAACCGTGGCATGCAGGTGACGGCATTATTCTCTACAGCCCCACAGGCGAAGACGGCAATTTAGCATAATAGCTAATTCATTCGTGAATTTACGGCTTGAAACGGAATAGAAGTTCAGATCTTCAGGCATGAGCTGACGATAAATGCTCACACATATAAAGATTTTTGTCAGTTTTCTTGGACTGCCAGGCGTTAATGGAACTCACAAGGAGATCTACTGCCCAACTCCTTGTGTTTGCACCAGAGCACCTCAAACAAAGCATCCAACGCTTTAGTATATCTGGTATCGACTCTATATTCAAGAACTGAATTGAGAGTTCAATCAAAGTAGTATCGGACGGCGTCGAATCTAAAAACCCGACCATCTCAGAAGGTGTTTCTCAGGGATCAATTCTAGCACCCACTCTTTTACTAATATTCATAAATGATCTGCTCTCAATTGCCACCAACTCACTTCGCTGATGATGGTGGGCACTCTGGGTTACTCTTAGGCGTTCGAAAATATAAGAAAAACACATGTCAGACCCAGTCGGTCGGTCAACCTCTATCAGCAGGAACATTGAGTGACTGTTGAATTCAATATATCCAAAACAATGCACAAGCTAATGGCGAAAAGGCCAGACAAAGCTAGGTGCATACCTACCGCATCGGTCAGGCAAACCAAATCCTGGAAAGTACAGGTCAGATGGTATGCTCATGTAAAGCAGATTATGCAGATTACAACAGCATTAAAATTGAATGGAGTCAATTGGGAAAAAAACGAGAATAATACCCCAACCTTCGTATTTCCAAGTACAGAGAATTTCCAAGAATGAATGGAAGTCTTGGACATCACCCTGGTTTGGATCACCGGTGGATACTCCTCAGGCTAAACCTCCAGATTGACGCTGCTCAGCCTTACAGAAACCCAAGAAAGATCGACTAGAAGAAGTTCGGCCAGGTTCTGAGAAAAAGACTCTCTGAGAAAGCTCCAGGACCAGTCAAGTCTTATAGAAAAAATAAGATAGGGTTAACACTTCGGACGTGACTATCCACACCATGTATAAGGTATCCTGGCCAATAGGGCGTTCACCGGTAGTTCTCAAGTACGGCTGGACGGTATGGTGGCCAGCGCTGCGCAGGACGTATAATGTCATAAATTTGGAAATGGTCCAGATGGCAGTACGGGCAATAGAAAACATGTGAATACGCTCCATGAAAGCCATTGATGATCTTTTGCGCCTGCTCCCCCTCGACCAGCACATCAAACACCTAGCTTCGTGTAGTGTCTTTAGAATAAGGGAATCCGAGGCCTGCACTTCAAAACCCTACGGTCATAGCAACATCTTAAACTTGCTATCAGAGATGTGATGACTACTTTCCCCTAGTTCAACTTCAGGAAAAACTTCACCGTCGAAATCCTGAGGAAATCTGATATACGAATATTCACAGACGGCTTCATGACGTCTGACGTCGGAGTAGTGGTTTTTTATTTAAAGACCACTAATAGGTCACTGTCCTACGGCCTATCGCTGCACGCTAGTATCTTTCAAGCGGAAGTTCTGAGAAATCCTGAAAGTTTGCCAAACAATAAGCTTCGAACCTACACAAGGATGTCACAATGGATTTTCATAAATACGAAAGCCTCTATGAAAGCACTGGATTCAATACTGATGCGCCCCAAGCTAGCCGGCCGCGTTTGAAATATAGTTCTCGAACATATACCGAGTGTCAGAAGGTTCTTTGTGGGACTGTGCGATGACCTTACAGTTCCAATAAAGGGCATGAGACGGTGGTACAGTGGCTGCTTACATAAGAAAATGGTTGCGAGCCTGGTTCTCTTGTGCATCCTAGCCTTTAAGTATGATAATCCAAAGGCCGATTATACCTAACGAAAAAGGGCTCATATCGTTACACGGCCATTTAAATCTTTTGGTAAAGTTTGGCCGTCGTGGGCCCATATGTGCTAAAAAGAGTTAATAACTCTATGGCCATCATGTGCCCTTAAAAAGCCAAACGGCCGTTGTTTGCCCGTTGTAATGTCATCTTTTATTTCTACTCGGGGAGCTCGAGCGAAATCTGCTACCAAGACAGTGTAACGTGACCTTCGTCTGGGTTCTGCAACAACTAACCAAACAACCACTGAACTCTAGGAACACGAGGTTGCGGCGTCAGAACGGTCAGACAAGCGCTAATTAGGCCTCAGGTTACACTGGACTTAGCCCTACCCTGACCTAACACCTTTTTCCCCCTTTTTATTTATGAAAATGGATAGCACCCGAATGAATGCTGAACTAATTTATATATTTGTGATGAACTACTAAAAAAACTACTTACACTTCATTCACAATACTATAATTACTCCAATTCTTCGCATCACGTACAACAAATTCCATCGACTTTTCACCAACTAAATCTTCAAGAAATTTCTTCATTAAACACTCCACTTTCCCAATTAATTCTCTTCTCCGTTCAGAAATTTCACCATCATCATTTGTCATATTAGAACATATCCCTTCATCAGTGAATGGTTTCGAAGAATCACCAATTTTCTGAAATTTATTAACAAGTCCATTGACTGAACATTCCACATCTTCAATATCGGCGAAAATATCTGGAGATGCACAACGCTTTACGATTTTAGGTGATTCGTCATTATGATGATTCGTTTCGTCTTTTAGATGAGTACAAGCCGCATCAACACCACCAGTCATGACTTCTTCTCTTGTTATAGATTCAAGTTCGTTTTGAAGAGAAGTTTTCAAAAATGTTTCGAAATTTGGTATGTTATTTTCTTTGCAGAGTTTTTGTTCGAAGTATTTGAAATTTGGATGGAGGATGTTTGTTTTTTGGGGTTGTTTCATGAAGTTTTTACATTCGTCATAAATGTTGGCGGTTTTTATTCTTCGTTCATATTCTTCGATTGCGGGATATGCTGTTTCTGGCTGATCTTCGATCGATGCTGATGGTTCGTGATCTTTAGAAGTGTTGAAAATGTCTTGGGACAAAATGTCCACTCTGAAGAACTCATCCAAATGATTGGGACTTGTATTTGCGTCATTCATTTCCCAGGGAGGATTGGGAAATAAATCTGGAAAGTTCGAAGAATGGGCGTCGGGGCTTTGTTTCTTGTTAATGTCAAGATCATCAACTTCCATGTTTGTTGGAAGTTCGAATCTGGAAGGATGAAATAAAATTTAAAAAAAACATGAATTGTGTGCGTCAATGAAAAAACCCAAACTACAATAATAAAAAAATAATCATCGATTAAAAGCAGCCGTCGCGATTGCCGTGTGGTGTGTGTGGAGGCAATTATTGTTCTCGATCTTCATCGAATCGTTTTTATGCAAATTGACGCCCGCATGGAGATAACTAAGTACTACTGACTTTCAGTGGGACATTTCTATCTGGCATTGGGCCAGGAAACTAGGGTGAATCCCAAATTCCACGCTGGGAAGACTACAAGCACCTACAATAAAAAATTTCTTCCTTTCTCTAAACAACAAGGAAGCGGCTTCTCAGGTGATCACCAACCACCACCACTAAAAAAGTCCTAGTCCTAGATCCACAGCAAGGAAAAGGGTGCAAACTAAACAATAGAACATAAATTTGCTGAATTACTCCTATCGAATGGCAACAACAAATTCGTGTGTTTTTTATTACATCTTTCCATGGATTTGTTTTTTTTTTCTCTTTTTTCAGTTGTCACAATGCAGCAGCAGCGGAGTTGTGTATTCTTCGTTTCTGGCGAAAATGCGGGTAGTTCAGGTGTAAAAATTGTTAACTGTTTCAGTTCTGCGCTTGCGTTCCGCTCAGGTATTATCATAAATATATAAAATGGGAGGACGTCGCCAGCGGTGATGATGACAATGTGCTTGCATCAGGTAATTTGAAAACTAGAATAATATTGCGATATGAGAACAAGTAATTACGCACGTGCTACTTTTTCTAGTGATAGTAAAAAAACAAGCGATCGTCTCGAGCATGTGCTAGATAGTAGAGTTTTAGAGAAAGAGATACTTGGGTAGAGATATGGAACATCTGCTCAAGCTGAATTTTTTTTAGAAATGGTTTAACAAATTTATAGGTGCTTGTTAGGTGTGTAAAAGGTTATAATTTCGCCACTATGTGATGTGGTCAGGAAGATAGAAGGCGTTGATGTTCATGCGTTAATACCACCTCCACAGAGGTTTTATATTCCTTGACGCAAGAAGCTTTGGTTAAAGCTACTTATTAAAACCAGTTAGAAATGTCCACAGGTAATACATTACGAAAGCCAATACTTCTATTGTTGAATTGTCCAGTAAATAAGGTTGTGAAAATTCAAAGTTACTAATTCCTCGACTTTCATAAAAATTATACCTTTTCTTGGAAAATATTAGACCATCATAAACGAGGACGTATGCATCCAGACGTAAAAGCTTTACTGAAAGTCAACTGGAAATTCCCGTGACTTCATTTTCATCTATTATAGGAATTGTGTCTGTTTCCATTTACCTTCATTCCGATGAAAAAATGAAGAGCTGATGGGGCGCAATATTGGATACTGCACCGGGCGCAAAAAACCAATCGCCGGCTCCGCCTCTATAGCACGGATTCACTCTAACATGGTCCGAGAATTTGGGACATCCGGGTATAATACGGTGCTTTTGTAGCATGGATTCATTTTAACACGGTTCAACATTAAATGGACGAATTAGCTCAGTTACAACAAAAAAAGAACAATGGCCCTCTGTATACTCGACGTGTCTCAATGAAATGAGTGATCAAATGTAATAAAATGTAGCGTTAAATTGAAACATATTTTTATATTCGATACAAAAGGCGTAGAACAAGTAGAGCAACTCAACGTAGAATTATCCTCCCATTAATTTCTCAACTTTTTAACAATATTGCACCATTTTCTCCGCATGTTAAACACAGACCTTATAAATATGTCAAACAAAAACTAAAAACATCTTCAAGATCTCAAAAACTGATAATCAACAATTTTATCTTAATTTTGAGAAAACCCCCAACTAGAAACCAAAAGTCAAAAAACAAACAACCAAAAACCAAACCCATAAAGAACAACACCATAAAAGAAAAGGATTTGTGTACACAGTCTGGCAATCATTAAATGTTGCATCCTGCGGTGAGCAGTTACAGCATTACCACCTGCCCATTTAAAGGTGTCATAAGTCTACGCTTGCGCCTCATATACAGCCAGGAATAGTACGAGATACCTGCGCGCGACAGAATATAGATAAATGACTTCACTAACAGCTTCAGGTTGGCCCAGAATCACCAATTGACGGTTGCACCTTTGTGGTATTTATTCATAGTGTGGCACATGCGCTTGTCTAGTTAATCTTGGTCGTTCGGCTGTCTCCTGGCACATACCTTTATGCTGGGCATCTGCCAGTACCGCATTTGCATGCTGTATATGTAGGATAAGCAAAAGGTGGATGTGCGCATGAAATTTTGATTTGGAAGGAATCCCAATAAAATTGTCGTCAATGATGAATAAGTGAACAACCGTGCTGGACGGGGACAGTAGATGTACTTTAAAATGTCCATGGGAGATTGATCGATTGAGTTTTGTGAAATTTCGAAGAATTGATCGTGAATTGTTGTCACTAAATTGTCGAAGGAAAGTGTGCGATCAATCAATTTGCATAAAGATGACTTAATGACGGCTTTTTTACTTTTTGGGGATGAAACTAATCAAATCATGGCTTAATAAGTGCGCCTAGACGTCAATATGTAATTAACTACCTGATCCAGCTTATTAGCCTAATCATAGATGTGCTTGGCCCTCGACACGATCGAAGTTGTAGAACATAAAACACCTTGGGCTGGTGCTGCCTTGAGGATTACGAGCATGCGCCATGCCACCGGCTGGTAACGCTGATTCTTATCAAGCTGTGTGCTTTGCATATTAAACTGCTGTTTATTGGCGGCTTATTAATGGCAGACCATAACTCAATGTGCGCCGCCCACTGTTGTACAAGAGAGATCCTTTCTATGTCGTCTCATCGTCATTACTTCACTTCGTGCTACTGCCTTTCGGCTCAAAACACGTAAAGGTAAAGTTTTTTTTCGACTACAAAAATCAAACAAAATAAAATATTTTTAACACTATGTTGGAGCAGTCGTTCAATATTTGTTCAAAAACAAAAAGAATACCACACACTCATACACAAAAAAAGGAGTTTCAGATTGCGTGAATCCAACAAGTGCCGAACAACTTTTGCATCGCGCCAGGAATGCTTCAGCGTAAGCACAATCGCCCCTATTCGATTGTGACATTTGATATCGGGAATCTGAATTGACAGCTATTTATTGAGATTTGAAAACGCTCAGTTCCAGCGCGGACATTTTCGTTGTTCTACTTGCTTGGTGGATTTTAATTTCCTCGTAAAACCATGGGCTGCTCGCTGCAGAGGCTTAACATTTATCGGCAGCCTCTCAGCTGGTGGTAATTTAACAAAGATTTCTGTGAGTAGCAACGTTTGTTCAGGGAAATATATTATGTCCTTATAGAGATTTCGAGTAAAACAGTTACAATGGGAACAATTAGTTGAACATTTAGAGCTTTTTTTATGTAAAAAATATGTTCTACAGCACTACCTTTAAACACTTTTAGAGCGAAGAATTTGGGCACAGTCTCCACTCTTTCTTTAACATACCAAATTTTGTACAATTCGGTTTGGGGATTGTAGGGAAATACGTAGATGTAAACCCAGTAGGTTCTTACGTCATTCCTAGAGACGCAAATGGGAGCCCAGAAATTTTGTATGCGTTTCTATCTGTTGCAGGAATCTGGATTCCAGATAAAAAGAAATACATACAAATTGCTTTGCGGTAAAAGAGCTCCAATTCGCATTTGGGATGTAAATGGGCTTATATAGATTTGAATTTATATCCCATCCCGAGAATAAATCAGACTCGCCGATTCTTAGCCTGAAACATAAAAATGCCTGCATGGCACACGAAACAGGTACGGTACGCCTAAGTTAAAATAGGGCTCGCCCGTTCTTAGTCTGCAACAGGCACGACAGTTCCGAAAAGCCTGCAAGCACTCGCAACAAGCACGGTACACCTGAGTAAAAATTCTACTTTTACAAATGCAACCCGCTCCAAACGCCAACGGTATAACGAAGCAGGGTACGCTCGCCCTTTTTTACACAAAAGGAAGCAAAATTAGAGCTTCAAGATATTGTCTAGGACGACGGAAACGGGAAATTATCTTATCCATAAATATTGCCATTACCACATTCAGTAGACCGGTTCTCGGTCAATTGCGTATATCAAGCAGCATTGGAAGTGGTTAGTACTAAGTTGGGGGACCGCTTGGTAAAACGGCACTCCGGTTTGGAATGGCCGATTACGACGACATTCATATCTGTAACAGAGGTGTGCATACTTCTGGCGGGCGCATTTTTAGATATTCTTGCCTGTAGCGGGAGCGTTCATACCCGTGTTGCAGGCGCAGGCTATACGTTCTTTTACTTGGGATGTAAGCTACATACGAATTTGTATTTGTAATCTGTCGCAGCTGAAAATTGAGTAATGCACACGCTAAGGCAGTTCAAAGAAATGCCAAAAAAGTACTCATCGATTCTCAAGGAATCGAGTACTTTTGAATGAGTAAAAAGAACTCATTGAGTAATTTTCTTTCGATTCTACTCATGAGTATTTAATCGGGTACTCTCCACAGATTCCGTATCTCTACAGTAGAATGGGAGCATCTTCATTATCATCATCATCAAAGCTCGACAGCCAACTAAATGGCTTCCTGTTACCGGGGCCGGTGGTTGGAGTTGTTGCGCCCGGTGCACAATGCCATAAATCGCCCCAGTCTTTGATTCGCGACGACGACTTATAGACGATTGTACATAAAAGTTCATCACTCTATATAGGAAACTGTCAATGATTCGATATATCGTAGGTATGCTGTCGACCTACAATTACCAAAAATTAATAGTCCCGACCCATCACCAACCTAGTAAGATCCATAATCCCAAACCGAACCGAATTGAACCTTCACTATTGAATTCCAGGAAGCCTAGTTTTGCTTAACAATAAAGTCGGAACTTTGTCACCAAGTTCTCGTATAATTCCTTAATTAGTAAAATTTCTTACGGACTCTAATCCCTTGAAGAAGTATGATTGAGAATTTCTTTTTTTTTAAATCTATGAAGAAAAAAACTCGATATCATCTGCACAAAAACAAGTTTTCCATCCAGCAGCACCAAAGCAATCGAGTTCTGTCCACGGGATCGTAATGGACACGAATAAAGAAGAATCAGATATCCACACATAAAGTTTATCCCATTCAATGCAGACGTTTGCACTGGGTTAGTAGTTAACCAGAACAGAAGACACAGGAGATGCCTTACGAATCTTAAGTACCGTCTTGAATAAATTCAGGACACGTGGCACACATATAGGCACGTCTCCGCTTCTATTATCAGGATAAAATAAGATGAAAAAATCACCAGGCGACAGAGAGCAGATGACGTTAGGACGAACGTCCAGGTTTGCTTGCTAGGATCATCTCCACCTGTGCTGGTGGAAAACTAGCTTCTGGCCGCATCAGCAGATTCGTTATTAATTAGCAGCTTAAGTTGGTCTTATTGGTCTTACCTGGTGGCACCCATGCGAACCTGATACACAGCGTATACATAGTTAGCTACAAATTTATGGGGAGCAGTTGTGCTTCATCCTCTCTCAGACTCCTCCGGGCTCCGATCTTTGATTGAAGAACGATTAATGGGGCGATGGTGATAACACACAGGGCACACAAGTAGAGCGGTTAGTGAGTGGCGATCAGGTAGGCATGTCTCTCAAATTAAGATCCTCATGCGGGATTTTGAATGCACTCTAAATGGGCGCGTGCTGATCGTATGTTTGGTGATTGTCGTCGTGCTTTGTGTATGACGATAATCTTAAAGGTGGTGAAGGTCGCTGTAAGGGACCTAGAACAAGGACAAACGATGCCAAACAAAAAGACAACTCTGAAGATGATGCGCCTCTCTTCGGCACAAAACTATATCAGCAGGGGGCTGTCCCGGACTACTTAGATGAGATTGGTCTGGTAGCACCTGGATTTTATGGGATTTATATTAATTGATGGCTAGCTTTATAGTGCCAACTGAACGTACGTGAAATATAATTAAATATGTTTTTTTTTCTTGTGATCGTCGTGGCTTTTTACAACACAAGCAATCACGGGAGCAGGTTGGGCGCTACTTGAATATAAATTTTTAGCACATGATAAGCGCAGGCGCGCACGAGTTCAAGTGCGCATAGAGTGCATTTTATTGTAGACCGGATTTGTAATTTATGTCAAAAGTTATTACAGGTAAAAAAGTTTTCAGCCGATTTTATTATTTCGCGAAAATTGCTTTCCAGTTCTTTTTACCGCGCAGCGTGATAAATTGTGGCTTAATTAAGGCGGATTCCTGGGATTTCAGAACGATCGAGAAAAAATGCACAACATTGTTCTTAAATTCATTTGTCTTAATCTAAAGAACGAAAAAATTATCATAGATCTTCTATTGTTGCAGCAGGAAGAATCCAATCAAATTTTTTTATTGACGATCAATAATCACATCCTTAAGGTAGGAATAAAATTGAAGCACTGGACCCCTCCGTTTATTGCCCAAGAATGAGCCCTGATATGTTTCAATTAACACTTATTTGCTGCGTATAAGGGCACTTTTTGAATTTTAACGTATTTACTGCACTGGAGTTCTATTAACAGCGGATTTAAGGACTTTATTTATAATGAAATAAATTTTAAGGGATCGCACGTGCACCGACGGAGTGCTTGGTTTGTATGGTTTCAGTTTTTCAAAGATAGGTATTTAGGAATGTGTTGAAGGGAAAGTTTTTCTAGATCCTGACCGGTTTTATTGATAATTTAACAATTTTAAATAAATTTATTATAATTGTGATTTATGGTTAAGGTACCCTTAGAATCTACATAAGTTCAAGAGGTTTGCTTAAATAGATCTGCATCAGCATATAAAGGAATAGGAGAATGTTTGACTACATTTGGAAGGTTGTTTATATAAAGGCTGAAAAGCAGGGGGCCTAGGATAGAGCCTTGAGGTACTCCACAATGAAGAAGCGCAGGTTCGGAGATTCACAGATTCTTGTACCTTTACAATTTGAGAACGCTCCTGGAGATAAATTTAAAAAAGTTTGTCTGTAGTAGGGCCGAGCCCAAAATTTCGGCCTAATTTTTCAAGTTAGATCATATGGTCAACTGAGTCAAATGCTTTTGGGAAATCGAGTAGGACTAAAATTGCAATTTTATTGTTACCAAGTGACAAAAAAATATCAGTTGAAACTTTTAAGAGTGGCATTTCGCAACTATGTCCAGAACTGAAACCAGATTACCATATAGAGAGAAGAATACTTTGATTTAATGCTTAGCGATAATTTTTTTCAAAAACTTTAGAAAGGAAACATACATAGAAGACTGATTGGACGGAAGTCAGATGGTTGCGAAGGAGAGACCTTTTACCTGTTCCGAAAAAGATCTCTCCTTCGCAACCATCTGACTTCCGTCCAATCAGTCTTGTATGTTTCGAAATTTTTATGTAATATTTTCCAAATTTTTGTGTGATTATCTAGTTATGTATATTCAAAAGAATCTATGGGGGCATGCTTAAAATTAAGTTCGGCCCGCAATGGGATTTTAATAGATAAAGGGTTCCATTTAGCATACTCAATAGAGTGGATCCTATTTGATCAGAGAAGTCAAGCAGCATTGGACGTGGTTAGTACTTAGTTGGGGGACCGCTTGGGAAAACGTTGACTAGCGTTAACTGTTTTTCTACTTTTTACGTGAATTTCACTGATTCAAGCAACAAAATTTCACTGTTTCTCAATTGTTGACTGGTAAACTGGATATCAGTGAATAGTTACTATTACTAATTCATTTTTAGAGAGTACTTAGGTTTGCCAAACGTGGGCCACACTTGATCAACCTAATTGGTCCCAGGTTAGGCAAAACGTTACATTTTATATTTGGTCCCAACGTGGCTTCGACATGTAGCCCTAGTGTCGGTTTTAGGGAAATATTTCCAGTCGGGAAGCGACAATATGATGAAAAAAATTTCATAAAATTTGGTCAATCCGTTTTTATACTACAGATTTCACGGAGTTGACCCGGCAAACTTACAACGCTTTGATTTGATGCTGGAGCAGCCAGCAGCACAATTGATTATGTCCTATACGCACCCTACTCTATCTAAGAAAAAATTAACCTGAGCTACTAACACACTCTCACATAAATTTGTTTTAAAACATCAAAGAAACGGAAACTTTTAAGCTTCATCTAAGCGCGAATGAATGTAAGCAAGGAAAACATCAATAAAAATAAACAAAAAAGGACTCCCATCACTTCCGTGCCCAGAAGGGAAAGAAAAATCACCCATAAACCAAGGATATTAGTGTAAGTTGAAAGGTATGTATATAACACAAATACTTGAACAACAATTTTTATCCGACCAATGGCGTTGCTGGAATATCATAGTATTGATTAGGAGGAGCTGGGAATGCATTGAAAATGTTTCGGGAAAAGTGCTAAAGTCTCTCCAATATATCAAAAGAAGTATATGACTACCTTGATGATAGAAACCTAACTCCGGGTAGGTGGAGCGAAAAACACACATACTTTTGTAGAAATACATACAATCCACACAAATACTTAGATGAATATTTTACGAATTTGTAAATTTCTCCAACTTTCTTGATGGTGGGCTTTTTAGTGCTCCACCAAACACTTTGGAGCAGAGTTGAGGAGAGAATCGCGCGGATAAAATTGAAAACCTTTTGACCGATCGTCATGGTGATCATATCGTCGTCAGTTTCTTTAAGAATGAGCAGCGCGCGTCTTTGAGTGAAGTATGATCGCAGCTGGATGGATCCATCTTAACCAGATCGCGGTGACTTTTTGGCGGAATTTCATTAAGATAATGCCTTGAGTCATATAATTGGTTTTAGGATGACGAAGACGACGGTCTGGATGGAGGAGAGACATATGACTATATAGTGAAATGTTTATTTAGAGTGTGTGATACAGAAGAAAAGTGTTTGTTAATCGGATTAGAACATGCTTGAATTTGCATTATAAACGAGGAAATTGACTGGAATTTGTTTCTAGATTTAATAATAATAAAAATTATTGGAATTTTTTTTGTACAACTGATAAAATTGGATACTAAGCATCTTGAATGGAATATGGTTGTTTTGTGAGTAAATTATATGTTTTTGGTGTAGTTTTTATATAAATAATTATTATTGAATAGTAAGATGTATTAACTTTCGAAAACTTGATCAAGATTTAGTTACCGTATGTAGTGAGCTTAAACCTTCTAATTTAAAATGACTAAACCAAGTGCTCGTTTACCACCATCCTTCATTGTTGACCAATTAACAATCAAGGCATTTTAAAAAAGTTTGTATCCAGTAAAACGTCAAATCAAAGAATTTAGTGCAGACAAGCGTTTTGGGAAAATCTGAATATTGAAAATTCGCCTCAGCTATCGCCTCTAGTTCAGACTTATAATCGCCGAATATCACATAATGAAAGAAGACGTGCCCCTGATCCTGGATACCTGGCCATACCGGGAACAGCGGTGACTCATCATGCCCGAAATGATGGAGGTATTAACTATATCCTCCATACCCCAATTTCGATTCAAGAACTGCTTAAGATCGCAACTCATTTCAAAACGCTCCCTCATAACCCATCTCCCGACGAACGCTTGTATTTTATCCATGCATGAATTGTCATTTCTCCGCCTGCGTGTAAAATTCCCAATTGTTTTGGCGCACCCTATATCACTCACGCCGTATAGTACTCATGGACGGCGCTTAGTCTGTACGTAGTCATCTATTTTCTGCTGTTAGCGGTCCTGTCAAACACTGCTGCTCACGCTGATCAGCATAGCTTCAGTTTTCGACTTACCAATCGTGAGAGCATCGGGGCACATTTTAGTCGCTTTCGCGGCGCGTTTTAATCTTTTAATCTTTCATTCAAATTTTGGCTCCCAGCGATTCAGCATCGGCAAAAGCCCGAACATGTCCAAATACGAACATTAGACGTCTGAACACTCGTAGTTGTAGTATCGGCCACACAATGCGTCTTGCCATCAAGCGTCCAACGTTAGAGGGCGTTCATAATTGTATAGACTTTAGATAGCTTCGTTCGCGCATAGTTCGATCTTATGCTGTAAACATGCTAAGGGCGATCGACGAATCACTTTATACTAAACTAAAAGAATACATGCCGACCGAAGCAATCTAATTTCTATTTCGTAGTTGTTGCGTTT
Source organism: Thereva unica (assembly GCA_949987705.1). NCBI lineage: Eukaryota > Metazoa > Arthropoda > Insecta > Diptera > Therevidae > Thereva > Thereva unica. The sequence goes on from OX465285.1 coordinate 4,660,642, forward strand.
CAAAATTGCATGGGTGCTATGGCATGGGATTGTGTTGCTATTTCCGTGTGTTCCTGATGCGCGTGTAGCATAATTGGCTCTCGGGGTTAATGCCTTTATTTCGTTGGTACTTTTGCCTTTTCGGACATAAATCGTTTCGCCATCGCCCTTAAAGCATCATAGAGGCGTCGTCCTACTAGCACTACCCGCGATGTCATCCGCGTACCGGGTCGAAACGCTCCTTTTGGGAGGCGTAGCCTAAATACATTCATTGTGATGGGTTTTGAGCGCACTCCGGGCCAAACACTGACTTTCTCGTCGTGCCGTGCTGTTTCGCGAATGCCTTCTGAGTTCTGCGTTCCCCCAATTCAATAGGTTTGTTTATTGACTTCGCCAGAGAGTGTTATGTGAGCTTCGACAAAATTTTGTTCCAAAAATCAGGCTCGGCATCGATCATTCTTGTACAGTTTTCACAATTGAACGATTGTTTTCAATGTATAGGGCTACAATTTCAGTGCGCTCTTTCGTCTTTCGATGTCTATTGACATCATACTATATCATAGCTAAAATGATATTGAATGACGCTTCAGAATCGTGTACATTTGTCGAAATCAGCTAAAAAATGTCGGAGTTATTCAATGTTGAAATACCGAATGTCTAAGTAGTGCATTCTATATAATATCACCGGTAGTATGTTCTAAAGGACTAAGCAATTATATTTGCCAAGCAGTAGATAACGGGAAGTTTTTTAACAAAAAAGTCCGGCAAAACAGATAAGTTTAAATTTGACTTTAGTTCCTTTAAACAGACACTTCTCAATTACATCTACTTAGAGTGACTGATGCTGTGCCATTTGGCCCGGCGACATCATAGGTAAGGCAATATTTCTTAGAGGATGCTAATCGAACAGCTGGCAACAATTGATGCTGATCGCTACCGTGAAATGTTAAAAAACTTCCCTTTGCTTGAATTCAATCGTTTCGCGCTACAGGATACGTGGTTCGAATAGGACCATGCCATATCACACACAGCTCGTGCTACGATGTAAAATGCTAAACATAGGCATGGAGCCCCTGATTACTAATGCAATGAGGTTGGCCTCACGGGGCCCTCATGAGGAGCTGATAGGACATACCTCACTTCAGTATCGCCAGATTTGTCTTTGTATGGTGCTCATGAGGAACCTAAAGAGAAATCCCTCCTTCACCCACTCCTTGTACGAAGCAGCTAATCTTTTATTTAGTCTGGTACTTATTACACCCTGGAGCAGGATTTTTTCAATGAAGTTACTCTTGCTTGGGTCTCAGGTTTTCAATGCCTTCAAAGACAATGAAAAGATGGATGCCCTGCCCATATATACTGAGCTCCAGGATTGTATTCGGAGCCGGAACCGTATTCACAATCGCTTATTCGTACACCAACAAGGAGGTCCCACATCTGGTTCGACTAACTCCAAGTGGTTTCTTCTTATATGCGCCAGAAAATTGGCGGGACCTAGTATAAAGATGTCAGTAGGAAGAATAATTGACGTGATTACCAAACCCCAAAACCTAAATTGCTATTTATGTAGGATAGGAATGGTAGAGGACTCATCTGCAGGCTTTGGCTCGAGTTTCATTATCCTGCAACACGATCGTTATTTAAAGCAACCTGGTCAAGTGGTCTGGTCTTCAAATATGAATTATAGCGACGTAGCGCAATTGGTTATGGTACTTGCGGACTTCATATTTCTTTCAAACAAGAAGAAGAATAGGTCTCTTTGATTATATTTTGCCATGTAAACGACTTTATTGGGTATTTGTCCTGATTAATTTAGATCTTAATACAATGTAGCCACGGGCGGCGCTTTCGTGGGTGCGAATGGTGTACTTGCACCGGGCCCAATTAGTCGAGGTCTGGCTGACTGGAATGATATTCCATTTGATTTGAGTTGATTACTCTCTTTTGAGCGAGCTTTTACATTCAATATCAATTTCATGTTCTATTGGGCGAACTCAGGCTTTATTTTTCCAGAGTTCAATATGTGAAAATATATGTGAACTTAGGGAAAAATTTAAGTTCAGTACACCAATTTGCTCGAAATTTCGTGGTTCGGCCGTTCAAGCCGGGGTATTACTGTTTAACAAATTAATAAGGCCAGTTTCATACGGGCCAACCAACAACTGTCTGAAATCGTCCATTCCCTTTTGAAATTTGATGTAGAATCGCATGGGTTTCCATAAGAACGAACTTTTCGAACAAACTTGTTGCTGTTGCTTTTAATATTAATTCTCGCTTCCGCCATTTGTATTCTCTTCTTTTCCTGGTAAAAAGGACTTCAGAATTCAAGAGGTTAAAAAAATCGGCCCCGCCCGTCTTCCTCGCCTACTCTCTTCTTCGCAACCCACGTTTTCAGCAGATTTTTGTTGGGTGGATGTTGATCCATGTGAAACTTCCTATCTATGTAATATTTTTTTAATGTTATACGCATTATTATGGTGCAATCTTAAATTTTGGGCAAACTATGAAAATTATTTCGCCCATTCAGTGAACGTTTGTGTCTTTTTCCATTGTTTCTACACTGCGTTCAAAAATGAATAGCTTATGGGGCGCAATATGGCGTAGTGCACCGGGCGCAAAAAACCCAAGAGCCGGCCTTGAATGTAGATGATATCGGCTGGTGAAGGTTTGATTCTGATATTTTATGATGGGATGGATCACTAACATCTTTGACGATTTGGCTAAAGTTTAGAGAGATTTAAATTTCGTCGTCATGCTATATTTTTGATTTTTATCTCTACAAAGTTTTTATAATGATGTTATAGTGGTTTCAAAATAAATCAATTAGCATAAATCTACCAAAGTTTAAACCAATTTTTCAGCACAGTTCTCTTATTTAAAATTCCTCTGAACGTAGCCTTATTCATCAATCAACAGTTGAGAACTACACCTACTACAAGTGCTGTACGGAATAACTTTTTCAAATTTCATATGGCTTTTAAGAATACCCTTTATAAATTCTGCTCATTAGGTTCTTCTATTGTATTCTCGATGTCATTTCGTATCGTAATCACTAGCTTTCTATAAGTTTCCATGTATGAACTGCTTATAGACTTAAAGTTGACATATTTTATTATACACACTAAAACATAACAGCGTTTCTCTACCATATTAAAAACCAATTCTAAAATCACGTAACTTAATATTCATATTTCATTCTCCACCACATGACGCTGTCCAACGTCATAAATCGTTGCTTAAATCATTGACAAACAATAAAAATAAATATAGCCCAAAGAATTTCGGTTTCTATGTTTAATGAATGAAATTCTAAGTCATATTTATCAATTTATAAAAAAAAATGCATTTTATTTTCTCAACTATTAAAAATGCACAAAAGACGAGCATCTACTTAATCTCGAATCATATTTATTGATCCTGTTTTTAGAGCGGCAATTATTTATCTAAACATTCAATTTGAATAAAAAAAAAGAAATTCCTATGAAAAAAATAAACGTATCTTTTTATTGATCAGTTAATAATTATTACCACAAAACACCCAACTAGCTGCATATGGACTGCAGAGGAGATCACCTAACAAATTACAAAAGATACACCAAAAACCACGAAATCCCGAAAGCTGAATTTGTGGCCGCATTTACATAATATCATTTCATTAATCGCTCGTTATCAACACTTTATGATTCTAATGTCTTCGACATATGACTGCACTCGGCGTTAGCGGTTATACGTTAACGTTACCGAAGGTATCACCTATGCGATATATATAAAAAAAATAAAACCCATGAAACGCCTCGACGTTATAAAATCCCCACGAAAAATGTAGAATGATCTGGCCATCAATTTCAATCAACCTAATCGGTGGTTTGTCTTTAGTGTCCACAGGGTCCACGGTATGCTGTTTGTGTTCTTGAAAGATCGCTTCCTTAAATTAGCCGAAATCGAAGAGTGATAAACATCACCGGGAATTAGTAATGAGAGCGCACCTGCCGCGATGCGTAAATTGTGATATGAATCCAATCACTTCATCTTGTTGTATTGTATAATTCGTCCGAGAGCCAAACCAAAAAAACAGAGCTATACTTTCGGACGCCCTTCTCAAGTTTCAACTGCGAGATCACAAAAATTAGAAATGAATGAAAATCTTGGTCTAATCTCTGAAGATCTTCTGTAGCCGGTGTACCCACCGGTCAACCGGTCAGCATGTTGTCGTACGATCGATCCATCGGAGTTTCGGGGCATGTTGTGCGTACGTACCTGAACCACCTTCTTGCCGCGGGGACGGGACACTCGGGGCTTCTCTCGACGTGTAGGTGACAAATGTACCTACAAGTGAGTTTTTGAATTTTATCACCAACTTTGGACCTTTTAGTTGAGTTAGCTGTCAAACAATTTACCAGTTTCTGTTCTACAAGAAGTTATGGTTAACTTTTGTCTTTGGGTGGTCTTTAGTGGAGGAGTTCATATATTGGTGGCGGCTTTTGTATGATATTCTCGTTATCTTTAAGGCTCACTTGTTTGGCTTTTTATCTTTTGATTTAGGTAGAATTATTTTGATAAAGATCATATGATTTTGTACTTAGAAGAAAAGTAGTTATCTTCATTTGAAAGGCGATTTTGATGGAGATAGCGCTATTTTAGGGCAGATTTTAGTTGATTGGAGGTGGTTGTAAAAAGAAATATATTGTCATATTAAAATCTTGCATTGATAATTTTATATCAATAGTAAAGGAACCGACGAAGAAGAACCGACGCTATTGTGGTTGGTTTTCACGACTAGCTCGAGTCTTGCTTTCCGTTCCGAGTGGATACGGTGTGAATTCTTGCTGTCGATTCACGGCTTGAGAGTGAATAGAAGTTCAGATCTTCAGGCCCGAACTGACGATAAATGCGAGTTTTGTCTGCTTTCTTGAACTGCAGGCCCCATACAGTTGGCCGCCAGTGAGTGTGTAGTGATACTTGGCTTCAAGGCGAAAACTTTCAGGCCACGGCCTGCTGGCGACCTGTGTGTAAATTGGGGCCTTAAAATAGGGATAAATCCTTCGCAAAAATTGGTAGTCGATTGTCAATCGCGACAAACGTGCGTCTCATCAAATGCTTCAGAGTACGAGCCAAGTAACACTGACCCGCGAAAAGGCCCTTAGAATTTAGAACTGCAAGAAAGTACACGCCGAGTTTTAGCGTAAAGAAATGCTTGTTGAGTGACTGCTCACGTTTTGGTAGTTGTGTCCACTACAAGCGGAAAAGCGAGTGGAATAGAGGAGGGCAAGGAGTCCAAATTATCAGTTATCTCAAATAAAATCATGCCCCCAACACCCACCTTCTACCCAGATGAACTTTTTACATGCCTTTCACTCCGAATTCTAATCGGATTTCACTACGTTTACGAACAAGGATTTTAAAAGCGAGGGCCTTTCCTGCATTTCTATATTTTAAGAAAAAGCCCGCTTTGCTGTGGTTACGACCGTAAATACGTATTTTTAGTGTAAATACTAAATTTTTTTTAAAATTTGAAAAATCTCACGTGAGATTAGGCGGGGAGGGAGGGGGTCGAGCCAAATCTCACGAAAGCTCACCAAGGGGGAGGAGGGTCGAAAATCCCAAAAATCAACTCACGTAATTTATGGACGACCCCTTTTATGTCCATCCAGCGAGAGATAGAGAGAACTTGGCTTAGATGCAAAATGTCAACCGCTTCCCTGACTTATATTTTACAATCTCATCTCACCTCATTTCAAGTTGGAAATTTTTTTGAAGTGAAAGAGCTAAAAAATCGTAGAATATAGAACTACAGGAAAGGCCCCGCGTATAAAAACCGTGTTTACGTGAGGGTAGTTAAATCTGGGGTCAGTCAACTGTCAAATTGGATTAGTTAACTGTCAAATTATATCTACTTTTGTTTACATTAACTGACCCACTGATTCCACCTGACATGAAATGTGATAACCTGATTAGAATTCGGAGTGACACAGTGTGTAAAAAGGTCATTTTAAGACTGATAATTTTAACTCCCTCTTGCCCCTCCTCTATTCCACTCCCTTTTTCCGCTTGTAGTGGATAAACAACTATCAAAATGTGAACACTTACACCACAAGAATTTCACTGCGCTAAAATTCGGCTGGGGTCTTCCTGTAGTTCTATATTCCAAGAAATAAATCCATATCTCTCCACTACGTATTTACAATCACACCTCGCCTTAATTATTCTTGGTCGATACACGCTCGCTCATTTTTGAACCGCGACATCTCAAAAACTTGAGGCCTCAAAACAATTTACCATCGTGTAAGGGATAAATGTACTGCCTCGTGCAAGTGCGGCTCAACTCTAGCAGTCTATATTAACTATATCTTAATTTAACTTATGCCTTTCGACTAAAACTTTAATTTGAATAGCCTACTTTACTAACTAACTTATCCTTGCGAGTCATACATATCTGGGCGGAGGGCAACAGAGGTAAATCTTTGTGGGGTGTCCCTGTCCAGGCAGCGGGGTTTCATGGATCCGGGTAAGGCCAAAGCCTCGAGTTCGTCGAAACCCACACCGCTTACTTATAAAATTACCTTAAGAACTATTGTAAAGCTAAAGCAACACTATTTGTGGGAGTACAAAGCTTGGTTAGAATAGATAGCTTGTTTAGAAGATATAGAACGCATCTTACTTAAAGTTTGCAACAGAGTCATCCAAAACCCTGTAAGAAAAATATGATTATAATAACACTCTATTCTATAAACTCGAACCATATTAGATATTATATTACACGCACCTGGCCTTTCACAAAAGTATAACATAGGCATAGACTTTTCTTTTAATAAATATATGGACGCAAACCCTTAAAATGATAACGTAGCACAAATTATTCAAAGCTTTTCAAAAACCAAAGCTGGTGAACAATAAAAAACAAATCTTTAACCCATGAGATTTCAACTGCAGTCGTGGCCGAGCGGTTAAGGCGTCTGACTAGAAATCAGATTCCCTCTGGGAGCGTAGGTTCGAATCCTACCGACTGCGAATCAGTGTGCTTTTTTTTCTTTTTATTTTTTTATATCTAAAAATAACAAAACTATATTTTATCATTTCTAGAAACAATTACTACAAAAGACTAACAACAAATAAAATGAGCTCAAAAGAATGGGACATCAACGACACACATGTTCCCCACATAAACGACAGCGAATTCGATGAATTCTGTGAATGGGCAGATGGCCACGTCCGTTTCGTCTATCCCAGCCTCAATGAAGATGCCAAGAAGCACATATCCGGCTGGGCAATGAGAAATACCAACAATCACAACGTTAACATCCTCAAGAAAAGTTGCCTAGGTGTTCTAGTATGCTCGCAACGTTGTATCCTACCTAGCGGCGATAAAATCCACCTACGCCCAGCAATCTGTGATAAAGCAAGAAAGAAGCAACAAGGTAAACAGTGCCCCAACAGGTGCTGTAATGGTGGGAAGTTGGAGATTCAACCTTGTCGAGGACACTGTGGATATCCTGTTACACATTTCTGGCGGCATACAACGAATGCGATATTTTTTCAAGCTAAGGGGGTTCATGATCATCCAAAGCCGGAACCGAAAAATTCTAGCGAAGCCCGACGTGCACTTGGGGTTGCTGGGAAGAAAATGAAGGGGTTGGCGGCGTTTTTGGCTGGGGATTCGACTTTTGGGAATAAGGTAGGAGATAATAATTATTAAATGTTATAATAAAAACAAATATTTTTACAGATTTTAACTTTGAAGCAATCGAAAAAATCGAAAGTGTCATCAATAAATGGAAGTGGAATTTCAGACTCAAGTTTAGTGAATTCCACAATTTGTAATGGTAAATTAATAGTTTTATATCTATTTAAAATTAATGTTTACTTACTTTTATTCAATTGTTGGTTTAACACAATTATATTACCACAAAAATTTTCTATTTAAAAACGGACGCTTTACACTACACAGTAACTAATGTCAAATCAGAAAATGGCGGAACGGAAATATCGAAGTTTTTTATTGGTTTATAACGAATTTTTTAACGTGAAATTGTTAAACATTTTAAATGATTTTTACTAATAATAAATTAAATAAATACTTTTTTAAAACAATCCACTGCCGATAATAAAGACTCAATTTTTTAATGATTTCAAAAAAAAAGTTCAATGTACAAAATAAAATTGAAACAATGCCATCTATATTTCAATATTCAAAACCTTTTATAAGTATCAATATGCAAAATTTTTAATGAATCTTGTGAAATTAAAACGAGATATTTGGTGGTTTTATACGATCAAATGAAATACTTCAAAGATAACTACGTTGTGGACCTAGCGGCACAAACATTGGTACTTAAAAAACAATTCTCCTCAAAACAAATCAAGGCATTCTTCTGGGTGATCCTTCCGCAGAGATCGAAGAATGGAACTGGCAATCGCCGAAGATCGATCGAAGAGTGCCATGATGGAGATAGCCAAGGACCTGAATGTGTTTTTCCAAGCTTGCAACCTTAAAGGATGATCGAATATCTGGACTGTTAGAACACCACTTTGCAATTCAAATCCGCTCTAGCGCAGTAGCTCTTGCACTTGCGGTTGAATTCTCCTTGCTTCCTCAAATGTGTCAGCTCCAATAAGGATGTCGTCGATATAGCAGTCTCGTTGAACGACCTTATATCTGAGAGGATAAGTAACTAGGGCATACAAGGCTACTTTTCAAAGGCACGCTATTGCAAGAAATGAGGTGGAAGCCTTGTACCATATATCACAGTAAGCAAACGATATACATATCTCCAAAGGCACGTTAGGGCTGGTTCTCCACAGAATGCATTGCCAATTCGTATCAGGATTTAGGACTTTTACTTGACGATACATTTAAGAGATTTCCGCCGGGATAACATATCGTTGTGATCGAAAGCGGAGCAAGGTGTCGAATAAGTCGTCCTGTATTACTCCACAACCATCAATGTATCGTTCAGAGAGAAGCCTGAGGGTGTTTTTCATGAAGCGTTAAATACTACCCGCAGTTTAGTGATGCTGCTCTCTGACCTTAAGACGCAAGGCTCGATACTCGTTCCATATGGCCAAGATTCTGTACACTGCTTTTGCATCTCTGGATTTCGTGTTAATTTTGTTCTGGGCCGAAAGATCTTCTTCGGATTTCTTCGAAATGGCAGCCACACAAAATCTGCGGGAATCATTATGCTTAACATGCTCCACAAAAGGCTCTCCGCACTCTTCCTCCCCGACATTTAAAGCCTTTGGTGATGAAGTCACCTACTCAATTTCGCTACTATATCTACTATGACCGGTTCGTCATTTTAGAAGTTCCAGACTGCGATCCAGCCGAATAAGGCTTTACCAAGTCGCACTTGTCCAACAGACATCAATTCGAAAAAGAAGCCGGCGTCAATTAATATGTCGATGGGTTACGGGTTATCGGATCGGCTATTGCAATATTTTGCGGTATCTTCCATGCTTTCGTATCTACGACACGATTGGGTTGCTGGTCTTGCTATCTTAGAAAGGACGATAGCTTGCTAGCTTTACTATCGTGTAGTAGATTCTTGTAGACGACTACTGTATCGCTCGGTGATTCGATTCTTGTTTTTGGAAGGGAAACCGCGCAGCGAAATCAAAGAGTGCTTGGATGCTGTGTACGGTGACTTTTCTTCTTCGATGGCAACCGTCAAAAATTGGTTTAACGAGATTCAACGTGGTCGCATGTCAGTTTTTGATAAGCCACGCCCAGGTGTCCGAAAACGGCTACCACGGAGGATAACGTGAAAAAAGTCTACGATCTCGTATTGCCAGACTGCCGACTGAAGGTGCGCGAGAGAGCTGAGAGAGCTGAGGCAGTAGACATCTCAAAAGACCGCGTAGGTCATATCCTCCATGAAATATAGAGAAACATGAGAAAGCTTTCGGCGCGGTGGGTGAGCGTTTGCTCATTCCGGACGACCCCGGCCGAATTGGTCGAATTAGGCTACAAACTGCTGCCCCATCCACCGTATTTGGCCCCGTGCGACTTCTGTTTGTTTCCAAACTTAAAAAAGTCACTAGCCGGTCGAATGAGGAGCATATCGAATTGGGAGCATATCGTTCCCACGGAGGCCTTATTTGCAGACCTCCAGAAAAGGTATTTTTCGGATGGGTTAAAGTAAAATGCTTTTTCAAAATCGATCAACCAGATAATCGTCTGTGTTCTACGTTCTATAAAATTTTTGAACCCTCCAGTAATGGTCCTTTGGAAGCATATATGTCAGCGCTCAAAATTAGCTCCCCTGGGTATATTTTTCTATATTTTTTTTGCTATAAATACTCTAACCGGTTTTTATAGTTGTAAAATTTTCTTACTCTACTTTAGTATATCATTTATCACACTAGAAACCCAAAATCAAAGAACTCTAACATTTAATAAACTTATCTTTCAGTCTGTCGATATCCTAGATGCTCCTGCTCATGTTTACCATCACCTATGAAACATTTCGACGTACCTCCATCAGCAACATCAGTTTCTGGCTATGCAACCTTCGAGAGCACAGACTATCAACCAAACATTTGGCCACAAACAAATCAATTTGTCGATCCTCATCCAAATCTTCACACCATATCGCATCAACAGCACCACCATGGACCACAACAACTACCTCCTAGCAATGATTACTCAAAAAACAGTCAATTATATTCAAACATTCCAAATGTCTACAATCAACAAGATGCCCTATATCAATCACATCATTACCAGCCAACACCTCTAGAAGCAGTCACTGATCTTGGACAATCGATATCTGTAGAAGCGAACATGTCACCCACAATATCTGTCCATGCAACGCGGATCCCGAATAATGTTTATCATGATCCAAGTGGGAATCATCAAAATTTATATTACTGTGATAGCAGCAGCACAAAGCGAAACAATTCCGTATATACTACAGCAGAAACAGAAGAGTTTATTAACTACTCTCAAATTCATTGCATCGACTCCAGTTATAGTCCGAAGAGTTTAAAGAGGAAAAACTCGGATATTTCGTATGATTACAATGAATTGAAGGCGACTGGAGAGGCTGGATCAGCAGCTGTGGAGTACTGGGATAGTCAAATTAGTTCAACAACGAACAACAATCAGTATGATGGCTGCAGCAGTAGCTCGAATGTGTTTTGTACAACGGCCACTTTAGGTTATATGGATATAAACAATTATCCAAGAAGTGATATGTGTAGAACTAGAACAGATGGTGATGATCCGAGCCACCACCAAGCTGGTAATTTTTATTGTTCTTAGTTTTTGTAAGGTAGTTTTAAGAGATGTAAAGTACAAAAGAATAAAACCTGTTTAAGCTACTTTTTCTCCAGCCAAAATTGTTAAGTGATTTTTTTTTTGGATACTTAAATAAAAATATTTCTTATCTCAAAATTTTCTTTAAAGATATTATTTTATTTCGAACAAACAATTTCTTACTTTTTAACAATAAAAAAAAATCAAATGTGAGAAAAAAATGGCAGAGAAACTTTTTTTTTGTAAACGATATCCTTAGAGAGCAAAAATCACAAAATATTTAGTTTAATTACCCCAAAAAATTAACTCTGCCCCTTCTTGGCGGACCAATGCAAGTAATTTGGTTGCGTTGCAGCTTCGTATTCCTGTACCAGACAGTCAACAACATCCCTAGATTCATCTAGCTGATCTAGATTGTCCTTGAACATGTCTTCACGCTTGAATTGATCTAAGAATGCACCGCGCTTCTTTAGCTTATCGTATTGGCTAAGGGCGCGCTCGAATAGTGAACAGATGCTTGTGTGATTGGCCAACATTAGGCCGGATACTCTATGGCTACTTTGTACATATGGACTGCTGCGTGAGAGGGCTACTTGAATACTGGTCGGTCCCCATGGTATGAATTGTGCTAATTTACGTTCTCTTATTCTTTGTAGGGATTTATGGACTTGGGTTGGGTCTACTTCGCCCTGGAAGGAAGAAGAATTTATTCAAATAGAAAATGGGACTTTATAATGGGACAAACCTGAATAATGTTTAGTATTGATATGTAACAGTGATGATTAGTCTTATCTGGTCCTGTTGAGACCATCATATTCTTTGGTTGAAGAAGTCTTCTCATTACATCTAGGACGGTGGTTTTACGTATGTTGACTGTTTGCTGTTATTTGTGAAAGAAATAATATAAGAAACAACTGCAAAATTGTAAATTGTGATCAGTCACAAGTCACAAGCTTTTGAGATGCGTGCTTGTCATTGAGAGTTTGATTCTTGTGACTCTGAGCTGTTTTGGTATTCTAATTCCCCATTTGGGGGCTAGCAAAGACCTCGGCAGCTGGTGTCACCCGATTTGTCACTTTATCAAAACCTGAGAAGAGTCATATGCAGACGAAAACCTAGCAGATCTGTTAGTAAGTCCTATTCTCACCTCCCCGCAGTACCCCCTGAGGTACTTCTACAGAAGGAACTAACGATAGACAGGCGAATGGCGAGCACCTGGCGAGAATTATCTAAATTGTTACTACAAAATTAAAATCCAAATTGCCTCGTTAATTTGTGATTTTGTTGTGACTTGTGACTGCTTTTCCAATGGAATTAAGTACTTACATCATTATCCGTCGTAAGCGGAGTATAGCCAGTCATAAGAAAATGAAGTTGCGGCGTCGGAATCAACGGGGCCGTCAATCCAATCAGATTATTATTCATATACGATGGATATCGAAGTGTTGTTGTGCTTACAGACATTATTGTCGATACCAAAGTATTAATTTGCGTAAAACTAGGATTCTGTATATGCAATCGATCTGTTGCTATTCTATTTAACGCGGTATTATCCAAAACAACAACACAATCAGCACAGCTAGTCAATCGACGCAATGTTAACAATGAATTATATGGCTGTACAACAACATCGCTAATCTCATCCTGATTCGGGAATACACTATATGTTTGTATTAATTTCTTGGGGAAACGATCCGACAAACGTTCCATTATATATGAACCCATACCGGAGCCAGTTCCGCCAGCAATTGAATGGCATAGGACAAAACCTTCAAGGCTATCACTACCATCTGCCTCGCGATCGATGATATCGAAAATTTCTTCTTGTAATTTTTCACCCTGGCTATATCCAGATGCCCAGTTATTTCCAGCACCGCCTCCATGTTTTGATAGATAAATATTTTCTGGATTGTATAGCTGGGGAATAATAGTATTTTAATGAAAAACGGTAAAACTAAAAAAATTCACTGCTAACTTTTGCATATGGCGAACTCATTATTGTATGGATAACACGAGGCTCTAAATCGAGTAAAACAGCCCTTGGTATGTAGTGATCATCATCAGCCTAGAAATTACAATTAAAATCCATCGAAAAACATATAAAATAAATCTTTTAAACCTGATAGAAGAACACATCCTTCCGATCAAGCCCATCTGTCGCAAAATCTTCAAGAACTCCAGTTGGGGAAATGCCATGCTCAAGGCATAATCGCTTCCAGAACTCAAAACCGACTAAATATAATATTAATATTAAAGATTACCATAAAAAAATAATTAATATCAATAAAAATTAAGAAAATTCCTTTAATTTCATGGATGAGGTTAGAAATAGAAAAAAAAAAAACAAATTTAAATTGTTACAAACTTTGGTTGCCGCATTGCCCCAATTGCAGTGTTATAATTTCACTTGGCATTGCACTGATTTTACGTTTTTTTAGGCTAGTTTAATGCCGGTAATTTTCTGTTTCGGTAAAAATATTTTTCAAAATCCCTTTTAATCAAAAGAAAACAGTTTTTGAACCAGAACGGGCGATTTAAATATGTTTTGTTGTTGCTGTCAAAAGTTTATGTTTTTATGAGATATTTGCGGTTCTTCTTCTTGATAGCATATTTTCGAAATTGGTTATAATAGATAAGTGGTAGGGCATATTTTTTTGTTCCTTTTCTTTTATTTGAACAGTGCGCGCGTAGTGACTCATACTGAATAGAAGATTTCTGCACAGAATATTAATATTCATTCTTTTATTCCAATTGGACTTTGTAAAGGAGTTCTCAAAGGAACACGCCTTGCTTGAATCCACACCACATGAGCGCACACACGACACGATAAGAGTCGGCTGCAAAAGTGGTTTATTGAGAAGAGGGTAAGAGAGGACGATGGAATGGACACAATTTCTCAAAACCCAGCTCATTAAAAAACACGGCCGATAACGTATATAAGCCTTAATTGGCCAAACTTACATTTCTCCAATCGATATCCTACATCAAGATCCCGCCCCGTCGCGACGCGTTCTGTTCGTTTTCATTTCTCCTACATAACTAAACCTTAAGGAATTACTTTTGTTGTTATTTATTTCACCATTGTTTCTACTTCAGTTGACAAAATGAACTAATTTAACTAAAAGAAAAATTAATAATAAAAAAAAAGCAATTGCAACATATTTTTCAAAATTTCGCAATCGCAATCATGTACTACGTTTATAAGCGGAGTTTTCCTCCGGATGGAAGTTTCGATCCGGAGTGAAACACCGCTTATAAACCGGGAGTGAAAATCCAGAACTTGGATTTTCGCTCCCGAAGAAAAAGCTGGAGTGAAACTTCGATCCCGGTTTATGTTGTGCTTATAAACGCTGACTGGGAGTGAGAATTTTTTCGAGGGGAGAAAACTTTGTAAAGAAGAAGCTGGGTGTTTTATTTTGCTGCAATAGTTTTTTTTTCTTTGTTTATTGATATTTTTAAATACATTAAATTAAACATTGGGTTTATATTTGTCTTTGCTATGATTTTGAATTTGAGCTTGGAGCTGTCATCTCAGACCAGAAAATATTTTGGATTTACACTCCCATTGCTTATAAACGCATCGGGAGTTTTATTTTGGATTGAAGATGCGGGAGTAAAACTCCGCTTATAAACGTAGTAATGCACGCCGCTTTATGCTTTCGAAACCAATGCGACATCTACATTCAACATTTACCAACTAATCAAACTGTCAAATACTTGTGCAATGCAATGGACGAAATGCATGCAAATGGCATTTTCTGCGTTCTGTAAACTATTTTATATAAATAAAACAGTTAAAAGCCTACTATTAATTAAATAGTTAAATGATAAAAAGCTAAAAGTAATCAATCGATATATTTTGTGACTTGATGTGTGTATAATAAGATATAATAATACCTATATTAAAAATGTTAAAACGTTTTGTTTACTCCGCTTTGATTTTTGTTATTGAAAATGGTCTATATATAAATGCGAAGCCCTAAGCAAATTGCTACATGTTATATAGATAAAATACATTTTTCTTCATGAATTTAAAACAAAACTGTAATATATTAATATCTACATAACTATTTATTAAAAATATTCTGTCATGGACAAAGAGACATCGGAAGGATGTGAGAGTGGGAAGCCAGAAAATGGTCCCGAAAATAATATTACAGATGATCTAGTTAATAATAAAAATGCCACAGAAGATAATAATAAATCAACAGTTGCAGAAGTGTTATTTGTTGAAGTTATTTCAGATGAAAGTGATCACGGGAATGGATCCTTTGGTAAAATGCCACTTGGTTCGCCAGCATCGCAAGATCCTGATGAAGTTTTAAGGCGTTTAGATGAACTTTTACTTGAGAATAAACTGCAGTCAGAAAATAGTGAAGGTTCAGATACACTAAAGCCCAAATTTCCATTTGGTACATCATCGGAAGGTAACAAGAAACATATTTTTGTTATCTTATATATTAATTAGTTTTTGTTTACCACTTCAGGTTCCCCACGAAACGGCCAAGACGAAATCGATATTATCGAACTAGAATCATTATCATCTCACAACAGAAATACAAGATTAAAATCCAACACTGAATCGTCTAGCGAATTTATTGTATCATCATCCAGCAAAAATACACCGGATAGACCTAGATTAAATACAACAATGCCAAGTGATAGTTTTGAGCGTTATTTGGAGAATATATCCAAAAAATACAAGGAAATGACCCACAGAGATCGTGTACTACTCTGGAATTTTTCTAGTGAAGTAAACGAAGTTGAAGACTATATTGAATTTGAAGAGAATTTAAAAAACAAACAAACACCACACTGTTCAATAAAACGACAAACAAGAAGCCATTTAAATAATAACAACAATCCATCAACATGCACCACCCAAACTCTGTGCAATTCATCGTCAAGTAAAGATCTCATGGCAATTAATTGCGCAACGCATCCAGAATGCATCTCGAAAACTGATCACGATAATGTTATGACAATAACTTGTACGCCGAGACCGAAACCCAACAAGCAGACAGAAGATGGTATTACTAACGAGAAAATTTTAATGTCTATAAACACAAAAACAATGCAAATATTCAAAATCGATCCGAATCTAGGCAAGAATAATGAAAATAACAAGCAACAATCATCTTCAGCAACCTTAATGTGGCAAAGAGATGATTCTGTTTTTAAGAGGAATCGTCTTAATCCAGAGATTGATAAGATACGTACGACAAAACGGAAAAAAATAACGAAAAGGAAAAGTGCAAGTGATGATGGAGGTGCTGGTGGTGATTGCCATGGTGAAGATGATCATGATACGGAGTTATTTAAGATTCCGCATGTTCCGCGGAAGTATTCATTGAAGATGGATTCAAGTCAAAAGGAGGAGTTTTATAAGTATTTGGGATTGGGTACTAGATCTCCGAATGGGAAGTGTGATGAGGATAATGATGCACTGAATAAGCGAAGATCGCTTAGGGTTAAAAGACTGCGGGACCAAAAAATTGTTAGTCCTAAATTGGATGCCGATGATGCTAGTAGTAATCATAATGGATTGATGGAGGGTGATGGCTTGCTGGAGAATAGGGATCGTTCTAGGTAAGATTTATTATGTTGTTTTTTAGATATTTGCTTTTTTATATAAATGATAAACTATGGTGTAATGTCACTCTACTGTGGCGCGGAATTACACAACATTACCCGACAAGCCCGCGGCTATATCTGTCATTAGAAATGTACTGTGAAATAAAAAGTGTAAAATATCAGCTCTCACTAAGCTTTACCTTAAAATCAGTTTAACCAAGGTTTCTACTTACGCTCATATCCCCTGAGGCTGCGTCATCTTTAAAAATATCCTAAATATTTCAATATGCCGCGTATCTGGCCGGCGACTAACCCGAATTACTCTAAGTGGAGTCAACTTAACCTTGGTGGTCCAAAAAATCTCCATTGGCTTACTGACGGGTGAAAGATGGGACATGGTACAGGGGTTGATGTCACAGGCAGGATTGCAATTGGTAAGTGGCCCTGTGCTTTCCAGACTGGTATACACGCTATTGAGACCTTGAAGTACTCCAGAGCCTGGCCAGAAAAAATCGTGTCCCCCTCTGCTGGATCCCGGACACTGGGATATCGAGGGCAATGAGGCTGCAACCAGGCTCGTGAGAGAGTGGCGTGAGACGTTAGTCCGGTGCCCAGAGTCCTTCCTTTCTTCAAGTCCCTGATGGAAGACTGGGTTAAGGGACTGAAATTAGCCCACTGGGATTCAGTTTCAGGTTTTTTTACGAGGGATTGATGAGAATCTTTTATCGGTCTAGCACCAGTGAATTTGTGCGACCGTTTGTCTAAGGCTTTCATGACTACGGCAGGAGATACCTTTGGGGTACGCACCCAGGCGGTAGTATCAGATTCCTATTGGCTAAACTCACCCACCCTTTTTTGCTTGACGTTCAAGTTTAGACTGGTACGAGCCGTAAAGCCTCACATCAGGTCTTAAAAAAGAGATCCCTCAAAGATGCTTACCAGAGCCGGAAGGGCCTAGCCATCTAGCTTTCTCTGTTTCTTTGGGTAATGTAATGCGTACAATCCCTCCAAAACAAGAGCATGAAGCGCACTTAACGGATAAGCAGAGTTTGTTTTCCTCCTACATTCTGCCCAATGCCGCTGCCCACACTGGTGTTGGATACAATCGGACCGAACTAACCTCTTTTTTGGTGAGGAGCCGTCGGCTTGACCTGGAGCCCCCTATATTAGGCAACATCATGTTGTGACGATGTCGAAAGCTTTTTCCGCCAAGTGAACTCTGAATGTGAGCCTTCGGTCAATCATCACTCCAAAATATAGAAGTGCGCGCTGGGACCGAATGATTTGCTCGTCTACTTCAAACGTTATGGTCTCCACCTTTTCCCGCTTGTTGATTAGGACTACTATCGTTTTGGACTCAGCTAGCACCAGACCTGCGTCCTTTAGCCCCGTTTTTACCTCCCATATCTCTTCGTTCGCGAATATCTCGATTTCATCGAGTCGCTGTCCTAGTACAGCAACCCCGATTTCATCAGTGAACCCAATGATGATCCATAGGAGAGGACCTAGGAAGGAGCCTTGGAGGACTCCGTAGGTTGTCCTGTACTGCCTTACCTACAACTAATTTTATCAAAATGAGCAATAGATACTTCGGTGTTTCCAGCTTTTTCAACTCCTCGACGATCTTCCTCCACCCCCAGCATTTTTTCACGTCGAGGGTTCGATCCTCCTCGATTTCATCATCCACCAGAAGTTTGGTGGACGCCTACGGGGTTTTTGGGTGTTGTGGATGGAGGTGCATCATACTAACTTCCTCGCCGCGATTATGCGTGGGACCCTAGGGTCGTAGTAGGGTATTTTGCCTGCTCAGTATTCTCATGCAGTATTATCTCTTTGAACAACTCTTAATCGAGCTTGTTCTCCACGCCGATCGAAAAATTCTTGTAGCAAATCAAAATTCCTAATTTTTAATTTTTTCTTTTTCTAGCAATTCAGAAAAATCTTCAACAATATCCCGATCCATCAGTCCACCACCGAAATTAATGGAACCTAAGATAAAAATCATTCATCGTGCCGATACATCCGCAACAATATTAGACACAAAACAGAAACGGAGCTGCGGCTCAATATTACAAACATCCTTTACACCGACAAAAGATGAAATTAACACCTCGGATATAAGTCATACAGAAGTGGAAACTGATGAGCCAGATTGCAAATCATCACCACTATCATCTTCGTTAATTCAGGAAAGGCACTGCTACAAGGGATCCAAAGAATTCGAGGAGAAAAAGGCAAAATCCTCGATAAAAAACAGAAGTATTATAAAAAACATTGTGAACGACTCAAGTCCCATTAAGAACGGTGTCATTCAAAGGAATGATGAGCCGATAACACGAAATAATACTATAACATATGAGAAACAGTTCAATGAAAGGGCAAAGGAAGTCTATGAGAAGCTACAGAATTTTCTTAAAGAAAGGCCAAGTAGTAGTAATAATATAAGGATTGTATCCAAGGCAGCATACGAGGCGAGGGTGATTATGAGCGATGCGAGCGATGTTAAGGAAGATATTGATGTAGATGAGGCAGTCGGAGATGATATTAGTGAAAATAAACAAGTACAGTCCCCAGTTTTATCGGAGTGTTCATTTACAGAAGAAGAAAAATTGGATACTGCCGTCGTACCAGATCTATCAAACATTGAAGAGTTGAAACTTTGCACATCAATTAAGAAACCACCACTGAAAAAATTAGAAAAAATACGAAAGCGTAACAGGAAACTATTTGCTAAATCTGGAACAATAAAAATTTTACGTTCAATGACTAGGAATGCGAAATTTTTACGTAGTCGAAAGCTGGTTACGATTATAGCATCGAAAACTAGATCGAAACGATCTAGAGATGTTAAGTCACGTCGCAACTCAAACTCTGATAAATCATCAAACTTATTAAGTCCTGCTCGTGTCGCAACACGAGATAAAGAGGACGAGAATCTTATTGTCAAAATCCCAGAGATAAGAATTAAAAAACTTGAAATCCCTCCAGAAACTATAAATGATTCTGTTACTGAAGAAAAACCAGAAGAACCGGAACCAGTCCCAGCAACAAAGGTGGATTTCGCACAAACCAACTTTCTACCAAATCCACTAGATCATGAAAAGGGCAAAGTCTTGCATATTTTCTTTGCGCATGACTTGTTGGTTGTTATACAAGAGTATCATATTAGCTGCTATAAATATGTGAAAGTTATTAAAATGCTTGGAAAAACCCAGGAGTGGGAGTTAATGGGGGAATGCAAAAGAGTGCTAAATGGTAACTTTATTTATTTATGCATAAAATATTAACTGGTTTATTTATTTATGTTTTAAATCCGTGTTTCAGATGTTGAAATATCATCGCCATATAGGAATCGTTTATGTGTAAATAATACAAATCCAATTTATTTAGAAATGCGAGCACGGCAATTTCCTGAGGATTCGGCAAGGGAATGCAATATGGCATCTGTTTATGTAAATGTTTACTACTTCAATGAATGGAAAGCGTCGGTTGTTTCGCACTCTGTTCAATTGGATACAATAAGAGGGTAAAGTATTTACATTATTTTTTTGATAATCGTGCATGTTTTTTATTTTAAATTATTTTGGCATCGGCATCACTATTCAATGATTGGCTTTATTGCAAATGTGCGACAAGTCCGCATAGATCCAATAGTTGAGAGGCCGTTGTAGTCTGTTGTACTTGAGGATCGCCGTGACCTGTCTGGTCTTGGGGTCATGAATTCTATCTGCAATGACTTTTCGTGCATTTTCATCTTCTTTTATAAACGCTGCCGGAGCGACAAAGTTTTGTCCGGGTTTCTATGGTAGCTCAGAGGGTCGATGCTGGAGCAAATGTTGTCGTCATCGATAAGTTTGAGCGCTCTTTTTAGAACTTATCTAAATTCGCCTCGGCAGAATGATGAGGTCGATCCTAGGCGATCCGAGGGACCGACAATAGAGGCACCTCGCAAGGAGGAGTACTTTTCACGCGTTATGGGTCGTTACAATGAACCAGATGTTGCGACGCATGGAGGCAGCATGTCCTGGCGTACGCGGATGACGTTGTTATCATCACAAAAGGCAAATTTCCTCAAGTCCTCTATGTCCTCATGGAGCCGGCGTTACAAACCCTTTCAAGCTAGACTGCTACCCGCGGTCTCAGCGTTTACCCAGTAAAAACGGAACTGGCCCTCTTCACAAGGAGGTGTAAGATCCCTCGTTTATCACCCCCTGGCCCTCTTATGATCTTAGGCGGATCACCTCACTTCTGAGTCTCGGAAGACAAGACCTTTCAGCTATAGTGGGAATGCTGACCAGACACTCTGATAGGGACGCATGCGACTCGCTTAGGTCTTGAGACCTACGATTTTTACAGAAGCTGTCAGAATACGGACGAGGAGGAAAATGTACTACATCTCCTCTGTCATTGTCCAGCCCTAAGCAAAAGGAGACTAACCACATTTGGGGAACTCTTTCTAAGCACGTTTGCGAAAATCTCGAAGATTGGCATCCCGCGACTTAAAAGATTCATTAGGTTCTCGAGGTGGTTTAGCGAAGAAACTACACTTCCAACATCAGGTTTAAAGTGGGATCACTATGGCATCACAATGGGCCTATCCTTTTGGCCTAAGTGTATGAGCTTAACACCAATAGTTCAGCTATACTCATCTATTCTGAAGCTAACCTAACCTCGTCAAGGTAGTTTTCAAAGCCTCGTCTCAAATGCGGGAGTTGTATTCGAGACCTGCACCCCGGGATACTTGTTTGGCGATTTGAAATATGTGGTCATTCCATCGCAGTTCCTTCTATATTATCCGCCCTAGGATGTAAAGGGTTTACACCATCTACTAACACTGGGAAGATGTTACAGGTTTTATTGGAAACACAGTATACATTTCCTTTTTGGAAGCATTAAATTCAACTCGAAGCCTTAATCGAGAATGAGTTCAATGTCTCTGCTTATGGAGTTGGGCATAAAGGTCCCCATTCATTTGCAGCCCGCCTGCCGGCTGTGGGCTCTCAAGCCAGATCGGCAGGCACGGTTGGATGAAGTCCATAAATGTATCAGTCAGACTGAGGGATGAGGACTTGGGGCAATCGCCTGAAATGCTGTGGACTGCAGTTCATCCCAAGATTCCCCACAAACACACATAAGACGACAGTTTATCGTAGCAGCAATCAAACCAGAAGTTAATTCTGGCTTTTTCACTCATGGGCTCAAAGAAAACTTCATGCTCAATACAAGCTCAGATCTTCAGCCACGGACTGACGATGAATGCTCACACACAAAGATTTTTGTTAGATTTCTTTGACTGAAGGCCCCATCCAGTTGGCGACTGGTGAGTGTGTTGTGGTACTTGGCCTTAAGGCGAGAAAACCTTCAGGTAATCGCCTGCTAGCGGTTTGTAAGTAATGAGGGCCTTAAGTTTACGTTCACAGAGGCAAGATCTGACACGCACTTGCCCTTGCGTTATCGAAGGCATAAGAGTAACTCAAAGTACTTCCATAAACGAAGTGTGTTGGATAGGAACGACAGCAGATCGGAGGGATTAGGAAAAAAGCTGGTGATAAAATTGATCCCGGGTTACACCGGCATAGATAATGCGGAGTTTAAATTTAACGCCGTCCAATGTTACCTTAATTGAACGGCTAGAAAGAAAATCTCTGCCTTTAGAGCTGGGTCAGTTCCAATACCATGGAGTTTAGCCAACAGAGCGGGATGCAAAGCTCTATCAAAAGCCTTGAAGATATCAAGAACAATGAAGATTTTAGTAAGGCACGCTAAAAGATCGCCTTCTTGTCTTAAGTCGTACTGTTTGTCATCTGGGATTTGGTTAGATTCTAGGTACCCCATAAGCTTAGTTCTAAATTAATTTCCTGTTTATCTTCTCTCATTTTTTAAACAAGAACCCAAAACAAAAAAAAAATGAATTAATTTCTCAATTAAAGTCTGGCTTTTGACGTGACTTATACAACAATAACAAATTCCCGATACTTCGTGATGTGCTGGAGACAAGAAGGTGTAATTGGATCTACAAGAACAGGACTATGTAAATACGCTCTTACGCCTGACTTGGACACTCTAGCCAGCATAAGAGAGTTTAAGCATATGAGACACTTAATACATCGCTTGGAGTGTATAAATGGTACAGGTTAAATATTTACTTACACTCCCATGATTTTTATTAATCCACCAAAAATTTCATTTCAGAAGATAAACTGATTGGTTTCGGTGTAAGCCAAGTTACCATTTGGGATCACCGAACGGGCGATGTTTTAATCAATTTCGATCTAACGACGCCACTAGGTGAGAATGTTGGATCGATATTGAGTTCAGTGGAGGTAATTTTATCAAAAATATTTCTGTTTATTCAAAAATTAAATAATAATACTAGTTCAAGGATTACTTGTTCCTTTATCAAATACGTCACGGGGAAAATTCTGAGATTCCTGAGCTGAAAATTCTCGCGATAACATTGTCACAAAATACCCCATCGTTTCGAGTGGTATACACCCATGAACTACCGCTGCAGTTCACATCAATTAAATCATCATTAAGCTGCGAAGACTTTGTTATAGCAACATCGACTTCTGGCGAAGAATTCCTGCTGATCCCCTATCAGCACAGTCGGCTATACTACTCAACAGCTGATCATCCGAAGGATCTCAACAGTTTTCATACTAGCGGCAGTCGCTGCTTTGTGGAAATCACTAGCAACACCTTAATTGTTAAGACCAGCCACGAATACCTGCTGAACTTCATGAGGTAATTCCGCGTGCTCCAAAGTGGGGGGATCTATTGCTAATATGTAAGTGTATGAGTTATCAGTGTTTGTGGGACTTGTAATAAGTGGACATTTTCGTTAGATTGATTTTTTTTTCCGAAATTTAGTAAATTTTGTGGATTTCAATCACACATTAAATGTGCTATAAGTGAAGTTATACTTTTTTTTATTTTAAATTTATTAATTGTCTGAAATTTTGGAATAAACAAAAACAAAAAACTTGACTTGGGTGAAATGTAGTGAATTAAAAAGAAAAAGAAAAAATGAGATATTTTTTCATCCACTCTTTTTCGCGTTCTGTTTGTTTTCGGATAACAATATTTTGATGAGTATTGTTTTCATTCTTATATTTTAGAAATTAAAGTTGTTTTAAGTGAATATGTTTAATTTCACATAAAAATTTATTTTGGATAATAAAAATCAAATTTATGTTTTGCCATTGGGTTTTATTCAAACTCTCTTTCATATGGCTTTGAAGTGAGGAGATATTGGCAGTGCGACTGGAGGCCCAATTAGCGCTGCGGCATGGAAGATACCACAAGAAGCCCAGAGAATGGCTTCACGCGGGCAAAAGTAGGTGAAATACACGTCTACAGCTGCTACGTGGTGCCAAGTCTGACAAACACTAGACGAGCACGAGTCGATGTTGGAAAATTTAGCGGCCGACGCGAATCCATATTATTAACGAGCGATTTCAATGCTTGGGCTGTCGAAGGGGCAGTAGACAAATGAATGGAGAGAGCGCGTACTTCTAGAACTACGATTAAACTTGGTGTTAGTTAACACCGGAGGCCTAAACACCTTCCAAAGATGTGGGAAAACACCTATGATCGACATTACTTGCATGAGCATTCAATGGCGAAGGACCTGCAGAGGCGGGTGAGCAATGTGTACAAACACAGCGACGCAGGGGTGTTCGAGGAATTATTCCTGCATGATATTCCTAGGTGCCAGGGAATGGGAAGAACGAATCAAAGATTAAGTGAAACAAGCATGTTACGGATTCATGCTGCGGCGCTCTGGCAACCGTCAACACTAACCAAATTTCCGGTGGGACGCAGAAATCGACGAATGCCGAAGGGCCTGCCTGAAAGCAAGCAGGAGAACTATGAGAAATCGGAACCGTCCGGAGAACTAAGAGAAATCGTAACCTCCTTAAGAGATATAAGAAAACGAGGAAAATGCTGAACAAAGCCGTCGCTAGAAGAAAATTCGAGCACTTTAAAAGGGTGTGCAGGCAAGCGCCCTTTCGACCCCTGGGCCGGAGTCTATAAAATAGTTGTCAGCGGTCAAAGGAAAGCAATCTCCGTCGACCACCTTCCCGCATTGCTCCAGAGTATAGTGTACGTCTTGTCTCCACAGAACTACCCACCTGCGGCAACCGCAAAGGAGATTCTGGAAACCACAAAAAAGTAGCCGTCAATAAGGCCCCTGGCATTGATGGCATACCAAATAAAGCGGCGAAGCTAGCAGCTACAATAGCTTAGTCAGACAGGTTCGCAGAAGTCTTTACAGCGTGCCTGAGAAAGGGGAACTTCCTGGAGCAATGGAAACAGCAGAAACTCGTGCTGCTACCGAAGAGGAAAAAGCCTTTAGGGTAACCTTCGTCACATAGACCGATATGCCCCCTTAGTTGACTAGGCAAACTTTTCGAGCGAGAGATCTATAACAGGATACTCCCTACCGTCGAAAGAGCTTCGGTTTAAGAAAGGCAAGGTCGACAATTGATGACGTCAAAATGGTGGTGGACATAGCAAGGGCCGCCATAGAGAAAAATCACATATAGGCTGCACTTCACACTTGTTGCGCATACAGGACCCCGTCTGGCGATGCGGCCGGCGTGCGTAAAAGCAGGGAGGATCCCCAAAGACATTCTGGCGAAAGAGAGCATGCCTCTTTATGACTCAGAATATGGTAGAGAGGAGCCAAGGAAGTACAGTGGCAGATTGCGCGCTGCGAATCCATAAGGGAATAGCAAGGGAAGTGGGACAAGTCTGTCAGGGGTCGTTGGGCCCAAAGACTTATTCCTAACGTGGAAATATGGGTTACGAGGGAGCCTTGGGAAGTGAGCTACGACCTCACGCAGCTTCTGAGTGGACATGGGGTATAAGAAATACTTCCACCGCTTTGAGCACGATGATTCTCCGTTGTGTCCGGTATGCCCAGCGATGGAAGAAGACGCAGAGCAATTCTTAACCTGCTCGCAATTCTCCGATGAAAAGGCGGAACTAGCAGAAATGGCAGAAGCACCACTAACGTCAGAAAACATCCTAGGCCACATGATGAGGAAAATGTCGAGGAAGGTCATTTACAGAAAGGCGAAGAAATGCCACGAGCAGTAGCAGCTAAATAAAACAACCTCTCGGGGTCTGTTTAGGAGGCCCATTGTTATTTCTTGGTCGTAAGGGGCCAAGTCGTCCTAGACATTGCGCAGGTCTGTGTTTTGACTCGCTGACTATCTCGGTCCCCAAGGTCCGAAGAGACTCCCTATTTGGCTATTTAGTCCACTTTTTCGTTCCCTTTTATGTTCTTATGTCCGCTAACCACACGATTCACGTTGTGCTTTCTGCCGAGCCGATCCAGCTCAGTTCTGATTTGCCCCACTAGCTTGAAGGGAATCATTACTGAATCCAGAGCTTACTTATTGAAAGATCAATGCTACATCCTTGTGATGTCCGAAGTTCTAGCACTCTTGCTAGAAAGATACTAGCGTGCAGTGGTAGGCGTAAGACAGTGAACTGTTAGTGTCTCTAAATAAACCCCTGCCCTGGCGCTGGTCCAAGGTATCCCGTGGTTGTAGCGACCCTTCAAACACCACCTCCCCTTCTCCCAAGTAGTAATAATAAAAGAATTCAGCAGAAAAAACATGTCAAATGCAATTATTCATATTTCCAATTACATAATCAGCTAGTTATGTACAGTAGTCATTAAATTATCATGAAAAAAGTTCTAAATTAACTTAATATAAAAGAGGATTAAGTCTTACAAACAAGAAGATCGCCTTTATCCCTTGATAACAGCAATTGGTCTAAGTTTAATGCATTTCTTACTAATCCCAGCAGCATGGCAAGTGTTGACGACATCAGTAACGTCTTTGTAAGATTCTGGGGCTTCTTCCATAACTAGTTTTGGCGAGGCAACACGAATAGCAATTCCCATCATTTTGAGCTTATCCAGGACGTCGAGATAGTCTAAGTTACGGCGAGATTTGGCTCGTGATAGTGCTCGTCCCTAGAAATAGAAAGAGGGAGTTGGAATTGTTCATATGTTAAAAGATAAAAGAAGGTTACAGCTCCGTGACAAGTTGATCCAAATGTTTCGTTCATTCCTTTTTCTGTGCCCGTTAGAACATAGCTGCATGTTCCCATTGTGCCACCTACGAGGACGGGTTGTCCAGTGAGCTGGTAGTCAACGGGGATAAGTGGATGATGAGGGGGGAATGCTCTTGTTGATCCCTTTATAACATTAATGAAATCTTAAGTAAACTGAAAAAAGGAAATCAACATTTAATACCTTCCTGTGCACCAGCAGCTTCTTCTCCTTTCCATTAACGATATGCTTCTCAATCTTCGCAATGTTGTGTGATACATCATAGATAACATGCATGTCCAAATCATCAGGAGTTGTCCGAAACTGTTTAGCAAAAGCCTGCCTCGTTAGGAACGTCATTGAGCTGCGATTAACCCATGCAAAATTCGCAGCAGCTGCCATCGCCTTTAGATAATCTTGTCCTTCTACACTGCTAATCCTAGCACAAGCCAGCTGCCTATCATTGGTGTCAATCTTATCTCTCTTCATAGCCTTCTCCATCTGCACCAAAGCATCGGTTGCGACCTGATGTCCAAATCCACGGCTTCCAGAATGAATCATGACGCAAACCTGTCCAACTTCTTCGATTCCCATTTTAGAGGCACTCCATTTATCAAAAATCTCATCAACAACTTGAATTTCAGCATAGTGATTGCCAGCACCGAGTGTACCCAGTTGTGGTAATCCTCGCTTCTTTGCACGCATACTAACCTTCGACGGATCAGCATTCAACATTCGTCCATACTCCTCGCAATGCTCCTTGTCTTCAGCCCACACATACCCCTCACGCAACGACCAGTCCATGCCCATCTCCAAAGCTTCCTCCAAATCCCTAGCGTTCATCGGGATGATTCCCTTTGATCCAACACCAACAGGAATATGATCAAAGAGCGACTGAGCAATCTGTTCCTTGACTGGACTTACATCCTTTTCGAAGAGGTTTGTACGCAGCAGTCTCACACCACAATTAATATCAAAACCGACACCACCAGGGGAAACAATGCTCGTCGGATCATCAACATCGAAAGCAGCCATATTTCCGATAGCAAAGCCGTACCCCGAATGGATGTCCGGCAGTCCTACAGATCTCCCAACAATCCCCGGCAAAGCAGCAACATTCGCGATTTGTTTAACACCGGGAAGGAATCCACCAACCATCCCGGGACGGCAGGCATTCCGCAGCTCTTCCAGCATCAGTCTTTCTAGTTTTGAGTTCACGTAGAAGCACCCTTCGACGTTCATATTCGGTTGGAAGCCCTTCTTGATGCGCCAGCAGTAATCGTTGATTTTCTCTAGGTATTTTAATTCTTCGTTATAGTTACGGACAACCATTTTTCTTCTGTTTTAAATTAATTAATTGTTCACAATTAGCTAGAAAAAAACGTCTTAACAAAATTTATTATTGAGGCTATGTGGTGAAATATGATGCTGATTTTTGACAGCCGGGATTCGAAGTTGTCATTTTTTGTATTTAATTCTATTGCGAAATTGGGTGATGGAGGTGGCATCTGTGCGTTCGTGTTTGAAAATTGATTTTTGTATTATTTTGGAGTGTCTTTGCTTTTATTTTTAAATAAACCGATGAGAAAGTTTAAACACGCTTTGAAGAAATGTTAATTGTGCAAATATTTTGCCATTAGAAAAGAATTAAAACATTAATTGCAAAATTTTAAAGAAATATTTAATAAAATTGTAATCAAAGTGGGGTTCGTGGATCCGGTTAAGCAAAGCGTCATCTTTAGGAATTATTGAAATTGACTGACGAAATGATAAGATGGCACACAAGCTTGGTTGTAATTAGTTGTGTGTAGAATTCCTTCCCCTCTCTGGGTCACCAAAATTTTACAAGCCGGATTGAGTCAAATCTATAAAGCTTAGGCAGAATAAATGGTTCAATAGGGAATGTATGAACGTAATCAAAGCTAAACAAACCGCATATAGAGCGACACAGGCTTTCCCCAAACGAGTGACTTCCTCGTGAATATATTGAGGTGAGAAACTACTGTATTACATCATCAGGAAAGTAATACCACCGTCAGAATGGCGAAGTAACACAGTGTATGTGTAAATACGTCCGTTCCGTAACTATCTCGGACTAGCAGAAGTCCGATCAAAATCTCCCCATGGGCCCGGCCCATCCGGTGTACTACTTAAACGGCAGTGGTCAGAATACTCTAAAGCAAAGCAGACGACCTAGACGAAAAAAGGGTGGAGCGTCAATGGGCCTCCTACCGGGACAACAGGGAGACACAGACAGCCGGCTCGGACTTAAGTTTCCGGACCCATCAGATGGCAAAGGCAAGGAGGGCCAGAGTGGAATTGGATAGCCCCATAGAGCACACCTGAGAGCCCCACTTTCGCAAACTCCTTCTCAACAGACCGAGGGTAGGACGGCGGTCAGGAATCGGCGAACCCAAGAAGCAGACCCGGACAGCGTCCGCTCTGTCTAAATTTTCCGGACCCATCAGGAAATTGGAAGCACCAAGCTCTCATTTCACCTGAAGTAGAAAAGGACGGAGCCGCAAGGACCCGCAGACTCACCCTTCTCAAGGAAATATCTTCAAGTGGGCTCCTCCTTCCTTTCTATTTTCCATAATTCGTACTGGGGGAAATGTCCTGACATCAAGCCAACGTCCTGACATCCTTTCTACTGATCCAACAATTCCTTAGGCACGTTAAGAAACGTCACAGGAAGGAACCACTTAGAGTTGATCAACTCTGGCTCCAATCTTCAGCCTTCTGTCAGATTCGTTCGGCATGGGCCCTCGTCACTGAGGATATTGTTAAAGGGTAGTGAAAAAACTACCCACTCTCATGTACTCCTCGACAACATAACTTTACATCTTGGCATGGTAGGTTTGGAAGGTGTGCTCCCTAGTACAGTTGGTTGGTTGGCTATACAGGGGCATCACGAGGAGGTGACGGTTCGATTTTGCGTGATTCTTACACCTTCGACAATATTTGCTGGACTTTGGCCTCATGATCGTGATATTCTCGAATGTGACTTCAACAGTCGTGTCAAATTTAACGGCACCAAAACGTACTGTCATACCACTTGTCCCGATTTTCCTTATGACTCAACTCTAACACTATTGCTACAGTATCTATAATCTAGAACTCTATCCTCTCTAAGTATAAGGACCTCCTTAGACGGTGAAGTGGGGATAATGAGAGGTACGATCGCATTTCTCTCTTTATCCACAAAGTCCGTGAGGTACATGCGCTAAGGCGCACCCTATAAACAGGCACTTAAGCT
This sequence comes from Thereva unica, assembly GCA_949987705.1. Classification (NCBI taxonomy): domain Eukaryota; kingdom Metazoa; phylum Arthropoda; class Insecta; order Diptera; family Therevidae; genus Thereva; species Thereva unica. Next base: position 4,690,780 of record OX465285.1, read on the forward strand.
AGTCTTTAAAACTAGCATACAAATAAAACTATCCTGTAACTAAAAAGAAGACTGCTGCGTCTCTCTTGTCCTTCACTCTTTGAGAATCGGGTGCTGAACATCAAGGCATCCTGCACATTCTACCCTTCATCCTTAACATGAACTCGCTTCTGACATGCATTGCCATAGATGTTATAGAAGAGAGGCAGGCTAGATCCATCCTGGACTTTCTTCTGGAAGGATAAATGAACGTTCACAGGCTGTTCTGTGATATTCAGTGTTCGAGAAGAACGCTCTCTGGATAAGATGGTTGTCGTTATCTATCGTTCCAGCAGCATAGATTGGAGCCATAATTGTCGATCCTATTAACGTATGCTTTATCGTAAAAAACATTCATTGTTGGCGTGAAACTTAGTGAAACCAGATTCGGGTGTTTGATATAAATTTAAGTACGTCCTTAAGCATTGTCTATCAAAAACCTGAGCATTTCCCATGTGAGATCAACCATTTTCACAACTGTCAAATATAAACCAAAAAATCACAGCCAAATCAAAATGGCGGCTAAACAAAATCGGCTTGATACATAAAGCGCACCCTATATTTTCTTCAATATATTAAAATCCTTACTTTGTTACAATCTTTCTTTCCTTTTTATTGCTAAGGATTGGACCACTTTAAAGTCCTTTAACTTAATAAATCTTAATAAATCTTCATTATACGATCTCATTACAGCGCCCAATATTTGTGATATGAATTAATGCAGCGCTTCTTGTCATCATGTCAGTGGCCAACTTGACGTTTTAAATTAATTCACACTCTTCCACTGAATTTTTATCAGCTTCACAAAAAAAAATCATCGAAATCACTGAAATTGAAGAAGCCTTGGATCAAATAATTCGCACATAAACCTGTCATCACTCACATGCTTACAGAATAACTTAAAACACTAAGCCCAGACGGAGTCGTAAAATGGCACCGCACCGCCTCCAAGGTGCACACCTGCCTGAAAGTGTCAACAATTGTAATAATAATTGCGAACCTATAATTAATCCAGACATTCAATCCTCCACAGCTTGAAGATCATCATCATCATGAATGATATTTTGTTAACAGCTCACCAATCCAGCCACCCACCCGTTTGCATCTCTCTTAGTGGAGAGATAATTCTAGATATTTAAAAGCGACGTTCTAGCTAGTATATGTATATGGGAGGTGTTCAGAAAATTCCCAGAGCGGAGGCGTTGTGATAGATGATCGTGCAATCATGCTTGATTAAGTCTTTATGATGCCAAAGCCAGGCCTGATGAAGTCTTTTGACAATAGCACTTGAATGGATAAAGCCGAGAAATAATTCTTATCTCATGAGTCGAAGATGCGCGGGACAGATAACACCGACTTTCACGCATATCAGGTATGAATTTTTTATTTTCTTTACCTTTCACTGACTTTACCGCCAACGTCTTCTTCAACACCCGGTCATCAGTCTCTTCCAGCTGACAAAAAGGTCATTCGTTTTGTGGTGTCGTATCCTATTAGCGAAGCGATGGAGCCAGATAAATCAAAAGAAGGCGACACTCGATTTCGAATCTGATTTGACTCAGCCAAGATGGATGAAGATGAGACGTGCAAGAAATCTGTCCAGACATACCATCGACAGGTATCGATCACTAAAGTACGCGGCACAGACCTGGGCGGTGATTGTCTACCACCACCGCCGCGCTCTGGTTGCCGGCCGCGTCTTCTGTCCAAAGATAGAAACTCGATGGGTAGTGAGTCGAATTCTAATGCCCATGGGCTGGGACAAAACATCGCTGGTGACTGCTATTTTTAGTTGGATTGTGTACAGGAGAATAATTCTGGGAACCGAGTAATCAATTCCTTTATTATTTTGCACGGATTCTTTTTTAGTCGCTGGTTGGTGGCTTAATTACTTTGAAATTGCAAATTATGGGATGACTTCGGGCTGTGCTTGTCAGGTGAACATGATGAACCAAATTGATTGTTTTGTTTTTTGAAGATTATGATGATGATGATGATGGAGATGTACAGATGCTGTGGGAGTGTCTTTTTTCATCACAGATTATTAAGATTAGTTTTTCATGAACAAATTATCCGCACTTCTTCTGTTTTCGGTACCCCTAGGTATATAAGTATGAAGCCTCGCTCTTAACGTTTGACTAAATTCAACTACTCAACTACTGAACTCGCGTCTATAAGCGTAGTTTCAATTCAATCCAGGTAGCAGAGCTGAGTCGTGACCTTAACTCAACCCGACTCGCGTCTACGTGCATACGTACTAAAAGTTACTCAATTTGTATAAGTAATTGACTAGTGTCAGATTGAAGATGGTTCTTCCAAAGCACCGAGGATTGCCTACCGCACAACGACAAACCTCTGGATAACTCGGGTCAAGACCCAAGTCTAAGACACCGCTAATTTCCCATATGGGTTCTCTGGTTTAACCAACAGGGTTCTAAAAAACTATTTGGCATTCTGACTGACTGAGGCTTATTTGTTCGTCTCGAACGAAGAAGACACCCGAACTCGGACACGAACATGTGTGAAGAAGTTCATCTAAAATGTACGCACCGATAGTTCCGGGCATGGCCCTGATAGATCTGGATACTCTCTTAGGCAGACGGTTGTGTTTTACAAGCACCACCTTCTTTAGAGGCTATTTGGTTGTTTGTATTGCATGGTTGGGCAATAGGGCTTGCCCCAGCCAGTAAGGTTGAGATGGTGGAGAGAGTCACCTTCTCATTAAAAGAGGCTTCTCTTGCCATCATCACCATCCTGGCAACGTCATATCTGTGAATTTTATGTGGTGCACTTTATGGAGTATTCTCCACTCCTACACTCTTAGGGTCTTCTTTTGGACCCCTGTCCTTTCAACATAATGCCAGTGGGGTCTTCTGTTGCTGCAGGAAAGTACCCGATTGCAAAAAGGCTGCGCGGCAGCTTGTTCCCGTCTACAGCAACAAGGCTTGCTCCTTCCAAGGCTTAAGGCGGCCCATCATAGAGGGCGCACCGACCCTTACTGACCTGGGCTGTTCTGAGCCCTGAGCCAATTCGGCTACTGCCTCCAGAAGACTTGCTTGCGCGGTAACTAGTTATTTCATGGTCAGAAGTGTCTTCGGATTGTTAGTCGCAAGTACGTCAATTCTGACATTTTCCGCTTTTTGACAGAAGGTCGGCTTTGGAGCCGTTCTAGACTTCATTATGGTTGCGTCCGACTTTTCTGAAGGCTTTTGAGACGGTATGGTCAAAGCCTTCGCCCTTTTCGCCGGGTTATTATGCCCTAGAGAACATCCAGATGATCTAATCCTTTTCCTCTTACTTCCGCAGGAGATCTAAGGAGATCTGCCAATGAAGGAGTGATCTCAACGTACTCCATCCCTCTACTACTATATTTTTTGCGAAATTGTTTTTCGCATTCTTTTTGGCGTCCCTTAGCACCTGGCGTCTAGAGCGACCGCTCCACTCGCTCTACCCTAGGGCCAGCGCTGGACACACAAGAGTCCATCGTTGATAGTACCCTTTAGCACGAATGTTTAAACCTTGGAATATCGGGTTTTATCGGGTGTGTCCTCTCTAGATCCGCTATATTCAGTCTGTACCATTATTATGTGCAAAAACCAAGCTTAGGGATCACCCTTTGTACTACCAAGTAAGCTTAGTTTGAAGGATAGAGTTATATGGCAGGTTAGGCGGGCCTGGTGGTGATCCCTCACCAGTCGACACAGATGTACAGGCGACCCTCGATCAGGACGTGGCCTGAGGGCTACTGATGATCGGTCTTAAAGCAAAGGTTCCCAGATTGTGCAGTGTTCGCGTCACGTTCGTTCAAAGCACAGCCCCCAACCCCCTGAAAATAATACTTCGCCCTCGAGCATGTTTCTGTGTTGGAGTCTGAACTATAGAGTCTGCAATGGTCACTAGAATGCAATGTAGATGTAAAGTGTGATTCTATATTGAATAATAAGTGAAATAAGATTGCATACCATTGAATATCAAGTATAATTATGAGTGATTTCATTTAACCTGTTTTTTAATCAATTCACGCAATCGAATGACTCTCCCCTTCTGTTTCCATACTAAGTAATAAATTTTTTTTTTTTTTTTTTTTTTTTTAAAGACTAGAGTCACAGGAAACGCCCTTTATACTGTGTCGACAATCTATTTTCTTCATATAGAGTGCAATGTCGAACAGCAGCTCTAGTCGGGGAAGAAAGGAACTGTCACAACCTACCAGCGATATTTTGCAGTCCACCTACTCCCAACCATTACTGGCGACTTTGTCATCGGGGCATCGAGAAACAACTCGCTGGAGTGTTATGCCTCCTGAAACGAGTTGAATCTCATCAACCAACCGATGACATGCGCTTTGGTGAAGCGGGGAAGGGCTAAGGAAGGCTATGACAGAAGGAATCAGGAATGTAAAGAGGGAAGAAGAAAGAAGGAAAGTTATGTAGGTGGGAAAGTGGAAAAAGCGAAGGACCGCGGGGCTGGCCGGGATTCGAACCCGGGACCTCTGGGATAGTAGCCAGACGCCTTACTCCCTAGGCTACCGAGGCCCCCAAATTAAGGAATATTATTGTTTGTCACTTTTGAGATATAAAATAGTTCGACTTCTGTCAGTTAACGAGGCACGTACACCTTAATATCAAAAACATAATTACAAAATCCTTTATTGTAAAACTAAGATTAAACTTTGAAGAAAAAAAAAGTTAATCAGTTCCACCGCGACAAAAACTGTCGATTTCCAGATCCACCACGATTACACCACAAGACGGACAAGAATAATCCGCAACGAAAAACCCAATTACATCAGTCCAGTGATAGCCGTGAAATTGCACCACATACGCAGCCGCAAACTGCCTACTCGCCATGCAAAACGCCTGAAAAGTGTGAAGCTAATTACGATAATAGTAGAAAACTCTAATTAACCTGTCTCCATACAATTTCTGAACACCGCGTATCACGTGCAAGTCAGGGGAAAATTTTGCGCAATATTTTTCAAAACTCATCCTACCTGTGTATGTGAGTGTGTGTGTTAAAGAAAAACCTAATCCCAACTTCAATTTAAATCTACTTAGTTCAAGCATAGTTTGAAACGCATATGACGAAAACGTCAGGAATTAACAGAATCGTCCGCGCGTTACAGGTTTACCTGTTTCCATAGTACGCGCGTACACAGTAGTCATTAGCCGCGGGCGAATTACCAAAATTACAGGTGGCCATGTATACACCGTAAGCCATGAATTTAGTGGAGGCCCGATATAGGTGCTGTGGCTTTGATGGTCTGGCCTATACTCCTCCCCAAAATTGTTGAAGGTCTTTTGTGCATAAAACAATCGATGCTTCACCTCAACTTGAAGTTGGCTTTCAAGAACTGTCGTCGTTTTGATCGAGTGGTATCCACCTGGGCTAGACCAACGATCTTTTACCTTATTATTTTTTTCTCTCGCTGTTTTGTTTTGCCTGGATACCGCCCATGCTGAACCATGTTGAACGAGAGTTTTGTAACACTTTGGGCTGATCGTGGCTGTTAATGAAAAGCCGTTGCTCCCGGGGAAGCTCCCACACGCGTACCAAAACACAAATTAGGCTTCACCAAGATTGCTGCTGCTGCTGGCTGCTCCGTGCTCCATTCCAAGATTTACTTTTAACTTCATTAAGAGTGCGAAGTCGTAAGTCGTTAAGTTTGAGCAATTAAGAGCCCCCCATCCCCTCCCTACATCTGTAGAAACCTCAAAAATTCTGTCGCGCTTTTATAGAACCACAAATATTTGGCTACGGTAAACATGTTCTTTTGGCAGAGGGAGTAAACAAAATTAAGTGATCATGATTGAGGTTAAGTTAAGGTAAATCCATGAATAGAAGTTTGTGGATAAATGCACTTTGAGATGTTGCACCTTCTGTTCTCAGACACTCTTCTTTATTGTACTCGATCGGCTGAAAAAGAGTCGTGCGTGTTTACATTAAGTAAACAACGAAACAAACCGTTTTAAAAGGTTCATGACTTGCTCAATGGCGACTCAATTCATCGTATGAAAGCCAAGGTTTAGCGAAGATCACTTCGCAGGCAATTCCTGGTATTACTTTATTATATGTGTGACAATCTTTTCCTGTTTATTGTGTATTGAGAAGATCGTCTCATGCACGTCTCGTTTTCATTATTTGTACGATAAAGAGATTTTTTAAGTAACAAACAACAAGGTATATAATGTCACATTGACATTTACAATTCTTGTATTCCTTGCCAATTATCATATTCAGTAATTGCTGGACGAAAAAACTGTTCTTACCTAATAATTCTCTGGTTCGAAATACACAAATAAAGCATTCAGTGCAAAATTATAAAATATTGTACAAGCAAGCCTCCATGACAGATCAAAAATAAAAAACCGTTAGGTTCTAAAACCTTGTTCTTCTTAATCTCCTTCAATACCTCATGGGACATAGGCCAGATACCCCGTTTATGGCTGGGTTGAAAAGTTGAGTCAAGGTTGAGTTGAAATTTTAACCATCGTATATGATGTGGGGTTGCGAAACATCAACTCGACCCAGATAGGAGAGCTGAGTTGGGTTGAGTGGATCCAGTTTCAACTAGACCCCGTTTATGACTGGGTTGAACCTGGGATGAATCTATGTAGTAGGGTAAGAAACCTCAGACTAATTAAATCGAGTAGCTGTGAAGCCAAAAGGGATTTCGTGTCCGCCATTTTGGTAGGCTCCACTTTCTTCTCCTGTGCGCTTGAGTTTCGGTTTTTATTTCAATAAATTGTGGATAATATGTTGACCAAAATGAAAAAAAATTCTTTTCTTTGTTTTTTTTTCTAAAAGTTTTATCAGGTTTTATCCATTAAATTTCTACTAGATTATTTGACATTTGGAACCTACCAGAAAACCTTACTATTATGTAACCATGGTTAACTATTTTCGTTCAAAAACTCCGTGGCCAACTACAACCACGAGCATAACTTTTGGCGTTCAAAAACTCCCGTGGTTAACCATGGTGTAGTTAAATTTAAACCCTGGTCGGGAGCATGGTTAGCGATACTTAAGAAGAAGAATAAAAAACAACTCTTTGACATTTGTTTTCATGGTAACAATAAACAAATCAATGTTCGATTTGCGAAATTATTGCAAATAAATAATTATAATTTTTGTTTTATACTGAGCCAGCGTTAGGTTATCACTTTCTGGTCAAGATTCGATATCCCAGATCGCTTGGTTCGAGCTAATCCTTAGTCATCTGCTAATCCTTAGTCATCTGCAAACCAGACCGCAGCTGCTCTTTCTAGGAGGTATAGCGTAATTAACATTTTACGTTGTGAGCTATAAGAAAGGGACCACAAGCAATCTCTGTAAGATGACAGAAGTAGTTCTGTCTGCCTTGGCCTATTGTCTGATTCATAACGCAGTGATCTCTCAAGGTAATCGATGACAATGCAGACTAAGTTCTTCTGCGTATTTAATTCTATTAACGCTTCGAATATGTTCCTTCATCTCGCCGAGTTTAAATGTGTGAAATTAAAACCCCGCCAGGTAGGTAGATCGATAGACGATGTATATTTTCTGTGAAAATGGAAGACTTAAAAGACGGCGTTGGAACGGCTTTTCAAAACCCAAGAAAAGGAATCCTAAAACCCAAGTTTAGGAATCACCCTTTTGTACTATCAGTCTGTCAAGACCTTTAACTTTGATTGAAGAATAGAAGAGAATAGGAAAGGTTAAAGGGGGTCGAAGGGAGTGAGGGTGGTACTGAAGTAGATATTGATGAGCCGTACGGTCGAATTCTAAGACGTTGTACGAATTTGGATATACTCAGTCAAGTCACTCAGTCACTCTTTCTTTGCGGGAAAGATTAGTTTGACGAAGCGCGCTACCTAATTGACCATTTACGTAAGTGCCTGCAGGTGTATCGAAAAGTGGACAGCACTCTCTTGAGAAGCTCCTGACTCTCTGTTCTGGGGTCTCTAGCCGAGCCTAAGAAAGGAACCACCTCCTTCTTAACTGTCATTCTTTTCACGTGATCGGCTTACGTGTTGTGGGGCTGATATTGAAGATCTATCCGACAATAAACTTCGAATCTACACAAAGGTGTAGCCTAGGAATTTTAATATGTAGCCAAGCCTTCATAAAAGCTCTGGATTCAGTAAAGACTCTCTCCAAAGTAGTGGAGCGATGAAATTCTGAGCTAGATAGGTTCGTGTAGGGAGATCGAACCCCCGCTGGAAAGATGGCGTAGACCATGACGCTCAGAGCTTAGGGATGCCAAACTGGATGACATTGGCTCAGAATTGGGATCGGTGGAAAGAACAATTACGAGAGGCTAGGATCGGATCTTGATTGTACAACCGTTAAATAAGAAGAAGAACATCACGAAAACGGAATTCGCTTGATGCTCTAGAATATTGCAAAAATCAAATCAAATATTTTTGTAATGCTATTTCGCATGCGCGTAGAGAATCTCGTCAATTGATTGGTAAACACTGCGACGCGCCGACTAGGCGAGATGGGGTGCGCGAATGGAGTGAAAAGTTACTTCTGGTTCTACCTCTCAATTTGCCTATTGTTCCGGGTGTCGATTCACTTTTTTGTTAGATACATGGCACCGAATATTGGTTGTTTTTATTTTGTAATTCTTTATTTTAAAATTTAGAGTTTTAAACGGGCGCATGTTAAGCTGGCTCGCCCGCATATCGTACTCGCTTAGTTCAGACTCCCAGGCACTGTTTTTAGGAACCAGATAAGTTGATCTAGGTACGTACCAGTCTGTAATAATAATTTTTTTCTGATTACTTCTGGTTAAACTTATCCTTGACCATTCAAGGCACTCCGATTTCGTGAACTGCTAACAACTGCTCTGATTACAAAAATTTCCTACTGCTATAGCCTTCACTTTCCACAATGAATATTTCTCAACAAAAAAATTCTTGCGCCAACCAACCACGAAATTATCAAAAAATTGTACCCCGAAAATAAAATCGCATCCAACCAACAATTTTCATACCATTTCCCAAAACAAATAACCCCAAACCCAAACTCCATAATTTTAAGTAATTTAATCCAGTTTCTGAATATATAATAAATCCATAAAAAAACTAAAATTCGCCTACCACCATTAACATGATGTCTAGCTAACAGCAGCAGCTACAAGAATTATGAAAGCGTGACCGCTTGCGTTTGAGTTGCACCTGTGATGAATTAATAGTTTCAATACATTCATAATAAAATAGCACAGGTATCCCCAGCCCATCCGCGTTGGCATATAGTTTCAAATTCATCTCACGTTCACGAAAAAAAAATTATGTAGACGAAAAGTAAAACAACAGAAAATGATGCAAAAAAAAATAAAACATAGAAAGAGCAAATCTTGTTACCTGTGTTATGTCACCTTCTTACACCAATTTCTTAAGGCATGTTAACAATCTACCTGACATTCAATTTACTACTAGCCGGAGTCGAGTACGAGAGAGTATATACGGTCAGCTGGTATGGTTTTCAAAGTGTGTTGGCTACTGCGCATGCGCAAGTCTATTAAAGTGCGATAATGTTGTGTTGGGATAAAATTTAGGTCTTCGGGATATGCGCAGACGCGGTTCCGATTTTATAAACAATAATAAGAAGAAAAAATCGAACGAAAGTGAAAGAGTTTTGGGAGAGATAAGAATTTAGCACAACGGCGATGGATTAAAGATGTCTTGTTTTTCGGGGCTTTTTCTTTCTTTTATCTTTTTTGTTTTTTTTTGAATAAAAAAAATGTGGAGAAAGTGAGAAGATTTCGGAAAAAGTTATGCATAAATATTCAAAAGTTTGTGATATTGAATGCAAAGAATAAACCAGGGGCGAAAAAACGAAAGACTTAAGCGAGAAACCTGGGAAATAACACTAAAAAATCGAAACTTATGACTGTGACTGTGGATGCGTCTTCTCCATTCTATCTTTGAATTTGGATCAGGTTTAGATTTACCCCGTTTGTGACTAGGTTGAAAAGTTGAGTCGAGATCGAGTTGAAATTTCGATCACCGTATATGATGTTGAGTTGAGTTCACTTTGGGTTGGAATAGAGTTGAATTGATATCAAAACATAACCTCAAATTTTTGTGTAAAATTCTCATTTATAGATACGTAAAAATTCAGAACGAAATTATTTATTTTTCCTGTACCAGAAAAAAACATTGAACACAAAACTAACGCCGAATGCGGCCTTCACGGATAGTAAACAAACAAGACAAATGTCACTTCAACCCAATTTCAACTCAACCTGCGTATATGAGGTGTGAAATATCAACTCGATCCAGATAGGAGAGCTGAGTTGAGTTGAGTGGACCCAATTTCAACTCGACATCCGTTTATGACTGGGTTGAACCCGGGTTGAACCTGGGTCGAACTCGCGTTGAACCTGGGTTGAACCTAGTCATAAACGAGGTAATTGTTTGTTTCCTTAAAACCTTGGGAAGATTGTGTTCAGTGAAATTCGAACTTATCTAGTTTAATGCTTGTGGAAGCTGTGGGGAAGTCGTGCACACCTCAACATTTTCTTTCCTAGGTTAACACATAATGACCAGAATGTCAAGGTAAATGACTTTCCTGTTTATATATATGTTGATTGTGTGGTTAATGTTCTGTGATGAGAAAATGATTACATGCGTTTAATATTTGTTAATAGCAAAAATTAATTTAGCAACATCCTGCCATTAGGGCGGCGCCTTCTATCGTGTTGCTTCAGGCAGGCATCCATCCACACACTACACAGTCTCCCCATGTCTTGTTTACTATAGTATAAAAGCTGCTCCAACTTCGACTGTGCCTTGCGTAAGCTGTGATCATGATTTGTAAGCAATAAAAAAAAAATTGGAAATATCCAAGTACACCGTAGACACGTCGATACAATTGTCCCTCTACACAACATTTATGGTAGACAAAACGTTTTCATTAAAAAAACAAAAAAAAAATACAGATTTTCATTTTGCTCAATTTGAACTTCAGTCGTGACCGAACATTCGTTGCAGCATGTCCAAACTGAATGTCATCAGATCACGAAAAGTCTCCTATAAAAGGAGCAAGGAATAACGGTGTATGCTTAGTCAAAACCTCGAAAGATATTTGCATCAACAATACCAGCTGGAGACTGACTAATGCAATGGCTCTCTCGGAACGGAGCCAGGTTTCATGACTTGGTCGCGTGCCGAGGGTTTTGATTTGTTTTTATTTCTTACTTTTATTATTATTACTTTTTACTACCATTATTATTTTTTTTTTATTTTCTTGAAGAAGGAAGTCATTCCACGTAGTCCAAATGATTTAACCACACTACTTTGGCGGTGTTATGGCTACTTTTACTTCTGGCTGACTGCCTTAGATCTTTATGTGCAGCTTCAGGCTGAATGGTTTTGTTGTTATTGGCTTGAAATGTATATCGATGGCGCAGTTTAGTGGCGAAGTAAGTGAAGCGAAAAAGGCTGCCCACAAGAGTTTGGGCTACATATATGTAGTAAGCCCACCAATTGAAGTGCTATTGGGGAGAATGGGCGATTTTTCACAGATTTATTGCTGACAATTTTTCGCCATTATTCTGCTAATCTTGAAATTTATGATGTAGTTACATTTTATGGAATATTTAGATCCAATTAAAATGGTTTTTAAGAGGGGGACGGTTTCCGAAATTTTTATACAAAAGGGGATTTTGAAGGTTTTATAAGATTGTTTTGAATGTCCGAAAATTTGGGTAGAGAGCATCTCAAAAATTTGTGTCTTCCCAGTTTCAAGGCGAAAGATCGATTGCTATAACCCCAATTATCGGCAAAATTCATTAGTCACCAGAGCCAAATATCAATAGTACAACGATTTAAATTGTGAAAGGCAAATTTTTTAACTAAACTATTATAAACTAGGCGAACTGAACTTTAAAATAACCTCAGTTCACATACAATTTACCCATATTCAACTGGACTCGAACTGAAGTTGAATGCAAAAGTTCACTCGAAAGAGAGTAATCATCTGTAATAGTGGAATGCTATTTCAGTGGGTTGTTGGATTTCTGAATTCTGGCGAAAAAGCAACAACAATTTCAAGCACAAACTGAACATAAGGCAACAACAATTTCAAGCACAAACTGCACCGACTGAAGCCCGGTCAAACCATTTATGTGGATTGAACTGAACATTACTGAGCTGAGGTCGATGAACCCGGACATTATTAACTTTTTCCTCTTGGCCTTTTTAAAAAATCTTATTTTAAGAACACTAGACTAAATTTACACAGAGTACAACTTTGTGTTAACTGCAAAACCTTCACATAGACTGGTGGACTAGGCCGAAAACCCGGCTTCTGCACATGGGCCGCAAAGTTTAAATTGCAATGCATGTGAACACCCGCACGTGGTATTTTGTGGAAGAGGCACATTCAAACCCCAATGAGCTTTATGTAGCTGGAGAGGCGCAGTTTACCGACCATAGTATAACCTGTCGAGTATAAGAGACACCACCCCTAACTAAAACCAAGTCATTTATTTCCCCTCTCCCCGTGGGACTATTCTAAGAGCAAGAATCGCCAAGAGTTTGTACCACCAGGCCATCATCTATTACCAAGAACAGGTCGAAGGAGAATGTCAAATAGGTTAAAGGGAGTCTGCGTTTGAACTTTTCGATGTTGCATGAGTTCGGGAATACTAGATTCAGAAGTTGTACTACCCTTTGTACTATCGGTCTGTTATCTGTGACTGAGAAAAGTTTATCCCGTCTTGGCGCATTGTCTAGTAGCAGTAAGCTTAGTACGAGCGGGTGGAATAGGTTAAGGGCTATGAGAGTTCGATGGTGGGGGGGGGGGAGTATTTGGGGAAAGCATAGCCGTAGAAGAAAACATAGGGGAGGAAAAACATAGGCAGAGGATTATTCATTGGAACAATTAGTATTTAAAAAGATATACATTTTTGGCAAGGCTACTACATTCCACCGGTGGCTCTTTGGGTCAGTCCACGAATGCAAAATTCGACAACCAGATTCTTCTAGAAACTAAGATAAGAAACCTCATTAGATTTTCATCCTCTACGGGTGTTCCACAAGGTTACATACTAGGACCGATGCTTTTCAGTATGTGACAAACAGGCCCGCCACGGAACTAATGGGGCTAAAACAAAAATGTTATTGGGGCTTCGATATATGATGGATCACGTCGCTTCTCATCAGCAAATATAGCCTTATGCATTCAATGCATGGTGGGCCAAGATCAAACAAAACGGGGCTGTGATTAAGCTGAGAGCTAAAAGTACCTGCCTGACTGCGGATATATAGGCCCTACTGAACATTCCTCCGCTCAACCTAGTAGTGAATAAGGAGGCTTTGGCAGGGGCGATGTGTCTACGGGAGCTATTTTCTTTAAAACCAGGAGAGATTGGTCACTTATCGATTCTAAAGGTGCGATACCATTCCTACAGCAGGGCGCTCTTTAGAGGAAGCACGACATTTTGGTGTAAGACGGCGGTAAGACCTATGGGGTGCGACAGCGAGGGAGGCCCAACCTTCGCTGGAAGGACGGCGTGGACCAGGACGCTCAGAGCTTAGGGATGCCAAACTGGATGACATCGGCTCAGAATCGGGACCGGTGGAGAGAACAGTTGCGAAAGGCCAGGACCGGATCCCGGTTGTAGAGCTGTTAAAGAAGCAGAAGAAGACATTTTGATATACAGTCGCTACCAAAACGGATAATCGGGTAAGACTGGGCAGCATGTGGTTCAAAGAGCAAAATATCCGTAAAATCGGTCGTCAGATGGTGTTTTGTCGTAGCTAGATCAAGATCCAATGGGCTTGTCAAGCTAAAAGATTCATTCAAATCAACAGAGGAGTACTTGCTGTGTGACTATGAGGCTATACCCAGGAGGAGATTGAGCCTTCTTCATCGTTGCTTCATTGCTCGAGTAATTTTTTTTGAAAAGTAATGTACACTGATAGATGCGCTACAAACATACACCTTCAAAAAAACACTCGGATTGACGACTTAGATCATTCCAAACGCGAGTATCGTTTTGCCACAAGGGGTATCCCAACTAAGTACTAACCATTTCCAATGCTGCTTGACCTACGTAATCGAACGAGAATCGGCCTACTGAGTATTCTAATGGCACTCTTTATGGTCACCAAGATAATTGCCCGTTTTCTTAATCAGACACAATTTTAAAGAGTCTAATTTTGCTCCCATTAGTCTAAAAAAGTGTGAGTGCCCCGTGCTTGGTTTGGATTATTCCGTGGGTTTTTTATTGATACATTTCTGTATCGAGCTGAATTCTGCATTTTTACTTAGGCGTACCTTGCCTGTTTCGGGTGCCCTGCATGCGTTTTAACGGATCAACGATGAACTGAACTGAAATCGAACTGAACATGGCTAAATTGAACTTTTAAAGAGATGCAAATCTGTCGTTCAATCATGAGCCCCTAATATACGAAGTTTTTCGTAATTCTAGCACGTCTGTTAATTTCCCTATTTCATGGTCATTCAACCTATCTTTTGCTTGTTGTCATCTTAATATAAGCTATGTAAATTTGGGGGCAATGACGTTGTGTATCTTGGACTACTTGTTTAATAGTCTAGACCATTGTAGAACCAACTATTAAGCAACACGTAAACCCAAGAATGACTTGCTCTTTTATCCTAAAATGACGTAGATTACAAAAGGCTGTAAAAACACGGCTTATAATACCTGGAATTAAAACTCCAGTTTAATATCTTAATCGATTTAACAAAGCACGATTCTAAATATTATTACTTACTACTGCTAATAAAAAACTAGACATAGAGTCACAAATCTAGTTCTTATCACGATTTTAAAATCTAAAATAAGCTTCAATTTTTTTTGTCATAAGAAAAATTCCAGCAAAACTTAGAACACAGCTGATCTTTTCACGTAGAAGCGCGAATCATAACTAAATTAATTAATTCATGAAGAATAATCGATTAATTTCGAGGTACACGAAAATCTCATCAGCATGTTGTCTTCATTAAAAATCGCTCAATCATTTCTCAATCAAAAATATTATCTGCCCAAAAAAAACGAAGAGATCTGATATGGAACATGGCCAGAATAAAATCCGACCGTCGTCCATCCAAGCAAATATCGCATTCATAGCAGTACGCGTGCGCGTTGGTGGACAAGACATCAAAAATAGCGTCATGTTTTTGGGGGAACACATATAGTCTGGTAGAAATCGCTCAGGTATTGTTCTGAAAACGGAAGACAAAGTCTAGTTACACGCAGAATATTTAGATTATGCTAAACAATGAACGAGCAGAAGACAAGGACGGACAAAACTGTTGTTCGACAAAAAAACTTACGTCAGGAGATCGATAACGCACAAGGCATGGCTGTTGCGGAGATATATGCCCATTAAGCACGAACCTGAGCACTATTACCTGTTGCGGAATCTAATTGGAGCGATTTATCATACACAGGTATACGTACATACGAGATCTGGTAAAAAAAATATAGACTCCCCAGCTCTTGCTGACTAACCATCTTGTGATTAATTGATTTTTTCTCATTTAGTGATATTTCCTCAGGCGGAGATAATGCGGATTTTTTGGTCGTTAGAGCGGATAGCGTGTACGATGCGAATTTTATTTATTTATTATTCCCAAAGCTCGGCACCGAAGGCGAAAAATTCAGCTAAAACTGAAAGACAAGTGTGCTTCAGCATTAATCAAAGTGATCTTTCGGTTTTGGTGGTCTACTGGAAATTATACTTGAACAGATTTGAAAGTCTCGGGGATCAGGCAAAAAAGGCTAGAAGAAGTCTAGTGAGCAGCAGTAGGACCGTACTAATGCGATTCGTTTTGCTCGCGGGTCAATTCGGGTGGGTATCAAAGTGATTTGTGGGTTCAAGACAAAAAGAAGAAATATATAATCAATTCCCCCAACTTGAACGGGGTGTGGCTGTGAAGTGAAAATGATATTTATCAAATTACCGGCGGGCGGCGGAGGGGGGGGGGGGTCTTTTTGGGGACAAATTACAAAATGTCTATATTTTTGTTATGTCATTTAAAATATTGCGAGAAGAACTTTTTTCGTGCGTCAGAATGTGTTAGATAACATATTTGTGAGGCCCCTACGCATTGCTGGGCGGATCACAAGAGTAATGAGGGAGAAATATGATACCCTCATAGACTGGATTTGGTTATTTCCATGGTAATGAAAAAACATGTTAACGAAAAGTTTAAAGAACTCTTCAGATTTAACGATAATTGCTTCTATCATTCATTTCATATCCTTGTCAGTTCGGGTAGAAAGAGTCAGTAACTGAAAATGACAGGTTTCAAATCTTGAGAAAAGGGATGGGCTCAAATTATAGAGATTACCCAAGTGGCTCTCTAAACCAGTCTCTAAGGGGAGAATAACCTCCTTCTTAACTCAATTTCTCCTATTCTCACGGTGTCGAATTGGCTATCTGGTTCCTATATCTTTTTGTATTTCTTTGCCCTTCTCTTAGGCTCTGTTTCTTCTTAGTTTCCTCCACCCTCTCTCTTAGAGCAACAATGAACCTAACTTTGAAGATTTTAAGATGGACTCCTTTAGATCACTCCCGGCAGGCCATTGCCTGAAGGTTTCTAGCTCTGAGGCAAAGTATCAACACATACTTACCTGCCGCCGGCAGGCCGTGGCCCCCAGTCCAGGAAAACTGACAAAAATCTTTTTATATATGGGCATTTATCGTCAGTCCGGGCCTTATGATCTGAACTTTTTTCAGTCTGGGATTTTCAAAGTGATTTTTAAGTGCTCCAAAAGTAATTTGTGGGTTGCGAATTGGGACTCCAGGCCAAAAATCGCTTCACCTTTGTATTTATTTTGAGTAATTTATCCTTTTTCGCCCACCGCTGCCGCCCCACCTGGGCGAAACACTAAAATTGTTAAAGATTCAATTTGTCAGCACTCAAAAATCACTCTGAATACCTGAAATCTTTTGTGGAACGATTTTGGTGTGGAGCCCCAAGCCTAAATATTTACATACATTTTTTTTTATTTGATGTTTGCTTAGAGGCGACCATATAGCCTGGTAAGCAGGCGGTTATATACTCAGGCACGGCTCTGAGGACATGTACCTGATACTGTACCTCTCTGTGGTTGTTGGTGCCTTTGAAACCCTTTTGCCGACGTTCGCGTGAAGCATTTCAGTGATCTTCGATTGCGGCTTTAATTTTGTTTTCCCAGGTCGACGCTGCTAGGAATATTACAAAAGAAATGGATATATGATCGCATATTGTTGCCCAATTCATCACCTTTCAGTTATAGATAGCCAAGGGACGCAATTGCAACTTTACGAACTTGGATAGGACAAAGAAAAAGGGCAATGACCTTGGTGAACATAAAGAATGCCATTAGCATACTTGGTAGATCGGTTCTCGTTCGATTACGAAGGTCAAGCAGCAGTGAACGTGGTTAGTACTTAGTTTGGGGACCACTTTATTAAAACGAAATTCGCATTTGGAAAGGAAAAGGCAATTACATATGGTGAATAATAGTAAAAGCTTTTCAACATCGGATGGCCATCAGCCGCCATGAGTTGTTTATTAAAAAGTTTTTTCTTCTGCTTCTAAAACGCTTTTAAAAGAGCATTAAAAGGAAAATATATGGAACTGGTATGCGAAGGGGAGCACTGCAAACTTTTAAAGAAGTGTTTTGTTAATGCTATTGCAGCACTCCATTTCCAGTTGAATCATTTTAAATGGCAGCTGATCACTTTGTCTAGCTTAGAAAAACAATGACATTTAAAATGAAATCAATCTAAATCATCTGACAGCATCAAAAAATGAATTTCAAAACAGAAATTTATCTTTAGAACAGATTTGCTCGAGGGTCATAAAAATATCAATCCGTAAATAATTTCGGTGGTATAAATAAATTCCAGATAGAACCACCTACACCTATCTATTGCAACAACGTCCACTCACTTCCTGTCGAAATTCCTTTTAAATTTTTAATAAATTTTTTTTAACTAACATTGACCAATGACTAACAATTAGTAAATGTCATGCTTCTAGCAGCACTAAAAATAAGACAAATGGAATGTTACAAGAATTATTTATATTTTTAAAAGCGTGTAACTTTACCTTGTATTCAATGTAAATTTTGTAAACTATTTTACAAAAAAAATAAATAAATAATAAATCCTTCACGCAAATCTTTTTCAAATATATTCACAATGACTTAGATTACAACATTTTGTTATTCTCCAAACATACATGTATATAACTAATCCTCAGTAGGTAGTGTTTTCCTGATTACCTACATAAGACCATGAAGCGAAAATTCTACCTGTATGAAAAAAAAAAATACACGGTGTTAATCTGCAAACAAATTGAGTTTATCGAACGTTTAGGTGCTATTTTTTAGTGGTTGTTGTTTTTGTTTCTTATTTTTTATTTAAAATTTACAGCTTTACTGTATTCGGGAATGTCCATTCAAAAATTGTATTCACAATGAAAAACTCAAATGCAAAACATGTAGGCGACACCTTAACGGCTGCCCCGATGTGATCTTAACTTTGGTGGCTACACTTTGGTCTGGCAATATGTATGTATATGTGGTCATTATAAGTCAATCAACCTTCTCCCAAATATGGAATATGATTTTTGTTTTACGAAACATTCCGAATGCGCGCCTTAAATCATCCCATTTTTGGTTAATGAAACGATATTTTAACATCAGCTACACTTGCTGTCAGGTTTAACCCCATTTTTATGTGCTTCTTGATAAAACGCTACAAAGTGTCAGTAGTCCAATTCGTTATTTTAATATATTATTCAGAAACGACGACGACGAAAAAAACTATGCATAATACGTGAAATGGTTTTTTGATTTATTTATATTTTTCTACCACAACAAAAAAAAATTAGAGTTTTTGTTGGCAAAGTATTTTTTTGAAAATATTCCAAAAGCAACTTTCTAAAATTTAAAAAAAAAACAACGATTTTGCAGTTTTATAATTATTATTTAAAATTCAAAAATCGCGCGCCAAGCGTAACCGCGATAAAGTATTAAGGCTGGCGCCTGTTTTTCATTATTTAATCACTAGCAAAAAGCCGCATGCGTTGCAACGACTTTTAATAAAACAAAATTATGTGTGCATAGTCCGGGGATAAGAAGAAAGGGTTATAATGAAACAAAGAACAAATCTTGGGAGTGAGGGGGCAACCCATATGGTGAACACTGCGGCCAAGTTAGGCCTATTGTGTACGTACCCCACTAGCGGAACAGACTATCGACATTCCGAATAAAGGCAAGAAGGTCTTTAATTGATGAAGGCCGGACTTGGGCAGGGCTCAAGAACTCTCTGATACTCGTTCTTCTTATAGCTTCAACTTTCTCAAGGTTGAGCCTAGCGCAGGTCGCAATGGCATGTATTTCAGTCTGGAAAACAGAGGGCCACGTACCCATTGCAATGGAGACCTTGGAGTTTGGTCCTGCGACACCAGCCCCTGTGCTAAGTTCCATCTTTGACCCGTCAATAAACCAGTGGAGATGTTTTGGATCCCCAGGAAGAATAATTTCCTCCCACTCAGAGCGATCCGGGATAATCGCTCTGAATTTCCTTTGGAACCGCAGTTGACTAACCATATGGTCGGATACGCGGCAGATGGAAATGCTTGGGATATTTTTAAGGATATCCATGTGTCCTTTGACCGTATGAGGCCAGTTGGATGAGATCTGAAGTCTCAGGGCACTTATGGTGGCGGATTTTCATGTGAAGAGATGCAAAGGGGTCAATCCAATGATTGCTTCCATTGCAGCTGTGGGACAGGTCCGCATAGCTCCGGTAATGGAGAGGTAAGCAAGTCGTTGCAGCTTGCTGCACTTGAGGATCGACGTAACCTGTTTAGTCTTGGGCCACCAAACTATAGCAGCATAAGTGACAACAGGTTTAACAATCGTATTTGTGGTGTAAGACCCTATGTCTTACCCAGAAACCTCAGGCACATATGGCCCTTGTGGCTTTGCTGATTGGCCACTAGTGACCAGAGTAACGGGGATAAAACTCCACCTTGAGGGCACCCCGTAATAGCCTTAACACTAATGGTGGAGACACCTAAGGTAGAAGAAATGTCACGATCTGCAAGCATGGCATTTATCCGCTCAATCGTGTGAGGATCCAGATTTCTGAGAGCCAGTGCTCTAGAGATAGAATCATAGCCAGTGTTATGGAAAGCACCTTCGATGTCAAGGATAGAGTTTTCTTCAGGACGCGTGAAGTATACAAGTGTCTCAAAGAGCTGGACTCCAACAAAGCCTCTGGTCCCGACAAAATTCCCCCTATAGTTCTTAAAAAATGTGCCTCACCTTTGGCTAAACCTCTGCGCAAACTTTTTGCACTTTCATACTTCTCCGGAGTTTATCCTGACTCCTGGAAACTGGCTCATGTTCAGCCCATACCGAAAAAAGGTGAAGCTAGTGACCCTACTAACTACCGCCCAATAGCAATTACTTCTATTCTCTCCAAAGTTATGGAGACAATAATAAAAAGGAAGCTTATGGAATATCTCGAATACAACCAAATATTGAACGACAAACAATACGGCTTTAGATCGAAAAGATCTACTGGCGACCCCCTCGTTTGCCTAACGGAGCACCTCAGCCGAAGTATACACCGATTTGGTGAATCTGGTCTGGTTGTTCTGGATATCTCCAAGGCTTTTGACAGAGTATGGCATCCCGCTCTGTTGGCTAAACTCCAAGCTATTGGTATTGACTCTGTTCTGAAGAACTGGATTGAGAGCTTCCTTTCAGGCCGTTCAATCAAGGTAGTATTGGATGGCGTCGAATCCGACCCCCACCACATCTCCGCAGGTGTTCCCCAGGGCTCAATTCTATCACCAGCTCTCTTCCTAGTTTTTATAAATGACCTGCTCTCAGTCCCCTCCAACTCACTCCACAGCTTTGTTGATGACGGTACTCTACGTTACTCCTATGGTTTTGATAATGTAACACAAGCGCGTGCCAGACCTTGTCTACATCATCGCCAACTGTTGTCCAATTCAATCAACTGGGACATCGAACGAATTCTTGATTGGGGCCACAAGAACCGTGTCGAATTTAATGCGTCAAAAACCAAGTACTGTCTCATTTCCAATAAAACTTGCACGGAATCGCTTTCTATTTCAGTGGACAACAAGACCGTAACGGCAGAACCCTCTCTAAACATCCTAGGCGTAACATTAGCTGAAGATCTGCGCTGGAATAACCACATATTCCAAAGTGCTAAACAAGCATCCCAGTGTCTAGGATTCCTCAAAAGGTGCAAATTTCTCCTTCAGCCGTCTGCCAGGGCTATAATTTACAAGTCCTACATTCGTCCCCGTCTTGAATACAACTCGTATATCTGGGCCGGGGCCCCAAGAACCATCTTAGCTTGGCTGGACAAGGTGCAAAACCGCGCTCTCAAACTTATTGGTGACAGCGCCATTTGCTCTTCAATTGACTCATTAAGCCACCGTAGGAATGTAGCAGCTCTTGCAAAATTTTATCGCTTTTTTCATAATGATTGCTCCACTGAAATAAGTAACCTCATGCCTCCACGGCAACATTTTTCCCGCAACACAAGACTTGCCCGCTCGGCTCACCCTCACAGTTTACAGCCCTTATCTTCGCGTACACTCCGATCTAGAAATTCGTTTATAACAAGAACCACTCGTCTGTGGAACAACCTTCCAAAGACAGTATTCCCGAACTCATACAACATCCAAGAGTTCAAACGCAAGGTTCATCGCCACTTTCTGCAACACCCCCTTGACTCCCCCTAACCTATTATGTCCTTCTCTCTATCTTTCGAGCTAAGCTTACTACTGGACATTGCACCATGACCTAAACGACATGACGTACTAGTAGTACAAAGGGTGACACCTGAGCTTAGACTATCACATAAAAAAAAAAAGGAACGCGCATAGGGCAGTTTCTTTAGCAAGGAAGGCTTTTTTGATTTTACTGACCAGGTGGTGTAAAGCAACCTCTGCTGATTTACCCTTAGAGTAAGTAAAAATATGTTACCTGCAATCTTTTTTTAAAATTCGAGGTTAATCCACCCCTATCGGAAAACTTTTGTACAACGTGCACAACAGATACCTAGCCAATTATATTCAGAATATGTCTTGTGCGCGTAGATTTTGACGTTCCCAGATAATTGGCACCTTGAACTTGCCCCATGTTGAACATAGCTTGAGACGGAGATTGCCAACATTTTAAGGCGATACTACTGATTTGACCCTAAAAAGGGCAGTTGCTGCTTCCTGTTTCGTCGTGTTTCGTCGTTTCTGGTCATACCACCCGCAAAATAGATTGTCGAACAGTACAATAGAAAAAAATAGATTGTCGAACAGTACAAAGGGGCATTCCCTAAGCCTCTAGTCTATCACATAAAAAAAACCTGCCTAGTTTTTTAAACTAATTTTTCGTTTTCTACTTTTTATTTCATTATATGTCTTCTGCTATATTGTGGTGACCGGATATTTAAAATTAGTTTTCCCGACTCCTGTATTATATTCATCATACACTTCTATTTTGGTATCCATACCAAGAGGGTTGTAGAAAAAAGTAGTATTGTATTGTGTTGGCTGCCATTTTGTTTTGGCCACCATTTTGAATTTGGAATGACATCAAACAGAAAGTTATATTATACTTATCATTCCCTTTCATTTGATACCCATGTCGGCAGCCGGCAAGCACAATTGCGGAATTCGGTCGCCATCTTGAAACGGCCATCTTGATTTTTTTTACAAAAAGGTCAGATTGAATTGTCACGTGAACTGTATCTGTGTGCAAAATTGGAAGCTGATCAGTTATATGGAAGTGGGTCAAAATCAATTTTCAAGATTTGTCTACATACATGCTTCCAGACATACAGGTAGAGCTAATATATAGTGTATATAAATAGCCTAAAACATGCCCGCCAAAATACTGAATCTTCCAGTGAAAGTCCCATTCCAATCGGATTAGCCGTTTCCGAGATTAGCCCGAACAAACGGACATACAGACATACACACATACAGAAATACAGCCATACAGACATAGACATACAGACAGACAAAAATTTTAAATATGCGTGATTTCGTTTTAAAACCATGTAAATAACCATATGAAATTAAAAAAACACAGTTATTTTGAAATCACAGACAGGCACTCCAATTAAATTTATATAGATTCAAAAATCGCGCGCCAAGCGTAACCGGCGATAAAGTATTAAGGCTGGCGCCTGTTTTTCATTATTTAATCATAACAATAAATGAAAAAGGTAAACAACAACAACAAAAAGAAACAAAGGTGAAACATCAACAAGTCCAACCAGCATTTATCCAGTTGCACATGCGCATTTGCATATTAGCTTCATAGCACAGAAACTAAGGAGGATATTGTCACCTACAATCAGTCTCTGACGACAGACAGATTCGTTACGAATGATTTCATGGCGATGTAAGCGCGCCCATAACTCACCAGCATGCCAATACCAAACTGGGAGTCAGCTCTTATGATTTATTGTATCCAGTTTTACTTTTATCCTTTACATATCGTCCATAAAAAGCAGCGCGCACCCCCGAGCGTCTCTTTTGCCCATGCATAATATTCATTTACCTGGCCGGAAACTATATAATCGCACACACACGCGCGTGTATATGTGTTTTGTTCTACCATCATCCTTGCAATTTATTCACTCTAGGCATCGCGGATCTCAGGTGGATATTTCAATTAGATAACATAGAAAGCATGACTTTAGGGGGCTACTGATAAATTCCTAACTATGACAAGACAATGCAACAGTAGCGATTCTTGCTTGTATGCATCGACAATACACAAAAGAATGACTACCTTTTCGGAGGTGGTATCCACAAGATACCGATCAACAAGCTCCACAAGAACAACTTCCCATGGGCACCTCCGCGAAGTCTACCTATGCACTACTATATCGTCGCTGTTATTTTCTTACTAATTACCTTTAATTATTAATTAAGTGTTCAATTTTGCAATTTCTGTTCAATTTCACCCCGAATGGGGCCACTCCGTCCAACCACCCAGATTACGGAGTCCCCGGGCCAGATTCTTGATTATGCGTGCTCCAAGAATCGCATGGCCACGCTGAAATTAATATCACAGACCAGCATCGGTGGGTCCATTACTGTGGATTCAATCACACCTGAAATTGATTTGTTGTTGTTGTTGTTGTTTTTTTGTTTAGACTTAAAGAAAAGTGGCGTCGATTCGCGTAAAGAGCTTAGCGGTCGACCACTTACTAATTGGTAACTATAGAGTGTTGCAACTATTAACTGTGAGGTCGATCTGGTTAATTAAGTGAGAAATGTGCAGAAAAAAAACAAACAAACCGGGTCTTGCTAGTGGATGTATTAATTACAATCTCTGTTCACGATCGTGATTTATTTTAAAAGATAATTTTAAGGAGATGATATCAAGTTACGATTATAGTTTGATGTACGGTCTGGATACTAACAGGAGGTAAATTGTAAGGAGAAGGTGAGTGCCGAGTGGGGTAAAGTGAATCATTTAGAAATCTGCACGAACCATTGCTATCTATATTTTCAACATCATACTAGAACCCCCTGTGAGTCTTAACCTCCTTAACAATCTTCTTCCAACAAGTCTTGGATCTTGCTTTTCTAGTTAGTAATCCTAATTGTGCATAAGTAAATTTCTATGACGTCTTTATATCTTCTCTTCTTAGGTCTTCCTTGTGGCCTTCTTCACCGTGGCCGTTGGGGAAATATGATTTTGGGGACCCTTCTTCAGACAGGTAAAGTGTAAGCTTAAGTGCCACCCTTTATACTGTCAGCCTGTAATAGTCCAAAGTTTGGTGGTAAGCTTAACTCGAAGGATACAAAAAGGATGATTGTTTAAAGGTAGACTGGAGGATGCGTGATGAGGAGGTAGTGGAGTTTCCGTCCGAACTATTCGATGTGATTTTTAAGCAGTCGGATGAGTCACCATGAAGCCATCGGGGTTAGCGGGAGACAGCCTCGTTGGGATGTTGTGCTTCCTAAAACAAGTGTATCCTGCTACCCAGTCGACAAAGGCTGTGACCCCGCAGTACTAGATTACCGAGTGAACAAGGAGGTTTATGCCTAATCTCCAATGAGAAAGCCAACCACGAACCAACCACGTACCAGTAGGCTGAATTAGCTGACAAAATGTGTTCACACACATTTCTATCACTGTAGATGTGAATTGTCAGAAACGTCTGTTTTGGTATTATTATTACTAGATTCGACTTTTCTGTTGTCATATTTTTTGGCGGGATATTGCAAATACAATTTAACGTCATTTATGCATTGATTTTGATTGATTTTTGACATTTTTTTTACTAAATTGCCCGCTGAATTTCATCTGGCAACTCAAATGGTTTAACTAACACATACGAAAAGTTAACCCATGTCGACCAAAACACGAGCGAGACGGATAATTCAATTTGCAATGGGAAGGAATAGGAAGCAGCATTTTGGTTGGTTGGTTCGTGGTTGGTTTTGCCATTGGAGATTAGGCATTACTGTCCGATTGGTGAAGATCCGACCTAAGCGAAACTTTTGTACCCTGTTATTATCCTGTTAAACCGACAGGATGCCTTATTATGTCAGGTTTGAGTTGAGTCGAGTTGTTCTGTTGACTAAACTCCAAGCTACTGGTATCTACCTAGTTCTAATGAACTGGATTGAGAGTTTACTTTCTTTGTTTTCTATAAAGGCATCCATCCATTGCATCTAAATCTCACACCATCCCGACTAGCGTTTTGAGGCAGTGTAGATAAGGCCCCAATGAGGCTAGCCGCACTGCCTCATGTGGGTCCCATGTGGATTTACCTATTGGGTCTACATGGGGCATCTAACACATAGCCCCATAAAGAATGCCCCACGAGGCGCCCTGGGGAAAACTGATTGCTACCCAATCCCGAGTGTAAGAGGAGACTGAAAAATTTGAGTATGTGAGTAATAATTTCGTGGATACGTGAATAATAACTGCGATAGTATCGAAAGCCTTATATTCTTAAACTCAAGTGTCGTTTTACCAAAAGGTCCCCCAACTTAGTACTAATCAGGTACATTGCTGCTTGACCTTTGCAAACAAACGAGAACCGG
Source organism: Thereva unica (assembly GCA_949987705.1). Taxonomy (NCBI): domain Eukaryota; kingdom Metazoa; phylum Arthropoda; class Insecta; order Diptera; family Therevidae; genus Thereva; species Thereva unica. Next base: position 4,716,880 of record OX465285.1, read on the forward strand.
TTTATTGAGAATGCCAAATGAGAACTTTCACGGTAACCAACATTCTTGCCTGAAGTATGAAGCAAGGCAGCAACAAAAACTAAAGCTTAGAATAAGTGAAGCTAAAAGATTAAGGGTAACTCCATTTCATTTGTAATAAGTTTTGCCTTATAGCTACGTTTTGAGAAACTAATAGGGCATACCTCACTTCAGTATTGCTGATTTTTATTTGTGTGGTGCTCATGAGGAGTCTAAGTGGAAACCTGTCTTTCGACATGCCTCTCATTTGTCATATGAGGAACACACGCTGGGTGAGGCATGCCCACTCTAAATTCTAGTAGAGATGTTTTGCTGGTGATCCCCAAAGGTCAATTCAATTATCTGCTCTTTTCCTGATCATAATAAATCATCGGCTTTAAGTCTCCTCCGAGACACTTCACAGTTTCGCCAAGGATGGTATTTTTAGTTACTATAATCCGAATCTGGCCCTGGTCTATTCGCTCCTGATTCTTTATTTTATTTATTTTTCAGCAAGAGTTAACCCTTCTAGCACAGAAGGCGCACTTTTCAGCTAAGCATGAAAATCTATATATACATACACATACATACATATATATACATATATATACACATTAGGGTGGAGTGAAAAAACTGTTTTTTTTACAACGGCTAGGGCATACCTGCAGAAAGTTGTCATTTTAGCTTACAAATGAAGACTAAAAATATTATTCACCTCATTGCATGTTAAGAGGTGCCCCAGATGGTATAAAGATTTAAAAAAAATTACAAAATCAGCCTTTTGCCCACCTCGAAGATTGGTTTTTTTATTTATGTTGTAGTCAAAATAAACATTACAATTCTTAATTTTGGCTCTTTTTAAACACAAACAAAACTATAACGCAAGTTTTAGAACAAAACTTATCATGCAAACTACAAACAAGATATTTTTTACCATTTTTACAAATTTTAAGAAAACCTCATATTTATGTATAAATGCGGGAATGCGGGAGTGCGGGAATGCGGGAGTGCGGGAGTGCGGGAATGCGGGAGTGCGGGAATGCGGGAATGCGGGAATGCGGGAGTGCGGGAATGCGGGAGTGCGGGAGTGCGGGAATGCGGGAGTGCGGGAATGCGGGAGTGCGGGAATGCGGGAGTGCGGGAATGCGGGAGTGCGGGAATGCGGGAGTGCGGGAATGCGGGAATGCGGGAGTGCGGGAATGCGGGAGTGCGGGAGTGCGGGAGTGCGGGAATGCGGGAGTGCGGGAGTGCGGGAATGCGGGAGTGCGGGAATGCGGGAGTGCGGGAGTGCGGGAATGCGGGAGTGCGGGAGTGCGGGAATGCGGGAGTGCGGGAATGCGGGAATGCGGGAGTGCGGGAATGCGGGAGTGCGGGAATGCGGGAGTGCGGGAATGCGGGAGTGCGGGAGTGCGGGAATGCGGGAGTGCGGGAGTGCGGGAATGCGGGAGTGCGGGAATGCGGGAGTGCGGGAATGCGGGAGTGCGGGAATGCGGGAATGCGGGAGTGCGGGAAAGCGGGAGTGCGGGAATGCGGGAGTGCGGGAATGCGGGAGTGCGGGAATGCGGGAGTGCGGGAATGCGGGAATGCGGGAGTGCGGGAGTGCGGGAATGCGGGAGTGCGGGAATGCGGGAGTGCGGGAATGCGGGAGTGCGGGAATGCGGGAGTGCGGGAATGCGGGAATGCGGGAGTGCGGGAGTGCGGGAATGCGGGAATGCGGGAGTGCGGGAATGCGGGAGTGCGGGAATGCGGGAATGCGGGAGTGCGGGAATGCGGGAATGCGGGAGTGCGGGAGTGCGGGAATGCGGGAATGCGGGAGTGCGGGAATGCGGGAATGCGGGAGTGCGGGAATGCGGGAGTGCGGGAATGCGGGAATGCGGGAGTGCGAGAATGCGGGAGTGCGGGAATGCGGGAGTGCGGGAGTGCGGGAATGCGGGAGTGCGGGAATGCGGGAGTGCGGGAATGCGGGAATGCGGGAGTGCGGGAATGCGGGAATGCGGGAATGCGGGAATGCGGGAGTGCGGGAATGCGGGAGTGCGGGAGTGCGGGAATGCGGGAATGCGGGAGTGCGGGAGTGCGGGAATGCGGGAGTGCGGGAATGCGGGAGTGCGGGAGTGCGGGAATGCGGGAGTGCGGGAATGCGGGAGTGCGGGAATGCGGGAATGCGGGAATGCGGGAATGCGGGAGTGCGGGAGTGCGGGAATGCGGGAGTGCGGGAATGCGGGAGTGCGGGAGTGCTGGAATGCGGGAGTGCGGGAATGCGGGAGTGCGGGAGTGCGGGAATGCGGGAGTGCGGGAATGCGGGAATGCGGGAGTGCGGGAATGCGGGAATGCGGGAATGCGGGAGTGCGGGAATGCGGGAATGCGGGAGTGCGGGAATGCGGGAATGCGGGAGTGCGGGAATGCGGGAGTGCGGGAATGCGGGAGTGCGGGAGTGCGGGAATGCGGGAATGCGGGAGTGCGGGAATGCGGGAATGCGGGAGTGCGGGAATGCGGGAGTGCGGGAATGCGGGAGTGCGGGAGTGCGGGAATGCGGGAGTGCGGGAATGCGGGAGTGCGGGAATGCGGGAATGCGGGAGTGCGGGAATGCGGGAATGCGGGAGTGCGGGAATGCGGGAGTGCGGGAGTGCGGGAATGCGGGAATGCGGGAGTGCGGGAATGCGGGAGTGCGGGAATGCGGGAATGCGGGAGTGCGGGAATGCGGGAGTGCGGGAATGCGGGAGTGCGGGAATGCGGGAGTGCGGGAGTGCGGGAATGCGGGAATGCGGGAGTGCGGGAGTGCGGGAATGCGGGAGTGCGGGAATGCGGGAATGCGGGAGTGCGGGAATGCGGGAGTGCGGGAATGCGGGAGTGCGGGAGTGCGGGAATGCGGGAGTGCGGGAATGCGGGAATGCGGGAGTGCGGGAATGCGGGAGTGCGGGAGTGCGGGAATGCGGGAGTGCGGGAGTGCGGGAATGCGGGAGTGCGGGAATGCGGGAGTGCGGGAATGCGGGAGTGCGGGAATGCGGGAATGCGGGAATGCGGGAGTGCGGGAATGCGGGAGTGCGGGAATGCGGGAATGCGGGAGTGCGGGAGTGCGGGAATGCGGGAGTGCGGGAATGCGGGAATGCGGGAGTGCGGGAGTGCGGGAATGCGGGAGTGCGGGAATGCGGGAGTGCGGGAATGCGGGAGTGCGGGAATGCGGGAATGCGGGAGTGCGGGAGTGCGGGAATGCGGGAATGCGGGAGTGCGGGAATGCGGGAGTGCGGGAATGCGGGAGTGCGGGAATGCGGGAGTGCGGGAATGCGGGAATGCGGGAGTGCGGGAATGCGGGAGTGCGGGAATGCGGGAGTGCGGGAATGCGGGAGTGCGGGAATGCGGGAATGCGGGAGTGCGGGAATGCGGGAGTGCGGGAGTGCGGGAGTGCGGGAATGCGGGAGTGCGGGAATGCGGGAGTGCGGGAATGCGGGAATGCGGGAGTGCGGGAGTGCGGGAATGCGGGAGTGCGGGAATGCGGGAATGCGGGAGATAATGGAATGGGAGAGCTTGTCGAATGCCTTACTAAAATCAGTGTAAACACAATCAGTTTGACTACCGGAAACGAAGCCTTCGACAGCATGAGCAGTGAACTTAAGAAGATTGGTGGTGGTGGAACGAGCTGCAAGAAAACCATGTTGATTCGTTGAGATCAGCCTCTTGCAGATAGGAGCGAGTGTGGAATAGATAATTGATTCAAAAAGTTTCGATATAGCAGACAACTTAGCAACAGGCCTATAATTCGATATTTCACTCTTGCAGCCACTTTTGTGAATAGGAATTATGAACGAATTCTTCCACAAAGTGGGGAAGTACCCTTTATCCAGGGATTTTAGAAAAAGGATTTTCAGTGGAGACTGGAGAACCTCCACACAGGCCTTAAGGACAGCAGGAGGAATACCGTCGGGGCCAGGAGTAAAGTCAAATGGAAGATCGTCAATATGTTTCACGATATCGGCAATGGTAATTGAGAGAGGTAAAAAATGAGCCTCTCGGTTGGGGATAATGTGGCGAAAATTATTGTCGTCAGGCTGAAAGTCTGCAGATGAGAAAGATTGATGAAAGAATGACGCAAACATGTTGCAAATCGCGGGCGAGTCACAGCTAGACCAGTTCTTGTGCTGCATAGTATTAGGGTAATTATCAACTTTTTTCTTCGGGTTGATAAATTTGAAGAAGTTTCTGGAATCAGTAAATACTTTATTACTCATACTGCTGAGATATTCACGATACAGAGTAAAAGAGAGAGAACGAAATTGGTTATAGCAAATGATAAATGAATTGAGACTCGGAGAGTCCTTTCTCTTTAAATAAGTTTTCCAGAGCCTATTCTTTCGATTTTTCAAATGCTTGAGTTCACTATTGAACCAAGGAGGAGAAGAACTGGCTAATTTTTGAGGCTCGTAGGGAACGCAAGAAACGAGGGCTTCGTATAGTACGCCATAAAACCGTGCTACATCGACATCCAACTCGTTTGCGGAAAGTAAGTTGTTGAAATCAACCATGGCAAGTTTAGATGACAGCTCATTAAAGTTAGCCTTTTTAAAGTTAAAGGAATAGGTTACCCCCTCCGGATAAGGAGTATTAACTGAATTGAAACAGTAATTGAGCAAGATAGGAGGGTGGTAATTGTCAACTGTGGACATGACTATTGGACTGGGTTCAACAGTCATGTTGACTGAGTCAGTAAAGAATATAAGATCCAACTGCCTTCCTAATACATTAGTCACACCGCTCATTTGACTCAAGCCAAGTGAAAATAAGGAATCGAGAAAACACGATTCCTTAGAATTAAGGCAGCCTTCAGGAAGGTAGTTATCGTCATCATCAACATATACCCACTGGATATTGGGTAAATTAAAATCGCCTAGAAGAAGTAGCTCATCATTAGTGTTCATCAAGGTCAGAATGTGGTCAACACAAAAGATGAGAATATCATAGAGGTTATTACCTCCATCGTCAAGTGTGCTTAACATATCTGGTGGGATATAGCAGCACAGCAGGAAGAGATTCATTTTAGAAAGGGAGATTTTAAGAGCAACAAGCTCGACGTCAAGGTGGTTAGAGAAGCTAGGAAGCGAAATTGGGGTGCAATTAAGATGGCTTCTACAAGCAACAAGTACGCCACCCCCACGAGCTTCCGAGTCAGTATAACGGTCCCTCCGAAAGATTTGGTAGGAGGAATCGAAAAGTTCAGCATTGAGAATGCCCACATGGAGCCAGGTTTCAGTGAATGCTATGACATCTAGGCCACTAGCAATCGTTGCCTGAAGGATATCTTTAGTTTTAGACCTGGCCCCCCTTATATTCTGGTAGTAGAGGGAAAGCGTCTCGAGTTTTTTGATATCAGTGTAGCACCCGAAGTTGAAATTGAAGCGTTTGCATGATGAGATCTATTACGAGTACGTGGAACGAAACGCTTGGTAAGAGCCCCAGCGGGCCAGAAACCCGGGTCTAAGAGAATCTCGGCGGTAGTAGGCGGTGCAGACAAAAAAAAGATGAAACTGGCTTGGAGACCTTGCTAACCTTTCTACAGCGAACTGTTCCGGGGTCTATAGATTTTTTCCTCAGATATTCACAGATAGACTCCGTCTTAGTCTCCGGAGAGAATCTCGAGATGAAAATATTTAGAGGCCTAGGAACCGTAACAAGAGAAGTGTTAGGCTCAAGAGGTACTATAACTTCGGCAACCGGTGGACCATCCACTATCAGAGGCGGAGGGGCTGCTACCAAGACTGGCATAGAGGACGACTCAGTCCCTGAAACTTCCGCGACCGAAGGACCTCCCACCACTAGTGGCGAGGAGGATGATACAGAGACCGGCTTTAACTTCAGCTCTGTAGATGGAACGCGGGACGAGGACCTCAAGCTGACACTATTGCCAATGGTGGCTTGGCGATTGCGACTATTATTATTTTTAATTTTTAGATTTTTGCGACGCGGCTTACATCCTAAGTCAATATCATCCAGGTTGGCACCCCTAGACTCTGGGCGTCCTGATCTCCTGTGAAAATCTGATTCGTTATTGTTTTACCTGAAGCCACATTGACATTGCCCTATGATGTTTCTAGCGTATAGGGCCATCCTGTTAATTGCGGTACTCAATAACGTTATACCCCGATAATTGATGGACACTGTAATATCTCCTTCGTTATGTACTTACCAGACACAGGTTGCCTTTTTTCCAGTTTTATGGCATCGCTTTCAAATTGAACCAGCTCCGCGGGCAAGCAATCTGCACCCAAAGCCTTGTTGATTTTGAGCTGGTTTATGACTCTGTTAACTTCTTTTAAGGATTATCATCAGATATTGGTAGAGATTCCAGTTCGTTCGTGAGCTCGCCATTTGGCAATTCATGAAAATTTTCATCCCATCTCACCAAGATGCCTTCAGGAGCATGTGGTCAGATTCCCCACTTCGTTCTTGCAGTATGTGCAGCATTGTGTGAATTGTATCATACCATTGAGTCTTCTCTAGAACTTCCGCGCTTTGTGTGTTCTACGCTCTCTGTACTCTCGCAAACAATATTTTTCTCCCAAGTTCCTTTTTTCGTCTGTTTCTTTTTTTCTCTCTTTTCTTCTTTTCTGAGCTCTTTGTATTTATCTACGCATGTCCGTGTATTCTGAGAGTGGACAATGCCCAAAACAGCATGGACAAGGTTCAAAACAGTATCATCAAACTTTTAGCTGCTCAAGCTTCTTTTCTTGCGGAATGACCGATAACTTCGATCTCCAAAGCTAGCTGAAATGGAAAACTCCACGTACTGCAATAGGCCACCAAGAGTGATTTTATTGTAGGCTCAAAAAAAAGGCAAAAAAGGTGGAAGACACAAAAAATAGAAAAAATTAAAATTATTTTTTAGTCTTCGTTTTCTAATCCATTATATTGAAAATAAAAGGTTAAAAACCATCGTTCAGTCTTGATATATTTTTGTGCCGTGAATAATGTTCAATACGCATTTAAGTAAGAATTGTTTGCCTCTTATGGGAGGAAGAACGGATTCGAGACTCTATCTACAACCAAACCTACAAAATCTGTGAGTAGTATAGTTATGTCGGTTCTGCCACCAGTGACGTCATTGATGTGGATGTGAGATTCGATTGAAGCTTGGGTTTTGGTTTATACTTGGGTTGAAGCTTGAGTGTGAATTTTATTCTGGACAACAACCTTTGTGTTTGGCTGAGCTTAAAAGTCTACGATGAGCTTTAATATGGGAAGATGAGCTTACGGTGAACTTTAACATTGTGGAGACCGCGCGCAATGAATCAATAATTTTCGATTACTGATTCAAAATATGTATACGAAAAAAACTAATCTTCGTTGTTTTATTTTTAGTTTAATTCATTTCACGCTTATTGGATAATTATTTTATGCAAACCACACTCGCTTGTGCTTAGTCTTAATATATGTAATTACAACTCTCCTAAGAAAAACTAGGAAGTTAAATGGATTCACGTGAAAGGTGCCAACAAGTTTATAGTAATTTAATACCTATAAATCAAGGCATCGTCGTGTCCCATAACTTTATAAATTACATGTCTCGTTAGGTAAAGGCTATTCCAAGACTTTTCCTTAATATCATCAATATTCCTCAAATTTATTTTAAACAGACACAAATTAATGAAAGTTTTATTTAGGAAAAAAAACATTTGATATTGCATAAAATTTCGCAATAAACCCAACGATATCATAAATCTCCTGCTACACAGTATGACTTACAAACTAGGAAAACTTTCAAGCCTCAAAAATGTCGAGCTCCTTTTACTTGTGAAAAATTATGCTATAAGGTCAGCACTATTTTGACACTAAAAATAAACAACAATGAAGCAGAGTAAAAAAACGAGCCTCGGCATAGTGCTCGCATTAATTATTTCATAAACACTCGTCTGGACAATCAACCACCACACCATTCCGGTTCACTCTATACGAGTTTTATCCGATTATCCAACGTAAAATATATAATAAAAAAGAAAAACGCGACCGCGTAGAGTAAAAGGCGTTCAGACGACGACGACGGTGTATTAAACCAGTTAACAGTCCGACATCCATCAAGAAAAAAGATATAACAAAAAAAAATGAGAGAAACAGAATGAAACTGGACAAGGTACTGCCAAAATGACCTTTCGCGCATGCGCAACACCGATTCCATAATAATTTTATACTTCTAAAAATTCAAGTCTTATGGTCCGGTCATAATTTTTGTGTTCTCGCGTTCTTTCTCCAGACTATAATAAAAATAAGCACGTCCATTAGAATTCTAGCTTTGAGGCAGACCCGCGAGATTTTCGGGACATGTTTGGTGGATTTCGAGAAAATATACAAAATTCGGGCCTCAAAGGTCGCCAGTGACTCTAAAGTCTACAGCAAGTACGAGATTGCAGCAATGGGTTGAGACATTCTCATGTACCTTTTAAACTGCGGACTGTCGCGTCCCGGCAATCTTGCAATTTCTTAAAGGAAAGACCTGAAGTGTATTTCTGTTCTTTTTTGTGTTGTTGATTTATATCAAGGCCACCTTTACTGCAGGTAATTGCCCCAGGTACTTGGCGGTGCGCGGCCCCCTTTTTTATATCCAAACTTAAGGCCCCCATACACGGTCCAATTGGTTGTACAGCGAAGTGCGGTTGTACAACCAAAACTATCGATTGTGGGCCGGTCGGCCGATCAAAATACATTACGCTTATAGGTTTGATGAAAATCTGGTTGTACAGCCAATTTGACCGTGTATGGGGGCCTTTACGATCGTTTTTTGTTTGCCGAGACCCGAGATTAAACCCAAGTGATACTCAGAGTCACAGCTGTCAGGAGGGAAGGAGCATAAAGGTAAAGATGGTGACATCGATCAAATTTTGAAATCAATTGAATGAAAAATTCATAAAGTCACCAGTCTCTCACCAGATTGGCCCCGAAACCCCCGGAAGATAGTGCCGGAGCTAGAAAGCGCGCAGCCGCAGCTGCTCAAGATGAAAACTGGCAGAAAAATGAAATTTACGACTGGATGCTGCAGTCGCTGAAATGGTCGCTGTAACGCGCCTGGATTAGCAGACAATTCGGAGTGTTCAATGCATGGATGGACTTGGATTATTAGAAAACTTTGCCAATTTCTAAAATTATCGCAAAAAAGTTTAATTCGATTCTCGATTAGCTGCAAATTGGATACTCCGCCAGTGAAAGTGAACTCTCACCTTGACGCTTGATGATGAAATTAAAATTAGACGTTAGTGGAGTTTTGCGCGGATTTCATTTGGCGTTAAATTGCAGTTTTAAAAGCACTCATCAAGTGGTGGTCAGTCATCAGCGTCACGGGAGCTGCACGAGCTTATGAAACAGGTACGTGCCACAACTGCTTTGATCGTTCTGACCAGTGGAAGAAGTGCGATCGTACTCTCAGCAAGGTCAGGGCTGGGTTTGGTTTTCTTTGCGCCCGGTGCAGTATGCCATATTGCGCCCCATCAAGTGTGAATTTTTTGATTTTAAACACTCTAAGGAGTTATAAAAAATGAAGCCACAGGAAAGCCTTTTCAATTTTTGTTTTCAAAGTTTTAGTTCTTTTTTAAAATATTAATTTCTAAAATTGCGCCCGGTGCAAGTGCACCATTCGCACCTATGAAAATGCAGTCCCTGAACTAAGTAGCCACTAGTAACTTTTTTATATAGGGGCCACATGCTACTATGCTCGGAGCATACCCTTAAAAGGCAGTATGTATATGCCATAGAGTCGAGGGCGGCATGGTAGTGGGTAGTTGATCACTGGCGTGAACGATCACTTCTCGGCATCGGGGGCGCTTAGTTGTGTTAATGCCTTATGATAATATGCAAAGTCTGTCAGAATAAACCTTTTCTTTCATTCCATTCTCAAAGGATCTCTACGGGTCAATTGAAAATAAATAGGAAATGACGTATTAGAGAGCTAAGATGCGTCAGCTCAGAGCTGGAGTAGGAGCTCTGTGGAGATACCTCATCGAGCATGGAGGCTTCAGGCACGAGGGAGAGCTGAAAGAAAATTCCTTAGCTGATCGAAGGCAGGACGATAGTCAGAAACAGGGGGTAGTGGGTCCTTGGAGTTATTAAAGAGGTGGAAGCACCATAGCCACCAACAACTCTATGCCGCTAAGTCCCTGCTGTGCAGGCCAAACGAGCGGTCAGACAGCTTTCCAGGAAAACAGAAACCACAAAAGGGAAAGACCGAGGAGGCGGCTGGGATCGCCATGTGGTCTTCTACCGCGATCTTACATGTGGTCTCTAAATGGTAAGGGCCAACTTCCTTGAGGACAAACGATTAGAGAAGCAATTTCCAAATCCACACTAACTAAAATAGACAAAAGTCTTAAGGATGACTGTTCTATTCATTTCTTTGGAGTAAAGATGATGGGGTTGTCGAACGGAGCTCACCTATGCTAACCAATTAACCAGCATAATCCAAGTACGCCCTGGAGTCGAGCTATGCCTTTGGGAGAATGTGAACTGAGCCTACTAAGGGCCGATGGATACTCATAGAGTAATACTAAATGTGGAGAAGTGCGGGAACTTGCAGAAGTGAGCTACTACCTGAATGAGAATGGAGGTTATAGGGCATATTTTCAACGCTTTAGATTGAAGGATTCACAGTTCTGCACGAAATGCACGGACGATCAAGAGGACACACAGCATGACTTCTTTAAAAGCTAAAGTTTTGGGGAGAACATGACTGTGCTCGAAACAACGGCCGAAGTGCAGTTAGCACCAGAGAACATTATGAGCCAGCTAATGAGGTCAGGAGGAAGAGTGAGGAATGGTAGTGGTGGCACTGAAGGTCATTCACCAGAAGCATGAGCAATATGAAGCCCAAAGATACAGAGGAAGGCAAAGAAAGGACCCCAGCATTGTCTTCGGCTTTTAGCATGGGCCTTAGACAAGCTGCTAGATCAATGTAAGATTCTCACTACTCTCTCGTTAAAAAGGACTGAGGGAGGGAGGGCCGAAAGTGAGCTGGGACGTCACATGGTGTTCATTCTTCGTGAGGAGTGCTAGAACCTCTTGCGCTGAGTATTAACGGGAGATCATTGAAGCAACTGCAAGATCAGGTAAGGGATGTTATCTGATCTTGCAGTTGCTTCAACGATTTCTCATCAATACTCAGAGTAAGAGGCTCTCGATCGAATTAGAGTAACAGACATCTGCTGGAACAAGAAAGTGTCTACTGGCTTACAATAGCTAGAGGTATGGCAAAAACCTTGGTAGCGCTGCTTCAGTAGTCCTGTGTTGGCTACTAGGGATTCAAGTTGTCGATGTGGCTCTGCAATAAGAGTCATGGAGAAGTAATGGTAATATACCTATATCCTTTATAGCTTCTTCCCTCTAACAGACAATATATCTTGAGATCTGGCAGGGATGAAGATGAAGATCAATATAAGAGGATGCTGGACAATGGACAATCTATGCTCAGCATACCGCTGCCTTCACGGAGTAACAATTTTCCAAGGAATTGAAGGAAGACAGTAGATCATTTCAAGAAATTCGTTCATAGGAAGTGCTTCGATTTGGATGAATGGGGCATCGTTGGGAAGGGCTCGCTTCCCGAACTCAGACCTATTGAGTTTGCCAAAAAATACCAAGGAATTCGGGAGTTATGCCCTATTTTATGAATTCCCAATTATCTCGGGAAATATTGGTCAGCCCGGGGTGGGATTGAATTCACAGACTCCCTGGGAGGTCCCTAACAATTTCCCATTCAAAAAAGAGTTGCTCTAGAAATTTTCCAAAACCGGAAATTATGAAAATTTGGGCGTATTAGAGAAGATGTCAGGGCTGTAGTTGGCTTGATAGCTGGAAGCTGAGTCCTACTTAACAACTTATACGTTCAAGTTCTCTGCCATTTTCTTACGATAGCGAGAAGTAGTGTCTCGTTGGTCGGTGTGGCCTTGAGCAGGGCCGGCGTTTAACTTTTTTACGCCCGGTGCAGTATGCCTATTTTTTGATCGCAATGGAAAAAGACCCAAACACTCTCTGGAGTTCCTTTATTATATGAAAATGAAGGCACGGGAACACCTTTTCACTTTTTTTTTTTCTGAAATTGCGCCTGGTACAAATGCTCCAATTGCGCCTATGCAAGCGCCACTCTGCCTTTACCTACGATCTTATGCTTTAACTTCACCAATACTCTCTCGCTAATGCTGTTTAATGCTCCATGATTTCTTCACTTTTCGCTTGCCTTAATATTTCCAGTACAATCCTGGGCTTCGAAATTGGTCAATACTATATACTCGAATCTCCATATACCTTCATATTTCAAGGCAGGGTGATCACTGCACTGCATGTATTAGTTTCCACTGTAGAATTTTACATAGAAAAAAAAACAGTCCTCTTAACAGCCTTCCGCGACATAGAAGGCACTTTCAACAACTTCAAAATGGAGGCGATCCAGTTGTCTCTCGCCGAAAATCTTAATTTCTGAATTTGCGCCCGGTGCCAGTGCACCATTTGCACTTATAAAAGCGCCGTCCCGGGCCTTGAGTGTACCAAACATGTCTGATAAATCTTTAGGCACGCTTCTGGGCCAGTTAAATCGGACTAACCTACAAATCTGATACGTCTAAGGGGGCTCCTTGGGTCGATATCTTTCTACAAGAACATAAGAAAAAGAAATGAAAGTACCTAGCTGGATTTTACATAAATTAATAAAACATTTTCCATGTTACATAACCTAAATTAAAAATCAATGATAAACGAAATGTAAATTAAATGCAAAAACCCAAAAAATACAATAACATTGCACTGCGCATAGAAACCAGCCCAATTGACAGATTGTCTAGCACGATGCTTAATTGATTACGTGCTGCTGCTGCCTCGGGGAGAAATTTCACCTCAACCCGACACCAACTCGCGCTCGCGCATTGGCTATCTACCAGCCCGGATAATCGTTTCTAAGTACCCACCTGGAAACTTGTAATCCGTAGGCTTAGAAATGTTTGCATCATAACATCTGCACAGCTCGGTACTCTCTATCGACAGATCTATCAACGCCTCTTCATCTTCTGTTCTGCGGATGTCTCAACACACAACATGTGCTTTAGAAGAAGTCTGTTGGCCCCAAAGCCGCCTCCCTCAGCGAATGCGCGTCTGGTTAGGCATTGAGGGCATACAATGTCTTGGGGGCACTGTTTTTTTTTTTTTTGGTACACTTCAGTAACACAATTTTTGGTTATACAAAAGTGTACCGAAATCACACACCTGCAGGGCAAATTGACAAGCCGCACACAAAATGTTTAATCGTAGAAGAAAATTTTTCGGTGGAGTTTAATCCCCTCTGGGATTTTGATAATTTTTTTATTTATTTTTTTTTGCTCTCGACCGACTTCAGGTGTGCTTAGGTGTCACTATTCATTAGCAGATTTTCGTTTATTCACTTTGAAGCCTCCTTGTCCTGGATGTTGTGACACCTTACATCAATTATTCTCGCTTGATGCCAGCTTCAGTCCCCTCCCACCTCCTCTTATCTTCATCTCGATGCCTCACAGTGCCTTGATGCAAACATGCAAACTTTGTTGCTCGTTTTGCATCAACTCCAACAATGTATGCGCACATCGAAGACGCTCCTCTGTCTGCTAAAATTGCGTGAACCGCCTGCGCACAAGACTTATACTCCGTACTGGGGATCCTCCTTCGCGGCTTGTATGCTCATTTCTTTGTCATATTAGTTTTTTATTTAGCATTTAACTTGCACGATGATTGATTTCTTCAAAAGCTTGCAAATAATGAAGACTCCGAAGAGTCGTACCAAAAACTAAACTAAGGTTTTGGGTGGTCCGCGTTCTGTAAATGGTCTGTAAAAATGACGATTTTTTTTCGAATGAGAATGAATGAAAAATCTTTGAAGAGTCAAAACTCTTCTCGGGAATGATCTTGACTTAAATAAGAGGCACATAATGAATGCTTCAGGTCCAAAAAGTTAGGTTTACTGTTATGTTAGGATGTTTTGAAAAATTATGAAATTTATTTTATGATCTTATAATGTATGACTGGTTTTTTTTCATGTTAAAGTTGAACGAACTTCGCAGTTCGTGCGAAACGTTTTTTTTTTGTTTAAGAAAGACTTAAGTGACGAACTTTGGTTTTTAGAAGAGTTGAAGAACACTGTCAAACAGTGAGAATAATTATTGCAAGTGCTGAGGGTTTGTTTAGTCATCCAAAGAGTACGGGATTTCACAATTTGTCGTATGAGTGATTCATCGAGACAATTTACAGTTTTAGAGTTATGTTAAGTGGCAATTAACATCACGTTCATAATTGGAATCCCCGGAAAAAGCTTGGGACAAGAAATTATTTTACTACACTGTTATATATGTAAATTTAAAGTACGCTTATGACACAGATTATCGCAAGCAAGTTGAGTATGTGTTAATAATATGTATGAGGCCGACTCAAAAAGCTACGAAGAGTCAATAAGAAGAAGACACCTAATGCCATATTAAAATTGAACGAAACCTATCCCAATAGTTTGAAGTAAAAATACAGGATTGGTTCGAGAGGATGTCGAGGAGTGGTTCGAGAGGCTGCCTCCTGCACCACCACCATTTTACTGCCACAGCTTCAAAAAGATAGTCTTTCAGCCCAACTATTCAACCTCATGTGTTCTGTCTTCCACTTTTCTCTATCCTGCTGGTCCACCATGTTGTATGCGTGCAACTAAGCTCTTCGTTCATCCTAATATGGTATTCGTGCTGCTTGTTCGCGAAGCTCATTTCTATCATGATGCTTCACAGGTCTTCTTTATAAAGCGGACCATAAGCGTATCTATAGTCCATTGTTGCTTTTCGATGAGGATCTTTCGACTTAAATTTTAAATTAGTAGCCTCGGTGTATGACCTTAACTACAAAATTAGTTGTTAACTGCTATTCGCTTGGATACGAAGGTATGAGTAGTATAGCTAGGCCACTACCGGGTCAGTGACGTCATCGGTTGTAGACTTGGATGTGGTCTTGGGTGTGAGTGAGCGCCACCTTTGGGAGATTAGTTGAACCTCGCTGCGCTTTGGATGAGCTTTCTCGCTGAGGAATTTGGTTTGACTTCTCTGTGGCGTCACTTCACTAAATAGAGCAGACCCATCAGATCGACCAGCCAGACCAGATAGACCTCAGACCGGATAGACCAGACTTACTCCTCCTCCACTATAGCTGTCTGACTGGTCTATTTAATCTGATCGATTTGATATATTCTGCCTAAATACCTAAAGCTCCACATCTCTAATTCCTATAGTTCTTAGTATAAGTCTTAGAGGAGCTTCTACCGACTCCCGCATGTTTGGTTTTTGAAATCCCATCAACACACAGCGAAGTTAAACTACAGATTCGATCCCCCAGATCGAAAACTCACTCAGAGCGAGGCTCATCCAAGGCACAAACCTGGAGGCCTCGGTAGTCTAGAGGTAAGGCGCCTGACTGCTATCCCCAGAGGTCCCGGGTTCGAATCCCGGCGGCGCCACGGTCCTTCGCCTTTCCCACCTAACTTTCCTTCTTTCTTCTTCCCTCTTTACATTCCTGATTCCCCTGTCATAGCCTTCCCTAGTCCTTCCCCGCTCCACCAAGCGCATGCCATCTGTTGGTTGATGAGATTCAACTCGTTTCAGGAGGCAGAACACTCCAGCGAGTTGTTCTCGACGCCCCGATGTCAGAGTCGCGAAATGGTTGTGAGTTGGTGGAATGAAATATCGCGGCTAGGTTGTAACAGTTACTTCCTTCTCTTCTCTCTATCTTCCGGCTAGAGCTGCTGTCCGACATTCACTCTATACGAAAAAAATAGATTGTCGACAGTACAAATGGACTTTCCCTAAGCCTCTAGTCTGTCACATAAAAAAAAAAAACAACAAAAAAATTGAACTAATCTCACACTCTTCTTATTCTTGTTTTCCGTTAGGTGGCGATCCGAGCGGGAGATCACTGCAACTGACACGCTGCTGTCGATGCCGCTGGGTCTCGAACTCCATTCACAATTCATTTCCAATCTTGACTATTTTTGGCGACGACTCAAGCATCAACAATCGTTGATTCCTCAAGTCGCCCTCGATATTTTTTAGCCAGGTTTTCTTCAGTACCGATCGCTGAATTCTCTAGTGTGCCGGACGGTCTCACCAGAGAAGTTTAAGTGGCAAGCGGTTGTCATCTATTTGGCAAACATGTCCAAACCACGGTAGTCGACTTATTGTATTTTTTTTCGATTAGTGTCTGTTTATCGCATCTTAATCTAACTGTTTTGTATCGAAGGCGACCGCGGAATGAGACACCGAGGATCTGCCTCAGATCCATAAAGAAGAATCGGAAAGATCAACGGTCGGTAAAGACGTACTTTCGTTTTGATGGTAATATTTATTCGTTTCCATATGCACCACTTGAGCGAGACGAATGTTGCTGTTGCCTGGCCGATACAACTGTGAAGGTCGGCCGTCGATACCACTTTATTTTCCTCAACTAATGATGCCAAATATTTGAACATCGGACACTATTCGATTTGGGTTCGATCGAGTTGAACACTGGCTTTCGATCCGTCCGTTGTGAGCACTTTGGTCTTTTCCACATTGATCTTTAACCCGTATGACCGGGCGATGCGAGAAATGTCGTATAAGATGTCCGTTGCCTCGCATCCGTGTCGGTGAAAACGTCGCTATCATCGGCGAAGATCAAGTCGGTTACGAAGTTGTCGTCAAATCGAACTCCGAGTCGTCTATTGAATGCTTCATGCAAATTCGCGTCGATCACAACGTTCAAAAGAAGTGGCGAAGCGACGTCTCCTTGCCGGACAGCTATTTCGATCGGAAATTCCTCGGATAAGGCGCTTCCAATACGAACGCTGCTGGTTAAGCAATCGTACGACGCTTCGAGAAGTTGAATTATTTTCAATGGTACGTGTTCGGTTTCCAAAGCTCTCTACAAGCTGTTCCAATCGATGCAATCGTAAGCGAATTTGAAATCGATGAAAACTACGACAGTTCGTTTGCCGCAATAATTTCTTTCTTTCATAAGTTGACGCAGAGCGAATATTTATAACTTTTCGCCTACTGAATAAGGGTATAGCCCTGCTGCCAAATCGTGTCTTTACCCTCTCCATATTGGAGGGCCTTTGGAAGTTTCAAAGGAACAACACCATTGAACCGGTCTGCCAGGGTGAGGGATAGGGTTTTAGGTTAACAATTCATACTCCCTTGGCGCTTCTAGACCCCAGGTTTAGAGATTTTATTAGTCAGACAGCATTGCCCTAAGCCCACTATGCTTGAAACTGGCAGGATAACCTGGCGGGGTTAATTGATGATGTTGGATCTTGCAAAATTTGATGATTAATGGATTGATACTGATATTGGCCGCTGAAATACATTTTTGTTGCTGTCAAAACCCAAAAATATTGCAGAAATCAACAAAATTGTGAAATTATCTTCGAAAATTATCATACCCGAACAGATGGAGTTAACAATGCAACAGGCAGAAGATTTTCCTCTGCGGCTTATGCCACATCAAGTGAATGTCCATCCATTGTGCCATGATACCCAATTACATCAATTTCGTCAATTACCTCTACTACAATACTTAACCAACGACCTTCTTCTTTTTCATCATCACACCACCAAATTACATTAGCACCTAAAAGAAAAATGTCATATTCATTAACACTATCAGCGTGAGGCTTAAAAGGGTTAAGAGTCATTACCACGATGATGGAATGGCAATCATCTAAAATGGTGACATGAGGACATCATTTAAAAAATCATTAACAGAATAAAGAAGTCGAAACTGTTTTGTTTCCCGAAGGCTTTCCAGATATAAAGTGTCAAAGCTGGTTGAAACCTTTTTAGTATAGACACAAAAATGATCACGTCACGTCATTTTTAATTGAGGAACCAAACAACTTCCATAACGGAAAGGTGGATCTTAATTGCATCTGAATACATTAAAATATGAGTGGTTAAAAATTATATCGAGATGGATTCCGAGGTCGTTTTGGGAGTAAGTCTAGTCTTTCCTCGAACGGATCCGTTTTGTCAATACTTCGGTGGTGTCCACTTGAAATCAAAACAACGCCTGTGCGCACGATCAATGCGATCTCGAACGGATGACGAGCGGGAAGTAAAAAAGATCAGGTCGAACGCTCTTTATTGGTCATTGTCAAGAACTTCGGATTTTGAAAAATGAACACTTCAGCTTCAGGGCACTTCAGGTGCGTGTAAGTAAATTGTTAATTCCGCGATCGATAATTAAAACACTGTGGCGATCTTAGCACTCCCCTAAGCGATCTGAGCGTTGCGCTTAATTAAGTGAGCCGCGCCGCTAAGTATCCGAGAGTACACCCTAATATGGATCGCGCAAGGCAAATGACTCAGGAGAGGTGTTCTGCGCCTTTTGTTCTCGATATTGTCGTATATAAAACACACTGAGTAATTCTGACGCCAAGTTTGGCTTAATAGACTCGTAAAATCTTTGTCTGATTTCATGTTCATTGCTTTTGACAATAAATTTAATAGCTGTGTGCTTGGAATTCAGGTGGACACGAAAAATGTTATTATGGCATGGATTACGTTTTATTAGAGATGAAAAAAAAATGCGTGATGTGAAATTATTTTATTGTCATGACTCGGAATGGATTTTGATTGAGATAAATAAAATTTGTTTTTGGTATATGGTGTAGACGCATGTGGCAGATGTTCTTGTGAGTGGTCTTGGGGGATTGTTTAGCGTGGGTTTTGAGAGTGATCTTGTTTTTTTAATGTATGTAGTAAAAAAGTTTGAATTGTCCTGGAAACAATTGAATATACGAATAAATGATATGCATGTTCGGAATGACTAACGTGATAGTAGCAACGTACTTAGTCTTAAAGATCATAGGTTGATCATAGGGGTCGTTTGTGTCATGCATTAATAGTGTCTGGGTATATTGGAACCCAAAAATTGGGAAAGGCCCTTTGAGTTAATATCACCGCTTTTACCAACTCTACAGCAGCTTGCTACTGTAAAAAAAGTGTACTTGTCCAGGGAACAGGACCTTCGGAACGAGCAGACTCAACGGCAAAGAATAAGGGAACAAAACCTGGTTATCGCTATTGGATCATGGAAAGCTAGAAAGCTATGCAGGCCTACGCGCCTACATATATTCCAAAACTGTTTCCCTTAAGGATACGTAGACGATGTTGTCATCATGGTAACCAGCTAAACCGAAGGAAGCAGGCCAGAACGTATGGAGCCAGTGCCGGAGGATTGCGTTTAGCCTGGATGGGTAGTCAGACAAACACCAACCTCCACCTAAACTAGAAAGGAAAGAAGATAGTCCACTTCATTGTGAATCGGAAGATGAATCGTCCGACGACGGTGTGCAGAAGAATATGCGGAGATCCGCAGAGCTCCGTTCTGGGCCCTGTTACTGTGGATCACGATTTATAATGATGTGTAGAGGCTACGCCTCTCAAAAGGTAGTTGCCATTAGTTTCACAGATGACATTGCAGTAGGACCACGCCTCGATGAGATCGAATTGCATGCGAACGAAGCCATCTGAGAGATTAAAGCGTGGCCTGGAAGTGCTGGTCTGGGGATTGCTGAACATAAAACTGAAGCTGACCTGATCAGCAAACTGTAAAAATGTCCGTAAGAATCAAGAACAGAGAATAGATCACTCACTCTCAACTCGCTCTAAGGTACATGGGAGTGATGATCGTTTGATCGCAAACATGGAGGGCATGTCGGATATAGGGTCCGCTCTTTGTGCAACATTTCCAAGAATGCTGCCTAAGGTGATGGATCCTAGACCGACCCGTCAACTCCTGACGTCGAAGGTGGTTAGCTCAGTCTTGCTTTACGCAGGGCTAGTGTAGCCAGCAGCGTCTAACAAGACGGCTAACAACAGAAAATGGACGACCACATATAGACTAAGCATCTTCGACGCGTGCTGCTATATAATACCTTATCCAAAAATGCGACGTGGTATGATCACCATATAGATACTGGCGAGAAAAGTTATGCATCTCTATGATTCAGAATATGTTAGAGAAAGCTAAATACAGTGCAAAGGCAGATGACACATTGTGAGTCCGTAACGCAATAACAAGGGAAATGGGACGAGCCTGTTACGGATCCAAGGACCCATAGACTTATGCCAAATGTGTAAGATGGATTACGAGGCAGCGTGGAGAACGAACTAACGCAATTCTTGAGTGGACATGGAGGATATAGAAAAAAAGCCCACATAATCCGCCGACTATGCATGCAGCGCAGTGAGAATGCCAATGAGTGTTTACCTGGGGGTTGGTTTTCAACGAGACCTTCTAAATTTATTGAAGTTATGGAGGAGATTCCGCGAATATACACAACAGGCTTCCTTAGATGCCACTGTGTAGTCCCCAATAGTACATATATAGATAGCTTCAAGAAAAAGGCAGCGTTCAATGCTGTGACCGGGTTTATTAGAACGATCAGTTAAGGCATCCTATCTTCATCCCTTCAAGTAGAGATCTGTGCTCTGAAAACTTTAGAAAATCTTAAGCCAATCAGAGCGATAAAATCCGGTAGAACCAAGTTCAAATTATTGCAAACTTGGCTTTGAAAACCTGGATTACAAGTTTCAATAGTAAATCATCGGGTTTTTGGATGCATTAAAAGCCTGTGGTCCAGACCAAACAGGGCTCTGATACTGTATATGCCTGGGACTGCAGCTATTGGGCCACCCAACAATTTTCGTGATTGTTGCGATTTTCATCCGTGGAGAAAGCTTTGAACGCACGCTTTTAATCGCTCCTGAATTGGAAAGCTTGCTCCAGTAAACTTTAAGAAACGCTTTTGCTTCTGGATGCGTACGTCCTCGTGTGTGATGGACCATTAACTATAAAAGTAGTAAGCGAAGAATTTCTTTTCAAGTTTTAGCTAACAAAAATCTTATTTCTTAGAGAGTGGGTGACTACATACATACATTAAAATTGTACTCACTTTTGCAGAGGACGGATGCCGATATTTCATTCATATTTCTTGATTGTAGCATGGTTTTTACGTTCGAGGAAATCCAAATCACAAGTCCTTTCTTCGTCACATGGATCGAATAATATTATGTACTAATTAGGTCTGAGGCTGTTATTCCCCTGTTGTGTTTGGCCTGTCTCTAAAATTCCAAAATACTAGAGGGCAACCAACCACCATTTGAAGTTAAATTTTAATTCGTGTGATTATAAAAATTATTTTATGGTACTAAGAAATATTCTAGATTTAAAAAAATATGCTTTGCCAATGAATCATCGGAATTGAAAACAGTCCAAACTTTACAAGATTGCACTAGTCACCGATTTCCACATACAATATATTGCTAAGTCTTCCAACTAGTCAACAATTTACATGCGACTATCAAATTATGACTTGCAAGCATTTTTTTACCATGCAGTGACTCACTCCCGTATTTATCTGACTCCGTTTAAAGTTTGATTCATTTATTACGATCTCGTTTAGTGCAGCGTCAGGTTCAATACCCACAAAATGATTTTTCTACTTTGTAACTGTCCCAGTATTTTACTACGACAGAGATTGCTGAAGGTCTGCCGAAGTTCTCTCATGCACTATAATCGTTCCATGTTAACAAAAAGTGTAGGTAAGGTTAAGAGGGATATCTGTGCCTATAATCTGTTCAACCTTAATGGATTTTTTTTATAAATACTAACTTCTTTCTATCTGAA
Source organism: Thereva unica (assembly GCA_949987705.1). Lineage (NCBI taxonomy): Eukaryota > Metazoa > Arthropoda > Insecta > Diptera > Therevidae > Thereva > Thereva unica. Next base: position 4,738,558 of record OX465285.1, read on the forward strand.
TTAAAAAATCTACTATTTTAGGTGAGTTCTAATTGACCTCGTGTTTTGTTTACCAATTCCATGTTAAAGCATTTATCACACCTAATTTTAAACCACTTTGATTTATAGTTGGATATTTTCGAACACGTCCACCACAGCACCCAAAAGACATATTGTAAATTAGTGGCAAGCTTTTTCCATAAAAGCTTTCTCCCTCGCAAATCCCCAACGGGCTTATCTTATGGCATATGGAATTTTAGCTATATTCAAAACAACGTGGACAGTTTCTGAAATTCTTCTCGAATCCAAGAATGAACCCAAGACGCCTACCGCCGCCGATCCACACGATCATCGTCGTTGTCGTCGTCGTCATTTTGTCGTTCTTGTCGTCTCTCTAGATGGCTGCCCCACAGCCGCCACAAGCCCCAAAAAATTTAAGTGCTCTGCCCATGCGCGTTCCAGCGTAGTTTTATACTTAGTCGTCGTCGTTTTTTGGTGAACAAGTTTTATTACTAACGGGCATAAAATGCGTTTTCCTGCTCTTGTTTTCGAGCCGAGTCGCAGTACACCTCTTGAGAACGGGTTTTGCGCCTAATGACGCAATGAGTTCATATATAAGAAGTACTGTATTTTCAGTCCGGTGCGGCTCTATTCTGGCACGATCGTTTTATTTTATCCCCTATGTCTCTCCGGTGCCAGCGACTAGAGTGCAGAAAAATACAGGCGAAAACCACGTACTGGGGGCTTAGCGCAGGCGAATATAGAGCTTACTAGATCATGATTTTGTACAATTGAAAGAGCACGGAACATACCTATATGTATTGTTGCGGGTGTCCACTTGAGGTGGACCTTGAAGATTTGAAGTTGATTCGAGATTTTTTTGAAAATTAACAAGAACCGAGACGTGAGCAGCACGAAATCGACGTGTACTGGCGCAGCGCTCCAACCGACTTTAATAATAATTGGTACCGGGCTGGCACGTGCTGAATGTGAAAGGTTGCGAACAGTACTTGGCCGTAGATTAATTGATTTTCATTTGGTCTGTGTTCATAATTTATCACGTGGAGACTTTGGAGAATTAAGAAATCTTGTTTTCAGATATAAGCCGATTAGACCAGAGCAATTATGTCAAGTTTTTTCTTTGTGCTTTGTGATGGAAATTGTGTTGGCTAAGAGCATTTAGGGGTGCATTATAAGGAAATGTATCAATTGCAATTTATTTATTAGAGGAAGTAGATTGTCTGATTGTTTTGCGGCTTAGAGAAGTAGAATTCGATCAGACCATATTCTGTAGAGCTCTTGGTCAGTATAAAAATTTCAGGGTCTTGCGATATAACTTTTTGAGCAGCTCGATCTACCACCATTGGTCTTTTGCTGTTTGAAATATCACAGGCCTCGACAACTTTCAGAACAAAGGGTTGAAAAGTTATCTAAAAAGACGACACCTAACATGAACTTATTGACTACGATCATCTAGTCGTTCAAAGTCTAGATTGCATCCAGAGCCTTGACGATACAGCTCTGGGGTTTAAGCAACTTGAATGTTAAGCTAGTTGTGCAATTCTTACAAACTCCCTTCCTAACGTATCGTTCATCGAAACGTTACCGATCGTTTTGAACTGACATAGATCGCCACATAGATCACAAGTGTCGGCTGATTTTATTCTATCTATAAATACTGACTTTTTTGTGCCTTTAAGGTTGAGAACGAAGTCTTTGTGGAATCGTTCAAAAGTTTTTCGTACGACATCAATTCTTAGTGAACATTGCAGATCGGTTTCAATTGAAGTGCCAATTCCCAGAGTTATGAAGGGAAAGTCTTTACTCTAATTGATACTTCTGACCCTTGTCCTTAAGCTGGCTTTAAGTTGTTGATGGAACCGTTTAATCATTCCGTTTGTCGTTTGCCGATGTATGTTCCGATAACTTAAAATAAGTAAGAAATACTAGCAGGATAGGGGTTTCGGGCTGTGTCTTTTCGATAGCCTTCTCAAGTAAAGTGTGATAACGCCCCAAACGAAGAAGGCTGGCTTCTTTAACTCTGGCGGTGTGGCCGGATAGTTCAAATCGCCAAAACTGGAGATCACACACCCCGGAAATTCAAAATCTCCATCGTTCCCTAAACAGTGTGATCGGTTGCTCCGTCCTGCTGGGACCAACAATGCTCGAGACCCAAATTCAGCACCAAACAGTCACTTTGAGGAGATGCAAAGGCTCTTCGTGCATTTCATGTGCATTATCGTCTCCCAGTAACTCGAATTTGGAAATGGGCTTCGTCGATCATTATGATTTTGGACATGAAATAATCCTCTTCCGGCAACAGGTTTCCTCGGCCATACCAGGAATATACTCGATCGTATGGGCCGTGCCGCCCGCTGCTTGCGATAGGCTGCCTCCAGTGCGACCGGAGGTCCAATTAGCGCTTTGACGTGTCATTTGATGCCAGATCCTCGTTTACATAAAGTTTCGTGGTTTTTGATCGGCATTGTCCCCTTATGGAAGTCTGCTTCCACCAAGGGCGTTTCTAGCCAACTAGCTTAGGGGGGTAATTAAAAAAAAAGAAAAAACTGAAATATTTTTTTTATTCCATAAATACAAAACAATCGACATCAAAAAATATAATTTGTATAAAAAGGAATTTATATAATTATAAAATAAAATTCTATTCATCCTTACTCCATCATCCATCCATCATTCACTACGATACAGGGTGTTTACGAAAGAAAAAAATGTATTTTTTTAATATTTACTTAAAGTTGAATAACTCCGAGACGAATTATCGTAGAGCAATGTAATTAGGTTCATCTTTTAGGTAAATGTGTATTATTTAATATGATAATTAGAACAGGAACTTGAGTGACTCCATTTACACGATATGGAATCAAAAAGTGGGATCTAAATCCCAATATTCTTCGTTTTTCCAGAAAAATTCCAATATTTTAGCAGTTTGGTCATATTTTGAACCTACATATCTTGTAGATATTAAAAAAAATACATTTTTTCTTTGGTAAACACCCTGTATCGTAGTGGATAGTGGGGATAGCCCCCTCTCTAGAACAATTTGTCTCTTCAAAACCATCCTGGAATCACCCCTGAAAATATTAGGCATGTAGTGCAACAGAGGATTTATTGAACGTCTGGTGATCTATACAAGTTTAGAATTAGGGGATGAGTATTTTAAATCTTTAAAATGGCGATATCTCATGAGCAGCGATTCGTACGGGAAAATGTATGATATAATTTTTTGTAGATAATCGCATGATCTACAAACTTTGTAAACAATATTTTAGGATAGGACTTTCCCTTTAAGAGATATTAGCCAAAAACGAAATTTTCTGTTTTTAGGGGGTTGTTTTTAGGGGTAGCGTACAACCGATTTTCCGAAACTTTTTTTAACATATTCTACTCACGAAAAACTATATTTTTAGAAAAAGTTTCGTGAGTTAACATTTAGTCGACTGAACTATTAATGAAATAACAAAAATATCGTTTTGTTAAATGAATATTTACAGCGTTCTGGCGGCACTTTGGTGACGGGGAAATGTTCTGGCAATAATTTTTATAAATAGAGAATACCATCAAAAATAAGCTCCTGAAAATTCATGACTAATACTATATCAAAATTGAACTTTATTTCCTACCCCCTTTGTAATTTTAGGGTACTACATTCCGGTCACTGGGGGTTGCCAGAACTAGCTTTTATGGTTAAGCAGGAGTATAAGATTCAGTGTGGAAATTTTCATGACTAATGAAATGACAACCCAAAATACGTCGCTGGCTCTTGGTCTAAGCGATTCGCGCTCTCTTAATGTAACACGATGTAACGATTAACAATTGCGGCGTTTTTTAATCTGTTCTGTTCTTTCCTGGAACAGCTTCCATACAAATTCTTGTCCCCGACAATTACTGAGAACCGTATCCAGGCCAAAGAGAAATTAAATTTAAATGAAATTTCCCTTTTCCCTTATACGTTTTTTAAATTGGCAGTTGACAAATAAAATAAATTCTTTGTTTACTGAATAAAAAACGCAAAAAATTGATGGAGATTTTTATAAAATAGTAAAAGAAAACACACCTGTTTAAAAAACACACCTAATATCAAAGAGACTAATAGTATCAACGTATGTCGCGTATATTTAGAAAAAGGAACCCGTGCAAAGGAAGAAGTTCATCACTTCTCTTTCGGCGCTTGAGCAGTTAACTTCGGTTTGTTTACATAGCGTGCCATATTAGCGTAAGTCACGGGTATCGGTCCCTTCCACGACTCTCCAGGAGAAAAAATTAGATCGCCGACTAGATTCACCATACACTTAACTTGTTTGTTTGTAATATTGGTAATTTTTAAGAATAAAAATAAATAAGGGAACGCAAATCTTGGGGGGGGGGGGGTAATTACCCAATTACCCCCCTCTGAAACCGCCACTGGCTTCCACAAGTGTCTTAAGACCAGATCTCATTGACCATTCCTCATTTTCAGATCTCACTTTCCCTATGCAGTCAAAGGGCAGATGAATATCCTCAAAGGTATTCCAAACATCTCAATTTGCCGCGTGTCTGACCATATACAATAGGTATACAAGATGAGTTGAACTCAGGTTACACCCAAGTCCAAATATATGTAGACGCTAGTCGAGTTGAGTTAGGGTCGAATGAGCTTGACTCAGCTCTGCTACCTGGATTGAGTTGAGATTATGCATATAGATGCGAGTTCAGTTGTTGAGTAGTTGAATTTAGTTGACAGCAGTTTGTGATTTGTGACGCGAGTCGATAATTCAACTCAACTATTCGACTCATCATGTATACGTTGTAACTGTATGTTAAATGTTGTTCCAAATAAATGGGCGATAATTCCGGATGGATCTGCCGAGTGGAAAAATCTTATTCCTTCTGGGAGTTCAAAAAACCTCTATTGGTTCACCGATGGGTGAAAGACAGAACATGGTACTACATAGTGCAGTAGGCCCCAATTCTAAGGTGAAGATTGCAATGGGTAGGTAGGTGGGCCTTTGCTTCCACACTGAAACACATGCCGTTGAGATCCGCGTTAGGCTAAGCCTGGAGAAATGTTTCAAAGGTGCCAATTTTTTCGGATAGTCAAGTTCCCTTCAAGACACTCAAAACGTGGAAGTTTTTCTCCAAAATAGTTGAAGGGTGGTTTGACGTACCACAGAGCGTAGCCAGGAAAAATAGGATATCGTTCTGCTGGATCTCTGTACATTACAGTATCGAGGGTAATGAAGCAGCAGAGAACGCTTCTGCGCTATCTCATGGTTCACCTCCAAGAACCCGATAGAGACTGGGTTAAGAGACTGAGCCTAATCTATTCGGAATCGGTTAACTCCGAATGAATGCTTGTTAACCCCGAGCAGAAAGGACAATAATGCAGTAGATGAGCACACCCCTCAAAGCCTACCACACCAAGATAAAAAGTTATCGTGTCGACAGCTGCATGGCAGTGAGAAGTTTTTGCACTATCTTTTAACGATCTTCTCAGGGTACTGGGCGCACCTAGGTGTATAATGCCTTATTCTGATATGGAGGTTCTATCAGGATGGATTTTACTTTATCTACCATTCTTGTGGGAATCTTATGGACCAATTACATTGTATTCATAGGACCGGTACGGCTGTTGGGCCAACCCATCATTTGGTGAAAAGGGCCCAGGCCGATCGAGCCTGGATGAAACACTCAACTCTGGATTGGCCAACTCTAAGCTGTATCTTCCTGTATTGTTCCTTAACGCGGCGGGTGGGCTTGATTAATGGACATTGCACCTGAAATCAGCACTTATGAAGAACAGGAACGGCGAAGAGCCAACTTGCTTGAGGAGGTTGAGTGTCCGCCCTTCGCGTTATCTGTTAGTGCACGCGGTAGGAAGAGTTAAGTCTAAGAGGCAAGGGGTCTCGTCTACAAATGTGAGGTATAGAGGCGCAGAACAACAGGCCAAGTGACGTGGCCGTGGTACTTTTGCATCCAATAACTCACTAAAGAAGAAGAAGACGAGTCTACATTGATCGCAGTAAAATTTAATTTGCAAACGAGTTCTTTCTTAAAGTGAAGAATGGATTAGTTCTTCTAAAAGGTAAAAAGAAAAAACAAAGGAAAATTTAACTTCCGTTCTAGTAGTTTGGCGAAGGAAGAATTCAGCTTTAAAAAATTTCTTTAAAAACAACTCAAGAACTTTAAAATTTTTGGGACTGTTAAGGAATTTGGTAGGAGATCTGCATCGTGGTAAAGAGTTGGGTCTATCCAGTTTTCGATCAAGATGACCGCTGCTTAATTTATTCAGGTAAAAAATGTCCTTGATCTGTTTTTATAAATTTATGTAGGGTTCGATCTGTCTGCATATATCTCTCTTTTTGCAGTATGTATATAGATCTTAAAAACCATACTTCCCAAAAGTCCCAAATATGAAGATCGTCATCGGGTACCCCATATTTTGTTTTTTGTGTTAATAAAAAGAAATATTAAACCACCATACACAATCTCAACTCTCTATATATATATTTGAAAAAGCTCCAACTGGAAAAGCTCTCTATCTAATCCTCTGCCTACTATACTCTCCTCAGGTAGATCACACCAACATCATCTCAAACATAATTTTTTGATCGTAAACTTGAACTCAGCTGCAGCAGCAAGCAGTACAACATCGCCTGATCGTACCACCTCGATTAGCTAGCTATAAAGAAAGACCGTGCCTGCAGCGATCGCGGGTAGTGTGTGCGTGTCTTATGTGTTCAACTTCTAAAGAAAAATATTGTCTCAGTTTTAGTTTCGCGTTGGCGGGCAGCCCAAGCGGATGGAAATTATTTTAGCTTAGCTCTAGCTAAGGCCAGTCTTGAGAGGTTCGCGTAAACTTCTGCTACATACCTGAAGATCACTCAAAGAACCATAGTAAAATAATAAATAAAAAAAAAAATAAGTTAAAAAATAGAAAAAATATTTTTTGTCGTTAAATTAGAGTTCTGGAATTTAATTTAAAAAATTTGAATAAATTTTTATTATCAAAGTGCTCTTTTTTGAGAAGATTGCAGTGTGCAGTGATAACGCAGTTTTTTTCGGGTTTTGGATAGAAAGAAGAAGAAATTTTTAAGTAAAAATATAAATATTTCTTAAAAACATACGCTCTATTTTTTTTTTGCAAAAAGTTAAATGGGGGCCCGCATACCGAACGTTGAGAGAATTCTTATCGTTGATATTTGGATAAAACTGGAACACTTTCTAAGCTGAATTTTGAATTTGAATATTATTTCGTATATTCGGATGTTATTAGGTGAAAGTGTTTTTTTTTATTTAAAAAAGAAAGAAGAGAGGTGAAAATATATATTGGTAGCAGAGATCGATGGACACACAAGAAATATAAAGAACAGCATAAAAGGATAAAAATTTTTGTATTCAAGGCTTCTCTCGCAAGAGCCAGACTTTCAAGGTAAGTACGATGATTTCATGGTTTAATACCTTGGCCCTGGGAAAAAACACTTTTATTCCGCTCCAAGTGATTCACTATAGAGTCTGGGCTATATAGAGATCCGCTACAATCGGGGCCTGATCAGACCGCAAATGTCCAGCTGCTCACCCCGGACTGGACTGGATTTTTGCCAAAAAAAAAAAAAATAAAAAAATAAAAAAAAATATAGGGGGAAAAAATAAAATAAAATAAAAATCCAGAAAAGTGGTCACCATCGAAGTGGTCACCATTGAAGTAGTGTTGGTTGCATGCTTTATACATATATATACTATATATTTTTTTCCCTGAACATCTGCGCTCGCATAAAGCTTCCCAGGTAGACCCCGGACAGATATAACTACCTTGACTGCTTGGCTGCTGCTGCTACTTGGATGTCCGATGGGCGGCTAAGCGCAGTACGCATCCGCACTACGATCAGAATTCATGCGCGCGCAGCTTAAGTGCTACTATACTACAATATATAGATATATACAACTTCGTATAATTGCATGACGGCCAATGACTCTCTCTGACTCGCCGCAAAAGCCTCCAAACATGACCTTTGCAAGTCACGCAGATTGAACGGACGATTCTTGCAAATCAGAATCCTCGGTGAATTTCAAGTATGGTACCCAAAAGAAAAGGATTAATATAACGGTACATTTACGGTTGAACGTCTTCCCAGAGAGAGAGAGAGAGAGAGAGAGTAGTAACAAGTCCAATTATTCTAGTGCGCTGCTCTTAGGTGATTCGTCTTTATTCTTCGTATTTTTTTAGGTGGTTTTAGTTGGTCTGTCTTGTGTTTCGTGAATGTTACCTGTTTACCAGCTCAGCTGTTATTCATCATCAATAGGGTTGAGGCTATAGACTCGTACTCGTACTCGTACATCGATCGAGTTTATTCACTTGTTTCAAACCTTAAAGAATAGAGGTTGAAGAGATACCTACAACAAAGATGACTAACGTCTTGTACACTTTCTTAGATTTTTTCAAAAGCCGCGCACAAACCATGTCTACATATATATATATATATCTACATAATTTTTGTGTTTTTTTATGTATCTTCTTCTTCTTCTTGTTAGTCCGGCTCATCTTGTACGCCGTCTCCGATCAGGCTATGGGGGATCGATGTAGTTTTTTGTTTTCATTTTTAAAAACGAAGAAAAAATTTGATGTAAGACTTTTGCGGAGGTGATGATCGCTGATCGTTAGATGATCAATTTCATGAGTATAGGAGTTTTTTCACCTCTTCTTTTCCGTTTAGCTAATTGGTATGTGCTCTCTATTCAGAGGTATTTATCCACTCTGGATAAAATAGTTCAGGTGCAAATGATTGTGTAACTGAACTTGTAACTGTTCGTGCGCAGTAACACAAAAAAAAATACTGAACGCGAAATAAGAGAAGCAGTTCAATTCTAAGGTGGTGATATTGCGAAGATTTCGTCATCGTTGTCGTTTGTTTTTCTTCAATTCAATATGTTGTTTTTTTTTGCTTCATCTCTTCAATTTCCATTCACCGGCTTTTAATATTGGGTGGTTTTTGTCAGGTGTAGGTGGATCTATACGTCCTATAGCAGCGCGGTGACACAGCGGAGATATATTTTTTTGTGATCTTTGCTTTTCTTTCGTCTAGGCGATGTTTTAAGACAGTTATTGTCACATGTACGTAAGGAGTTGAAGTAATATAATGATTTCTTCACATCTCTTTCTCTCTTTCTTATTCCCATATAATCTCTATTTGATATTTTGGAAGTAATTTCATTATAAGAAGGTGTAATGTGGAATATACCTATATACATTTGTAAAAATTTTTATTTGGCAAAAAAAAGTGGTCGTCAGTTGTCATTGTTTAAGAGATGCAAGGTTGTGAAATTGGGGTTAGCCACATTCGTTGCAAAAATTTTGTGAGCGAACCTAATCACACCTTACTGGTTGGGTGAGTGCCTAAAGCACCTTCGCTTTTTTTATATTTATTTTTTTGTGTTTGCGGCTCATGTTGTTGTTGTTTTTGTTTTTGTGTGGAATGCCTCCCAGAGGTGTCCTAGATATAATTGATAATTTTTTTCCCAACTTCTTTCTCTGTGCCTTAAAAGATTAGGCTATGTATGACTGAATAATTCGTTTTTTTTTTCGTTGTTGGTTTTGTCATATTTGATTTGGGGTTTGCGAAAGGTTATTAAGCCGATTTTTTGTGTTTTTGTTTGCCGAAACCGTGGGGATGGCTGCGGCAGTGTGGTATTAAGCAAACTTGTTCCAGTTGAGAATTATTTGGGGGAGAATGGTTTGTTAATTATTAATTTTTTTTGGTCTTTTTTGATACAAATATTTGATCAAGTGATAGAGTAAGGAGTTTAGTAGGTAGGAAAATATTTCCGGGAATAGTATTGTGTTTATTTTTTTTTGTTATTGAAGGTAGATCGACACAATTAATAAGATCACTTTTATTTGTCAGCAGTCATATGATCTGTTTTTTGAAATTGAAACATGCATCTGGTCTAAACTTTTTGATATCTAATTGACTCTCCTTTTTATGTTAGTCTACATCAATCTAAAACTCTAAAAAAGCGGTTGTCTTGTGAGGATTTAACAAATATTAATATTTTTTTGTATGTTTTCCCTTAAAAATTACGGTCACTTGAGGAGAAAAGAAATAAAATTCTGAAAGGCCCAGAATGCAAGCACGTATAAGTTGCACGATATAGCGGGGGACGATATAGCTGCACGGATTCGCTGTACTGGTACGCGCATAGCAAGCGAGCAATTAATTGTGTCTTTGGTCTTTTTATTTTATTTATAATAAACAAGCTGGAACTCGGTGCACCTCATTGTACCCACAAGCCAATAGTATGGCGTGCGCCAAAGCAATTGGGAATCTCAAAATCGCTTTTTTCATTGGCAGTGAGAGTCTTAAATCTTACCACGAAAGTACATTCGAAAAGAAAAGTGTCAATCCGTTCCATAAAAACCCAAGTTATCCCCTCATTTATATTCCCAATCTCACATAGGATACATTAAAAATATTCCAAAATAATAAAATATTCTGCTATCGTTTGGAATTTCGCCAAAAGTTGTTTCGAAAATATTTGAGCGGAGGCGTCCTGTAGCAAATGGACACGCATATTCGTTGGTTCGTGATTTTTCAAAACTGTTCCATAGACATGATGCTTTCAAGCGTGCGTTAAGTTCATTTGCAGACGTTGGCGAGGTATAACAGGCAAAGTTGAGCGAAAATCAACTGCAAGTAGTGTCAGAACGCCTCCCATTGGTTGGCTTTTACTCGGAAATCTCGCAAAGCTCTGTCAAACGCTTCGAACGATTTTTTATGTGCCGTGGTGCATTCGTCCCAAATTATAATTTTGCACATTTTGAGGAGTGTGCCAATACTGGAGTTTTTGCTGATGTTAAATGTATGTAGTTGTTTCTGTCTGGTTCAAATTCAATGGGAGATTGAGTGCTGAATGCGCTGTACGTCCATCATCAAGTAACGTTGATGAAATTCCCGATTATGCCACTGCGAGTGCAATCTCATTCTGCATTCGAATCGACGCCAATATTAAATTGATAAGAAATGTTTTGCCTGTATCGCCTGGAGCATATAGGAAAACTATGCCGCTATTTCCTTTGGCTACTCGTTGCATGATTTTGTCGTATGATTAACTAATAGTAGCTAATAATAGCCAATAAAAACCATCCATTAACTTGGTATATTTCGAGATATGAATTTTACACAGATGAAGTGCCGGGTAGATGGGTCTTGAGATGGCCGCCATGGATCTAACTGTATATTGAGTATACTACATTGCTTATTGTATTCTACTTATCATACCCTTTCATTTGATACCCATTTCAAGGGGTTGTGACGAAAGTGGTAATCCGTCCTCTTGAGACGGCCGCCATAGATCTAACGGTATATTGAGTATACTATATTGCTTATTGTATTTCAATTTAGTTTCAATAGAGTCATGGCCTATCTGTTGTTTGACAGCTGCGTTAATTCGAAATTGTCATTAAATGGAATGATTTAATTTAATGACAATTTTACATTTACGAAGCTGTCAAACAATAGATAGTCCATGAAGCTATTGAAACTAAACTGAAGTGAAAACTCCCAAAATTACCAAATTTTATAGATTTTTCAGCTGTTCCTTTTGGTTGAGGGTATAAAAAATAGCCTCCTATTCTCAGACCTACTAAATATACAGACAAAATTTCATAAAAATCGGTCAACTCGGTTCGGAGGAGTTGGATAACAAACACTGTGACAAGTGATTTATATATGTACACATATGTATATAGAAATATATTAATCTAAATCTCTAAAAAATATGTAGATAAAAAAAAATAATGATACATATATTTTTGATTATAGACTTACCAATTATTATCTCTAATAGAACCGAACCGGATTTTGTATGCAGTAACCATTAACTTAATTTTTTTAAATTTTATCTTAATGTGTCTTTGTTTTAATTTTGTTATCCTGTTGCCTTTTCAGACATCATCAATTATATCTCGCAAAATGAAATGTGTTAGTGATTTTTTTTAATTTTTATTATTATTTTTATTTTTATTATTTATTATAAAGTCTTACTCGGGATTTTTGTTTCGATCAAAATTGTTTGTTTGTAATCTTTTCTTTAATCTAAATTAATTGATGGCATTTTATACAGGAATTTTAATTTTTCGGTATTTATAAATGAAATCTTTTAATCACTGGTTAATTAATTATTGTAATAAATTAAGATTTAAAAAAATACTGAAAATCAGTGTAAAGATGAATTTTTTGTGATATAGTATAATTACAAAAAAAAAAAAAAACAAAACAAATTCAATTCAAAAAATTCAATTGTAAAAATTTATTTACTTTTGCCGTAATGGTCATAAATATGTATGTATATTTAACAGCCATGTCGATCGTGGCTGTGGGTAAATTTTATTATTTCCATAATTTATTAGATTTATTTTTATTGCTAACTGAATTTTATGAACTTCAAGGCTATGTTTTAATTGCCATTGTGTATTTACTAAGGTGGCAATGATTGTAATAGTAAAAATTGTTAAAAAATATTTTATTTGTTGGTAAATGAATTTTTTTTTGAACTGGAAATTGAATTTGGTATTGGAGATTGGTGCGACATGTATGCTGATCTTGATTTATGGTTTAGTTGTTGTGAAGGGATTTGAAATTTCATCGGGGTAATAATTTGGGTTGTATTTGATAATGGTTTGGAAACTTCTTAGGCGTTTAGATGAAAACACCAACTTTTGCACACAGTTGTGTGTGGCTTGATCAGAAGGACTACGCATTAATTTTATGTTAACGTTCTTGGTATGGGAAATTTTATATACTTTTAATGTTTGCGTCGTTTTCATAAATTTTTGTTTGCGTCGTTTTCAAAGTAGTTGGACAAAAAATTTGCTTTAAATTCTGTCATGATGTTAGAAAAGACCAATGGAGGACTCATTAAATTGTTCATGCCCCAAATGCAGGCTTTAGAATGGTATAAACTTCATTCCATAAAGGATTCAAATCGGGTCGAAAGGTGCTAGTTGGTGAAAGACGAACTCAAGAAGTTCCCTTTTTGTATATAAAGTTATTCGTAAATTCTGTTTCCACTCTTTTTATGTTTCAGTTTTCGGTTGCACTTTCAAACTTCGGTACTCTAATTTCATCAAAAACATGAACGATGCCAGCTGCAAAATAGTTCAACTGATTGAGCCTGCTTTCACCCACAGAAAATAATCCAGAAGCGTCAAGTCACAACTTCGTGGTGAGCAACTAATCGATCGAGATTAGAAAAAGAGTGGGTGACAAAATTTATTCCTGTGGGACCCTGGAAGAAATGCTCTGCCAGACACACTAAAAGGTTGCTGTTGGACCTTTTAGGTCTGAGGTCGTATAGTTTGTCATAAAGGGTTAGGTTAGATTATAGGTACCCAAAGAGGTAATAGAAGTAGAGAAGAGGGGTCGGTATTGTTTGGTAGTTGAAGGGAATGTTTGCCACTGATTGCAGCATGGCGATCTGGTTCAGCTAAGGACTATGGTCCGAGTCAAAAATAATTCTATCATTAAAGCCAAATTTTGCGGAAACAATGAGTTAACTTGTATTGATTTTCAGCCTATATATGTATGCAAGCTATGGTCAACCGGTCTAAATTCTTCAATAATTTGGATCTTCCAAGATTTTAAATTAGTATCCTCACTTAAATTATCCAGAAAGGGAGAAATGTTTTAATTTAACGTATAAAGTGCTAAATCGTGTTGTTTTGATGATCTTCGATACTTTCCTTAACTGCAATGATAGTTTTATTCGGATCACACTCGTTTTTGTCGTACTGGATGTGAGGTACAAGTGCAAATGGTTTATCTAAATTCTTTGTAAAACGACAATTTGTGTGATCGGAAAATGGTCGTAGAGATAAGCAAGTTTTTGGGGATCAGAATTACGATTTTCATTAAAAACAGTGTGTGAATAGCTCACTGCATTAGAAATGCATGAGTCCAGCTCACAAATAGAGTTTTGAGCCATATGTACACTAGGTCATCATTCTATAAGGTGGGAGTCTGTTAAACTTTCATTCTATCGAAATCTACTACAAAGAACGCTTGCAGTTTTTAAGCTGAGATATTTACGTAATATATTCCAAGATTTTACATACGACAAGACAAGCTGTTGAGAACGGCGCCGAATCGATTCATAATGATCATCGCTTACACTCTCCGCTATTGCTGCTTCTTTTGCCCCCTGGATTTGGTCTATTTGATCGCGAATTATCCAATAATGAAAATTGGGTTTCAAATTTGTCGATGGCATAACGAAGTGTGCATTCGGTAGGCTGTTTATGTGAACCATAAGTTGCTCTAAGTGCATGAAACCTATTCCTTGTAGAACGCTAGTTTTCGTAATCCAACTGAAGATGCTGTGTCGGGCTAACTTATTTCATGATAAAATGTCAAACAATGCTGAATAAAAATACTATAACAGTTTGACACAGCTCACGCGTCATCTGTTATAAAATTCATACTGGAAAAATACCTCTAAATGGATCATCCGGTACTCAATCATTTTCCGCATTGATTTGAAGCGGAAGAAAGTTAGTGAGATGATATCTATTCTAGATAGGAAAAATTTAAACAACTTAAAACCTACAAATATTTAAATTTCTGCTGCTAGTTTAAGACTGGTCCATTCACATGCATCGTCGTGTCTCCTTAACAAAATTAAATACCATTAGCTCCATATTAAATTAAAAACACATAATAAATATCTATTTATAAATCAAGAAATTTGAATAAATATATAAATATAACGGTTGTATCAATTCTTATTATTCCACATCATTGAATCCAAAAAACTAGTTTTCAATTAGGACTTCGGGGCGCTCTCATGGGGTTTAAAAACATTGATCCGAACGAGCTGCAGCAGCAACTAAAAGTAAATTGAATCCGTCTTCCTCCTTTAAGTACCTACACTTAGTTGAAAAGATCACTTCCTTTCAATCCTGTTATCAAAGCTACGCACTTTAAGAAGTTCCTGCCATAATCGCTTTTTAAGTATTACTTCACAAGATTATCGCTGGCTCAATTCCACCACGACTTTAAACACTTTTACGTAGATCCATTTAGATACAATAAATTGAAAACCTGTTCTTAGAGACATTAAAAAAAATGTCGTTTACTTTATTATTACTAAAAAAAAATGCATACTAAAAAATACACGCCCATTTCACACTCATCAACACTAAATGAAATTCCAGCATTGGTCCAAGTCACAGCCGCAATCCATTATTGGTGCGCAGCTTCCTGTTTGAGATTATGTCAAGCCGCGAGATGAGAAATGTCAAATGTTTTCTTTATTTATTTTTTTTCTTAATCTTTTTGCAGTTATTTCTGATTTCTAATCCAGACAAGTTGACATTGATATTGCGGCATGGCGAGCAATTAAGAATGCACTTTATATGTCGATCGGTCTTCCAACTTCTGCACTTTTATTGCACGCATACACACGCCGTATCGCCGCGAGCCTAAATGATCAAATGTATACAGGTGCAACTCGAGAGATTTCCAATTCAATACGCTGCTCCTACGTGAGTGCATTATATTGAATAATATTGCATAAATACAGCCTGGGCTTAAGACAAATCATTTGTCGCCCCGTGGTGAATGAAATTAGCATTTTTTCTGCGTCATTTTTATTGAAATATGTGGCATATGTGTCTGTCTGTCCGTTCGTTGGTTGCAGATATCGATTGCAGCATGCATGCGACAAAATATCGATGTTTCATGGTCGATATTCTTTTGCAGGTTTTTGCGATGATGTAAAAATTGTGTTTTGAAAAGTTTTGGTTATTGTTTGATGCGATTGCGCAATAGCGTGAAATTAGTGAGTCGCATTACATTGGGGATTATTGAATTGAAAGTGTGATCAGGAATTGATCAGGTAAAATGTATGTAGGTAGGCTGTGATGATCTTTTTATTTATGAACATCATTGACCTCATTTTTGCAAAGATATTAAAAACAAGAATATTGTTGTCGAGCTATTGATTAAGTAGTAATTAAGCTTTTCAGAGTTATTTACTCACTCTTCTGACTCCGTCCAGTCGAGTCCTGGATTTTCGTAATACCTACTTTCGTCGGTCTCGATGTCGACATCATCCAGGCTCATTACGTCGTGATCTATGTCGCCATTTCTTCCGTGGTATGGCTTGCCTTGATCCCTGATGATAAAAAGGTGAGCGATAGTGGTAGGCTATCTGCTTATTCAGCGCGAACGATAGATCGCTGGTCCCATTGAGTGTGCGCATAATGAGATTTTTTGGTTCTGCGGATTTGCGTAGCTTCGATATGACGCCCGGTACGCAAGGCTACACATATTCCCTCCTCTACGTAGCACTCATCGGAACGTTACTGATCGGTGGGTTCTTGGGTTGTCATTACGTTCACCGATGGTGGCTGATTTTAACCTCTCGACCGATACTGGCTAATTTGAACTGCTTGGTTAGGCATTACTGCAGATGATGAAGGCCAAGTCTTCAATCTATTGAGTGGTGTTGCTCCTTACCGTAAAGGCAGCTTTGAGTTGTTAGTAGAACCTTTGGCTATTCTGTTTGCTTGCAGATGGGACGCGGTGGTCCGAATTCGGTGGATATCGATCAGTTTGGCAAGTTATTTGAAAAGTTTTGATTCAAATTGCATACCATGATCTGTTGTGATTTCAAGTGGTGCTCCGAAGTCGTAGACGATCGAAACCAACCATCGGAGTTTTTGCTGATCGCCGGCCAGGAGAATTTCATAGTAATAGCTCTTCGTGTGGGGCCAAAATGAGACAAGTTGTGTTCGATAAAGACCATAATCTTGCATAGGAGCTCGAGTATGTATGGTCGTTAAATACCCGTGCTGCTGGTTTCGCCTCAAACCTAACGAGGTGTAAAAGGCATTGGTGCAAGCTTCAACCACGCAAGCATAATGACAAAAAGCCTGTACGGCACCCAAAACAGGCACGGTAGGCCTAAGTAAAAATAATATTCGATCGGTTTTGGCATGAAACAGGCAAGTAAACCGGTTCTCGTTTGATTGCATAGGTCAAGCAGCATTGAACCTGGTTACTGCTTAGTTGGGGGTCCGCTTGGTAAAACGAGATTCGCGTTTGGAATGGTCTATGCGGATGCAGGTGTATTTCTAGATGTTAATGGCTGCATCAGGGACGTAAATACCTCTGGTGGGCGTGTTTTTTGTTTTTCATGCCTTGTAGAGCATCCGGGATGAAAGGGTTTCAGCTAAGACATGAAAATTCTTTATATATGATAAGATCATAACAGGCCCTGTTGTACTGTGTGCCTAACTCAGTATTTGGCACGCTTGGTGTAGGGTTGTGTCTCTTCCTGTTAGTTACACTTGAAACTCGAATCACTTTTCCCAAAGCTTAAAGAGGAGACACATCAGAGCAACCGCTTGGGAGAGACCATTATAGATGTTGGTCTACTGATACTACTAATACTGTGATAATTGCTGCCCGATGTGGTATATCCTTTTTTACGTATAGAGTGCAGGATGCCTCAGGGATTGATGATAGGATGGCAATGCTCCTGTACTTGTCCCCTCAATGCTTATCACAAGATTTATAGATGGGCTTGAGGTAGGAGATCTTCCAAAGCCTAGAGGAAGGAATGTTTTGGGCAGCACTAATTCGATCTAGACTACCAAAACGTTTTGGTCTCACAAAAAATCTGAAACCAACATTAAAAAAAGCATGCCGCAGGAACAAAATAATAATAACGATCAGTAAAAAAATTAACAATACCTCGTGGATCTACTACTACAAAAAAAACTATTCCTTCTTAATTATCTTAATCAGTAAAAAGCACAAAAAAAACACAAAACTTGTAATCATTAAGTCTAAAGATAGAATCTCATACTATATCCTAAAAGCCGATACCTACTCTTTTTCCACTTTATATTCATAAACGCCTCACGGAGGATACCATCCACATAAGTGGCAATCAGTCTTTTGAGTAATCGATCGTTTCTTGGCCATTTACTTCATTTAAAACCGATTGATTGATAGCCAATGCGGCCTTTGTCATTTTTGCAATTCGTTTTTAACCTTGTGCTTGGAGCAAGGTAGCACCAGGTACATATGCCAACCACCAGTTCAGCGCACGCCGCCAGATCACCGATCGCAGATCGTATCGCTCCGCCATAAAGAACTGATCATGCCAATCATTATCGCGTTGCCTTAGGCCAGGTTAGTGATGCATTATATTATATTTTTTTTTTTAATTTTTTTTTGCGTAGTCTCAATATTCTTAAAAATCGCCACTGGAAGTTTTCGATCGTTTCATGGGGCGTAATTAATTTAGCGCAATTTCATCAGTTAAAAAATACAGACATCTTCATCTGGTTAATTGCTGCTGGAAGTCTTAATTGAATTTGCCGTGTTTTTTCTGGTGGGGAAAATAGAAGCCTCTTATTGTTTTTAGTTTAATTAAGAAACTGTTAAACATTGATTTATTGCAGGTGTTTTTTGTGTAAGGAAATTACTTTTATATAATCGCCAGCAATGTCATTTCGATAATTCTTCGAAAGGTAACATTGCATAACAAGATTATTTATTATATTCTGTTTTTTTTTTTTTTTGTTAGTTTAATACTTCCTTAGTTGTAAATGACAGCCGGGAAAATATGACGTCTGATAGTAATGTATCAAAGCCCACGTTTTCATTTTTTTTTTTCAAAGGTGGTAGAAGACCTTTACACTTTGGCTTCATGCGTGGATGGCATTCCCGTGACCTTAAAAGACCCAATTCTGGGCAAAAAGTCTTGATCTTGTGCAGAGGTATACAAAACGCCTTTTGTTGAAGTATAAAACCTTTTATAGGTGATCAAAAAATTTTGGAAAAAAAAGATGAAAAATCTATTTTTAAATTTTGATTTCCCACCTTTTATGAATTTTTTTAAAGCAGGTAAACTGAGAAACTTGAATGCTTCTTAATTGACTAATTTAACAACAGTTTTCTTTTTCCTTTTATATTTGAAACTGGAAATGATCAAGTAGACATAAATATCTGTGAAAATGGGGTTAATGATTTTCATACAGAAATCGATTATCATTTTTTGTTCATAAACCAGTCATCGGTAGAATAGGATGACTAACGTGGATTATATGAAATTATACACGTGCCAGAACTATACCGGAATTGTGAAAGTGTGATCGTAGCATCCAAGAAGCACTGGTAACTGTCTTAAAAGAGAAGAGAGGCAAGTATGTTGGGGCTAATCGCTTCTTCATAATGTTGATGTGAAACTTACCAAGTCACCGGTGAAACAAGATATAAGAGAACGAGCATAAGGAACACGCCTCGGATACTAGAACAAAAAACCAGGAGCGCCAATAGATGGCGCCAGTGATAAGCTAAGGCATCTGCGAAAACTCAAAACCAGGAAGCCTATATAAGGCAGCATCCCGGCCAGTTCTGGGCTGATGGCGAAGATTTTTGCGTCCAGATCGCAAAGTGCACTCTGAAGTTGAGCCTTCGGTCAATGAACACTGTATCCATTCAAATCCATCGCTGCCTTGGCTAAGGGGCCTCTTTGGTGAAATGTCGTGAGATTTGGCTCGACCTCATCCCATGGAAACTAAGGAGCGAACTAGGCGAGAAAACCATATAAACTCGCGTTCACGGGTGCTCGCGGTTGTTTACGGCTTGAGTCTGTAGCCGGCTGAACGGCTGACTCAACTCTTAACATCCTAGGGGTAACTTTGGAGCCCATCACACGTTCATGCAAGCGTCAATCAGTTCCATCACACATTTGGATAATGACATCATCGGACGGTAGGTTTTCTGTCAGCCATAGCAGTGACCCCTGTGCTGAAAGTCGTGTCGTGTAACGTGACAAGTCGTTTGAGTTGTAGAAAATGACGTTTCAGTTGAATTACGTCTTTCAGCCCAGGGGCCTAGAATGGAAATGCTAAGTTAAGTATAGACTCACTTTCTTCAATCAAACGATTTTTCGTGCCGTGACGACTCGACTTTCAGCTCAGGGGCCAGTAACTGTGGCAAAACCTATTGGTTCACCTAGGGGAAGATCTGCTTTGGAAAGATCACATATGGAAAAAAGTACGTGATATTTGCCGAGACCCTCCTCTCCCTACGCGAGATTTGGTGAGATTCGGTTAGACCCCCTCCCCCCCCCCTAAACACCTCAATGAAATTAATGGACGACCTCTAAGCTAGTCATTATATTGACAGCATCCATTATCGATCTAGCTTTTCTGAAACCAAATTGCCTTTCCTACAAGCCGCTTTTCATCTCGGCTGTTGTACATCACCCTTTCGAAAAGCTTGCCCGTGGTATTTAGAAGACATATTCGGCCTGTGGGGTTACCTGGTTTTGGGAGTAGCATAAGCTTTTAGCACTTCAATTGCTCCTTCCTTCAGGAACGCTGTGAATACTCTGCCGAATCTACCTAGTGGCGTATGGGCTTCACCGTTATAATAATCCAGCCCAGGGGCTTTTCCAAAGGAAATTCTTTTCGTGGCTTCCACAATTTCTTCCTACCTTATATTTGGGTTGTTTGCGTCATCGACGTTTACCGCAGGCCGACTGCTCGTATTGCCATTCTGTGAGAACAATGGCTTCAGCATTCCAGGGCAGGCAATGGTTGGGGAACCCTTACCCTTAATCGAAGACATCACTACCCAGTAAGCGCTTCCCTCAGGGATTACTATACCCTTTCTTGTAGAGGCCATTAAAGTGCTCTCACGTCATTTTATTCCATAAGAAGTTCCTCGAATTCTGGCCGCAGCCGCATTTACTGGCTGGGCCTTCTTGCCCTTAGGCATCGACCCTCTTCAATTGCATCATTCCACCACAAGATCGGTGAACGTCTTCGAAGTTTTAGTTCCGGTATCCAGTTTGTACTTTGGCCAGGCTAGAACAACTTGATGAATCCTCACCTGTCCTCATGGTAATGCGGTGCACCTTGATCAGGATGTGATCACGTGCGGACGATCCTGGAACGAAGGCTCTCTGAATGTGCCATGCTTGGATCAAGGAACCCAGAAATCGAACTACTTTTTTATCCAGCTTTGTGTTGAAGTAAATGGCTCAAAACAGTGTTTTAGTGAATGCCTACCTCCCATATTAATATCGACACTACTGATATGCATATATTGCAGGAATATTTCAAGAATTGCAACATTTTTTTCAGTGAATTGGCGACCAGAGTCTATCTCATCTTTCATATAAATATAGTTTAAAAAAAACCAAAAAATACGCTTTTACTTTAAAATGAACTAAAAAGTAAAAAATAATTTTGATTGTAAAGTTTTTATTGCTCCAGCCAGTATATGGAAACAAACTACCTTTCGAAATATGATGCCCGCCACTTTGTGGAACAAAACCATTTAGCAGAACGAAAGCAATAGAAACACTTGTGCGCAGTAGGTTTTCATAAAGCTCCTTTTCAGTACACATCACGCGTTCTTCCCTTTGTGCAAGTTCTTATTACTTTTCTCCATTTTCAAATGCAGGCAACTTTCCACTGTACATGTTTATACACTAAAAGTGACACTCGAACTGTCATTTTTCAAACGATCGTTTAGTGGTGTCGGTGAGATCAATGATCCGTAACATTTGCAGTTGATGCCATCTATTGGGAAAACGCCACAAACTCTTTCCCAGAACTAATATTAATGAAATTAATCAAAACGATAGAAGGCATTAGAGTTATCCTGATCAGAAAAATTCGTATAGCTGCTGACTTGATATTTCTATTATCTGAGTCCAAAATCTTTTCTGTTCTATGGTCTTCAGAATCTCTATCATTGATAAGATAGTTCGTAGTAATCTTATAAAATTTAATGAAAGAGAAGTCTCGTGTTTGAATTGGGTGACAATGCTCTATTGTCTGTAAGAAACTCGAAGCGAAATTTAAAAATGACCAATCCACCAATCGTGTTAGGTTTGGAGCTAAAGTTAACAAAAATATTCCATAGAAATGCTAACAACCAGCCTTGACTTTTCGACTCATTTAGCACTGCATATAAATGAATTCTATGGGGTAGCATATTATTTTATATTATTTAAATCCGGAGTTACTTGTACTGTAATGAAAAATGAAAGATTATAAGATAACAAGCCATTTTTAAGCAGGCACTAAAGAAATACTCACTACTGCCTCTACTCACTACTGCTGTTTACTTAAATACTACGCATCTACCTTACCACAAATTGATCACCTCGAAAACCATGATCCATAATTCTAAATAAATTAACCTACGTCAATTTCCCAATAAATTACAATTTTCCATTTAATTCCCGAGAGATGAAAACCTCAAAACAATTGTCATCAGCACTCAGCGGGCAAAGAATAAAATTGATGATCTTCAGTCAGATTTGTTCAATGGATCTGCCCCAAAAAGTCATGCGAATTACTCATCGCGACTTGTGAAAAATATTTATATTAAAATTGACGCGAGTTTTTTATTTTCATATTTTAGATTTTCTTTATTAAATGTCGAATAAAGTGTGGGCAGCAGCAGAACATTTCGAGATAACTTTCAAGTAAATCAAGATTTGCGAGAATTTTTTCCACCATTCCGTGACAGCAACTATTATTTTTTATTCAGGAAAAAGAAATAAACAAATTTTGTTTTTTAAGAAGAATCACACTAAAACTTCACGATATTATTTTCTTCGATTCAAACATTTAAATAAGGTGTTAAATTTAGATAAAAAAATCATTTTTTTTTGAAGGCACAATAAACAAGTTTTTATTTTTATTGTGTGCTTTTTGGTGTGTGTGTGTGTGATTTTCCTTCGTTTTTCTTAAGATATAAAACCTATCTCAAAAAAAATTGAAGACGGATATCACCTCCTGCCTCTGCCCTCTGGACGTGGAATCCAATAAATTCTTTATGCCCAATTTGTACCGTCTTAAATCTTTTATATTTGTGTTCACATGATTCTTTCTTGATTCGATGCTAATTTATCGCCACGAAAAGATTTATGAATAACGAAATGAACAAAAAAATACAGGTGATTTTCAAGAAACGAAATCAATTCGTTCGCCGCTTGTTGATGGTGGAAATTGAATAGAGGAGTCTAGCTCAAATGTGCCTCCAGCATGAATGCATTTTTGTTTGCTTTTATTTAGTGTTTTGTTATCATGCAAATATCTTAAAAGTTATTGAATTTTTATCTTTCAATATGGTGGCGTTAAACCGTTATCAGTAAATGATTTGTTTTTGTATATAGTAAGCGGCACTAAAAATATATTCTTTTGTAAGATAACTTTAAGGGAAAATAGTTTTTTGTTAATTGCATATGCATGCATAATATCGTAATTTTGTTATGAAAATGATAAGCGAAATAGTTTTTTCATCTCAACTCAGTTTTAGGCGTTGGGGCATCGGTAACTAAGGTATAAGGTACTCGACTACAAACCCACAGGTCGGAGCTCGATTCCCCGCACAGACACGGTTCTTCGTCTTTACCACTTCTCTCACCAACATAGCAATTATTCTTTCTCGTTTTCATATTTTATGGCAATTCCTTGTCCTTGGATCGCCATTGGATATTATCGCCTTCGTCTTAAGGCAAAATTTAAAGTTACTCTCTTCCCACAATTCAACCTGGTCACCGTCGGTAAAAGAGTCGTTATCGGTCAACTGACGGTGTTCTCTTTCCTTTAGCAGGGAGGCATACCACTCCAGCAAGGCACTTTCTATTAACCCCGATTGTTATGACAATAGCATTACCAGCGGCTTTGAACTGGAGTTTGCAACAAGTTTTGCCCAATCCAAAAAAATTTGTTTCGATTTTTGTAATATTCGGCTTCAAGAAAATTTCTTCTCGTGATGTGCTATCTTGTACGTAAGTGCTCACTCACGAGCTCCTCATAAATTGCCTCATTATAAAATCAATCTCACTCATGAGTGAAGAAAAGGTTATAACATCGGCTTGCTTTCACTCATGAATGAGGCTGTTTTCATAGACTGCTCATGCACATGAATGCGGATGCAATTTTTGGCGTTTTGAGCGTATAATGATTGTACTCACCCCTCACTCATGGTTAAGTACCTACTCAGGAAAAAACTTGGATAAGGATTGTTTAATAATAAAAGGCGGTGGTAAAAGTTTTAGGAGGCCTCGGTGGTCTAGGGGTAAGGTGCCTGACTATCATCCCAGAGGTCTCGGGTTCGAATCCCGGCCAGCCCCACGGTCCTTCGCATTTTTCACTTTCCCACCTACATAACTTTCCTTTCTTTTTCTTCCCTCTTTACATTCCTGATTCCTTCTGCCATAGCCTTCCTTAGCCCTTCCTTGCTCCACCAAAAGCGCATGTCGTATCGGTTGGAATGAGATTCAACTCGCTTCAGAGGCATAACACTCCAGCGAGTTGTTTCTCGATGCCCCGATGTCAAAGTCGCGATAGGAGTAGGTGGACTAAAAATATCGCGGGTAGGTTATGGCAGTTCCTTCGTCCCCGACTAGAGCTGCTGTTCGATTTGCACTCTATACGTAGAAAATAGATTGTCGACAGTATAAAAGGCCTTTCCTGAGACTCTAGTCTTTCACATAAAAAAATATATATGGGCGCTTTCGAAAAGGTTTCCACATGCGCAGTGTTTGATCCTAGCACGACTCAGAGATCTGCAAAGAAAATGTTCGATTGAATTTCTAAAAGTATTTTGGGAAGCTCGTCAAGGGGAGAAAACAACAGGTCATACCTACAATATAGCTTTGGGTCAAAAATAAAGGCAAAGTATTTAGCTGATCGAAATAGGCTCAGTAAACGCCCATAGTTGTAGGTAGACTGAAATCATAGGTGAAAATAGCAGTGGTGAGAGGAGTTCTCCCAGGGGTGTACTATGTTGTCTTAGCTGCTGTGGATGCTTGTAATTTTTAGCATGAAGACGATGCACTGGCTAAAGCTATTGTGAGCGTCGATTTCCGCCCGGGCAACCTGGTTAGTCTCGGTGGTCACTTTGTTGAAAGCGCCTACTTCATGCAACGCTGTGTCAAAAGATTTTTTATTGCATTATGGATACTGTGCGGAAGAATTCGAAGCTCTGCTATAAATTTTTGGATGTATTGGTCTGCTGGCATCTTGACAAAGCATCCTCTACTGTTTCGTCTCCCTGCCTTCGAAATAAAGCTCAAGCTCAAGTAGTACTTTCTTCTTCCTTGCAAACATTACGAGACGATATCGAATCGAAAACGGGTCGCGAAATCAACGAGACGAAATTGACATCGAAACGCACTCGATTTGTTAAAAACGAAAACGGAATGCTATAGCAAATCGCTTTGAGGACTCGATAACGACTGGTAGTAGCGACTTCAAATCGAAGAGCTCCTTATTAATTCCATGTAAACGAGACGTTAAAGAGACGAGTCGATAAAATGTTTGTAGGGCTCTTCTTTGTGCATAGCTTCTTCAGGCATGTACTCTCTCACCACAGGCATACCCGCTCCCGCCACAGGCACGGAAATCTAAAAATTCAGGCATTTGTAAATGCATCCGCATCGGCATAGACCATTCCAAACGCGAGTGTGTTTTTACCAAGAACCAAGTAGTCCCCCAGCTAAGCACTAACCACGTCTAATGCTGCTTGACTTACGCAATCGAAAGACAACCGTTCTACTGAGTATGTTATTGGCACCCTTTATTGTCCCCAAGATAATTGTTTCTTTTTCTTCATCCTATACAATTTTTTTAAAGCCATACAAGGGATTTCGTGCATGCCTGTGGCCGGAGCGTGTATGCCTGTGGCGAGAGAGTGCATGCGTAGTGAAAACTTGACCGAGTTGTAGTTTTACTGTATGAATGAATGACCAAGATACTGAAACACTTTTTTTACTTCAATTTACAAATCATTTTCCTTACTACAAAAAAATTCCGTTCTAAACAATAAAAAAAAGCCCCAAAATTCCAAAAACTCCGAAAAATCCAAAAAGTCGTTAATTCCAAATTTCATGTCCACTACTATAAAAATTCCACCACAGGCACAGAACACCGAAGAAAAAACAACCAAACACACCTCGTAAAGTATAAGTCTGACTAATTAATGTTTTTTTAGTGTGCTCTTAGCACAGAACACGGCAATTTTATAGTAACGGTATATGCCAGCGGTACTAAATCACTAAAAAACAAATTTGGTAGCTTTATGTATTTACAAGCACAGCACAAGTCTCAGGTGGTTTCTTACAAATATGGCGGCAGTCGAACAGAAAAAAATGCTGTGCATGGTGGTTCTCGCGCTTAAGAAAATGTCCAGTGCAACTCTTGTCCTTAAAACCACCATAAACGTCTCTTCTGTACTTTCTAATTGCTTTTACATTTTTATAAACATTTTCAATTACAAAATCAGAAATGCCGGGAATGTTGTAAAAAATGAAAGAAATTTTAATCCGCTTTAAGTTGCGCGCGCACGCATTGAAGGTAAAGAGTGAAAATTTATTGGTTAGGCTTAACTGAATCGATGACGTCATGAGTTTGTACCGCTCTTAAATGGGCGTTTTTAGCTGGAAACCGCACATTTTTTCTTTGAAAAAGATTAAGACGAAAAAAACAACGCGGTTATATGTGGCTTAAGTCTTTCTTTCTGAACACAAACCAGCTCTGAATGTGGAATCTGCGCTTAAATCTGGTTTTGTTGCAAATATCGCAATTTACTCCCGATAAGGACTGGACCACTTTTTTTTTGTAAGTCGCGCTATCATTTTGCATCGAGTTCTTTTGCTTAACTTTCGAAATGAAGAAACAAAACAGAAGAGCGTTCATGAAAATCAGTCGGACGACCAACGGACCGACGCGACGGTGCAAATACGACCTGGAAGACATCTTCGCAAATCTTTGTATTTTTGAGACTAAGGTAATCTCTACCTTTTATTTTGTTGATGTTGTTGTTGCTGTTCTTCTTCCATGCAAAGATTACGAAGAATGATTGATAACAAACAAAAATTTCCCCAAAATCCCCGTCACTCTCGGTGTTGTGTGAACTGGATTATGTCGGTCTTAAATGGAACGTAAACAAATTTTCTCATAACGTACTTCGGCCCAAAATAAAAAGCGTTCCGTCTCTGTACCGTTGGCAATCTTTATGGGACTACTTTCAGGTAAATGCTTCTAATTACTGCCAGACACTTTGACTTTTAGCTCTCTCAAAATTCACCGTGAGAAAAATTTCTCCGTGGAGTTAGATTATTACTATATTTTTTTGTTGTTGGTTTGGTTCGGTCTGTTCCACAATTTTCCTCAGTTGATTGTTGTTGTTGTTATTGTTGCCCTGCCATCTCGACCGAAGACGTTGGTGATTAAAAATCCATTTATTTCCATCCAACGGTTTCAGCACTTAACTCACCGTGAATTTGCGCTATTTTCGCTACTTCCTTTCCGTTTTCTTAGATCACAAAAATTATTTCCAAAATTTTGTCGACTTTATCCAAAAAAAGAAAAAAAAAACAAAAGAAATGATGAAAAACCAAACAATCCCCGATTTTTTGGTGAAAGTAAAAAAATATTTTTGCTTGAAAACGGTTTTCGGTTGCACAAAGTACCAGCAGCGCTCTCTTCAATTGAAACGCGGAATTAAGTGGAAGTGCCCAAAATTGAATTGTTACAGGCTTAATTGGGCTCGGCTTAGTGCGCGGTCTTAAGACGGCGGCGTTATGTATGTGCTGCATCGGCAATGACCAGCCGAAAGTGAAACTGTAAGAGTCAAGAGGGCGAGAGTGTTACGATGTGGTTGTTGCATCACTGGTAACAGCTGACGAGCTTCAAAATTGAGTGGCGTTGAATAATATCGCTTCCCCCTGCAAAAGCCTTAACCAGAGCGAGGAAATTAACGATTATTAATGGTGTGGGTGGGTTTATACAGAGATAAAGGGAAATTAAATAATTAAGTAATTTTTTGGGGGCTAGATGGAGATTAATTTGTTGGTCTAGAAGATCAATCAGAACGTGTGTAGTACATGGACAATGGATGATGGGAATAAAAGTTCCTTGGCGCAGTTCGTTGATTGAAAGATCTAGGAAAGCAAGTTTATGTTGTTTAGTGTCTTGAAATTGTTGCTGCTTTTTTGCCAGAAGTTAGAAGGGCAAAAGCTCATTGGAATGCCATTCCATTATTCTAGTTGATTACTCTCATTTGAGCAAGCTTTTATGCGTTTAACTTCAGTTCAAGTCCAGTTGGGCGAACTGATTGAGATCTGTTTTATTCCCAGTTGAATATGTGGAAATTGTATGCGAACTGAGGTTATTGTTAAGCTCAGTTCACAAATATCTGGGGCAGTTCGACCGATGAACCCGGGGATAAGATGTAAGGTATGGCAATACTGGAGATATGCGGATCTGTCACGCAGCTGCGATAGAAGTACTCATTAGACTGACTCCACCAATCATCTCCATGTTAAAATCCGCCATTAGTGTCTTGAGACTTCAGATCTCATCTCACTGGCAAAATACAGTCCAATATCCTGAACGTTATCCCAAAAATTTCAATTTGCCGCGTATCGGACCGTATGGTTGGGGTACTGCGGTGCTAAAGGAAATTCAGGGCGATTATCTCCGATCGTTTTGAGTGGGACGAACTTATCAACTCTTGGGGTATCACAAACGTCATCTGGTTCACGGATGGGTCAGAAATGGAATATGATTCCAGGGGCTGGTATCGCAGCTATCGCTATTTGATTGGATCGAGACTGGCATGAGATTGGACCGAGAGTGGCACGATAATGTGGAGTAAGTTTTAGGCTCGTCGTTTGAATTGTTGCTCGCAAAAAATTTGGGTCCAAATTGGTGATTTCTTCTTCAATGTTGACTTTTAACACTTGCAAGGCTTCTGGTTTGTTGTGGTATAAGCGAGATATTGAAAAGCTCTAAAGCAGCCAGTCTGGCACCATCAGATCTAGTAATCTGGCCGGCCCGATCAAAACGACGCATGCACGCTTGAGTAAAACCACACCACTAGCCCAATATCTGCACCAAACTGTCACTCGTTGTGGTTGCAGAGGTTTTTCGACTATATCCCTTTGATGGAATTGGCGAGTCCCACGGAGCACTTGTTTCCGTGAACTCCTTCCTAACAGACGGAAGTTGGCCGGGATCACCACCATAACCGGGATCACCACCATTAACGAAACGCTGGTTGAACAGTCTAGCCTAAGCGAAATCTATATTAGGTAGACTCCCGAATTCTTCAAGCGATCTGAACTACAAATATGAGATATTACGGTGACTACACCGTACTAGGAATAGACCAAAGGAGTGGCCATGGTACTTTTTGAGCTAGTAGAAGAAAAAGGAGATGTTGACAATCGCTTCTCTTGTAAATTTTGTTTTTATAACTTCAATAGCCTTAAAATTCCCCGAGTTAAAAAAAATATGGCCTTTCAACGGGCGAACACTGACCGTCCGTCATTGAAACATAGTTCTTGGCCATAAGACAGGCATCAGAAAGTAAGCTACAAGACTGTATGGCGGTACACCACACTCACACACACACACAAAATCTGTCCCATTAAAAATAGATAAAAACTCTATGGCCATCATAAGCCCCTTAAAAAGCCAAGCGGCCGGTGTTCGCCCGTTGTATGGCCAATTTTTATTTTTACTCGGGTCTTGAAAATATGATTACTAAGAAAAGCTAAAAATCATTCTGGACTAAATTTGGCGATGAAATTCTTTCACTTTTTGATAAAACCGTGTAGCAGTCGGTGATCAACTAAATAGTTGGGTAATATCAAAAGATTATCTCGGAAATATTCGCAGCCTTGTCTTAACTCGATATTCCAAGAATTTTATTGATGTCCAGATGTCCTAGAGGGCCGTGTAACATCAATCAGTAGATGGATTCACGCAATTAGGCTTCAAAAGACGGTCTGTACAGTGAATATTGGTGGAAGGCTTGTAGATGTCCCAACAAAAGCAAAAGCACAAGTTATAGTAGGCATTCCAAAAAGTAAGAGTTTCCCGGCCCCTTAACGGTTTGTTGAGTCGATTTGATCTGAATCATAAGATCGCAGTTCAGTCTATAAATTCGTAAATAAGTGGAATCGATCTTTACATCCAATTAGCGATTGATCGTGAACCAGTATCTGCAGCATTGAATTCTTGTTTGCTTTTTCCACCCACTGACTGGGACTTGTGTTTCCGTGGTGTCAACGCCAACTCTACCGGTCTTTGTATGTCCAAAATGTTAAGGGCGCCAAGCAGTACGGATTTAAACCGAAAACCTACTAGCGATCCTCTTGTATGCCTAAAGGAACACCCCCACCATAGTATACATCGCCTTGGTAAATCTGGCTTGGTTGCTCTTGAGACCAAATTCGATGATAAAAACTCAAAATTTCTTTGAAATTGATTATGAGTTGAAAATTTGATAATTGATGACCGTAGTAAGACTTTATGTTCACAGATCATGAATTACCATTTTTTATTAGCGAAGAACCCAAAACCCAAAATCAGATTCCAGTTAAAAAATTTCACGTAAGGCCAGTCCTTATTTATTTACGCAGGCGAGACTCAATAAAATTACAATTTGTACTAATTAGTAAAAAAATTAATACTTAAACCCGCCATCATAAAATATTTATTCAAGGGTAATTAATAAACTATTTATTACCCCCACCAAATATCCATACCAACCACAACAACAACAACATCGACTACTTTCCGCTGCAAACCAAAACCAAAACCAACAAAAAAAAATGTACAAAGAAAACCCATCCACAGGAGGTAATCTTAAGTGTATTGACCTCTCCGCCACAAAAGCACGACTATCCTTCAGCTGCCAGGCGCGCATCCTTTTATGGCGAAACCCCACGGTTTTCTTATTTATAGTGACAGTTGCCTCTCTAATCACATTTTATCATCTTACATCTCAAGAAAATATTTTCGCCATAAACTTTGGCGGCAACAGGAGGATGCCTTTTCGCCAAGGTTCGTTCTTCTCTCTGTCGGTCTCTTTCTTTCATTCGCGCATGGCTCAGTATCTTTTGCGCATGCGTTAGCCGCTTTTTAGATAGAATATATAGCATCAAGGTAAGAATGACCAACCGATCGATCTGTAGGAGGAAGGAAAAATCTTTGTGGCAAAGCAGCGAAACGTTCAATGGTCATCCCGTGCACGTTTTTCATGATCACCATCTTTTATAAAGTCTAGAGAGGTTTTCCTGCCGCAGGTTCAGTCCATATAAGAAGAGTGCATAAGATGCAAGTCTCCACTTATTTTTTTTGGCATATAGTATATAAAATTTATTTCTTCTTGTTATTTTTTTTTGTGTGTTTCGAAGGCAGGTGCAAAAGACTGATCCTGGAGTCTTAGAGAGGGTGCCCATATAAACTTTGACAAAATGAGCAAAACACCCCATATACATACATGTATACTCTTAAAGGCACCCATGCCACTGCGCAGAGATCCAGCAACAACAGCAGCATTCATCTCACCTGAGAACGATATTTATGAGTCTAGACTTAACCAAGGATTTTTTTACCATTTCTGGGATGTCTGGGGTATATCGGGAAGAATAGAACTGAGACACGTTCGCGTCTTGCCTTCTTAGAGCCCCGCGATTACAACGTGACTTTGTGATTTATTACCTTTCTGATGAGAGATATTCTCGCATGCATATGAGCGGCCAACGTCAGGCTCTATATGAAATGCACTCGTTTCACGTGAATCGCGCTCGGTCCGGTCGGTCTATGGCATAAAAACATAATAATAATAAATAAAAAAAAAACGCCTAGACTCGACCCCGGCTTTGGCTGTGTGGAAGCTGCGATCTCTGTTTATGGTAAATATACGAAAAATTAAAAATGCACACGTAACAAAAATTCACGTTCACGGATTCGTGATTTTTCATTGTTGAATTTTTAAGTCCAAAAAGCACACAAATTACACCAACTAAACTACCACGCACAATAACCACTCTTCGCAGGTTAAATAATTATGGAACAATCAATCATGGTACCGCGGCGTTTTCTAAGAAGCCTCGAATCACGAATGGGTTTTCACCAAAAATCGTATGAAAAAAAAAACGTTGAATTTTTGTTAATAAATGATTGCGTTACCAAAAATGGATCCCTCCCTCCCTAATGAAATGTAGTTCAAGAACCCCTCGGATAAATAAAGCGCGAAGTATGTGGCTACCAAAAGGTGTTCTCCAATGGCACGTAGCACTTTTATTCTCTGGAGGCGCGCAGTCGAATAGAAAATCCGTGAACTCATTTCCGTGAACTACCACACCATCATCATTACCATCATCATCACCATCAGTGCTGTTCTTCGCTATGGGTGAGAGATGGCGGACAGAAAGCGCGGTACCATATTCGGTATCATCGTGATTTAATAGTGCAACAATCTCTCCACCTCAGTTTGAACACCTGACAGGTGACAAGTTGATACATGAACCTAGCAAATTGTTGTTTATTGTTCGTAAAGTCTCAAAGATTATTTATACTAAAATATCGGAGGCGGTAAGGTGTGATTTTAACTTTTGTTTGTTGTTGTTTTTGTTGTTGTTGTTGTTATTTTGTTTTGGATAACCTCAAAGGTGTGATAAAATTTTGATTTATTTTAATTATAAAAATTTAGAGTTCTGCTGCTGGCAGAGGCATGTTTAATTGAAGATTTATGTTTTGTATTTTATTGCTGGGTGCTTTGCACAGGCAAAACGTGGGCTCGTTTACAGAACCCATAAAACGTTTTCCAAGCTAAATTCATCCTTGTTTAATGTTAATGGTAAACTTATGTCCTGATATAAACTACTTATATGGTTTAGGATTGGTATTTGGATTTCTTCATGGTTTTTTTATGTAAAATGCTACCGCTCAGAAATCGAAGGGCACTGTGAAAAGTGGTCCCTATGATATCGAAAGCACTGTCTAGTTTACGTTACAAGGAGTTGTTATAAAACTGCACTGCTGAAGGTCTCGATCGATCTTAAAAAATAGGGTTAAAAGATTCAATTTACGTAGCTGTAGCAATAATGTGTGATGTTCCGCAAGATTCCATACTAGGACCGTTGCTTTTTAACATGTACAGAAATGACGCAGCAGTATCGCGAGCGTGACAAATTGTAACAACACTTATATGCAAGCGATTTCCGAATTGATTTAAATAGTCCTATTTGATTGGTAGAGAACTGTGTTATTTCCTTCCAACTATCATTCTTATGTATCTATACTAACCTTACCAATTACCAGTCAAAATTCCAGTCCATCTGAACTTACAATTAAAATGTTGCGATCGGGTCTATCTAAAAGCCTATCACTGTAAGCTTCCATTGTGTTCAACGTTAATCAAAATTCTAATTTTACCCTACCTTACTTACACCAGCCTGGGTTTTCCGTCCTTTGATGCCTTATGTTGTGACAAACGCAATTCAGCCTTCAATGATCTTACCAGGTTTTTTTGTTAATAGTCTTTGCCGATCTGATCATATGTGCCGATATCGTCCTACTGTGTTGAGGTCCACACTTGATGTGCATTTACCCCTCAAAGCAATGACTTTTATTTACAAGCTCCTATCTCCACGAGTATTCTCGACTCGATCGTACTATCGACTAGAATAATTATTTTATCCAGATTCTCCTATTAAGTTGCGCAGAGATCTTTTCTTGTGTATTCTATTCAGTTATAGAACAGTTGAATCATGGGCTTCTGGGATGCTAGTCTAGCGTTTTGACTCCCTAGACTACTAAAAGTACAATATCAATCGGTGAGGTAGGCATGAGGACTCAATTTTCTCTAAAGGAGCATCGTTGTATTCCAGTGTCCTGGGTATATTTGATATTTCCTATTTTAACGATCAGTAATGACCGGATTTCATCAACCATCGACCTTTTAAACCACAGAAGGAGAAAAGCAGGTTTGATAAAATTTTATTGGAACTATCATAGCGAGTGTTCCGCTGAAATAAATAATCTCTTGCTTCCTCGGAACCTTGACTTATTATCTCTGCCTACAAACAGCCTTTTTCACGGAAGCTACAGACTAGGAATTTGTTTATACCTGGAAGAACTCTACTATAACGCAGTGCTGTACAATTCATCCTTATTTCCAAGCTCCTACTTTATCCAAGACACTAAGTGGAATAAGGAAAATCCTTACAACAAAAGATTGGTGGCAGCGGTGGGATCAATTGCGTGAAAACTGAGTGCCTTCAACAAAACACACCTTGATGAAAACCCAAAGACTTTACTTCTCCAAAGGACGGAGTTGTGGCGATGCAACTCAAAATTGTACAAAGGATGATTTCAGAGTTTAGAGCTGCCATACAAAAAAAAAGTCCTGTAACGAAACTTTAAATATAAATGTGCGATGTATGATCTTAGCCCGAGCTGGGTGGCTGAAAAGAAAATGTTTGGTTGTTCCTCTTGGTTATTCTTCTACAGAACTATGGAATTGGGTGCTGTATGGAATTCTAAATCTGGCCTCATGCTTGCCAGTGTCCTGTGATGATCGAAACCAAAAGGTCGCAAGATATGTGTTGTACTGTAGTCTTATCAGCCTTGGCGTATGATCTTATTGCCGAGTAGCCCTAACCGGTTAATAACAGGGTATCAAAGTTCAACATAGGTCGGGGTTTCACCTCATTGTTCATCTGGTAGTTTGCTAGTTAGTCTGGCCTAACACTCCGATAAGGCTGTTTAGCGCTATCTTCGAAGGTTGCATGTTTCGACTTTGCGAAATCGAGGCTTCATTACAAAACAAATTTTGCACTTCTAACTTCTAGCTTGGGTAATTCTGTTTACATCCGAGACAAGACCTCTCAGTTACAGTGGGAATGCTGACCGGACACTGTCTGATAGGGACGCAGGCGGCCCGCTTAGGTCGCGAAACCGACGATTTCTGCAGAAGCTGTAAGATTATAGACGAGGAGGAAAGTATAAAACACCTTCTCCGTCACTGCCCAGCCCTAAGCAAAAAGAGACTTACCACTTTTGGTGAACCCTTTCTAAGCAAGCTTGCGGAAATTCCGAAGTTTGGGATCCCGCAACTAAGAAGATTCATTACGTCCTCGAGGTGCTTTAGCGGAGAAACGACACTTTAACAGTGGGTTTAAAGTGGGGTCATTATGGCATCACAACGGGCCTATTCCGTTGGCCTAAGTGTTTAGGCTGTGCACCAGCAGCTCAGCCATATCTAACCTTACCTAACCTTGGGTAATTCATCTGAATTCTGGTTGCGCTAGATGTTCTTGTGACAGGTCATCCTCCGAAGAGTGATATTGTGCCCCTACTCAATGAAAAGAGCATGTTTATAAAACTATCCTCCAGATTGGACCTTATATAGTCTGTAAAGCTTGCTTAAGTGTAAGACTGTCTCCGATGCAACCGTAGGTTTAATTAGCACTTTGGCGCACCGTTTTGATGATTCAATCTCATGCACCTAAAGTTCAGATGTTTCATCAGCTGTGGAGTTTAGGATGCTTTTCAATGCTCTCTATAGTCTGAGGTGTCTTTTAAGCCTTCCGGAAAGTAACTGTTTGATGTACGTTGCCAGACACCAGCGCAAATGGGCTACAACTTTGGCTGGGTAGCACCAGGTTGTATTAAAAAAAACGTTTCTCATCCCGCTTATTCAGCTACCGACTATATCGGTCTACGGGCCCCGTAGATGCACCCCCTGCTTGGCTAGGTAGTCGACTTTCTTGGACTCATCTATGTTACTATGTCCACGAACCCAGACGAGAGTCATGTTATTCTCTCTACAGAGTCTATCTAGGTTTAGCTCTGTATTGCTCAACTAGCTTAGAGGGTATCATTAGTGAATCCATAGATTTTATAGAGGCTTGGATGTTTACGAAAATTCCCTGCTTCTTGGCATTACTAGAAAAGCTTTTAGTATTTTTAGCAGTTCCAGCTGGGGGAGACTGGTCGAATTTTTAGACGTTCAACGAGGAGAAAGTCTACCTTTGAATCTGAACCATCTGTATGTAGGTCATAGCTTTTATCAGACCAGAAGTGGTCCTATTCCTGTCTGCTTATGATCTAGGCGTTGAAATTTGGATTGCAGTTAATTTCATATTATGATGCTATATTATGATCTACCATTTCCAGTTGTAGAGATCCCGATATAATAATTATTTATATCCTCCATCCAGCAATCTCTCTCCGTACCCTCAGGGTCATCCAGGTTGCTAGATTTGGTTGATGATCAGTAGCGAGCAGATCGATAACTATGATCATTCCTTTAATTGGAGCTGTAAAAAAGCTGTCGTTTCTCCAAAACACACTATTCTTTTAAATTCGGCCTAGTCTGGATTTGC
The DNA here is from genome assembly GCA_949987705.1 of Thereva unica. Lineage (NCBI taxonomy): Eukaryota > Metazoa > Arthropoda > Insecta > Diptera > Therevidae > Thereva > Thereva unica. The sequence continues at coordinate 4,774,765 of OX465285.1, forward strand.
TATATTCGATCGAAGCTTTTCCAACTGCCACGTACGATCGGTCTGTTGGAATTGGATCGACCGGTTATTTCGTGCCTGTCAAACTAAAATATTTATTCAAATCGACAATGATAAAGTGGCCGAACTTGCCACATCAGTATCTCTCAACTTGAACAGTGTTCTCGATCTTGTTAGAAAGATCTCTTATCCAAGAAAGATCAGTGTCTTGATGCTTTGAACATTTCTCAAATTCAAATCAATGAAATATGCAAGGAATTTGTCTATGGAATGTCAATCGATTGAATTTTTAAAGAATAAAACGGTAGTCACTCGTACATTCACAGTTTTAGTCTCTGAGCAATAAATAACACTATTCAACAGAATTCCCCAGAACTATCAAGTTCAAAGACTCTTGGCAAAGTTATAATCGGAAACGTCTAACCTATGATTTCCGCATTCAAACAAGAACTCAACTTAAACACTTCTTGTTAGATACCCATCTTTCTCTTCGTGTGTTCGTTTTTTTTATTAACGTTTCTGCACACGCACTTAACAAAGTTGCAGAACATGTTCCTGTTAACTACTCTACGGAATAAAACCAGTAAAAAACTGCTCAAGTATCCATTTAGTTGGCAGATCTCCAATTTAATTAATACCCATCGATTGTAGACATCGCTCGATCCACTTACAATTCAATGCAGTTTTCCCCAGCGATAGTTAGTCTCTACCAAGATCAGCCATCGATCCTCCGCGATATAGCTGTGTACAAGATCTCCATTCAATATTCATCATTGCATCATCCATAATTCATTGTGAGCAACCCATACACAGGGTGATTAATTATCAGTATACATTTTTTCAGTTCGTTCTTCTCTTTTGTATTTACAGTTAAGAAGACGAAGTCGCCGAGTGTGTCTCGATAGTTAAGAAGAAAAGAGACTCTGTGTTTTTTTTTCGCAAGAAGTTACCTCTTCCAAAAGGAACGATCTGCCGAGGAGATAGATACCATACATACCCGTCGCCGTCGTCATCATCATCATCATCATCATCCACGGCAGCACATCTCTCAACATATATAGCTTAGCTGGCTGCCAACATGGAAGTAGCGATCGGCAGTAATGGAAGTACACCGTTCCAGCGCGAGGTACGTGAGTGGCAGCGTGTCGATCCAAATACGGGAGCACTCCTTACTGGTCGACTGGAAGCCGATCGATGGATTAATGGACCACTGAACGCTTATGGAAAGGTGAGTCTCAGGGCAGTTACTTAAGACCTTTATTATTTATTGCAGTTGTGATCACATTCGATTGTTCGATTTCGTGATTTCTTTCTTCTATTTTGCTGCTACAAACTCGCGACGTGCCTCCACTCTTTATGCTCTATGTATGTATATATAGTGGTCAAACATCAAAAGGTTGGATAGTAGGTGATCGAGCTATGATTGCGCATGATCTGTAATTATTTATCGACCAGGTAGGTAGGATTCGACTCGACTACCTGGGTTATATGTTAGACCGACTATACACTGAATTATAAACTTGGGGGGCTAGTTGTGGTCTGTATAAATCACTTCTGTTGTTGATCCATTGTGTTCGGAGGTATTGGGGATAACAAGAAAAAAAATCTTTTCTTTAATGAAATCGAATTTCTTTTGTGCGATTTTTCTGGGTAATTTCAGGAATTATGTAGTTGGACGGTAAATGTAGGTCAAAGCTGTTACAGAAAATCTTTCAACGTTTTTAATTTTTAAAGATAATTTCGATTTAATTGTTTTATGGGATGGTGTAATTGAGGGATGAAAGTTTTGTGTTGGAGTACTTAAAACGGGAAGGAGAATTTTTATTATGCTTTAAAAGTTTAACTATCAGATTTTATGTTATTCTTATGTGGCATAAAATCGTACTTTCTTTTAATTAAAAAATACATTAAAGAATGGAAGACTACATAAATCAAAATCGAAGTAATACGGGCAAAAGATTGTGTAGGTCAACTTTTGTCCTCACGACCCTAAAACGCATGGTAGACCTGCAAACGGAAATCGGTTGACAAGATCGGTCGACAAGATCGGTGGACACTGATCTTGACGAGGTAGCACGCACCGTAGAATACAAAAAGTTTACCTGTGGCAGCTTTCCTAGACATAGAAAGGGGGTTTCAAGAACGTCAGCACCGTGGCCATCCGGGACGTTGGGAGAAGTCGGGATCCACAATGGAATTAGTCAATGGATCCTTCACATGCTGGAAACTAGAATCCAGCTGTGGCAATGACAGGCAGAAAAAATAGAACACATGCTTTCCACCAGTAGAAATAAAATATGCACCTCCTTAGTCTCAAAAAATGTTATCGCCTGCCTAACTTCGTCAGTGTTTTCCAGGCAAAACTTGTAAAAATCTTTCAAGTCACTCCCAAGCCAGGATTGCTCTGTTATTATCAGATAGCCAAAGGGCCATTAATTCAGTAGCGCGGCCTGTCTAATATCTAAGCTGATCCAAAACTGCAAGGAGTTCTCTGCCCGAGGGAAACGAGAAGGCCGATGACTTGGTGAGAGGGGGGTGAAGGGGTGAATGGTACTGCCTGAATGTACTACTAGGGCTGGCCTCCGGAAACCAGGCGAACTTCGGTTTAAATTAGCCTTCTCAGGAGAATCTCTTCAATAAGATGACTCATTTGAAAAAGATTTCTTAAGTGGTTCATCTCCGAAAGCGCGGACAACTCTGCTCCATCGGAAAGACGGCCGCTTTGAGAATACGGAGTGGCGCGATTTAGACAATTTTTGGAAGCTTACGACTACCGAGTAGAATAGCTCTGTGTGACCACAAGGAACAGAGGGATATCAATTTTCTTAATAAGAAGAGGGCTAGATCCTCTGGATCCTCACCAAACCACAATAACCAGGCGAAAAGAGCGAAGGCTCTAGCCGACAGAAAAGAAGTCCGACGCAAGGGTTAGAATGGGCGTGCTTGCGACTTATTATCCGAAGACTCCCCTGACCACGAAACAACTAGCTGCTGTTCAAGGGAGCCTTCTGGAAGCGGTAGCCGAGTTCGGACTTAACTCAGAACAGTCCAGATTCCTAAGGGTTGTTGCGCGCCCGGGGTTGCTGGCCATCAACTGTGTTGACACCGTGAGGTGTAATGGGCCACTTTAAGGAGCAACATCGTCGATGTAGACGAGTACAAGTGGCCGCGCAGCCATATTGTGGTAGGGTACTTCGACCTTAAAGTTACAGAAGGGGAGAGTACTCCGTGCGTCTCCCACCATTCAAAGAGGTAACGTTCTCTAGCAACAAAAGATCTATTGACGAGATGGGGTGGACGCGTGGCCAAATAGGCTGCAAGTTTGGTTGGATACAGCTTACGGCAAAAAAGCCTATGGCCAAAGGTTTTCCTAGCCAAACTTGCAATTTGCCCGCAGCAATCTCCACAACCCCGTGCGCAACAATTTCCGCTCCGATCGCCAAGGAAACAGAAAACCTCGCAGTAGTCTTCTCCGGAAATGGAAGAGGTACATTGCTGGAATGTCAAGATCCATCCATCCAATGGCGCTACAGCCCAAATCGAGCCTTGGCCTCCTCTAGGGCATTTCTCCAAGTTTGACGGTCCCTTGCAGCATGTCTCCAGTTCCGGATGTTGAGCATTGACTCTGCGTCAGCCGTCACAGAGTCTATCCATCTCCTCCTGGGTCTACCTACTGGCCTACTTCCCGAAATTTCTGATGCCATAAGCCGTTTTGGGATGCGATTGTCCTCCATCCTGATCACGTGGCCGGCTAGTCTCAATCTGTTGATTTTTATTAAAGTTGAGAGTTGTGGGTCGTCAAAAATTTCATACAACTCGTTGTTGTATCTTCTTCGCCATATTCCATCCTCTCTGATTGGGCCTATTATGCATCTGAGAATTTTCCTCTCGAACCTGTTGACTTGTTCCTCTATGTCCTGGGTCATAGTCCAAGTCTCGCTACCATAACACAGTACTGGTCGTATTACTGTTTTGTAGAGTGAGAGTTTCGTTTTCCTGTGCACAAATCTTGAGTGCAGGATTTGTTTTTGGGCATAAAAGGCTCTATTAGCCAGTAGTATTCTTCTAGTTATTTCTTCTTTTTCTTCGTTTCTTTTTGTGATAGTAGACCCAAGGTAGACTGTTTTATCGACTACTTCTAGGTTATGTTCGTCGATGGTTATATTTCTTCCCATTCTAAATCGTCCTGCTCTGGATTGTTGCATAACCTTCGTTTTTTCTTCGTTAATCTTCAGGCCTATGTCCTTTGCCGCCTCTTTTAATTCAACATAGACTTCTTTTGCTGTCAAAAAGGACCTTCCCACGATGTTTACGTCATCCGCATATCCAAGTAATTGTACCGACTGGGTAGCTATTGATGCACTTCTCTGGACTGACGTTTTCCTTATCACCCATTCTAGGGCCAGGTTGAAAAGCATGGGGGCCAGCCCATCTCCTTGTCTAAGCCCTTGACGTACTTCGAACTCCTCTGTTACAACATTTTGGATCCTTACTTTCGCTAGTGAGCTGTTTGTGGCGCATTTGATTAGTTGTATCAACTTTGAGGGGACTCCTATTTCCGATAAGATCTCGTATAGCCTCTCTCTGTTTATTGAGTCATATGCCTGTTGAAAGTCGACAAATATCTGGTATACATCTACATTCCTTTCCCAGGTTTTCTCCAGAATTTGCCTTAAGGTCAGCAGTTGGTCCGATGTTGACCTGTTTGTCCTAAAACCAGCTTGATATTCTATATTCTATAATTCTAGTCTGTCTGGGGGCCCAGCCTAGTGCCTCTTCTGCTGCCCCCTTTATGCTGCTTTTGACCTGTTCCCATTTGTCGTTGATGTTGGGCTGCTCATCTACCTCTCTCAAGTTTTGTACGACAGCATGTTGGTAGGCATCTCTTATTTCTTCCCGTTTTAGCTTATCTATATCGTATTTTGGTTGAGTTCATTTGGTTGAGGAATGTCAAGATGGTGACTACTAAATTTTAGAGTTCTAACGACAAGTGACTCCCTCCGCCGTATCAACATTAAAGGCGTTTGTAGTAAGCTCTAACGCTGCACCCTCCGACACAAACAACAACAAAGCCTGCAGCCCGAGTAAAAATAAAAATGGTCTTACAACGGGCGAACACCGGCCGTTTGCCCTTTTAAGGGGGCTCTGATGGCCGTAAGGGTTTTAACCATTTTTAATGGGAGCACATAGGGGCTTACAAACCCTGAAATTTGACCAAAACATTTAAATGGCCAAGAACTGAGCTGGGCACACGGGCATACGACGGCAAATTTGAACCAAAAAAAGAAAAACCAAAAAAAGAATCTGCACCACAATGTATTGTTGAATGTGCTTTGTGAGAACTTGATCATTTCCGTTATGTACAATGGTCCTTTAGATTTATCCTACTTAAAAATAATCGATGCACAAGAGAAATGAGCTCGCTAGTCGCCGGTTTGTTGTACGTGCAGTTTGTGGCTGTTGTGTTCCATGTCCACGATGCTTCCTCCGAATCTATTCAAAGTTTGATTTGTGGGGAGAAATTCGCTACCGGTTCGTTCTGCATCACAATTTGTCGGATAACTGATTACGTGCTACAGTGATCTACGATGGCATTGATTTCTTGGCCGTTTAGATTCACCAACTTAGTTGTGATGGTCAATCGATCAGTACCCAGTATCCAGGATGATTATAACTTCGTGACGTTTTTGGCTAATTTTTTATTTCTACTTATGTAAATTTTATTGTATCATCTCATCTCATCGCCATCTAGACCTTCGGTATTTTAACACTGAAGAACTCTTACATTTTTCAGCCGATTTCGACAGATGTACACAATTCTGAAACGTCATTTAGTACCATTTTAGCTATGAGTCTATTCATATTGAAAACACACGCTAAAATTGTACTTAACACTTTACATTAAGAATGGTTCAATTGTAAAAACTGTGCATTCTTATCGTAAAAAATATGGAAGAAATTCGGCGCCCTCAGACAACGCAATTCGTAGTTTAATGAAGAATTTCTTTGAATACGGGTCTGCAGCCCCCCAGCGTTTAAATCGATCGTATCCGCAATGCTCTACTGAAGTTGTTGAAGCGATAAGACAGACTGTTGCCAATTATCCAAATGTGTCGTATCATCGCCGATCTCAGGAGTTAAACGTGAGTGAAACGACTCTAAGGAGAATTATGAAGCAAGATCTTCATCTCTTCCCAATACAAAGTTCAACTTGCTCAAAGATTGTTGCCAACGGATAAGCCGCGTCGCTTGTAATCGAGAAATGCGATCGCAAGAACGATCGATGGCAACTTAGATTTTTGAGACAAAGTTTTGATGACGGACGAAGCTCATTTTCCACTTTCTGGCGGAGTCAATAAACAAAACTGTTGAATTTCGATACGTCAGAGAATCCTCACGTTCGAAAATCCACACTTCAATCACGAAACGCGACTGCACGACGAGAAAGCCAGGAGTGTGCTCTAAAACCATCATCGAACCGTTTTTATTCAAACTTCGAGAGACCCTCAATGGCGTATGCGATCGTTGGATGTTGATGCACTTTCTGTGTCTGAAAATGCGTGAAAAAGGTCTGACAAACCTTTTTTCAACAACGTATTTGCCACATTGCAGGCACTACATTGAATTTTTTTCAAAAGTAAAGTACATACCAGCAAGCCGGCCGAAGACCACTGACGAACTCAGAGCTAACATACGAGCCGAAGTAACTGCAATACTGCAGGCCAATGTTATGCAGGATGCCCGAAAAAGAGCTCCCTTTTGCGTATCGAATGGATCTCCATTTAATAGATATTGTAATCAAAAACTGATGTGAAATAAATGGTAGAAAATATCCTAAATAACTCTTGCTCATTTGTCAAAATCGGCTAAAAAATTTCTGAGTTATTCATTATTGAAATACCGAAGGTCTAAATGGCGCACTCCATCTAATATGCAAAGGGGATTTTTTTTGTAACAAGGCAAGGGGGCCACAGAATGAAAAAGTTTGAAAACCATTGGTCTAGATGCGTGTGTCTGGATGTTTAGTAGTAAACTCGACATTCTCTATCACTAAGAAAACCAACCAATGCCTCGGGTTCAAGAGCTTATTGATTCTACCCATTGCAAATCTAATAATAACTCTCCAATATAAAAATAGCCTTGTACCATTTTATCTGTGTGACAAGCAAACAAACATAATCATAAAATCCTATGATAACGACCCGAAACAAACTAAGTGATCTTTTAAAATAAATTCTTTGACTACGATTCATTTATTGTCAAAAGCGATCTTCCAGATGAGATCTCATCCGGTCAAAACAATGGCAAACTATGATAAACATTTTTTTATTTTTCGTTGAAACATTTTCTTCATATTTTATTTTTCCATTCCATTCCATATAAACAAGCCGCGCAGCACAGGTGCGCACAGAGATAAGCTATGTATACTCTACTGGTCTAAAGTAAGGAAGAGGAGAAGGAGATTGGCTGGTGAGGGTCTGACTCTATGTTTTTATCATCAAGTCCTCATAAAGCCTTCTCCTCTATAGTGAAGTTCAATGCCGACGAATAAATTACCGCGCTGCGTACCTGAAGTCTATTGTTTCGAAAATATCATTATTTTTTTTTGGTGTGTCTCTCATTTTTCTTCTCAATGGCAGCTACTTATTTCCAGCCCCTTTGGTATAGAAGAGTGTGTTGTCTATAGTGGATGTAGTATAGTATAGATGGTTAGAGTATAGTGTAGTGGTTGAGATATCGCTGGTGCGATCTTAATTAAATTTGATGACCCTCCTGGGGGCTTTGTTTTGTTTTGTCTGTTTTTTTTTTAGATTTCTATTTTAGCGTTGACATATTCGTTAAGAGATACTCGGATTTATGAGGATGAGCTGAAATGGTCTGGGAGTTTTCGTTGGGTTTAAAGTGATCGTGACACGTAATACCAACTATTGATCATGACATGTTTATTTCACTGTAAACAATGTCAGAAATGATTGAGAATGATCTATGCTCGATCGATGGTTTTTTACCTACGATCAGGCTCTATAATCCCACGATCGATTAATAACAGACTGAATATGGGTATATGGATTGAATGCGAATTAGCTCGAAATGAACCATATTTAAGGCACCAATCAACTGTCGACCGTTATTATCCCAAATCGTTTCAGAGTAATCAAAGAGAATTGCTATAAATGCTTGGGCCTTAAGCAAACATACCAAATGCATGTCTGTATATACCAAAGACCTACAACCAGCAACCGGATAACCTAAAACCTATCGATCGAGCAGAAACATTGCCCAGAAGCAAGATCACCGTTGCACGCACGGCTAATCACCTTAATAGAATCCGTAACAGTTCTATAATTATTCCTTCCAATTTTATTTTTTTTTTGAAACCTACTTCATCTCCTCCTCCTGTTCTTCGTTTTCTTCTTCTTAGTTAATTGCTATTTATGGCCAGTGTTTTACCGTCGTTGTTGGATCTTTGCGTTAAGGTGATCTCAGCTGTTTCATATACCTGTCCAAATCGGCCAGCCAGTATTTTCCATGGAAGTGAAACGCGAATTTCATGCGTCGATGATTCTCTTATACAAGTGCTTCACAGACGATGTCTAGGTTTTTTTCCTTTGGTTTTTTATAGAGCTTAGCTTGCTCGGCGGATATATTCATAGCTGCTGGTGAGCACCACTACACGGTCTTTATTTCCTTTTATTAATTTTAATTACCTTCAACAATTAAGAGAGTTTTGCCTTGTGCAAATACCGACATGAGAAACCTGGACGATGGGTAGTAGCTGAAGAAGTCTGTGGTGCGGATATTGAACCCTAATCCAACCCAGGGTTGATGGCCTTCGATAATTCCTTGGTCATTTAACACCCGGCTCAAGACACAAGAAATGTGTAAGATATTCCGCATTTTATAAACCAAAAAAAAAAGATATAATCATTTTCTTCGAGTCTTCCATGCCATCTTCAGTCTCTAGCTACACATATTTTCCTGTCACCAATTTCCTCTTTTAGTTTTTTGCTCATCTCTAAAGTAATCCAGTGTTTAGAGAGAGAGAAGTATTAACGTGTGGGGAATCGCGCTGCACCATCACACAAGTCAGGAATAGTTTTCCCACACTTATTTTTTCCCTCGATCACAAAAGATCGCCTTGTCGCCTGTTTTACCAGAGAGCATCACACTAGGATCTCGCGCTGAAGGAATATATGCCTTCCTTTAAAACCCATGAGAAACTGGATGCTGTAAAAATCAAGGCCAAGACTCTTTTTGAAGAGGAAGGTACTAGTACGTGTACCAAAACCACCAGCAGGCACCATTATCGCAACATCGTCATAGCCACCAATCGTCTATTCCATTGCCGACAGTACGACAGCTACCAGTCGACCGATCGTGACAAAGGCATTAAGTGATGATCTCTAGTCGAGGGAATGAGCAGACCAAAAAAACCTTCTTAAACAGACTCTTCTCTGGCACCCATCTTCCATGGTCGTCTGGGTACAGATCTTCTCTTCACATTATATTTGAACTCAAACTTGACTTTGCCCTCAAATGATCTGCAGTGCAGCACAGCGCTGTGTCCATTGTTGTGTCTTTGAGGTGCCGTCCTGATCATCTTGATCGTCTTGATCGTCTTGATCGGCTGCATTCGATTTATTAAGGAATGAGCCTTCTTTTTTTCGTCTTCTGGTTGTGGTTTTATTTTGTTTTGTTTGCGCATACTGAGGCATAGCATACCTTCGGTTCTGGGTGAAATGATCACGACACGACAGCGATGACGTGGTGTGGTGATCATGTTGTCATGACATCTACCTTGTGCTAGGCTGGATGGATAATAATGGTGTACGATACGGGTATGACAAAAGGAGACCGCCCGAATTATTTTAATAGGGAATTACTGATGGGATGTTTTTGCAAAGTGATCGTTTTGCACGATCATCTTGAGTTTTTATAGGTAGTTTGTGGTTACTGTATATGGGGCTTGATCGAAGGAAGGGTGTGATTATGTAATGGAAATTATGGGAAGTAGTTAAGTGAAGGCAAGTGATGTACAATTATTGTGATCAGGACTAGGACCAGGTTCAACGTCATTTTATCTGTCATCTTCTAGACCGATTGAATATGTTCTATTCTATATTTAAAACCAAGCTTGGCACTGGACATAGAACCATGGGACGTCTAATGCGCTATATTGGATAGGTAGTACTAAAGGTGACTCCCAAGCCTTCTCCTGAGATGACATTCGCACAAAAAAGGTGTAGAGTTAAGTACTTGCTTTTGCCGGTCTTTAAAAGAGATCCGGTCTTTGCCTCTTCGTAAGAGTCTCTCTCTACTGGTCCGATTACGAGCTTATGCCATCCAGTTTGGCTTCTCAAAGCTTTGGGCGTCCTATTTCTAATCCATCCTTCTAGCAGAGATTTGGTCCCATCTAGAGTTGAGCCGGACCTACGATGCGGTGAACGTTTCATTCGAATGTTGGCTTCCAACGATTGAGTAAATACCGACATCAGCCCGATCCTGTCTAAATACGAACGTTAGACTCTTGACACTGGACGCTTGTAATTTGAACATCGGCCACACGTTACGTCCTACCATCAAGCGTCCAACGTTGGAAAGTGTTCACAGCATCGTATAATCGTAATGGTGACCTAATGGTGACCTATCCAACATTAATCGTAACCTATTAACTACAAAGAAGAACTCTCCAGGTTGATTCCTGTTCGCCGATAAGAGCGAGCTGTTTTGCTCACCGAGGCTTACCGTTTTGGCTGTCATCATTACATCTTCTTCTTCTTTGATCCGTTAGATGTCGGTTGACGTCCCTGCAACGGATACGCTGCTGTCGGTGCCACTGACTATTCGTTCCCATAAGACGCTTCGTGATAAAACATCACCTCCGGCTTTGATCGTCTCGGCGGTTACTTGGTCTATTCCCGGCGCTTTTCCATTTTTCAGCGATTTTATTACCGTCTTCATCACGACAATTGTCGGTTCGGTATCGAGAAACTTATTCGTCGGCTGTTCGATAATCAGCGGTTCGGGTGCTGGACCTTGTGGCAGATCGTGGGTATACAGCTTGTGGAAGCTTTCTCTCTACCGCTGCAGGTGCCCATTGGGAGAGGTCACGAAAGCTCCATCCGATTTTTTGGTTGTCGTTTGTTGATGTTGTTTTGCCGCCAAACCGCGTCGATTGTCTGGTACAACGTCCGGTACTAGTGCCTCGACGCCGCTTCTTCCATGTCGGCCGGAACGTTCTACCAGTATGCTTCCCGTTCCGATTTCATTTTCTGTCGAACTTCTTTGTTCAATCGTTGATATTGCTCAAAGTGAAACGTTTTCCGCTGTTGGACGAGGTCCAGACAGCTGTCCGAGATCCATGACTGACATGTTCGTTTATGGAAAGATGGACACAACTCCATTGCACACCCCACAATAGATTCCGACAATTGCCTTTCTTCTAAATCGATATCGTCCGGGATTGCGAGCGCCGCGCCGTGAACCTTTTGGATAGTGCAATTTGAAACTCTCGCCCAATGGTCGGGATCCATAGGCACGCTCAATTCTTCTTAGATGGTGGTGGCGCTGTTTCCGTTGCTCTTTGAAGTCATATTCGCTCAAACAAGATAATGGTCCGATACGCAATCGGGCCCATGCAATGCACGTACGTCTTTGAGCGTCGTTCCGAATTTTGCGTTGATCAAAACGTAGTCTAATATCGCCGAGTCTTTGCCTCACAACTCGGTGTTTGACTCACAACTCTCAACTTTAATAAAAATCAACAGACTGAGACTAGCCGTTCACGTGATCAGGATGGAGGACAATCGTATCCCAAAACAACTTATGGCATCAGAAATTTCGGGAAGTAGGCCAGTAGGTAGACCCAGGAGGAGATGGATAGACTCTGTGACGGCTGACGCAGAGTCAATGCTCAACATCCGGAACTGGAGACATGCTGCAAGGGACCCTCAAACTTGGTGAAATGACCTCGAGGAGGCCAAGGCTCAATTTGGGCTGTAGCGCCATTGGATGGATGGAAGGAGTTGGTGTTTGAGCGGATGACGTAAAATGCTGTTGCCAACGATCAAATTGTTTGACGCTGCGAATGAAAGCAACCGTAAGCCGTTGTCGTTAAATACTCCGTGTCCGAATTTGCCGATCGTTCCTTCCCAGCCGGTTCGATCTGCTCCTGAATGTGCATTGAAGTCCTCCGCGAGTGCGATTAATTCGATTCGTAAAATTCGTCCTTGTTCACGTCCGTGCTGGTCTCGGTTGGCGCATAAACGGATACTATATAGGTCTTGATCGTTCCACCGATCGTCATAGTGGCCAATTTCTCGGATATCGGTTCGAATGCCAAACCGCTGCTGGCAGCCCCTCGATCGACCATAAACCTTACGCCGACCTCTTGTATCTCACCAACGGAATAGTAAAGCGTCATAATTTCGTCGAATGTTGGCGGGACGATCATCAATGTCCCAGATCCGGGGTAAGTCGAAGCTCCGATAATTCCATTGCTATGATTTCCTTTTGACCGACGCGACGTGGTGATGCGTTAAATGAGGAAATTGCGAGTGATGTACCAAATTTGGCGTGCGTTCGACCCGCCGATCTCGCCCGTCTTTGATCTAAAGGAATATTCCTGAGAAAGGTAAAAGTTCTGATGAGCATCTAAACTTATCGATCTTCACTTGAGTAGATATCAATGCTCTCTGGTATGCAGGTTTCCTCTCTCAAGCAGAAATTGTTTTCCTTCTTCATTACTGAATAATTTTGTTACACAAATTTCTTCATATTTTTAAAACAAAGTGATTTATACCATTTTTTTGTACCATTTTTTTTAAATCTCCGCTCTTCCCTGTCTAGGTGGTTGACTCGCAAAATGTATCAAAACCAAATGGTACCCAACATACCCAACGTAAGCAGCTAGAAGTACTGCAAGCTCGTACATCCTCTGGCTCACTGCAGGTGGTACGAGCACAGACAGTACAAACGACCTCATCACGCTGGTCATCAGGTATTCGAGGAGCAGCATCATCAGCATTCGATAGCGGTTCAAAGTTCACCAACGGCGGACTGCATCTGACAAACGGTCATGCCTCCGATATAAACGATGATCATTTAACAAATCCAATAAACAGCAATCTGCTGACAGCGCCGAGCCTAAAATTAAGCACTCTAATGGTAAGTACCGATCCGAAACAAGAAATCCCCCGAGTCTATTTATAGAGCTATCAGCCAAGGTACAGATCTCTAACATTAATCTCGTCATTGTTTGTTTTGTTTGTTTTCCTCCATTTCGGCGGTGATCTTGGGGCTCGTGCTGATGCTGTCTCGACGCGGTCTCCATAATGTCGGTTGGGCGCTCTTATCCGGTAACGCGATAAAAACAGAAAAGCAGCAATGCAACAAATGGCGACAGAACCAGCCCACACTCGGTAACCAATTCCATGTCACTGGTACAAAGGCATCAGCAACATTTCAAGCAGCAGCAACAGCAGCAACAGAAACACGAAACCGAGATCCAGTCAAACCTCACCGATGCCAGATATCAGCCTACACTGGGTGAGGTCCGTGTAGGTGGAGGCTCCGTCGAGCAGATGGGGCTTTTTCGTAATGAAAGAGAAACTGCAGACGCAAATAAATTGCCGTAAGTTATGCCCCGTTCGGTTTTCTTTACTCTTTTCACTCTATAACCATGAAAATTGTAGGCACCTTCAACGAGGGCGATCAGTATCCACAGATGATCTCTCTACCGATCGTGACAACGAGGATGGCGAAGACCCATCCGAGTGGCGACGTGTCAGCAAGATTCGTAGATCGTTTCAGTTTCCTAAGAGCACGTCACCAAAGCCAATTCCGACACGACCGCTCGACTTGCCGGAGAACTCGGTTAGCGTATCTAGAATTAGACAGGAGCTAGAAAACGGACGCCGATTGAACACTGCCATGAGAAATAACCATGTTGACCTTGCCGCCTTAGACAGCATCTTAAATGGATCACTGGAGACAGGTAAGCAAATGTGCAAGATCTTGTGGCCGGTTTTTTTTGCTTTATAGAAATTGTTTTTACTCAATTATTTTCGCTTTTGCAGCTGAATCGAAATCCACTAAGAAAACGTCATTTTTAACCGCAGAGTCGCTTAAAGAAATTCGAGGAAAATTGAAGAAGTTAAGTGATGAGTCGCTGTATAAAGACGATTTCATAATGCAAGGCGACAGAGACAAGGAGACTGAGAAGGAAACTAGCAGCAGCAGTGCTGAGAGCAGGCTTCATGTTCAGCATCAGATGGTTTTAAAAGTATTTATAATTTTTATTTTTAGTGAAGTGCATTTGTGATAAATTTTGTCGAACTTTTTTTAGGATTCACAACTTGTTCATCAACCAGCTTTTCAATATCACCCCAAGACTGAGGCAGTTCACACTACAAACAGCCTTGAGAACAGGACCAGATACCGGGACACCACCTCAGCAGAATGGCACTTACGACGAAAATCATACGGCTTTGAAAAGATGTCCCCACAAGACAGTTCAATGTTCCGATTAGAAACGTCAACAGACAGCGGAATCGGACGTTCCGGCGATCTAACCCAATGGTCACCAACCGAAACCACACCCCGAAGTACAGTCATCACCCTTGGAGAGAAAGTTACACCAGTTAAAGCTACTGTAACACTTGTAAATGGCCATGAATCAGCAGCATCAACCGTTCCAAAACCAGTTGTCCATAGGCGATTCCTGGCGAAAACGATCGAGTCAACTGAATCATCTGAAGTAAAACGACATTCCATTGCAGTCGATGAGTCCAAATATGTTCGGGACAATCTCAGAAAAGTCTTCGATGCAAAAACTTCAGTTCACTTAAATGGTCTCTACATGAAGGAATCCAATTCGTCACAAACTAGCATCAATGATGAAAATGGACGACGACAGAAACGTGTTGAATTTTGCAAGACAGAAGTTCATTTCGCGGCGGAATCGGGTCGTGTGAATATTGTCGAAACAGATGGTAAACCACCGCCGACGAATAATTTTCGACGAAGGCGTAGAAGCTCCGGAAGTAGCATTGGTAGTGCTTACCTTGAGGCAATCAACTCTGGGCTTCCGGTTATACATTTTGGTGACGAGAAGAAAACTGTTTTTGAGCAAGAGATGGCAATTGAAGAGAGTCCGGTTTCTTTAAGGAATAACGTCACTGTGTCTGTACCGACAGCACCGGAAGGGGTAATATCGAAAATTATGCAGGACGAGGAGGATGATGGTTCAGATGAAATATCCTTGCGAGGAATTCTTAAGAATAAACCAATCAAGCCAAAACCTTATCATTTGGGTGAAAACATCGACAGCAGTGATAGCCTATGGGGTGTTCGTCTAAAGCCTGTTGCTACTACTGACTTACTATCTGTAAAGCCTAGTAGTTTTGATCCCATACAAGAACGGACCCCAATTGACAACAACAGATTAGAACCAGGTACGTCTCTTTACTATACAACCACATTTTAACAACTTCACTAAATTCACACTTTTTAAAACTAGTCACAGAAAACAAGGAAGCCACCACTATCGCATCTTTAAAATCTGTTGCTGAACGTATCCGAATTGTTGAAGAAAGGAAAGATGGTAGTGGATACTCGACTAAGATTAACCTGAACCTGAGCAATTCTCCATACTCATGGACATCACCAGGTAAGCTGTGTTGACTATTATAGTTTGTTATGCAAAAAGCTTGTAGAAAAAAGAAAAACAAAAATTTAGTTGAAGAATGTATTTTTGGGATGATCTATTCTCTATTTTTTATTTTTGTGTTTTTAGTAATCATTTTTTTTCTTTTTGTTTCCTGCATGTTTCATAACATTCAAGCCTTGCCCATAAAACATTTTGTCGTTGCATTTTGGGATCATTTTGTTGCATGTTGCATTTTTTTAAGTCTTCATAATAATAGTTTAACTAGTTCTACTTAACTTTGTTTTAATGATTTTAATATTTACTAAAACTTGCCTTTTTTAAAATTCGGAATTCAGGAAAATGTTTTTATTTCTATCAATAACTCAAGGTTTTGGTATTGTTTCGAACTCAATGTAACTTTTTTAAGGAGAAGGATAGTGTTTGGAAGTCTATGGGAGCTGCTACTCTTGTAAATTGGGGGCCTCGATAGCCTAGGGAGTAAGGCGTCTGGCTACTATCCCAGAGATCCCGGGTTCGAATCTCGGCCAGCCCCACGGTCCGTCGCCTTTTCCACTTTCCCCCCTTTCCTTCTTTCTTCTTCTCTCTTTACATCCCTGATGCCTTCTGTAATGGTTGGAAGAAAAATATCGTGATAGGTTGTGGCAGTTCCTTCCTTCCCGACAAGAGCTACTGTTCGGTACTGCTTTCTATACAAAGGAAATATATTGCCGACAGTATAAAGGGCCTTCCTGAGACTCTAGTCGTTCACATAAAAAAATGCCATAGCTTCAATTCCCAAACAGAGACATTTTCCTTCTCCGACTCACTTTTCCTACTTAGTAATTATTATTATTTTGTAGCTTACAGCTTTGCTTCTTCGCCAATGTTATTCCAGAACTCGCGGCCACTATCAATATTACACCAATTATATACGTCCATTGCTGATAGATCGTCTTTCACAGTATTGAACCATCTCTGGGTTTTCCGATATTTCTATAATCCGCTGATTCGACACTAGACAAAGTTAGACTGGTATTTGGCCTTTTTACTACGTGACCAAGCTATCTTAATCTCTAATCATGACCTGATGGCGTCTTCATAGTTTACCAATGGCTTCAATTCATAGTTATACCTACATATATCTATATGTCATGTTCTCTACTACTGGGCCGAATGCCCTTCTTAATAGTCTCCTTTTAAACGCTACCAGTTGTTGCATGTCACTTGCGTTATGCGTATATGATCGAGGTTTCACATCTAGAAGTGGTCTAATTATGCTTCTGTAGATCTTCAGTTTTGTTTAAGTATGTCTTCAGAGATTCTGTTCGTGCTGTCATGAAGAATGTTGGAGAATGCTTTCTAGTGCTTAGATGAGTGAGTGATACGCCAAACTATAGCTATATGCTCTTTTTTGTGAATGGTATATGGTATAGAACTTCTCCATCTTTTAATAAATTGGATATAGCCATATTCCACCTCCCACTCGACGTTGATTTTTTATTTGTCAGTTTTGCTAGTGCATCTGTTACTTCATCAGTGAGTGGAAGTTCGACGCCTATTTCTATTGTGTATTATATCGCACGCTTAGAATGAAAGTGACCTAACTCAAAATTCCTTTAACTTCATTTGATATAAACTGACCCTTAAAAAGCCCTCTAACTCTAAAACTCTAGGGTGAGAAATAGCCCGAATTATGTGTAAAAAAGGGGATTACGTATATATAGGTCACTTTTGTTGATCGCACTATTCACCTATGCATGAACACTGTACTTTCTTGTTCATTTCTCTCAAATTATAATTTTGGAGTTAGGTCAGTTTCATTCTAAGAGTGCGAATGTTCTATCAGGCTCGCCACAAGGGTGCAGAAGGGGGGGGGGGCAACGGGTACGAATTGTCACGGGTCCCAGACAAGATGGGGCCCCGAGATTAGATTGAAACCCAAAAATTTCAAACCTCATATCCCTGCTTAAGAATCGTCTAAGGGCCCCGAAACTACCTTGAAACCCAAAAAATCAAAACCGTCATTTCTCTGCATTTTAATTATCGAGCAGGCAGTAATCTGGAGCCTGAAATCCAAGCATGTAGCACTCTAATTAAAATGTTATGATATTTTTGTTCACCTTTTACAATTGCCCTTTCGCCCTTCCAAACGCGAGTGTCTACAGCGGCTGTACCAAGCGGTCCCCCAACTAAGCACCAAAAACATTCAATATGCTGCTTGACCACCCCATCGAACGAGAGCCGGTCTATGTTTGCCCGTTTTCTTTATCTCTCATAGAATTCTTTAAAAATCTAATCGGAACATAGTAACATCGGTGCAAATTCGCTCCCTTAGTAGCGCTTCGATTTTTTCCGTTGAAACAGCTTCTAGATTAATTCTGCCAAAAGAAAGATGAGTACTGAATGCGAGAGCTAAGCACAAGGGCCTGTTTCATTCTAGGCTACACTAAGCAACTTTAGGTTCATCTGCAAATAAAGAAACGACCATTCGGTACCTACATATATTCAATGCCCTGAATGAACTTGTTCCTACCACAAATTTTTTAGTCGAAGATTTTTTGGAATTTAAATATCCTTAAAAGGTCCCATTTATATTTTAGCTCTAGGCTCCGCAATGTGGCGGGCCTGTGTTCTACTGTATATTATATGCCGTTGTCAGTGTCTTCAGCTTCTTGCTCATTAAGGATCTTTTAAGCTGGCTAATGACCCTTTTTCGGTCTTCCCATACAAGTTGTGGTGCAAGGTCTAGCAGTAAGCTTAATTCGAAAGATGGATGAAGGATAGAATTGATTTGGAGGAGGGTAGAGGTACCTAAAGAAGAGAACGATCAACCTTCACTGGCCGAACTGTGCAAGTTCGAGCAAACTGGTGAACTGAACTTTAAAATAACCTCAGTTTGTATACAATATCCACCTATTCAACTGAAGACAAAACAGACCTCAGTTCGCCCAACTGCACTCGAACTGAAGCTAAACGTTAAACAACTGGCTCAAAGAGAGTAGAGAGTAATAGTGGAATGCCATTTCAGTGAATTTTACATTTGGGACTTCTGGCGGAAAAGAAACAACAATTTGAAGCACAAACTGAACTTGGACTGGACTTTAGCCGGTGAAGGCAATTATGTGGATTGAACTGAACAACTGGCTCAAAGAGAGTAGAGAGTAATAGTGGAATGCCATTTCAGTGAATTTTACATTTGGGACTTCTGGCGGAAAAGAAACAACAATTTGAAGCACAAACTGAACTTGGACTGGACTTTAGCCGGTGAAGGCAATTATGTGGATTGAACTGAACATTATTGAATTGAGGTCGATGAAGCCAGGTCATTGCCGTTTGATCTCTAGACTGTTGCATGAGCTCGGAAATACGGAACGTTGTTCCACAATTGAATAGTTCTGTTCATGAACGAATCTTTGGGTGTGCGAGCGAAAAGCTGGCTTGCAAGCTATGGGAATTAGCAGAAAGGACTAGTGTTGAGTTCGGTATAGAATGATGCCGTGAAAGCAGATGATTTTTAATTTCGGTGCCTCGGTGTCTCCTTGTTATGGTGCTACTGCTCACATCAAACTTTGGCCTTTTAGGTCTTTTCTCTCAAAGCAATTGATTTTATTTTTCGATTCTTGCGACATCGGCCATATTTCACTTCTGTAACAGAGCTTCTTCGTTTTGTTTTGGTTAAGTCTGGCCTGGACAATTGCACTACTTCCTATACCTCATATTTGTATGCTAGACCAGTTGAACAGGTTCAGCAATCTGTCTAGTGGTTTGTTGCTTAGATTTGACTGAGCAAGGTATCACTGAACAATGTACCACTACCTTGGTGATACCAGCCAACTTGGGCTTACCGGGTTCCTGACTGGGGTTCTGCCTTTGGTCTGTTGAGAAGAAGTTCACGAAAGCGGGGATCAGATGTATTCCGTGGGGCTCCCCAATTCAACCTTACTTGCCTTGGTTCGGCATGGTATATTCTCCTAGATGATATGGCAGAGGTGACTGCGTCTTTTTCTTAGCTTCCCTTGACAGTACCACTCCTTTTCATATCTGTTCTTCTTTTAATCCATTCTAGGGTCAAATTAAGTAGCATGAAAGATTTGGAATATAATCTCGCTCTTCTTCCACATTTTTTTAAGGATTTTTCTCAGAGATAGCCATAGCAATATTTCGAACTGTTGTGAGTCCCTTATTAAATTACTTATTTCCTAAGTCAACCTCCAGCCGGTGTATTGCAACAGCTCTTGGTGATTTAGTGCAACAGCATTGCCTAGTTTCTTTATAGTCCAGGGGATAAGGCACGTAAATACCATCCCACAGGTCCGTCGTTCGTTTATTTCAATCGATATCTATATTGGAGAACTGCTGCTACGTTTAACTAGCATCTAGGGTAGTCTTTTAATAAAAGCTCCCCCATAGATTTCCCATTCTTTAGAAATATAAGCAAATAAAAGTATGCAGAATTTTTTAAATGACCCTAAAAGTATGCAGAAAAAAATAACCGACCCACAGAGGAGCTACGTCTTTACAAGATTAAATTTACTTTCACAATTTATGATTTATACAGATTTTGAAGAAATTTGTGGCTTTCTTGTATTTATGTATTTATTATTAACCCACATCCCAATTCAAAATTAAAGCCATTACATTATGCTTTTTCTGGTTTGTTACACAAAACTCAAAAATTTGGTAAAAAAAAGGGAAACATATAAACACAACTAATCAAAATCAATTTAATTACAAAAAAACACTTTGCCAATTACAAAACTCGTATTCATCCATTATATATCCATCAAAACGAAATTCTTTTCCAGACACAGATAATCATCAAGAACATATCAAGCCAATTAGCTTACGACTGGACGATAATAATACTAGTGTTAAGCCATCATCATCATCAATATATCCCATAATTAGACCAATACCTCAACACGAATCATCAACAGATGGTCTAAAATCAACATCGCTCATCATGCGAACCATGAAATCAGCAACACAATTCGATGAAGCTTTAAAGCGTTTACAAAGTGTGGATACTGCCCCTGCAGCAGCTAGTACAGCTAGTACAGCAACAGCAACAACAAGTGCTTCAAAAATGATCTCAAATCTTCAAACTATAACCAAATCGAATAGTGCTAATAGTATATTCCGAGAGCCAGAAAGACATTATCGGCCTAAGTATACGTCGTCTTTGGATGGTGATATTGTTTTAAATGATGAAGTTTCATCTACGAGTTGGAAAACATCGTCATCATCGAGCTTTAATTCGACAAGTTCGTCATCGTTTTTATATGATAAGATTGGTAGTAGTGAACCGCCTAGGATAATGGAGCCGCTGAAGGAAGAACCTTCTTCGATACATGAAGATATCGTTAAAGTGCCAATTGCAACACCAAGGATCAAAGTTATTGGCTCATCGAATGCTGTTAGTCATCAGCTATCACAGTTGAGACGATTGTATGATGCATCGGGCAATGAAAGTGATGATAGTGCTAAGGCTGATGAAGAAGTTAAGCGGTACTTAGGCGGTAATTGTTACTCGTCGAGCGATGATCGGACATCAGAATCATCGGGAAGTTGGAGTAGAATTAAGGCACAGCGACATATTAAGAGGCAATCACAAGAAGAAATTAAAGGTAATTTGAAAAATGTGTATATGGATTGAAATAGATGATAGATCATCCCACAAGAGTATAGAAAATAAATTCAAACATTATTGTATTATATATTTATAACATTGACTAATTCATGGTATTTTATTGTTATACCCCTAACAACAGAAGCTGTAAAGTCTAATATTACATCAATCTCACTGCATTCTCCCACAAAAAACTTAATAGCACCAACTACATCAACTACAACATCTTCAATAACATTACCTTCAAATAACGAAGTTCCAGTGGCTAAACCACGAACTCTCCCAACAAGTAAATATTTGATTTTGTTTTTCCCCAAAATATAATATTAAATTAAATTTTTAATTAATATATTTTGCAGTTAAGACTCCACGATCTGTACATAGCGAAATGTCAGAAATAAATAAAACGTTTCACACCGAAACCGTACGAACAGCTGCATCGCATAAGATCGAAACAAACAAAACTAAAGAACCATTGAAGATAGCCGCCGGTGGTGCCCGTAAGCTGCGGGACCATGAGCTATCGTATTTTGGAGTGAAAGTCACCAATGGTGAGACGAAACTAAAGAGCCAGCAACGAACCAGTAGTACAACTAACAACAACAACGAAACTAATCGTAAATTAACATCATCATCAACAAATGGTATGGAATTTTCAACGAAATGGAAGCTGACGAGTGATAAGCCTGATTTGTTGCGGCATTCACCTGTAACAGACGGAAAGAATGCTGTGCAAGAATCAGTATTGCCGAAGGCTTCTGCTAGTGATGGTCCGATTTATGAGAATCTTAAGAAGCCAAGTTCGTATAATCGAAAGAAGGATTTGCAGCGTGACGAGATGATCTTAAGTGAAATGACTAAAGATGCTGATCAGACATTGGAGGTATGAAGTGATATTGTCAATTCTAGTGATATAGTCCTGAGTGGATTTTAGCTTCTGTGACATTGTCCTGTCCTCTGCTATGGATTTCTTGTTTCTTATACCCATTATCTCAAGATATTCCTCAACGCCAACTATTCAGAGTATTTTTGGCGTCCTTTATATCTAGAAACACCACCCGGCCTCCAAACCACTGTGGGTAGATCAAGTGAAAAAGGTCCCTCAAACTTAGTGGGGCTTACGAATCAGCGACCTATAGTCTCTGCTTACTTTGCTTCAAAAGTGACTGTGACAAAAGTGCATTAGGTGCATTAGAAAGTTGGCAGAATTCTACAGAGAACCTACTGCCACTGGGTTCTGTGAGTCTCCAGCTCAGTCTAAGAAACGAACCACCTCCATCTTATTCTCTTCTTAACTCCGTAGCACCCCAGCTGGCTATGCTGTGCTTCTCTCCTCTCCTTCTCTCTCCTTTGGAAGTGATCTTGTCCAGCTCCCTGATCTCGTTCGCTACCTGGTTGGCGCTTCTCCTGGCGAGAAATTGACCTTCTGCTGAAAGTTCACCGGTTTGATTTCGGCCGCCTTTAGTTCCACCAGAAGGTCCACCTGATTCGTGTTACCTAGTCCCCAAGGTCCGTTAAGGAAATGTCTGATCTGACCTTTTCCCGTTATTATAAGCACGTCCGATCTTATTCTTTTTTGCGGCTATTTGCTGTCCCCGGGGCTCCTGTTCCTGCTTTTTTAGTTTTGTTTACGCTTCATTTTTATCTAGGCAGACTCCTCTTTCCACCTATTCTCCTTCTACGAAGTATTCACTCCACATTATTTGGGAGATCACTTTGGCCCCTTTTTTTCTACTAAGTGGCGCCGCTGTGTTGTCGGATTTGCACCTCCTCTTCGGACGTCCTAAGTCGCTTGCGGGTTTCCAGAGTTGTTCTTATGGGCTCTTCCGACAAACCCTATGTTACTTTTCGGATTTTTCTTGTTGGGGTACTCTGTGGAGTGGACATGATACCACATTTCGTGCATGTCCTTCCTTCTACTTTTTCCTCCTGAATTTTGAATAGGTCGATCTTATGCTCCTCACCATGGCTAGGACGACGTGGGTGATATTCTTCCGTCCATTAAGATCGTTCATAAGATCCTCTATGTGATCATCCAGTTTCTGGAAAACGTCTTCCTTTTTCCGTAATGGCGTCCCCTCACTGTATCTAGTGGGGGTATTTTCTTGCCCCTACTTACCTATTTTAGCTCGTTTAAGCTGCGTAGCGAGTTGGTACTAGCGTCACTGCCGGTGGGGATGCATGTGCACAAGCATCTAAAGTTTTCTTAATCGTAGGCTTAACCTAAGATACCATTGATGGTTCCAACATCGAGGCAGATGTGAATGCGTAGTTCTGTGGGAAAAGTCCCGGGTTTTGTAGAGAGACGGCTACACTACCACGGCTACACTATTCAGAACGATAAATTCCCTTAGAACCAAATCTAGATTGGTTGGGGTGATCAACACGCACCTAATGAGTTGGGTACCTTATATGGGGTTATCGTGATCCCGTGTCTATCAGGACTCTGACAGCTACTTTGGTGAAAAGAGCCCTAGACAATCAGACAACCGAGCACTGGAACTTGGTCTGGTGAGCTCCTGGCGGTTTTTTTCTTGGGACGGTTTATAAAGCTGCCGGAGAATCCCTGGTAAGCAACCGAAAGCCTGTCAGTACTTGGCTTGGCCTCCGGACATTGCACCCTAAATTATCACCTTTTCTATATGTTATAGGAGTGGAGTATCACCTGGCCTTCAGACTTTGCATCAAACAAAATAATCTTTCACGTTTTTTGATAGTATTCTACGATAGCGAGCAGTGTGATGTAATTATTCGGTGCGATCGATCTGATCGACCTATTTAAGCAATATGATCTACACAACTGAGGCTTAGAGGGTGATACGAGTGCAATAGCTCCAGGGGGCCATAGTACTCCCTGGACCCGCTTATGAAACTAAGAAGGATCTACATGGTCCTCTAAAGGCTTGTTTGGCTATGGTAAGGACAGTACAAAGACGGACTCAACTCTGAGCTTTAGACGTTCAAATAAACAATGCTTGATGTTCTTCGAGTCTTTACAAAAATTGGTTTTCATTTTCCTGGATTTGAGCTAGTTCTATTTTTTGATCTCTATATTACAGTATTTCTTTTTAGTCTGTGTTTCATCATATACGATCGCGTACTATCGCATAAACAGCAAGATCAGTCTTGATTCTTCATTCTGATCTTGTTTTTCTTACATTGATAAATGCTAATCAAATTCCTTTTTTTAGGCTGTAAGCACTGAAATATTTCACCGTGATCAACAACGTCGAACAACCCCACAACGAACAACACAACCATTAGACACGATCGATGAAAAAGTACCAACACACCATCAACCACAGCAAAAATCAATGAAATCAAAAGCTATACAAGTATCCCGACCAGGCGGTGAAAGTTTTCAACGTCCATGCTGCTCAAGTGGTCGGCCATCGTCTGCATCATCCACAGAAAGCCTCACAAGGCTTTCAAGCTCTGGATCAATTAAAGTAACAAAATCCGGATCGAAAGACACAAAAGATAAAATCGAATATGCAAATGTTCGAGCTACTAGAAAAGTAACACCGACTCCGCCACGTGAATGCTCGAAATCACATCAAAGATCAAGCAGTCGTGATACACAGAGGACAAGAGCTAGTTCATCGGAAGATCTTCCTAGTACACAAAAGGCTGAACTGGTGCGAAGGACCAAACGTTCTAAGACAAGAGAGAGTGAATCGAGTACATCTAGGGTGGATGAACGTTCAAGAACTAGCCGAACTAGTGCTGAGCGTGATGATAAGCATAAAAGTGTTTCACGATCGACACACGATCATTCGAAGAGTAGTCGAAGACCAGCGAAATCTGATAAGGTCGAAAGGGTTGATAAGGTGTCTTCTGTAAGATCTAAAGGTATGCACTGTAAATTTATACTGAAGATTGTTTTTTCGAAGTAGATTTTGTTTTTTTAAGGCTCATCAACAATAACACAAGACTATCAGCAAAAAAGTAGCAGAAATAAAGCTACATCTGGACATTTAACATCAACGTATGTATCACAACCATTAGCCCGTATGATACCACCACCCAGAAAGAAACGCCGTAACAAATTGTATAGTCTACCCATACAGCATAGCTATTCCTCCTCCTCCTTTTCTTATTTCCCATCATCGGCACACCTAATCGCAATGAAAAATCGAGAAATGAAAAATTCAACAAAAATCCTTCGACGGCGAAAAAAATCCTTGGGACTTTGTACATGCTCGTAGCCCCAAAAAAAGGATAAACAAATTATAGGATAACAAAAATAAAATATATTTATAAAATATTAAAAAAAAAAAACGCTTAAAGTACCCGAGTTTTTAGAGTACGCAAAAACCAAAGAGATTATTTAGATCCGAAATCCTTTGAAAAGGACATGAAGTTTTATAGAAAAGAAATCGCGTAAGGATCTTTTATTTTTTTTAAATGAAATTTTTTTTTATTTTTTTTTTCTTAACAATTTTGATTAACTTTTTATTTTTATTTAAAAAAAATTTCGCTCTTAGTTGTATTTGAAAGTCTTTGTAGAAAGCATGTAACACTTTAAATCCATTTTTGACAAAACTCCGACTATTTTTAAAAATACAAATTGAAAAAAATTCGTAATTTTCGTAGATTTTAGAATTTTCCTTTTTGTAGTAAAATGAAACAACGAAAAAACTTGAAAATTAATTCGATAAACGCTTAATACTACTTTTTTTATTTATCGATTGAATTTCTACTTCTTTTTTTAAATCTTTACTCTATTTTTTAGTAGTCAGAACTTATTATTATTTTTTATGTTTTTGCGAGGCAATGAATTTGTGTATGTATTTGACACAATATTTATGCAGAAAATTTTTCATTTCTCTTTTTTAGATTTCGTAATTTTCATCCTTCGTAGGTTAACTACTGGTTTTTATACTTTTTATAACAGCTAACAATTTGTTACGTTATTTCTTTATAAATAATGTATTTTTGTTTATTTAATAGTAGTATAGTTATGCATGATGTTTTGTTGCTTTTACTAAATTTAATTTTAATTTTTAGTTTTTTGAGGTCTATAGTGTCTATAGTGTCGATCGTCTTGATCAGCCTCGATCAATATCGACCAACTGGTCGTTTACTTACTAAACACTAAAGCCCAAGCTCTTTGACTGCGTTTTCATATGTTTTGGCATAAAAACTTCGAGCTACTTTTCAATTTAATACCAATTGATCGATAACATAAACTGATCGATGACACAATCGATCTCGGATCTATATATTTTTTACTCACTCGCTTACTTATTCACCTTTACCACAGAACTCCGGTTCCGGTCTCTCTCCACTGCTCTACCTCGATCCCGATTAGCTATCATTCATGTAATTCAGTTTCCCATCACAAAGTTTAGCCAGCCTAGTCTAGGACATCTTTCAGCGAAGGTTTGGTCTGCATCGCCGTTTCATCCTATATTAAGACCTTCTTCATACAAGCCAGATGTCTTGCGTCCAATTGGATCCAAAAGAACGGCGGCTACTTAGTTGACTTATTGTGCTACACCTCTATACCTCATATTTGTAAGCCAGATCGCTTGAACTGGCTTAGTAGTCTAGTGGCTTGCCGTTTTGTCTTTTTCTTCTTCTTTAATGGCTCTATAGCCCAACTCGAGTCTTAGCCTACATCCAGACGTTTCCTTACTCCGCAGGTTGTCTTGCGTTGAGGAATTTTGCTGAGTCAATTTTAACGACGACTTTCCCGTTTGCTGAATTCCGACCAAAGCATGCATCGCTTTGGCGAGTCTGGTCTTGTTACTCTAGAAATTTCCAAAGCTTTTGACAGAGCATGGCACTCCAGTCTCCTGACTAAACTCGAAGCTAATGGTATCGGCTAGTTGTAAGGACTAAGAGCTTTCTTTCTGGTCGTTCAATCAAGATAGTATTGGATGATGTCGAATGTGATCCCCACGCTATCTCGGTCAGTATCCTCCAAGCGTCAATCTTCTCACCCGCTCGCTTCTATCTTCTCTAACTGCGTTACTCTCGTGGCTTTGTCAATATAAGACAAGAACGCCCAGTATGAGTGGGAATCTAACGGCTGTCCCATTTCTTAACATCAATGGGATAGCTTTCAGCGAAGACCGGCGATCACTCACCCACGATAACTTCTTCCTAATCACTAAACAAGTATTTCAGCGCCTGGAATTCCTCAAGAGATCCTAGTTCCTTCTCCAGGCAGCTGTGCTGTCTACAATTTACAAATACTAAATGCGCATCCGCCTTGAATACTACTCGCAAATCTGGGCAAGTGTTTCAAATCCACCTTGGCATGGCTGGATAAGGTACAAAGCCGCGCCATTGGCATTAAGCACCATTTACTCATCCAAAGGCTTTGTATGGTAGCTTGCAACCATATGAATACAGCATCTCCATCTCTAAATTTTGTCGCTAGTAGCACAGCTCCTGCCTACATGGCAACTTTTTCCATCATCACAAGATGCAACACGGGAGATTGTTCTTTAAGTCAGGAGACCTAAATCTGTTAGATAACATTCCGGGCGTTCTGGACTTCGTCAAGTATGACGATTGACGGTCAGAATGGCAGCATCCCGGACCCCTCTTTTATGGAACCATAGTCCAACATGAAATGGTGAAGGTATACCCTATAACCTCCATGTCCTCTCAGGAACTGCTTGATGTATAACATACTTCCCCGTGTTCTCTAGCAAATTTCTTTACATTCGGTATGAATCCATGAGCCCAAGGGTACTTAGTACACTCGTCCTACTTCCCTGCCATCCAGCAATGGATTTCCTTGGGCCCCTCCAGCTCTTGCTATCCGCTGCCAGAATACCAATAGGGATCATTCCTGATATCACTCATTCTGCTTCGTCCAAGTAGTAAGATATGCGCAAAATGCTCGAGGGGCACTTAATCGATATATAGAATTTATTTTCTGCTGTGTACGTTTTGTCTGTTTTGCTTCGAAGATTTTTCCATCCTCCCCGCCAAGTGCACGAGCCCCGTCCTTATCACCCATATCGCTTCGTTCATGAATATCTCCATTTCGTCCAGGGCATTCTCAATTCCACGACTCCGATATTATCGATGACCCGAATACCGCAGGGTCAGTACTTGTTCGTACATTATGATCCTCAGAAGGGGTATAACGGAGCCTTGGGGCACTCCACAAGTTGTCCTGCACTCCTTTCACCCTGCTCTGATTCGCAGTGCAGTATCCTAACTGCAAGGAACTTTATCTTTATGTCCACTGATCACTGATCAATGCTGCTTCGAGGTGTTGGAAGCATTTTTTACGTCAAGAGTTATCTTTGTACAACTCTTACACACATCTATTGCTGCCCTTGCTACGCGAGTCCTCACATTAACAGCATTCGTTGTTGATCTAGTCTTTCTGAAACCAAATTGCCTTTTCGACTAGTCGCCGTCCCTTGGGAGTAAACTGTTACTATTTGAGAAGTTCACCCATGGTCTATAAAAGACGTAACGACCTGTAGTCCGACGGCTTCCCTGGGGGCTGACTGGCGCTCGTGATGAGCATAAATTTTGGAAGCTTTCATTGGTCAGGCCGAGCGCTGTTAATAATTGGACGAACTCTGCCAGGGTCAATGCTCCGCGGCTTCCACAATTTCTTCCTCCCTTACCTCTGGAACGTACAAGATTATCTCGTTTAACAGATATTCATTGATCTTGCTTGCGGAAGGTTATATGGACTTTAATAGGATATTTACTTCTTGCTGTGTAGCTAAGTATGTCCAATTTTCAAAACCTTTAGCCATTTTCTTCCCGTGGTAGGAAATTTTTGTTCTGGAATCCGAGCAGGTGATTACTTAGAAATAAAAGCTGAAAAGATCGAGTGATATTTTGTCTGTCTTCCTGGAAAGAGTATGTGTTTAATATTTTGATAAAAATAACCTAAATTTAATTTTAAATACTAAATGCCTAGAGCTTAAATGTAGATCGCCTTTTTTTAGAAATAGCAACCAGTTGCCACTAAAACAATCCTTCTAATCCTTTCAAATAACATATTTACATTTCAATACACTATATTTTTATTATTTAATTACATCTACAAAGGTGATGGGTACTGATTTTTTGAACTAATAAAAATTACCTAAAAAACCCCAACAAAATTACTATAACACCATTCATATTCCCCAACAGGACATCATCTTCTTCGAAACGAGTAAGCAAGGACCATATTCGAAAGTAAACATCTTTGCAAAGAAACAACAACGATTTGTGAATAGTTGAGTACTTAAAAATGAACGTACAACACGTATACACATACACGCACACAACTACAGGCAACGAGGATGATCTTATTTTTAAAAATTAAAATAGAGAATTTGTGATGTTTTTTATTTTTCATTATTTTTAAACTTTTTCGCTAAACTATTATTATTCTGCCTTTTTTTATCTACATAAATATAAATATTATTAATACAATTAATAAAACAAAAAATACAGATTACAAAAATGAAAAACAAAAAAACAACAACGAAGAAAAACATATTTATTATCGAATTTTTTTTGAGACAAAAAACAAAAAATGGAGAACTGTAGATAAGTTCCTTTCTAAAATTCTTTTGTGTAATTTTAATTTTAATTTTAATTTTTGTGCTTTGTTTTTTTACTTTTTAATAATGATCATATGATTTACATCATATGATTTACATATACATATGAAAACGTAATTTACTAATATTAATGAAAGGAAAATGATACTCAAAAGAATTTTAGTTTTTATAATTTTTTTTTATTATTTTTTATTTTTATTTTAATGATAATAATTTGAAATAAAATAATTTTAACAATTTTGATGCAAGTTAGTTGCTAAGTGTTTTTGTTTCTTCAATATTATTTATATTGTTCAATTTATTTTTATATTTATGGAAATGTAAAATGGCTTAAGATATTTGGGATTTGTATAATAATGGTATAAGAGCACTGGTATAAGAACA
Organism: Thereva unica; assembly: GCA_949987705.1. Lineage (NCBI taxonomy): Eukaryota > Metazoa > Arthropoda > Insecta > Diptera > Therevidae > Thereva > Thereva unica. The sequence goes on from OX465285.1 coordinate 4,804,964, forward strand.
ACTTGTATAAAAACACTAATGAAGGAAAACAGTTGAGGAGACGGCAGCATGTAAAAATATTCTGAAGGGGTCACCAACAAGATCATGCTTTGAAAGACTGCAACTTCGACTCGTATCACTGGCTTGATAGTATGAAACTCCGCGAGTGCATTACAAAATAGAAAAGCATTATTTTGAGTCTCGAATCAACACCCAGTTATGTATCTTTTTAACGAAACGGTCAGAAACTACGTCCACACTTTGGAACTACGTCTTAGTGAACGAGGAGTATGGAAACGAGATGTCTGACGGCGACAAAAGTTGCAAAAGCCTTAAAAATTCTGTCAGTACCACTGTAAAGATCTCCAAATAAAAGAAGAAGAATTAAAAATATAAAATAAGGCTAGAAGAAGAATCTGGAATAGTAAGGAAAACGAAGACGTCACCAGTTTCGGAAATTCGTGAAAAGTCCGTGGTGGGAAGTACATAATTTACACCACGTTGCACATATGCCGCACAAAAAAATCCATCAATCCCAAAGACATCTTGGAGCGATGAGGAAGGAGAGCATTTTCATGAATTGCTAAATGGAAAGATGGTAACCGATAAATTTGAGTCTCCATAAATATCGGATGGTGATTCTACACCGCTAACAAGTTCCGAATCTGAGATTTCGGTTTTGCGGCATGAGTAACATTTTTCCACAAGTCTACTTAAATATCGAAGGCTGTTTGATCCAAACTGACGCTTTCATCCAAATTGAGTTCAAGGTACAAGAACCCTGGTCTGTATATAGGGGCGGCGCTTTCATAGGCGCAAATGGTGTAGCAGCACCGGGCGCAATTGGCCGGAGCGCAATTTCAGAAATTAAGATTTAGCAAAAAGAGTCGAGGAGCGATTTGTCCAACAATCAAGTTAGAGGATTATGAATTCGAAGTTATACAATCCTTCACCTACTTTGGGATAATAATGGCATGACACAATAATATTAAATTAGATATACGGGCACGGCTGTTAAAAGCAAACAAAAACTGTTATAGTCTCTCAAGTCCGCTGATTGTGTTGCTGAAATAAAAACGTTAACTCCTCCGCTATGTGTATCACCAAGGTCATGCAGGCGCAAAAGCATTTGTTCATTCCTCATTCTACAAAATCTATGAAGCCTAGGACAAGTGGGAGCAAACCGCAATGATAGAAAGCCAGTAAAGACGTTTCGTTGACGATTCTAGAAACGCGGGTCACCATAAGGTCGACTTTTTGGCGTGTCGTTCGCCGTCGTCAAGTGCTCCACATACTCAGTACATAGGGTCTTCTTTACAATTAGCGACATATATGTAGGTACCTCAAAAATCTAGGGACACCTTGCCAACGAAGCCGCTGGACCCGACAATATATTCCTTATCGCCTTAAAGACTTGTACGTCACCTTCGGCTAAACGGATTCGGGAGCTATTCCCTCTTTTGTGATTTCCCCAAGGAGGGCTACAAAATGCCCATTATCTCGGGCAATACTGGTCAGGCCCGGGGTGGCACTGAATGCACAGACACCCTGGGAGCTCCCTTTACCGCTAGGAATCACTCCATAAAATTCATTATTATTATAATAAGGTATTTTTGGTGGAAATAAATTTAGAAATCCTGTTTGGCTGTTTAAATTCAATTTTATACAATAACAACTTATTCCCAAAACAAAATAATATTGACAAATTATATAAAATACATAAATTCACTTAAATAAACCTTAAATAAGTCAAATTAACCACTTAAATTAAAGAAATTACAAAAAAATGAACATTTTCAATTCCTCAAATCTCCAAGAAATGCGCAAGAATCATACTGATAAAAACTCAGCTTTTAGGCTGTTTTTGCGTTACCATCAATAATCGTTATTAAGTTATTTATTATTAAATATGTATTATTTACATATTCTATTATATTTTTAATTACTTAAAAACAAAATTTCACAATTTTTTATTATTTAATTTAATTAAAATCAATAAAATAAACTTTTAAAATTATCAAATTGCATTATAGCAAAAAGTAAAAAATTGCATACTTGTAGGATCTACTGCTTATCGACGATCGTTTTTCTATAACCGCACGGATCCTGTATGATATGTCAGAAATTACAATGCGAAGTGTCGAAGTTTTCTCATACAAATATGCAAAACTTCGTATTGTAAATTTATCCATTAGATAGAGGATCCCTGCGCTTATCAAAAAACGTGAATTTTAATCCGGGATTAGACATTAAACTCGTGTTCTCTTAAAAATATGCAATTTTCCATGTTTCATAATTTCAGAAGTTTATTTAATTGATTTTGATAAAATTAAAAAATGAAAAATTGTGAAATTCTGTTTTTAAGTAATTAAAAATATAATAGAATATAAAAATAGTACATATTTAATAATAGTAGGTTTAATTATGGTTATTGATGATAACGCAAAAATGGCCTAAAAATTGAGTTTTTATCAACATGATTCTTATGCATTTTTTTGAGATTTCAGGATTTGAAATTTTTCATTTTTTATGGATTTTTTTTGATTTAAGTAATTATTTTGACTTATTGAAGGTTTATTTAAGTGAATTTATGTAATTTATAAAATTTGGCAGTATTATTTTGTTTTTGGGAATAGATTTTAATTAAAAAAATTGAATATAAACGGCCAAACAACAAGATTTGAAAATGGAATTGCTAAAAAATACCCAATATGTAGAATAATTAATTTTAAGCAATGATCTTCTTCTTTACGTTCCTTTAATCCCTCATAGGACACAGGGTGGAAACAGTTGCCCTCCAGCGGACTCTGTTTTGCGCGACAGCTCTCAGCTCCGACCAGGATCTCTCAGTTGTTTCGGCCTCTGTTAGTAGGGTTCTCCGCCACGTTGTTCTAGGTCTTCCGACTCGACGCGATCCTTGCGGATTCGAGTCAAGGGCCTGTATGGATGGACTCTCGTTTTCCTTCGCCTGATTTGGTCTTGCTTTCCAGAATTGGCTGAAGCGCATCTGATATGAGGCTTGAATCGGATTACAATAATTCTGGCGGGCTGCCATCTTTCCCAGCTGGTTTACTATTAGCCATCGCATGAATTGCGGTTACTATTTCCGTCTTGGTTGGGGCCCCGGGTGGTGATTCTTATTGGCTGTGCATTGTTGATGTTTTCCTGAGGTTCCTGTGTGTGTGTGTGAACTATTTAGGGCGGTAAAGAAGTAATCTCTCCATCTTTGGAGTTGGTCCTCGTCGCTGCATATGTTTTTTCGTAGAGTGCTTTCCCGACAGCTGTTTAGTGATTTGGTGTAGCACCTTACTGTTGCCTGTGTTTGCCCCGTTATCCGCTTTTTCTGCGAGCTCATTTATCCGCTGCTTTTTATCACGCCGGACACTTCTCGGTGTAATTGAGAGTATTTCCGTTCGAGTTGGTACAATGATGCCTCGTTGGAAAGGGCTCGCTCCCCTGAATCCAGACCAAAAAAATACAAAGGGGTTCGAGAGTTATCGACCTCCTCAGAGTAAAATCTACTCAACTCCAGCCAAAAGACGATAACTGAGAAAACCCACGGGCGAACCGAATTCAGAAAAAAAAGGTTGGTCGGTATGGGCATGCAGACGCAGTACCAGAGAGAAAGAGTTACATGAATGAAAAGGCCATGTGACGAAAAGTAGTCTCAAGCTAATCCCAGCTGCAGATATCCTGAGGAGAGCTCTAGGTCTCGTTAAAGTAAATTTGGAGCCTGGAAAGCTTCTCCAGTGTCTCTAGGCTCAAAATCTTGCGGTTCTTATGAATGTCATTAAAATAAAGGAACCGCTGAAGAAGAGCATTGCATTCTTCCTCCTAAATCAACGAGAAGTCCCTCGAGATATTGGAGAAGAATGAGAGCCGTCTAAGATGCGGCTAAACTGAATAGTTTTAAAAGCCTTTCCCCAAAGAAAGAGTTTCGTAATCTGAACTGAACTGGTGAAGGGTTTCAGTTTGAGGGAGTGGGGGTACCGGCAGTGGCTTGAAATCAAGCACATCAACTTCCAACATTCCAAAATAGCCACAAAAAACAAAGGACGGAACATGAAGGGGCTCTCGGGCAGGCAATACAACAAACACCTTTTACAAGCGTTCTGATTAAGGTGAGCCAAGATCCTGTATCCTAGTTAAAAGGCACATCAAAGCCTACCTTGGCCCAACTTCAGTTCAACGTACTTATTGGTATGTAGTTAGATTGTAGTTTGGAGTTTGGATGGGAGGAGTTTGGTTGTCTGGCTACCCACTCGGACCTAACACGAACCGCCGGCACTGGTAGCAGTATTAGACCCAGAAATTGCATCCTTGAGGATAAAATTGTGGTGGTCGCGTAAACGATCAGTCCGAACATTCCATCACTTCATCCCTGAAACTCCTGACATCCTCCATAATAGTTCTCCATCTGCGGCTGACGGCCACGTGATCTATCTGATTTCTCGTTCTACCATCGGGCGATACTCAGGTCTCTTTGTGCATCTTCTTGTGACAAAAGTAAGTTCCACCTACGTGTAGAAAAGCTCCACATTGTTATTGGTAACTTGGCTTAGGCCTTGATTTCCAATTGTCTGTTCAAGGCCGGTGTTGTCACGGCCGATCTATGCGTTTAAGTTACCCATTAGTACAATGATGTCTCTCTTTGAAATAGAACGAAAAACCTCATTCAGCCACATAGAGAACTCGTTTTTGATGTCTCTTCTGCGTCTTCAGTTGGAGCATAGCATTGGACTACCGTAGAACTTCTTAGTCTGGTACGCAGGCGCACGGTAATAATCCTCTCAGAAACTGGTGATCAGATAATGAGGCTGGACCTGGCTTCTTTGGTAAGCATCACGCTAACGCTACTCCTACGGCTTTCCGTTTCGTTTCTCCTAGAATATAAGAAGGACTCACCGTTTGGCAGATATGTTCGCCAGCATCGGGCCATTTGGTCTCGCTTAGTCGTCTGCAGTGACTTTTCTCGGGTTTCGACAGAAGTGACAAATCGGGTGCCACCACATTCCGTGGTCTTTGTTCATTGATTAATAAAAAGGTTGATCACCCCTGTAAAGCTGGTTATGTTCGAATGATCAAATCTTCGAAAAAGCTCCAATAAAGCTTCCCCGTAAGACGAGATTACTGACGTGATTAACTTTCTCAAATCCACCCAAAAACATTGTAAGCAGACACCGAGATGCCGTCATAGTCGCTTGGTGTGTGTTGCGAATACTTTTTTTCCTTCAGAATGTTAACGTCCATTTATTCTCCTATAATGCGGACGATGAGAACGTCCCCTTTGAGAGATGATTTTCCGCAGAATACTATTAAGGATAACAGAAGAATGTTGAGACAATTACCTGCGTAAATATCGTGCTTATCCGTCCGCAGCTATTGTTGTGGTTACCATCTTTTATCTAGTCCAGTTTAGCTCCAGAGGAGCCGATTTGCGCATACTATATGCATACATATGTACCTGCATGATATATATGGAAGACGAGTTACCTTTTCTGATGGGAAGGTACTTGGTGCCCCTATATGGGAACTTATGCCAAGAACGTAAGGCTACACATGGGAAAAGTTATTGTTAAGAGACTTATGCCGTCCACGGCCACTTTAAATTTCTACTATAACGAAGAAACCGAGCAAAACAAATGACGACGGATAAAGAAGATTCCTTCCACCCAATATCTTCGGCCCAATCCCATCTCTCGGCGGGAATCGTCAAACTTCTGACTACAAAATGCAACAAATTCACTTGGCGCGGTGCGCGCTTGTCTTATGTTTTTTTTTTGGAATGTGGTCAGGGAACCGGAGCCGCTTTCGTTCGTCTTGTTGTTGTTGTTGTTGTCCAGGTAAGAATCATATTGATCTCGTTAGCAATTTCCTAAACGGGCAGAAAGTGCTGATGGCCATGCCCATATTCACACATTCGGGAATTCTTTTTATCTTAATGAGAGGAAGTTGCAAGGAGATTTGTGATTTCGCGTTTTCTTTTCTGCGCCGAGATTGAGGTAAATAAATTGCTCGGATGCCAATAAAGGGGATTGTGTATCAAAATTTACGTTGAAACTTGCAGTTTTCGAATACTTTATTGTCGGGTTATTTTTAGTTGGGGGGTTTTTATCAGAATGGAATGCGATGTTTGAGTTAAATGACAAGCATGACACAAAGGAATGGATGTTATCATCAATGCAGGTAAATACAATTTGGTAAATTTGATTCCAAGTAGGAATCAGGTGGTGTTGATCAGGACGATCACTACATACCAAAAAATGCATATGGTCTTGAAATATCACCTAGCACTCACTTTATAACTGCTAGATGATCAGTAGTGATGAGCAAGACTGGTCTTGCACATTTAGGAAGAAAAGCAAGACCAAGACAATACAGGACAAGGACAAGACAAGACTGCAAAATCAAGATAGCAAGATTTTTTGCTCATCACTAGGTACCAAAAGTCTTACAGTGATGAGCGAAAAGTCTTGTCTTGCACATTTAGCAAGACCAAGACAAGACTGCAAGAATTTCTGCAAGACTTTTTGCAAGACTTCTTGCGAGACTTTTTGTAGGACCTTTTTGCTCATCACTTCAAAACTTTTGGCACTTAGTGATGAGCCAAAAGTCTTGCTATCTTGATCTTGCACTCTTCTGTAGTCCTGTCTTGACTTGGTCTAGCTTTGGTTTTGCCAAATGTGCAAGCAAAATCAAAACTGCAAGACTAGTCTTACTCATCACTAATGACCAGTAAGGACATGATATTGAAATGGGTGAAGAACGTTTAGTGTTACCACTGATTGAGAAACTCAGTGGTACTGGAAACATTGATTTTCTGATCGGATCGAAAAGATTTTGAAGCAAATTTTGTTTACTAAAGCTGCAATAAGTTAACTCTTATCCTACTATTTCTTAAATATAATGTCAAAGCGTACCACGACTGCCGCTTGAACTTATGCTACTGCAAACCCGATAACTCAGATTTTTGGGCCAGACAGCTATAATAGGTTTAGCAGTATGAACGGGCCATAACAACATGGACATCATAAAAACTGCAAAAATGAACAGAAATTGATGTGTAGGGCATGTTCATCGTAGCGGCGATAATATAATAGCATAGCAAAAATTAGTATGAACAAAAACCAAACGGACACAGAGGTGTGGAGCCAGGGCCGGCGCTTGGGTTTTTTGCGCCCGGTGCACTATGCCGTATCGCGCCCCATGAGCTGTTCATTTTTGAAGCAGTGAAGGACAATGAAAAAAGACACAAACAGTCACTGGATAGGAGTAATAACTTTCATAGCTTGCGCAAAATATACGATAGTGTTTTGTAATTTTTGTGATTTTCGAAGGAGTCCACTGCAGGGTCATCGACTTCTACGGCGATTTAAAAATGTCTCCGCTACGGAAAAGCGGAATTCTACGACGATTTGAAAAAACTCCTTTTTTCGCTTGGGAATTTTTTCCCCGAATTCTTGCTTCTGATTCACGAAGATGAAGGTCTCTCCTTTACTTTTTGAGTAAAATCTCGAGTACAGCGCCGTAACAAGGCATGTGCAGGCGGTGCGACGCACCAGGGCCCCCAGCCCTGAGGGGCCCCCGAAGATTTCTTTTTTTTTAGAATTCGTTTTAAAGTATGAGCTAGAAAAGATCTTCGATAACGTTTTTATAACATTGTATAAAATTGGATCTACTTTTTTATGGAAAGGGCCCCTGGGAAACTTTTTTTTCTAGAACGCTCTTATCTAATAAAAAAAGTTTTTTTTTTTTTTTAGAAATTCATTTTCAAGGGCCCCTTACGAAATCTTGCACAAGGGCCCCCGAGACCCTCGCTACGGCGCTGCTCGAGTAACATTTCTTGAGCAAAATTTTATGCAAATCTGGAATCTAAAATCTCTGGAAAACTTCTTGCACATGGAGAAGTAAAATTTCCCCGCTTTTTCTCGCAAGACAAAGTAAAAGAAAAGATATTGGGTAATTCTTGAACCCGTGAGAATACTTTTATTTTTTTCCAAAATTTATTTTTTTTCTTTTAAATCTTAATTTTTGATATCGCGCCCCCGACAAATTGCGCCCGGTGCAAATGCACCATTTGCTCCTATGAAAGCGCCACCCCTGTGTGTAGCGGACACAGAGGTGTGGTGTGGAAAAAATATGGCGTAGAAGAAAATCTACGAGCTCTATTTAAATATAAGAAATTGGTTACTTCAAGCCGGCGACCGACACCACTGGAGGTGGATGTTACAGGGGCCAAGGCCAATAACTGGTTTGGAGCTACTGATGATGATGTTGATGATGATGAATATGTTGCCCCGTCAATTTACAAGATTATGGCTCTCTGATCTGTTGGCTAACTTCAAGCTATTAGTATCGACCACCGTACACCGAAATAAGGTAAAGTAAAAGAGACTGACAGCTTTGAAAGCCGTAAGAAAGGGTCACCAAGTGGCGTCAGCGCTAATGCAGAAACAACAACAACAGCTTCGATTTTATATGGAAAGGGGTCACCAAGTGAAGTCAGCACTAAAATGACAACTCTTTTTTACATTACACTGTTTCTGTATACGGCGAGTACCGACTTCGTTTCTAAGCCTACAATTGAGAGTTTTCTCTTTCGCCGTCTAATCAAAGTAGTTTTAGATGAGTAAGTAGTAATTTTTATACTCAAACATTACACCATTTCGCCCGGTATTCTTCGGGGGTCAATTCTATCACTCAATCTTTTCCGAATCTTTAGTAATGATCTGTTTTTGCAATCCTTTGCAGCCCACTGCAGAGATTCGCTGATGATGGTATTATGCATTATTCTCACGTCTTCGACAATATTAAACAGGCACATGACAGGCCTAATCTCCAGGATCGCCAGCTCATGTCCAATCCATTCAACAGGGAAGTCAAACTCATTAGTGATTGGGACAGCAAGAATCGTATCTACAAAATCATTACAATTACTTTTTAAACAGCCGAACAATTGATCAATAAAAGTTAACAAGCGCATGATTTATACTAGTATAGTTTAATGGTTTATTTTTTATAATAAATGATATTTGACAGTAGTAAAAGTGTTAAAGTTGTATGTATAAAAGATTTCGGATAACGATTGGATCGTTCCTTATATCCGAAAAGGTTCTTTTGAGCCCATTGCAACCAATGTAGCAGCCAGCTGTCACCGCCAAGACATTACAAATAGCTAGTTTTCATCTCTATTGTTATTCAAGCCCCCAATGTTAGATAAGATTCCTGATTTATCTTTACATAATCACAATACGAACAGAAATATATCCTTTCAGTTGTAACCAATTTTTCAATAACATTTAAACTCCTCAAATTTACAACCGACAACACGGCAGACAACTCTCGTTCCATGGGCCATGCCCGTATCTCCCTTTATCTCCGATCGAAACTTTCTTCCCCAAACAAGGCTCTGAATGGGGGAATTTATCAAGCGCCGTGTTGTTCGGTGAATTTTTATGGATATTAGATCATTGACAATGCACATCGAACTTGACCTTTGTCGAAGCCTCGCACACACACACACACAGTCCCTGGTCCTAGACTCATTTATCGGATCCAGACGGGAAATCATGAAGACTATCCTAAGATCTTGCCTCAGCAAATTGCATGCAAATGAATAGAAGACATTTGAACCGATCGTGATCTGGAAACAAAGCATCCATGTAACCTGAGCAATAGAGCCGATGCCAGCTTTTGATCGTACCGACGACGATATCGTAAAAAAAGGGCGCACACATAAATAAATCGAAATTTTTACGAGTGTTTTGATGTTCATCTTCAATATCTTGAAGGCATCTCGAGGATGGTCCTCTAGGGGTTCCTCTCTAATAAGGTACGACCACCTAGACAGCAGCGGCCAGTATGTCAGGGGAGTCTCCGCCGGTTGATAGGTGATAATTTACAGGGAACAGGGCAACAATAGTGCGCGGTTGTGGCTTGAAAGGTGGTCGTAAAGACGGGGAAAGGTGTAAATTGAAGAGGTCAATAGTAGTAGTAGTACTTCGCACTGTGAACGCTGGTGAAGGTAAATATTTTCTCCGATTCTTGACTTAACAGCTTTTAAATAGACCGTAAAACTGTTGAGGCGATGCTTTGTAAACTTTCTTAACCAAGCAGAACTTTTATTTCTTTAAGACAAAAACAAGAAAAAACTTCCCAGACTTTATTTAACGGACATAACAATATCACTATGGTGAGTCTCTTAATAGGATGTACTCCGTGGATATTCCCTATCTTCCATCGCCCGATATCATAAACTATCTCCAAAATTGACGACGATTCCAGACCCCAATTTAAAAATTCTCCGCTAATTAAGTCATTTTCTCAGCTAATGAACCCACCGATGCTTGATTTATTCTGGTCCAGCTTGTTCCGAATCAATATTCTAATCTTCATCTATGTAGTTCAACGAGTGGATGGATGTAGTTTGCATCATCACGGAAATCAGGTTTACGCATGAATAATTGTGAGAATGGCTTTACGCGGTGTGGCATTAAAGAATTTTACAGAATTCGGGTCATTCTAGTGTGACGGATACCTTCAAGAATTCTGTCGAGGGTTCTGGGGGAATTGTGTACACGTTTTTGCCGTTTTTCAATCGGATCGGTTGAAGGTTTTTGGTGTTGAGACCTTTGCACGTTTGGTCTTCTTCTTTTAGGACACAAAGGAAGTTGTGATATGGCTTAAAAGGGTTCTTAAGGTTACTCTAATTGAGAACAAAGTAATTACTCACTTTTAAAATCACTTTTTCAATTATCGAAGTCAGCGTTTTGGTCAAGTCATGGTGCAACATCTAGTAGCAAGCTTAGTTCCAAGGCTAGAAAATGTGTGAAAGAGGTGGCGATGCATTTTTCATTGGAACTCGAAATAGTGCAACGAGATAGTCATTTTCGAACTTGTAGTCGATATTCTTCTTCTTAAATAGCTCTACAACCGGGATCCGGTCTTGGCTTCTTGCAATTGTTCTTTTCACCGGTCCCAATTCTGAGTCAATGTCATTCAGTTTGGCATCCTTAAGCTCTGAGCGTCCTGGTCAAGGCCATCCTACCAGCGGAGATTGGGTCTAACTCGCTACCGTACCCCGTAGGTCTTTCCGCAAAGAACTTTCGGAGCAGGCTCCTCTACCTTGATTGTGGGGCCAATGTTAGGAAGCCTTGGTAAAAGGAACAATGCAGTGGTCGACAAACTGCAGCTCGTGAACGTCATGTGGGTCGTTGGCCCGCTTATCGTGGCTCTTTCACAAAATACCATGAGGGCTCATGCACTGAAGTCGGTTATCGGCCGAATTACCCTGGCTCCCTTGAATTTGACTGCATTACTAGGCAGGAATGAAAAATTGCCACAAGTTCTGACAGGAAAACGCCGGCGAAATAAGGGAGGTGGAAGCTTTTTTGCACGTTGATTCATGGGGAAAACACTCCAACTCCTACCCCCGACTCTGATTTGGATCCGTTTGTGTACAAGACAACGCCATGGTCATTATCAGGTTGAGAATCTTCCCACTCCACTATGGTAGGGATCCGGATCCGTTCGTCGATAACTCTTAGTTCATCCAAGCGTTCATTGAACTCTCTTCGTTAGATGAAGTCGTTTTGAAAATCTTAATCCATGCCTGGCTTGATCCAAAATGGAGTTTATAGTCAACTCTTTCGAGCCCCTTTTAGGCATTCGTCGTTGATTAGCAGTACCAGGGTTCTACTATTTCACTGGCTTCCTCGGATTTGAGCACCTTCCTTGTCCATAGGGACGTCCTTGTTGTGGCGCTGAAGATACTTGAGCAATTCGCAACATTACCATATTTTGGCCTCGATGTCTGCCCAAAGAAGGTCCGGAAGGCTGCCAGTACTAGACTGGTTTGGTGCACTAGAAGGATGTCCGTTAGCTTGACCGACTATGGTTGGTCTTGAGAGCTAGCTTTTTCCTCTTTCCGGGATCTCTCCCTTTTAGTGCGGGAGGTTACTGCTCCTGTAGACCTTGCGTTCTAGAGCGCGTTCCACTCCTCAACGACTGCTTGCAATTTTGCTTAGTTGGTTTTATCCTTTTCCGACATGGTACCAGTGGCTGAATTGGGCAGAGAACGAAAAGGGAGCGATTGTACCTTCTCTTGCGGATGGACGCTCGTGATCTCTATTTCTCAGATTTGGCATTGTTTCTGTGACTGGTAACTCCTGGCACGCTTATGGTTATGCTGCCTGCCTTTGATCTACTGTGGTTGGTACTCGCAAAGCCAAAGCTGGCGATTGTCCCACTTGGAGCAAGCTGAGACTGAGGGAAAGGCTCGTAGTCCTTTGTCCTAGTCCTTGTACGTTTCTGTGTCAGGTTGTCTGTGCACCTATTTGTTTTGGTTTCTTTTTACCATTATTTTTGCTCATGTTGTTTCCACGAGTAAAGCCGGAAAAGAAATCTGTCTTGGCAGAGCCGCATACCAGAGTAAGGCACTTGTACACATCGACCTTATCCGGGCATCGGCGGGGCCCGTTTGCGACTAGTCTGTTTATACCCACTGGTTGGTTGGCCATTTAGCTTTCGGCAAGGTGCGTTTACATCTTGGCTTAAAAGTCGCGACTGAGACTACAGGTACTCGTTGTCAACCACACCACTTCTGCTGCTTGTGGTAATGTCTCGCAAAGTGAAGCGTTGTCTTTTTTTTATGTGATAGACTAGAGGCTTAGGGGAAGTCCCTTTGTACTGTTCGATAATCTATATTTTTCATATAGAATGTCGAACAGCAGCTCTAGCCGGAAGATAGAGAGTAGAAAGAGATAGAAGTAGGAAGGACTGCCACAACCTAGCCGCGATATTTTTTTTTTTCTTTATTCCACCACTTCCAACCATTTCGCGACTCTGGCATCGGGGCATTTGAGAAACAACTCGCTGGAGTGTTATGCCTCCTGAAACGAGTTGAATCTCATCAGCCAACCGATGACATGCACTTGGTGGAGCGGGGAAGGACTAGCGAAGGCTATGACAAGGGAATCAGGAATGTAAAGAGGGGAGAAGAAAGAAGGAAAGTTATGTGGGTGGGAAAGTGGAAAAGGTAAAGGACCGTGGGGCTGGCCGGGATTCGAACCCGGGACCTCTGGGATAGTAGTCAGGCGCCTTACCCCTAGACTACCGAGGCCCCTTAGCGAACGAAGATGTAATTTGGCGAATTGAGAGAGGTATGTTGCGATTGTTTGGATATATACAGAGGATGAGCGAAAGGAGATAACAAGTATACAAAACGAGTGCGAATTTGAAAGCTGGAAAGGGTCGACCTCAGTGAACATACCTCAATCGAAAAGAATAATACCCCAATTCTAAAAGCAGTCACAAGTCACAACGAAATGTGTGACGACTTTAAACTTAAGAGGATTTGGTATTCTAATTTTGCAGGGTCACAATTTTGACAATTCGCAAATAGTTCCAGCTTGTGGATATCAAAATTGTGACGGTGATAGCAGGTCACAAGGGCTTTAACGTATTTTACAAAATTTCTCCCAAACTCGGCATACATAGCTAGCGACTTTGCGTACGTATACAAATTCACCATTAAATTGGCTCTTAGACTATCAATAATATTGTGCAATATTTCGATTTGCTCAATATTATTGACGGTCTGTGGGTGATATTGAAGGATTGTCTGGGGCAAAGAAGGAAACCGTCAATATTTTGCTCCATATTGCACAATATTATTATTTATAGTCTACGGGTCATATAAAGGCGCATTATTTAAGATTTTTTTGTGACTGAATGGTGAGAATAGCAAAGCAGCTGACAGTCACAAGAATATACTCAAACTTCCAAATGACAAGCACGAGTCTCAAAAGCTTGTGACTGATCACAAATTAAAATAGGAGGGTTAATCAAATTTTTGTCATCACCTTCGTAGCTAAACAAAAAAAAAATTAGAACTCTTGATGACATTTTCCTCGCTGGCTTTTACTTTTTTTTGTTTTGAATAAATCTTGTTAATTAATTTCAGAATTTCAACAAGTTTTAATATGCAAAATCGGACCACCCAAAGGCTTATACTTTTACTAGACATTACTGGCGCCAACATCATGAAAACAAAACAGAAAGAGACCCCGAAAACAAACCCAGAGTCCCCACAGTCGAAAATCTCGCTTTCTCGAATCTAATTCAATTAAGGAACGTGTGTTGTGGTTGCGTGAGGACAAGCCGCCAAATCACTTCTTTACCACTTTAGAAGATAATCGCGCTTAAACAGTTCTGGCTATTCCCGAAATTATTATCATCTACAAATACCCAGCAATTTTTGTCCTTTAAAATTCCACTCGTTCTGCTGGCGGCGGTTGTTCCTTATAAAACTGAAACTGATGATACTCTTCCTTGGAGCAAATATGCGGTTCTGCCGATATTCGGCGAAAATAATAATTAAAGACAATCGATCCGGGATGCGATGGTTGCGTGCTCACCACAACTGCCTCGCATTTCTTCACATAATTCTGCGTGATAATGCCAAGTAAAGCCCCCTTTTTTTATATATGGGGCCGCATAAAGGCCAGAAGGGGACTAACCGTTCAGGAAATCCTTCAGGTGAGTAATTACACTTTTGGTGTCCTTTTTGCATTGGTATTATCGCGGTTACGGTTATTGGTGGGGTACTTTACTTTTTTTTATTTCTTTTATTTATTTTTTCTTTATTTTTTTATTTATCGTTTTCGTTTACTTTCCAGAAACAAAGTGAACCAGAATGCGCTTTGGCTGCCTTGGTAGTTAATGATCCAGGGCGTGAAATCATTATCACAAATGATATAGGTGATCCCAGCTGGGATTAACAGAAGAAAACCGGTTTTTGATTACGTGGAGATATGAAGAAGAGCTGGAAACAAGCTGACCGCACAAGGAATTCCTTGTAGAAGTAAAACTTTTACACGAAGATGAGAAAATTGGAAGCGCGACATTCGATGAAATATCTCCTGAAGGAAGGAAGGTATCGTTTTGTCTTCGAAAAGAAGAATTCGAAAGGATTAACAAAAAAAATAAATGAAAACTCGTTAAAAGTCCCCCCATTGAAATTTGTTAATAAATTCATGTTATCGGCAGTGAAAACACTAATCTCTACTTATGTCCACTTCACACACAGGTATTCCCTAGCCCCAAGGAGATAAGGTCTAAATTTTATATTTTATTGATCATCAAGATCGTGACTGCCTTGTTAAATGGGAAATAATTACGCGGTAAAATACATCTAGAGATTTTAGTTACTATAAATCAGATACAGACATGATGACAAAGTCACGATAGAAGCGGAAGAAACGTATCCATGTCCCAAAAAGGTTCTGCCGAAGCCCGAAGTGCACATCTACGTCTGTCGTCTTCTATATAGCATCAAAGAAACGAGAAAATACTAAGCTGAGAATATGACGATGAAAGACGACGACGACGACGATCACTTCAGCGATATTCTTACAGATCAGAGATTGAATTCCATCCAAAGCCGGAAATCTTGTCCGATGCAAGTATGACAGGTACATATCTACCTGTTCAGTTAGAGAAGAAGTCGTGTGGGTTCCTTCCTTCTATACTCGGGTCAATAAGACGGTCATTATGTGAACTCGAAAAAGATCAAATGATAATAACAAGAAATGATATCAGAAAATCAAAATTCAATCAAGCCAGGCATGAAACCCTTCAGATAAGAGATTTGAGACGTTCTTCGTCAGTATTTTTCAACAAATCAGTTGGTCAAGTGATGGTCAAGTGATTATTTTTTCGGGGCTCGTCTAGAGCTAGACAAAAGTCGTTCTCTTATTTACTACTGATTAAGATGCAACAAATCATCGGGTGACTGTCATTTTTCTGCTTCTGGATTTGTTGATGCATTCTCGGTGATATTTTGTGGAAAGTGTTGTGATTGTTTATTGGCTGGAAACGATACTTCCAGGTATTGTGGGACTGGGAGAGTAACTTTTAAATTAGATACGAAAATGTTTATTGTTTTTAAATTTATGCGAAGGTGGAAGGTATAAACAAAAACGTTGCGTAATAAATTTCATCAATTTCTTAGAATCGTGATTTGGTGATTGGAAATTCTTTTTAACTAATTGGAGGCAGTCATAAGGAGATGGAGAAAACCCTAGCTCTAATCAAGATTTTGTTGAAGATAGGGGGACGAAGATTGCTACAAGAACAACCACAAAGAGACTATTAAAAGATATCAAGGGAAGTTTGAGAGCTACAAAAGAACTAGGATAGTTACAAAATAAAGCTACCCACCTATAACAGGCCAATTAGAAGAGCAAAGCTCCTGTCCGACAGTTGTCATGGAAGCCCTACTGAACCCTTCGCTCCCCCTTGTAGGAGGCTCTGGCGAGGCACTGCGTCTTCGCGGCCAGGAGACCTTGTGGATCACCTATGGATGCTGAAGGAACTAAACCTGGGACCAATGCTTAGGGCCACCCTAACCGCAGGGCTAAATGGACACGAATCGAATGGAGGTGACATTTAATCAACATTGCATTCATAAACTTTAATCCTGTCGTTACTTCTTCCTGCACTTTCAAATCCTCGGCTTCTCTTCATTCTGTATTGGATGACATTAAAAGGAATACGAAGCGTGTTCGAGCTGACATTGAATCGCTGTCTTCAGCAGTGGTTCAAAATAATAACTTCCTGAGCTCTCTGGGTTCAATATTCAAAGGCGTCTTCAATAGTAATATATCCCCCTCTGTTGGCGCCCTGTAGGTAGGGGAGCAGCATCCTTCTTCAAGTAGCCCCACGGTTGCTCCTCCTTTGGTTGATGTCATTCTCAATCAGGGTGCCACTAACCCAACCAATCCAGGTAGTAAGGCGCGTTTCAAAAGTCGAAATAATAGAATAAAAATAGTCGAAATCGCCAATAGTGTCAGCTTAAGTTGCTCGACCTGTGTTCCAGCAACAGAGTTGACCTCAAAGCTGGTCTCGGTATCATTCTTCTCGCCACTATTAGTGGACAGTCCCTCGGTCGCTGAAGTTCCAAGGACTGAGTCGACCTCTATGCCGATCTTGGTAGCAACCCCTCCGACGCTTATAGTAGATGGTCCACCGGTTACCGAAGTTATAGTTCCTCCTGAGCCTTGCATCTCTCTGGTTACACTATAGAGGCCTCTTAATATCTTCATCTCGAGATTCTCTCCGGAAACTAAGACGGAGTCTATCTATAGACCCCGAAACAGTTCATTGCAGAAGAGTTAACAAGGCTTCCAAGCCAGTTGCATCTTTTGTTTTGTCTTTATTTCCTGCTACTGCCGATATTCTCTTAGACCCTGGTTTCTGGCCTGCTGGGGCCCTTACCAAACTTTACCGAACGTTGATCCATCTCTCGAATCTTCCTTATGGATCTGAAACGTGGGCACGGCTTAAACCCGACGTTAAGAAGCTCGAAGTCTACCAAATGCGATGCTTGAGGCAGATCCTCTGTGTCTCACTCCACGATCGCCTTCGAAACGAGACAAAGATGCGATCAGCAGACACTGATCGAAGAAGAAATGCAAAAACGTCGACTACGGTGGTTTGGACATGTTTGCCGAATGGATGATAACTGCTCGTAAACTTCTCTGGCGAGACCGTTCGGCAAACTGGAGAATCCAGTTAACAGCCCCGAAGAAAACCTGGCTAAAGAATATCGAGGGCGACCTAAAAAATCAACGATTATCAGTTACCGAGGCTCGAAACACCACCAAAAACCGGCAAGAATGGAAACGGATCGTGAATAGAGTTCGAGACCCAGCGGCACCAACGCAGCGTATCCGTTGCGGGGACGTCCCGCTCGAACCACCAGCTAATTGATCAAAGAAGAAGAAGAAAACCAAGCGTTTCGTTCGGATCTCATTACAAAAACGCTTCAACTTCAACTTTGGGTGTTCCTCAGATATAAAAAAACTCGAGACGTTTTCCCTCTACTACCAGAATGTAAGGGTGACCAGGTCAAAAACTAAAGACATCCTTTAGGCATCGATTGCCAGTGGTCTCAATGTCATAGCATTCACTGACACCTGGCTCCATGACACCTGGCTCAATACTGAACTTTTCGATTCCTCCTACCAAGTCTTTCGGAGGGATCGTCACACTGACTCGGAAGTTCGTGGGGGTGGCGTACTTGTTGCTTGTAGAAGCCATCTTAATTGTACCCCAATTTCTTCTTCCTAGTCTCTAACCACCTTGACGTCGAGCTTGTGGTTCTTAAAATCTCCCTTTCTAAAATCAATATCTTCTTGCTGTGCTGCTATATCCCACCATCATCATCTATCATCTCTTGTGTTGATCACATTCTGACTATGATGAACACTATTGATGAACTACTTCTTCTAGGAATGAACGTGTCTAAACACCAATGTAGGACACTTGACATTAGACACTCGTAGTTTGAGCATCGGCCATACGATGCGTCCTACTATCAAGCGTCCAAAGTCCTGTTCTTAAATAGTCGGCTTTGACAGCTCTGCGCTCTTGCACAAATAGTTCTAGAACTACCTCTGAATGTTGGCAGATCTCTTAACGAGATGGCTGAAGTTCAGGACCCTTTTCGTATGGGTCAACAAAACATAGAGGAAAATTATAAAGATGACCAAGGTTTATTAGGCTATGACGTAATATTACACAATCGGTCCTAAGAAAAACTTTTCTTTTGTCTATGAAATAGCTTGGGTAACCAAAACGATCACCACAAATCACTCGAATTGATAACAAACAAGTCCCATCTCCTAGCTATCTCCTGCTGATATCTGTTTGATCATGCCTGAGTTTCATTTTTGAGCACTCGGAGCATGTACTTAAAATAGAGATGTGAAGATCACTGATCATTCTACTAACCTCCTTATTAATACGATCGATCGGACTGATCGTCCTTTCACCATATTATTTATCATATCCATGATCGTCTTACATCACTTCCACAACTACCTTATGCGATGGCGTATTGATCAGTAATTATACTTCCCCTTTCGAGGATCAGCAACTACTACTCACAATATTCCCACGCTACTGTTAACAGCCATCAGACACCATCTCATAATGCCGATTCATGATGGATCACTGCCGCAAGTGCTAGACTTTGAAATTGTACAGACACCGATTGAACGAACAGAAGATCCCGACATAATTTGTTTGTTGTGAAGAATGGCAGCAGCGGCGCCTTCATGGAGCGAAATAAACCTCTCCCAGCAATAAATCGTTCACATAAAATGGACCCCCTAGAGACACAATTTGTTACGTTTAACACTTATCAGACGTTTATGGAAAATTAAGGTTCCGAGATTTGGATTGTACCTGCGGATTCACGTATAAGAGGAGCCCTTCACGTGTTGCGGCCGGGATCAAAACGTGTATTCCAAGAACGAAACCAAAATCCATGGACATATGCCGAACGTCTTCTGTATGGAGATTATATGAAATGAATTTCAGGAAGATGAAGAGAAAAAAAATATTGACTGTTCGATTTGTTAATACTTAAGATAAGGATTTGTTTGGAGGATAAGGCCGATTTTTGTTGGTGGTTTTATAAGTATTTCAGATTTGAAGTTTGTTTGATAAAAATTGATTGTGATTGTGTTTAAAGGGCGGCGATCGGCCTTTTTTTGTCTTTTCATGAGTACAACTCTAAAATTTTAATTTTCACAAAAACAACAAAAATCACTAAAATATTAATGGTACCTACCAGGAAAACTATCTTCAGCCGGCAAGTGTAAGAAGGCCAAGGAAAGGAAGGCCAGAGTAGAATTGGAAAGCTTTTGGAGTCCCGCTTTGGCAAACTCCTTCCCAGAAAATTGGCAGGACGGCAGTCAGGATTTTAGGAGGGCCCAAGAAGCAGACCCATATAGAGACCGTTCTGCTAAGAGTTTTTGGACCCACCAGAAAGTTTCCAGCACCAGCTCCCATACCTTCTAAGGAGCATAGTCGCACACCGGATCATATGGCGCAATGAATGACAGCGGGCAGGAAAGTAGGGAGCTCAGAAGAAGGAATGAGAGAAGCGCAAGGAAGCGTATACCGCAATCCAACTCAATTCGTGACTTCATCCTGACTGACGCTTAAGAACCCGTAGAAGGAAGCGGATAGTAATCCAATCTGAAAAGGCATTGATGTCGTCGATTGAGGGTTTGCGATCCCTAATTGTGTTCTTTTTTTGTTTGATCAGTTAGCTGTGGGTCCGGACGGGACCTACGGCGACGCTGGGTCTCGAGCTCCACTCACGATTCGTTCCCATTCTCGACGATTTTTGGCGACGTCTCGAGCCTCGGTGACATAATCGTTGATTCTTTAGGTCGCCCTCGATATTCTTTAGCCAGGTTTTCTTCGGTGCCGACGATCGTTGAATTCTCCAGTCCGCCGAACGATCTCGCCAGAGAAGTTTACGTGGCCAGCGGTTACCATCCATTCGGTAAATATGTCCAAACCACCGTAGTCGATGTTTTTGTATTGCTTCTTCGATCGGTGTCTTCTGATCGCATATTTGTCTAATTGCCTCGTTTCGAAACCGATCGCGGAATGAGAATCTGCCTCAAGCATCGCATTTGGAAGACCTCGAGCTTGTTGACGTCCGGTTTGAGCGGTGCCCACGTTTCCGATCCATAAAGAAGAATCGGAAGGATCAAAGTTCGGCAAAGGCGTACTTTGGCTTTGATGGAAATATTTGTTCGTTTCCATATGCACCACTTGAGCGAGGTGAATGTTGCTGTTGCCTGGTCGATGCGGCTGTGGACGTTGTTGGCCATCGATCTTTCTTTCTTTACGCTGCTTTAATCCCTCATGGGACATATTGCGGAAACAGTTGCCCTCCAGCGGACTCTGTTTTGTCGTCGGGGTCCGTCCTGTCGGCCGTCGATGCCACTTTCGTTTCCTCCACCAATGATCTCAAATATTTGAACATCGGAGCCTGTTTGATTTAGGTCGATTTTGGTCTTAATCTTAACTTAAATCGATTCGAAATTGTATTAAACTAATTTCTAAACATAAATACATCAAAAACACATGACAAATATCCTTACATCATCCACTTTTTCTCAGACAACAAAGGCAAAAACAATTTAAAAGATATCAATGAAAAATTATAACAATTACACCTAATTTTAAAAGTTCCTATAAATCATCAACAAAGCCCTACCCGACGACTTGAAGTGCCCATGTAGACAAGACCTAATGCCTTCAACAACATCATCATCATCAAACAGCCCTTTTCAGGTATTATTAATTCAATAGTCCACTTTACCTCGGAGGATGGCATTATGAGCCGAAGGAATCCTCTTTTTTTGTGAGGAGCCCTCCTCTAATTTCTATTATCAGGTGAATGTATGGCCACGAGATTCAATTGTTGTTATATGGCCCCCAGGCATCAATGGAAATCCCTCAATTGTTCTCCGACAACAAAGGGAGGCGGAAGTCTAATTCTCGAAGGGAACGTCTTAATCTTTCGATTTGGTCTGGTTTAAGAATAAAAAATAAAAAAAAAATTCAATAAATCGTAAAAGAGCAAAAATGTGAAAGGCTTGGAGTTTTTAGTTTGGTGTTAAATGGTTGTGTTCAACATTTGTGGAATTGTATGTTCTCATGGGTCTTATGTTTCTTCGACTTAACCTCACCTCCATCATTTCCTCTCCCACAAAAAAAACAACACTCCACGAATTTCCCAATTTAAATCGAAAAACACCTCTGCCAATTATTATTATGAAAATTTCCTAGAACTACAAAAAATAATTTGTCTCTGGTTTCTTGCATGCTGCGATTTCCATGCTGCATTCACTCACCTGCATTTGTCCTACGTGTCACTTACCTTCGGGTCGCGCTCAATCGCTTCAATTTTAGTTAAATCGATTCGGCACCAACTGTCGGACCAAGTATGGAATGCGAAAAGATCAGCGAAATGTCAGCTGAATGGGATCGTAAATCTAGCATTCTGGGAAACTGCATCTTGACTCCGCGCTAGACTGATATGCACTGCATGCATACTGTCCAATTGGCTGCACCGATTTCGCAATTGCCATTTCTCAGGTCTAGGTGGCATGCTAAGTGGCCACGATATCGAATTCACACCTTTTTACTCGGAAAACTCATGTCTGGACGATGTGGAGTTTATCATCAGTTTAATGCGCGGTCGTTGTGTGTCCCCTCGAAATGTGGAAGGGAGATTTATTGGGGGATAAAGAAGGCGCATTCGAGGATTTATTGGATGTTTGTTTGTGTGCCGAGTGATTTAATTTGTAATAATTTGCGAAATGTTTATTTGGTGGTTTTGAAACTAGGATAGGACGATGGAATTTATTGGTTTGAAGGAGTTATCGGATTTTTACTACTAGGAAATGTCACTCACTACTCGTTTGTAGGCTCCAGGAAAGCCAGAAAAGAATCCTATGAATATGGCAGCCCTTCATAAACTTCAACATTTTCAATTTTAGATACAAGCCATCAGAACTCTCATATCAATTACAGCTTATCGGTTTAAATAACCGATAACTTTAACCCCCTCTTGCCTCTCCTCAATTCCAGTCGCCTTTTCTCCTGTAGTGGACAAACAACTCCCAAAACGTGAGCATTCACACAACAAGAAGTTCACTACGCTAAAATTCGTCATGGAGCCTTAGGTAGTTCTATATTCTAAGCTCGGGCCTCTTGTAAACTCTTCTTTGCAAATGAGACTATACAGGGTGCAGGGGCGGTGCTTTTATAGGTTCAAATGGTGCACTTGCACCGGGCGCAATTTCAGAACTTCGAAAAAAAGTTAGTTAAGTGCAGGTAACACCAAAAAACATTCTGGAGCATTAAACAGCATTAGCGGGAGAGTTTTGTTAAAGCGCAAGCAAACTCAGCACAGAAGCAAGATCGCGAAGAAAATCCTGATTGGATTGGCGCTTTCATAGTTTCAATTGGTGCATTTACACCGGGTGCAATTTCAGAAAAAAAGTGAGAAAGTGTTCCCATTTTCCTATACTAAAGGAACTCCACAGAGTTTTTGTGAACAGCTAATGAGGACGCAATATGGCATACTGCACCGGGCGCAATAGAGCCTAAGGCCGGCTCTGACAGGGTGTATCAGTTAAAATGTCGAAACGCCTGGCTGTGGATAGATCTTAGATAGACGAAATCATAACGGTTCAGCCGCTAGGGCGTTTTGAAACTTTTTTAGTAGAGGTTTACATACTACCCTGTAGTTTTGCAACCCTATTAGATATTTTCATGAATAAGTCAGGAATCTACGCAGAATACTCCCACCTATCTAACCCACCAACGTCTAGATTTATAAGTCATCAAATTTTGTTTTTTTTTTCACTAAAATTTCCACTTCAACCACCTTTTTCTCCAAAAAACACGCAATTAACCAATATATTGCGACCTTTACTGCTGCGACCTTTACTTTTGAAGTCATTAGCAATTTTAATGTTGAAATTGGCTCTGTCCTTTTTAAAATGTTTTTATTAGCTCGCTTTCTTGTCTGTCTGTTTGTCCAGTACAAATCTTGCAACCGATTTTTTGAATACTTCCGGTTACCCGAACACCCTGAAATATTGTACACAGCTTCAGCTCCGATGACAATGCAATATGGTATACTCATTATACCGTTAGATCCGTGGCGGCGGTTTCAAGAGGACGGATTACTGTTTTCTTCATATAACAAATTTTGCAATCGATTTTTCAAATACTTCCGGATATCCTCTCATGCTGAAATTTTGCATACAGCTTTAGCTCCAATGACAATGCAATATGGTATATTCAATATACCTTTAGATCCATGGCGGCCGTCTCTGGAGGGAGGCTAAAGGAGTTCGAGACAGGCATGTCTCTTTTACCAAAAGTTGTTGAACTTTTTCTTGATCATTGTTCAAAATTTGGTTAACCTTTGCGTTTATTTCTGTATTACGCTCCTTTAATCCCTTATGGGACATAGAGTGGAAACAGTTGCCCTCTATCGGACTCTTTTGGCCCACAGCTCTCAGCTCTAACCCGGACCATCCAGTTGTTGCAGCCTCTGCTAATAGGGTTCTTCTCCACGGTATTCTAGGTCTACTCTACCGATTCGACGGGTTCCTTGCGGATTCCAGAGGTTAAAATCTACATGGCTTCTTGTAACAAAGACACTAATGTGCGATTAATGGGCCTGTTTGATTCGATTAGTTGATGATTGATGGCCCTTACCCAAAGACACTAATCTGTATGAAAAATTGGAAGTTATGTAAACTAATGTTAGTTAAATAAGATTATTAAATGTAAAGTCCTTAATGTTTTATGTTATTTTAAACATGTATAATCACAATTAACAATTTTGTATCATGTACTTACACTTCAAACACTCAACACCTATCAATCTCTAATTTAATTGATTAATGCACGTTAGATCGTACTATATGATTATAAAACCCGATAAAATTACAATAAAGATGAAATCAATCAAGACGGAATTGCTGAAGATGCTCGCTCTTCTAATAGTAGCCGCTGCACATCGTCTGAAATCTGAAACCCCATAATTTTATTTTTCAAGTTCAAAAGACTCTTCCACTTCATGCATCATGATGAGCGAATCTAATCAATCAGGGGCGGCGTTCCAGCAAGACAAGAGAAGAGCCCCCCAAAGATAGCGCAAAAACAGACAAATCTCCCCACTTTCCCAATTATTCAATCGGAGAACGTCCAGTTGCACATGCGATCTTTTCACACGTCAAAACATTTCGCTCTCTCGCGCATGGTAATCAATTTTCTCTGATTCTCACCTCTGCGTTTTCCTTAAGTAATCACCAACAATTGGGAAGCACCGTGCGATCCTCCTCTGAAGAAGAAACTGATCTTCAAACAAGTCGAGGAGGAAAGTCCCAACCAAGAAAACGATCGCAGCTTCTTCAGTTGAGGTGTATGCGATCGCGAGGTGGGTATATCTACGAGATCGAGATACATCTGTGGGGTGCATACTATGTTTACAGTACACGCTGAAGCACACAAACGCCCAGCTCGACCCTACCGTTACGGTATTCGATCTTCTCTTCCGCACGGATCATTAAGCTGGTGACATATCCAACCGTACATGCGTTGCATTCGTTGACAGATAATGTAGAAGTGTGTGTATTCAAATGCGAGCTGACGGAATATCCCGTGAATGGAAGGCATGCCACGCAAAGGTCGGGCTACTTTCAACTTTTTCTGCATTGCCGCATTCGAGATAGCACACACAAGCATAAGCACACAAACACATGAACACGTTACTTAGATTTTCGGGCTATGTGTGAAAGCCGGCACGGAACGCAACCATGTAATATTGTGTCAGAGGAAATTCGCCGGATTTCATGGAGCCTCTGAATGCAATGCATGTACGGTTGGATATGTCACCAGCTTTACTCCGTCGACGTCACCTTGCTTTTGTTTTTGAGTTTCGCTTTCTTAGTTTATTCCAAGGCGCAGCGAGACTAGACGATCGAGCACCGGCACCGATCGCTTGGAAGAGGAATGAGTGCGTTCAATGACGCTGAAGAATGAGGATCACACTCATAGCGAAGGAGAGTGAACATGCAGATATGAGCTTGGTCTTCAGCTAGATTGCATTCAGTCTCTCGCCGGCTTTTGTACCTTTAATACGCGCGCGAGTTCGAGTCCGTCAGCGGTGATCGATGCGACAGGGAGCTTCCCAGTTTTTCCTTGTGATCTTCTCTCAATCGAAAGATTTCCTTCGTGAACAGTTTTCCGTGAATTTTCAACTTAAGGGAAAGTTTTTCGCGCTCTAGGCGCACGCATTCTCGTGGTCTGGAGCTGGGTTCCTTTATCGAAGAAAGGATATACAAAAATAGAAGCGACGACATGTGCGATACGAGAACGACATTTCCCTTCGGTTGTTTTTCAGTTCAGCTTCGAACTGATGTAGTCGCAAAATAAGATCGAAGCGCGTGCGCGGTTGATGCCACATCTCGTGCGTTCATCGGGATCGTCTTCTTGAAGCTGAAGGATTACTCATGTTGTGTCTCACGACGTCGTCTTATTACGAATTGTAAATATCGAGTGCCGCTACGGCGGATGAGATGTTTTCGGTTTTTTTTGGTTCATTTGTGATTTGTGCTATTACCGGAATGTCTGTCAATTTTGTGCTCGAATTGGTCGATTTGTGCCTTGTACGGGGTCAAGTAAATTGAGTCCCACCAACCAATCTAAAAAGAAGAAGTTCGTTCTTCAGTTTGTTCTATCTGAAAGTGCATGAAGTGATTTGATTAGATCGATTCAAATACGAAGAATGGCTTTCGCCAAGATGAAAGTCCGTCCGTTTTATTGTTTCATTATCATAGTGTTGATATTGTGCATTACAAAGTGTTTTGCTGATGATATTGAATGGATGTTAAGTGACTCATCTGATATGTTCCTGCGGAATGATGGGAAATCAAAGATAACCACAACAACAACAACAAATGTTAGTTCACGCAGCTTGAATAGCGGCAGCAATTTCGCAAGGCGTGATCATCGGGGTAATATGAAGAAAACGAAGAATGCATTAAATGTACAGGAGAATTCTTCACATCGACATCATCGCCGACCAGGAAAGGTTCAACGGCAGCAAAGGATGAACAAAAATGGTAACGTAAACGAGAACCATAGGCGAACATGCTCTTAACTCTCTCTGGTTTTGGTTCTCCCGCACCTTATTAGGACGTTCAGCACGCGGTGGTCAATCGAGACCACTTAGTGCATGTTAGTTGTTGTTGTTGTTGTTTAGCCTATCCATCCTCTATTGTCTTCAGTAATTGAAGACTATTTTCTAAGAAATATCAAGTATAGTTTCTCGGTACAGGTACCTACACTTAACCTTTAGAGTATGTTTTTTGATTTTTTGTTTGTTTTTGGAAATTTCTTCATTCGGCAGCCTTTTGTGATCTTGTTCTCTCAGATACAAGATCATGGTTCAGATCTTGGCTTTAGATTATTCAACTCAAATTAGTTTATCTCAATTTTCACAAATGCATACTACAAACATTTTTATCACAAAATTGATAATATTCGGTTTTGTTTTGATTTTGAAAATATTTACTTCCACATCAGAATATCTCGAACTGATTACGAAGAAGTTTGTGGTCATTTTATGAATGTTTGCGGTTTTGTGGTAGATTTTCGTCTGCTTCCCTTTTTTTAACGTGGTGATGAGTATTTTCAGTTATTGCGATTTTTGATTGGATTTTGAGGTTTTCAAAAATTCATTTTGGGTTTTCTTAATTATATTCAGCAAATTGACGAGCAACCTTATGGTGAAGGTTGAATGCTATCAGAAAGGAGAGAGTAATAAATTTTTAATAAAAAATACTATTTTGTATCGGTATAGTTCACATACAGGTCGTTCGTAGCCTGAAAGGGGCACACACAGCTTAAACACGCCTGAATAACACCCAATTGAGGCACGCATCCAGTACGGAATAGTCGAAATGACGCACAGTATGCTCACACTTTTACTAGGCTGAAGAGAGCAAAATTGGAGCTTTAAGAAATTGAATAGGACGAAGAAAACGGGCTAGTCGTGGTCACCATAAAGGGTGCCATTCGCATACTCAAAAGACCGGTTTTCGTTCGATTGCGTAGGTCAAGCAGCATAGGACTGTGTTGGTACTAAGTTGGGGGACCGTTTGGTGAAACGACATTCGTGTTTAGAATGGTCGAGGGTATGGTCAAATATCCTCATACAATTTTAATAAATTTTGTCCTTTTCTTCTTCAGATTTTTCTTCTCTTGGGGCATGTACATTGATTATAGATATATTGTGGAATTTTTGTTCTAATTCATAATTTGCACAGTCTCTCACTAGTTGGCTGGAAATCCAGAATTTGAGACTGTAAAGATTTACATACTACAAAGGCTACTCTGAATTCACGTGTCCCTGTTGTGTTTCCGCAGCGATTTTTACTTTGTATGTTTCTCGGAGCTCCCGAGAGCTCACTCCCTTCTTTGTTCTTACGTTCCATGTAGCCAAATCAAAGTCCATGCTTCGTCATTAAAGTCTAAGCCTTGTGATCAATCCAGTCCGAGGCCTTCTTAAAGGATTCGTAGCAGAGAATTTTTTCGGGGATCAGAGTTTTAGCCTTGAGCCCAACCAGTTATTATCATTATCATCATCTGTTGAACGACAGCCTATTATTGGCCTTGGTTTCCTCCAGAATTTCTCTCCATGCCGTTGGGTTCCTGGCAAATGCCCTCAAATTACGTAGGCCTAACTTTACTAAATCTTCGTCAGCGGAGTCCATGTATCGTTGCTTTGGACGACCTGAATTTCGCTTTCTATCAGGGATTCGAGCTTAGCATGGTTGCAATCGTCAAGCCTTTGTACGTGTGTCACCCATCGCAATCTACTCAATTTTATACTTTAGCCAAGCCAAAGTGGTTGGACATACGTGGTCAAAAGCCACATTGATAACTACTTATTATGTCTTCTGCGATGGGTAGAAGTTTTTTGTACAAAATAGTGGACAGTATTTTATAAGTTTAGTTCAGGAGGATTATTCCCTATAGTTTTCATATATGAGCTGATCTCCTGTTTTATGCAAGGGGCATATCACACCTTCCGCCAATTCAAGTGGGATTTTTTTCTGACGCCAGATCGATTCTATAAGCTTGTGTAAACCATTCCTTAATTCTTGGCCCCCATATTTTCACAGCTCAATTGCTATGCTATATTTTTCTGAGGCTTTATTGTTTTTAAGGTGAGTCGTAGCTTCTTGTACATCGTCCATTGTAGGAGCCTCACTTTCATTAGCAGCACCAGTATCACTATCGTTATCAGCTGATGCGTTTCTATTGGGTTGGTTCACATCACTTTTACTCTCATTTTCGTCGTTACTATTCACTCCCCCGATCTTTCTAAGACTTCTTGTTTTTGTCTCAGGATATATCTGTTTTTGTCCTTACACATCGATAGTCTTGGTTTAAACTCTTTACGTTGCTTGTTCACTTTCTCATATGTAGCTTTCTCACTTCGTTATTGTTCCCGAATTCGTTTATATCTGTAACTTGTTGCTCCAGCTTCGTTTTCTTCTTTCTTTTGTGCGTATGTTTTCAATTCGTTGCCCAAAAGCTTTCACTCTTTTACCTTCTGCAACTGCTTGACAGGCCGTGGATTGCTGGTGACCTCATGATTTCTTACATGTACACAGGCGAAGACGATCGTTTAGTGTTGCAGGTTGTTAAATTCAGGAGCAAAAATATTCATAGCCTCAACAAAATTTTCAGACCAAATAGAAGTTCAGATCTTCAGGCCCGGGCTGACGATAAATACCCACAGTCATAAGGAATTTTGTCAGTTTTCCTAGACAGCAGGCGACATCCAGTTGGCAGCCAGTGAGCGTCTAGTTATACTTGGCGAATAACCTTCAGGCCACGGCCTGCCGGCGGCCTGTATGTGAATAGGGGCTTTAACATATTGATAATTGTAATTTAATGCACATTTCAGAATTGTCTACATGCCAGCAAGTGGCTTCAAACGTGCCACCTAGTGGTTCGCGTGCCATAGGTCTAGGGAACTGGAAGTTGGTGTCGGGTTATTGAGGTTTTCGGCGCATTGTCATTTGACCTTCGTGGCGAACGCCTTAATTAACGTTTTAGTAGAAACTTCGGAGACAAACTTTTGGATGAGGAAGTTTGAGCATGATCGAATTGAGTAAGCCCACTGTAAAGTCATGGCAAGAGGTATTAGGTATCAGTAAAATGATAGTTGAAAATGAAACTCGAAGCTATTGGTATTGAATCAGTCCTGAAGAACTGCATTGGGAGTTCTTTCAAGGTAGAATTCAATGGTGTCAAATCTCAGCACCACACCATCCTTGCCGGTGTCCCCCAGGGGTCAATTTTATCACCCACACTTTTTCTAATCTTCTTGAATGGTATATTCTCTACCCCTTCCAATACACTTCTGAGCTTCACTGATGGCCGTACTCTACAGTACTCACACCCTATGATAATAATCCAAGACAAACTCGTGTCAGATCCTGTTTTGATTACCGCGGACTTATATTTGTCTCAATTAGCATGGGGACACAATTCCGCCATAGTGTGAACCAAGATATTGTTGCTAAACTCGATATGTCTCGACTCGACGAATCATTAGCCAACTGCTGAACTTCTTCAAGTTGTCGTACCTACAAATTTGCGGTAAAGTGGATGTAGTTGAGTTCGTGATATAGGGGTTATAACAGGGTAGTTTTGGACCTGATGTCTCGTCAAAAAAGAAAAGGAGGAAGGATTGGTTTGGTGAAACTCATCTAAAATACAAGTAGATGTGAAACTTAATCCATCTAAATGAATCCTGCGTGTGTTCCTCGATAAATCCTCAAATTACAAATAAATGACCCTCAATCTCCAAAAAAAAAAAAACTAAATGAATTTCCCTCACTCTCATAAATAATCATCTCCTCCATTACCAGCATCAATACAAACACCGAAACACACAAAAATATTGTCAAAGTTTATTTTTATGCTCGTTCCTTACACAGAAATCATATCAAATGATATTTCTAATATGGACGCGAAGCTGCCATGGGAATAGGCTCCTTTTTAGAGCATCTCCGCACCGCGGCGGTGAAATATGAGTTTTCCGGAAAGATTTATGACAGGAAAACTGAATTCATAAAAAAGCGAGATTTTCACTCGAAATTATCATAACTTTTCTACTCAGCTGGATTGTTGTTGTTGTAGTTGTTGTTGTGGCCGATGATTTAGTGGAAGACGCTACATACGTGAAGATAATTAAGGTAATTCCCGAAAAGAGTAATAAGGAGAAGATGTCCGACTATAAATAGACGCAGAAGAAGTCGGGGAAATTGGTTCATAAATTTCGTTTATACTTTTTTCGTTGGTTCTTTGGACTGTCATAAACGTTTGTTAAATTGGCCTAAGCTAAGGGCAATGGCATGTTATTGTTTCTGTGCGTGATAAGGGAGAGAAGGTCTTGGGAGCTATATTTTTAGAGCTAACAAAATCATAATGAAGTATTATCACAATTAGGAAAGGTCTTGTCAATTTCTCTTTGTTATACCAAAAGGTATACTTTGGTCCATCACAAAATTTCGGACAGACAGACTTAACTGAAATTAATCTCTTACTCCAATGATGTATCGTACACAATCATTTCATCTAGTCAATTATTAATTAATTTTAATTGCACAAGAGTCCCTTTAATTAGGAAAAATCAACAGTCGCCATTGCCGACAAAGGCGCGTTTCGTCTCAATTTGGTTGATATGATATTGGGGATATTTTTAGTGCATTGGTCGAGTATTTCCATTTGTTCCGTGACTACTGTCGAGGCTTAATTTCTCTAAATTTATGCTTAACTTGTGCTGTTTTAAACGCAAGAATACCGAAAAGAAAAACGTTCAGTGGGCGTGCGCGCGGCATCCAAGAAAGATATAGGAGACACTTGCGCTACACCTAGGTAGGTGGGTAGAAAATATTCTGGGATACGAGGAAAATCAATAAAATATTGAATTGGAAATTATATTCTATTTTATTTTGTTTAGTTCAGAATTCTTTTGTTTAAAACTAATTTTGGTAGAGGTTTGATTATTAAAATGAAATTCGTTATTCAACAATGGAAGATAATCTATGAATCTACGTTGAATAAATTCAGAAGACATTCTTGAGTAAAACAACAATCGGCATATTACGGTATAACAAAATCTAAATTAAAATCATCTGAAATTGTATTTAAATTTTTACGCCGATTTAGGATAGGCGCATACCTCTTATGTTACTGGTGTTTTTACAGAGAACTTGGTGCCAGCTCGTGTATGTTGAACTGACAGAGTATGACAGGCCTAGAATCGAGACGATCGTAACAGGACATTGGCCTAGTGTATAAATGAACAAGTCCGAAAGACAACCGATCGTTTTCTTTGCAGTTTTCCATGCAAACTTTTTCTTACAGGACTTGGCACAGGTTACGAAGCTTAAAAGGGGAGATATATCCCGATCTTATTATGACAGGCTGGATATAAAGACATACCAAGCCGGTTACAAAAGGTGCCTTCACAGCGCCAATTGCATCCTTGTTCTTGATTCTTGGACGGGCCACTCGCCTATACCTACCTACTATCTTCCACCAGCCTCGCCTACAAATATGAGGTATATGGGTGCAGGGTCGGCGCTTGGATTTTTTGCGCCCGGTGCAGTATGCTATATTGCGCCTCATTAGCTCTTCATTTTTTTTTATCGCAGTGAAGGACAAGGGAAAAATACACAATTCCTTTGATAGAACACCCGCGAGTACTTTTTCAAATTTTTTTTAAAGATTTTCTGAAATTGTAAACTCGTCCAATTGCGCCCGGTTCAAGTGCACCATTCGCCCCTGTAGAGCGCCGCCCCTGTATGGGTGTAGGACAAGCGAGTGGCCACCGTGTCTTTAACTCAAGTTGTAACGAAAGTGCATGCTTGACAAGCACGTATTCGCATGCTTGCATAACTTCTGTGCTGCCTCCGCACAGCACATGCTTGAATAACCGCAGTTTGTCCTTAAAATGTTGTGTTCGGAAAGTTATGACGCACTCGCTCGCACTCATATTTTTGTTTCCAAGCGAGATTTGTTCAAGAATACAGTTGAAAATTCGGCCAGTCTTTAAGCTGGTGTTCAATCATCATGCTTGCGCAAAAAATCTCATACACACGCTCACGCACGCTTGCACAAAAAGATTGAAGCTTGTCAAGCATGCAGTTATGTGTGTAACAGCCTTTAGCTAGGGCCAGTGATCATTGCAATAAAAGAGCGGACGGCAGGCCAGGCAGAGTTTTGACTAGGTATTCATCTGTCCGAAACTTGGTATTGGGGCACCCAAAAGATTAGTGCGAAAGTAATTTAATTATCAGACCGGGATGAAATACAGGGTGGGCCAGAAAGACGTACGATTTTATAAACTCTATTTCGTTTGAGCGGGATGAAAGAGCGGTGCGTGAGAGGTGGGGATTAGTGGCTCGATTCTCAGAAATTGGAGCGTCAATGTTGAAGTGCTTTCTGAGTTTCAACCATATTCTGTGTTCGACGAGGCCCACTTTCACTTAAATTCGCACGTTAATAAACAAAATTGCCACTATTGGGCCGCAGACAATCCACGTTCAAAACATCATGCCTCTGCATTCGCCGAAAGTTACAGGTTGGGCGGCCATTTCAGTACACGGGATCATAGGCCCCTATTTTTTTGAGAATCAGCGAGGGCAATCTGTGACTGCAAATTCCGTCCAATACATCGGCCCCTGTGCTGAAAGTCGAGTCGTGACGACACAGCAAGTCGTTTTAGTTGAAGAAACTCACGAACCACGACTTTCAGTGCAGGGGCTTAAACTGAACTTAGTATTTCCACCCTAGGCGACTGTGCTGAAGGTCGTAATTCGACGGGAACGTCATTTTTTCCAACTCAAATAACTTGTCACGAAACACAACTCGACTTGTGACGGCGAGGGCCCTAGGTATGTTACGAAAACTTTTCTTCTCGTAAGTGGCGTCTACCGAATACAAATATACAAAACCATTTTACGACCCTATACTAAATTATGATCAGACAGAAGTCACAAACTTTTGTGACTCCTCCTTGTCTTTGATAGTTTTCGACTATTCTCGTGATTAACAGTGGCGGTTCCTCTTTGGAAGCAAAGGAAGCACTGCTTCCCTTGACCAAATAGACAACTTCCTAAAAAAAAATTTAAATATATCAAGATTAATCACAAGAAAAATCTTAATATATTTCCTTCTCTGGAAACACTAAAGCTGGAGATATTACAGCTTCCCCATGTTGTGTTAGGCCATGGTCATGATATGAGCGGCGAGTGCCTCTCTCAATTTTTCTGCCGCTCTTATCGTGCACGAGGCCTTACACAATGTGGGGAAGCTGTAATATCTCCAGCTTATTTGGCCCAGAAAATCGACGTGAAGACTCCAACACATTCACTTTAATTGAACCCACACTTACGCAAAGGTTTGCGTTAATACAGTGCCCTCAGAAGCTGAGCTAAACGCAGCTTCTTCGGAACCAAACAGGCAGAATTGAGAAGTCGATGAAAGAGAAATTTTCTGTATCCACCAAATTCTCTTTGTTTTTTGGTTTCATTTTCTGGTAATCTGTTCTCTTAAAATATGAAATTTCGTTTTGTATATTTGAGTGAAGGAAGAAAAGATCGAGGATAACTGAAGTTTCTCTTCGTTTTTTTGCTTATTCTAATGGGGTGGCGGGTGGTGTCTATTGAAATAAGCTGATACATTTGTAGCTTCCATTATATCTTTTATGATTCTCTTTAATGGTGATTTAAAGGGATAGAGAATATTTTTATGAATTGTATTTTTGAGTACGGGCTGCCAGAAATGCTTTTTTTGCAAGGAGAATGTAATGATTGCAGTTGTGGGTGTAGGGGGTGTATGCGAGGTATGCAGGGTTTTATTATAACTATTTTTTTTTTAGATTTTGAGCCAAAATAATGCATTTGAATGAAAAATTAAATGAGTTGAAAGTAGTAGTTGCAGTTTTTCAACGGCTTTTCTTTGGACGCTTTAATTATAATTAAAGCGTGATAATTATAACAGAATCTGAAAAAAGGCGCAAAACGCCCACTAGCAGCGAAACTATTTTGAAAATATTAACCAAAAAATTCGATTTTTTCACTTTTTGAAGTTTAAAAAATTTTCATATTCATCATCATAAAATAATACTACATTTTAAAAGAGAAAAAACCTCACACGATGCTATGCACAATAATTAAAG
The DNA here is from genome assembly GCA_949987705.1 of Thereva unica. Taxonomy (NCBI): domain Eukaryota; kingdom Metazoa; phylum Arthropoda; class Insecta; order Diptera; family Therevidae; genus Thereva; species Thereva unica. The sequence goes on from OX465285.1 coordinate 4,839,606, forward strand.
GGCAATTAATTTTCCAAATTGAAGTCAATTTTTGGGATTTGATAAGATATTTTGACCCAAAATTCTAACCATTTAGTGTGTTTATATAGTATAAGTGGAGTGAAAAACCCGAAGTTATAAGCAAAAAACTAAAATTTATGTGTACAGATAAAAATTTCATATTGTAACCCAAGCCAATTTCATAACGAACAGCTTCTTTTTTTTTGCTTTTTTTCTGACCGAGATAAACGCATCTAATATTTAAATAGAACGACCAAAATGATAAAATTTTCACAAAATGGGCGATAACTTACGGGATTGGTTGCTAGAGCTAGAAAATGGCCATTTCGTATACTATTCGATGTAACTAACATGTTCCAAACAGAATTTTTTAGACTGCAAACAATTCTTTATGTTTTGCTTATCTGACTCCACTAGGTATATGTTATTTTTCAGTTTTTTAATTAAAGGGTTCGATACTTCTACTTTTATCGTTCGCCTTGCGCATTGCTTCCCTTATCCTGAATCTTACGAACCGCCACTGGTGATTAACCGCTGTATTGGTATTCTAAATATGCTATAAGCCTGCTCTTCATATTTTTGTGATCTGCTCTTTCTCTTTGGAATACCAAATTGCCTCAAGTTTAGAGACACAACACACTTGTGATTGCGTTGTGACTTGTGGCGGCGATTTGAAAACGGGGATTACTATCACATTAATATTAGATAGGTTTTGGCATATGTTATTAAGTAAAACACAGTAACAGTGATACTATATCACTATTCATTATCTGATAAGTAATTTGTTGTACAATTTAATCATCAATACATTTCCAGTTTTATTTTGTAGACTTGAGATATAATTTCAGTAAACTAAGAGAATTGTCACTATTCATCACTAGCATTCAGTAGCATAATTTAACCCTGGATACTGGTTTCACAAATCCGGTATATATCCAAAACAATTATGTAGACTTTAATGAGGTCCTCGAAGTCTCTTCACAACTTGAATCTTGGCTGCTACATATTTGTAATTTTAACTACCTTGCTTATAGAACTAAAGCGTGTCAGTGTGCCAGTTCATGCATGTACCTGATAGTGAACACCATATAAATTAGTTTTGCAACGGAAATACATGATTTGAGCGTGTATCAACTCGGATTCAGGTGTATACAGTTTCAAGACAAATTTCTAATCCATGCTTGACAAGGATTTATTCTTAAAGTCGCTGCTTTTCCCATGCTCATTGCTGGATGTTGTAGAACAGCCATGATTAACAGCATTTTCCTCGATTTAATCGACTGCGATATTAACCTGACCAAACAACGATAGTAACAAATGTTAACATATAGCTACATCCCCATTAACCCATGCTCGGTTGCTCAATAAACTCACATAAATCATCATTATGTTCGCCATAGTAAAAAATACTTATTACAAAATATCGCACATAAAATCCTCAAATGCAAATCTTTTTTCGCCTCCGCAATCGTCCAACTTTTGAGAAAACCGTGGTGCGACAAAGCGCAAATTACTCTTAACGTCTTGAGTTTTATAACTGGCCATCTACAAGACTTCATAGAGTCGACGAGCAGTTGAAAACATCTTCGAGCGTCTTAAGTGCCCGTGTTAAATGTCTTTGAAGGTAGAATAAAAAGTGCACAAATGTTTAACGCTTTGAAGAGGTGCTCTCATAGCCTCACGTCCGCAAGAATTCTCACACGTCACTTTCCGCGTGTTTTTTTTTGCGTCGTCGTCTTCACCACTTTAAGTAATACGTCGTCAACGTCGCCATAAATTGCCTGCCACAACAGTTTCTTGTTCTACAACTCTCCAAGGCGCGCACTAGGGCGGCCACGGAGTGCAACTGCAATTTGTTTTGGCCGTGCTGAAAGAGTTGCAACAGGATCGGCAGCAATTAAGTGATCCCAATGAGACCAACATCAAGGCACAAAACAGCATTCAGGAAGTAAACAACCAGCGAGATCTCACGGTGTTTCGGTTTTTTGTAGCTACAAATAATATCGCGAAGGAAATGCATCAGAACGATATGCTGCAGTAAAGTTACCAGTTTCATCTGTTGACGCATGCGCCGAAAGAGGGTTCATTTGCACTTCAGACTTTGAAGCCAGGTGCTGGGACGCCGCCGCCGCCGACGACGTCAAGAAGAGATGCTTATGCTACTATAATGTAAGAAGTGTGGTGCATTCAGATGGGGGAAGCAGCAATGATTCGAAAGGGTTGAAACGGAAAAGTATTGGGTTTCGTTACACGCCATAAATGTCTGAATTGCTGCTTAAAACACTAATGGTGGACTCTTAAGGGTTTTAAAATAGTCCCCCATGCCGCACAGTGGGCGGAAACGATCAAAATTACGCGCGGGGCAGAAAAAAACGTCCAAATTAAGTCTTTCTTTTTTTTAAATACTCGTTATTATGTCCGCTATCTTGTATCACTGCGGAAATCCAAATTTATAGGGGTAAAAACCACCCCTAAAGCGGTCAACCCACCCCCAAGCAGGCTAACCTACCTAACCCTGGGCAGAGCGACTTCTATCAACTTGGTTTATTAACAAATATGCATTCCTTAAGAACAGACAGGCCCTTACCACAGACCCTTACAACCCTTAAAAACCACCCCTACCAACCCCCAAGCAGGCTAACCTACCTAACCCTGGGCAGAGCAACTTCTATCAACTGGGTTTCTTAACAAAAATGCATTCCTCAACAAACCCTTTAGGGGTGGTTTTTACCCCTATAAATTTGGATTTCCGCAGTGATACAAGATAGCGGACATAATAACGAGTATTTAAAAAAAAGAAAGACTTAATTTGGACGTTTTTTTCTGCCCCGCGCGTAATTTTGATCGTTTCCGCCCACTGTGTGCCGTCTTAATGGATGGAACAAATAAAAGTAGTGGTGTCGAATGTCTGGATAACTAGTGTGGACCCTTATGGGTTATATCAACCAGACTCTATTCTTATAAATCGAGTCTCCACCAAAACATCCGATCGACCAAAATATCCGAACAAAACAATCCTGCACTGCTTTCATCAATACAAATCACCCCTAAAGAGACTCTTCTTCATACTCTAAAACTGTTATCAATATTTCTTCTACTCCAAAACATATTGAAGACAAGCGGAAATCTCAAAAACAAAAAACCAGAAAGGTTTCACAGATGGCAATTCCTCACTCGCTGCGTCACCGTATGGCGCTAACTAGCCATGGAGCATGTAATGAAAAATAAGTAGTCGTAAACTACTCGTAGATAACGTAAATTTCCCAGAAACAGCACGAAAACAGATTCCCGACAGTTGAACAACTGAAGGTAAAGGCCTCATCCTAGGCCTGTTTTCAGCTAGTCTCCAGGTAGATTCCGATTTTTTCTCTTCAACTTTTAGTTCCCGCTATGCCCGGGCTGCGTAGAGATACATATGTACCAAAAGGAGCGCACAATTATTGCAGAAAGTGATGGGCATTCTCCGAAAATGTCACTTGATACCTGGATGAGAGCATATCACACGATCATGGGAAAGTTGCCATCTTTTTTTTGCCCCATATATATTTGAGCAACAAGATCTATATGCTCCCAGGTAATGTTAAAAGTTCTGCGGCTTCTTCTCTGGTAATTTGATATTCGCACAGTAAATGGCAACGAATGACATAATTTTTGGGTTTAGTAAAGGACGAAATGAAAAACAACATTAATTTGGATTGGGGGAGATTTGAGACATTTAATATTTTGGAACCTGTTTTTGTTTATGTCATGAAGATACATTGTACGGTTTGGACAGAGTATGTTAGTAGTTGTTTTTGTTTCTGAAGATTCTAGATTGGTAAACTGCACTATGGACTACCAAACATGTCATTTTCAAGAAAGAGATGTTTCCATTTCTTATTTTCTCTTAAACTGAAGTCGTAGTTAGAGTGTCAGTAGCCTAGGGAGTAAGGCGTCTGGCTACCATCCCAGAGGTCCCGGGTTCGAAACCCGGCAGTGCCACGGTCCTTGGCCTTTCCCCCTTTCCTACCAGCAGCAGACCAAATCAAGAGCGTGTTACATAAACTTTGAATTCATACCGCCAAATTCATGGGTACCGTTCTCCTCCTGATTCCCCCCCCCCCCCCCCTAGATCATTAATCCCGCCGATCGCCTCTTTTGCATACATTTCGATATCGTTGAGGACCCTTCCTACTACTTCCACTCCCTGATTATCTGCAAAACCAATAAACACGGAAGAAAAAGTATCAAAACTTCATCGTACATTATTATTATTAACAGAACAGGGCCTAGTGCGGATCCCTGTGGAACTTATCTAGTTTCGCGGAATATCTTAGGTTAGTTATTAAATTCGCAATAGATCTCCACTAGAAAAGCCGCATAATGAAAATTAGAGCGTGTAACTCAATTATCCGCGCTAAATTGTAGAGTTTTTTTTATGTGACAGACTAGAGGCTTAGGGAAAGTCCCTTTGTACTGTCGACAATTTATTTTTTTTTTCGTGTAGAGTGAATGTCGGACAGCAGCTCTAGCCCGAAGATAGAGAGAAGAGAAGGAAGTAACTGTCACAACCTAGCCGCGATATTTTATTCCACCAACTCACAACCATTTCGCGACTCTGACATCGGGGCGTCGAGAACAACTCGCTGGAGTGTTATGCCTCCTGAAACGAGTTGAATCTCATCAACCAACCGATGGCATGCGCTTGGTGGAGCGGGGAAGGACTAGGGAAGGCTATGACAGGGGAATCAGGAATGTAAAGAGGGAAGAAGAAAGAAGGAAAGTTAGGTGGGAAAGGCGAAGGACCGTGGCGCCGCCGGGATCCGAACCCGGGACCTCTGGGGATAGCAGTCCGGCGCCTTACCACTAGACTACCGAGGCCCAATGAAGGTATTTCAACAGCGTCTTTTTTCTTACCCTTCGTGACCCTGCTACTGCTCATACTAGACATCAGTAGTGATGGTTTTACACCATTTCAATAACTTTGAATTGGTAATGCCAACTGGTTGCACATCAAACAATGGATCAGTGCATGACAACCGCAATAAAAATGAACGTTTGGAATGTTCTTCCAGTACTCACTTCTCATGTCGACTTAAACGCCGATACATACAGTCTTCTTTTTGACTAGGTGAAAGGCCTATCTCAAACACGTGCTACTTCAACGTCTTCTCGTTTGTTCCATCACGCACATCACATCATCTTCCAAAACGATACCCATTCTTCATGTCGTAATTTATGTTAGCCAAATTGCGCCTCTATAACAACTTTCAAACATTCTCTTCTCCTTAAGAAGACATTCTCAGTTTCTAATTACCAGGTAAAACTAACAACACTATTATAATACCTTTCGACAATATATCGTAAGAGACTCCAGGAGATACTGTTAATGACTTCAGCTATCACAGAGTCCGTTTATAACCTCTAATCAAGGCAGCGACTTCAGAAACCACAATAAAATTCAAAACGTGTCCACCTCCTTCATTAAAGAGATAGTGTTGATTTTCGAGAGACGTGATGAAGAGTAGAGTTTACGACAGATTCTATTACAGGTGTGCATGTTGCACTTTGGAATCTTCATAAATTTTTCACTAGGATGCTATCGGAAGATCTTTTGACATTGGCCAGAGGCTGATTGAGGAAGATTATTTCCTGTTCTAGGGTTTTAGAAATATTTTTATTATTACTATTGAAGCGCAATGGTTGATAGTTTCAAATCATGTGGGATTAATAATAATTCAGATTTCTTTAATCCAAAAACTTTAGATCATGTACCCAACACTGGATTTCGTTATGGACCATCAAAATCGCTCAATCCACAAAATTCTCCCTTGATAATATCAAACAAGAACAGTTTTTATTTATGTTTTTTTTTTTGGACCTATCTATCAAAATTGACAGCAACTTCGGCAACCAAAAAAAAAAAAAAAATGCAAAACACTCAGTTCCCCGGCATCAGCGGGTCTTATCACACCACCAAGAAGGTCTTCCACCAGTAATGGCACAAGTCATGTCTCAGGTAAACACATGCCGATAGGCGCCAATTATGCCACAAACTTCAAAGCAACATTAAAATGCCTAAAGGCTCAGGTTATAGTGGGTTTTATGTAGCATTATCGCGATGTTATGATTGTGGTATGCCGGGCTTGTAACAGAGACGCTTAAGCGTAAACCTTTAACATTATGGCGGCCGCGCAACGTTTCAGGTTTACGTTTGCACAGTTAAGCCGGGGCACCGCCGAATAAATACATATTAGGAAGAGAGTTTATGCAGCCGTCAATTAAAGAAGCCTTAAATTAGTGTCACTAACTCTAGGCAGTAAAGGAACGTCTTAATTGGAGGCTGGTTGTTTTTTGTAAACGTCTATATGCGTTTAACTATCGTGTTTCAACTACGAACATGATATTTTTTGGGTCAAAATGAGGAGTGTTCTTTGTAGCGATAAGAATATTGAAGGGGTGACAGAAAGTGATTTAAGAGAGAATATTCAAAATAGTAACTGACCTTGTGATGCATGCATCATAGAATATTTAGTCCCTTAGGGAGGCGATTCAGTCATTTAAACATAACAAGGACCCTAGAGAGGCAGCATTCAACGCATTGTGTTGAAAGAAGGCCACGATCTAAGACTCCAGGACTCGATTTTTTAGAGACATGCCTCATGTAATGTGAGGGCCTCATGTGGCAAATGAGGGGCATGTCGATAGAGGAATTTCCCGGTAGATGAAGTGAGGTATGCCTTATTAGTATCTCATAAGAATCTTAGGAGGCAAAATTAATGGTCCGTCTACTTGGCACACTCTTTGGTTGCGCATTATTTTTCCCCATAGGATATTTTGCAATTTTGATAGTGCAATCATAGGTTGCGCAACCAAATGCCGGTGTTCAGAAGATGAGTGAAATAATCAATGCAACTTGTAGAAAAAAGTGCCCAACCAAAGAATTTTGCCTGTAGAAAGGCAAGATAAATAAAATGCCGCAATCCCAGCCGTGTCTCGTTCTCTGATAGGATGCAGCGATTTGGAACTACCAATCACAAATTTCATCTCTACCCGAGTAAACATATGGCATGCACATTTGGTTCCTATGCCTGCTGCTTGCGGACGCGGTGCAGCCTAGTGCGTACCTACTTGTTGCATTGACTGACCGGCATTCCTCCTGCCAATACCCCACCAAAAGAGAAAGAAGAAATCCCTATGTACTATCGGCTTTTCTATTAATGTGCAATTTTTATTTGGAAATGTAGTAGAGAGATATGAACAATGTAACGAAGGCTGAAGTACCAGCCGTTAAACTTTTTGATTATGACTGATTGGAATACTTAGGATAGGCAGTGATTCCACCAATCTTATTTGCAAGTTTTATTAAACCATACCTTGTGGGTTCCATGATGTCTTGTTTAAATATAAAATATATACACCAAACAGGCTCTCCTCTGACAGCCAATACTAACCTGTAATCATACAATTAAATCAACTTCCTTTATAACATATTACATATCTCCACTCAAACCGGTATCCACTCAATAGCTCACCCAAAATAAAACTATCTCCACATCCAACAAACTGATTAAATCATCCCATTGACCGCTTCAGAAGGCGTTCATATTGATGATGGCATATAAAATGGCTTCATTTTCATTTTCATGCATAAGCACAATTATTTCATCGGATTTTACTATATACACAAAATCGCTACAGCCTTCGACTGTCATCCGAAAGCGATTACCTGTCCCAGGTACAGAATTATTGGGTAAATGCCAGACAGAGTATCAAAACACGTGCGTGAATCGTATTTCAAGATAATAGCCCCAACGGACCATTTAAGACCATAAATTGAATGTGCTCCCCCAGATGGATGTCTCCTCATGGAGCCTCCACTAGCCTTATCTCCGGCGTTTCACTAGACCAGTCGCAGTTGCATTAATCTCTCTAATAAACTTTTACCTCGGCTCGGATATGAAGCAATGCACATCACGACTTGAAGAAGAATTAAGGAGCTGTCAAATTCTCCTCATTTTTGCGCAGTTGCCATATTTCCCCCCGTCGTCATATGCATCGACCTGGAGCTCCACCGCCGGAGGATGATTTTCCATCGTCTGCATGCAAATTACCATAAGTCTCGGGGGGCGGCTCTTGTGGACAACAGTGGACACCGACACAAGACGTCTATGAAAGATTTGCATTTCAACGGAGATGGACACCTTTTCCGAGTGGAGTTACTTCAGGAAAATCTCCGATAGAATTTATAGCGCAATCAAACCGGTGGGTTGGGCAGTCTTTTGTCATTAAAGCCCGATTGAATAGGAGGAATCGATTTTGGGGGCCATTAAGCCGGTAATATATGCCCGGTAGTAAAGTTGTAATCTTGAGGTGATAATGGCTCACGATTCGTTCCTAGACGCTAATTGTTATGCTTTTATTATTAGGAGGTGAATGCGAAGCTTGTTTTCTTTTACGAGGATTTGAGAGGAGATAAGACACAGTTTTTATTGTTTTAAGAAAAGCACTTTTTCAGCATTTTACAAGCTTCACAAATAGTGGAAATAAATAAATTAGATAGAATGAACTGTTATTTAAACTATTATGAAGGAATAAAAGTAGATAAGCCTAAATACTTGAACTTTCTACGCTGCAGATTGAATGAATATTGATTCCACCCAATATTAATACAAGACCAGACAAGAGGCCGCAGTTTCCCCATACAGGTTGCCCCCTCAGTTCTAGAGCAGTGGCAGTACAAATGAATATTTCACAGAAAAAAAAGATACCATTGGACCAAGTACAACAAGGCACCACAGAAGTAGAGATTGAACACGGTGTTTGGCCGTTCGGGTCCATCATCGCAGCCTTTCGAAATACCCATTCTGGTTCCCTAACGTTCGCTCCTCTTAAATTCGGGAAGGTCCTTTTACTCGATACTTCGACGTTGCCGGCCACATTTACCAGCCATTGGCTGTTGGGTTTGTTGGCATAGGGGATCTAAATGAACTCTTTTGCAATCTCCACTGAAAAACTGAGATAAGCAATCACCTTCAAGACTTTTATCCGTTTCAGTCACAATAGCGTCAGAAATTGAGGAGGAATGCAGTCAATTTGCCTTCGGGGAAGTTGTCCGAGACCACTGCTATTGTGATCCCACCCAACTTATCCTGGTATGAGGGTTCTTGCGGCTCTCTCCTTTCTTCTTCTGGAGTCCCCTCTAGCCTGACCCTTGACGTTTAGACAATGCACCAGATGGATCCGGCATGCAACTGTGGTCCCTAGAAGGTATGAGAGCTGATTCTGCTAATTTTCTAGTGGATTCAAAAACTTTTACCAGAACGGCGGTTGTCTGGGTCTGCTTCTTGGGTTCTCCTAGGTTTCTGACCGCTGTTCTGCCACTTTTTTGGGGAGGAGGTCGCGAAATCGAGGCTCGGGGGCGTTCCGTGGGCTCCTCAATCTTCTACTGATCAATCACCCTATTACGGCTGATTAGTGAGTTTTTATAAAGCTCCCAGTTGCTTCTCGGGGCTTATAATACACGTATTGTGAATGGCCTAAAACCATTCCGAGCTAGTGAAGTGATGGAGAGCTAATCGTGGATTACGCGGATCTTTATCAAGGTGGTACCAACACCACGATGGGTTTCAGGGTCATGACTTGGACTTCCTCATATAAAAGTCAAATCATCGAAAATGAGGTGCTCATCTGTAACAAAACTTGCACCACTCGGAATCTCTTAAAAATCCTAGAGCTAACATTAAATGAGAATCTACTTTGGAATGACCATAGCTTTGGTGATACTTCGGGCCGACGAGGCGAGGCCATTTTTCGACATGATGTCAATCCCAAGCAAAGTTTCATATTTCTGAAAACAACCCAACACTATCTACCTTTGAAACTACATACATCATAAAAATAAAACAAAGCAATCATCTGTATATTGTGTTTCCCAAGCTACAATCTCGCCTATCTGCAAATTCACCCGATAATTATCTTCGAACGTCCTAACACAACACAATCGCCTCGGCCGAACACGGCCTCTCCGAAATCCTCCAATCTGTCCACATTCCACAAAGTGATAAATAAACATCTTCCCAACACAATACCCCCGGCTTGTTTATGCCTGAAATTTACATCTGTATTGAAGCCAGCGTCATTAGCTAAATCATTTGTCATGTGGCATTAGCGCCTAGTAATTATCATTATCTCCTCTCTTCGTTTAATTTTCCTCGAATTTTTGATGAGACTTTTCCTCGGGTTCTTCAATTTCGTCTTCTCTTCATTAAGAAGCCAGAACTTAAATCTGGCCACGCCGCCGCATCCGGCCTGGATCCGATCCCCCAATTCCCATCACTTATCGACTCTCGAAGCTGTCGGTGGGTTCGATATGGACCCAATAAAGCCGTACGTAAGTACTCGAAATTGGATTAGATTGGGTCCCAATAAAATTCCAATAAGTCGAATGCGTTGCGCGGAGATTTGATTTGAGCTGTGGACATATGTACATTGGACATATGTGTATAACTGTAAATCCTCTGGTAGTGATTTACTAAAATGCGACTTTAGTTTTATAGTCCGACGTCTTTAAGTATAAGGCTTAAGCGGGAATTAGCATTTACATGGTCGCCATTAGTTTGAGCGTCTCTTAAGATTCGAAATATAATCGAGAGCGATTAATTACCTCCGAAGTTGGAATTCATTTAATAAATCACTTTCGGGAAAATATAGACTTATTAATGATTTTTTTTGGGATTGATCGGGAAATTCTTTGGATTTTCTGCTGGTGCTTCGCGGTGATTAATTCAGAAGGCGTTTGAACTTGACGCGAGGAATATACACGAAATGATTGATCTACACTTAGATATCTTCGGTTATAGCTGGTTTACTTCATGTCGACATTCTGGACAGAATGGGACAGGGTCTATTTATTAAACATGAATTCACTTTGTATATTGCTAGATTAGCTTAAAATTCCACACTAGAATTCCCAAGTGAAATTTGCGATGTAATACATCAACATAGTTTCGTTGTTGCAGTGCATTTAATTTCTGCAGTTTGAAACATTGAAATTTTGAAACCAAACCATTTCTGCCCAATTGCTGGACCAAATATTACAAAGAATCAGAGGATGATCGTTAACCCGGCGTTTGACCTTTTGCATGACGTTTGAGTCTAGACCGTTAAGAGCCGTAAAGACATTACTTTGGCCTAGCGGCATCAAGGGTGCTCACCAGAGCCGACACAATGGGACTTTGACGAAGCTTCCCACCAATTCCCTAAATGCATGAGTTGCAGTAGGTCCGTACCATGCTTAGAACCATGTTTAGTAGTATAGCTGTGTTGGGCCGTTGCCACCAATTTCGCAATCAAGCTTTTCTTTTGTGTCTTGGGCTGGAGCTTCGGGTTGTGTCTGGGGAAGCATTTCCGGGTCGGAGAACTTAAAACCTTTCGCATACAAATTTGATTTTGAAGCTAAGCCTAGTAATTTTTTATACCCCAAATATATTGGCGTGACAGAAAATAGATAATTAAAACGACTGCCCATTAAGCGTGCCACCAAAAATTAATTAAACACCGTGGGGATCAACTTTGAAAGCTACAGGCATCCATTCACATACATGCCGCCGGCAGGATTTTGCGTCAAGGCGAGCAATCTCAAGGCCATGGCCTGCCGGCGGCCTGTATGTAAATGGGGGCCTTAACATATTGATAATTTTAATTTAATGCACATTTTTCCGAATTGTGTTCGTGCCACCAGAGATCTTCTCATTGTCAATTAGTGGCGCAATTGCCATAGGTTGCCATCGCTGGTCTAGAGAGTCTAGACAGACCAGACAGACCAGACAGGCAGAACATATAGGCCAACTAATCTAGCCGTGTAGCTGCCTGCCTGGTCTATCGGTATAGTTGCATCAATTTCTACACGAAAAGTTATAAAATAAATTAAGGCTCTCAGGTGGACAGCGATAAAGGCAGCCAGCTACACAGATTGATAGGTAGGTTGGTCTGCCTGGTAGACTACCCCCATGGTACAAATACTACAAGGTATGCTCTTACGGAGAGCTTTTATGGTGTGACGTCACTCGTAGCCAATTTATGAAATTTCATTAGGAAATAAATTGTTTTTAATTTTTATCGTAAAAACTACTGCACCGAGTTCATTGCAATTTTGCATGGTGTTAGATGGTAGACCGGGTAAGAATACAGTGCGGAGCATGACTATAAACGCAGTTAGAAAATCTTGATTTTTCAAATTATTTTTTCAAATTCTGCTATTTTCTTTATTGATTTTTAAAGAATAGAGAGAAAAAACCCTACACAAAAAAAAATTACCAAGAAATGGTCAATAAAATTACCGTTAGTTGGAATTTGCTGATATTTCGGCGGAGCATGACTATAAACGCAGTTAGTATTTTGCGTTATTGGCTGTTGATCACAACCAAGAAGTGTTCCAAATAATAAAATTAATAGTGCTCTTGGCTTTTAAGTTTCGCTTTTAAATTACTGTTACACAATTTTTAAAATGCCACGTGGAACAGCTCTCACCAATGTGGAAGTAGGTAAAGTGCTTGCATTTTTTGAAGCCGGCTTGAGCAAGCGTGCAATTGCTAAAAAACTCGGCCGATCTGATGCTGCTATTCGGAACGTGCTGCAGGATCCTGCAAATTACGGGAAAACCGAACCGGAGGTCCGAAAAGCAAGTTATCGGACAGAAATAGGCGGTCCATTATTAAACATGCAAGCAACAGTATGAAGACAGCAGCCGAAATTGCAAAGGATTGTGGGCTGAACGTGTCCAAATGGACAATCCATAGAGTTTTAAGGAGTTCCAACGTTATTGTCCGCCAGAAGCTGAAATCGGCACCGCGACTTTTACCGCGTCATAAGTCAGCAAGGCTGCAATTCGCGCGGGCAAATATGCAAACGGATTTTTCAAAGGTAAAATGATCAACGTTTATTTTCGATCAATTTTTTCAACTTTTCTGCTGAAGGTAATTTTTTCTGATGAGAAAAAATTTAATTTGGATGGACCCGACGGATTCAACGAGTATTGGCGTGATTTGCGGAAGGATCCCAAGTTTTTTTCGAAACGAAATTTCGGTGGAGGTAGCGTTATGGTCTGGGGAGCATTCTGTGTTGATGGAATACTGGAACTGGCTTTTCCCAGCACTAGGATGAATTCTTCCGAGTACATTGATGTTCTTCGGATGAATTTAAGTAGTAGAGCTATACCGGTACGGCGCCACCTCTCAGGTGGCTTCGTACCGGCCTAGGATTTGGGGGGGTCTGAAAGCTCTTTATGTACGTGTACGAGGTGTTTTAGGTTTGTGTCTTGGATAAGGTGGCTTAGAGTTGGTGTGTGGAGATGGGTGAAAGCTCTTTATGTAGGTGTACGAGGTGTTTTAGGTTTGTGTCTTGGATAAGGTGGCTTGAAAGCTCTTGATGTGGGTGTATGGGGTATTTTTTGGTGTGAGTCCTGGATAAGGTGGCTTACAGTTGGTGGTTGGAGATGGGTGAAAGTTCTGGTCTTGGATGTGGTGTAGAACCGGCATGGGATTTGGGGTGTGACTGAAAGCTCTGGATGTAAGTTTGTGTCTTGGATGGGGTGGCCCAGAGCAGGCATGGGATTTGAAGGTGGTGCAGAAATGGCATGGGATATGGCCCAGAGCTGGCATGGGATTTGGGGATGTGACTTAAGGCTCTGGATGTATGTTTGCGTGGCCCAGAACCGGCATGGGGTGGGAAGTTGGTGCGAAATGTGAGCGCCAGCTGTGGGAAGCTAGTTGAATTAAGAATTAAAGAAGCTCTTGAGGGATCTTTTGTAATGATCTTTGATTCAATTATTATGTATATAAATCCTTGAAGGGGGAATGTTAGGTTAGTTTTCTTCCGGTTGCGGTGATGAACAGTTATAAGGATTCTACCAGATTGCTTGAGGAAAAGGGTGATAAAGGAAGCAAAGTAAAAGAATTAAAATATCAACTGAATTCTCTATCAATTAAATCGAAGCAATCATCATCATCATCATCATCTGAGAGTAAAGATACTTCTTCATCCATAAGATATCAGCAGATAAAAGATAAGTAAATATGAACATACCAAAATTTCTCGAAGAATATTCTAGTATACTGTTGGAGGAGCATAAGGGTAAAATAGAACAACTCTATAGATATGTTCAAGAATACGAAAATGCTGGAAAAGTTTATTCTATACATGGAGCACATTACAAGAACTGCCCATGGTCGAACGATAAAACAACTTGTGGACCAGATACATGTGGATGCTGTTTTGTGGAGCGGTACAAACGGGAAGTTCAACGCCTAGTAAATTTTTATGTCCAGATCACCAAAAGCAGCTGTAGAGAATGCAGAAAAGGGTTCGATTTACACTAGCGCCTGAATTACACATTATGCATGTATGGGATTTCGCTTATAGAGCTAGCCGTATGGGACAATGGCATATAAGTGCCCTTGATAGATGCAGATTTCAACAGAGAGTCATCAATACAGGCAAAATCCTAGAGCCCATATTAAACCAACATCATCATGAAAAAATATATAGCATAAGATTTGAAAATAAAACAAATTTGTTATAAAAAAATGTCTTTTTATTTAATTTATAATGCATCATTAGCATTTATCCAAGAATTGTGTTCTCGTGAGAACCCCAGCCATTTAACATAAACTTTATCACCACTCTTTTTCAATATTTTTTCAACAAGGTAGAGATCTGAGTGTTTAACTTTCTGCAATTCCTTTTCATAGAATCCACCTTTAATGGGGTTGCCCTGGTAGTCCTCAAGTTGATATGTCGGTGGATTAGTCAGTTGAACCTTCTCAGAATAACTCGGTGGCTCTAGCTTTAAGTATTTACGTGGTGGTGGTGGTGGTGTGTATGCTTCTTCATTGCCCTCGTGCTTAATTTCATCTTCTTCTTCTTTTGGTTCAAGTTTCACTGATGCTGCTGTTGTTGTGAGCTTTTTCAGCGTGTTGGTTATAGGTTTAAATGTTTCCTCTAATTGAGCTTCAGATTCAATTTTACCAGTCTTGAGAGCTTTATATTTTCTTCGTATAGCCTCACGTGTTTTTATAATATCCTTCATCAATTTTTCATTCATGTTGCTACACGTGTGGTTACAGCTACAATGATATACAGCTATGCTAATAAGCATTTATATAGATCCAGACGTACCAGGCAGGTCAACCTGATAGATCAGCCGGACAGACCAGCCAGACAGACAGACAGACCGACCAGCCAGACAGACCAGCCAGACAGACCAGCCAACCAGCCAGACAGACCAACCAACCAGCCAGACAGACCAACCAACCAGCCAGACAGACCAGCCAGACAGACCAGCCAACCAGCCAGACAGACCAGCCAACCAGCCAGACAGACCAGCCAACCAGCCAGACAGACCAGCCAACCAGCCAGACAGACCAGCCAACCAGCCAGACAGACCAGCCAGACAGACCAGCCAACCAGCCAGACAGACCAGCTAACCAGCCAGACAGACCAGCCAACCAGCCAGACAGACCAGCCAGATAGACCAGCCAACCAGCCAGACAGACCAGCCAACCAGCCAGACAGACCAGCCAACCAGCCAGACAGACCAGCCAGACAGACCAGCCAACCAGCCAGACAGACCAGCTAACCAGCCAGACAGACCAGCCAACCAGCCAGACAGACCAGCCAGACAGACCAGCCAACCAGCCAGACAGACCAGCCAACCAGCCAGACAGACCAGCCAGACAGACCAGCCAACCAGCCAGACAGACCAGCCAACCAGCCAGACAGACCAGCCAACCAGCCAGACAGACCAGCCAACCAGCCAGACAGACCAGCCAGACAGACCAGCCAACCAGCCAGACAGACCAGCTAACCAGCCAGACAGACCAGCCAACCAGCCAGACAGACCAGCCAGACAGACCAGCCAACCAGCCAGACAGACCAGCCAACCAGCCAGACAGACCAGCCAACCAGCCAGACAGACCAGCCAGACAGACCAGCCAACCAGCCAGACAGACCAGCTAACCAGCCAGACAGACCAGCCAACCAGCCAGACAGACCAGCCAGACAGACCAGCCAACCAGCCAGACAGACCAGCCAACCAGCCAGACAGACCAGCCAACCAGCCAGACAGACCAGCCAACCAGCCAGACAGACCAGCCAGACAGACCAGCCAACCAGCCAGACAGACCAGCCAACCAGCCAGACAGACCAGCCAACCAGCCAGACAGACCAGCCAACCAGCCAGACAGACCAGCCAGACAGACCAGCCAACCAGCCAGACAGACCAGCTAACCAGCCAGACAGACCAGCCAACCAGCCAGACAGACCAGCCAGACAGACCAGCCAACCAGCCAGACAGACCAGCCAACCAGCCAGACAGACCAGCCAACCAGCCAGACAGACCAGCCAGACAGACCAGCCAACCAGCCAGACAGACCAGCTAACCAGCCAGACAGACCAGCCAACCAGCCAGACAGACCAGCCAGACAGACCAGCCAACCAGCCAGACAGACCAGCCAACCAGCCAGACAGACCAGCCAGACAGACCAGCCAACCAGCCAGACAGACCAGCCAACCAGCCAGACAGACCAGCCAACCAGCCAGACAGACCAGCCAACCAGCCAGACAGACCAGCCAACCAGCCAGACAGACCAGCCAACCAGCCAGACAGACCAGCCAACCAGCCAGACAGACCAGCCAGACAGACCAGCCAACCAGCCAGACAGACCAGCTAACCAGCCAGACAGACCAGCCAACCAGCCAGACAGACCAGCCAGACAGACCAGCCAACCAGCCAGACAGACCAGCCAACCAGCCAGACAGACCAGCCAGACAGACCAGCCAACCAGCCAGACAGACCAGCCAACCAGCCAGACAGACCAGCCAACCAGCCAGACAGACCAGCCAACCAGCCAGACAGACCAGCCAGACAGACCAGCCAACCAGCCAGACAGACCAGCCAACCAGCCAGACAGACCAGCCAACCAGCCAGACAGACCAGCCAACCAGCCAGACAGACCAGCCAGACAGACCAGCCAACCAGCCAGACAGACCAGCCAACCAGCCAGACAGACCAGCCAACCAGCCAGACAGACCAGCCAGACAGACCAGCCAGGCAGAGCTGAAAGACCTGGTCAGCTGATTAGGTGGGCTCCTTCATAGGCTCATGAATACATCAAAGCCTTTTCGATATCGACCTTTGCCCATGGGGCTGTCCTTATCAATTACTAAGAATCCATATTTGTCTTTCCAACAGTTTGCACACGCTTTTCTGAACTTTGCGAATTTCATATCACTATTCACATGATCATTGTATACATGCTTCAGGTTCAAATCATCTTGTTTGAATATGATCAGAAAGTTTGCATTATCTCGGATTAGATGCTTTGGTATATGAGTATAAGTTTGACAGAGGTAAAAGCTGTCAATGTCGTTATGCCTCCCCATACAAAAGTAGGCTCTAATATTATTTTGTTTATCGCAGGCTACATCATCAAAGATGAAAATTGAGTTTGGCTTTGCTTCCTCCGGTGGTATAACATCGTGGTTGTTAGAAAACGTATAATAGCCCAAACCTGATATGTGAGCTACAACTTCTCCTAAATACTCGTATTTCGGCTGACTTAGCGACTTTGAGTAAATGTATATATTCTCGAATCTCAGACCGTTAGGATGCTCCAGTAGGCTTAGCATAACATTTGTCTTGCCACAATTCGACGGTCCAACAATAATACCTCTTATACTGTTTGGTAGCAGCACCCCATGCTTCTTTGATGTACTTGTAATTTCCACATCAGTATTTCTAACTGGTAGACACGCTTGTTGCTTGATAAACTTCATGTTGCACACTAACCCAATCCCTATAAATACCCGTACTTTTATAGGTTTTAATAAGTCTTACAGTAAACCTATAAAATGATTGACCATAGTAAGAAACGCACCATTCATCGAAGAGCTGCCAAGGGGGGGAGGACTGTTAAACACTGTTATAAATAAGTTACCGCTTGAGCTTCATCTACCGGGATATCAATACTGTGGTCCAGGAACAAAGTTAGCTAAAAGACTAGCCCGCGGTGATCCTGGCATCAACCCACTAGACGCAGCCTGCAAACAGCATGATATTGCATATCGAGATCATAAGGACTTAAGCGACCGACATATAGCTGACCGTATTTTAGAAGAAAAAGCCTGGCAACGAGTAACATCTAAAGACGCTAGCTTTGCAGAACGTGCTAACGCGCTATTAGTAACAAACGCCATGAAAGCTAAAATTAAAGTTGGAATGGGTGTCAAAGCAAAAATTACCTGCTCGAAGAAGAAGAAGAATACGTTACGTCCATCATTCCGCGAAGCTGTACGTAATGCTAGAAAAGTGTTAAAGCTGAAAAAGCCGAAAGACCTGTTGGAAGCTACTACAATTGCCCTAAGTGCGGCAAAGAATGTTATCAAGGGGAAGAAAAAATCTTACACTACGCCTAGAGTGATACCAGTACCTAAAGTAGGAGGAGTTTTACCGTTCCTCATTCCACTTTTTGCAGGTCTTTCAGCCGTTGGAGCGCTATCTGGAGGTGCAGCAGGTATAGCTAAAGCTGTAAACGCCGCAAGTGTCGCACGTCGGGAGCTGCAGGAAGCGAAACGTCATAATGAGACAATGGAAGCTATAGCGCTAGGAAAACCTGGACAAGGATTATTTCTAAAGCCATATAGGAAAGGACTGGGACTTTTTCTCAACACCCAACCAAAAAACTAATAAAGTCGCTACCCAAAAGAGCACTCAATGAAAATGATCTGCGTAAATATGCACAGCATATAGCCCACTTTAGAGGAGTATTTATGCGCGATCAATTACCTAAAAAACCATGGAGAAATGAGAGCGGAATTATAAATCTAGATGTTTCATCTGGACCTGGAACGCATTGGGTAGCGTATAAGAAGAATGGAGATATCATAAATTACTTTGATAGTTTTGGAAATCTGCAGCCACCTCGGGAAGTTGTAAATTATTTGGGAGATGCAGTCACATACAACTATACAGCTCATCAAAATTTCAACTCAGTGATTTGCGGACACTTATGCTTAGAATTCTTACATAATGTATAAATAAAGGCCTTCAAGTGCAAACATAGACATTTCATAACAAGTAGCCATGTCGATAACACTCTCTCTTACTGGCAATGCATCGGTTCTCACCGCTGAATACTTTCCCCCATTGGAATTAGCTGGAGACTACGTTTGCGGATTAATTGACTTTCAAACATACAATTCTATACCGAATATTGATGACAGCAACAACTTAATGCATGTGGGAGATGCGTGTATCGAAATACCTGTGGGATCATACGAGATTGATGACATAGCAGCTTCAGTACAGCAAAGCTTAAATAAGAGCAGCAGCAGCAGCAAGGCAACAGTCTTAATAAGGGCAAACAATAATACCTTGAAGAGTGAAATAAAAGCTACTGAAGTTATACATTTTGATAAAGAGCGATCTATCGCGCCGCTGTTGGGATTTGGGAAACGTGTACTGGAAGCAAATATATTACATACATCAGATCTACCCGTCAATATTATAAAAGTTAATACTATAAGGGTTGAATGTAACATCATATCAGGCTCATATATCAACAATAAACAGGTGCATATGCTGCATGAATTTGCCCCAACCGTGGGGCCAGGCTATAAAATAGTAGAGGTTCCAGCGAATGTGATCTATTTACCGGTGAACGTCAAACGTGTTAGTTCGCTCACACTAAAGTTAGTTGATCAGGACGGAGATTTAATAAATTTTCGAGGTGAAACGATAACTATCAGACTACATTTAAAGCCACAGAATGATAGTCTACGGCAGCAACAGCAGCAATAAGCATATAAACAGGATGAACTTCACGGAAAACATTAGTCAACCGACAACCTTGAAGCGAACAAGACGTCAACTGAGAGCTGATAATATACAATTTCTAAAATCAATAGGACTAAATTTGAAGCAATGAACAACATCTTGGATATTACTGAAGGCACGAGCCATGACAATAGCATAACAAAAATTGACTACCACACTTACTCATCGTTCACCTCTTCATTTAAAAACAGTGATGAAACCCGCATTTCGGTGCAAAACCAAGACCTGTATATCCTCCCAGCTGAAAGTTTCATATACATTGAGGGAACAGTAACTAAACCTGACGGAACAATATCCAGCACTGCAGGGCTAGTAAATAATGCTATAGCGTTTCTCTTTGAGGAAATTCGCTATGAAATCAATGGTGTAGAAATTGATAGAACTCGAAATCTTGGAATAGCAACAACACTAAAAAATTACATATCATTAAACCCAAATGAGAGTCGCATGTTATACAACGCTAGTTGGTCGCCAGATAAATCAATTACATCCCCCCACGGATTCTTCAATTTCTGCATCCCTCTAAAAACATTGCTGGGCTTTGCTGAAGATTACAATAAAATTATTGCCAACGCTAAACATGAACTCATATTAATACGAAGCAGGATGGATGAAGATGCGGTCATATCACCGACAGATGATGTAAACATCTCAATCTCGAAACTTCAGTGGCGCATTCCCCATGTTAATGTGGCCGATCATGAGAAAATTGCTTTATATAAAATCATTGAAAGCGGTCGTGAAATACAAATGCCATTTAGGAGCTGGGACATATACGAGTACCCCACGCTACCAGCAACGACTCATCACACGTGGTCTGTCAAAACGTCATCGCAGATGGAAAAGCCCCGATATGTCATACTAGCTCTCCAAACAAATCGTAAAAATGATAAAACAAAGGATGTCAGTAAGTTTGACCACTGCAAGCTGACAGATGTTAAAGTGCACTTGAATTCGGAATCATACCCATATGATGACCTGAACTTGAAATTTGATGCTCATAAATACGCTCTCCTATATGATATGTATATAAAATTCCAAACTTCATACTATGGACGCCAGTTGCAGCCACTACTCTCAAGGGAAGAGTTTATGCGTGATGCTCCGATCGTAGTCATTGATTGCTCTCGGCAAAACGAAACCATTAAAACAGGTCCTGTGGATATAAGGTTGGAATTCAAAACATCGGAAAACGTTCCCACTAACACAACAGCATACTGTTTATTGCTACATGACCGAATAGTGGAATATACACCTCTAACCAACGAAGTCAGGAAAATTGCTTGAAATGGATGCCATTATCATCGACATTCAAGGATTCAAATTACAAAACAACCAGTTTATTTTCAAAGAATTGGCCCTTTTAAATTGTGAAAATCAAATGCAGCACTACATATTCCAACCACCATTTGCACATAAACAACTAACTCGATCTGAAAAGAAACAAGTTGAGTGGCTCAGACGCAATCATCATGGATTCAGATGGAGTGATGGATACATTCCCTACCGCACACTATATTCAGTTGGAGATCTGCTGCATGATAAAATAATCTATGTTAAAGGAGCTAAAAAGAAACAATGGATTCAGGAATTATTTGGAGAGGAGCTAACCATATATGATGTAGAAGAGGAGGGATGCCCCAAACTATCAACAACAACAACAACAACAAATGGCTTCTTATCCTGCATAATACACGAAGGCCGATGTGCTCTGAAAAATGTTTTTGTAATAAGGGAATTTTTAAATAAAACAAATTTTTTATAAAAAGTTATAATTATTCTTTTATTCATACTATTTACATATTGCACTTGTGTGAATTTTATTCTACATCCATGTCTTCTTGCTGCTGCTGCTGCTGCTGCACTGAAAAATGTCCCCATGGTAGAGTGTCGATCCCGTTGTCCATAATGCAGCGTTTATCATCCTGTGGGTTTAAAGCGATCTTTGCTTGGTTTAAAGTGTACACTTTATGACTATATGAACGAATGCTTTTTTGCTCAGCTATCTTGCTTTTTGAATTTTGCAAACATTCAATATAGTCGCTAATCTGCAAAGTTTTCGTCACAACGTTCTTCTTTACCCCTTTTGCTTTCTTCACTTCATCAACACCATCTATTTCAAGGGAGTACATTTTAGACCTTAAGCCTACAAACAATGTCATTATTCGGCCATTTAATTCATCTTTCATCAATCCAGGAACTTTTTTATTTGCTTGCGGCATATTAAACTGGTTGGTCATAGGATAATCACTAGTATCAAATTTATCTATGTTTTTCTTCATAATATTGTATATGTCAACATTTTTTATTTCATATACTAATGAATCCGTATCCATGTACATTATTTTGCATTTATCAGCATCCAACTCTTTTAGCATAAAGTCATAATGGAATTCGTACATTGCTATTTTAGAAATATCGAGAATCGCCATACCAATGTATAATGGTTTATCGAATTTAACTACCAGCTTTCGTAATTCAACTGCTACTAAATTTTCATTGAAAATTGCGCGACTATGGAAATTCGGTGCTGCAATGAGGTTTCTAGCGCCATACCGCCCCTCCCACTTTGTACATAGTTTTATGTTTGAATATTTTCGCACATTTTCCATAGTTTTTCCGAAAACAGCATTAATTATTTTCTTATATTGGTTCTTCTCGTAGGCATTTTTGGCTTGTTTCCTTTTATCTGTATTTAAGTCCACATATGGTTTAAGCCATGGTGATTGATCGAACTGCAGAATGCGGTGAATTTTCTTGAGTATTAGTCCATGTGATAAACATTGTTTTAGGTTGCGGTAATGTATAACATATTTTTCTTTGGTGTGTAAAGTGGTTAAAAGTTTGCCTTGTTTTGATCCTGGTGGTGCTGAATGAGTGGGGCAAAATGGAAAATCTTTATGTAAATTATGCAGCTCCTGCGGGTATTCAAGATCTACCTCCAACATATAGCCGATCGGTGAATTATCATCAACACTCATAACATCAACATTATCAATCCATTTAAAGTTTCCGGTTGGAAGTGATTGCGACATGGCCCATCCATATAAATTATTCACGTCATAGTACATCAGATATTTAGTTTCTTCATCCGGTTTAAAGTTTTTCATATATTTATTGTTGGCTTCACTATATCTGCAGCAGCATTGGCTAATTCCACCTCGGCAAGATTTTTCAATAAATAAAAGAATGTCAACATCCATAATCCTTTCTAGGCGCACTCCCGTGTAATACAGCATCGCTGCCCATGTATATCCAGGCAGTGTGAAGACGTGTGCAGGGTCAAGTTTGTAAGTCTCCAGTCCCATAGCTCTAAAATTTGTAAAAATATCCGCCAGCAGAAGAACATCTGTTTTTAAATACAAATCTGAATACTCTCCCAGGCTTTTAATGTTAAATTTTTCCCACACTTTTTGCGCATGTTCATAATCTTTTTCAGTTATCGGCTCATCAATCATTTTATTATAAAAATGCTCCACGCTAGGTAAACTATTACACTCCAATTTATCCCAACCATCGATGAAGTCATATGGGAAAACTCCTTTGCGCGTGAGAAGGTAGAAGCTTTCATCATCCAGGTCTTGCCATTGAGCTTTTGTTATTTTTAATTTTTCCTTAGGCAGCAATCCGGCTAGTTTATCCAAAGATTCATCCATAAATCTATAAGAGTCGATGAATCTCAGCTTGATGGAGCTATTTTCAATGTGTTTGGTAAATGAAATATACCGCTCTTTGTTCAACGGTAAAAGATCCACTTTTCCTGGTATGGTTAATGCTATATCCTTGATTATGAAATGCGCATCATATCCTGATAAATTGTGGAAAATGACTGGGATGTTGCGACAATCATTATAATTGATGTTGCAGCTGTTGTGTGCTGGCCCACGATATTTGCCTGTGAGGTGGCAATGATCCCTCACTCTGGTTTCACCAAGCGCAAAGGGTTTCTCGCATATATGGCAGCATGGTTGGTTATATTGTATGCACTTTTCCTGCGCTGATAAGGGTGCTAGTGGTTTTATATCTTTTAATTTCTCTTCAGCTATATTTGCTATTTCCTGCAGCTGCAATGTAAACCACTGAAGACACGTTTTTCCACGATTCGATCGGTAAAATGATAGAGATTCATCGTAATAGCAGTGAAAATATAATCCAATACTATGAACTTCATGTTCTTGAATTTTCCTTGTCTTATCACCATTACTACCACCATCGGTAACAGGTATCAATATTGACTCCAAATCTGCATATACTGTAAATGGCACTGGATTCTTATAATTATAATTTTTAAAAGTGATAAATTTCTCCTTATGAAAAGCAACTTTACAGTCATTCACCTTTTCACACTCAGGCACGTGCGCTGCGAGCTTTTCTTCAGTATAAAAATAAAATAAACATCTATCACAGATATATTTTTTGTGTTCCACTTTAGACGTCTGCCTGCTCACCAAACGCGATAAGTTTTTAATCCAGCAGAAATGATAAACAATAGCACTATCATCATCATCGTCCTCACTGCAGTCATAATCTGACTTTATCATTAGCAGGTTGATGTGTTTATCCAATTTCTTCTTCGTTAAGTAAGCTGG
Source organism: Thereva unica (assembly GCA_949987705.1). Lineage (NCBI taxonomy): Eukaryota > Metazoa > Arthropoda > Insecta > Diptera > Therevidae > Thereva > Thereva unica. The sequence continues at coordinate 4,864,068 of OX465285.1, forward strand.
AACAGTCGTGTATTCGCTCATCTTTTCCTTTTCCAGTATGAAAACATTAATTGATAATCTGTTGTTTTCTTCAAATGTTTTTATTTGGTTTAGTGTAACTGGAAAAGTAATACCGCTCAAGTTTAGCACATTGTTGTAGTGCGGGTACTTTGATGTTCTATAAGCATGATCTCTACGCTCTACTGGATACAAAGCTGAGACCACTGCCCACGCAAAGCATGCATTGTCATTATTCCTCACATTTACGCATGCCTGTTTTGCTGCGATGCTTTGCGGCAATTTTATAAATGACGATCCTCTTAATGGCTCGTATTTGTTTATGTGCATCATTAAGTTCACTATGGTATGTAAGGCCCAGCCGCTATCTTTCTCTTGGAACTCCTCAACCTGGGTCAATAGATCATCCTGCACGTTTTTCAAAAACCACTGTTCCAGATCATCGGTGCTCCCAATGGCTGTAGTTTTGGTGTGAAAGTATTTTATATCACTTATCACAACACCATCATTAACACCATGCTTAACATACTCGCAGCTTAAAGTCGTTGATGTCTTGATGAAATTATGCTTCTTTAAGATGTTCTTAACACGCCGCTCAAACAAAGCATAACCATCCTTTAAAAATTGCTTCACTTCGATGTGCTTTATATTAATGATGACGCCTGTCCTGATTCGTGATGCAAACGCATTATGCAGCTCTTCCCAGCGTACACGAGCACTTCTTTTTTCAGTTCTTCCTCCTTCCTGCACACCTGCTCCATGGTGGCTGCTGCCAGCTTTCAACAATACTTGTAAGCCTCTTAGTTGCGCAATACAATTTTGATAGTGTTGTTTGGTCCCATTTCGCTTTTCAACCCTGCATGCTGCTTTTATTTTTTTAATAAATAAACCACACACCTTTGTAATAATAACACTTTGCGCAGCGTCTCTGTCCCTTAAGCAATCTGCTGCTTGCTTATTTAGTCCACTCATAATGCTGCGTGTATCCATTTTAAAAGTTTTAATAATTAATAACAAAAAACAAAACGTTTCACTTAGCACTTGTTAAATTCACTGGATGCTCACTGTTAAAATCACAAGTATTAGCAGGAGTAGTAATTAATAACACTTTACTAGTTAACTCGCGGGATGCTCGTTGTAAACTGTGAAAATACTACTGCTACTGCTTCTTTTATAATGCCCGCAATTGCACAACATGAACAAGTTCGATCATGCAAATCTGCCTATGTAGCAAATTCCTGACCCTAAGTGTTGTTTACATAGGTGCATGGAACTCATGGACAAGTACAAAATTTACCAACTTCCGGTATCCGGCTGTCTTAGATGGAATTGCATCACCATAGTCACAGACAGGCAAATCCCTACCCCTTCCCCCCAAAAGTTGTTTACACAGGTGCATGGAATTCAATTCAATTTACCAACTTCCGGTCTATAGCTTTCTCACGCAGGTGCAAAAACTGCTGACGTAGCGAATTCCTAGGCCCCAAAAGTTGTTTACACAGGTGCATCATGAAAACTTCCACCCCAAAGTTGTTTAGACAGGTGCATCTATGTGCTGCGGACTCATGGACAAGTTCAATCATGTTTCTAGATAGGGTATATAATGAGAACTGTGAAGGAGAACGCTAGCAGTTCAACCCCAACCACCTGGAGATCAACAGCATCAGCCCCAGAAACATGGATACAGCAACAGAACTCAAAAGCTTGGAATACTCACCATACTTAAGGATGTCCGACATGGAGTTTGGAACCCTATATAAAATAAAATCTGCAAGCAGGCTTGAAACGGTGTATGGTGTTCGGATTCATCTCGAGTTAAAGGAGCATCAGCTTTTGCTACCAGCCAGGTACAGTTCACTTTCTGATGCAGCCTTACAAGACATCAGCAACAAAGGAAATTTCCACGTAATCAATTCTGGACCGCAGGGGAAGACATTTATTTTCAAGTTTGTACAAATTGATGCCATTCCAGTTAATTATAGTTTTTATACCGATAATTCAAGTGAAATCCCTAATTTTTACAATCCTTACAACAACAACAAAAAGAAGTGAAGTGTCTTGAATAAACAAATAATTGTACGATTTATCAGAATAAAACAAAATAATATGTGTTTTAATTAATAGGTTTTTTATTTGTAGCTATTACTACTTCAACAACAACAACAACAACAATTCTTTTTAATACCCTAACTTTATTAAATATTTCAGCAGTTTGCTCTGCCGTTTAATTTTTTTCTTTTCAGTACTAACTTGCTGATTACATTCACTGATGCACTTTGTTTATCTCAATAAACGTTCGCAGCATGAGAAGACTGAAATTTTCACATCTTTGCTTGATAAGGGACCCGATGTTTTCTTATTTAACCGTCATTAAAATTTATTCGTTGGGGATAATTAGCACTTAAGGTGATCAGTTTAAATAATAGAATTTATCCAATACATTCAGGATTGAATAATTATGGCATAAGTTAGCTGATAATGGGAATCTTCATTGTATTTAGTATGTGACCGAGTATTTTTTGCGGCAGCTTTCTGCCACTTCTTAGTGTGTGTAATATTTGTGGTTTGTGAAAAGTATTTTACCTTAAATTTATTGTTTAAAAATATAATATATGCAGCATGTTCAGGATAATAATAATAATAATAATAATAATAATAATAATAATAATAATAATAATAATAATAATAATAATAATAATAATAATAATAATAATAATAATTACATCACAAGTCTGATGAAAATGGGGGCCTTCGCTGCATTGTTACTGCTTATGGGAAATATCTTTTTCAGATATGATTTTTTGATCACTTAGCAATTTTCAAGTTGCGGCTGTTGTAATATCAGCGACTTGAGGTGAGTATTTTCATTAAGAATTCTTTAGAAGGTAATAATAATAATAATAATATATCATGGCATATGGTTGCAATCCAGATCATAGCTTACAGATCGCATCGGGTTGCTGTCCAGAATAATATACCCAATGTTGGATCTCTGCTAAAGCTTAATTTAATTCTTATTACTTGAAAGCCCAATTCTTCACCGAATTAAATGTTCATTTTGCTCCAGAATCCAAGCTCATTCCAAAGCACAAGCTGCTACCAGTTTAGTTTAGTTTAATTATACTCACAGAGAAGTTTAACCAAAGGTCTCCCCAAGAGCTTATTAATTCTTAGTGAGCTTATTTAATTCTTACTTCAACTAGCTTCCCACAGCTGGCGCTCACATCTCGCACCAACTTTCCGTCCCAAATCCCATGCCGGTTCTGGGCCACGCAAACATACATCCAGAGCCTTAAGTCACATCCCCAAATCCCATGCCAGCTCTGGGCCATATCCCATGCCATTTCTGCACCACCTTCAAATCCCATGCCTGCTCTGGGCCACCCCATCCAAGACACAAACTTACATCCAGAGCTTTCAGTCACACCCCAAATCCCATGCCGGTTCTACACCACATCCAAGACCAGAACTTTCACCCATCTCCAACCACCAACTGTAAGCCACCTTATCCAGGACTCACACCAAAAAATACCCCATACACCCACATCAAGAGCTTTCAAGCCACCTTATCCAAGACACAAACCTAAAACACCTCGTACACCTACATAAAGAGCTTTCACCCATCTCCACACACCAACTCTAAGCCACCTTATCCAAGACACAAACCTAAAACACCTCGTACACGTACATAAAGAGCTTTCAGACCCCCCCAAATCCTAGGCCGGTACGAAGCCACCTGAGAGGTGGCGCCGTACCGGTATAGCTCTACTACTAATTTATTGCCATTTATGCAGCGCAAACGCAGAAATTACTGGACTTTCCAACAGGACAACGCCACAATCCATGTGAGCGGTGCCACCAAATCGTGGTTTATGGACAATAGCGTTCAAATCTTGGAATGGCCCGCTTGCTCCCCAGACCTGAATCCCATTGAAAACATTTGGGGACTCCTAGCAAGGCATATTTATAAAGAAAATAAACAGTATAACACTGTTGGTGAGCTTAAATTGGCCATCATTGAAGCATGGTCCAATATTGACACTACAACAATAATAAATTTAATAAGAAGTATGCCAAATAGACTTTTTGAAGTCATAAGTAATAAAGGTGGCCTCACACATTACTGAAATAACATATTACTGTGTTTTTTATGAAATTTTTTAAAATTATTTGCATGCGTTTATAGTCATGCTCCGCTGAAAAATCAGTAAATTCCAAATAATCTTACTTTTATTGACCTATCCTTGGTATTTTTTTTTGCGTAGTGTTTTTTCTCTTTATTCTTTCAAAATCAATAAAGAAAATAGTAAAATTTGACAAAATAATTAGCAAAAACAAAATTTTCTGACTGCGTTTATAGTTATGCTCCGCAGTGTATATGATACCAATAATTTTAACTATTCAAAGCATTCAACAGATATAATAAATTTTAATTAAATAAAAAATGAAAAGTCTCTGATATCAAGTAACAATCTTCTTTAATTTTCTTTTTTTGCTTATAGAATATTTTTCTTTATTTGCCAGAACATTTAAATTTTTAATTCTGAAGTAAATACGGCATCGGAAAAATAGTTCCTTACATTTTAGAGGAAGTTCAATATTCTCTGCAGCTTTAATCATATATTTCAAAAACTTGTCTTTTATTAATATTTTCACGCCATTAATTTTTAGGAAAATATTCTCCAATTGTTCTATTTTGGCTAAGAAAGTCGTGGATGGCTTGACCAAACCCCCTTCGAATAACTCGTTTACCCACGACCAAGAATTCGAGCTATCCCTAACTGTTGCATCTAGTGTGTTTGACTTACTCAGCCGTTTAATGATGTATCCAGCTAAATTTTCCAGGGCATCTTCCTGTAATTCCTCGAATTGAACACTTTTTGTTTTTACAAAAAATAACTAATTGCACAGTTTTCACAATAAACACGAAAAACTATATTGTTTAAAAACAACTCACTGTTTTGGAATGGAGAGAACTTTAACAGCAGAAACGCTGGCTACGAGTGACGTCACAACAACAAAACATGGCGAAAAAGCTTTCCGTAAGAGCATACCTTGTAGTATTTGTACCATGGACTACCCCAGCATTAAAGTCCACCCAATACGCCTTACAGCGAAGGTCAGCTACTTTCATATGGCGTAAATGTACACCGAAAAAAGCTCACCAAACAGCAAAGGGTTCCCAACACACAAACCTCAAAAGCTTCAGCCCAAGGCACAAACGATTGCGCAATATTATGAAATAAGTGGCCCGGACCAAAATAGCTATACTACTATACTTTTTCCCTCTAAGTGTGGGTATGCGTCGTATCAAAGCTCGCTGTGTGTAAATATGAGAAGGGAAGTGAAAGGTGGGAGGGTGAGGGGGAGGAGGAAGCGAAGGGCCCGCACCACAGTTCTGACTAGGGGTCTCCAGTTCCTTGGTCCGTCTTTGACTCCAGCCCATACACCCAACTCTGAATTGGATCCGTCTGTATACAGGAAAACGCCATGGTACTTGTTGGGTTGAAAATCTTTTCATTCTTCTCTGATTGGGATTTGACAATTGGGCTCTCTACCGAAGTTTAATTTTGCGACCATGTAAAGGGTAGGTCCTACTTACATTTCCTGTGATAAAAAGCGCAGAGTGATACTGTTGCTGTAGGTCTTCTCGATCCAGCAACTCGCTACAAGGAGTGGCGGGAGCAAAACAAGGATTTTATTCAAAAATATAACGCATGAACTTAGGGAAGCTATTTAGATGAAAGAAAAATGGAAAGGCGAAGAACTATACCGTAGCGTGAATTCGAACCAAAAACTTCTGGGTTGGTAGTCGAGCGCCCTAGCCCATTGTCAACCAATGGTTTTAAAATTGAGAACAACCTTATCTTTATGTTTCTGGTTTAAGTCAAAATTTTATTGGTGTTTAGTCCATTATTTACGTCCAATCCTTAACTGTAAACCTTTAGACACTCTGAGGGACAAAGATTCTGCAGTTAGAGGATTTCTTTGGTTGAATATCATTTAGTAACAAAATAATAACTTTGAGTTAATTAAATTTTTAAATGGAAACTAAAAACGCACACAAATAATCCTCGTCCTGCAACCACTTACTACTTTATTGGATCTCCCAAGCAACCCTGTTCTGCCCATATACCTTTTTACCTTCCCATACTTGATTTCTCTATTAACAAGGCTTCAATTGGTAATCAAAATTGCTATAAAACCCGACATTAAGAAGTAAAAAACCGAATGGGAATATATAAAATAATCGACCATTAATTGCTTATGATCTAGAAGAGTTGGTTCTGCGCCGAAGCAGCCGACTTCCCGCATTTTGAAGGCTTAGGCTGGTCGTCCACTGGAAGCGTATTCGAGCGGCTTCGCGCTACGGCCATACATATGAGCGGCTACAAGCGGCTCATTTGTATGGCCGAAGCGCGAAGCCGCTCGAATACGCTTCCAGTGGACGACCAGCCTTAATTTAGAATTTATGGAAGCTGTAAACGGTTTCATTACCTTAAATTATGGCCGGGGACGTCGGCCGCTCTTGTCGACACTCATAAATCACTCAATTCGAGCAAATAAAATAATTAATCAGAGAATTTCATCTATTTTCAGCGCTCCGGCTACTGTCTGGGGCCCCAGACAACATAGAAGGAGGTGGGGCATTTCCGCCTCTCTTCAACATCGCTCCAAGGGCGGCAATCGCCGTAAATGCTACTTGCGGTCAGAATGGACGCGAGGAGTACTGCAAGCTGGTCGATGCCTATCCCCACAAGACGTGGGCAACGCAATGCGGTATCTGCAACAATCACGGCCTGGATTTGGAGAAACAACATCCAATTGAGAGCGTCCTGAACAGCACCAGCGGCTGGTGGCAAAGTCCGACATTGCGAAATGGTCATCAGTTCGAGTATGTCACCATAACCCTGGATCTAAAGCAGGTGAGAGAACTACTACAAAAAAAGACATCATAGTAATAAAATACGATACCAGAACTAGTTTCCTCCTCTCCATCCCCAACGATCTTTCTTCCAGAATCGAATTACAGACGGCAGTGATTAGTCAAATTACCTGTGCCACGGCTTGTCCCATATTTTCTTGTCTTCATTGTTACCTGTGACAGCTCGTAAGCTGCCTTGCATCGGAATGAGCCCGACTATTGTTGGTAGCGCGGAGCTCTGTAATTTTCTAAATTGCGGACCTGTAAGTGATTCGAGCAGCTGTGAAGCAATAGACGATTTGCTCGTGATTGGCGCTGCGCGGCTTCTTAAGGGTGTTTACTTGCAGAAATGCTGAAAATTAAGGTGAAAACTTGCTGCAAAAAAACGAACATTGGCCACATGCCAGGATGTGAGGAATTTATTTATGGGAGAATGGGCGCCTGGCGCTAATATTGGAGTAACAACTTAATATTCTCGCAGTGTAAGTTTCTATGTTTCCACGAACCCTTTGAGTGACAAATCTCAGTGTTGATTGTCAGCTTCTTTCTTGTACTGCTATCTCCCAGTCCATTCCCAGTCTTCTAGAGATATCTGCAATTTGTAATTGATTAAAGCGAACTGGACGTGAAGATTTTTCACTTAGCAAAAACACTGTTTTCAGCGTTCACAGTGCATAATTGATACCCATTCCACACCTACGAATTCCGGTTGGGACGAGCAATCTATCTTGTTAAAGACGTGTTACTACATAGTCCGTCACTCAAAGTGGTACCATTTGAAAATGCTATATTTTTTTCCAATCTTTCTTATAGCAAGGAACCCTGGTCTTGTCAATGGCGGAATCGTCGGTTGCGTCTAGATCACTAAACTGTGATCTAGGGAATGTTTCAATTGATCGTTTTGATCATGTGGGAGTTTGCCTATTGTGTCTTTGCGCAGAGCTATGACTTGGTTGTGTCGTTCAATTTGACGAAGAGGTGATTTCGTAATCGTTCGATTACTTGGTATGGGCGCCCTCCCTCGTATGAAGGTTCCACAGGTTTTCAAATACGATCGACTCATATAAAACATAGTAGGCGTCTTTTAGGACTGCTTGCTGTATTGAATATGACCTTTTGAACCGGTTGTCGAGGATTTGATTCTTTTAAGTTTTGCATATGAGAGCGAAGGCGCGTGAGCCATTCTGATTCTTCTATTGGACTGTCATCAGCTGTGGTGGATATCGAATTGGGAAGTCTCGAAGACTTTGACGAAGAAAGATGTTGTATAAGGCCTAGGAATACCTCTACTAGTTTCACATCATACCTAATCAAAGGTAAATTGAATTGGTGTGAGTACTAGTTTTACCAGTGTTGAGCATGAGTTAGTGCAGGCAGGTCAAACGTGTGTCTGAGTCGACGTTGTCGGTTGTCAGTGGTTTGTGATCAGTATAAACCACGAAATTGGATTCTTCAACGAAATAACGGAAGTGTTTCATCGTGGCATATAAATGGCGAGAAGCTCGTGACCATTTGTTAGAAATTGGAGATGCGAGAAAGCCTGAACCCGATTCTATCCCCAAGTTTTACAGGGTGGTTTAGAAATATGTTCTCTAGCTTTATGGGTTAGACTGAAGCTATCGAAGCGTTTAAAGAACTCTTTGAGGTGAAAAAGAATGTTGTCCAGGTGAGAGAAGTGAAAAGCCAAAGGACTATAGGCTGTCGTAGAATCGATCCATGGACTCCGGGTTGATAGTTTGGTGCCTTACAGCTACCGATGACCGGTTCTTTAACATAAGTATTTCAAGAGAATGCTGAAGAAAGAAGGTTGGAAAGAGGCTATCATATATGGATGATAAGCACGTACCAAAACAACTTTTAAGAAAATCGTGCATCCGTGAAGCGCTACGGAGGTATTTTCGGAGGTTTGGGTCTGGATATCTATTCGGCACTTTGACTGTCTTTAGAAAATGGTAGTCTCTCATGGCCTTGTGGCTTATCTTTTTGACTTTTTTTACTCATTTTTTTTTAAATTTCTACTTAAATTTTAATGCTGCTGCTTCTCTCTCTTCTCTTCCAGAAAAAAAAAACAACAAGAGATATAAAAAGTTCATTCCAAAATCCAGTGACAAACTTGGTTAAAAGAATCTGCCCACCCCTTCGTCCTTCCTTACCCCCTTCTACTAAAACGACGTTTTCAGTCGATTTTTGTTGGTTGGCATCGATTACCCGGAATCAATGAAAGAATCAATTCCCTGGAATCAATGAAAGAATCGATTCCCTGGAATCAATGAAAGAATCAATTCCCTGGAATCAATGAAAGAATCGATTCCCTGGAATCAATGAAAGAATCGATTCCCTGTAATCAATGAAAGAATTGATTCCCTGGAATCAATGAAAAAATCGATTCTCTGGAATCAATGAAAGAATCAATTCCCTGGAATCAATGAAAGAATCGATTCCCTGGAATCAATGAAAGAATCAATTCCCTGGAATCAATGAAAGAATCAATTCCCTGGAATCAATGAAAGAATCGATTCCCTGGAATCAATGAAAGAATCGATTCCCTGGAATCAATGAAAGAATCGATTCCCTGGAATCAATGAAAGAATCGATTCCCTGGAATCAATGAAAGAATCAATTCCCTGGAATCAATGAAAAAATCGATTCCCTGGAATCAATGAAAGAATCGATTCCCTGGAATCAATGAAAGAATCGATTCCCTGGAATCAATGAAAGAATCGATTCCCTGGAATCAATGAAAGAATCGATTCCCTGGAATCAATGAAAGAATCGATTCCCTGGAATCAATGAAAGAATCGATTCCCTGGAATCAATGAAAGAATCGATTCCCTGGAATCAATGAAAGAATCGATTCCCTGGAATCAATGAAAGAATCAATTCCCTGGAATCAATGAAAGAATCAATTCCCTGGAATCAATGAAAAAATCGATTCCCTGGAATCAATGAAAGAATCGATTCCCTGGAATCAATGAAAGAATCGATTCCCTGGAATCAATGAAAGAATCGATTCCCTGGAATCAATGAAAGAATCGATTCCCTGGAATCAATGAAAGAATCGATTCCCTGGAATCAATGAAAGAATCGATTCCCTGGAATCAATGAAAGAATCAATTCCCTGGAATCAATGAAAGAATCGATTCCCTGGAATCAATGAAAGAATCGATTCCCTGGAATCAATGAAAGAATCGATTCCCTGGAATCAATGAAAGAATCAATTCCCTGGAATCAATGAAAAAATCGATTCCCTGGAATCAATGAAAGAATCGATTCCCTGGAATCAATGAAAGAATCGATTCCCTGGAATCAATGAAAGAATCGATTCCCTGGAATCAATGAAAGAATCGATTCCCTGGAATCAATGAAAGAATCGATTCCCTGGAATCAATGAAAGAATCGATTCCCTGGAATCAATGAAAGAATCGATTCCCTGGAATCAATGAAGGAATCAATTACTTTATCGATTACCTGGAATCAATAGAAGAATCCATTACCTTAGTTTTATGAAGGCGCCACGCGCGACTATCTCCACCACTACTTGGCGACGGGAACGGGACGAGATATTTTGCGCTAATGACTTCCTATACTCATCGATTTATAAGACGTTATCACGTCAAAAATGTCAGAGTTATTCAATGTTGAAATACCGAAGGTCTAGTTGGCGCACTCCATCTAGTATTCAAATTTACATAATTTGTTGGGGGCCAAGGGTTTTTTTTTTAACCTGGGGGGCCGCAGAATTATAAAGTTTGGAAACCACTTAATTGTTTTATGGTATGTTGGCTTATCACCTCATCAGATTTAGAGATAGGCTTTCATCATACATTCAAGTGTGATTGACATCACCAATGACTCCTGTACCTAACGAAGCCGAATTACCATTATCAAAACTTAATTATCCTAATTGGCATATCATCAAGACACCATTATTTCAGTTCAGAAAGATCATATAAGTGCATGCCAACTAACATTCTAGTACATGGATCAGTATGGTCTATGTCTCTCTCTATATGCCTACACTATATGGTGAACGACCAAAGGAACAAGATCCCATACGATCATGACTCATATCAAATTACTTGGTACGATAGAGCTGAGAATTAAGAATTCATATATAAAAAGCAGCCTTGTCGCCCCTTTTATATAAAAGGGAAACCATAAATGGACAATGAAGCCACTGCGCGCTCACAGAAATCTTTAGTACTTTTATTTTCCAGAAGTACTTTCTTAATATGGTCAGCCGACCGATCACTCAACGTCCACTACAGCCGCCGCCACGGGAGGCTACTTTTGTTTTAATGAACTCGGCAGCACCGGCAACAGCCTTCCAGCCATCATCCTCCACCAGAGAGATAACAAGAAGAATTTCCGTACTTTTGTTTTGATTAAGCCTTTGATGCCAGTTCAGGCCAAATAGGGCGTAATTCTCTTTTTGCATCGCGTATTTTCTAAAATATTTAACGAATATCTTTCAAATACGTACGTGTTGGAATTTTAAAGCATTATTAGTAACGAGGACTTTTTTCAGGATTATTTTTCGGCAGACGTTCACGGATTTTAAGGAAAAAAGTTGTTAAGGATTTTTTTGAAGGAGGTGAAAATATTTGAGGAGGATATGTTGTACTTTTTTTGGTTCGTTTTAATATTCATTTGTTTCTTTGGTGCAACTTAATTTTCATTTCGTCAAAAAATTATAAACACTTAATTTGGTGAAATTCGTCTTTGGTGTAGCTTTTTCAATGGTGATAATATATTAAAAGAATTTCACCCAAAACGTAATTTCAGAATTTCACCAAATCTTCACGGCAAGAAGGCCTTTAGTGACCGGACATGACCAGGGCTCATAAGCTCTCTGTTAAACGATCTTCTTCTAAGCCAGATCAGTCCAGAAGATTCATAGAGCCATGTGTGGAAGTCTTTTTACCTTCCATGTAGATTCGGCCCTTTGTCACTTTTGAGATAGTCCTAGATTGTGGAGGTGATACCGTAGCCATACATTGCCGGTCAAATAGCTCACCAACAGCCTAAGGCTAGAATGTATTTGCAGTTGAAGCTGGCTCTAAAGAAACAGACAATATTGTCCAGAATCACATCATGGAACTTCTGAACGAATACGGGAAAATGTTATCTGCTCCGTTTTGAAATGCTCATTTAATCTAGTCCCAGTCGAACGTGTTCCCAGAAATACTCCGTCTGTCGTTTCACCAGGGCATTTTCCGCGACGACGGCTTGGTGGAGGACAGTGTTGTTGTCATAATCGGAGGAGATCAGCACCTCATTGAGCTGCGTTGCAACCATCATTAGTACACCCGAGTAAAAATAAAAAAATGGACTTACAGCGGGCGAACACCGGCCGCTTGGAGTTTTTAAGGGGCATATGGTGGTCGTAGAGTTTCTAACCATTTTTAATGGAAGCAAAGTCGACCAAAGGACGGCCAAACTGGGCCAAAAGATTTAAATGGCCGAGACCTAAGCTGTACACAAGGGCATACGATGGGCATATAAAGGCCAACTGCTTACATTTTCATTATGTAGAATCGGCACAGTTTAGTGTTTCTTAACCGCTTGAAGAAAAGAAAACTAGCGAAAAAAAATAAATAATTTTATTGCAGTGCAGTGCAGTCCTTTTGATGCCCGACGCATGGCCGAGGGCTATGTTTCAATCACCGCCGGTGTTCGCCCGTTGTAAGGCCTTTTTTGTTTACTCGGGCACACACTGAGCTGATAGAGGCGGCGAGCAGGTCTGATTTTGAGACCTTCGGTTTTTTAGGTACCAGGAAGAGGCGCGTATATGTGGGTAGCCGAAAATGTTGAGACTGCTGTGCAAATGGTTCGATAGTGAGCCTTCATCCAAAACACACCAGTTTTGGATGCTGTCAGAGAGTAGCTTGCTAGTGACAAAGGTGGGTTTGTTTCCCTTATTTCCAAAATTTATGTTATACCAAACTACTACCAGTACAAAGCAATAAAACCTACTCATGTATTGGTCTTACTACGCCTCTTGATGATGAGTCACTACTCTGCTTTCCCTAGTCAATTTTTTCAGGAAAAGATGGTCTTCTCGTGCGTGAACGGGGGGCTGTAGGGTATGGGGTGAGCCGAGCGGGCTAGTCTTGTGTTGCGGGAAAAATATTGCTGTGCAGGCAGGAGGTCCTGAATTTCAGTGGAACAGTCGCCCGCCGTGGTAATAGCGATAAAGTATGGAGAGGGCTGCTACATTCCTACGGTGGCTTAAGGTGTCTATGGAGGCGCGAAAGGGGCAAGAACCAATGAGTTTGAGGGCACGATTTTGCACCTTGTCGAGACAAGCCAAGGGGCGCCTGCCCAGATATACGAGTTGTATTCGAGGCGCCAATGCGGCTGGCTGGAGGAGGAACTTGCATCTCTTGAGAAATCCAAGGCATTGGGAGGCTTGTTTGGCGATTTGAAATATGTGATCATTCCATCGCAGATGCTCCGTTAAAGTTACCCCTAGGATGTTGAGAGTTGAATCAGCCGTTAGATTCTCTCCATCCACCGAGACAGGAGGAAGGTCGGTACAATTTTTGTTGGAGATCAGACAGTACTTTGTTTTTGTGGCGTTGTATTCGACGCGGTTCATTTCGCCCCAATGAAGAATCGATTCGATATCCCGGTTGATCGAGGTCGGCATCAGTTGACGGTGGTAAAGACAAGGTCTGGCACATGCTTGTCTTATATTGTCGAAGGAGTAAGAGAAATTCAGAGTACCGTCATCAGCGAAGCAGTGAAGTGGGTTGGAGGGGATTGAGAGAAGATCATTAATGAAGATTAGAAAAAGTGCGGGTGAGAGAATTGACCCCTGGGGAACTCCGGCCGAAATGACATGTGGGTTGGATTCGACGCCGTCCAATACTACCTTGATTGAACGGCCTGAAAGAAAGCTTTTAATCCAGTTCCTTAGAACTAAGTGTATACCAATAGCTTGGAGTTTATTCAACAGAGCTGGGTGCCATACTCTGTCAAAAGCCTTTGATATATCTATAGCAACCAGACCAGACTCGCCAGTTACCAAGGACCAGAAGTTTTTGCTGCCTGTAGTGGAGTTAAGAATCATACTTCTCAATCTATCATCAAATGATGATTTGACGTTGCTGATGATGGAGTTACAGGGGTTTCTCAATTTGATGTACTCACGACGAAGTGGCTCATTAGGCGAACGTCTGTATGCTCTATATGCGGCTTCTTTAGCTTTGATTGCGTTCATACATTCCCCATTGAACCGTTTATTCGGACTAGGCTTCACAGATTTGGTAGAGTGAGGGATGAACAAGCGCATACCCGCTCGAATGATGTATGCGATGCAGTAATGGCCAGTAATTGGATATACTGGACATAGGGCATACAGTGACAAGTTTCCGGTACTGAAAATAGTAAGCAGGAGTAAGAACCTCAATGTTATTTTCTTCGATGGATGAGCGGAGGACCCTACAAGAACCAAGATTTGCTTGAAGAGGATGAGTCTGCCCTTCTCTGTCCCTCATACTCACTGTGGATGCTCCGGGATAGCCTCAACAACCAAGTCTAAGCGACAAGTCCCTAGGCATACTGCTAGACCTATTCAAGCAGTTTGGTCTACAAATATGAGGCATAGGAGTATAGTACAACAGGTCAAGTGAAGTAGCGCGATAATTTTGGACCCAGTACCTCACCAAAAGAGTAGAAGTAGTTAAAAGCGCAAATCCTCCTTTAATTTTTATTTTTGCTCTCTAGGACAAGTGTAATGCCAGTTTTTAATTAATATTTCATTAGTGGCTTTCATAAAATAATTCCAGTCATAGTAATCCTGGATATATGTGAATATTTTATTATTGTTTATTAATTCCAACCTCAAATTATCATAAAAAATATAAAATACCACTAAAAATTATCAAATACCTTCTGGAAAATGCTAAAACTAATTCAAAATGCCAACTATCCCCACTTCGGGCCCTTATCAAATCCACAAAAGCCTATCAATTACAAATTTTAGTGCCTCTTATCGGGAGACAACGATTAAGCAACTCGTAAAGAGCGACTCTGGGCATCACCATCCACACGTAAGAATTCCTTTATCTCATTCAATATCCGGTGATTCTTCCATGAGGCCATCGGCCATAATATGCTAAGTGTTTTGCCAAATGGACACTAACAAGAGTTAAGATTACCATTTAATAGCTTCCATATGGGTGGAAGAAACATGAGGACAGAACAGCCTAGAAGCTAGTTGGCTAAAGAAACAGTCCACTAGCATTTGTGTCGTGATTGAGTGTTTGCCTCAATGGAACAGAAAATTGGATCCGAACACGTAACAGCGTATCCAACCGCCATTAAGCTACTTTGCACTACCGGAAGTAATTACTGGCAAGATGCAAAGTAACACCGAGCATTGCCAGTTAGAGACAATTTGAAGTGTTGTCAAAGTGCCGAACAAGTCATCGCGGCGTCGGTTTTTGTATTTTGTATGAACTCCCTAAGGTGCGCGCGCATGTTAGCGCAGGAAAAGCAGCAGCAGCTCAACAGCTCAGCAGCCGGGCAAAAGAGAGGTTGGAGAGAAGAAAATTCTATTAAGGAAATACCTTTTCCCCCCATTTTGGAGCCACCAAATCGGTACTGTGCTGCGCTGCGACACGGAGAGTGGCACCCATAAGGAAATGCAAATGACATGTGGACGTGTCGAGTTCTAATGAGCCTCAAATTATTTATAGTCATCGTATCACAACTGCCGTTTTCGACACATCATGTGGATTCCGGGGTCCATTGATGAGATTCCCTACCAAAAAATGGCCAGAATTCTTGGATTCCATTCCGAAGGGCACAAATCATGTCAAAGCTAATTCCATCAGCGGGAACCGGCCGTAAAGAATATAAGGTGTCGCTATCGAATGGATTCTGCCATGATTTACGGACTTTTACTCTCTAAATATGGACAGATTATGCTAATCTTCGATACAAGATAAATATAATGGTGGGACTTTTTTAACTCTCTCAAAGGGCAACAAATGGGATGAGTGTGGATTTGATGGGGGGAATCAATTTTTATGGAGAATGCCTTGAATTCATTGAAATCGTTCTAAAGTTTTATGGAAAATGATATGAGATAGTTGCTGGGTTTCCAAAGTGAATTTTCAAATTTGAAACTTGTCTGGGTAGAGATCACTGGATCACTGGAAGAACTGAATTAGTAAAGAGATGATGTAAGGCTAGAGTTCAAGATTTGATGACATTTTGGATAGTAAACTTACATGCAAAATTGAATAAGTGCAAATTTCTTCTAAGGTTTAATCTAGTCTTGTATCACCTCTAAAAAGCTTGCTGCGACTTTCCTTCTTCTCAATGGACGGTGTGAGTTCAACAGCTTACCCATATATTAACATGCTGGTCGTAACAATAACAACTTTACGCGACGGCTGGAAGGAAGAAACGGTGTTGCTCTCGTGTCCCGAAAAGGTCAGCACCTCAGGGAGCTGCATTGCAGCCACCTTCAGTTCATAAAAGTAAATATTAAAAATGGCCTTACAACGGGCGAACACCGGCCGCTTGGGTTGTTAAGAGACATATGATACCCGAAGAATTTTTAACCATTTTTATCGGTAGCATATACGGCCCTAGGACGGACAAACTTGACCAAAAGCTTTAAATGGCGGAGTACTGAGCTGTCCACAAGGGGATACGGCGGGCATATAAAGGCCAAGTGCAGAACATATTCGTTATGTACAACCCAAGCCTTTGGATTGTCATATTTAAAGACTAAAATTTATTGCATTGCGTCGATATACAGCCGTACAGTCCCGCAAAAAACCTTCTGGTGCCCGGCACATGGCCGAAGACTATGTTTTAATCACGGCATGTGTTCGCCCGTTGTAAGACCATTTTTTATTTTTACTTGGAAACGCACTCAGCTGATAGAGGTGGCGAGCAGGTATGATTTCGAGGCCACAAGTCCTTGAAAGATAGACCAGTTGGTTTTTTAGGAAAAAGGAAGAAGCGTGTATATGTGGGAGGACAACAATGTTGAGTGTATGCGCAGATGGTCCGATAGTGAGCTTTCATCCAGAACACATTTTTTAGATGCTATCATAGAGTAGTCTGCTAGTGACCAAGGTGGGTTTGTATCCGTGACGGAGGATCTGCGATGGAATTATTACATATTCCAAATAGCCAAACAAGCCTCCTAATGTCTTGCGCTTCTTAAGAGATGCAAGTTCCTCGTCCATCCAGCCGCCCTAACTACAATCTACAAATTCTACATTCGGTCCCGCCTTGAGTACAATTAGTATATCTGTGCAGGCGCCCTAAAAACCACCTTGGCTTGCTCCGACAAGGTGCAAAATAGTGCCATCAAACATATTAGTGATGGTCCCTTCTCGCCTCTAAAGACCCTTTAAGCCAACGTAGGAATGTAGCAGCCCTCTCTAGAGACTCTTCCACTGAATTTGAGAAACAGAAGGCAATATTTTTCCCTCAGCACAAGACTAGCCAGCTCGTCCCATCCCCATACTCTCCAGCCCCCTCTTTCGTGCACAATACAGTCTGGAAGTTAGTTTATGAACAGAGAAACTTGACTGTGGAATAATCTCCCGTATGCATACCTCCGCTACAGGTAGTGTGCACATTAGGTGCCGGCGAGTTCTATTTTTGCTCGCAAACAAAACTCCCATGCACACTCCCGCCACAGGCATGCACGAAAACGCCTGTATGGCGTTTGAAAAAAATTGTATAGGACGAAGAAAAGGGGTAATTATCTTGGTGACCATAAAGGGTTCAATTCGCATACTAATTAGAACGGTTCTCGTTCGATTGCGTAGGTCAAGCAGCATTAAACGAGGTTAGTGCTTAGTTGGGGGACTGGTTGGTAAAGCAACACTCGCGTTTGGATAAATCTGCGTTTCCGTCTATAGATGCACACTCTTTGCAGATGTCAATTGTGTAGAACACGAAACGATCTATGGAAGCCCTATTGACTGTCCCACAAAGACCTGTAAGCAAATCGCCCTTTATGCAATTCTGCTGCATTCCTTCTAACCTTAATTTGCTTCATTATTCCAGTTGACACCCCCTACACATCCTAGCCAACCATTCATTGCTGTGACGTACAACAAACAAAACGTTCGTCAATCATCAACAACCACACGGCTGCAATAAAAAAGCGGTGATATTTTTATTAGATCCAACAGAGCCCATGCAAAGCGAGAAGAGCAAACAAATTGAAATTTTCACCTGAAACCGGGATAAACAATAAATCAAGAGGTGTGCACTACACGTTGTTAGGAGTATGTGAAAATTTTGTGTAAACAATTTGATGCTTAGTTATGGGAACCTTTTAGGAATTCCAGGCTATTATAGCGTCAATGTTTGCCTTGTTACGGGAGCACTAAGCCGAATCAAGTCAAACAAACTGGCGTAGCCCGACGTCCGACGAAGTGTATGTATAAAAGTGAGATGTTCAATAAAAAATATACATACCTATATATTTTCCTGGCTCTTTATCGCGCAACCGGTCCAATCTTAAACTTGAAAATTTTTCTAGACTCTTTGTAGTCTCCGACGCATGTTTTCGCCGCCGCTGGATCTAGTTCTCCATTAACCTGGTCAGTTGGCCTGGCTGTGTAAGAATCGATCATGTTTTAGGTTCCCAGGAAGGGAAGTATACACAGCCAGGACTCGTTTTGCATTTAACGGGATAAGTGAAATCCTCAGTGTGTACTTGATACCAGTGGTCTCGTTCGACAATATTCAATGCAATGCAAAATCCGCCGTTTTGTTTCGTAAAATGCAAAAGTCGGCGTTACTTTTATCGAGGCTCGTTAATCACAGATCAAGACATTGACAAGAAACATCGAATAAATTGAACTGAAACTGGTAGAGAGGGGGGCCAGTACCTGGCCACTGGGCAGCGCCTCCCGAGTATCGGTGAAAATACCTTCGATCTTGCTTGGCGAAATATCTTCTTCTGCATTATCGCCGCGGTGTGGTTGCTTGTTGCATGCATGCATAACGATAAGACCAAACATCCAAAAGCAATTGTTTTTCGGGCTGCCATCGGACGAACGATCGCGCGGTCTACAAAATACGAGGTCGCACTACCTGGATGATAACTGATTATTAAGGAATGAACCCTTTCGGCCTGAATATATCGCAACCTTTTGACGATTCTGTTTCACTGGTTTTCGTTTTTCTTTCGGGGCTTGCGCAGTACCCGAGTACAGACATGGCTACATAGCTTCCGTGGAAGCGCTGATCGATCCTGACAATAACGAGAATCCGATATCGTATAGCCTCTTGTCTTGTGCTTGTCTTGTCTTTCTTCCCATGGATTATGGCTCCTCGGTGTGCCTTGATGGCTGACCGAGTTACGTTGGTGCTCTCTCTCTAAGTTCAGTTCAGGTAGACCTTTTGCGGTTTCATGCTGGATCGCCTGGTCGCGTTGACTGCTGTTATCTGATCGATGTTGAACAAACATGACTCGAGCATTCAATGATTTTTTATGTAATCCTTTTTCTATGGCAGTTCTTTGTTTTTACATATTTTTGACGTTATTGCTAATCTAATTAGAGCTTGGAGAGACTGCGGTCATGTAGAAAGAATTCTTGCTTATTGTTGTGTTACCTTAGTTGATGTGGAGTGACAGAGTTGACGGATTTAACAAAAAAAAAATATTTTGGAATTGTTGGTATTTGTTTGAAAAGTGTTTAGCTTGACCTAAGACGATTATCCATTGAAATTAGAGTACCTTTTATATTTGGTAAACTAAGCTTAGGAGTCAGCCTTTATATGTACTACTAGTCCAATGCGTCATCGAAGTGGAGGGGGGCTGCAACGGCTAAATCAATCTACATAAAGTTTTGGTATATTGATGTGAACAGCACAAAACGAGCAGATCAGATGCGAACAGGACTAACGAAAACTTCGGTTAAAATCAACTTTAATGAAAGCACGATGAACACAGGAGCATTTTCTTGCTGATCCCCTTGACCACCGAGAAAATAATAGCAACAGAGATTGAAACAATTGTTACTACTGGCAGGGCCGGCGTTTGGCTTTTTTTGCGCCCGGTGCAGTATGCCATATTGCGCCCTCATCGTACACAAATACTCTGTGGAGTTCCCTTATTATATGAAAATGAAGGCATGGGAAACCTTTTTCACCTCTTTCTAAAATTTCGCCACGTCCAATTGCGCCCGGTGGAAATACATCAGTTGGACCTATGAAAGCGCCCTCCTGTCTCTTTCTAATCAGGATTTGCTTAGCGATCTGCTTTTCTACTGAGTTTGCTTGCGCTTTAACTTCACAAAACTCTCCCGCTAATGCTGTTTAATGCTCCAAAAAGTTGTTCGGTGTTGGTTGCGCCTTCAACAACTTCGGAACAGAGACGATCCAGGTATTTTGCGCCGAATTAGGGATCTATAATAGTACAACTAGTACGAATTACGAAGTCAGGCGAACTAAATGGAATTGGATTGGCCACACCTTGCAGAAGACAATTGAAAAAGGCACAGGCACTCTGTGCAGCTCCTTTAATATATGAAGGCACGGGGACACTTTCAATTTTTTTTCTTCCAAGTTTTAAATTTTTTTAAAATCTTAATTTCTGAAATTGCGCCCGGTGCAAGTGCACCATTTGCACCTATTAAAGCGCCGCCCCTGGCTACTGGGGATGCTGATGACATTATTGTGAGGTGCGGTTTGGATAAAGCTGCTGTACATCCAACGATAGTAATAATTGGAGAGGATGTGGACTTGATTGTTCTTCACATTGGATTGGCACCATCAACAACATACACTTCATGAAACCAAGCCGTGGGAATTGTTTTCAGTGCTACAACTTCAATAGCTTCCATTTGCCAAGACGATCCTCCTTCTACTTAGTTTCCACGGGTGCGACACTACCTCAGCGATACTTTTTCGATTCATGCGATTCCGCAAGAGACTGTGAGTTTTATTACGCTGGATAAGCTCATTCTGCAAGTTTAGTGCCCTGAATTTGTTTTAAATCACGTGCGTTTTACTGTGAATAAATTCCCCCACCTGTGTGCACATCTTCTGTAAAAAAAACTCACATCCATGCTTGCGGAATCAAAAACAGAGCAGTGCACCCGTTTGCTCGTGCACACAGGCGTTTGCTTATTAGGGTGGAGCGGTCCCAGCGGGAAATGGAGTGCTCCAAGAGCCATCTTGGAGCGCACCAAAAGGAGCTTACAGTGCTCCCGTTGCCATAACAGTTCCATATTCTTTTTAACATTGCATGTCATTGCGAGGGAGCATACGTTTTTATACTCCCAAAAAGGCTTTGTTGGAGCATTATAAAAAAGCTTTTTAAAAAAGAAATAGGTATTTATGGGCGCCTGTGGGTATGTGATCCGGTATCGAAAAGCTTTTATCTTTTGCAATTGCCTTTTTCTTTTCAAGCCCGAGAGTGGCTTTACCAAAGCAGTCCCCCAACTAAATTCTATCCACTTCTAAAGCTGCTTGTCCTCCGTATCGAACGAGAGCCGGGCTATTGAGTATGCTAATGTCACATTTTATGGGCATGAAAATAATTGCCCGTTTTCTTTTTTTCTATAAAATTTATGAAAACTCCAGGAAAGCTCCCTTGAGAGTGCTCCAAGTGCTCTCCCCTGTGCAGCCCTCCCAATTTTTCCCACTGGGGTCCTATTCAACCCCCATACAGGCAGTTTAGTCTACTCAGGGCAGAGAAAGGCACCCAAGCAAGGGCGGCGTTTTCATAGGTGCGAATAGTGCACTTAAACCGGGCGCAATAGTTCAGGGCACAATTTCAGAAATTAAGTTTTAAAAAATTTTGAAATCGGTCAAACCTTTTTGAAATTCGATAAAGAAGTCGCATGGGTTTTCACAAGAACCTTAGAATGCTTTAGCTTGTTGTTGTTGTTTTTAATCTTAATCCTTCCTTCTACCAGTCCTTTAATTTTTTTCTTAGCAAAAGGGAGGCAAAAACAGTGGCTGTCAAAAAGTTGATTCAAAAATTCAGTGAAAGAATTCAGACGTTTAAAAAATCTGCCGACCCCATTATTCTCTCCTACACTCACCTCCACAAACGAGGTTTCCAGCAGATTTTGGTTGATTGGATGTTGACCCTTTATTATTTTTCCCATCCAGTGAGTGTTTGTGTCTTTTTCCATTGTCATTAATTGCGGTTAAAAATGAACAACTCATGGGGCGCAATTTGGCATAGTGCACCGGGCGCAAAAAACTCAAGAGCCGGCCTTGCACCCAAGTATACTCGTATACTTTTCACAAGTCATGGTGTCGATCGACATGTCTTTGGCTGTTTTCTCCTCCTCCTTTCTCAGTCGTGTTTGGAACTGGCTTTGGTGGAGTTCATAGTATAAAGTCATATTCGATTGTAATTAAAAAGGTTTTTTGCATCATCTATTTCGGTATGCGCTAAACATTAGCTAATTTTTAAAAAGTAAACTCTGCAGAAGTAACGTCACGACTCCAAAAAAAGTTCCACTTTTGTCCGTTAAGGGCGCTAGTCGTATACCTTAGAGACAAGTCAACAAGTCGGAACTGAGGTTTTGGTGGTTCCTACAACAGTACAAGACAGGAAAACTTCCAAGTACCGAGTTTGTATTGCAATTGTCTTTCACTTCTAAATTTCCAGATCACGACACTGTTAGAACAGCTAGCCTGAAGAATGGTGCAACTCTTCAAAAAACTTTACTTTATAAAGATTTTTGTCACATACTTCACTCGGCCCTCTTTAGCCATTAAGGAAAGCAAAGACGGAAGATCCATTTTTCACACCCCAAACTCAGCTGGCATCCTCCAAATGGTAAACAATAGGGCCACGATCGATCAATCGATCTAAAAATAATTCATTTTCATCCTATAATAATTACACCAAAAAAAAAAATAAGTCGTTGAACCTTTTATAGTGCATAAATCCAGGGCCGTAACGTGGATTTTGTGGGCCCTGGGCAAGACCTTCAAATTAAAAAAATTGAGAAAAAACTTACCATTGTTATAGTTCCTGTTCTTTCACATTTTTAAAGTTTAATAGGTATATCACTTAATAAATAAACACAAAATAAGGAATCTTTAAATTGGTCCTGTCCATATATTTTGTAAATTTTTTTTTATATTTATGAAGAAAAACGAACTAAAAATTTATTTAAATTGCATTCTTCTTGCTTTTTTCTCCGCAAACTCATCATTATATTATTAAAATCTATTTCTTGCACTATGTTAGAGTCAATTGATATATAGTAATAGACAGGTTCGACAAACGCTGTTGTGAGAGCGACGATCTTAAATAGTTTTTAATTAACTTCAGTTGGTGACTGGTAGGGTTAGAAATATTCTTAAAGCAACAACAATGTTTTGGTACGATTCGACTAATTCGAAATCATGTATAGTCTGTAATAAATTTAGAGGAGTGGCTTCTTTCAAATTTTCCACCAGCCCACATACTTGAAATTTAAAACTTTCAATCTCACAGCTTAATTCGTGACTATTCAAATCTTTATAATATTTTCTAGATAAATCTGCCGCCGCCTTTTGTAATTCACTCATTGATTGTAATGACGAGCCAAAAAGAAAAGAAAAATCTTCAAATATAGTTTTCATTTGTCTATAACGCCAGTCTGTTTCACTAAGTAAAATGTCAAAAATATTGTACATTTGCATTGCAAACATTTTCTTGGTTGAGATTAGTAACGCTTTCTTCTTTAATTCGCTTAATTCGTTAATTAGAAAATTCAGCTTCAATATTCATTTCCAAAGCGACTTTTTGTGCATCCGAAATTATTTGTTTAAATCCTGCTTCCCTGCTTGTAAAGAGCAACGCAGACGCAATTAATTTTGTTGCAAGATCTATTGATAGATTTTTGTATCGTGAGATTTTATTTGCACGGGCAACGCATTGTAACATTTTATTCCAAACATGAAGAATACATATAAATTTATAAATTATTTGAAATAGTAAACTTTTTGCATTTGACAGTGCCTCAGAGTTTGACAAATCATCTTTAAGTCTTTCAAGTTCTTTTTTTGCTTCTGGAAGTTGCAAGCACAATGATTTTATAGCATTCGCCTTTGACGACCATCTAGTATCTGAAAACCCTTTCAGTGATAATTTTAAAAATTTCATAAGATTTTCCCAACGTCGAAGAAGAAAAATAGTTGAATAATCTTAGGATAGTGCCAAAAAGGTAACCATTCCTGACATTGTGGATACTGCGTGCACACCACCTAAATTAAGATTATGTGCGGCACAAGGTACAAATATTGCAAAATTGTTAATTTCTAAAATACGGCCCTGCACCCCTTTATATTTCCCAGCCATGTTGGCACCATTGTCATAGCCTTTTCCTCTGATATCATCTACGTTTAAATTGTTTGACTTTTTTTTTAAGATAAGGTCTGTAAGCAATAAAACGAATAGTGCGTCAAGTGCGTGCAATAGAATATTAGGTAATTAAGAATTAAATAAATATGTTTTTTTTAAATAAAACTTCTAATAGCATATTCTGGCCTTTTTGGTCCCCGTCTATCTGAGCCACCAGTGATGTTACTTATATATGTGATTTGGAATATTCATTAAATGCAAATAATAGAGATAATTTTTTATCGGGGTCTTCTTGGGCCCCTTCGGGGCCCCCCTTGGCCCTGGGCCCTGGGCAAGTGCACCTATTGCCCCTGCCTAGTTACGGCCCTGCATAAATCAAAAATTTTAGGCACGCGCCCAAAGCCGACGCACAGATTTCCTTAACGACCACTGATTTAGCCGCATTAATCACATCACTTCTGTCACCGGAGCCGTTGCCGCAGAAAACTGATCAGCGACGCGGCAGGCATGTGCCACCTTCGAATTATTCGAGACATGTATCCACTTCCATGTCACCGATAATGAATTACCAGACATTAGTGCGGCTCTTGCAGCCGCAGAAACCACCTCAGCCGCCATTCCCTGCCCCAACCATGGCAGTTCAGATTCTGTTGGTCTTTGCACGATCCGTCGATCCGTAAATAGACCACACGTGATCACAATGGATCCGACTGTTGGTCGACTGTCGACGATCGACATATGCATTCGCGCTTCAATATGGTCAAATAGTTCGACAATTTGCAATTCGAAGACTTCAGGTGCCCAGGTAGAGTGATCAACGAACGATCAACCACCTAAGATGTTACTTAACAAAAGAGGATCGTTTTTAAGTACGAAGAGACTCGTCTCGAAAAGGATACGCATTCAGAGTCAATATATTGAACAAAACTGTCACGATCCTTGCCACAGGACAGAGACCATATGTGCTTGATCCGGTGCGTCTATGAATAGAACGCAGTGCGGCAATTTCGTTTGAATTCGGATCGTGTATGTAGTTCTGAAGCCACTGTTTATGTACTCTTGTCGGTTTTGTTTGTTTGATTCTTGTTTACGGGCGTTATTTTGGGTAGATCTAGTCCTGATGGGATGATACACCGGCGGGATGAGTATTATCATGTGGATTTCGGATCGGTTGCCGAATGGTATAACCATGCAGGTTATAAATGCATCGCCGCGCTGAGGGAATGGATCTGTTGTGTGTCAGGCGAGATTTATGTGAGATCTTGAAACTTGAGATTGAAACATCTGTTTATTGGAAATTCTTGGCTTTATTTTGTAGCGGTTTCATTTTATTTATTTATAAGTAATATTTTGAAAGAGATTATAATTTGTGTCAGTTACAAGAGATATTAGAAGGCATTTTATATTCGGCGAAGGTGTGAAGAAGAACTTCTTTGGTAGTTAATAGATCGATTATTTATAGTTTATTATGTACAAGGCTGCTGGCGCCAAGCTTAGGCATACTAATGACAAACTACCCAAAAAGCAGTCATTACATGGTTCGCAGTTGGTAGGACCACGTTTCAATGAGATCGAGAGAGACGTGTAGAAAACGATCTGGAGACACTGTGCACTTATCGGATGATAAGACGGCATTGTTAAGGAATGCCTGACTCACAGAGCATCTCCTCCTCTAGTTGTGAGAATGGGGGCACCATCTGTGATCCACCTGGTAGACAAATAGGTTCTCTTAGGATTACGGGTATTTTCATAAACGCAGAACTGCCGCAGTACTGCAGAATTCAGCTACAGACTACCAATTGCTGAATTTTGCAGTACTGCGGCAGTTCTGCGTTTATGAAAATACCCTACACCTCTTATCGCACACCACAACCGTCAACTTACAAATAGTATTTACCATACGTATACCGTAAAAGCTTTTGGTGATCCTGTTTGCCGCTATTTTGATAGTTAACAACACTGCCTCACTGGGAACGCCGTCCACACTGTTAGTCCTAGTTAAGGCGACTTTCATTGAAGCCATCAAAATATAATCGTATGCTGCTGGGACTGCAAAGAGATCCACGTGGAAGGTAAGTTGATCGTCAGTGTTCGCGATCGTTTTCGTGGGAATAAATCGTGCTCTATATTCTGAAATAACCCAGGGTAGCTAATCAGAGACAGCTTTATATGTTTACGGCTGCTTTTAGCCCTTTTCTCGTATCCCTGTATCTCCTGTGGATCTTTTCGAAATAAGGTGTCGTTTTTGGGAGTCCAGTTTAGATTGGAGAGCATGCAGTGGGTGAAGACCGTATTATGCCTGTTGAATTATTGTGAATCCATATGCAAGCGTCTGTTGTAGGTACCTCTAGATCGAATTTACTTGCTCCCCAACCTCGATGCATACTTGAGATACTTAACTCCAGTGTTCTGGCTCCAGTGATGAAGGCTCTTGCGATAGGTAAACACTAAGCGTGTGTCATTCATTCCGACCTGCTTTGTAATTGCCTAACTTTCGATCAAGGATTGCTGACGATAACGATATGACACGACAGGGTAATCCCGACCCTTTGACATCAAGAAAAACATTGAACATATGTAACTAACTATTGACTTGGTTTTAACTCCTCCACTTTTCTTTACAGGTCTATGAAGTCTTCTTCGTGATGCTAAAAGCAGCAATATCCCCTCGTCCGGCTTCCTGGATACTAGAGCGATCCTTAGACAACATAACCTATATTCCCTGGCAATACTTTGGCTTGAGCGATGCAGACTGTCGTCGACGATACGGACTACCAGGCCAGAATGGGAAATACATATTTCAATCCAACACGGAAGTGATATGCACAACGCAATTCTCAAAACCGATGCCGCTAGAAAATGGCGAGATTCACGTATCCTTGCTGAAGAATAGACCAGGAGCCATGGATTTCCCAAGTGATCTGACCGATTTCATAACCGCCCGATACATAAGGATCCGCTTGCAAGGGATGCATTCGACTGTCAATTCTGACAACAGTGTGGACTGGTTGTTGGATTCTGTGTCTTTGGAAAAAAGGAGTTTCTATTCGCTGAAGCAGATACGGATTAGTGGGAGACTGGCGTGTCATGGTCATGCCAATAAGTCGCTGGAGATCGCACTGAATGACAGAGGGGAATCGATCGTGGAATGCAGCTGCATGCACAATACCTGTGGGCTTGACTGTGGACACTGCTGTCCTTTGTTTAACAATCGAAAATTTCAGAAAGGGACGTTCTATAGTGAAAACTCCTGCGAGAAGTGTCAGGTGAGTAAGGATTAAGGGTGATCTTAGAAGAGATGAACAGATTTGATTTGCTTTTTCAGTGCTATGGGCATGCGACTGCTTGTGAATACGATGAAATTTCGGGGCCAGTTTGTCTTGACTGTGCGGTAAATATGAAAATCACTTTAGTAAATTTAAACCTTTAAAAAAACTGTTTCCTTCCTCCCCAGAATTCCACCACAGGAAACAACTGCGAGGAATGTATCCCGCATCACTACCGTCAACCAAATGCACCTTTGGACGAGCCTTGTCACAAGTGCAACTGCAACGACAATCCATGCGATCCGAAAACAGGAGAGTGCATCTGCCGAGAAGGATTTAAGGGGACGCATTGCGAGTCCTGCGCACAAGGATATCGCGGACCGAATTGCACAAAATGCGGCTGCGATGCTCGCGGAACAATGCCCGGTGGCGAATGCGAGGATCATTGTCGCTGTAAGCTGTTTGCAGAGGGAGAGACTTGCTCCCAGTGTGCTCTAGGCTTTTTCGGATTAGGATATGAAAATCCTGATGGATGCATCAAGTGCTTTTGCTCAGGAGTCGGAATATCCTGCAGGAGTGCATCGATTGATGTAAAGTCATTTGAGACTTTAGATGAATGGAAGATGACGGACATATCCCGATCCACCTTAGCCTATCCTACGCTGGACGAAGAAACTGGAAATCTTGTCTTTGGCATGTTCGATTTGCCTGGAATAGAAGCCGTTTTCTGGCTAGCCCCAGACAGCTACGGAGGAAACAAAGTGACTAGCTACGACTCGAAATTAATTGTAAAAGTGTCGTGGGTAATTATGAGAGGTGACACAAGTGGCAAACCAACAAGTGGTCCTAGTGTAATACTAGTCGGTCGAAACGGAATGAAGATCGCCTATGGTGATCAAGAATTCTCCACATCGAGTGCAGTGATTGAAGTTACTCTGGCAGAAAGTGGCTGGTATCATGTACCAAAAACAGTCAAGGACATTGTTACAAGACTACGGCGAACTGAATATCGCGGCGATCCAGTGACGAGGATGCAATTTATGTCAGTTCTTAGTGATGTTGAAGCAGTGCTAGTTCGAGGTACTTTTCATACGGATCAAGTTGAGAGTGTTCTAGAAGGAGCGATTCTTTATTCGGGATTAAGTGGAGCTGATGGTGATGTTCTGAGCTTGGTAGAGGAATGCCTTTGTCCTGATGGATATACTGGGTTGTCGTGTGAAAAATGTGATTTTGGATATGTAAGGATTTATGAGAATACAAGTGCTCATGAAGTTATTGGAAAGTGTGTTCAATGTCCATGTAATGGTCATGCGGAGTTTTGTGATGTTAATGAAGGGGTTTGTGGGGAATGTCATCATAACACTTTTGGGGAGAGGTGAGTTTTTGAAGGAATTTTCTTTTTTTTAACCTGTAATTGTTTTTAGTTTTTTTTACCCAGTATACTTTCCTTTTTTTAATGGTCAGCTTGATTGTGGAGCATTCTATGACATTCTGTACCCGGCGCTAAGAAAACAAGTGCCCGCCTTGAGTGTGGATATAAGCTTGCCGTGGAGTTAGGATATCGTTTAATTTTTTGGAACTGTTGCTCAGAGGAGATCGTTGAACGATAATGCAAAAATTACCCACTGCCATGCAGCGCCAAATACGATAACTTCATATCTTTGGCTTGGTAGGATTTAAAGGTTGCGCTCTCCTTCACCTCATACATTAGTTCTCCTTTAACGTACTTCTCCTCTCGCTGGAAGCTCCCCAGCATCCATTAATAGTTCACCATTTGCGGGCCATAGTAGAAGAGGTGGGAAGTGTCACCTAAGATCCGCTATCAGGTGGCACATCACTCCCCATAGGCTCCACTCGGGGCCTCGCTAGTCTAGGGAGTAAGGCGCCTGACTACTATCCCAGAGGTCCCGAGTTCGAATCGTGGCACCACCACGGTCCTTCGCCTTTCCCACTTTCGCCACCTACATAACTTCCCCTCTTTAAATTCCTGATTCCTTCGGCCTTCCACTAAGCGCATGCCATCGATTGGTTGATGAGATTCAGCTCGTTTCAGGAGCGAGTTTTTTCTCGATGGTAATGGCTCGGAGTAGGTGGAGTAAAATATCGTGGCTTGGTTGCGGCAGTGCCTTCCTTCATTTCTCTCTCTTCAGCAAGGCCGACGGCTATTGTTCCTGAACCTGGCACCTTCCTTGGTGCATATTACTCCAACACCTCTCCGAAGTTTTTGATTCTTGACAGAATAATAGAACGACTCACCATTTAAGCAGGTATGCTCCCCGCATAGGTCTCGCTAAGTTCCATGATGTTATATCGTTTCATCTCGCCGAGGACTTCATCGAGACATCCATCAGAAAGCAGCATTCTTACAATCTATGTTCCAACTTCTGTCAGTCTCTTCTGTTTGCTCCTTCCGAATTACAGTCGTGAACCGGAGTTTCTAACAGGGCTGCTAGAGACTCTTCTCGGGGTTCGATAGAAGCAAGCAAATCGGGTGTCAGCATCTTCCAAAGCCGTTCGCCCTCAAACTCAAATTGCGTCAAGTAATTTATGGACAACCTCCGAGGAGAAACAACTATGTATGTCCATCTAGGGCTTAGCATAAAGTACAACACATTAAAAGTGATTTCGTCTAATTTTGCAAATATTTCCATAAGTTACGGCTTCAAACGGCACAACTTAAGTTCCTTTATTTCATTTGTCAACTGTCATCTTAAAAAACACATGTTGAATGAAATGAACTTTAAAATTTCCCATAGTGCTGGAAGATACTGTTCCCGATTATCGAGGACAAGAGTTGGTATGGAAGCTGTTACAGAACAGATTAAAAAACGCAGCTCATATTGTTTCTCGTGATGCGTCATTGCCTGAAACTGTGTTGTTTCAACCAGTCTCTTGGTTGAACGAAATCATTCAACCCACAGCTTTTTTTAAACTAGCTTGCTTTAAAATTAGTCAAATAAATCCTTTTTAAATTTTTGAAATATCCTTCATGCATTAAATTCGAATCTGGTTTGTGTACCAACTAAATACTGGTGTAGAAATCAGAAAAAATATCCCAAAATCCCAATTCGAAAACTGACTGGTTCACACATTTACTTATCACAGATGCGAACGCTGTAAGGTTGGTTTCTTCGGTAATCCAACGCACGGAACCGCCAGAGACTGCCGGCGATGTGCCTGCCCTCTACTGGAAGATAGCAACAACTTCTCCCCCAGCTGCCAGCTGAAAAGGCTTATCCTGGACAAAACCTTTTTCGAAATCGAAGACAACGAATACGTGTGCACCCAGTGCCCCCCAGGCTACACTGGAGACCATTGCGAAGTGTAAGTTAAGCTCCATCGAGGGCCACCTGTGCTCAGGTATTTTTTTTATCGCTTTTTTTATCGCTTCTTTAATTTCAGGTGTGATGACGGGTTTTATGGGAATCCAACTGTTTTGGGCTCCAAGTGCTTGCCCTGTACATGCAACGGCGGTCCCTGCGATATTCTCACGGGGGAATGCATTACATGCGAGTGAGTTGGCGGCGCTGTTGGAGATTTTTTCGCGATTATTTCGACTTTTTCTTTTTGTTATTGCAGAGGCAACACCGAAGGATGGCGGTGCGAGAGGTGCAAGGCCGGTTTCTGGGGGAATCCTTTGCTCGGCTGTGAGCCTTGCGACTGCTACAACGAGGGCTCCACCAGCGAAGTTTGCGACTTGGCCACCGGACAGTGCGAGTGTAAGTCGCGATTTGCAAGCCAAAAATGCGACAAGTGCGACTTTGGCTATGCCGATATCGACCTCGGGTGCCTGCCGTGCGACTGCAACGTTAACGGATCACTGTACTCGGACTGTGACCCCGATAACGGCCAGTGTTCCTGTAAGCTCGGCGTAGAGGGCGCTAAGTGCGATCAATGTCAAGACGAATACTTCGGACTGGCGATTGACGGCTGTGAAGGTAAGTGCAACTTATTTTTCCTGTTTTGAATTTCGTTTCCCATCTGGCGACCGCGGAGTCGTCGACTTAATTCGATCGGTCGCTGCTCACGTCACCACACGGACATCAGACAGACTGTCTTGACAGCGTCAGTTACAGTCGCGATCGTAATTTTGGCATCAGGTTTGCAATTTGTCAGCGAGGAGCAGCAAGCAGCAACAAGTCTAGTCTGGCAAAAAGTGTAGCCAACAAGCTCCAACACCGGGCAGCGGGGCAGTCCACGCCGCTGACAGATCGTAGATCACCAGCGGGGCCAGAAAAGGGCCAACAACCAGATCTGAGACTGATCACTGGAACTTGCACCGCGATCAGACGACGCGACCGGTACTGCTTGCTTATGACTGACAGTGCGAGATAATTTCTAGCATTTGAATGTCGTCCGTCACGGCGAATGGGAAAGAAAGTCTGAGGCCGCGGTCTCAGCCATAATTAATTGCTGGTGCTCCTTGGTTTTATTTGCTGCTAAATGCGGCCGCCACATCTGTCTCCGGGCTGTCTTGTTCGCAGAGCGAAGTGCTCCGCTCCGGTTTGGCCGGTGGTTGCCGGTGCCCACTCGATGGAGGATCTATTGCGAGGCGTTCGCTAGGAAATTGCTCCCCTCGTTAAAGGCGACATTCAAGATCTTATCCCGCGGCTAAATATAATGGGGCCCCGTTCGCGACTAGTGACTAGTGAATGGAAGCGACGTTTCAATGGTGGACATTGGTGAAGGTGGTGGTGGTGGGCTAGCAGCGAATTACTTTGTTGTGCGAGACTTCAACGTTTTTTATTTTGGCAACTAGCCGCTAAAGTTTTCGGAATCAGTTCATCACTTTTTTGCTGGTGGTTTTGAATAGATGAACACGTCGGAGGCAATTAATTTTCGGAGATAATCCCAGAGCGTTACAAAATTTAAACTGGTTAAATGTTTTGGTGTTATTTTCGAAGTTATATTTTTTGTGTGGTTTTTGCTTTAATATCTTTGGGTTATCTTGGGATCATCCACTCATCGAATGCCCCTAGCTAGAATTTTGCGGTCATTGTTTAACTTCTCTTTAATTTCTTGTAGATTTATAGAAAATTGAAGCTGTGTATTTCCAAGGAAGGTTTTATAGCATGATTTATTGGTTGTTTCCAGACAAGATCGGGACAAGATCGACTATAATAGGGTCAGTACCCAAATACATATTAATCAGCGCCAAATATAAAATAATTTTGAATTTGGTTAACTTCAGCTTGTATACGTATTACAGATACTTTCTGTTGTTTAACACAATAGACCCTGCCTAAAGGTGCAAACTATCTCAAATGTTGGAGTTCAATTCCTCCTAATGACATGGTCTTCGTCTTTTCACTTGTCGAACTTGGGCAACCTTAATTTTTTAACTTGGTTTCCTCCTTTACATCATATCCAAACTTCACTGCATGCAAGAATGTGCCAGACTTGAGGTTAAGTTGCTTGACTACCATCCCAGAATTATGATGAATGATGTCCTCTGGGCATCAGGATCAGCGATCTCCTTAGCGACCAATTAAGCTGGAGGGGCAAGGAGGGCCCAGCAGGTCTAAGTCATGACGGTGCTTAAGAACCCTGGAAGCCCCAGTTGACCGGTGTCACCGTGTCAGTGGTACGTTGTTCAACGAGGCCCTACTCGAATAGTCAAGTCAAAGCGACAAGCTATACGCGAGGAAGAAATTGTGGAAGCTGCGAAAAAAATTGCCGTTGGAAAATACCATGTGCTAAATGGTATACAGAACAGAGCGGTGAAGCTGGCAGTCGGTTTGACACCAGGTGGGTTTACCCAAGTAATCACAGTGTGCCTTAGGAAAGGAGAACACCCTGAACAATGGATATGTCAAAAGTTTGTGCTCAACTCGACATCGGGTAAGTCCCAGGGACCCCCATCGGCCTACAGGCCGATATATCTTCTAAACACCATTGGCAAGCTTTTTGGACGAGTGATATATAACAAAATACTTCCCAGCGCAGAGAAGGAAGGTGGCTTGTCCGCTTGGAAAAGCAATTCGGTTTCAGAAAGATCAACTCGACAACAGGAGTTTTCAATATAGTATCAGATGTATCTAACGCGCATTATGATCTTATTCCTTGTGGATTAACGTAGTACAGGACAACTTGCGGGGTCCCTCAAGGCTCCGTCCTAGGCCCTCTCACGTACTGATCCCCATTGATTTACTTGCAATGGAGGGCAAGAGGTTGTACAACCCGCAATATGCAAGAGTGGGATCCAAGGAAGTGCGACGGGGGATGGGACGTATCTACTAAAAGCCGATGAACACATAGACACATATCAAATGTGGAGAAGTGGGCGTGCAGGTTTTGGGACTTATCTTCACCGGTTCAGGTAGAACGATTCACTATTCTGCCCAGAATGTCCAGACGATAAAGAGCTCGCGGAACATGTCGTCTTTAAATGCCCGAAGTTTTCGGAGCCAAATTATAAGGTCAGAGGATATGTCGAGAATTATGGAAGTGGTGCTAGAGATCATCCACCAGAAGCTGAAACAGGTAGAAAGTAGGCAGATAGCTAGATGGCTAGACTGTTTCGATTCTGGTGAGCACCTTTGAGAGATCTATCGTTTAAGGTGATGCTGATGACACCAGATTGAAGTTAAGCCTATACCGGTCTGGACTTGAACGTCACGAAGAAGAAGAAGCGACCAGATTATTATAGACCCGTGAAACCAAACGCAAATCAGCGTTAGATGGATAATTTTAATCGAGTCAGCACAGATTGGGTTCTGGATCATCGTGGCATCGAAATGGGAGGCCCTGAAAACATTGGCACTGTATTCTTCGATTATTTGTGGAAGAAGCTTGGTAAAAAGAAAATGTACTGACCGAGCTCTGATTATATAGACAGAACGTTGGACGTTTACCTCTGGTCTCGTAACATCCTCCAGTGTTGGGCAAAATTTAATCTGATTGATTTACGATTAAAAACAGTAGTTTGCTATAACTATTAGAGATTGATATTATTATTCTGTTTAATGATTAAAAACTGTTGTCTGCTATAATTATTAGAGATTGGTATTATAAAACAGAATAATAATACCAATCTCTAATAGTTATAGCAAACTACTGTTTTTAATCATTAGTCATTAGTCATCAATCAGATTGAATTTTGCCCAACACTGCATCCTACCAGTCCTGCTATCCTAATCTGTCTCACGACAGGGCAGAGAACGCGGAACGGGGTTGGCTTGTTTTACAGATTCTACGGTATAAATTATTACCTGGGTAGAATTGGACGGACAGCAGACGCTACCTGTAGGCATTGCTTAGATCAGGATCAATCTGTCCATCAAACCACCTGCCCCTGTATCGCGAAAGCGAGGATTATGGTCTTCTTCGTTCGCATGACCTTGGTTGGACTCTAAGCAACAAGTCTATAGGAGGAAGACTGATGAACTTGTTTAAGTAGGTAGGCTGGGTTAAAAATCTGAGATGCATGATCTGTTAAGATTAGGTAGATGTAAGTGACGGCGACGGTACTACTTATTAAAAGAAAGAAAGAATATCAGCTCCTTTAAAAATGGATCCATGTTAATTTGTATATTTAAAAGTATGTACTTAAAGTTTTTAAATGAAATGATAAACCTGCACAGAATGTGCTAGAAAGTCTCAAAAACTATTTCCTACATCTAATAACATTTCCAGGTAAGTTTCCTCACACTTACAACTTTTCAAAGTGGTTTAAGACACAAGTAGAATGATAAACCACACTTTTGGCGAACAAGCACTGTACCAAGGAGGACAAAAGTTCACCTGGACAACATCGGCAGAGTGCATGTTAGTGCCATGTTTTACAAATTGTAGAGAGAGCATGGAAGTTACAAATTAATTGTTTTTTCACTATCATCTAATACACAACATTGCTACTTAACAATACTAAACTCACTTCAAGTCACCACCAATCATCCTCTTGCACAGTACTTTAAGGTAGTTTCGTGCACTCACCCAGCTACTAAAGCCCCCACTCAATTATGGTCACACCAAATAAATTTTATTATTAAGATTCTAACATTTCTACAAAACGCACGGCAGGAGTTCGGCTAAAATACTTCATTAAGCAACCGTGATAGAAAACTTGTCCGACACCTAAAACCCAGGAAATGAATCTCTCCCACCGAATGACTGCTCCCCAGCCCCCGGCCCAGGAGGCGCACCGACTGGGCACAGTGTCCACTCCACCAATACCGAGACTGACCTCTAGCTATATAGTCCCGGGCCAAGATATGGATAACATCACGTAAACGATAAACATTAGATTTTAATTAAGTAAACACGAATTGATACAGGTATACAGTTTCACGAACATGAATCAAACTCCTCCTTTCACTTAGCTTCCTGCATCCACGACTAATGGGCTGCTCGCGGGGCCTACCTCGCTGCGCTTTTTGTAATCTCCCCATTTACCTGGTGCGGGTCCGAATTACTTTTATTATTTTTTTTTTCTGTATTATTTTTAGTTGGTCGTAATTAATAGGTGCTATAACTTCATATTTAAAAGGAATCCGATCCGGTTGCTCGCGGGGGATTGCACAATAATTTTAAGAGCGTTTCGAGAGACGCGACTGGAGAAGAAGGATGGGGCACAACCTGACTCCGGGCAACTTGAGGCGAATTGAAATATACAAAATATTTTAGCGAGTGTCACCTTTAATCCATGTTATTGATGGAATACATCTCGCAGGTTGTAGGTGTGGTGCGAGTGCTTAGAGTTTGATGATCTCTATTGCGATTACCTCACAGATGTGGGATTATATTGTACAGGGAGTGATTAAGATCAAGCGAGAATTGTTTATGGGGCAGGAATGATGGGAAATTAATTCTATCAAAAGCTGACGGCAGTGTGACAAGCTATTACACGGATTACTGCTGAAGTAAAATATATACAAGACATGATGGGTGCTTTATATGGCAGGCACAGTATCGTGGCTGAATGGCAGAATAATAGAATTGGCAAAACTTCAATGCAACAATTCCAAATGCAGAGTTCTCAATCATGGAATATCATCCGACAGCAGGAGTACCACAAGGATGCCAACTTTCGCCTCTACTCTTTCTTATAGTAACAAACGACTGCGATCTAGGCAGTAAAACAGCTCATATATAATGGGGATCGTTAGACCGCTTGAAAGAATCTCGATTACCCGCATGCTACCTGCTTGCTGGCTCACAGAGATCAGAACCTCGAAAATATGTTAAGCTAATGAGCAACAGAACTAGCTCGCCAGGCTTAAGGCTAAATCGGTTTCAGAATAAATACAGGATCTCAACTAAAACCAAATGAATGAAGAACGAGTTCATAAACTGAGAAAGGATAGGCGACTCAAGCAGGCGATGGAAATAGAATTGCATTGACCACACCTTGCCACGCAAGAACGACAATCTAGCCCAAAGACCCTTGCCCTTGACTGGAAATCGCAAGGAACCCGTCGAATTGGAAGACCTAAAACAACGCGGAGGAGGACCTTATTATCCGCAACAGCTGGCAGATCTTGAATTGAATCTTTTAGGAAATCCCTGGCCCTACGATGCTCTTTTGCGATTTGGAATGTATGATCTTACCATCGCAGATCCTTAGTTAATACCTCGCTTAGGATGTTAAGTAATGGTCAGCCTTAGTTTTACCTAGTCCATAGATACGGTTGGAAAGGTGTTGGAGATTTTGTTGTACTCTTAGAACTATTTTATTTCAAGAAGAACTGAATTCGACACGATTCTTGCGGCCTCAATTAAGAATGAGTTGAATGCCCCTATTGATTGAGGCTTGTGATTGTCTTGCATTATATGTAAGATTGATGTAAGGCAGCAAAGCTTGGGTGGAGGGAACTAAGAAGAGGTAATTTGTAAAAACTAGAAATAGAAAAGGTAACAGAATTGACCTCTGTAGAACACCGGTATAGATGGGGTGAGGTACAGATATGACGCCATCCAGTATTACAATGATTGAACGGCTGGGAAGGAGCGGAGAACGATTTCACGGACTGGTAGTACAAACAATTATACCTGATTTTGGAACTGCCATATAAAATCAAGTTTTGTAGAACTGAGTCTACACTTACGACAAATCTGAGCCAATCGGAAGCAACTAATAACTAGTGGTGAAGAATGGATTGTGGTTTCCAATATGATCAATGTAGTTTGGCGGTTTGATCAGTCTTGTGATATGGCTCGTCTCGAAATACATCGAACTTCATATGAGCAAGGTTTTAGGTTCTCACTGTGGTAGGATTGTAAAGGTGTCGTGTTTTTTCCATCTCCTACTAAGAACTATACACAGTATTCGGATATTTCCTGCCGATAATTGGACAGTTAGGATCACACACAAACTTTCAGATCATGTTAATCGTAAAGGAGTTGTGTGTCATCCAAGCAATACGAGACTGGAGACAAATTTAATCGACTATTAAAAATTGTTTCGAGCTAGAAAGCGATGAGGTGCCACCAGGGCCAGCGCTTGGTTCTTTTGCGCCCGGTGCAGTATGCCATATTACGCCCCCATCAGCTATTCATTTTTTTACGGCAGTGAAGGCCAATGGAAAACGGTACAAACACTATGTGAAGTTCTTTTAATATATGAAAATGAAGGCCTTTTCAATTTTTTTTGAAGTTTTAAACTTTTTTTTATTATCAATTTTTGAAATTGAGCCCGGTGCAAGTGCTCCATTTGCACCTACGAAGCCGGTGTCCAATCAGGATTTGCTTCGTAATCTTGCTTTTATGCTGGGTGTTTTTGCGCTTTAACTTCACAAAATTCTCCCGCTAATGATGTTTCTTTAAGCTTCGTACTACTTAAGCTTCTGGTAGATGGCCTTCGGCGCCACTGTCACCATTCTTTACACTCCTGGTGTCTCTTGCCGAATTATTCATCTATAATGCACAGAAGACTAGTACTAACTGCAAATCATGAACTATGAAGGAACACTTTTTCAATTTTGTTTTCGAAGTGCCCGGTCCAATTGCACCCGGTGTTAGTGCACCATTTGCAGCTATGAAAGCGCCGCTTCTGGGTGCTACACTTCATATTCGCATGATCTAGCGCTGTTGGACTCTGACTTATTTCGCGATCTTCAAATCTCCGTTCAATTCCGATGATGCCAAAAATTTGTACATTATTTAGAAAAATTTAGCTATGAAAAGTACTCAGTTACATATAAGATAGCACTTTGTAGAAGGAAAGTCCGTTGATACTGAATGACTGATCGTGATCGAGCTACTGATCGAGAGATCGTCTTTAACTCATCAAGATCATTCTACTCAATTCTCAATCTGTCCTCAATTGCAGTGGTTATATCAGTAAATTTTTATCGATAATGAGATCGCATTATTTTTGTACCCATTAGAGCAGGGTCTTAACCTCATTATGGTGCAGGGCGTAAGTACGTAGCTTATAGCTTTGTTTCAAACTTGTTCTTGCATAACGTACTCATGTGAAGCCATGCAGAATATTCTCTTCGAAAGTCCGCTGCTGTGTTTTTGTTTCTGCCGCACAACTTTGCTCCACACTAATCTCTATTTCATTCCAGAACGCCCAGCCCTGAATGTTATCTCTCTATTCCCTAGTAGTTAGCCAGCTAATTTGTAACAAAACTGTTTCGTCATCTAAAGTAAAAAAAAAAAAAAAATATTATGAAAGAAAAACTGCTATGGTGTAGCAAACAATTAAAAATTGCATTGAACCCAACGCCTACAACAAAAGGAGTAGAAAACCTTATTTTTTTTTTGTTGTAACTCTAAGAAAGCAAACACAACTTTGCTGTTAAGAATTTTTAACATGACTACGTAGCGGTAGAATGGAATGTGATACCTGGCTTAGGCAATCACTCAATCGTTTTAATGCGTGCCATAAGTCAACTAGCCAGCGCCACAGCTAACATGGCGCGTTTAGCGCGCAACAATTCTGGTATATCTATTCCCATAGTACGAGGCTAAAAGATGTATCAAATATGAAAATTCGCTTACTCTATTGTTAAGGAACGTGAATACTACTGTCTTGTTACTGCCGAGAACTGCCAGAGACCTTCTGCAGATAGATATAGGATAGAAGGTACCTTTTTTTCTACTTTATATACATCAAAACAGACTTGCCCCCATTTTATGGTCCGTTCCCATCTAGAGCTGGACACAATAATGCACTTGGCCGGAGGGATTATGTTACCCGAGTCTAGTACCCTTCTAGGTTTGCTTAATTCTCCTTTACAATTCTTGTACTTAAACGTTGGCCAATATTTCTTTATTTTTTAAAACTTCATGTTTTTATACTAATAGCCCCCTCAAAAATTTTATGTACGAGAATTCAATAAAAATTTATTGATTAAACATTCTTCTCTGTTCTGGTTAGTGCAACCGTATAAAAATTTCAAGCTCGTAACGTGAGATTCGGTAAAAGTGATGCGCGCGCAGCTTTGAGTCGTTGACGATCAATCACCTGGGAAAAAACCACTTTGGAGTTTTAGTATAGTTGATGCTGGCTGGTTCCCACAGGATTTTTGAAATTGTTCGCTTTGTTCAGAAGATTTTTGGTAGTTTGAAGATGCATTCCTAATGGTCGCCTAATTTGTCCCGAGAGTTTTTCAACTGAAGAGGAGTAAATATTTTTTGGTGGTGCAGGCCAAAAGAACAAGAGTTTTAGTTAATAAAATTTAAAAACCTTTTCCTTGGGAAAATTAATCATGGAATCCGTTTCTCGAATAGTAGTGGGTAAAAATATTTGTGGTGTATGTTTTGGAAGACTTAAAAGAGATCTCCAGACTGGAGAATAGATCACTGTTGATCAGTTTCCTAAATTCCCCAGGATGGCTTTAGGTATCCATCACACCCGACCAAGCGACCACTCCACAACCAAGGTACACAAGGAGTTCTGGCAACAAAAAGGTGCGCCAAATGCTAATTGGTCCTCCGGTCGCACTTCACCTTCCTACCTAATTCACGATCAGAGCAAATTTTTAAGTTAAACCCAATATTTTTTAGGCTGGGAACCAAAAGGTGTTCATTTAATGATAAATGGCAACAGAGACGCGGAAGTCGCTGAAAGCCGATGACGAATGAATGTTGTAAGTTTAAAATTACTACGAATGTTAATCTTAAGGTTAACCCACGCACCGGGACAATAATAAGTGGCAAAGACTAAAATTTAATAATGTAGAAAGAATGTCAGATCCTAAAATATATGGGTTACTTTCAAAAAGCATACTACAGCCCAAGATTGGAGAATTCAGCAGTGCTGAATAGCAACCCTAACGAGCTAAGAAGCGTTTTGAGGCAATTGACAATCTGGGTGTGGTAAATAACGTCTATCGTCATAGGTAATAGTAATTCAGCAGCGCTGAATAGAAATGTAATGTAACTTCGGGATTGACAGGTCAGCTTTTAGATGAGAATAATTGATTGAATACCTACTGAAAAACCAAAGGAAATATAACACCCGAGTATAATATCGAGTGGAGGGAAAGGAGAGGGAATCAGGTTGGGTTAAAACTCAGTGGTAATCAGCTCGGTTAACGGAAGTCTAATCTAAAATTGGCGCTTTGTCGCTTTAGCACCGGATTAAATCTCCTCTAGTTTGTTGGTTTTATCGGTGTACCATTGAAACAACTCGAAAAACAATGAAACACTTTGACAGGTTTTTGGAAGAAACCTCTATGCCCCAAGAATGGAATAACGAGATTGATTGCGGTTATTCAGCTACGTCCTACGAATTGCTGAATTCTGCAGAATGGCCGCAGTTTTGCGTTCAAGGGCGGCGCTTTCATAGTTGCTAATGGTGCACTTGCACTGGGCGCAAGAGACATAGAGACCTCTATTATGAAGATATCAGTGCATATAGGTCCTCTTCTTCTTTGATACGTTAGCTGGCGGTCCAAGCGGGACATCCGGGCAACGGATACTCTCCTGTCGGTGCGGCTGTTTTTTTTCATGCGGTTTCTTGCCTAGTTTCTTTCCCGATTCTGGTCAATTCGGCAATTAACCTTAATTATTGTTGGACAACTGTTTGAATCAGACAAAAAATGATGGAATATGGGGGCATGTGTGATGTTGACAAGATGTTCAATGATTGCAATAAATGATGGAACTTGAAATACACCCGTTGGTAGTTGTGTGAAGAATGTTGGCAGTGCGCTGAAGGCCACCTACCAGAAGCTTAAGCAGTGCGAAGATTAAAGAAGCAGCATTAGCGGGAGAGTGAGAGTGGCTAAAGTGCAAGCAAACCCGGCGCAAAAGTAAGATCGCGAAGTAAATCCTGATTGAAGACAAGCAGGAACAGTGCTTTCATGGGTGGAAATGGTTTACTTGCACCGGGCGCAATTGGACAGGGCGAAATTTCAGAAATTAATACTTAAAAAATAAATGTAAACTTCAACAGCTGATGCGGGCGCAATATGGTATACTGCACCGAGTGCAAAAACCCAAGTGCCGACCCTGTCTGCGTATATGAAAATGCCCATAGTATAGATGCCAACAAACTGGAGGGAAGTAGGGTGAAATCTCCATTTGGGCCGAACTCTAATATTGGTTGAATTTAGACCAACAGTACTTGAGGACGGGTTGAAGTCTTATGAAGAGCTCAGCATTGTTGTTCTCTTCGCTAAGCTGACTTTTCCACTGAAGAGGCAGTTGAGTCGATCAGCCTTTTGTATAATCTTGTCCTAGACAAAATGGAGAAGAAAGTTAACACGGAGTAGTTGAGGAGTTCGAGAATGATGAAGAATTCTGCTGACACTTCAAACCCGAGTCAGGTATTGTGCTTACCTTGGGACATGATCAGGAGTCAAGCTCATCACCAAGTACTTTAGCACCGTTTTAACAAATAAAATGTTGTGTAAATCATAAATCCACTAAGTAAGCGTTAAACTCGCCTTCTAATATAGTCATCAATTCTTCTGAAACACACTAAAAACCCACTTCCATATACTTTAACAGCAAATCCCCTACAAAAACCGCACATTTTTTGTGCATACATATCCAGTAAAAGATTAGCCCATAATTTCTCAATGAATTTCAACAAATCTCCTCAGTTTCAGGTAAAGCCATTAAGACCGATACCTGCGGTCGAACTACCTTCATACATCCGAACATACATCTGAGAGCGCGAAAGAACCTAATGAAGAAATTTCACAAAAGTCGTATTTTCCGTATGTGTGATTCTCTTCCATTAACCATGAATAATTGGCAGCGTTACGCTTGATCGTGTATCGCCATTTAAATCCTGAAGGCTGCGCTCGCGGAGCGGCTGGAATTATGATTTTATTATGTAATATTGGCGGCAACAAGACCTTAACCACTCTGCTGCCTCCGGCGGATCATAGCTTAGGTAAAATGCGTAAGACGTTAACAGCATGCGGAAGTTTCTTGTTTGATAGTTTTAAAGCCCTCTCAACAGTGTCCACCGTTAATGGAGTAAAATTGAAAATCTTTTAGAGAGCATCGCGCGCCACTTTTGTGCCTCGAGAGAATATTGCGAAAAGGTAAAATGCGATTAAAAAAGGTGAAGTTTGAGGTTTATGTGTGGAGTTAGAGCTGAGGTGATGAGGAGGAGAATGAGTTTGTGGAATTTTTTATTGGTATTTTGAATAGTTTAATTATTTTGAGTAAAACTTTGAGCGATTTTGAAATAAGTTGAAAATCCAACACATTTGGGGTCCCCTGTAGTCCTTTCAATACACAGCTGAAAGTCTCGGGTGACATTGTACCTCTAACCTTGCTAACTAAATTCGAACTCTGGATCTCCTCAGAATATCCGCGGCTATGGCTCCTTCCCATAAGTTACTGATCTTAACGATGCATTCAACTAGGAAGTCCTTTGAGGCCTGGATTTCGCATATGATCACTACCTCCGAGGACTCCTAGCAAGGCGCTGAACCTCTCTTGCCTTAGAGGATGTGGTTCAAAACTGTATCTGATAGTTTGGGTTCTACCTCAATCCAGGTTTCGGAGCTAATGCGTCCCCCAAAGCCTTCTGCAAGTGCCACTTGCAAGTGATCCTGAGCACTTTTCTTGGCCTGGCTGGGATCCGCCTGATGTTCCGACTCCGGGAGGCTTTTTCTTTGCGCACTGAGATATTTTGGGCTCTCGCTCGATCTTCTCTTCAGGAGAGGAGCAAGGTCTTGTCTGTCCTCCTGAGACTCAGAAGGGTTGGCTTGATTTTGATTTTGCGATTTTTGTTTTGTGTACGATCATCTGGTACTGTTTATCCGACTGGTCCCACTTACATACTTCGCTTCTTCATTCATGGCGATCTCGCTAGGCATGAATACAGCTTCTATAATCTTCATGAGTGCACCAACCGACTCCCGCCTTGTTGGATTCGGTTTGCTTGGATTCGGTTTGACTTGTCGAATTGGTGATCGTCTAATTTCCTTCTGACTGGAATCGAGTAGTTCTTCCTCTGACGAGGTTGAAGATTGTTGTCGGACCAAATTGGTTCAAATGGTTCGAATAAAACACAGCTTCTACAATTAAGCGCTTCGATGGAACGTAGATGTCTTACTGGAATTCCTAGAGTATCAATTGGCATACTGAATAGCCTGGTTCTATTTCAATCCCTAAACTCATGCAGCATTCTGTGCGCTTAGTAGCAGTAGTTCAAGTTAAAGAAAGTGACGTTTCAGTCGAATTACGACTTTCAGCAGAGAGGCCTAGAGTGGGCACGGTAAGTTGAGTTTAGGCCCTGTACTCAAAGACGCGATTTGACAGAAAAATCACTTTCGTCAATTTAAACGACTTGTCGTGTCGTGACGACTTGACTTTCAGCACTGGTGTCAGAAGCTAGATGACTTCGGAAAACCGTGTATTCTGCGCCGCTGTTCGACCTATAAAAATGGTGAAGCTTAAGAGCCTTTATTTAACTACGCTAAGGTGGGTTCCCAAGATTCGTCCCAAATACGAGAGTTATTTTCGAGATTCGGCCCGTTCTAGATTGCAGCTTTCGTATTTTGGGCAAGGCTTGGAAAACCAGAATTTGTATATTATCTACACTACGGGCTGGTGGATGGAGGTAGAACTGATTTAAAATGATGTTGCCAACTGTAGTTGTCAACGTCCCTACAGACGCCCAAACTGGTTGCCAACCTGGAAGCTCCGCCTGCCAAAAATCTAAAAATTTTGATCTTGCTTCAACCTTTA
This sequence comes from Thereva unica, assembly GCA_949987705.1. Taxonomy (NCBI): domain Eukaryota; kingdom Metazoa; phylum Arthropoda; class Insecta; order Diptera; family Therevidae; genus Thereva; species Thereva unica. The sequence continues at coordinate 4,908,670 of OX465285.1, forward strand.
ATCAACAGTTATTTTCCACCATAAACACGACTACAGACGGGCAACTTTTTGACAACCAGGCCTAGTTGACAACCGGTTGAAAACCCAAGTTCATCGTCTGTAAATCGACAGATTCTGGCAAGTGAAAAGAGAAAGAGTTAGTGATAAAACTGACCCTTGGGGAACACCGGCAGAGATCATGTGGACAGATACTCAACTTGGTCAGAAAGAAAACTCTCAATCCAGTTCCCAAAAATCAGGGTAAACTCTAGCAGAAGTATATTAGGGCAAATAGTTTGCGTATAGGTTTAGCTACAGGTGAGGCGCATGTCTTTAGTACGACTAGGGATGCATCGTCCAATGAGTCAGAGGAAAACTTGGGCATGTGGGTTGTCAAAGCAGTGTTGTTTGGGCAGAGAAGAATTCAAAGCGAACAGAAATGCTAATGAGTCCACCTTGAATTTACGGTATGTTATCCCCATTGTAGATAAAGGAAGGATTCATGAACGTCATAAGCGTCGGCGTGGCTCTTCGTGGTGAGCATCACAAAGCACCAGAAGTTTTTGCTGCACCGGTTGCATTAAGAGGAGTTGAAGTGGCATCTAATAGGCGTTAGAATATTGAAATATAACGATTAGTAGAGTAAAGCCAAACTTTGAGGCTGCCGTTTGCTGTTGCCACTTTGGCGAAACAGAGATAGAACCAAACTATCTTCTGTGCGGTAAAGGAACTCAGGTTTGACAAATCCACTCGATGCTACCTACTATGACACGCTGGCGCTCTGGTTCCAAAAAATGAAAAACACGCCTGCCACATAGCCATGCACGCCATCGTTATAGGCATACAAATCTAAAATTACTTCCGCTATAAGCTTTGCACGACTTTGCTACAGATATGAAAGTATTCGTAATCGATCATTCCAAACACGATTGTATCGTTTTACCAAGCGGTCCCCCAACTAAGTACTATCAAGGTCCAATGCTGCTTGACCTACGCGATCGAAAGAGAACTGGTTTATTGAGTATCCTGAGTTTCCTTCGTTCTATACAATTTGTTAAAAGCTCCAATTGTGCGCCCTTTAGTGTAGAGATATATGAACATACCGTGCTTCGTTTGAAGAGTGTGAAAAATACCGACGTTCCAATTCCCAGTTTCAATCACTTTAGCCATACCTTCCACAGTCTGTTTAGGTTCTTATCTATATCTGCAATAACGAAATCTTCAACTCCGAGCAGATTAGCAAGAAACTAAAAGTCTCTCTATATAGTATCAAGCTGGAACCTGCTTCGTTAGTACATTGGACGTTGCAGATGCCCAATCAAGCCGTGACTATTTAAAAATTGTGTCATTTTTAAAAAGAGAAGACGCTAGATTTAGGGGCGATGGAAGCACTGATTAATGGGTAATGAAAATCCTGGCCGGGTGTTTCGGATGAATCACATCAAGGCCAAGTATATTATATAGCAGAGTCTGAAACGCTTTCATCAGGAGATAGTTACAAATATTTTGGCAGCTCTGTTGATTAATTAAAAATATAATAAAAATTCCATCTTAATCGTGTTTTTTTTATTACTTATCAAAATTCCTTTAGAATAAAAATATTTTTACTACACCAAAAGAAACGATCAACAAAAGCGCGTAAAATTCCATCTTACCTTTACCCCAAGGCAATTACCTGTTAACAGTTCGAGTATTTGCAATTAATCATTCCTTAATTAGCGTCATTTTCATTGGCTGCAGGTACTTTAAAATCAAGCCATTAAAACTTTATCGTCTTCTGCATAGTCATATCCCCAGAGTCAGGCGGTGTTCAAATGCAAACTGATAAACAAACAAACAAAAAAAAAACATTTTCGACTATCATGAATGAATCTCCCCGTGTGTAGTAAGTACCAAACAGGTGCAGCAGGACGGAATATAATTGTTCAGGCGCAACAAGGTAAACAGTGTTGTGTGTGAAGGAATGAAGATTCTTCAATGTCAATGTGCTCTGCTAAAGTCGTCGTCTGTGCTGCTGCTGGATTCAGCGCTTAAGTTTGTGACAAATTCCTAAGATGATGATGACAGAGACTGGCTTCCAGATAAGGGCTTGTTCGTTCGGTTAGACCTTTCTTTCGTCAATGCTGCTGTAATATTTGCATGAGAGACTTCCGTTTTTACTGGATGTCTTAACTTCGAGAACAATGGACGTCTTGTTACCATCGGCCTTGTTATCATCAACTGGCCGGTTGCTTTGTTGCTTATATACATATCTACATACATAGGTACTATATACAGGAAGAATTTCCATTCCCGGGGAACTATTGGTCGAGCATATATGCAGCAAGAGAGATGATCTTATATGGCGTATAGACCTTAGGCAGGTTAACCTCCACTTCATTACAAATAGGTTCGAAATCAGGTACTATATATCGTGAAAAGAAATTTCTTCTTCTTTTTTAAAATGTATGCGTGCGTGTTTTTGTATATGTTGCATAGTATCTAGAGAGGAAGAAATTGCGCTTTTAGTATAAAGGTTTTATTACCGAAAGATTTACATTTGATAGGGCCAAACTCGGACGTTACGAAGGCGCCTTAAGGAAGAGAACGATATCTGGCGATGACCTATTGAACTATGCACGTACGTATTGAAACAGGTCTGTCTCTCTTTCTCTATATATATGCACTCTTTAAGGCCGCCTTTCAGAAAGTACACGTTGTTGATCTGTTGTCATGATATCGTGATCGGCTGTTGAAAGAATTCATTTAAATGAAATATGACTTTGATGTTGTGTTGCTTGAAAAAGTTGAGTATAACATGGAAGGGTTACGATCATGATGAACTCTCACATGGCCTAGGAGTTTGGCTGTATTTTTTTTATATGGCTTATATATATCTAAAATCTATTCAAATTTATAACTTTGGACAGATATAATAAATTTAATTTAATTTTTGTTCGTTTTAAATATTTTTATGACTTTCTCTTGTAAATGAAAACTTAACACGATATTTTTTCACCTTTCTTGAATAAATAATGTCCATGATAATAAATAAAAACAGAAAAAATAAAAAAACACTAATTTTCAAAAAAAAAAATTAATTTATTTATTTTTTACTAGCAAAAACCCGGGTGTGTTGCAACCGAAGCCCACTTACTCTTTACCTATCCAATTTTATTAATATTGGAACTTTTCGTTAGAGCTCCACGCTTTCTTACATTTCGAAAGGCAGTTTGTTCCTATATTCTGCCTGGAGCAATGAAAACTTTAACTTCAAAATTATTTTTTTACTTTTTAGTTTATTTTAAAATAAAATCGTTTTTTTTTGTTTTTTTTTAAAACCATATATTTATTTTGTATTTTTAGTCTATTATATGTCTTCCGCCATTTTGTGATGGCCGCCATATTTGATTTTAAATGACGTCATACAGCTTACTTTCTTACTTGCTGTCGCACAATTTTATTTGATAACCACACCGAGAGAGAAGTAAAGGAGAAGGTAAATTGCCATTTTGTGTTGGCTGCCATTTTGAATTTGGAATCAGAGCCGGCGTTTGGCTTTTTTGCGCCCGGTGCAGTATGTCATATTAAGCTTCCATCAGCTGTTCATTTTTTGATCGCAATGGAAAAACACACAAACACTCGGTGGAGTTCCTTTATTATATGAAAATTAAGGCACGGAAAACTTTTTCACTTTTTTCTGAAATTGCGCCCGGTGCAAATGCTCCAATTGCACCTATAAAAGCGCCATTTTGCCTTTATCCGATATCTTGCGCTTTAACTTCATAATACTCTCTCGCTAATGATGTTCAAAGCTCTAGGATTTTTTTCGGTGTTAGCTACACTTCCCTTACTATTTCCAGTACAATCCTGGGCTTCGAAAATACTTGCCGAAAATCTTAATTTCTGAAATTGCACCCGGTGCAAGTGCACCATTTGCACCTATAAAAGCGCCGCCCCTGTTTGGAATGGTGTGACACAGAAAATAGTATTCTATTTGTCACACCGTTTCATTTGATACCCATACCGAGCGTGCGCTGGACAGAAAAAGGTAAGGTAAGGTAAGGCTTTGTGTTGGCCGCTATTTTGTGCTCGCTGCCATTTTGAATTTGGAATGACGCCACACAGCTAATAACAATCGAGTGGCCTGTAAAGAAAAATATAATCGGTCATTTTTAATTTGGAGCAGCTAGTAGTATTCTACTTGTTATACCCTTTCATTTGATACCCATACCGAGTGGCTTGAAAAGAAAATATGTAGTTATCCCCCGTTTTGCCTTGGCCACCATTTTGTATTTGCCGCCATTTAGAATTTGGAATGACGCCACACAGCTAATAGTATTCTACTTGTCATACCCTTTTTTTATACTCATGACGAGTGGCTTCTAAAGAAAAAAGGTAATCCGCCATTTAGTGTTAGCCGCCATTTTGAATATGGAAGGACCCCACACAGCTAATGGTATCCTATTTATCATACCCTTTTATTTGATACCAATGGCGGGGATAGCAAAACACAATTGCGAAATTCGGCCGCCATCTTGGAGCCGCCATCTTTTTTTACCAAAATGTCATATTATATTGTCACGTGAACTATACATATGGGCCAAATTTGAGGTTGATTGGTTACATGAAAGTCCACGTTTCGCTTCTTTTTTCCTTTTGTGTCAAATATTTCCTCTACAATGCCCTTTTTTCTATTCTTGGGCGCCATCTACCCGATCGCATTCGTACCATGCGGTTTACCCAGAGTTAGTCAAACTACACATTCTGTGAAAGTTTCAGCTCAATCTGCTGTCTAGTTTTTTAGTTTTAGTGTCATTACAAATGGAGTGTCTTATCGGACGCACAGTCGACGAGAGTCGACGACAGAGTTGACGAGAGTCGACGACAGAGTTGACGAGAGTCGGAGACAGAGTTGACGAGAGTCGACCGAGTTGAAGAAAGACTCAGCCAACTCTCTCTATGACTCTTTCGTCAACTCGGTCGACTCTCGTCAACTCTGTCGTCGACTCTGCATCCGATAAGACAGTTCTATCACTAAAACTAAAATACTTATAAATTTCCGCGTTACCAGTGAACATTACTTTCTTACCTGGACACGGTGACTATCTTTTAGTTATTTTACCTGCTATGTACCCCCATTTTGCACTTGCATTTTGTATGATTGTGAAGTCTCACCATCACCACCAAAAAAAAACCAACAAAAATTCCTCTCTTTCGTTTCATTCTGAAAAATACCTCAGCGGAAAAACTTGTCTTGATTCACAAGATTTCTTAAGCTTATATATACCCAGCAAGCACACCGGAGCACCTTCCTTCACCGGTTAAGTGGCTGCAGCACAGGTAATAAGTTTGCTGCAACGATGACGAATAAAAAAACAAAAAAATTAAGAGTGTAACGTCGATACGCAATTTCACTGTGCACTTTAATCGCGGCATATCAGACACATCGGAACCAAAACATCGCATTCGACTGGATGCTAAAATTGTACGATCGTAGTAGGTTTATCGGATTAAAATCGAGTTGTTGGTGTTTTTTTTGGTTGGTTTGTTGTTGATTATGTGGAGATAATGCATAATTGGGAGAGATTAATAAAAATAAATGAAGTTAATTTCATTTTGATGAGGCTTTATGAGGTTTAAGTGTAAATGAATTTTGTTTGATTAAATAAAAAAGTGGTTTAGTTCAATTTGAGCACTTGTAACTGAAATTGTATTTAATGGTAATGAGTTTAAATAAAACTTGTGCCTTATATTCGAACTACATGAGCAACATGCTCAGAAAATCTGTAATATGTTTGCTGATAGGTTCAGGGTAATATTTTGCCTAAAGTCAACACTCATAGCCAAGTTCACTTTGTCGACCCACGACATAATGATCGGCTTCAACAATCATATGGCACTAATAAAGGGCACGGTCTTAACAATCTTCTTCCTAATAAATCATACTTACTTACATATCATAACACCTTTTAACGTCTGATCTAGTGATGAGCAGTAAACCAAAGAAAAAGGCAAGATTGATATAGCCTTGGTGTCGATCTTGTGAACATAGCTAAGTCTTGCTAAATGTGCAAGACCAAGACCATTTTTGCTCATCACTAGTCTGATTTAGGTTTACCTGGTCTGTCTGGTCTGCCTGATCTGTCTGACCTATCTTCTTCTTCTTACTCCATTTTAATTCGTGAACAGAGCGAAAACAGTTGCCCTCCAGCGGACTCCGCTTTGTGCGTCAGCTCTTAGTCATGGTCCAATAATTACAAGGGAAGCTCATAAAGGTCCCGTGACGTCACTCAGATCTTAACTAACACCGGAAAAAAGCTTTCTCGTGACGTCGCTCAGGTCTTTTCTAATATTAAAATGGTAAAAGCCTTTCAAGATGGAAACAGATATTTTCTTTACGAGCCTAACTTGTATTATTGTACCATACTTTTATAGTTTACCAGCTACTTGTAGCAATGATAGCGCACCCAACACAAAATTGAAGATGCAACGAAGTTAAGTCAAATTCCCCAAGTTCAGCCAAGGTACAGCAAAATTCAAAAACTCATCTAGGGTGAAAAGTCATCCGAGGCACATATAAGTTCAATTAATCTCTCACCGGCGGCGCTTAATAACACCCCAGACAACATCCACACTCAAGTCAATAACCGATGACGTCATTGTGCCAGAAACCGTATAGCCCTACTACTTACGAAATGTAAAGGCCAATTAGGCCAATTACAATGAGAGCAAGAAACTATCTAAAGCAAGGAACTTTCTGCTGGGCTGGGCGAAGTAGAGCCACCTGAGGAAGGACGATTTCGGAGACTCTACAATGACGAGATCTACGAGCGCTATCGCGCCGCAGATGTTGTGAAGCAAATAAAGCTCGGTAGACTCCGGTGGGCAGGGCATCTAGCTCGTTTGTGAAGTGAAATGAGTGAAGATGAGTATGCTGGTAAAGTTAAAGGTAGGACTTATGGGGTACGACAGCGAAGGAGACCCAAACATCGCTGGAAGGATGCTTAGACCAGGACGCTCAAGGATACCAAACTGGATGATATCGGCTCAGACTCGGGACCGCTGAAGAGAACAGTTGCGAAAGGCCAGGACCAGATCCCGGTTGTTGAGCCGTCAAAGAAGAAGAAGAGCCACCTGAGAGCACAATCATGGTCAACAAGAGCAAGGATAGAAGTCTTCAAACGTAAAAGGAGAACTGCAGACAAGCTGTAGAGAGAGAGAAGAAAGAATATCTAAACAGCAGGATCCTACAGGTACAGGAAGATTTCGATGATGGCAGAGTTAGAGAAAGGAATAGGCCAGATCAGCAATAAGTTTCATCCAAAAACGGACATCTACAAAGGCATAGATAGGAACTTAATCTAGTCTGCATTGTAAACGAGGATCCACTGACGGAGGCATTTGTAATTCTTCGAGATAAAGTTTCAATACAACCCCACCAACTCTGGATGAAACACGTGAATCTGAAAAAAGGCAAAAAAGCAACAAATCACCAGTTCCGGATAATCGCAGTAGAGCTGCTGAAGGAAGGAGGACAGGAACTCTTAAGAGCCTTACACTTACACGAACTCGTTTCCAAAATATGGGAGATAAGAATGTATCCGTAATCGAAAACTACAAACACTAGTGTGATTTTATCAAGCGGTCCCCCAACTAAGTACTAACCACGCGCAATGCTGCTTGATCTACGCAATCGAACGAGAACCAGTCTACTGAAAATTCACACCGTTTGCATGCACAATTAAAACAAAAACTGACTAACTATTAACAACGGGTTAGACTCGTTATTCGCATGTTTGGCTCTTAAAGTTTGTCAAGTCATATTTAGCCAGTAAAGTGTATCACATTGTTATAGTGAAAGATATTATTTTATTTCATTACTGCGCTAGTAAACTCAGTTTTTAAATGAATACATCGATCGTGATATTTTGGTGATAGATAATGACGCTTGTAAAAAAATTTTTTTGGTGGTAAGTTCGAATTTTGTTATAGCAGCTACAGGGTGCAGATTTTCGTACATAAAACTTCGTGGTTAAGTGATAAAAAACTCATAAATTTCTAGCACCATTTATCGCGTGTACAAATTATCAACATCATGTCGTTCGTCATGATCTATTTGGAACAGTAAAAATATGTGCTAGAAGTCAACAACTATCAACATTTTCGAAGATTAATATTAATTACAAGCGATAATGGAAATTTATGCTCTCCACAGTCACCATAGAATTGTTCATCTACTACTGCCCTCTGCCAGTCATTCTCATAGGTTTATTTCCTGCTATTCTTTACAGGAAAATGCAAATAATATTTATGCATATATATCTAAGAAAATCGCAAAATTATTGCATTAGTGTAAAATAAGCGAAAATTCGTGGAACGATACAAAGTTAATTGACGACAGACGCAGACGGTTTAAATCTCCTCCATTCATACTCGCGGAATACGCGTAATGAATAAAATCGAATATAGCAATGGCGATGCAACAGTCGTTCCACCGCAGCCCACACGGTCTATTTCCACGCCAGGCACGTAAGGAATAATAATAATAAAATAACAACAACAAAACAACAACAACAGTGCACAGCGATCCGTTCTGTCCGCTTATCCGCTTCAGATTGTGGCCTTATATCTATGTTTAGGAGGAATGAATGAACCAAAGTGCTTCTACAATTTATCGGAAACACTGAACATTCCTGACCCCAGCGCTTGTGTAATTGAATGCGATTGAACTATTCTTGTTGCAATACTTACAACTCGCGGATGGCAGTCAAGTCGTCGGCTGGAGCTCGTAGGTCTACCTTTGGGGGCCTTTCGTCATTTATCTCCAGTCTCACGTTCAACACAAAAAAAAAACATTATTTTCCCTATGGAAAAAGGCCCTAAGACTGTTTTGAATTTTACGTGGGATGACGCGGATAATGACGTGATTTTCAATCGGCTTTAGTTTTGTGCGAAAGGTTCTACTTTTGAAATAGATTTTTTTGGTATAAGGGCCTTTCTCTACTAACTGGAAACTTGTCTATTGACAGTTGTCCCAACCCTATTTTTCTAGAAAATTAAAAATGTAGTATGTTAAGTCGATAGATAGTTATAATATAAATATATATAAACAAGAAACCATTGTAATTTTCCCTTATTTTTCGAATTATAGGCAATTTTGTCCTCTGTATTATAAATTTCAGTCCTCTGTGTTATAAATTTCCAGAGGACTGTTGCACAGAGGACTGTTATTTTTACGTAAAAAATGTCATACCACGTATCAGTTTAAATATTACTTCATAAAACAGAAACAACTTTAAATTATCACACTGAGCAATTTTTTTGTTAAATAAATATAATTATAACACATAAAACACCGTAAAATAGACTTACCAGAGGACTGTTCACTTAACACTACAGAGACGTGGCTACCACACAGACGCGGAGTTGTCACTGCGCAAAATGGCGGCGACTTGTTTAGCATGGCGACCGAACAAACTTCACACTGTTAACGTTCAGTTTCAAGGGAAATGTAAGCACAATAGTGTCTAATATTTTTGTGGCGCGATATTCAAATTGTGACAGAGGACTGTTCAAAAATGTAATGGACAAAATTCAAACACTAGTTTTTAGTACTAAAAAATTCTCTAAAATTATAATTGTTTTTTGTTCACATGCATTCAATATTCTTTATGTTTATAGAGTTATAAGATTTTACATTTTTAAATAGAACTAATAAAAACCGAACCGAATCATACTCGATCCTGAATTAGGACATAACAGAGGACTGTTTTTAGTGGCTTTTAAACCGAATTTATGAAATGATTCTGATTCTAAATATTGATTAAGCTTGTCTCCTTAAATAACAGGTTATATATTATGCGTTTTAATGAATAAAACTATTCATTTATATAGTCAAAGTAAAAAAAAATGCTTGGACCATGATTTTCCTGTTAGTAGATAAAGGCCCATAAAAATATCAAAGATTAAATTCGGTAAAAAAATCATTCTTAATATTCTAACAATGTTCCCCATTTGAAATTCTCACAGTGTTTGGGACAAATGGGACAGTTCATTTGGGACGTTTGGGACATTTGGGACATCATTATTCCGCCACCAAATGACATCAGTAATAATTTCTAAATTTAATTTTTCCTCCCTGATTTTTATCATATAATAAATGATTGTAACAATGCCACACACACACAGAACTGACATACAAATGACCCCAAAATATAATCGAGACTCACATCATAATTTGCCGCTAAATATCCGCTAATTCGATGTGGCGGCCCCGATTTGTTTTGGGTCTTTACGCCTCTATAGAAATATAAATTGGAAGTGCTAACACGATTCTTAGTTAAGTTAACACGGCCGCAGGCTGAGCATTTGTAAGACTTTGGGTCAAATTTATTTTATAGTTCAGAATCATCGATTTTTATCCGCTTTGGAACCGATTGAGCACTCCCATACCTGCCTGCCGGCAATTTTTTTGTTAAAGGTGCGATGATGAATTCGACATTTAGTGCCATGCGGTGTTATTCGACGAGGTTAGTCCAATAATTTTCATGAAATTTCTGACTTTTATTCATCTTTGAGGTGTAATATGGATGTTTATAATAATTATGTACTTTATGAGATATATTTTTGTCGAGCGAAGCAAGAAGATTTTCCTTATATGTCAACGTGGTTTGTTAAGATCATCATCATTTGATTCTACCGGTTTGACTTGATAGACATAAGTTAGGTTAGTTTAGGTTAGATATGTCTGAGTTGCTGGTGAACTGCACAAACACTTAGGCCAAAGGGTTAGGCGTTGCAGGGCCTTCAGAGCCGTCTAACTATCTGAGAAGATGTAGACAGTTCGGTTCCTGTCGCCTTGCTGGTTGATTCGCAGAACATCCTCATGTATGTATAGCTAAAACCTCCGCTTCTGCAGTGATCCGGTAGTCGGAAGTAGCAATCCCAAGCTCCAGCGAGAAGATTCCTCTTTCCACACGACCCTCGAGCTTAAACCCATCAGTGAAGAAGTTTATGGCATCCTGAATTCTACGTGGTCTATTACTCCATTCACGACTTGAAGGGACCTCGCAGGTCTTCGTAAAGGTGATCTCGGATATGCGAAAGTCCAGAACCTTAAAAGTACCCTTCCCTGACTCTGGCCCAAAAACCAGATTCTTTTATTCTAACTGCTGCGATAGTCATGTTTTCCCTTGCCACAAGGTCAAAGGAGGGAGGTGTAACCTAACGGTTCGGCCATCTGTAGATGTGGGGCCTTTGTTATGCATAACTCCGCACATCTTTGCACTTTCGTTTGTTTAGCACGGTGAACTTACTCAAGGTTGGCCACCATAATAAGAGAAAAGGCGTATTGGGCGGACATCGCTGTGTAGATCCATCGTACTATGTTAGGGGAGAGGTCCCATTGCTTCCCTAAGGATTTTTTGTAAGCGAAAAACGCTATGTTCGCTTTCCTAATGCGTTCCTCCGTGTTTTCATTGCAGAGAAGCTTCTTGTCAGGTTTACTCCCTGATATTTGGCACTGTTTGAGCCTAACATTGTTAACCAAGGGAGAAGTTAGGGGTGGGGTTTTTTACCTCCTCGTGAACCGACTCATTCTGTTTTTTCTCGGTTAACACTAAGTCTGCGGATGGCAGCCCAGTTTGAAAGAGTTCGTAACGCCGCCTCGATGAGATCACAGAGGACTCGAGGAAATTTTTCCGTTATGATGAAAGCAATGTCATCCGCGTACCCCAGTACATGGTGTCTCACTGCCTCCATGTGTCGCAGCAGCTGATTTAAGTCACGACCCATAGAAGTGGGGAAACTACCCCTCCTTGAGGGGTACTAATATAGTTTTTGACTAGAATATCTGTTCTGGGGTTTCCCTTGCCTTTGTTAAAAAAGAAACTTAATTTAGGCGTCCTTGTCCTTGGTGATCCTGTCACCAGCGATCCATGGCTAGGATAACATTGACTTCGCCTGATGCTAGACGAAGCAAAAGAACAACAGAACAACAGTCGTTTTACAATGATACAGGTTTATTTGTATCACCTCCATCATTTAGGTGGTTGCTGACCTCGACAATGGTCACCTCCCCTTCTTCGTCGCTGGAGATGTCCTCGTCGATGTCCGAGTTAAGGAGTGGATGCATGTTGCTCATGGCTTAGTCCAGCTTGTGGTCTATCGATGCGTCAGCTTCGCTGCGAGCTTCGGCTTCGCCATCGGTTTACAAGTCTTCGACTTACTCGCCTTGGTGCACGCCCCCCGATTTACTATGATCTCTGGGTCTGTTTTATAGACCTTCTGGAAGTCATAGTTCTTTTCTTTTGATGGCTGCTCTAGGCACTCTTATTTAGGAGTAGAATAACCTGCATAATGGCCATGTTTGTCTGCTCCGTTTTAATAACTTTCTAGTTATAGGTTTTAAGCTGGGGGTTGAAGGATTTTTACATCGCTAGGAATTCTTCTGGCCCCGATGGAGCCACTGGGAGCCATGCTCTGGTCGTGACGTAATGTCACATGCTTCTACTGGGGATGCTCATTGCTTAATAAGCTCGAGTCGCAATTGCAGTTAGACTCAAAACCTAACTAAAAGATAGAAATAATCGACAAGGCCGACAGTGCTTTTACATGCACCTAGATCTTCCTAATCCATCCTTTCCGTTTTATTTATAGAATCACCCAATTACAGCCTAGCATTCCTATTACGCCAACACCATTCCGTAAACTCCCAGCAAATCCCTAATTAAATCACGCAAACACTTCTCTCGTTCATGCCGAATGGCAATTATGTCACTATTAAGTGATTATTACATAAACAAAGTAAAAACGGTTCCCACCTTGTTAAGGCGACATTAAATATCAATTTGGCCATTGTACGATTCATAGCCACGATCGTGACAGAGGTGAAATGTGTGAAAATCCTTCTCATCTTAAAACAAAAGGAAAGATCACGACTTTTAGTCTTACAAGTTGTTTCAATCTCGAGATGCCCAGACTATATAGCAGCACAGTACAACGAGATCATTACACATTTATTTATGTACTAGCCATGTTGCGGCCGTCTGGTGAGCAAATAGAGTCTACTGTGTCCAAGTCCTGCATAGTGTAGCACATATAGTGTAGCATATAAGTCATTCATTTGCATCGATCCGTGCACGTTCTCTATCAATCAAGACAAACCCCCGTGCGATCGTGTGCGCTCCACCTCGAGTAATAAACTTGGCTAAGCATGTGATTCAACCACCAGCACTGCACTGACTGGTCTGTTCTGCTGGTCCAGATGAAGATGATGATGATCTTCGTCTACATTTTCACGACAAGGCCCCGGATCTTTTCGAGAGAGGTGGTCTCCGGTATTCTTCTTATCTTTTCAAACTTCAATTTTCCACGATGAATTTTCTGTTTGAAGAAAACTGCCACCTTGGGCTAATGTCGTCGTATCATCTTCTACGATCGTCTAATGCTGGCAGAGAGTGGACCCAGTGTAAGGACACCACACTACTCGTTTTACGGGCATACGATCGTCGCTTCGGCTCGGTCCGCTGAAGGTGGATCTTGTAATTTATTTCAATATGCCGAGATCATATTGATCTGATAAATAAGCGAAACTTAACAGTACTCTTCAGGAGAGTTTTTATTTAAAATTAATTAATTGAGTACCCGAAGAAGATCTGAATCCGGAATGGTAGTTGCGCGGCGCGGTGTCGGATTCCCGGGCGGGATCGTGTTCCCAGAGTCTAACTTAATTGATTGTCCTGGGCGCTGAATTATGCCCGACTCCGGAGCGTGAATGTGCGCCTTCCTGTTCATATTACACGATTGAAATATTCTGTTCGACACATAAAGGTGCCCGAAGGTGTTCCCCCGAAGCCCCCAAAACATATAAGCGTATATAACTTAACTTTAGCACAGGGTGCAGCGAAAGATAACGGGCTTCGGTATAAATAAAAGCAAAAACAAGCCAAGCTGCGCGCGCAAGTCCGGCTTACATATATTGAGTTGAGTTGAGGAGCGTTGAAGCGAATTTCTGGGCTGGATGGAAGTCTAGATTTTCGGCCTGACTCCAAGACTCTATGTGTATAAAGCTTAAGAAGGCAGCAGATCTTTTAAGACGCACATGAGGTGTATGTGAGTAGGTTCTGTTGTTGATCGTGGTGCTATCCAACGTGGATTGTGAACCATTTCAATGGAAGATCTCTTCTGGCCTCCGTTGTAGAGCTCTGCAGCAGTAGCTTCGGAGACTTGGCGGCGTGAAGATTTAAGTTCTGTCGTTTCGTTTTAGAGTACACCACTTCGGAAAGGAGTTGATATACTTTCTTCGTTCGGTCTTGTCCATCGCGCGATTCCGCGTATATGTTTCTTGGCTTTGATGTACCTTGGCTCCCCCGTCTAATGACTGCGGAGCTTCTTAGTGAACCGATTAAAAAATATTTTCCACCGTCAAGTGATTAATAATTAGTTTTGGTGTAATCACTCGGGGCTGCAGGCGATCGGTATTTACTAGCGATGATTAAAGGAATAATTTTTTTCGACCGCCTGATTAATGCCTCTTTTAAATAGTGTGTGAGGTGCTTTGTTCCTGGCTCATGTGAAAATTCTAATTACTAGGGTGTGATTTGTTAATTAAAGTTGTTTTTCAAAAAAAAAAAAAAAAAGAATCTCTTAAGTGTTTTTTTTAAACATACATAATAACAAAAGTGTTTTAACTTGTGGATATAATATTTTTGGTTGGTCTGAGAGTTTACATTTTTGTAATAATAATTGTGTTTTACATATTTGTGAGGAATACTACTTTTAATTATAAGAAACAATTTTGATGACAGAAAAAGGTTGAAAAAAAATTTATTCGTTGGTAGTTTCAAATACAAAATAAACAAAAAAATTGTTTCGAGATAGTTTTAAGACCTTGCGTACAATCTTCGTTTTTATTTACACATTTTCTTATCTAAAAATTAAACATTAAAACAAATGTTTACAAATTTGTAAAGTTAAAAGTAGAGATATATAAAATTCCAGAAAACATAGTTTTGTTATTAGTAGTAAAAAGGAGTAAGGAGTGTTTGTTGCGTTGTTAGTAAAAATTCATATCGGGTTTATTTAAAGTAGAAGTATCCTGATCGATATTGTTTCGTTTTCAATTTTACTTTCAAATCGATTGAACGAAGACACAATATAGTTCATTTAAGAGCTACATCTTCGATTTTTGCAAAACTACTGGGTCTGTCCTAATAGTGTTTGTCCGGTCGTATTTCACAAAATGTCCCAATTGTTAATATTGTAACAAAAAAAAAAACCTATAAATTAGAACTTCCCATAGACTCTTGTTCGTGTTAAAAAAGACAGTTGCTCATTTTAACTAGGATAGTTTCTGCGATCCTTTTGCAAATTTTGTTTAATCATTTGTTCAATCATCAGATGAAATCTAGAGCCGATATCGACGATTTCTGCTTCCACATTTTTAAAGAAATAAGGATCAATAACGCCCCAATAATTACCGACTGAAGTTTCCCATTAATCTGACTTTTTCAGTACCAAATACAATTTATCACTACTTACGTACCTACCCCTCCCCCAATTTGAAAATTCGATTCGTTGCTAGATGTCCTGTCCACCCGAGTCTACCGAACTTTATTTTCTGCACATCTGGGTCATAATAACGATCTTAGATCTCCTCGTTGTAGAGTGTCCGCAATTGTCTTTCCCAACATAAGTAGCCAACAATTTTCCGAAGGATTTTCCTCTCAAGCACGGCTACAAGAGTAGAGTGATTTTTGCTTAGCATCCAAGTCGCGGATGTGCATGTGAGTATCGACAAGATCAGTCTTATAAAGCAAGTGTTGGAGATAATATGTTTGGAACTGAAGAGCCTTCACAGAATATAGTAGCTTTTTTTGGCTGTTGACCCAAGGTACGCTAATGACTTTGCAAAGTCGAACTCGTACTCCTCTACCTTGATTGTTGGACCAATGTTAGGTGTTCTTGCAGATGGGGTCACCAAAAATTTTTTTGTGTTGAAATGCGTCCTTGGAACACCAAACCAACAAGATAGTGATCCGAGTCGAAATTGGCGCCTCGGTATGTTCATTATTAACCCATGGTCTGTTTGGTCGCGAGTGGCTCCATCAGAAATATATCACGGTGGCTTTATCGATCTCTTTAAATCGTTGCCCATTACCATCAGTGTTGTCATGTAAGCTGTCGACATAATGCCTGCATACGGGCTCCCAACCTACTTTAGTGTTCAGATATCCCAAGTTTTAACTTCGCAATTGAACTGTGTAAAAAAACTGTGCAATAAACTGAACTGAAAGTGTGTGGTTTCGTTAGTTCGTGGAACGGTTTTCCTTTCTCAGTCTCGTCAGTTTTGTTGATTTGAGTACATTTTTTTAATAATGGCAAATGCACGGAACTTAGAGAACTGAACAATAAACTGCCTGACCTGTACAGTTTATCGGAGCAAACGAGGGTCTAGAAGCTCAGGTCTGAGAACTGAGTGAAAATAGTTCAAACTTCACAGTTCACCCAGTTTATCGCTCAGATATGACGTCACACATGAAAAATTGTGGAGTAAAACCGAAAGTGTATGGACTTCTTTAGATGATGTCGGAGATGGTGCTATCGCGACCGCCGCTGTTCGTTACGACGATATCGTCTGTATAGGTCTGAACTTTCACGCCCGGAAGTTCGTCGATTTGGATTAACTTTGCGAAAGGTGATAGGGCGCATCCACGACAGCCTTTAAATCAGCAAAAGTATACATACAGTGGTAGACATTCATATGCGCGCATCTTAAAATGTATAATAAACTGTGCTCCCCACCGTAGAATTTTTCTAAGAAATCCTTTTTCTCCTTATTTTTGGAATTACTATTTATTAGTAATTCCAGAAAGTGAAAATGATGAAACTAACTGTTCTATTTTGAAAGAAAAAACGAATATTGTGAATGGACTTCAGTATGAGCTGGGACATTCGTATGAGCGCATCGAGGATAAGTTGCGGTTTGAACGCAAAATTTGAAGATTTTCTGTAAATTTTATTTTAAATAACACTAAAGAATTTTCGGTACATTTTTGGTACAATGTATTTTGCAATTGTATTAGTGTGAGTGTTGTTTTTACAGCAATGCCTTCTGGGAAGCGCTTAAATGCGGCTGAGCAGCTTGCTATCAAGTTATTGAAAGAAGAAGACTATTCCAATAGGCAAATTGCTATTAAAATTGGTCGGTCTGAATGTGCCATAAGGAATTTCTTGAAAAAAGGGAATGACTTTGGCATTAAGGCTCCAACAAAGGGCAATACAAAATTATCCTTGCGTGAAAAAGGCAAAATTCGCCACGAAGCAACGACAAATCGGCTATCTGCAAGACAAATTAGAGACAAACTGGATCTTAATGTAACACCTCGTCACATTGCACGTGTTTTAAGCATTTCGGCAAACATAAAATGGAAGAAACTTAAAGGAAAACCGCGGTTAACTTCCGTTCACCGAGAAAAAAGACTGGAATTCGCCAAAAAACACATGTCATGGACATCCGAATGGGAAAAAGTAATTTTTTCTGATGAAAAAAAATTCAATTTGGATGGCCCAGATTGCTACAGTTGCTACTGGCATAATCTGAAAAAACATGACGTTGTCAGATCGAAGCGTAATTTTGGTGGCGGTAGCGTTATGGTTTGGGGTGCATTCACCTGTAAAGAAAAGCTTGCAATCTGCTTCATAACTAGTCGAATGAACTCCCAGATGTACACAGATCTCTTGGAAGATGTTTTGATCAGTCATCTGGATAGTTGCGATGAGCAAGATGTAGTTTTCCAGCAGGATAATGCATCCATCCATGCTTCGAGACAAACCAAGGATTGGCTTTCGGAAAAAAATATTCCCACACTTGACTGGCCCGCATGTAGTCCTGACTGCAATCCCATTGAGAACCTCTGGGGGATTCTTGCTGGCAAGGTGTATGCAAATGGACGTCAGTTTAATAGCGTAAATGCCTTAAAAGCAGCCATTCGATTGCCTAAAAAATCTAATTAATTCAATGCCCAGCCGAATTTTTAGTGTTATTCACAGTAAAGGAGGCCACATTAAGTATTGACTAATAAAACTGCCAAAAATATGAACTATTTAACTTATTTTATTTAAAAATGACAAGTGCGTTCATACGAATGTCTAACCATTAATTAGAATTTTATCCTTTAAAATACACAAAAAGATCTTTTTTTGCCTAAAATGAATTAAAATCCTTTTTTAATAAACAATCATAATATATTTCTTTTAAAAATATTTATTTTGTTTTATTTTTCAAGAAATATCTCAAAAAAATGCACTGCGATCATACGAATGTCTACCACTGTATAGAGATTTCTTTGGGCCGAAGGAACCTTTCGATATACATATATCACATGCAAGTAAAAATCAGTCTCTACAGATCTGCTTGGTAAGTAGGCAATTTCAAGCAGTGGAGTGGGTTTTCGGCTGATGTGTCGATAAAATTATGCTTCCTCTTATGGTCTTCTCCTCGCTTTGGGAATAAAGACCACTTTAGCCTCTCCAATATAAGTCACCGCAAAGATGCCCCGGAATAATGGCAGTAGGATTGGTAGCATCTATTCCGCTGGCCCTTGTGAAGGAGATCCCGGGCGATTTAGTATTTCCCAACAGCTTTGAAGGGCTTGAAAGTTCCAATCGCCCATTCAATCATTCACGCAATGAAAATCCTATTTGACAGGCGTTTGTTCTTATTCCAGGGAGAGTAGGCAAGAACTAGCTTCGATCCTGTGCTAGTTCCTAAGGTCCCATGTTCCTCTTCTCCAATTTTGAACGACTGCATTCTGGTTAGCATGTCTTCTTTCTTCAAGTTATAAGTTTTCATGTCCTATGCTGGTTGCTATGCTATGCGTTTTGGTTGTTATTCGGGTTCTAAATATCACCTTGACTTGAACCTCGCTTTTGACCCAGCTAGGAGAGCTGAGTTGGGTTGGGTGGACCCAGTGTTTACTCGACCCACATTTATGATTGGGTTGAACCTAGCTTGAACCGGGGTTGAACTTAGTCCTAAACCGGGGTATAGGTAACGGTCCGACCCACAGCACGTTCTTTTCGTTGTTCTACATCTAGCATAGTCTTCTCTAGATTACATCAAATTACGAAGATTATTTTTGTGAATATTTTTGTGCGGAAACATTGTTGAACTACCATTGAGTTGGAGCTTGTAGGTTATGCTTCCCTACAACTCTTAGATATATCGTTTTCTTTTACTATTTTGGCATTCATATCTCGGAGCACCATTTGAATATCGTTTGTCGGACTTAACCTGATAGAGTTGTTAACTCTTCGTATAACTCGTTATATCGTTGAATACGGTATGGCGGGGCTAGTTTGCACAGGTACATATATGTATATTGGAACATTTACAATTTTTTGCAGCACTCTGTAGATTGGTTTAGAGGCTATTAAAGACATTACTTGCATCCATGTTTTTAACAATTATTCCAACGATGTCTTTTTATGGACAAAAATTTTGAGGAAAAGACTTTTAATTGACGAAGACTTATAAAACATGCATTAAACTATTTCTGTATAATTATAAACCTTAACTCCGTTTACGACATAACTTTTAATTTACTCCAAAACATTCTCTTCAAACTCTAGTATCTAATAAATATTTATGGGCAAAAACATCGATAAGTATAAACACACAAATCACTTACAATTCAATTTTATCATTGGTCATTCCTCGACTTTTTAATGTCATTCACTAAATTTACAACTTTCATTTAAAATAATAAAAATACATGCCCAAGCAGTTCCTCCATTAAAATGGCTTAAATTCAAGAAATGTATATAAAACTAAACGCAATAAACATAACATGTAACAATTTTACGATATTTCAAAATAGTTTGAATTGAATATTGTGATTAATCGATAAATTAAAGTCAATTTTACCACATAACAAATATTAAACTCACATCACTCGAGGCGCGGAGTGGAGTGGAGTGAGTGAGTGAGTGAAGTGAGTGAGCCCCATTAGCACGCAACATATAAATTTGGCATTTAATAAACTATATGTCGACGTTTTATGGAATGGCCCAAAATGATGTTATGTCACGATATATACGCTTTCGATATCAAAGAAGACATGCACACAAGATCTCTTATTGGAGGATCAATTTTTTATCTGTTTAAGAAGTTACTGCCCATATTTCTTATGCTCTCCGGCGACCAGTCATACCGTATAATTATGTAATTCTCTCTAGACGTTGCGGTGGTCTCTCCTTCATGACAACTGCCTGCAATCTAGATAAGTAAGTTGCGCAATCTATATATCAATAGTTATAGATATACAGAAAAGTTGGAGAGGAAAAAACACGATCGGCATTCAATCGATCAGTAATGGCCATTTAATGGCTGAGCAAAGATGGAAAATAAACAAACAGAAAATCCGAAACATATTTTCAGAAGTTCTACTTCTACTATGTTGGCTGAAATCTGCGCGGTTTCTGTGCAAAAATTCTTCTGGTCTTTCGATCTCCCGGAGGCTACTGTTCTGCTAAAAATAAAACCACCAAAACCAGGAAGGGATCGTGACTTCCGTGGACTTTATACTTCCTTCTTCGTTCTTCATTTACCCATACACACTCAAAAAAATTAAAGAAGAATAAAAAATTGTTGAGTAAATGCTCCTGAGTGTTTACTAGGTTTTTAGGTGAATTGTTGATCCTCAAGAAAGATTTAAAATTCATTAATCGTTCTATATCACCATGCCGCATTCCCAACACTACACCAAGCCCAGGCGTCTGCTTCTTCCTGCAAATTAAATCAACTCTTCTCCGGATAATGTTGGAGAAATTTATACAACATCGAAAATTAGTGGAGCCGATTACGCGGCCAATGTAAACACTTAAGTTATTTATCGTCCAAAATTGCCCGACATAATTGATGCCGCGGATATTTCGTCCCCGGCCCAGGGCCATGTTCTCCTTTAACAGCCTGTCTTCCTACCTCTGCTCTGATCTGGGCCCCCGAAGAGTACTTATACTCTTCTTGCGATCCTGCTGTGTTATTGGACCCATGTTGTCACCATAAAAATAAAACGAGAAGATCGACATTGTCCGCCGACGACGACGATCGACCGACGTTCTTTTAAGTGATTTCGAGGCCAGAGTACATGTTGTCGATTGCTTCTGGTTATTTTATGCTCGAACGCATCCACGTGGATGATATATGATTTTGGAGGTTCGGCACCCGGTGTAGAGAGTTGGGCCTGGACAAAAAACTGATCATGTTTTTATTTTTGGATCATTTGCCATCGATTTTGGGTTCTCTCTATATCCGAGGGCGTAAGTGTTTCGAGGATATTGATACAAATATGATGATGATGATGAAGAGCTTCAGAGTTGTTGTTGGGGTTGGGGGGGACGAATTACTCAACATTTGACAATAACTATGGGATGATGATCATATATGGTCGGTGTCCATGATACATTAGTTAAGGTTGAGTTGAAAGTCTTTGTGTTTTGTGGGGTAAGTGCTCTTCTAAATGTTCCGTGAAGCGTATACACACTTTCCCGGAAATTAAGCAAAAGTCAATAACCCTGCACTAAATTATTGTTGATGGACATTGTGTTTGTGGTATTTTGAAAGGTATTTTGTAAACTGTTAATAAAATACTGAATAATTGCAACATTTCTGAGGGACTGTGCGTTTATATCAAACCATGGTATGGCGCTGAGAACCCCTTCAGACAGGAGTACATGGCGAGAGCACTAAATGGTCTAGATCTCTAAACTGTGATCTAAGAAGTGTTCCATCAACCATTCTGACCAAATTGTTTGTTGTGTGGCTCTCGTTAACTTGTAAATGAAGTTGTACGCTATCGCCACATACTCCCTACAGGCGTAGAGTTAACGTTTTTGAGGCCATAGCTGAGAGCTGACGTTATCTTGTCCATAGATATTGACTTGATTCTACAATTTAATCCAAATGTTTTCGTAATCTTTTAAATGCTTGGTAGGGCTCCTCGTATGGAGGTTCCAAAGGTTTTTGAATACGATCAACCCGTATTCGGTGCTCTCCAAAGCTCTCTTGGTATGTGGAAATTCTTTCGTCGAAGATGTGTTACCTTTAGATTCTGCATATGAGAATGAAAACGAATAAGAAATTCTGTGTCTTTTCTTAGATTTTTATCAGTTGAGATGAAAATTGAATTGAAAAGGCTCAGACTGTATACAAGCTCGGCTGGTGACCCTTTAGTTGCCTATGAATGCGTTCACCCATGTAGTTACCTGCTGGTGGTAGGCAGTTGTGCTGACACCGTGAATACCCAGTAGTTCGGTAACTTTATTCAAACTGCAAATCTTGCGATCGATTGCAATTTTAAGGCGTACGCCGATACGTGGAACGAATTCAGGGACGAATTTTTTATCCCTGTTCAATCTGAGAGGTTTCGAATTTGATTTATTTCAGGTCATTTTGTGAATCGGCCTACTATCATTAAGATATAAAAGTATCCGCGAAATGTTGGTGAGGGTCCCCCAGGAGTCCCAGTATGTACAAATGAATATGGTCCAATATATTATTTGGAAGCTAAAAGGCCTCAAATGGAGATTTGGTATGTCTCGACAACTTTTGCCAACCAAAACACGATTGAGACCACTCGTAACAATTTTTAATGATCGGTGGCCAGCAATATCTCTTGCTTATGGCTTGGCTTGTAGTACGACTAATACACTAGTATTATCCGTGAGCTATTGCTGAGATGCCCTTGAACCGATTTTAACGCGGTATAAACTTGTTGTAACTGAGGTAGTGTAGGCAGGTCGAGGGTGACTGAGTCAAAGTTATCGGTTACCAGTAAGTGCAACAAGGTTCTATTTAACCCAACTATGTATGAAGTCTGTGGTAAACTGTAAGATTAAACCCAAATGTCTGGTCTGTTTAGGGGATCGTTCGGTATTTGTGTGAAAGGCACAAACCAGTGATTTGTGATCAGCATATCTTCAACGAAATAACAGAAATATTTGAATACTCCATAAAAAACTAGTGTTTGTGACCGGTGACCATGGTTTTGTTCCAATACGACGATTGCATAATGAACGATAGCCTAAACCCAATCGGCCAATGGAAATATTTTATTCTTTGTGGTACTGTGGCTTAGTCTAATGTCTGTCTAGTCTAGTCGATGCACATTTTTCGCATATTTTTAGCTTAAAAGAGGCTAAGATATCAAAGCGTTTAAAGAGCCGCACTTCTCAGCCGAAGTTTGCCAAAAATTGCCGATCTGGTGAGTCTGTTCAAGTTGCACTTTAAAGCTTTTGATAGATTGTAGAACCCTGCTCTGAAACTCTGAGTAGGCATTGGGTTTGACTCAGTTTTACAGACAGAACTGAATTCTTTGGCATAGTGTCAAATCCAAACCCTACCGTATCACTCCCCAGGGGTCAATTTTGATACCTGCTCTATTTATACTCTTTATAACAGGCTTACCCTCAATCTCTACCTACCCACTTCACAACTTTGTTTGTGACGGACCCATGCATAACTCTAACAGTTTCGATAATGGAAGACGAAACACGAACCACATCGACAGGAGAATTGAACGCAATCTTGATCAGGACCTCAAGTCTTTCTTTCTTCTTTACGCTCCTTTAACCCCTCATGGGACATAGGGCGGAAACAGTTGCCCTACAGCGGACTCTGTTTTGCGCGACAGCTCTCAGTATCTCCCAGTTATTGCGGCTTCTGCTACTAGTGTTCTCCTCCACGTTGCTCTAGGTCTTCCGACTCGGCGGGATTCTTGCGGATTCCAGTCAAGGGCCTGTTTAGCTAGATTTTCGTTTCCGCGTCGCATTGATTTGGTCGTCTATCCTTTCTTGGCCGGCACGGCGCCATAGTTTGTATTTCCGAACGAATTTTTTTGATCGATTTGGTGTGTCTGGTCTAGTTGCTATAGATATCTCGAAAACTTTTGATAGAGTGTGGCACTCTGCTATGTTAGTTAAATTTTGGTGATTGAATCTGTTCGACAAAGGTAAATTTAACAGTAACACTGAATGGCTTACTTAGCAAATTTTTAGACCAATTTTCTAGCATTCAAGAATTGTGTCAAGTTTTTTGGATGTTCTGTTCCTAAATCCTCAAGCACGTTCACTATGTGGCTGCCAAATGAACTGTGATTGTCTCTGGCTGGTACCGGACATTTTCAGTGTCCAAAAGTTTCTTATTAATTTAGCTTCTTGCAGCTATGTCATGATATGTTGAATGGGATGCCTAGTCTTGAGGCATGCCCTTCTACGTGCCTACTATTACTTACTTTGGAATACCAGGTTGCTGCTTTTATAGCTTCACTGGGTCCGAAAAAATACTGCGTTATTCCAAAAAAAAAATGCCGACAGGGTCAGTGAACTGTGTAAACTTGCAGGCTAACTATCGCTTACCATCCTAGGTGTGGCATTCACCAACGATCTGCAATGGAATGACCACATTTTCCAAATCACCAAAAGAGCATCTCAGTGCCTGGGATTTTTTAAGATGTGCAAATTTCTCTTGTATCGTGCACCCTAGTAAACCTTTCGAATGTAGGTCTGTTCTACTGGCAGGACTTCGAAAACCAAAGAGAACAAAGATAGGTTAGCATAAACGCAAGACTGTCGTAACATTGCAGAATGCAGCTACGGGCTTCCAATTGCTGAATCCTGCAATAACTCCGCCGTCGCCTGGTCCCAAGTCCAGGGCGTAAAAGGAGGAGGGTGGTCGACCGGCCGAATTTACCAGAATTGGGAAACCGAAGAAACTAGGCAAGAAACTCAACCCCATATTTTAAGGTGGCATCGATAGCAGTGTATCCGTTGAGAGAACATCCCGCTCAGACCGCCGGCTAACGGATCAAAGAAGAAGAAGAAAAGTCCTCCAGTCCTCCTGTGGTCCCCTACTTCTGGGTAATGAAGAGATTTGCTCAAACATAATACTTTGATACTTTCTCAGCCAGTATTCCAGAACTCTTACAACATCCAAGAGTTCCAACACAGTTCAACATCAGTTCATCGCCATCTAATCCAACATACCCTAATTCCTCACAACCTTAAACCTGTTGTATACGTCAAACAAAGCTTACTACTAGACTTTGCACTATCACATGACAACGAATTGACGGGCTTGTAATACAAATGCTGATCCTTGAAGCAAATTACACGGCATAACATTTCTTCCATCAACACTTCCAATAATTCCAATAAACCGGTTTTATAGGCAAGGGGTCGCGGGGAAGTTTGTTACTTGTGCATCCCAAAAAATTCTCGACTGCACAGAGCAACACACTAACACAATCATAATTTCATTCTCGGGGCCTACGAAAATGACTTAGCTTAACTGACAGTTTGTACACAGCTACATAGACAATAGAATTGTTACACGAAAAAATGCAGAACAGTCAGTTTATCGTGTAATTCGTATAACACGCACAAACCGGTTTGTTACAGCAGAAAGTGTTATGCCGTGTAACTCGCCCCCTTGACCCTAAGGTGTAACTACCACATGAAAAAAAGGTTCTGGGTAACTTCTCTATATTGAAAGCAATGGTGTGACTGAATCTTCTCCATAGAGGACCACTCATGCTATGAAGCAACTAATATTTTTTGGAGTTCTTGTGTTGAAGGATTTCCCTTAATTTTTTAGTAATGTTTGTGCCACCTTTGTGGGGCTTTGAAAACATATGTTAGTCTTTAAAAATGTTTATTCTATTCGCTACTGAAACTCGATAAATATTTGAAAATACCACAAACACTCCTTAAATAACTCTGAAATACTTTTACTATTAATGACTATGCAATCAAGAATGTGTAATATTTTATTTTAAATATGTGAAAAAAAAAAAAAAATTAAATATTGCATTAACATAAAATAAATTCCACCGAAAAATATGCTGTAATAATCCAAGATAAATAAAACATTTTTTTCTACCTTTTTCTATTATCAATTGTTGTAACATGAATTAAAGCACAAAAAAAATAAGATATGATAAATATGCCTCACTTTAGAATAAGAGATTTCTTTGTACCAACAAAAATTTTTATAGTTAGAGTAAATTTCCTTATCATCTCCTCCGGTAACACACGTAACTAAAACACAGCTCTGTGCAAATACACCTCCTCTCAGGCCAACAACAACCCCTCAGAGTTACATAAACTCCGACTCCCCAGGTTTAGACATCAAAGTAAGAATAATGTTTGCGAAGAGACTACTTCCAACTATACTCGTATGCCTAAGTTCAGCGTGTTCAGTGGTAGATGGCGGTCGGCCTGGATTTTTGTTAATATTATTATCAGTGTGATGTGATAAAAAGCTAAGTTCTTATCAAAGTAACGAGGAAAAAAATATATAGAGGTCTTCGTGTGCTTCTAAATACTTCCTTAAACGTTGCAAACTTTGCTCTTTTTTTTGCTTGGTATTAGAACGGATAAAATATGCATCGAGTACAGAGTGTTTCCTTGAAGATACTTCAGGTAAAATTTCTACACTTAAACTGTCCAGTGTTGGGTGTCAGTCGGAATTGGATTTAAAAATGTTTAATTAAAACATAAAACAACAACAAAAATTCTACAATATCTAAAAATGGATAAAAATAAATTAAAACGAAAATTTAGCACGAGTGGAGTAAATGTTTTAGCATTGCGGATATTCTTGTTTCTAGTCGGTTTTGTTAATTCTGTTAAATCATTAGACGTAAGCAGTCAAAATCATATAATAACATCATCAACAACATCATCGCCCAGCCAGAATGTTGCGTTACCATTTACAACAACATCACGAAACACCTATGGTAGCAGTAGTATACCACCGATGAAAAAGGATGCAAACTTTTATGATAAACTTTCACCGCCGCCGCCTGCGCCCTCATCATCAGCAACATCAACGCAGCCGCATCAACAACGTAAGCAAATGAAGATAAAATCAAGCGGTAAAAGAGATAATCCATTGGATAATCAAAAAAGGAAAAGGAAACACAAATTGCATTCTAATGGCACCGAACATAGTAATCATCATCGACAGCACACGAAACATCGAAGGATCATCGAAACATCGACGATCAAGGATAATTCATGGTTAACGAAGAAACGTGACCGTTCGGATAATGAAGAGCACTTCTCGAAAAATATTATACCAAAGATTAGTCATAATAGTAATTTAACAAATAATATCACTAAATTAAATGATAACAATCGATTACAACAACAACAACACCAACAACACCAGCAACAGCAACAACAACACCAACAACAAACCGATCATTATCGTAATGCCAGCGATCGTGGTCTAGTTCGTGCTAAAAAGGATCAATTCGTCATTCGAGAGCAGCAGGATTTCGTAATTTATGCAAGCATCCCATGTCCACCGATACCGCATCATGTGATAACAGTTCGCCCAAGATATCGGGGTAAGAAGAAATTTCAAATTTCAGTTTTTTTTTTATTTCAATTTTTTGGGGGCGAAAAAGGGCCAGACCAAACGTTTCAATTGAATGAAATTGCGTCATTTTTTTTAGATAAATGCGTGATTTGTGTGTGGCAGTTTCAGTTTCAATTTGGAGTTCGTTTCGTGTGTGAGAATAGTTTTTCGGGGGAATATAGCCAGATGGCGATTTCATTAGGTTTAATTGAGATTATATAGGGTCGTAAAATGAAAATAGTTGGTTCGTTATTGGGAAGATTTTGGAAATAGACCAAATGGAAAGTTTGTTCGTTTTTTTTAAGTCGATGGAGAAAGTTTGGACTTTTTATATGATTGATATTTTCACAGACCTACGTAAAGACGATATGCAATGCCAGGTTTAATGTCGAAATAAAGCAAAAATGTGTCAAAAAATTGGGGATTCGGAATAAATTTAGTAAGAAAACTTCAAAAGCAAAACTATACCAAAGTTTCCCACCATCAGAAACTCCTCTACTATAAAACTTTCACTCTAGCAAAGACGCAAACCTTATTCCTAAAAGCTTATTTTGCAAAATTAGAAAAGTGAGGGTATCTGAAGTAGTAAGGGCTTGTTTACTATCGTAATGTAATATCCCTTTGGAATCTGCTTAGGAGGCGCATTCTTGGTCCACTTACAACAAAGAAAGTGTAAGTGGACCAAGTCGTCCTAAAAATTATATAGATCTCCAGTGCTGTCCACGTTCAGCTGGCTAAAAAGTAGATGGACGTCAAAAATTGCGTATTCGACTGTGGACTATGTCGTTCGCTGAGCCCAAAGAGAAACATATCGCTTGGCTAGGTAGTCAGCTTTTTCATACCATCTATGTTCCTTTGTCCGGGAATCCAAAAAAGGGGTTATGTTGTGTTTTTTATCTAGATTAGCTCTGCATTGCGCCACTACCTTAGACCGCATTATTAGTGATGGTTATCTATGAAAACACCAATGCTACAACCTTCGGCTGAAAGATACTAGCCTGCAGCACTCTGACGTCTTGGAGCCATCTCTCAATCAAATCTCCCCAGAAGGTCTCTCTTTCTCCACTGTGCTTTCGAAGATATTTCAACGACGAAGTTCGTCCTGCAGGTGAGCCTAGGGGAAGGTACGCTGTGCCTGTAGGTACCATACCTTCAGGTAGCTTGATAAGAAGGTCTGGAGGGAGCAACAAGAGAACAATCGAGGGCGTTCCTGGGGCATGTTCTTATGGCGCATGTTGTCCCTCGAAACTTTATGACATTTTAGATTCTGTTCAGCCCTGGCCACCAGGCTAGCGTGAGAGTTTGGCTCTACAGCGACAGAACTATATTTTGACTTGAGAATCAATTGCCGAAGTTATTTTCACTAGGCTATGCAAGCTTTCTTTGATGACCGATTTCCAGTAGAGTTTAGGGCCCAATATTCGACCAAGTAATTTCAAAGTATCTTCCCGTTCCACTTGAGGAGGTTAAAGTTGAGAATTTGCGTTTCGACAGTGAATGGGATTTAGTTCCGGTTTGACTGCCAGATTGGAGCCTGATGGCAACTTTATTTAGGCACGAATTGGGTGGAAGCAATCCTGACACCATTATCCCTAGGTCATTTGAGTATGCTACTACCTTAGCTTGGTTTCTGCCTTGCTTTTGTGGTATGCTATTTATCGTTATTAACAACAGTAAAGGAGAGATCACGCCTCCTTATGGTATACCTCTATTGGAGTACTTGAATTGAATACCATCCATCAATCCATCCAATGGTGCTACAGCCCAAATCGAGCGTTGGCCTCCTCTAGGGCATTTATCCAGTTCCGGATGTTGAGCATTGCCTCTACGTCAGCCGTCACAGAGTCTATACATCTCCTCCTGGGTCTACCTACTGGCTAATTTCTCCAAATTTCTGATGTCATAATCAGTTTTGGGATACGTTCCATCCTGATTACATGCCCGGCTAGTCCCAGTCTGGCCCGTCAAAAATTTCATGCAAATCGTTGTTGTATCTCCTTCGCCATATTCCATCCTCTCTGGTCCTGGGTCATAGACCAATTTCGCTACTATAACACGTATTACTGTTTTGACAGTGAGAGTTTGGTATTTCTGTGCACAAATCTTCAGTGCTACCATTGAGTTTGAGCTTGCGAGATCGATCAATCTACTACCATTTGCATTGGTAACGTTGTGAAGATTATGCTTTCTTATGACTCTTAGGAACTCCTCTTCTTTTCGTACCCTGGCGTTCATGTCTCCAAGCACCATTTTATTGTCATTTGACGGTATTAATCCGATGGCGTTTGTTAGCTCTTGGTAGAATTCCTCTTTCTCCGCGTCAGTCTTATCTTCTGTGGGCGAGTGGATGCTTATAAGACTATTGCTAAGTAGACTTGTTTTAATGCAAAGCGTGCATATTGAAGTTCAGAATCAATGATTTCATTTCCTTCTCTATGATAAATGCTTCTCCGAACTCTCTTCTTCCATTCGTTGATCCACTGGAGAGTACAGAGTGGGCTTTTAGATCCATTATACCACTATGGGTCCATTTGGTTTCCTTTCGATAGCTCCCAGCACCTCGTACAAAGGTGGGTCTACCTCTGAAATACGTATGTTGCGCTAGGGACAATAAAGTCAACCGATTGGCGGATTTGAGACTCGACCCATGTCTTGAGGAAGAAATATGTTAGGCTAATCGGCTTATAGCGTTTCTTGCATTCGTGAACTCTTCTTCCTCTCTTTGGAATTGTTTCGCTTGTCTTAAACTCATGAGAAGTCTCTTGAGTCTCTTGATGATTCGGCTTCATTTGCGTCCTTGCTTCCAGAAAAGTGTATAGTAGTAGTGTATAGTAGCTTTATGTACTTCGTTTGCGCTACCGTTCCATCTCTACTCACCCCTTTTATAAAAGAGGAACTGGAATGTTTTTTACAGCACATTTTACATAGGCTAGCATAGCAAGCTCTCGATAGATTGTCATAGGAAAGGTTTTTTCTTACGCCTTAATGGGCAGGATACCTTATCCTGGGCAAGATAGCTTATTCGAAAGTGTTGACCCAATCTTCGATTTTCTTTAGAAGATCCATCCTTCCCTGTTGATGCTCTCAAGAGATACTGGTTCTCAGAACTTGACCGAACTTCTTGCTGCCAAACCTTCTTGGGGTTCTGTATGGTTGAGGTTCTGCACGTATTCTGTGCCTGACTTTCTCCTCAACATCTTGGAGGAACCCCAATTTAGAGCGAACTTCATTGACTGAACTAAGTCCATCAGCTTCCTCGTTTTAGTCTACCGGACTTTTTCTTTGGTTTCAGAATAGAGGGTCCTTGACAAGAGGGGGTCCTTTATGAGGTCTCAACAAACTTCATGAGGTCTTTCATCTTCATCCCAACTGACACTAGACTCTTGTCAAAACAGGGATCATCTGACGTTGGGCAGGATGGACATCTCTGTTTTGAGTGTACAAGTATTTGGAAAATTCATCTGTATTTTTTTTTTGTTAATTAGGCACCCATCGTCGCAGTCAAGATGATATTGATGAACAAGGTTTTTTTATTAGTGCAACTAGTACATTGTAAAGGAACAAATCCAGAATTTTTGAAGCAAAGACCGGTGGAGTTCGAAAAGTCGTCTTACTCCATGAATGTAAACATTTAGACCTACTAAACGCACTTTCCATTGCAAATCTTGTTGCTATTTGTACTCAAAGCTGAATGTATAATACTTTCCACTTAAATCCTCGTGCTAGTGCATAAAACTCAATCAATTTGTTGTGTTTAAGTGTCTTAAGCGATGCCAAAGTTCAATCAGCTGCGAAGAAGTTATTGGCTATATTCTGCCGGCAGTAAAACCCTTTACTACCGGATTTAAACGCATCTTAACGGATTTAACTGTTTTTCGAAATAGTAAGGAAACTTTACAACCCATTTAAGCAGCTTATCTTAAAGCGGCCGCATCTCTACACGAAATTTCGTTAATGGCTTTATGTGTTTTACGATTTTCATTTAAACAAAAAAAATTTTTTATCGTTTTGTTACTACACACAACAATTTACCTCAACAAAATGCCCACAGGTATTTCACGAGGCCGACGATATTAAAAAGCAAAAATCTTTTACTGTTTACTAGTTTTGTGAAATATTTGAACAGCAACAAATGCGTTGTGGCGAAAACTTTGTCATCAAGTCTGGCTTTAAGTAAACTCTCGGCGCGAGGAGGAGGCTCCATCTTCAATCCGGCAATAACCGTCGAGTACCACCAAAGCCGGGATTTCTGACTCAATGGAAACTAATTCCCCCACGCAAAAACGGGCAAGAAGTTCGGTAGAGGCCGTTGTAAAGAGTTTAATGGCATATGCGTGTTGTGTACCTCATGCCGCATACCTATGTATACCTTACCGGCCAAGGAACTACACAAGGCTGTGTAGAGGAGACGGCGCGAGATGGCGCACGGTGCGAGAGACACTCAAGACAATAAAATCACGCCAAAGCACTTAGTTCCCGTTCACTTTCTTCGGAGCTGCGAAATCCATTCATTCATAAACACTCGAGATGTTGGTCGGCGACTAAAAATAAGTCACCGCAGGTGAGCGGGAGAAAGACTAGCGAGCGACTTTGCCAGACAGTTTCTAATTTGGTTATAAAGTTGCTGAAAGGTGACGTTTCTTTTCGGATAATTTCAAGTACTTCAAGAAACCAGTTTGAATGCGCCGCGAGATGGAGTTTTTCACTATTTGGAAGTAGTTGACGTTCGACAAGGTTAATGAGTTGACTTAATTTTTAATGACATCTCATTGATCAAAGTTTTATGATTGTTTGACAGCTTTTGAGTTTCGTTTCGTCTTTTGTTTTTAGGGATTAGTTGGGTACAAATTTAGACTAGGAATTCGAGGTTTCGCGTTTTCATTCATTCATTTCATTGTTATGGAAGCTGATAGTGATCTTTGGTGTAATGGAATTAAAGAAAAATCGTCGAGTCCTATGAATGAGATTCTGTCTCCTGAGACAGTTCTTGGTCGTGGAGGTGGCACCACAACCCCACATGGCCATTCAGATACCCCATCAACAGCGTAAGGTCTGTCTTGTTAGGTTAGGATTAGGGTTAGGATAGGGCTAATAAAGCCTATCTAAGACCTGGGACTAATTTCCGGTAGATTAGGTACAGTTCCTTAACCCAGTCCTCTATCAGGAACTTGTGGCTGTATCTTGCTAGGATCCTTCAGGCTTATCTACTTAGTCTTTGAAGTGCGATCTGTAAATCTGATCAGTTGTTGATTTGCCTGTGCCGAAGGCATACTGGTCTTGCCTTATAATGTTTCTAGCTTATGCGACCATCCTGTAAAGTAGGATACCGGAGAATAACTTATATGCGGTAGTCAACAGCGTTACAGCAGGATTGGTACACCAATCTCCTATAAACCATGTGATGTTTTTATTTTTTATGAATCAGGCATAGGGTGCCTTTTTTCGGTCTTCTGGCCTCAGATCCCTTGCCTGCACAATTAATTCATGAATGGCTTAGTGTAATGGTGACCCTCCATATCTAACCAGCTACGCTGGGGTTCTATCTCCACCCGAGGCATGGGGTGTCATCTTCCCAAACGTGCTTTTCCCCTAGGCCCTCTTTTCTTATCTTCTGAGCTCTTTGTATTTTTCTTCGCGTTCCTGTGTTCTCTGATCGACCGGTGCCACAGCATTTTTATGTTCGGTTGCTAGATTGCATTCATTACCGAACCAGTCGTTCCGATCCCTGCTACTTCTGCCTTAGAGTATTTGAAACTAGGTAGTCGAAGCTGAACTAACTCCCCTTTCTTAACTATTTGACTAATATCTTAGAGACAAAACTCCCCTCGGCCCACCAAAATGTAAAGAGTTCATTCGATTTTTCATCCAAGGCCCCCACCGCAGCGATTCCAGACCACACCCACCCTAGGAAGAAACCCAAAAACTTTTAGCCAAGACAAACTCGTAATAGTGCTGCCAAAGTACATTTCCAAAAGCTTTCAGCCAAGTTAAATACAAAGAGTGATGCCATAACTGGGATTTTGTGCTCGAACCGGCATCGCTTATCTACTCTACGTGAAGGTTTATGAGGTTTATGTTCTTAAATTTTTTTTCGCATATGAACGGTTTAAGGCCTTTCATTTGTTGTACCCCGTGCGCTTTTTTAATTTTTATCCATATAGTTACGAAATAAAAGATTCAATTTAAATGACTTGAGCTTTATTAAATAAAAAATCAACCGTTCCTGTTCGAGTATAAATCAAAACTAAACTTAAAACTAAAAGAATGCCTTACAATAGACAGAGATCAGTTGTAACCTGATATTCTTATTTGTCGTTACTTCTGATTATCATTTGGGTAATTCGCTCTGTGTGATTTACTTCTTAGAAATTTGTCTGCATTAAGTGCATTGGAAGCGGATTACACAAATGATAATCTTTCTTCTTAGAATTATAATGTGCATAGGAAGCGCATTGTGCAAAATGATAATAGTGATACGTGATATGTGCAAAATCATAAATAGTTACTTGGAATTACTTAGAATCTTACGTGACACCTCCCCCCTTTAAGCGTTTGCAGTCTCTGCAAATGGGTCGATGTCGTCTATTTTGACTTTGTCACTTAATTCTATACATACATTATTTGTTGTTTTATTTGATTTTTTCCTAAATATTTTCAATAGAATTAAAGTAATAATAACTACGGAAATTACAAAATTTAACCCTAGAGAGGTGTAGTTACCAATATTTCCATTAAACTTAATGAATTCTATCTGTTTTCTATTCTGGACTGTATTCAAATTTAAATTTTCTAATGTAATATTATTAATTGTTTTTGTGAAATTTATGTGGGAAATTGGAATCATTATCCTATTTGTAACCTTCTCTATTTTGTTATTGAATGTACTATTTGCAATTATTATTTTACAATTACTGAATTTTATGACATTATTATTTTTAATCGTTAAATCTTGGTTATTACAGGTTTGAACCATTTTTGATGGCTTTAGATTTTTTGTTATAATTATGTTGTCATAAATTTCTTCGACTGAAGCTGCTGTGTTAATCTTAATTTCGCAAATATTATCATCACTAAATATATTCCTAATGCATCTGTTTGTATGCAATTTTAAATTTCTTTTTGTTAAACTTCCCTCCTCATTCATGTATACTTTATTATTTTGAACAATTACTTTTTCGTTATCTAAATTAAGTTCTTCAAAATTATCATTAGGGATTGGTACTACAATAGCATTGTGATATTTTTCTTGAGTAAATATTGGCAGACAAACGGCAAAAATTAATAAATCTTTATCAAAAAGTACGCTATTTTGAATGAATGGAATGATCTCCACTGTAATATTGTATTTACTTATTTCTTCCTCCGTGAGGACATCATGTGCTAGTACATTTAGTTTACTAAGTAAAATAATATCGGCAATTTTTTCTAATTGGTTATTTAGTTTTGTTATGTCAAAGAATAGGTGTAAGATGAATGTGGATCTAGTATAGAAGTTTGTTATTATGTTAGTGGTATTTGATAAAAAGGATGCCAATTTATTTTGTTCTTTATTTAAATGGTTTTTCATTTCTTCTATGTTTTTAATAAGATTGTTATTTATTACTACTTGTTTATTAAGTTCTGTTACCGTATTCTGACTATTGGTATCTAAATTACTTAAGTGATTATATATCTCATTAGCATCATCTTCATCCATTGTGCCTGTTATAATTTTTAAACCTTTTCCTAAAATATTTATTAGACCACGCTTATTTCTCGAATTTTTATACACTGCCGGAACTAAAATATTATAATTATGTTTTAATGTTTTTAATTCCCTACTAATTAATTTATAATCTTTTTCGCTAACATTTGATTTTAAGGACATGAAATTATTTTGCATTAAATTTATTACTTCATTATATTGCGTGAGATTTATAACATGTAGTAGCTTCGTATAAGACTCTACAACAGGTTTTTCATCTAGTTTGAAAAGCGTGTACCCATTTTCCGTGTTAATCGGTATTATTTCGATCATTTGTGCATGAGTTAACTTCAGTAGCATCGCGAAGAGAAGAATGGTTGCCATTCTGAAACGATAAATTGTTTTGGTGTTTATATTTGCGTTTTAACTGGTTCGTAGTATATTTCGTATTTCTTTTGTTACTTGTGTCTATTACGTACTGCTTATCTATTTTAAAATTCTTTAGTTTTTTATATTTGGGTTTGTTTTTAGTTATTTCCCTGTTTTTTACTATGTCTGTAGTTACTTGAAAATTACTGCTCCTATTCTTATTTAACTTGTTTATTCTTTCAATTTTTTCTTCCTTAAATTTGTCAGCTAGAGCCTTAATGCTATTTCTGTCTAGATTTTTGTTTATAAAATCTATCGGTCTAAAATTTGTAGTAGAATGAATAGTATTGTTGTAAATAGTAATTATTTTATGTAATTTATCTTCTAGGTCCTCATCCTTATTTGAATTATCTAATTCTAAAATTCTTAAATGCTCATTTAGTGTCCCATGTAACCTTTCTATATCCGCGTTACCAGTTTTATTATTAGCTGTCGTTGTATGCGTTTCTATTAGATTATCCTTTAAAAATAATTTGACCGCGTGGTGTAATATACATCTCTCGTTATCGAAGATTAATTTTTTCATTTTTCCTAAAAATGTTATTCTTTCTTTAATTGCTTTTAAAATAGATACCCATGTTCTATCACTTAATTTATGCAGTGTAGCATATTTGGAAAATTTGTCGATTGTAGTTAAGTACATGACATTTCTATAAGGAAACCAAATATCTATGTGGACTATGTCGTTAAAATGGGATGCGGTTTCGCTGATTTGGTGTGGGATTTTAGGTGGTTGGCGATCAAATTTAGCTAAGAGGCATACTTCACAATTGTTGATAAATTTAGTTATTAATTTAAGCATATTCGGGTAGAAATATTGGGTTTTCAATTCTTGAAATACTTCGTTTATACCGCGGTGATTGTTCTTTAAGTGTTCTTGTTGAATAATAGAAAGTATTTTTTCTTTGTCGGTGATGTCGATTAATTTTATATTAGATTTGTATAGAGTTAAGTTCTTATTTTTTGAGAAGTGATTGACGTAAATTTCTTGGAATTTTATAAAGAGATCATTATTTTCGCAATATACGCAAACTAAACCTTTTTCTATCATGACTTTTCTCATGATTTCTAGTAAATTTGAATCCTTGTCTACGGTTATGTAGTTTTGACATTTTTTGTGAAGAATTTTAGTGACAAATTTTTCTTTGTCGCCATAGTTAAGATAGACTTGGTTTTTGTAAATGTTTATACATTTTTCAGTAATTCTTATGTGATTTAAACTATCACTGTCTCCACTATGAATAGTGTCAACTGAAGACATGGCTTCGACATCCATGCTACAGTTTTCGTTATTTTCATTATTTGACTCATTATTAAATATACCGTTTATTTCATCACAAATGGTCATAGAGGTAACTTCATCGTTATTACTCTGGACATCTTTATGTATGTATCTGCTTAGACCGTCGGCTACTTGATTTTCTTTTCCTTTCAAATAATTTATTTCAAAATCGTATTCATTTAACATTATCTTCCACCTTTGGAGTTTCATGTTAGGCTCCTTAATACTGTTTAACCAAACAAGTGGTTTGTGATCAGTATAGATGCTAAATTTTCTACCATACAGGTAATTTCTAAAATACTTGACAGACCAAATAATCGCGAGTAGCTCTTTTTCTATTGTCGCATATCTCATTTCGTGGTCGTTAAGGGTTCGCGACGCGTAACATATCGGATGCTTATTTTGACTTAATACCGCGCCAATAGCATAGTTCGATGCGTCAGTTGTTAAAGTAAAGCGTTGATTGAAATCTGGAGATTTTAGGATTGGGTCGTTTATCAGGAGTTTTTTCAATTTATTAAAAGACTCAATGTATTCTTCGTCTCTAATGTTAACTTTGGAATTTTTTTTCAGGTATTTAATCATTGGGTAAGCTACTCTGGCATAGTCCCTTATAAATTTTCTATAATACCCTGTTATGCCTAAAAATTGTTTTATTTCTTTAGTGGTTGTTGGTAATTTCATTGATTTAATAGCTTTTACTTTTTGTTCGTCGGGTTTTATTCCATTGTTTGTAACAATGTGACCTAAATAATTTGTAGATTCTTCCGCGAAGTGACATTTATCTATTTGGACTTTTAAATTACTTCCTCTTAATTTTTGAAAAACTTTTTTGATGGAATCAAGATGTTCCTCGAAACTTGTGGAAAATATTAAAATATCGTCGAGATAAACGACGCATATTTTATTTATAAGGTCTTTTAAAACATTATTTATTAACCTTTGGAATGTTGCCGGGGCATTTTTCAAACCAAACGGCATCCTTGTAAATTCATAGTGACCATTTGAAGTTGAAAAGGCTGTTTTTGCCCTATCGCGAGGATCAACTTCGATCTGATGAAAGCCTTTTGCAAGATCTAAGGTAGTAAAATAGTTACATTTCCCTAGCTTATCAAACAGATCATCCATGTTTGGCAACGGGAATTTGTCGTCAACTGTTTGTTCATTTAATTTCCTGTAATCCACAACAATTCGCCATTTTGGTACGCCGCTTTTGTCAAGTTTCTTGGGAACGACCCAAATTGGAGAATTGTATGGACTATTGCTAGGAATAATTATGTTTTGCAGCAACATTTCTTTAATTTGTCTATCGACTTCTTTCCGGTGTATTTCGGGATATTTGTATAGCTTGCTATAAATTGGAGTATCGCTTTTTGTATTAATTTTATGTTTAATTTCGTTTGTAAAAGAAAGGTTGTCACCCTCTCTATAAAATAAGTCTTTATGCGAATATAAAAGAGATTTAAGTTTGCGAACATCACGGTCATTTAAATGTCTCGGAAATATTTTGTCATGAATGTTTCCTTGGTCTTCATTACAGAATACGTTTAAAGGAAATCCATCGCTATAGCAGTTTTTTGCATAATTTTCTTCGTATTCATTTAAAAACATTGGAATCTTTGCATTGTCGGTGATTAAGGATCTACTTTTATAGTCAATTTTTGCCTTAAGGGGGTCTAGTATGTTGTTTCCTATGATACCATCGAATTTGGTATGAAACTTGTATTCAAGAAAATTTGAGTAAATGTTAGATTCATTAAATTCTTTAAATAACGGAATTTTATATTTGACATTAGTTTTAACGTAGCGATCTAGCACCTTTAGCGTGTGTATGGTAGATGGGACCTGCCATTTTGAATTACATAGAAACGGATTAATGATGCTGTATTCAGCGCCGCTATCTATAATAAATTTTAAATTTTTAACATTTGTTTTGACTATTATATAGGGTAATCGTTTTGGCCTCGATTGTAAAAATTTTGTGGAGGGACTCTGTTTTCATTAACCGAGACGTCCATTGGTTCAATTGTGTCATTTGGTCTCCTTTGAGGGTAATTTAACTGACGGCTATGGCCACTATTATAAAAATTTGGTTGCCTATTTTGAGAAAAATTACCAAATTTATTCGAGTTTCTAGTATGACTACTATTATTGTAATAATCCTGCTGCCTGTTTTGAGGGTTATTGAATTGCCTAATATGATTGTTATTATTGAAAAATCCTTGTCCCCTATTTTTAAAATTATTGGACCATCTGGTATGGCCATTATTATTAGAGTAATCTTGTTGCCTATTCTGAGAATAATTCCTAAAATCATTTAATAGCCGGTTACTGACGTTGGCGTAATTATTAAAATTGTTTTGACTATTTGGGGAGAAATTTAAATACCCATTTCTTAACATAATTTGATGTGCTTCAGTTAAAGAAGACGGATTCCTGCTAATTATAATGCTCCTAACGGGTTCGGGTAATCCCTCTTTAAATGCGTCTAAGGTAATTCTTTGATTACTGCTAATAACTTCGTCGTTACCACCGCCTACAATAAAATAAGCATTGTTTAATCTACATAACAATGAGTTCAACTTTTGATAAAAGCTCCCTATTGTGGAGTCGCATCTACATGTTCTAATTTTATCTACGATACTTTCTACTGACGCATTTTCACCGTGGTTCCTTATTAGTATTGTTTTTAAATCAAGCCATGTGTCAGCATTGCCGCTAGTTAATAACATATTCCGTGCGTGGCCTGTCAATTTATCTTTAATTAAGCCTAATATAATTCTTTTATAAGAGTTTTCGAATGTGTCTATTATAGGAATTAAGCTTTCGATCCTACTAATGAAACCATACAACGAGTTCCTATTGCCGTCGAATTGTTGGATACACCTAACACTCTCTAATACTATTTTATATTTCTCTACTAGCTCTAAGTCCTCCATTATTATAATAAATTTTTATTCTGTTTTCTGGTTTATTTAGATTAAATATTTTTACCGAATTATTATCACTTTTTTTTTCACTTTTTTAATAATTTATCATTCTATTCATTCACTGATTTTATTATCAAAATTAAATTTATTAGCGTAAAAATTTTTTTTGTTTTATTTAAAAAAAGGTAACTAATTGAAATAAAATTAATAAAGTATAATCCTTACTAATATTATAAATGCGAAAGTAACTCTGTCTGTCTGTCTGTCTGTCTGTCTGTCTGTCTGTCTGTCTGTCTGTCTGTCTGTCTGTCTGTCTGTTACGCTTTCACGCCTAAACCACTAAACCGATTTTGATGAAATTTTCAACAGACATAGTTTAGACCTTGGAGACGGACATAGGCTACTTTTTATGGAGAACAAAAGGGTTGAAGGGGGTGAAATGGGGTTCAATAAGTTGTAAGGGGATTTTTTTCTATTGTATAAAAAGTAACTGACTGACAGACAACGCACAACCTAAACCGCTAGAGCTAAAGGGCTGAAATTTTGACTGTGTATCCCTATAATGGCGTGGACATCCACTAAAAAGCGATTTTTCGAAATTCATCCCCTAAGGGGGTGAATTGGGGTTTACCGAAACCGCTGGAGCTTTACGGTTGAAATTTGGACACTGCATCCCTATAATGGCGTGGATATCCACTATAAAGCGATTTTTCGAAATTCATCCCCTAGGGGGGTGAAATGGGGTTTATCCAAACCGCTGGAGCTATAGGGCTGAAATTTGGACAGTGCATCCCTATAATGGAGTGGACATCCACTATAAAGCGATTTTTCGAAATTCATCCCCTAAGGGGGTGAAATGGGGTTTACCCAAACCGCTGCAGCTATAGGGCTGAAATTTTGATAGTGCATCCCTATAATGGCGTGGACATCCACTAAGAAGCGATTTTTCGAAATTCATCCCCTAAGGGGGTGAATTCGGGTTTACCGAAACCGCTGAAGCTTTAGGGTTGAAATTTGGACACTGCATCCCTATAATGGCGTGGACATCCACTATAAAGCGATTTTTCGAAATTCATCCCCTAAGGGGGTGAAATGGGGTTTATCCAAACCGCTGGAGCTATAGGGCTGAAATTTGGACAGTGCATCCCTATAATGGAGTGGACATCCACTATAAAGCGATTTTTCGAAATTCATCCCCTAAGGGGATGAAATGGGGTTTACCCAAACCGCTGCAGCTATAGGGCTGAAATTTTGATAGTGCATCCCTATAATGGCGTGGACATCCACTAAGAAGCGATTTTTCGAAATTCATCCCCTAAGGGGATGAAATGGGGTTTACCCAAACCGCTGCAGCTATAGGGCTGAAATTTTGATAGTGCATCCCTATAATGGCGTGGACATCCACTAAGAAGCGATTTTTCGAAATTCATCCCCTAAGGGGGTGAATTCGGGTTTACGGAAACCGCTGAAGCTTTAGGGTTGAAATTTGGACACTGCATCCCTATAATGGCGTGGACATCCACTATAAAGCGATTTTCGAAATTCATCCCCTAAGGGGGTGAAATGGGGTTTATCCAAACCGTTGGAGCTTTAGGGTTGAAATTTGGACACTGCATCCCTATAATGGCGTGGACATCCACTATAAAGCGATTTTTCGAAATTCATCCCCTAAGGGGGTGAAATGGGGTTTATCCAAACCGTTGGAGCTATAGGGCTGAAATTTTGACAGTGCATCCCTATAATGGCGTGGACCTCCACTAAGAAGCGATTTTTCGAAATTCATCCCCTAAGGGGGTGAATTGGGGTTTACCCAAACCGCTGGAGCTATAGGGCTGAAATTTTAACAGTGCATCCCTATAATGACGTGGACATCCACTAAAGAGCGATTTTTCGAAGTTCATCCCCTAAGGGTGTGAAATGGGGTTCTTACAAACCGCTGAAGCTATAGGGCTGAAATTTGGACAGTGCATCCCTATAATGGAGTGGACATCCACTAAGAAGCGATTTTTCGAAATTCATCCCCTAAGGGGGTGAAATGGGGTTTATCCAAACCGCTAAAGTTATAGGGCTGAAATTTTAACAGTGCATCCCTATAATGGCGTGGACATCCACTATAAGGCGATTTTTCGAAATTAATTCCCTAAGGGGGTTAAATGGGATTTACCCAAACCGCTGGAGCTATAGGGCTGAAATTTTGACAGTGCATCCCCTTAATGACGTTGACATCCACTAAAAAGCGATTTTTCGAAATTCATCCCCTAATGGGGTGAAATGGGGTTAACCCACACCACTGAAGCTGGAGGGCTCTAATTTTGACCGTGCATCACTAT
The DNA here is from genome assembly GCA_949987705.1 of Thereva unica. Classification (NCBI taxonomy): domain Eukaryota; kingdom Metazoa; phylum Arthropoda; class Insecta; order Diptera; family Therevidae; genus Thereva; species Thereva unica. The sequence continues at coordinate 4,950,710 of OX465285.1, forward strand.
AATGACGTGGGCATCCACTTAGGGGTGATTGAAATTTATCCCCTAAAGGGGTTAAATGGGGTTAAGCCAAACCACTATAGCTAAACGGCTGAAATTTTGACAGTGCATCTCTATAATGACGTGGACATTTACTAAGAAGCGATTTTTCGAAATTCATCCCCTACAGGGGTAAAATTTGGTTTACCAAACGACTCGAGCTACAGGGTTGAAAATTGGACAGTGCATCCCTATAATGACATGGACATCCACTAAGAGGCGATTACTCGAAATTCATACCCTAAGGGGATGAAATGGGGTTAACCCAAACCTCTGAAGCTGAAAGGCTGGAATTTTGACAGTGCATCCCTATAATCACGTAGAAATGAATGACTCGAAATTTACTTTACTTAATATTCATTTGTGATTGCTTCATAATTTCTTGCACCCACGTAAATAGGCGAACAAACTTAACGAACGTTCGTCAAACCCTAAAATGTCACTTTTCTTGATGACATATACATGCCAATCTACATTAAAACTTGCAGATTTGTTGAGCAGAGGTGATATTCGCAGCAATTTGTTTACCATATTTATTAAAAAATGCACTATAATAAACCCTTTTTAGGGATAATAACAGCTGACTTTTTTGTTGGTTTTTTTTAAGGAAAACATTGCACATAATAAACAGTTTTTAAAGGCGTTGCAAGGCACGCGGGTTTTATGCTAGTCTTCTTATATTTCTACTTACTTTTACCAATGTTGTTAACAAAAAAATTTTTTTCTTAAACCTTAAAATGTTGATAATGTTGTTACGTCTTTTCAGTACTGCTGCTTCCCATAAATAGCCTGATGTGTTTTTTTTTCAGCAATTTTGAAGTGTTAACTTCTTTAGGCGCGTTTGGCACTTTTTCGCTGGGGGTAAAACAAAGAATTCGCGACACGCGCATTTTGTTGCTTACACCCGTTTCTGGACACATGTTGGCGACACGCGCACTTTGTTGTTCACTCGTTTCTGGGCACTTGTGCCTATGAAGCTGGCTAGAGCACGGAAACTTTTAGTTTAGCTCCACTTACAAACAGCAGCGCATAATTATATGTGTGCGAGGCAAAATAGCCCGCCCTTGGTGGGTGGGATTGGGTTAGAATGTTGCAATGCAGAAGCTGCTCTCAGCATTCGTTTTATATTCTCGCGCCGCTCTCAAAATTCATGTCATATTCTCGCACGCCATCGTACACAGCAGCGAAGTGTGCGAGAGAATGAAGAGCGGCGTATATGCCATGGATTTTGAGAGCGGGTCTGCATACATTCATACATTCGCTGCTGTGTGCGATGGCGTGCGAGAATATGACCAGGGTTGCCACTAAACAAAAAATTTTGGAGCCAAATTTTCCGAGAAAAAGAGCCAAAGCTGATAAAAAAGAGCCAAATTCAAACACAACAGAAATTACATTGAAAACCGCGAACAATAAGATGTCAAAAACAAATCTTCTTCTTTACCATACGAGTGAGTAGGAGGCATGGTCGACCAGAGAAATTAGTTGTAGGATAGTACTAAAATCTTCAAATCTTGAAATCAAATATTGAATTTTTATCCAGTAACAGTAATGGTAAATTCTTTGCGAGTATGTAATTAGGAAAAACCAAATCAGTTAAAATTCAAGATCAAGTTGAAAGAAAAAGGCAAAAGAGCCACTTAAGTTGAAAAAGAGCCAAAGAGCCAATTTTAAAAGTTTTTTTGATAAAGAGCCACAAATGGCTCTATAGAGCCAAAGTGGCACCCCTGAATATGACATGAATTTTGAGAGCGGCGCGAGAATATAAAACGAATGCTGAGAGCAGCTTCTGCATTGCAACATTCTAACCCTATCCCACCCACCAAGCGCGGGCTATTTTTCCTCGCACACATAGAATTATACGATGCTGTTTCTATGTGGAGCTAAACCAAAAGTTGCCATGCTCTAGCCAGCTGCCCAGAAACGGGTGCGAACCAAAAATGCGCGTCACCATCGCTGATGTCTGTTGCTGGACCTCGACTAAAAGTTGCCATGCTCTAGCCAACTAAATGGCTGCAATATTTACATCTTTTGCTTGGATTAATCGCTTTCGGCGACATGGAATACGTTTCGGCGTTTCGCCTATTCGACTGGGCATCTGGGGCCGATTCGTGTATGGCGAACGACGATAATCGAACGAAAAGAAATTGAAGTCGAAAAATTTTGGCGACGAAAATTTTAGCGTTCGCATAGGTCGAAAGAAAATTGTTCGTGTCTTAATGCAAAAGCTCGATAACCCAAGACCTTTCGAGTGCCTTTCGTCGGCTTCAGGCGAAAATTTTCAATTTTTTCGACTTACGCGAACCCGAGTCGAAAAAAAATTTTCGTTTTCGACATACACGAACTGGCCCCTGTATTTTACGTACATATCTGAGGTAGTATCCCAGTAGGGAAAATCGCAGGTATTTATTGTGGGAAGTCGATTTGGAAGTACTTCTTTAATTAGTGTTCTCTGTAATGACTTATAAATAATGCAGAGGAGAATGGGTTTGGTGACCAAGCGTTTGATTTCGCGCAAAAAGCGTGTTGAAAAACTTCGTAGCTGCTCGTTTTCTTTGTTAATCATCACAGTTGTCTCGGCCATTAAGTTTTATGTCTTTAATGTATAAACATATATTTGAATTTATGTTTATGATATAAATTTAAATCGCTTAATTTTACTTCAAGCTACCCCACCCCTTCACGCCTACGCCAACTAAATTATATTATAAAAATTTACAGTATAATAACTTTGCATTATGAGTTTAGTAATAAATGTAGTATAAGTACTTCCAAATGGAAGGGGAAAAAAGTACTTCCCAGCCTAGGCCATCGCCGTGTTAATGTAATGCCTTTTTTGTACTGGGTGGAAGTACTGAACTGCTTCTGTAGAAGTAGTTTTTCCAGTAATTCCATTCCCTACTGGTATGTTATATTATTTTCTATGTATTATATATTATCTATTACGTACTATATACAATGTACTGCATATTATGTACTATGTTCTGAAAAAATTCAAAATGAATCCAGTGGATTCCCATAAAAATTTAGATCCGTGACTTTGGCTGAATATAATATGACTTTTTTGCATATTTGCACAATGTTTAAAATAGCAAAAATTTCTGTTTCGTGACTATTGCATCAACCCGACGACAAGTACTATGTACTACATTTTTCCTATGAACTATGTACTATGTATTTATTACTATATATGTATTATCTATTTTTTACTAAAAACTACATTATCCCAGTCATCCATCGTCCGATCTTTGTGTGATAAGTTTAAGATAAATTGTTTAATTTCCAAAACATTGCAACACATTTTGGAGGGAGTGCATAAGTAACAATTAAATAAACTTTAACAGAATATTCATAAATAAAATATATTAATCCTTATCGTCCTGTATTAAGATTGATTTGGACATTTAGACTAGCCATAGAAGTTAACACTTCTAAAGTGTGGTCCTACGCACACTCGTATTTTTTTTTTTTTGTGCCTCCTTGTAGATGCCAATATGTGTTGATGTTAAATTTCAAAAATTTGTGTGCACTATTTAATTCTGTGTTTGCACTTATTTATTCTCGTATATTTTTTCTTCAAAATTTTAAAGATTCAAAACAAAAATTTGTTTGCACTATTTAATTTGTGTTTGCACTTATTTATTTTCCAATATTTTCTTCAAAATTTTAAGGATTCAAAAAAATTGTGTGCACTATTTAATTTTGTTTGCACTTGTTTATTCTAATATTTCCACTTTAAACTTCCATCTTGAACTTGCAAAAAAATGTTTCAACTTTTAACGTTGAATTTTGTTTGTACCTTTAACGTCCAAATCAAAAAAATGTTTTTTCTTGTGTTTAACCTTTAACGTTAAAACTTTCCACTTTGAACCTTTAACGTTCAAATTAATTAATTAATTATTTTCAACCTTTAACGTTGAAATTTAACAAATTTTTTCGAGCACTTTACCGACTGCGCCAGTTACGAAATAAAAGATTCAATTTAAATGACTTGAGCTTTATTAAATAAAAAATCAACCGTTCCTGTTCGAGTATAAATCAAAACTAAACTTAAAACTAAAAGAATGCCTTACAATAGACAGAGATCAGTTGTAACCTGATATTCTTATTTGTCGTTACTTCTGATTATCATTTGGGTAATTCGCTCTGTGTGATTTACTTCTTAGAAATTTGTCTGCATTAAGTGCATTGGAAGCGGATTACACAAATGATAATCTTTCTTCTTAGAATTATAATGTGCATAGGAAGCGCATTGTGCAAAATGATAATAGTGATACGTGATATGTGCAAAATCATAAATAGTTACTTGGAATTACTTAGAATCTTACGTGACAATATGAATAAACGTTTACACTTAGTGTTGCAAGTTTATAAATCGTTTACGTTTAAGCCAATCATTTAAACGTTGATATTTACCCCGTTTATGACTAGGTCGAAAAGTTGACTCGAGATTGAGTTGAAATATCGACCACCGTATATGATGTTCAGTTGAGTTCCCTTTGAGTTGAAATAGAGTTAAATTGGTATCAAAATATAACCTCAAATTTTTGTGTAAAATTCTCATTTTTAGATACGTAAAAATTCAGACCGAAATAATTTATTTTTCCTGTACCAGAAAAAACATCGAACTAACGCCGAATGCGGACTTCACGGAGAGTAAACAAACAAGACAAATGTCACTTGAACTCAATTTCAACTCCACCTGCGTATATGAGATTAAATATGAACTCGATCCAGATAGTAGAGCTGAGTTGGGTTGAATGTACCCAATTTCAACTCGTTCAACTCGACATCCGTTTATGACTGAGTTGAACCCGCGTTGAACCTGGGTTGAACCTAGTCATAAACGGGGTAATTATGACTAATGTGTATACGTCAACAACGCCCTGTGTTATAAATTTTCAGAAGCGAATGAAGTAAATTATATTAATCAATTAAAAAAGTGACGCCATCTAGTTTTTGGCGGGGAGGCCTCTGAGTCTTTGCTGAGGACGCCAAACTTACTTGGAAATGCCTAGACCTTCGATTCCCTAAACAGTCTGATTTTATGCTAAATGGCTCACAAAAGTGAATAGAGATTTTCTTTTAGGAATTCATGTGATACGCATCTTGATAGTGCATAAAAGTCAAAACCGACATCGTTTAAAAATTCATAATCTTTTCCAGAAGAGTCTTTAACTCAAACCAGGCATCAGATTCTGTGCGGATTAGCAGCAACTAAGCAACAAATAAAGAAATGTCTCTTAACTTATACAAACCAGAATAATTAATCCACAAAGCCTCATCTTTCGTGTCCGCCTTATTCCTTTTCTTCTACGCTTGTACTTGATGCCAATCTCTCTATGGCCTGACATGACATGACAAGGCATATCAAAAAATGACATGACAGTGTAGAATAGACTATTAAGTATCAAACACTGACCTTAAGCAAATCTCCCATAGATCATGATCGGCTTATGACTTCTTCTGTTCCACTTGGAATTATTTTTTGTGTGCTTATCAATTATCTTGAGTTTGGTTTTTGAAAAACGACAAAGAAAAAGAAAATGGCTCGCTTAAACGTTTTCTATTTTTGCATTTACTCAGAGAAACGGAAGCATTTAAGTTTGAAATTTTTCCTATCCATCAAAAGTTTATTTTTACCGGACTTCAGAGAATCCCAGTGGAGGAGCACAGATTACAGTCACTTTCCGATAAAAACATGAAATTTTCCATATGGTCCAAAAACATAAAAAAAACTGGAGAAAGAAAAAATCAAAGCGTTTTCCCTTTCCTTTCGTTAATTTTCCCTCATGGATGAGGTAAATTGCTAATTTGTAACTTAATTATTTTAACTGCGCTCCAATATGAACAGCCGCGCTCAGGTTAAGAAGTCAATTTCAGGTAATAAGTGGTATTGGGAAAATATATAGAAAATTAATTTTATTCTTGTTTGTTTTGATTCAATTTTCATTGGTGCAGAAGATGGGTACATACTTCAAGCACTTTAACACTTGGTGTTTTGTAGGATGTGCTTTGAGATTATTCTTCATTTACCAATAACTGAAGGATGCTAGGCACTAGACCCTTATCAGACCACAAGTAGATCTGCTTTGGTAAAAATATGGTGCAAGACAGAGCCTTATACAAACACCAAGAGATCGAACTAGGATCAGCTCAGAGAGATCACACAGGTCAAAAGGTCACATGGATCTTAGGGCAAAGTCAAGTCGTGCAATGACCTTTACAAACGAATAACAGATCGTGGACAACGTAGAAATGTTGGAAACCCCACAAGTGATAGCTATGGCCTTATAACAAAGCGATAAGGGCGGAAAAAATTCAATCATGGTGAGATCATTGCCGGGCTGTAGAGAGTTTAAGAGAATTGGTTAGGCTTAGCAAATTTTTCTGTACGCAAATACAAGTAAAGTGTCCTCAAAGGAAGCCCTGACGCTTCTCCTAAAAACCGACTTCTTTGGCTGTCAAGATCTACTGGCGGAAGCAGCAGTGCCGTAGAAGGAAACCTACCAAATTGTCACCCTGGAAAAGCTGGGATGGGGTGTACAGTTTCTTTCCCTACAATTCGTTTTTCAAATTATGGTCCAAAAAACGCATGACATTATCGCTTCACGGCTTGTCTTGCTCTACAAGGACTGCCTGTAATACAGTTAGCCCTCCAGCTCCTGGAGAAGGGTCAGTGATCTTCATCCCGAACGAAGACGAGGGTACGAACTGGCAACAGATAATAGACATGTATATGGTCGGTATGTCGTGTGTCCTCGTACATCGTACACCTCGCACGGTACAGGAAATTCTGCCAGGAACATTGTCGGATCATACACCTCGAAATGGGCTCGGTAACATCGCACAGGTATTCAATATGCATTCTTACCGAGCCGGATCATACACCTCGACACGATATAGAACTGGAGAAGATGACCTCTGCGGAACGAGTCTGGCGAAAGACTGAATTTGGCCAGGTGAAGCGTTTTCTTTTATAGCTGGAAAGCTCGTCGGGGTTGGCTTTAAAGCTTTGAAGTGAAGCTTTCAAAGGAGAATCACCTGGCCTGCTGGGTGAATATTTATTTTTCTAAAGCTTTGTTGGGAGAGGCACTATGACTACATGGTTTTAAAATAAAATTTCGGCAGAGTCCGCAATATCCGGGTTTCTGCCAGAGAAGAATGGGAAGGTTTTCAAATTGACAAGGACCATGCTTTTGTCCTGTATACGGACGAAGCCACATCGGACGTCGGGCTGGCGTTTGCTACCCATCGCTTAGTTACCAAAAATGCTACCGCCTACCTCACTTTATCAGCATATGCCACGTAGAGCTTTTGGCAATATTTGAAGCCTACCCATCAATACAGTCAAACCTAAGGCCGACAACCAGGATAATTCTATTATCAAATAGCCAGTCGGCCATCAAGGCATTACGTTCGGCTCGTATAACATCCAAGCGAGTCGAAAACTGCCAGAAGAGGGGCTCTTGTCTGCCTGGGAGGTACAGGGTCATTCTTTCGGGGGTACCCGGTTACAGGAACATCGAGGGCAATGTGGAGGCAGATCAATTGGCAAAACGTGGAGCAACTATTACAGGCACAGCAGTGGTTAATGAACAGAAGCCGCCGTGCGTGCTAACGAGTGGTCTTCATGTATTTTCGCTCCATAGCTGGCTTTAGGTGGAGGAGCCCATCATCATGCAATACCAGTATTTTTCAATGTACGCAAACCAATAAATAGGACATGCAATTTTCCTCCCCCAAAATTAAATCACCTCACCGCATTTCTCTATTCAACATCATGCACACTAATCTGCTACCAATTCAGAATTTTTAAGTAGATTTTGGTACTATTGAAGCAATAGGACCCAGCGGTGAGGGAAGAAGAACATAAATGCCTCGCGTTATTTTTGTTCTATAAAACTTTTGTCTTATATTCGTGCTTTGTAAGCTGATCCCATTTCTCTCCTCATTGTCGTCATTGCCTTATTGGATGTGCTCTCTATGTGTCTTTAAAGTTGATCTATACACACATAAGCATCGCTTGCGAGCGTATTGTTTGCTTTTTTAGTTTTGATCCTTACGGGCACCTCTTTTTGTCTCTTCGCAATTATCCATAACAAATGGCCCGGGAACTTTCCCTATGCAACAAAGCAGGTTTGCCCGGTATATCTTCGATCTATCTTCCTGCCCATAGTAGTGTTTTTAGCAGCCTCTATACCTCATATTTTTGGGCCAGACTGGTTCAACCGGCTCAACGGTCTGATTTTCCGATAGGATAAAAATACGCTTGGTAGCGTTTTTATGGGGAAAACCAAGTTGTCTAACTTTAGCTTTCTAGAAAAGTAAAATTTGAACGGTAATACTATTTTTTAGTATGTTTTTATTACTTTTTTACTACTTTTTTACTCCTTTTTAATATTTTCATCTAATATGGCAAATGATGTGGTTTTCATCTAAACGTTTTAACCTTATCAGCACTAACCGTCCTCAAACTACTCTAACAAATTACCCAAGTATCTTGTATATATGCAGAATATATAAGTATTCATGGAATAAAACCTAAGATAAAATAAATCCAGAAAATATACGCAAAATTATGTACATGCATAAGATAAAAATTTACGATACCCAATTCCTTATCAATAATTAATAAATAAATGCGAAACAGAAAAGCTTAACACATAATAACAATAACAATAACACAACGTTATCCTTAAAACCATCTCTCCGTACAAAATAATCAGGTAACTTCGGTGCGTATACGATGTGTATATGGGGGCTTTGATCAAATTGAATCATCAAAAATAAAACATGAGAATTTTGCCTGCTTGATGAGAAGATGCCCAGGGAAACACAATCATTCCCTGCCGTGTATCTTATAAATATCAGAACAAGGAAGCCAATTCCACACGAGCCGGCGAGCCACGCGAAGCATGTTCTCGTTATCTAAATAGCAGAAATAAATTATTGGGATGCGATAATACACGGCGATTAAGATAACTCCATCCAGAGGTGGAGTATTAACCCAGGAGTCCTAAAAAAACAAAGAAACAGAGTTCAGTCTGAGCAGATGCTCTCTCCTGGTCTTCCTTTTTTCGTTAAAGAGTCCACAATAAAAAATTGATGATTTTGAAATTCCTAAGTAATCCATAAAAAATATTCTAAAATTGTACCACAAAAACCAGATGCAGGAAGAGACTAATTAATGATCTCCCTCTGATCGAGGAAAGAGACCGATGCGAATTATAGAAGGGAATTTATGCTAGAGGTGTTTGGGCATTCTGTACAAGTAAACACGTGGAGGAGAAAAACCCATTGGTCGACGGTTAATCGCTTAAAGGAACGAAGGTGAACAAACGGGCATGCGCCTCTGACTAAACATCTTGCGGTAGGTTCGGGGTAATGTGGGAGTTCGTAACAAGTCTTAAAATAAACAAATCAGGAAAATCACAGTTTCGAGAGTGTATCTGGACTTCGGGAGCATAGTGAGATTGGAGCAGTTCAATGCACTGCGCGATGAGTGATTGCGATAGATTAAAGGAACTTGAATATGTTTTCTTAAATGTTATTTTTGATCGATTACACGCACACAGATTTTGTTTAAAGTTGATTTTTCTTCTTAATAAAATTTAAACTTAACAATTTCCAGTCCTAGTCGATTGAGAAACTACTTCAAAACTTTTTAGCATGGTTTGTTGAGTGTTTGATTGCAGACGGAGATAGGAGTTCATGGGCGGGTGTCTGACAGAACAGTCCCCATGGAAACAGGAAACAACTTCGGTCCGTCATGGATTACATAATGTAAATTATGCTCCACAAGACCCGTAACACTATTGATACATAGATGACACTCGTCCTATCTAAATCATCTTATTATGGGCCTTAAGCTGAATTGGAGGTTCAACATTGACGATAGGACGAAGCAGGCCATCATTGCTTTCTATGCCAGTAAGCTGATCTTTGGCAAGAGTTGGAGGACAAAATCACACAGTAGTGATTAGACCAGACTAGAAGTACTGAACGTAATTCTGGATTTGCTGCTACCTAATATATTCGTCATTCCTGCTTTGCATTGAAGTTACGAAAACAGTATTCCTATTCTGCCAGTGCAGTATCTTCGAGGCAATATTGACGAATTCAAAACCATGAGCCAGGGTTATTTGGTTAATAGATAGCCCAGCGGTCGACCAAGCCCGAACAGATGTCTATAACGCCCACACTGGTCGGAAGCTCTCTTCTTAGCCAAGGGCACAAAATTATGAGCCATGGTCTTTTGATAGCCAATCCCAAAAGCTCAGTACCACAGTCCCCTGAGATAGGACTTCACAATGTGAATGCGTCTGGAATGCGTACCACTAGGTACTACTGGAATTTTGACATCAAGCCAAATACTTTAGAGGACGCCAGCTGCAATCACAACTGGAACAATCACACGGATACTTTTATGAGCTAGACACAGCTTGCTACAGGCACGAATCAATACCAAACGCACGGAATAATCCAATAAAATCACCTTTTCTTACTAAAGAAAGTAAAATTAGAGATTTAAGAAATTGTATAGAACGAAGAAAACAGGCAACGTCTTGGTGATCATAAAGGGTGCTATTAGTATACTTAATAGACTGGTTCTCATTTGATTGAGTAGGTCAAGCAGCATTGGACTTTGTTAGTACATAGTTGGGGGACCGCTTAGTAGAACGACATTCGCGGTCGGAGAGTAAGTAGAAGGTATCATAGAGTAACACTTATTCACATCCATTACTAGACGCTTGCTAGGCTACTCACCATATTGACAGCATCCTTTGTCGATCTATCCTGGCTTGATCGCGGGACCCTGCACCCTAAATTATAATACATATATTATTCAGGCTTATTCTGAACTTCGCAGGAAAAAATCCGGAGCAATCAATTCTAGCAAAGTTCAGAATAGGCCTGGTGCAGGCTGTGCCTCGAGGAGAAGGAGTCTGCCATTCATTTTCTCTATAGCTGTCCCAATGTTCGTTTTTCGGTACCATGGTATCCTGATGAGATACTAGGCTTATGTTGCTAAGGCTCAATAACCCACTGAAAGCGAATTTTTGATTGTTTTAGATGTGTAACAGTCTATGACACCAAAAGTATTCTCAAGAGCATTAAAAATGGCGATCAGTCCATTCTTTTCTATAAATAAATCAATCCCCGATCAAACCTTCCATTTCAACTGTCTCTTCCTTCAACCAATTCAACAAGAAAAATCCCACGATTAATTAAACTATCTCTGCAGAATCAACGCCATACAATTTCACCTCTCTTGCACCTTGTGTGTACATGTTGCATTCAAGTTTAATTGAACAAAAATCATCATTGAAATTATATCACACACCAAAAAGATAAAAATTCGTTTCGGACCCCACGAATGCAACAACTAATCACGGACGAGCAATGAAATCATCATGCAGGTAATTTCGTTGATTAATGATTTACCAAAACAAATTTTATTTGTAACCCTTTTTCGCCGATGATTCTTGTTCTTGGGAACGACGAAAAATTTTCATCATTTTTTTTGTTTGTTTGTTTGTTTGTGTTTCCGCGGTTGGACTTTACGGTGATGCAGCAGAAATTCTGTTCTTGCATCAAATGAAATGCACTGAAATTATCAATCATATTTAATTTGTTTTTCAGTGATTTTTCTTTTATTGATTTTTGTGTGGTTCGATGCGGAGTTGAAAAATGTTGATTGAAAATATTGATGGAATTTGCTAAGCGGGTTATGCTGTGTCTACTATTGAAGGATGTGAAGAGTCATGTTCGAAAATAAAAATGTTTGTTTGAGAATTCCTCCTACTCAATTGGTACTTTTGTAATGTTTATTTAACATTATGATGCTTTTACTCTACGTGGGAGCATAGGGCTACAACAAAGCTTCTTCAGCGAAATCCATTTCCAACTATAAAGACCAAATTTCGTAAATCTTGATTTTTCGTTTCTAAATGTTACGTAAGCAGTCACATGATCGATGTCCCTGCAGATTCTAATCTGAGGTCTATCTTATTAATTTGATTGATGTTAGCCCTCTAAGCCCTCATTACTAATTATATTAGACCAAAACATTTCACATGCTTTTCTAACAAAAACCTAAACTTTCCACACACTATAGACGTTAAAGCAATGTTTCGCATACGTAAAGAATGATTGATAGCATACAAGACCTGCAAATAAATATTTTCACTAATCAAGTTCTGTGCTGAGAACGGCATAATTTACTTTAAGTGGTCAGAAGCTCTATATAACATACGGAATATTATAAGGGTACTCATGAAAACTTTAGCGAATCTGGTGGATTAAAATGTGGGCTGCAGGTATCTAAGGAGTGAAATAGACCGAGGGCTCAACTCGGGGTGCACTTGACGTGAAAGGCAAATAAAAAGTTTCTGCCAACAGCGTAGTACTTTCGAGAATGCTGGCTAACATACTGGGGCCCAGGCCAAGCCAACGCGACCCTTCCTTATTAGAAGAGTGTGCTCGGTCCTTTTGCTTGCAGCGCCAGTGTGGGAAGCGGCTTTGTACAGAAGAGGAAATAGGAGGGAAATAAACTCTGTTTACCGGTTAAGGCCGTTTGAACATGCATACCTTTCATCGTCAGAATGAATGAATCCTACTGATACTCTTTCGGTGTAGTGTAGGAGCTGGAACGACCCGGAATATGCCAGGGAGAGCCCAAGGAAGTGTGACGAGTTCTGGTGCGTGTCCAATCTACGCCAGCGTGGCAGAGGAGGTGAGATCAGTTTTCTAAAGGCTAATGGACCAATAGACTCATACCAAATGTAGAGAACTGGGTTATGAGGAAATATGAGGAAGTGAATTACTACCTCACGTAGTTTCTTACTGGGCATTGAGGCATACCTTCACCTCTACAATTTGGACGATTCAATGCTCTGCTCTGAATGTTTCGACGAAAAACAGCACTCGGAGCATATTCTCTTTCAATCAGTAGTCAGTAGGAATCTGACACTACAGCCTGGATTCAGACATGCAGCAGTTTCTCCTGTTTTAGGCATGCACCTTAAGGTTGGTTTGTACGCAACGATTTGCTTGTGCCAACTGGCTTGCGCAAAGCAATTTGAACAAGTTAATCGTTGCCAAAAAGGTTACCTTGTGCAAAATATGTGTTCATAAAAAATCGGCTTGAAAATCGTTTTTTTCATGAGAGTTTAAACTATGTTCTAGCCTTGGCTATAACCCTCTTTATGTCATTGGATGAATGGTGGCGTTCACAATTGTTCAATAATTGTGATCGATTCGTTTTCACTCAGTTTATATGCTCCTATTGACTTGCTCCAGCCAAATTTCACAAGCAAACTGTTGCGTGTAAACCGACCTTTACAGATAAATCAAACATTTCCTGCTGTTCGTCCAGTGATAGATTCGATATCGAAAAAAACAAGGCTGTTCCTTCATTTTCACTAAACTGACTGAAACCTTTCAAGCTGAATCCGGATCCAAATAAGTATAACCCTACCGAGAGTTGCTAAGTCAACACTATTAACACGTAGTCAGGATCGGGATAATCTAAGGCATCTATTGCAGATGATGCATAAGGAACTAATCATGATCGCTTGACCAGGCTTTCCCGATTTTGAACTGACCGGAATTGCCTGCTCTTACCGCAGAGATCATATATTCTGCAGTATTTCTGCTTGTGGGATCTTGTCCATAACGCTGATAAATGTAGAATTTCCCCTGAAGATCGTCGCCAGTGTTGCTAAGCAATCTGAAATTAAATATGGGCTCCGCCGACGCCGTAAGCCTGGGTGATGAAAAGGCCGATTATTTTTGAATCTGCTTTATTTAAAGTTGTCTCGTTGATCCCTTTTTAAAGGTTTTTTAAGACCATAGGCCTGCATGATGGGGACTGTGTCCTATTCAGGCCTATTGTGCCCATACCCCACAAAAGGAAAAACCCATCCGCCTTCCGGACGAATGCAAGAATGTTTTTAATTGATGAAGATCGATCCTGAGCGGGGCTTCGAAGATCTCAGATAATAACCGTTCTTCTTCTAAGCCAGATAAGAGCAAGAATTTTACGGAGAACATGTGTGGAAGTCTCGACTACTTCCACGCAGAATCGGCATTAGGCTTCAAACAATCTTGGGTTATGTAATTTGTACCACTCCCCAGATATTTCTGCAACAGTCTAAGGTCCGCCCTGTTTAGAGTGATAAGGCCACTAAGATAATGCGTCTTATTTGTTCTTTCGCCAGTCCTGGATCTTGATTCGATTTTACACGCCACACTCTAAGCCATAACAAATAGTATCCAAAGCATACAAAACCACCAGAATGCGGATATGTTAACGCACACTTGATGGATCGATCGCACATAACAGAGCATGGTATTTTCTCGAACAACAGTTCTATTATAATTACTCAACAACTCATTACAACCAAATTCCAGGCGATCGATCGGCAAACATAACGAGCCCAAACTGCGATCGGTATTTTCAAATTACTCCAACTGCATTTTAATTGAGATGTCACTAGTTAAAATGGTAATCGCGTTTGGCAGGCGCTTTAAACTGGGCGCTCTCAAGCTTTAAATCAACTCCGCTCGTGTCCGCATTACAGAATGAAGATGTACTGGGACCGATATGCAAATTAGTGCAAGTGCATTAGGCCAGGCCTCTTGATAAATAGCCACCTTCTCCGCTCGAGAAGAGAGTAAGAGCCCAGCCATGCGCAGGAATGATAAACGCAATGCGATCAATTACGGCAATAATTAAAAACAGAATTATCCCTGTCCACCTCTATTGATCAATAACAGGTATTTATATACTTTGAGAACTGCATCGACAGATTTCGATTGTGAACGAAGATCACACGAGAGGGGGACTTACAATGAACTGCGATCCTGATGTGAATGAAGTTAATTAATTGAATTCCATAAATTAAGATGCAAGGTGTGTTGCCTGGTTACCTGCATGAGTCTTCCCCGTCAGTCCTCGCGTGTGTTTTATTTTCGGCTGTTCGATTTTCGTGTCGATAGTCTAATTCTGTTGATCGTGAAAAGAAAGCAAAAGGCGGTGGGCTTACAATCCGATCATGGGCTAGAAATTAGTTCAACTAACAGGAATACATTTTCGCATCGTGTCAGCTTAACCACCAGACAATGTAACATCCTACTTAAAAGTAACAGAAGAGTGAAAGATCCACCGAGGGTTAAGTATAGATACTAGATGGCTGACATCATCCGCGAATTCCAGTTTGCTGTAGCGCGTTGGCTCAAATTCATGAATGAAATTGCATAAAACGTCTCACCTGAGTAGGTGTTGTGTTGTCCGCTGCCGCAACGGCGCATTTCCGTTGTCGACACACAGCCGACCGATGTACCAGCAAACAGCCGCACCAAAACAGAATACGTTATACGCCGACGGATAAATCAATAAGTAAAATGTTAGCTCGGCTGAGTTTCAAGGTGTTGGAGATAAGTCAATAACTCATGCCTCGGGGAGAACTTTTTGCAATTCACCAAAAAACCCACGCCCTTTTTGCAATGAAGTAGTAGTAAACTGTGTCCCGAACATAATTACCTACATTCGCTGAAAACGTGTTCACAGGTGCTCCACTGCGAGCTTGGATCGTTTCTTTAATGAAAACATTAAAGTATCAATGCATATGCAAGCAACGATCGAGAGCGCAAGCCACCAAAGTGATAATGCCAGACCTTTTTTCCAGCCTTATGTACATACATGCATACTATGCACGTCTCCATGGGCTTGTCTAGAGCTTGTAAAGTGTACAACATGAAAATCTTCTTTAAGTCCAAGTTTAATGGAACTACAGATAACCTTATCGTATTTTGTAAATTGAAGGGAGTTCTCCTAATAGTCGCGGATAAATTCGTTCCTTCGAGCATGGCCTCGATCAGGAAACACCTACCTACCTTTCTATGCGCCATAGACGGACTCGTACACGTACCAGGAATTCATGGCATAGGGCGAAGATCGGCCGATCGCGGTGCTGTTGTATACCCGTCTTGATCGCCCTCATTATTTGCAAAATAGTGCGAGATCAAAGAGTTTTCCTCTAGCTAGCGACTATCTCGCCATTCGGGGAGTATTCAACTGGAAGTGCGAATCGGCATGTTACATCGATTAATAATTTGATGGATCTGTTGTTTACAGCGTACGAAGATCAAAGAGATCTGCTCGGAGAAACCTTCAGCATAAACTATCATTAGACTTTACAACTATGCTTTATTGAATGGTGTTAGGGTCGAGGCATACCAACAACACAGCAAAACAAGTGCTCGGCGATTACATGCTATGCGAAGGAATATGGTAGATCACTTTAGGAATCTGTGTCAATGCTAGACGGAGATTTTTAATTTATAAGAAAATTGTAAAAGATCAGCAAAAATTTGTTATATGATCGTGGAAGGTGATTAGGAACTTGTAGGTGTAAAAACAGCTTCTCTCTTACCTACTTCAAGTTTTATTGGTATTACGAAATATGGATTGTGTTTTTGTAATATTTTTTCACTGAGACACTTTTTTAACTGCAAAAAAATTGGGTTGAACAGAATCATCGATAATCCTGGATTATTTGTTGAGGTTGAGGCATGTCATTGCGACATAAGGAATGTGCGTTGCTGGAGTGAAAGTACTTTACAAAGCAAATACCTATAACCTCCTCTGCGGAAAAAGAGATTTAGCCATTGCAGGAAAAATAATGTAAAGAGTCATCGGATTTTGTGATCGAAGTGATAACTTGGAACTGTTTATCGAAATATTTTATCAGCAAATTTTTATACATAAAGGATTATCCAATTTGTCTGCTTAAAATTGCTCTTCCCTTGGTACTTTAAGTGATCGACAGTAAAGATCTTTTCTGATTAAATATTGTTTTTTATGCGCAATAAAAATGCAATCCATTAACGCGCTTGCCAAGTCCATTTCTGTTATGCTTTATTTTATTACCCTTTTATTACCCTTATATTGCCCTTTTATTACCCTTTTATTACCTTGTTTAGTAAGAAGACCCTTCAACTTATTCAAAATGTGTTAAATGGATCGCGAGCGAAATGTGGAGGTAGCGGATAAGGGTATATTTTCATCGTTTCAGCAAAACGACTTATCACTAAACTTAAGAGGCCGTAGGATCCTTTTTTAACCAAAGACATAATTATGTTTTTGACTCAAGTATTATTCCCTCACAATTCTCAGAAATAACGGAGAAATGACTCTCCAGGTTGGTCTATTACATAACAAGCAAATTCAAGTCTTCTTTATAATTTTCAGAAGCTGCCTCAAGTCCTTTAAATATTGCCATTCTAAAACCACATTTCTTTATATTTTAGAGTGCCACTGCAACCCATTTGGATCAATCGGAACACTATGCGATCGATACTCTGGCCAATGCGCGTGCCTAAAGAACGTTACAGGCCGAAGATGCGACAAATGTCGCACAGGAAGCTGGAACATGACTGCTGGAATTGGATGCACCGACTGCCAATGCGATTTCATGGGCTCCAGAACTATGGACTGCAGTCCTTGGACGGGGCAATGTGACTGCAAAATCGGTGTTGGCGGAAGAAAATGTGATCAATGCCTGGATGGATTTTACGGCCTCTCACCAAATGGTTGTAAGAGATGTGATTTATGTCCCTCAGAAGGACATGTGTGCGATCCAGATACAGGAAGATGTGTTTGTCCGATCAACAGTAATGGACCTGATTGTCTTCAGTGTATTCCCGGCAGTTGGGGCTGGCAGCCAAAATTAGGATGTGTTAAGTGTGGCTGCGATACTCTAGGATCGATCGGACAAGCCTGTGATGCTATTAGTGGGCAATGTATATGTCGAGAAGGCTATGCAGGAAGACGCTGTGACACATGTGCAAAAGGATATTTTGGTTATCCAGATTGTAAGCGTTGCGGGTGTGATTCTGCCGGAACTATACCCGAAAGTGATGGTCTTGTTCAGTGTGATAGTAGAGGACAATGTCCGTGCAAGGTTTGTTCTATGTCACTTAATTCCATACCTTACATTATATTTAAAAAAATCTTTCCAGGAACTCGCAACAGGATTAAAATGTGATACTTGCCTCGAAGGATCTTTCGGTATTACAAAACAAAATCCTAGAGGATGCACACCATGCTTCTGTTTTGGCAGATCACGAACTTGTGAGCAAAGCGATCTGTCATGGGGTCATATTCGTATGGTAGGAGCACGAAACCTAAGCGTTCAATACATACAGCCAGCCATTGTTCCACAAAGAGACTACGAATACATTGTGGTATGAAATTAAAAAAAAAATTAAAATTTAAATCAAAATAATTTTCCCTATTTCCAAAAAGGTCATTCAAATGGAAGGAACACGATCATATCAAGAAGATGCAAAGATCAGCCTAATGAATGGTCTTAATCTTATCCCAAGCTCAACTGGAAATGTTTCGATAGGAGCATACACCACCTTTTATCATCCCTTATACTTTCAATTACCGCCACAATTTTACGGCGATAGGACAAGCAGTTATGGTGGATATCTTCGATTCAATCTACTGACAGACGGATGCAATACTCAACTCGATCGGCAAATCCTGCAGAATTATCCAGTTGCGCAGATTCATGCGCATAATAAATTAGTGCTGGATTATTTTCAGGTATTTTAAAATTTTAATTTATTTTCATTTTTATGGTACTATAGAAATTTAACAATATTTTTAGGATACTTCGGAAGAGTTATCAGGAAATGAAACGTTTATAATTCCGCTACAAGAGACCTACTGGAGATACCATCATAATAGACATGAAATCAGCAGAGCAGTCATGATGACAGCATTGCAGAATGTGAGGCATATATTCTTGCGGGGCACATCGTGGGCAGATTTTACAGAAGTTGTGTAAGGAATTTACTAGGTTCAAAATTTTAGTGATAGTATAAAATTTTGGGAAATGTACCCATTGGGCACCTACTTGGGTAGGTAAGGAAAAGGCCGGATTGTCACGTTCAAGGACAAGAGTAAAATTGGCACTGATTTGAGTTCACTCTACGCAAATATATTGGAGAATGCTTAAAGGTTTGCAAAATCACGGTGTCTGCTCCATCTACAAAGAAAACGTCCTTCCGTGGTATGATCAGGAGGTCGGGCGATTCCTGCCTGCGATAGTTAGACCAAATCTGTCTAAGTCTTGAATTATGACCTTAAACTACTCCAAGATTGAAAGCAAATGCATGGAGGTATCGAACTTCAGCATACACAGAGGCCAATATTTCTTCAAGATGTTCTAGTCTAGCCAATTCGTTGTAGAGTGATCCTATACCTCCAACCAGTCGCCGTAAATAGTATCTTGGCACCTGCTTGAGTATCCGATATTAGATTACTTTGCCTCAGGGTCTGTATTGCCGAGACGGTAGTATTTTTGCCGGTTTAGCGAGGGGAAGAACACTCCAAAGCCTGAATCCAGTTTTTGTTAAGCTGGAAATCTTCTCATCCCTCTTCGGGAGATCTGCGCATCGAAGCCTCTGCTGAAGTTTAGTTTTGCTTCCAGTTAGTGGTGAAAGAAAACCCAATTAATTCGATATGTGTCCACGACTCGCAAACCTGCTTCTTCCAGCCTTAGAGAGCTGAAGCCACGTGCTGCCTGTTTGAGATAGGGGGGTATTCCGGAAAATCTCCAAGCGTTCCACAGAGCTTTTTCTCTGCGTACCATATCCCCCCCGATCTGTTTTGCTTAGAGAGAATCTTGCTAACCCTGGTCGATTTATTCAGGCCCCATATATCTTGACAATACCCTTAAGTACGTATTTTCTGGTGGCGTTTCTCAAGTGCTTACGCTTTTATTATCCTTTCATTACCCTTTGATTACCCTCTCATTACTCTTTTATTACCCTTTTATTACCATTTAATTACTCTTTTATTACTCTTTATTACCATTTCATTACTCTTTTATTACCATTTTATTACCCCTTTCATTATCCTTTTATTACTCTTTTATTACCCTTGTATTATAAGGGCTGGAAAATTAAAAATGTCCGACGAAGCGGTGACCATGATAGGTGAAATGATACCACTAGAAATACTATTGAATGATATACTACTAGATAAGTCCTAAAAGCGACCGACTAAAGAATTTTTGGGTCGATTTCCCGCAGCGGCATCGTTCTTTGACTCTTTTGAGGGCAATCTTCTGGCTTTGGTGTAAATTGCGGTGTCAACGTCAACGCAAATGTCCATTCTTATACTTCCTTATGCTTTGCTTGTCTCTCTCCACTAAAAGAACATTTTTAAATTTTTCTTTAGTCTATACAACGTTCACATGGACTCTGCTATATATCTATCCGGGGCCACCAACAACATCGCACGAGGTGTCGAAGTATGTGAATGCCCAAGAAAATTCGAAGGATACTCCTGTCAAGACCCCGGTCCCGGATACTATCGCTGGCGCAATCAAACAGACGGCGAACACGTTTTTATGGACGATCTAATTGGCCGAGCAATACCATGCGAATGCAGCGGACGCAGCAACATCTGCGACAAGGAGACAGGACTATGTCTGGTAAGTAAAAAATCGCATACTAAATTTGGATTTTGTTATTTTATTAATAGTTCATTGGTAGAACTGTACAGAAAACACTGGCGGCAATCACTGTGAACAATGCGCTGAAGGCTACTATGGCGATCCAAATTTTGGCGGCTGCAATCCATGTCCTTGTCCGGAAACAAGTCGAAATTATGCCAAAGGATGCACTGTATGGCTGGGGCAAATTAGTTGTGTTTGCAAGCCTGGCTATACAGGACCGTTGTGTGATCGATGCGCACAAGGTTATTTTGGTACGTTAACCAAGCATCATGGGACGTGTGAGCCTTGTAATTGCAATTTGGATGGTATTGCGTCGAATGAATGCGATCAGGAGACGGGACAGTGCGACTGTAAGCCGGGAGTTATTGGACGACAGTGTGATATTTGTGAAGCTGAACGACATTATCTTGAAGATAGGATGTGCAAGAGTAAGAGACTTTCGATTTTACTTAAGCTTGAATATTGTCTTAACTTTTTGTTGTAGTTTGTGATAATTGCTCTTTGATTTTAATGGACTACGTGGCTTCAATATCGAATCAATTACGAAGAGGAGTAGCTCATCTTGATCTTACTGGAATTCCTCCTCCATGGATGAAGCTTCAAGGAATAGAGAAGAATTCTGCTGAAGTTGAGTCGTTTCTGGAGGATTTTATGAGAACGAAGTATCAATTAGAGCATTATGATACAGCAGCAGTTGATAAGGTTAGTTTCATACAATGACAACAGTTACCCACACTGATCCTCGCTTATAATTGTTAAAAAATTCAAATCTAACCAAATTTTATTTTACACATTTTCACAGCTGCTCGCCTTCGCCGAATTCAACAAAATCCAATGGCGTAAAAGTGAAGAAGACACAACAAACATCACTAAAATGTCGGAACACTCAAGAATCGATGCCCTTGAACTACTCCAAAAGGAACGTTCTATCAACAATGAAATACGAACATCAATTAACGACATCAATTCCTGGGAAAGAAAAGAAAGTGCCATAAACATACCAGATGCATACGAAACAGCTACTCTCTACTTAGATGAAATTAAGCGCCGTGAAAACTCATTTCAAAGCATGGAGATCACCTGGAAGTGTGCCTTCGATCAGCTCTACTTTTTCGGTAACGTATCAGACATCATCCAGGACCAAAGTGTAAGTCTGGAGATATTTTGGAAGAATCTAAAAACAACAAATTCACGACTCTCTGATCTGCAAGTCAATATCGATCAAATTAATGAATCAGTTCTGGACGCCAAGGATCGACTCACGCATGTCCAAACTATAAAAAGTTACTTAGTGGAGGATTATGGAGATATACTCGAGACGAAGTATGAAATTCAACAGCACTTGAATAATAGCTTTGTGAGTGAAGCAGAGACAACTCTTGTTATGATCGGAGATGGATTGGGTGAAGTTGCTAGTAATATTGAGAATATGAAGAATCTTCGAAATATTCTTCGTGAAACTATGAATGAAAATGAGGATTTGCGGAAAGATGTGAAGAAGCATTGGGTGCCAAAGGCATGGAGATATGCTAATCGATCGGCTGATGAAGCGAAGAAATATGCAAGACAGTTTCAGAAATTTAAGGATAATGCTAGGATTCCGTTGTTTGCGCGGTAAGTTTGCCCTGTTATGGTTTGTATTAAAGTAGTTTGCTGTTTCTTACTAATCTAATCCACCATAAAACGTTCTTTCATTAAAGTTTTCAATTCTAATCAAAACAACCAAGAACATGTTATAAGAGGAGCTCACTTTTACGTATAATTGTAATAATCCTCACTGTTTATCACCTGATCTGCCAATTAACTATTTATTACCTCCTAACAAATTCTAAATTACTTTCGTTCCAATTGAAGGACAGGACGTGTTAAATTAAATCATTTTCAACCAATCAAACCAGCCAAATGTATACACAATTTTTAATAAACTAAAAATTCCTTCCGTTTTACTACAAAAAAATCATTCAATCGTCGACTATAAGAAAACCAACGCCAAGCAGCACTCAAATTGGTAGTAAGCAAACAGAACATATCAGTATTTCACTACAAAAATTGGTGGCAGCGATGGGATCCATTGAACGCGGTTTATTGTTTTGCACTAAAAAACTTGGTGGCAGCGGTTGGATCTGTTGATCTGATTAGACTGATCCCGAGTCCTTATATTGCACTAAAAAAATTGGTGGCAGCGGTGGGATCCACTGATACAGGATCATTGTGTTGGACTAAAAAAATTGGTGGCAGCGGGGTTATCTCCACTGATCCCGTGACATTGTATTACACTAAAAAATTGGTGGCAGCGGTGGGATCCATTGATCCCAGTTTATTAAATCTACGTTGACTAAATTTCGGAGATATTCAGCTAATGTTCAATGCAGTCTCTCTAAGACTCCGTTCGTTTGCGAATGGTGGTGATTTTGTGACTTCTCAGTAGTTTGCATGTTTGCGTGAAAATTTAGCTCAGGATATTCGATCCTTGGTCTGTCAATATTGCTTTCTTTTTCCAATGTTTTCTCACAATTTGTACTACCAATGCCTCGGCTACCGTTTCGGTCTCGGCGTTTGGGATGAACATCTCCTTTGACTATTTAATGGGGTCACCTGGACGACTATTTATTTGTTATTGTTATGACTTAGAAATAATGGACCGACAATGTCCAAGAAAATCACTACAAAGGTTTTCGAGCTAGTTAAAGCTATTTTCATTGATTTCTAAGGGTTTTGCTTTGTTTGAAAAATTGGTGTCGGAAGTTAGCGCTGACTAAGAAGTGATCTGAAATGCCAAGAAGTGAATCAGCTTCGACGGAGAATAGCGTTGGATGGGAAGTATGAAACAGGTGAAAGATATTGGCTGTTTTAACAGCAATATTAGGGCTATCGTGAGATCATTCATATTTTGAGGTACTTAGATTGTTGGTGTTCGCAAAGAACTCAAGGGCCTTTGGCATTGCTATCATTTGAGTATCTCAACCAACGTAGACAGCAACGGGCAAAAAGAATGAGCTCTAAATGTCTAAGACAGGAGACACTGGGGGTGCAATGTGGTACCCAATTCATGGACATCATAACTGCCCGTAGGTGCTTCGATAGCTGGTCTGCACTCAACCGAGAAGCTGCTGCCCCTCTGTGCTGTGGATCTATAGCCTAGTCTTAGAGAAGAACCACCATTCTCCCCAGTTGACCGGCTTACGCCATTTCGTTACGGCCTGGATCAGCTATTTAGCTGCTATCTCGTTTGGCATTTCAATGTCTTTCTTCACTTCTTTGACTATTCTCACATGTCCTCCAACCTCATCATCTAGTCCATGATGTTCTGCGGTGTAGAATAAATCGTAGCGTTCATGCGCCTAACCATAACTTTATGAATGCCCAATACTCCACATTTTCAGCCCAAAATTTTATTATATTGTTCCATAAAATAGTTGATGACCACTAAGATAAATTTAACAAGGTCTTTGTGTCACAAAGTAACACCATAAATCACTTTACTGAAAACTTTTATTCACTTAAATCCAAACATTCTCGTTTTTATTACATACGACTATAAACTAACTTTTTATTCGAATCAGAATTTTCATCATAACTTTCTCTCCTCATTCATATTAAAAGTTCTGCATACGAAAACATATCCACAATTGTCGAAGCTGCCCGGCAAGCCACACAGGATGCCCAGGATCGAGTAACTATTTCCTTAGAGAAGCTCTACCCATCAGAAGGGCAATCTGTTATCGACAGGTCAAAAATTTCACTAGGGAAATCGAAAGTCCTACAGAAGGATGCAATGCAGGAGATGGAGAAAATTTCTAGTGAGTGTAAAAAAAATCCTTCAATAAATTTATAAATTTGGCTTCTTTCGTCCTGCAATCTTTCAATTCCTTTTTTTTATTTCAGATTTAAAGGCAATTCTTGAACAGCAACAAAATAAAGTGGAATCCATTAAGTCAACAATCTGGCAAGCTGGTCTCAAGAATAATAACATATCTGCATCGCTGGAGCTGCTCAGCAATAAGCCGCACATGAATAGCGTTCGAGAGAGTCTAGACTTGGCCAATAAAATATCGGACGAGATGCGAACGGAAAGTCGAAAGGCGATTGACATTAAGCCGGATATTTACAAACTACGACAGAAGTTTGCTACTTTGGAGCCCGAATGGGACACCAAATTGGGTCTGGCTGAAGAGAATATTTCACAAACTTTAAGCAACATACGGATGGTCAATAGTTCGCTAAGTAATATCGAGAAGCACTCGCATGAAGGGAATTTGAAGTTTCAAGCATGGAACAACACAGTTTCACGGCAGCTGCAGGAATTGAAGGACAAAATAGCTAGAGCTAGGCATGCTGCACAAGGGGTATGTGGTGTCGAATAGAAGCGAAGTATCAAAATATTGAACTGTTTTACTTTTGTTTTTTAGATCAAAATATCCCTGGAATCCTTAAAGGAAAAATGCGTTCGATCCTACTCTACACCCACCATAGGCCTATCAACTTCCAACACCATAAAACTTTCTCTGGCACTAACAAACAAAAACGGAAACTCTCCTCTGCTATTCATCGAGGGCATGGACAAGAAATTCATTGCCTTAGAGATGTATCGTCGCAAAATACGTCTAGTGTGGAATTTAGGAGGAAAAACTGGGGTAGTAGAACACCCCTTAGAGATCCACACACGCGATCCTAAACTCGACGATGCTTGGTATCACATCGAAGCAAATCGAACTCTTAACATCGGCAGCCTAACAGTACGACGAATGACGAACAATGGAACACTAAGTCAATCCAATCCTGTTTCTACATACACGAATCTTGAGTTCACACGATTCTTTAGATCAACCTCAAATCAAATATGGCTTGGGAAAGTACCAGACGATCTCCGTCCCAGAGAACTCCAAGCCAACCCTGGATTAAACGTTGTCATCCATCAAGTCTCTGTTGATAATTTCCCATTGGGCATTTGGAATTTCGTACGATCAGAAGGTGAATGCGGCGGAGCAATCGTTGGAGCACAGGTAACAGCTGATGCATCAAACATACGACACTTCAGCGGAACTGGTTACGCCGAGGTGAAAAAGTTCCGGCCACGACCATATCGGAAGAATTTGTTCGCCCTGCAGATGGCATTTAAAACTCTTGATGAGAATGCTTTACTGTTCCTGGCGGTTGATAGTAAAAATGTAATTCTTATTATTAATTACAAATTCAAAATAAATTAATCAATTTTTAATTAAACAATTACAGAATCGCTCAGTTTCAGTGACATTAAGTGGCGGACGAATTATTTTTAGAATTGATTATGGTGATGAGTCGAAGCTGGAAATCAATACAACGAAGAAGTACAATGCCGGGAAATGGATTAGAATTGAAGCTGCTAGGGAATATGTACCGAAACGTGGAACAGAAAATGGAAGTCTTAAGGTGGATAATGAAGAACCATTAACTGGGTCACCGACAAAGCCGGTTACAGCGCAGATTCTTCCGGATTTGTCGAAGGCTGTTTATTATTTGGGAGGTGTACCGCCAGGTAATATTAGTTTCAATTGCGTTAAAAATAACTAAATGAAATTAAACTGCATTTCTTAGTAGTAAACCTACATTTTGACGATATTGTTGCAATTTAGAGAAAAAATAGCCTTGGAACTAAATATAATATAACAAATATGTTACTGAAAGCTATACCTCCAAATTTGTTCTTGGTAGTATCTGTCAATCAGTGGGGTAACTAGGGTAGAGCAGTCATGGCAAGTGACATAGGCTCAATTGAAGAGGGAAATTCTAATTAAAAAAAAGAACGAATAATCACTTAAAGGTGACGAGATATTTTAAAAAGAATTCTTCACTGTATTAAATTTCGCTCGGTGGCTTTGTGAGGACATAGGGAATCACTTGAGTCAGACGACAATTCTAATCAAGGAAATTTTCTTGCTTTACTAAAACTATTGGCAATCTTGGACTCGTTTTCAGAGGAGCATTTCACTTACGTCGAAAAGCATCCTGGATCAACGTCATATCTCGTAGTTAGGACTAGCATAGGTTCATTATTTTCAAAATAAAAGAGGTTAAGCTGATAGTTCTATACGATTCAGACAGCTTCAAAGGGCCTTAGGGATTAAAACCACCACGATCCTATTCCCGATCTTCTTTCTTTATGCTCCTTTAATCCCTCATGAGACATAGGGCGGAAACAGTTGCCCTCTAGCGGACTCCGTTTTGCGCGACAGCTCTCAGCTCTGACCAGGATCTCCCAGTTGTTGCGGCCTCTGCTCTTTCACGTATTAGCTTAGTCGAAAGACCTGACTTGAGGATCCTTGCGGAATCCAATTCCATTTCCTTTGCCTGAGTTGGTCGTCCTATCCTTTCTTGGCCAGATGGTTGGAATGTATACCTAATTAAAGCTGGCTCTAAAGAGAAGACCAGGTTATTGAGATTCACATCGAGACACTTCTGAAAGAGTGCCGGGAAAATTCTTTTTCTTCTTCCAGGGCTCTACAGCCCAAATCGACCGTTTGACTTTGTCAGCTTCTTCCTCCAGACGTCGTTCTGTTCAGCAGCTTGCCTCTAGTTTCTTATGTTGAAGAATTCTGCTGCATCAGCCTTAACTCCTCTTCCCACCATGAACTGGTCTTTTGCCATCTCGTAGTAGATACAGGGATTTTTGGCATCCTCCGTCATTCATTCTATGGAGATGCAGTAGCTTGGCATGTGTTTGACACCCTGCTGTCATCGGCAGATCCTGGTACCTTTTTCATGTGTTACTCGGGGTTACCTTTGTATGAACTTTTACTTTGCAAATAACTTCTTCTAGGCAAAGACTAAATAGCAATCGCCCTTCTTTAAGCCTTGCTTGATTGGGAAGGACTCCGTCAATTTTCCTTGTATTCTGACTATACACCTTATGTTCCCCATTGAGGCAAAAGTTCCATCCTCCCTTATTGAGAAGGCCCACTTTGTTGCAGGAGGCTTTGGAGTGTTTTTTTTTTTTTTTTTTTTTTTTTATGTGATAGTCTAAGCTTAGGTGTCATCCTTTGTACTACTAGTCCGTCATGTCGTACACGTCATGGTGCAATGTCTAGTAGTAAGCTTAGCTCGAAGGATAGAGAGAGAGATAGGATAGATTAGGGGGAGTCGGGTGGGTGTTGGAGGAGATGGTGGTGAACCTTGCGCTTGAACTCTTGGGTGTTGTATGAGTTCGGGAATATTGACTGAGGTAAGTTGTTCCACAGTCGTGTTGTTCTTGTTATAAACGAATTTCTAAGTCGGAGTGTGCGCGAACATAAGGGCTGTAGACTATAAGGGTGAGCCGAGCGGGCAAGTCTAGTGTTGCGGGAGAAAAGTTGCCGTGGAGGCATGAGGTTACTTATTTCAGAAGAGCAATCGTTGTGGTAAAATCGGTAAAATTTTGTAAGGGCTGCTACATTCCTACGGTGGCTTAATGAGTCAATTGAGGAGCAAATGGCGCTATCGCCAATAAGTTTGAGAGCGCGACTTTGCACCTTGTCCAGCCAGGCTAAGGTGGTTTTCGGGGCCCCAGCCCAAATATGCGAGTTGTATTCGAGGCGGGGACGAATGTAGGACTTGTATATTGTAGCCCTGGCCGACGGCTGAAGGAGGAATTTGCATCTTTTCAGGAATCCCAGGCATTGCGATGCTTGTTTAGCGGTTTGGAATATGTGGTTATTCCACCGCAGATCATCGGATAGTGTTATGCCTAGGATGTTTAAAGATGGTTCTGCCGTTAGGTTTTTATTGTCCACTGAAATAGAAGGAGGGTCGGTGTAGGTTTTATTAGAGATGAGACAGTACTTCGTTTTGGATGCATTGAATTCGACACGGTTCTTGCGGCCCCATTCAAGAATTCGTTCGATGTCCCTGTTGATTGAGATGGACATGAGATTGCGATAATGCAGACAAGGTCTGGCGCGTGCTTGTCCTACAGTATCGAAGCCATAGGAGTACCGTAGTGTACTGTCATCGGCAAAGCAGTGAAGTGGGTTGGAAGGGATTGAGAGCAGGTCGTTTATAAAAATTAGGAAGAGAGCTGGTGATAGAATTGAGCCCTGGGGAACACCTGCGGAGATGGTGTGGGGGTCGGATTCGACGCCATCCAATACTACCTTGATTGAACGGCCAGAAAGGAAGCTCTTAATCCAGTTCCTTAGAACGAAGTCAATACCAATAGCCTGGAGTTTGGTTAACAGAGCGGGGTGCCACACTCTGTCAAAAGCCTTGGAGATATCTAAAGCAACCAGGCCAGATTCACCAAATCGGTGTATACTTTGGTTGAGGTGTTCAGTTAGGCAAACAAGGAGGTCGCCAGTAGATCTTTTTGGTCTAAAGCCGTACTGTTTGTCATTTAATATTTTGTGGTGCTCAAGATATCTCAAAAGCCTCTTGTTTATTATTGTCTCCATCACTTTGGAGAGAATAGAAGTAATTGCTATTGGGCGGTAGTTTTCGGGGTCACTAGCGTCACCTTTTTTTGGTATGGGCTGAACATGGGCCAGTTTCCAGGAGTCGGGATAGACTCCGGAGAAGTAGGATAGGGCGAAAAGTTTGCGCAGAGGTTTAGCCAAAGGTGAGGCACATTTTTTAAGAACCATAGGGGGAATATTGTCTGGGCCAGTGGATTTATTGGAGTCAAGCTCTTTGAGACACCTATACACTTCACGTGTTCTGAAGAAAACTCCGTCCATTGAGTGGGTGGAACACTCGATGGCTGGTGGTTGCGTGTCAGCATAGGGTAAGGAAGAGTTTGCGGCGAACAGAGATGCGAGTAAGTCGGCCTTGGGTTTGCTTTCTGCTATCACCTGCCTATTGTAGATGAATGGAGGCGTTGTGTGTGAGGTAAAGTTCTTCCTGATGGAGGTTACCAAGGACCAAAAATTTTTACTGCCAGCAGTGGAGTTAATGAGTTTGTTTCTCAGCCTGTCATCGTATAATTCCTTGACTTTCCTGATGGTGGATTTACAGGAATTTCTCAACCTTATGTACTCACGTCTAGATAGTTCGCTCGGAGAATGTCTGTACTCTCTGTAGGCGGCTTCTTTAGTTTTAATTGCATTCATGCATTCCCGATTAAACCATCCATGCTGCCTAGGCTTTATGGATTTGGAGGAATGAGGAATGAATAGGTGCATACCAGCCAATATAATGTTGGTAATACAGAGAGCGGCAAAGTTGACATCGCGGTTCTGGAAACATAGATCCCAGTCAGTAGATTGAAAAAAGCGAATCAGCCCCCACCAGTTGGCCTTCCCATAATGCCAAACGGTTCTCCTAGGAGCTGGCGTAGTTGGGGTAGGAGATCGATATGGGAAGTGGGCGCTGATTAGACAGTGATCCGAGTTGCCCAGAGGAGAGTCAATTTCGACGGAGTATTTTGTTGGGTGCGAGGTAAGAAAAAGATCAAGGAGGTGGCGTCCTTGACCGGCAGTGTCAGGAATACGTGTAGGACCGTTGACAATTTGGTATAGGTTATTTGTCTCAGCAAAGAGCTCAGCATCCCTGCCAGAAACACTGGTGCCATTTGAGTAATTCAGCCAATTTACGTTGTGAACGTTGAAATCACCCGCAACAATGATCTCACAGTCCGGATGGGAGGATAAAAAACCGGAGATACGTTCAGAGATAGCGTCAAATGCTAAAGAGGAGGCTTCATTACTGATATTAGGACTCCTGTATAGAAAACAGAAGAAAATGACGTGCTTTGGAAGTAAAATTTTTAGACCGAGATGGTTGAAATCAGGAGTTGTACTATTGTACACCTTCTGGAAGGCTACGTCTTTCCTAATATAAATGGCAATTCCCCTATGAGGGGAGAGGTTGTGCACTAATGTGTACCCAGAAACCTGGAAACGATCTAAATCATCGTTAGGTAATATTTGGGTTTCACTTAGTGCGAAGATTGGGGGGGAAAAAACGCAGAGATGGCACCTCACCGAATAGAAATTCGCTTGCAGCCCACGGATGTTGGTGCAGTCAATACAAAAATTTTTGTATCGAGGCTTAGTATGTACAAGGTCAACCTCCGTCGTAACCGGCACTGCCATTGTCATGACCATCGGGGCTATCGGGATACTCCTTGCTGGAGTGTTATGCCTCCTAACGCAAGAAGAATCCCGTCAGCTGACCGATACTGGCACTGACGCCGGCGGTGCCGAGACCGGGATGTGGGAAGAAGGAAAGAACTTACTTACTTGTGCAGTCAGTCAGTTCAATCACTGTCGGTGCGGGAGTTGATGACACCTTCACTCGCATGCCAATACACGTCACTTTATTGATTTTTTTTTATTTTCACTTAGTTATTGTTTTTTTTTTTTTTTTGTTTTCAGTAGATGGTAATTCGGAATTTATTAATTGATTGTTTAATTATTGTAACTTCACAAAAACAGAAAGTTGCCGTTTCGACACGGAACAAAGAGACGAATTTCACTCAGTTTGAGTGTAGTTGCCTTTGGTAGAATCTGCAAGCTCACGATTCTTCCTGGAGGCAATTCTTTTGGAGCTTCTAAACTCCTTGTTGTTGGCTGTT
Organism: Thereva unica; assembly: GCA_949987705.1. Taxonomy (NCBI): domain Eukaryota; kingdom Metazoa; phylum Arthropoda; class Insecta; order Diptera; family Therevidae; genus Thereva; species Thereva unica. Next base: position 4,981,808 of record OX465285.1, read on the forward strand.
AGGGTGAACTAGAATGTTTTCCCTAATTATTCTTTGTCCGCAGGGCGCGCTGGTTTCGTCATGATCGTACTTTGGCATAGGTCTGTTCTCTCTTGAGAAATTGGCTAAGTGAGCTCCATGGTCTGATGCTTCCATATTCTCCTCTAAATCACCTATAGCATACTCTTCGTACAAGAGATAAATGTGCTCAGCGGTTTTTTGATCTTGTCCAAAAGGCGAAGTAGGTTTTATTATCATCTAAGCCCAAAAGCTGAACTGGAAGTCTAACATCTAGGAAAAAGTAAAGAAAACTCGAATAGTAAAGCCCGTCGGCAAGAGATGCTTAAGCCATGACCGAGTAAATCCAGCGCCTGGGCCTTAAAACCCCATTATGATAATGAGATGGACTTGTTACCAGAAAATGTGGTTACCAAAACAGCTGCTTCGCCCTAGACTGACCTTCAGAAAGTACTTCGCTGTCGACATACCCTCAGAAAGAGGAGACGCCTTAAAAAATTTTGGTCTATTTTGAGTAGTTATGAGGTATGCTTCTGTTATGTGTATCCTTCCTTAAATAATAATGCAATATATATGAAGTGCAATCTGTATTGTGAACCAGCCTCTGGCTACAACAAAAATATGTAATCAAAATTAAAAATAAACCATTTTAACTTTTCAGGATTTCGATCAGGAATTACAAAAGCTCCTGGTGCTGATAATCCATTCATGGGCTGTATGGTCGATGTGCAAATAAACGGAGAAGCATACGATCCCCTAGGCAGTTCATCATTCTTCGGAGTGCAGCAAGGGTGCAAGGAAAGCATTACAAAGTATGCAGTATTTAATATCACAATTCACTTTTATTTCCACCTTATAAATTTCATTTCAGATCCGGATTTTACGGAGACGGTTACATAGAACTACCAGCACAATCCCTACGAAAAAGAGCTAATGTCGGTTTTGTCCTACGAACCCTCCAACCCGAGTGCCTAATTTTACTATCAGCCTTCCCACCGCATATCAGCGAAGAATACGACGCCCGGGATTTAAAAGGAAACTACTCCATTAGCCTAATTGATGGGCATGTCAATGTCCTAATGGGAACTGGACGCAGCTCCATTCAAATCATTTCGAATAAAACAATAAACGATGGCGAATACCACGTTATCAATGTTATCAAAACTGGCCGAAAAATTGATCTCATGATTGACGATGAATTGCAAGGAACCAAAAGTCTATCGGGAACACCGACAATAATTAATATGCCCAAAGGATCTGGGGGGTTGTTCTTTGGTGGTGCACCGAATATAAGCGATTATAAAGTGATTGTTCCGACGTTTGTTGGGTTTATCGGAGCGATTCGGGATATAGTTTTCAATAACAAAACGGTGGCCTTTAGTGATGCTGTTAGCTTTTATAATGTGCAGATTGGGCGGACTGGACCGGCAATGGGTAAAAGTAGCATTTCGGATATATTTATTAATACTGAACCGATTGGGAGGAGTTTTGCTGCTAATCCAGAGGGTTGTCAAATGGTAAGTGATATTATTAGTTTATTTTATAGTTTTATTGTATATGCGCTAACATACCGCTTTGTTCAATTAACATTTTTGTACATATGCTTTAATTTTGCCTTATTTATATTTAATTTAAAATTCTTGTTGTAATTAACTAAAGGTTTTCTATATAAATTAAAACAAACTAAATCTAGTCCATACACCATCACTTAAAATTGTGTTACTTCTGTTATATCCGTTTCTATATATCTATTTTAAGTCTAGTGTCTAGATAAGAATTCATACTTAATTTCTACTAAACTTACTACTAGACATTGTACCATGACTTGAACCACATGAAAGAGTAATAGTAGGTACAATAGGGAATAGACATGAAGGTACACTTGATTATAAAATGTCATCAACAGCTTCTTTCTTCCTATCGGTCTATAGGATTATGGGTCTCATAAAGGCTTGTTCGGCTTTGGTAAGAGCACGAGTTTCTGCTGTTTCTATGGTTCAGGGTAAACCCCTTCTCTCAGCTACGCTTAGCTTATCATAGCTTAACCCCTTAAGTATGCTGTACGAACCAAGGGCCTTATTGATAGCTAGATTTTTAACGAGCTCCAGAGTCTCTTCTGCGTTTACCACGAGTATACCCTCTGGGTCCACCTTCAGAATGGGTAGATCGTCGATGGGCACGTTCTGTGGAGACAGGACAAGTCAGTGTGTATAGAATAATATTAGATCTGTCGTATTCAGTAACGGGTCATACTCTCTTTTCCAAATGCACTGTGTCTGATCCTAGCCAAAGCCGAACAAATGCAAGGAAAGTATGTCTGTAGTTAGTTCTGCTCTGCAGCTACGACAGTGGATGTTGTATGGAAATCTTAATCTGGCCGGTTATTTCTCAATCGGCCAGTGACCTATCCTCGGGAGGTCGAGTGTTCCCTACTTTTTGTACTCAGACAAAATCTTTCTAGTTTTGGTTACACGATGAGTCTACAAGATTTGCTCCTAATCTGGCCAATTCGTCTGCCTTTTAATTACCCTAAATTTTTCTATGCGCTGGTACCCACCGACAAGTATAAAGGAGGAGAACCCCTTTTGATCGATTTTGACCAGGTTTGACCTTATGTAGATAGCGCATAGTGGCTTAAAACCACAATGCCCTTATTTGTATGTATTGCTAGGCATGGTTCGAAGATAGTCAACTGCTTCGCCTGAGGGATACTGGAAGTATTGAGCAGGCGGTAGTACCTTTAACGAGAGGGGACAATTTCAGTACCACCACTGATTTTGATGTGGACCACAGATGGCTAACCTCGTCATACCTTTGCTTAAGCTTTACGTTTTGTCCTACCTCTCTGTTTTGAATCCAGCGATAGAATCCTGTTTTTTTGAGCCCAGTCCGTCAGTCGTCAAGGTGCAATATCTAATAGTCAGCTTAGCTCGATTCTGGCCGTAAATTCACGGCTTGATAGTGAATAAAAGATCAGCTCTTCAGGCACGAACTGACGATAAATGCCCAAACACATTTGCCAGTTTTTTTGGACTGCAGGCCCCATGCAGTTGGCGGCCGGTGAGTCTGTGGGGATACTTAGCCTCAAGGCGAAAACTTTCAGGCCATGGCCTGCAGGCGACCTGTGTGCAAATACCTGTGTGTCACAATCATTTTAACCCGGTTGTTCGAACTCCAGAAAGTAGTATAATAGCCCCGCGATTGTTTAGCTTGTACCGCGGCCAAACGCGCGACTCGGCGAATGCTGCAGCGTACGAGCGTAGTAACTCTGACCCGCGAAACGGCCCGTAGAATATAGAACTACAGGAAGAGCTCTCGCCGAATTTTTGGGGTAATGAAATTCTTATTGAGTATGAGTGCGCACGTTTTGGTAATTGTATGTCCACTACAAGCGGAGAAGGCGATTCTATTGCAAGAGCGGCTACATTCTCAATGAATCAATTGAACAACAAATGTCATTACTACCAATTAGTTTGAGAGCGTACATCAGTTTCGGTGTAATGAAGCCAGATCCAGATGGCCTGCTTCTCTTAACCTCAGGGTAGTCCAAGGTGGCTGCTTCCTGACCTGACGATCAGGTGGCAATAGTTCAAGGATTGCATTGATTACCTCCATGGGGGTTGTACAAAGAGTTTCCGACGTAATCCTGTTTCATTTTTTGGACTTGCCCTACTCTGGATTTGATATTTTCTTTTGCTAGAGTGCACTACCGCACAGTAGAGCCTGAAAATAAATAAAGATATGTATTAATCTGTCTGGACTCTACTGCTACTTTATGCAACCACCAAGCCCTTTATTTTACCATTTTATTAAGCTTAGATGTACATACCCGTCTCCATACCCCTGTTTTAAATAACACCATCCACGACAACCTAGGACATATAAATAAATTCCAACTGCATGACATCTTCCAAAAATAAAAACAAAAAATTCATTGCTTTTCATCGATAAATAATTAAAAAATAAACAAAAAAAATGAAAAGTACTAAGAGAAAATTTCTTAATTTCTTTTGTAGGGAATTTGTTGACATCACAACATACTAACAACTTGCACATGGTTAAAGGCTTATATATAAATCTTCTAGAAATAAATAATAATAATTTTTCTCATCTAGTTTTGTTTTTTCATATATAATAATATTATTATTAAAATTAATTTCTTTTTTTTCATCATCACAGACAGAATCAATTTGTAAATAATTTACACTTCTACTAAAAAACAAAAAAAAATTGTGCTTTTTTCAATGTATTTTTTACAAAACATTTTTTCTATTGAAATTTTTATTTGCTTTTTTTTATTTTTTTTTTAATTATTTTAATTTTCATATTTTTAATCATATTTATTAAAATAAAATTAAAAATAAATTTTTACAGAGCATTATAATTTTGTTTTGTTTTAATAAACGATGTTTAGGAATCCCTTTTTGCTACAAAGTTGTTCAAGTCATGGTGCAGTGTCAATGAATTTGATGGGTAGAAGGTAGTTAGGTTAGGTTAAATGAACAGCGTTCAAGAAGATGGGCGATAGACGTAACGTTCAAACTTTATGGCTTTCTACGAGTTCGTAAATTATGACTATGGTATCTTGTTCCACAGTCGATTGGTTCTAGTTATAAACGAACTGATAAACCATATTGGTTCGATTGCAAGCTAGTTATGTTTTCGTAATTCCGGTGAAACATTCTCTATACGAGCATCAATAAAGTTTTATTAGGCTTGCTGTATTCCGACACTAGCTCAGAGTAGCAAAATACATATACCATAACCGATGAGTTTGATGACTATAGAGTTTGAGACCTAGCTCAAATGAAGGTGGTGCATTCGAGGAAGAGTCTTTGTACTGCTTCTTTTAGATCGTAGCTTAAAGAAGAGTTTGCTGCTTTCGGGTGCTTTTTTAGTGATTTGCTTGTCTAATGACGTAGTCACAGATCCTACAATGTTAAGAGGCTGGTTCTAGATAGGGGTCGGGTGTTGCCTCCAGACTCTCCATTGAAACGCAGGCAACATAAGTATGGTTTTATTGCAGATGAAACATTACTTGATTTAGATTCGCTAATTTCAACACGATTCTTGATACCATAATCAATTCCACACTTCATTGATTTGAACATGAGTTGTCGATCATGAAGACAAAATCTTCCACGGTCTTACGTTATCAAAGGTACAAACATAACGCACGGTACTGTCGTTAGTGAAGCTGTGAACTGGCTTGAGCAGATAGAAAGAAGGTGATTATTAAGAATAGGTAAAGGGAGGAAATGAATGTTAACACTAGTAGGTATTGCGACAATTACGCGAGGCAAAATAAGCCGTTTCTTGATGGCCCTATTTAATAGCTTTTATTACCTGTTTTAAGGGCAATGAATACGTCTTACTTTGCTATCAATTGACCCTAAAACAGCTTATAAGACTCATTAAATAGAACCATTAAGAATTTGTTTATTTTCTCAAGTCCAAGGGTCACATTACCTTCCTGAGGCAAGATTCAAAGCCCAAAATTACCGGCGATATTCGTACATCGCATTCGGCAGCGCGAGAGAGACGAATCAATTTGAGACCGCTTTACTTTTAAGTAGGGAAATCAGCTAGAAACGCTGCACTGTGGCTGAGATTGAATGACCAACTAGGCGGAAAAATTCTACAATTGCATGCTACACGATGAGCACCATCGGTTGAACGCTATATTGGCACGTACCTATGAAAACTTAAGGACGTACGCTTACAACTTGATTTTTATTATATCTGAACCCAAGCGACAATTAGGGCAATAAAGAACCGTAGGACCAGATGTAAATTAGTTTCGAACTGCCAAAGAGCTCTTGATTAACTCCAGCAGCGCTTCGTACCAATGAATAAGTGAACGCATTGGTCTTTTAAACCTCTGGGACAGTTGCCATAGGCTCTGAACATGCTATTGGGCAATCCACTAGTTCGTTAAAAAGGCAATATGTTAGGAATGTTAGTATTATAAAATTTGCCCCACCATAGACTATTTAGTAGGTAACAAAATTTTACCACTACTATCATAGCGATTCCTTCGCCAAAATAAACGCTCTCCTGCCTCCACGGTAGTCTTATAGCCGCAACACTAGATTGGTTCAGTCGGTGCATTCCTTCCACTTGTAGCACCTTTTCGTGCACCCCACAAACTATTTGTTCATAAATAGAACAATCTAACTTTGAAAACAGCCTTACACAGCCTGATGATGTGACCATTGACATGACGGACCAGTAGTACAAAGGGTAAATCCTGAGCTTAGAACTGTCACATTAAAAAACGCGCCCTAAATAACCATTTGCTGTCTTCTGCGTTCTGTCGGCCATGGCTTGGTCTCACAACAAAACGAGCTCAATGATAAACACGTTTCAATGGTCTTAATTCTAGACTGTGCAAAATTATCTATTGGTTTGGTTTGGTAAATTATTTTTTGAAGTCAAAAATGAAAGTGTGAAGGACCGTCATGACATACGGGAGCAGGATTTAGTTTTATTTAGTGTAAATCGAATTGTCGTCTTCACATACATATATCTTCCAATTTCCGAAAAGATCTGCCAAATTTAAAAAAACGTGCTATATGAAATCAAAAAGTATTCGGCAGTTTAAATAAAATCGGTTCTAGTATGATAATTTTCGGTGGAATACTTGCCAACGACATCATCACCAAATGAGTTGCGGTGACATTGTATTGAAATGTTCCAAACATATCAAACTGTTCCAAACACACACCCATAATGGCATTGTTGCATTTCCTTTATTTCTCAAGTCCTTTTGTCATATAAAACTCAAAGTTATAAAACTCAACAAAACCCAAAAAAACTTATTTCCTTCTTTCAGGTTGGAAGCTACTCATACGAACCAAACGCCTTCAAATTTGGCGACGGTCCTCACAGCCACTCCCAACTGAACGTCCCCGTTCGAAGATTCTGGCAGAAGAATTTCTTAATTAAATTCGATTTTCGAACTTTCTATCCGAACGGCGTCATCCTGATAGCACCAGGGACAAAGGAAAAGCAAAAGCATTTCGTAAGCCTTCTCCTTAAGGATGGTCACTTGATGCTTATTGTGCGTGGACGTAGGAAGGAGGAATTGAATTTGACGGCGAAGCTGAACGATGGCAATTGGCATCAAGTGACAATAACATGCCAGGAGCGTAAGGTGACGATGAGCGTTGAAATTGGAACGACCGAACAGAAGACATCGGCACAAATGAAAATACCGAAGAAGATTAGCGCTTCGAATATGATATTTATTGGTGGACTGCCGCAGAATAGTATATCGTTGCCGCAGGAGCTGGTGATGAAGCTGGAAGGATTCAAGGGGTGTATACGGAAGATGAATATTAATAATGCTACACAGGATTTGGCCAGACCGGATAAGCACTTGAATGTTGGACAGTGTTTTCCGAGAGTTGAGAAGGGATCGTATTTTCCAGGGGATGCTTATGCGGTTTATAGTGAGTTTGTGCTATATTATTTTAAACTGTTTAATCATTTCAATATTATTTTTTAGAGAAAAACTTCCATGTCGGAAAATATTTAGAGCTTGAATTGGAATTTCGGACGTCTGAACTAAATGGAATACTCCTGAGCGTTTCAGAACCAGTGGGATTCCCTGCGCTGTCTTTGGAGATTAACAATGGAAATGTAATTTTTTTAAATTTTATAGTTTATCTTCTTCTTCTTCTTTGATCTGTTAGCTGGCGGTCCGAGCGGGACGTCCCCGCAACGGATACGCTGCTGTAGGTGCCGCTGGGTCTCGAACTCTATTCACGATTGGTTTCCATTCTTGCCGGTTTTTGGCGACGTCTCGAGCCTCGGTAACTGATAACCCTTGATTCTTTAGGTCTCGATATTCTGTAGCCAGGTTTTCTTCTGTGCCGATCGCCGGATTCTCCAGCCTGCGGGACGGTCTCGCCAGAAAAGTTTAAGTGGCAAGCGGTCATCATCCATTCGGCAAACATGTCCAAACCACCGTAGTCAACGTTTTTGCATTTCTTATTCGAGCAGACACTGATCGCATCTTTGTCTGACTGTCTCCTTTCGAAGGCGATCGCGTAGTGAGATACCGACGATCTGCCCCAAGCATCGCATTTGGAAGACCTCGAGCTTCTTAACCTTCAGTTTGAGCAGTGTCCACGTTTTAGATCCATAAAGAAGACTCGGAAGGATCAACGTTCGGAAAAGGCGTACTTTTGTCTTGATGGAAATATTTGTTCGTTTCCGTATGCACCACTTGAGCGAGCCGAATGTTGCTGTTGCCTGGCCGATACGGCTGTGAACGTCGGACGTCGATGCTACTTTCGTTTCCTCAACCAATGATCCCAAATATTTGAACCTTGGAACCAGTTTGATTTGAGTTCCATCGAGGTGAACACTGGCCCTCGATCCGTCCGTTGTGAGCACTTTGGTCTTTTCTGCATTGATTTTTAACCTGTATGACTGGGAGATGCGAGAAATGTCGTATAAGATGTCCGTTGCTTCGGCATCCGTGTCGGCGAAGACGACGCTATCGTTGGCGAACATTAAGTCGGTTACGAAGTTGTCGTCGTATCGAACTCCACGTCGTATATCGAATGTTTGACGCATAATCGCGTCGATCACAACGTTGTAGAGAAGTGGCGAAGCGACGTCTCCTTATCGAGCAACCCGTTTGAATCGGGAACTCCTTGGATAAGTCACTTGGAATACTGACGCTGCTGGTTGAGCCATCATACGATGCTTGGAGAAGTTGGATGAATCTCAATGGCACGTGTTCGGTGTCCAAGACTCTCCACAAGCTGTTCCAATCGATCCAATCGAAAGCGGATTTGAAATCGATGAAAACAATGACAGATCATTTGCCGCAACAAATTCTTTCTTCCATTAGCTGACGAAGTGCGAATATTTGATCAATGCATCCTCGATGTGGTCTAAACCACGCTTGTTCTTTCTGGCTCGTTTGCTCACGATGTTTCTGTAACCTAAGAAGCAGGCGTAAACCGTTGTCGTTAATTACTCCGTGTCCGAATTTGCCCATGGTTCCTTCTCACCCGGTTCGATCTGCTCCTGAAGTCCCCCGCGAGTATTATTAATTCGGTTCGAGGTATCATATCCAGCGTCTGTTGAAGCTGATCGTAAAATTCGTCCTTGTTCGCGTCAGTGCTGTTCTCGGTTGGCTCATAAACGGACACAATATGGGTCTTGATCGTTCCCCTGTTGGTTATCACCGCCAAACGCCCGGATATCGGTTGGAATGAGATAACGCTGCTAATACCTCATCGATCGACCATAAAACCGACGCCGGCTTCTCGTCTCTCACCACCGAAATAGTAAAGCGTCATCGTTTCGTCGACTCTTGGCGGGACGATCGGCCCGAATCCGGTAAGCTGTAGTTCCAATAGCGCAGCAACTGATATTTTGCATTTCAGCAATTCCATTACTATGATTTCCATCTGACCGACGTGATGTCCTGTTCGTACATTCCACGCGGCGAATTTAATACCCCTATTCTAAAACTGTGACCAGTCATAAGTCACAAGCTTTGCCGACTCGCACTTACTACATAATGAACTTCTTATTTTGGCTGCTACGTCAATGTTGAAAGAGGTTATGTATACTTTGCTTATACATATACGTTAGTTTTCATTTAGTATAGGCCTTCAGGTTGAGACTCACCAGACGCTTGTGATTGCGTTGTGACTTGTGACTGCTTTTAGAATACGGGGGTAAATTCCATTTTCGGTGTGACTAATTTGGGTGTTCGGCCACTAACCCACTTCTTACCAGCATCCCTGGTCCCCAGTGCTGGCGCATCGGCTGTCCTGGATGCAGTAGCATTATTTCGTGAGTAGTTAGTTCGTGCATCCATGCGGTTTCTTGCATAGTTTCTCTCGTCAATTCGGCAGATTGACCACCTTCCTCCTTTCACACCCTGGGCTTGGGACCAGACGAAGGCGGAGTTTCATAGGTTATACATAGTTTTATAAGTTGTACTAATATAAAAACTTTCAGGTAATATTCTCATGCGACCTGGGCGATGGCAATCCATTTCGTGTCGAGTCAACATTCCCCTCCAAATACGCAATTTGTGACAACAAATGGCACAACATATCGGCGCTTTACGACTACGAACAAATCGCATTGAGAATCGACAACAATCCTGCACCACATACTTTTGCGCAAAATCCTGTAACTGGTAAAGTTCATACGAAATCAGCCCTCTACATTGGTGGACTACCAGGTAAAAAATCATACCTTGTATTTCTTATTACTTATTATTTATTAATTCACCCAAATTCCCACAGATACCGCTCCAAGTGGAACATTGCTCAGCAGAGATAACTTTAAGGGCTGCATACGAAACGTTTCAATACGAAATGAACGAAGAGATTGGGTGGACATGGACAGTCTGCACAACGTACTACTAAGTGAATGTTTAGCCATTAATTAATTAAAAAGAGATAGAGAGAGAGAGTTAGTCTTACCTAAGATTTAATAATTAAAATATGCAAATGAACAAAAAACTTCGCCATACGCTTAAATTATTTCTATTTATTTGAAATACTTTTCTAATAAGGCGTTCTTTCCCCTTATAAATAAATTATTATTTATTTTAGATTAATTTTATTTATCATTTTTATTTTTTTTGTTGATTATTAACACTAGACTCTTAAGTACTTAAGTATCGTACACATGTAGAGAGATTTATGAGAATAAGGATTAGAAATTGTGTTGTTGTATATAGAAACAAATGTAATATTTTTTTTTCGTCTTCATAATATTTAATTTAAGAGATCAAAAAATACGTATTTAATTGAGTAATTAATTGTATTTAATTAAGTAATTAATTAGAGTAATTAATTTGTCTATGACTAGTCTTTTGACAGATTAAGAATTAGACCTTTAATAAAAATTTTAGAAGCTAACGCCTGAGAAACTGTACATGGTAAATGTGTACGTTTGGCTCATGATGCCATCGATTTTATTATAGTTATTTTAAATAATTTGGAAAAATGGAAAATATATTTGTGGAAACATCACTTCCAATGAAAAATCTCCTTTCATTCATTTTCATTGTATTTTCGTGTTCAACTTTCTTATATACATACATGTATGTAGTTACTTGCTTTTACCCACGATTTCGTCCACGGGAACTATGTTTTATGTACCTTTTAAGGATTTATATTGAGAGCCACAAATTACATCTGTCCAGACAGGTTCGTCTTCCTTTAGGTACCACAAGTAAACTTTTGGGGAAAACATCCCTGCCACACCACCCATCAGGTTTATGTTACCAGCGATGTCCTGTAGAGTCCTATTTATAGCTTCGACGCCTTCCTTCTGTGCTATTGGAATTGCATCCCAGACAATTATTTTAGTACTTGGTAACAATTCGCCAAGATTGGTTTGTTTCAATATGTGGCATATGGGGGTCTCTACACGTGTTAGGACGAGTGGCGATTTCAAAGTTGCATGTGTAGTTCAACCACCTTTTAGTAATGTGGCTGCAATTTGGGAAGAGGCTACAGTTGAAGCAATGTTGTGAGTGCGCCTTAATTTCGTCAACAATAAGTTACAATATGGTAGGCTTTTCCTTATTTTCAGACACAAGCTTTTACACAGCCTGAACATCATAGTTAGGCTCCTTCAGATACTGTGAGTTGCCTAAATCTTGTAGTCAAGTCATATTTTTGATAGCACTAGCACGTCCAACTAATGCCATGACAGCTTCCTCAATAACATTTAAACATTTAATGGAAACTCTATCTTACCCCGTTTATACGCAGTCTCAACCCAGGTTCAACCCAGTCATAAATGGGAATCGAGTTGAAACTGGTCCACTCAACCGAACTCAGCTTCCCTGCCTGGGTCGAGTAGATATTTCACTTCATATATGAGGGTTGAAATGTCAAGAAGAGCAATAACCTTTCCCCGAAATGGTAGTTTTGGATTAGCTGAACTTTGAAACAACTGACCCACAACTGAAAGTACGGTAATCGATACAAAGTCGATAATCCTTATCTTCTGTAGATACAAGCACAATTGGTACGAATACGGAGATGTACTTGGCCTGACTATGCCATGGTCCAATAATTTTTGTGTATTCGCCTTGATTTTTCTCTTTTCGCAAAAGGAATGCGGTAAGGTCGAATATTTATCGGTTGGTCCATATTTAATTGAATTGTAATTCGACTAGGGTACACTTTCTTAACTCAGACCAGGATTCGGCGACTCGATCACTGTAGGCCGTCAGTAAAATTCGCAAATGATCACTAGTTCTTTAGTTTAAATGAGACCGCATTGATATCAATTGATTCCATGCAACATTTCCAATAATCAGTCAATTTTCTTTAGAACAGAATCAGCTCCTAATAGTACCTGTTGTGATAAAACCGTCTAAAGTCGACAGTTCGTAGTGCCAGTAGTCCATTTTTAGACAAGCTACAAACTGTGCTGATTCGTAATAAATGTTCCTCCAGCTAATCCCTTTAACGACAACTGCTCATATGTATAGATTTTTTCAAGTTCATTTCCCAACGTCTAGCAAATTAAGGATTTCTCACTTTCACTGTCAATGCAAGTTCAAGCAGCTTAACTTTCCAGCAATATACCTTCAGTAATCACCACTGGACTACCTTCTCCATTTGCATCCACTGCCAGCACAGTTGATTTTCGGTCTTCGGTTCGCCCCGGATATTGTTTGGTTCTGTAGGAAGTTCGGTTACACTTTAGGCATTCTTCCTTCCTATATTCCTTTGGATAATTACTCGATATACGATTTACCCGTTTATCTAGAATTGAAGCATATGAGTCATTTCTGTCCTTATATTGTTCGTTATTGTTTGATGTTTCGTTAAGAATTTTTTGTTTTCCTTGAATTCTATAATATTATATATAACAAACTTGTAAAATATGAACCCTACTCCTACGTAATGCTCCCTTCCGCAGCTATAGTAACCAAGGTCAATTATCCCGTCTCTTACCCATCTACTCTCTTGGGTTGCGAGTATTTTGATTTCGTCTCTATTCATTTCATCTACCAATGAAATAAATCATGTAGTTCTGTATAAACTTCGGGTGTTCTATGTTCCGAAAGTCATTTCCGATCCGAGGCCTTGCCTTTAGATTCTTAACTGATGTATTTTAACGGGGTCCGGTAGTCAAACCGAATGAGACTTTTAGTAAGTGACACTGATGCTGATAATATAATATATTTTCCAAATTTCAACCAAATTATTTAATACCCCGGCTTCACCGCCAAAATTTCGCAAGTTCGAGCAAATCAGTCTACTGCACTTTAAAATTTCCTGATTTCCCATACATTTTTCACATTTTAAAGTCAGGAAAAAATGCCTGCTTTGGGCCTACAGAACATGAAATTGAGTTTCAAAGTAAAAGCTCGCTCAAAAGAGAGTAAAAAATTGGAATAATGGAATGCCATTCCAGTGAGCTTTTGCATTTCTAATTTCTGGCGAAAAAGCAACAACAATTTCAAGCACGAACTGAACATGCTAGCCGGTGAAGCCACTTATGCCGATTGAAGTGAACTTGATTAAACTGAGGACGGTGAAGCCGGGGTATAAAGGATTTCAATTTATAACAATTATTTTAGACTTCAATTAGTCAAACGGTTAAATCTATTCTAGCAGGCAAACAAAGTCCACCTAATAACTTATAGTAAGATAAATCTAATTTAATTTTTACGTAAATTTAAATTTTGTAAATTCTTTAAAAAAAAACATTCGTGTGAATAAAAACATAATTTTAAATATTATACATACATAACTTTATATTCGCTTAGTATTAAGAAATGAAATTGTACAAATTTTTTTTTTTTAAATTATATGATTTTTTCAAAGTAAATGATTTAGAAAGAATTATTCATTTTAGTATGGGACAGCGGTTGCCATATTAATGTGAGACGAACGAAATATGTGCAGTAAGATAATATATTATGGTAGATTATTTGATTATGGAACGTGTACAAAAAAATTCCAGAAAAAAAATGCAATATCGTACAGTACAGCTCTGAAAGTCTTGGTCTATGCACTATGCACTTTTTTATCATTCTAATTGTAGACGTCAAAGAGATCTATCTAATTTGCTTAAGTAAATATTGATCGTACTATAGGCAGCTAACTGCAGACCTGAATATTTATTATTATCTTTGCAATACCATCTTTCCTGAAAATTTCATTCTTACCTCCACTATTTGACGGTCGTCGATATGAAAGATTTAGATGGGACTTTCTCGAGCACGTGAGGGATTGCTGCACCATGATTGCCTGGAGGAAAAACAGCTCATTGTATGTTTAAGATACCAATCGAAAAATATCATATGGAAAATCCTGTTTTCTAAAAAACAGTCACATAACAAAGTTTCACAAGACTGCATATTCATTTTATAGGACTGGAATGTACCATGGCAAAAAAGTGTCTATTACTAAATGGGAGCCCAAACCGAAAACTCAAAATTCAGAACTGGATCAGGAGATGAAAATTGTTCTGAGCTTAATGATAATCATCAAGGTTTAAAAGCAAAGTAAACTTAAAGCAAAGCACATATTTTTAAACTTATTTGCTGTAGACTGTGAAAGCTTGTGGTGTATTTTGCTGCGAATGCTGTTGCTTTCAAATTACTTAAAAGCTTTCAGGAGCGTACTGGTCCGGCTGCAGATGCTTCGACTTTAAAATATTTTGCTGTGAAATGCTTTCTGTTTGCTTACAGTTTTTCAAAGCTTTGCTCTCTTTAAAAGGGCGAGAGCTTTTTTTTATGTGTATGTGAAGCATTCGCAGCCGGACCAGCATACCCCAGCATTTGTAAGCAACTGCGTTCGCAGCAATATGAAACACAAAGCTTTCTCAGCCTACAGCAAAAAGTTTGAAAATATGACTGCTGTTAAACAAAGCAAAGTAAATTGCTGTGATCGTCTTGGCAGCAAATCAAAGTCAACAGCAACAGAATTAAAATTTCTGAAGCAATTTCAGTCCTGATAATCATAACATTGAGCTGCCGACTGTTCTTTGTAAGGTCGGAACAGACACGGAAATTTTAAAGAGTGACATTTATGATGTTATGCAGAATATCAACTCAACACAAGATTCAAAGGCGAAATATCTATCATGGCTCTGAGAAATTCCAGAATAAATAAATAAAGAAAGGATCGCCTATGCATACTTCTTTTGCATATGGACATCGACGGATATTGTAATTAACGACAAATTGCGGATGCTCTTCTCCAACGTTAAGGTAGTTTTTTGTATGGTTGGAAAACATGGAAAGTCACTCAATTCATCACAAGGCACCTTTCATCAAGAGATGACTGCATGGTATCCCAAAAAAAAAAACCGCTGGCAAGCTAGAATTACAAATGAAGAACTATGAAGCTGTGCTGGCCAAGATAGGGTAGATGAAAAAATTAGGCGAAGAAAATCGAATTGGGTTTTCAGGCCTAGACTGGAATCTGCAAGGAACTCATCGAGTTAGAAGACCAAGAACAACGTGGAGGAGAACCCTATTAGCAGAGGCTGCAGTTACTGGGAGACTCTGAATGGAACTGCGGCTTGGCACACAACTGAGCTGTCGGGCAACTGTTTCCGCCCTATGGGATTAAAGGAGCATAAGAAAAAGAGAAGATACAGCCAAAAATATTCAAAACTTCGCCGTCCTTTCCCTATGCGAAGAAGAATCGGAGACCATGATGATGAAAATAACCTCCCTTCCCTCATATCTACCTTATTTCAATTCAATAATTAGTAAAAAAAACCTTATTATTGTGGAAGTCACAAACTAAAACTCTAGCTAAATTTTAAGTCCAACTTTTTTCAGAACTTTATCAGTGTCAGTCACATCATTAAATTATCTGTTTCCTCCAGTAAAGATAAGTCATGTATCTGCTAAAAATTTAAATCGTTTACTTAAGTTCCTTTGATAATCTTTGCTCTTTCGAAATGCCTTCAAATTGTCTACTTAATAGCCAAGACCCAATCATGGGTTATTTTGAAACATTCAACTTAAGTACAAAATTTTGTTTTGTTTTAATAATTTCATTGCGTTTATTTTAAAAACCCAAGGCTCCCCCCTAAAAATAGGATAAATAACAAAAATACTGACACTGAAATCGCCCAAAACCACCTTAAATTCGCATTTAGACCTTGTTTACACCGAACGCACCCGAAAGTCCATAATGCATTTGCGGAAATGCTGCATGTTTACATGTAAACGGCCTTAAATAAAAATAATCAAAAAAACAAAAACAGAAATAAAATTCAGAATTAACGATCACAACACCACCTAGCGCGGCAACCTACATTCGAGATGATAAGTGTGGGAACAGCGCCGGGGCATCCCGTCAGAGGCCGAGCAGTGCGTGGTGTCGTCTCTGGCCACTCTTCGAATCCTCCCCCGCCAATTAATCACGACTCTTCCGCAACGTGCTAAAATAAGCCGCGTGGGTGGCCGCACCAGAAGTCAAAGTTTGTTGACCGTGTGTATCGTTGTCGGTGACAGTTTGCCAGGGGGTGGGGGTGGGGATGCAGAGTACTAGCGGCGGGACATTGTGCAAGTCAAGCCCGGTCAATGTGGATCCCCCCTCAGGGAAAAAACATTCCGCTTGGGGCACATCAAAATTCGTGCTTCGTTTTGGTCTACTAGAGCGAGCGCCGAAGCTCGTGGTCTTACGCCAGAAAGCTCTGCTCGGATCACGTTCTGCCGTGTCATCCCGCCTCGAAAGCACGGTGTACCGCTCTGAAATCAGGCGACCGGCCCCGCAAAAAACAGTGTTCTCTTCTCGGCAGCGAAAGTGGGTGTAGGTGGTGTCGCGGCGAGCTTTGAACTTTCCAATTAATCTCGTTTTTTGTGCGGTGGCTTAATCGCGCGCCTCAAGTCAATGAGCTTTCGGTTAATTACCTCCCTTCAAGACGCTTAAGTTGTGCTCCAGCAGGAATCGAACGGGACCTCCTCCCGCAGGACAAATTACCTTGTTGCGAACGGGGAGCAGTAAACCTTTCGCCATCCGCCCCCACATCGCGGGCAGGTCTTGATCTTCAGTTCCTCGTGTGCCGCCCTTGCAGCAGTCCTCTGCTGCTGGAGAGTGACTCGTCAATGTTCCCCTTTCTATGCGTTGCACGGATGTTCTCCGCACAGTTCAACGTGAGTCAGGTGTGATTTGAAACAATAACAAGCTTTTAATTACCGTAAACTTTATTTAATTAATGCCTCAATTGATCTAATTAAGTATGCTGGCTGTGAAGTGATTGCTGCGTGAGGGTCTTTGCCATTGATTATGCAAAACTCTCACTCTCTTTTCCCTGAGTGAAATTCGTAATTATGGCGCCGCTCGAGCAGCGCAAAAAAACCCGGAGTACGTGAAAGGATTAATTTTGAAAATGCCGCGTTTTATATGCGGAGTTAATGAACTGCTTTGGGAGGAAAATGCCTTTATTAACTAATTGTTTCTTAAGTGATAATTTGCATTAGAGGATCGGGAATGGTGTGAGCTGGTATGAGAGGGTATCCACATGCGACCGGTGACACAAAAAGAATAAATCGAGGCTGATCTTTCCAAATTCCTACACACAATGGAGAACGACCTTTGCAAGCAAATGGAGTGACAGCTTTAACATGACCCTTTATAACCCAGAGCATTTGCGCTAGTAATAAATAAAACTTGTCAGTCATTTCACTAATATTAGGTCGTGGAAAAAGTACACGGCGTTTTTCCGATAGATGGCGTCAGTTAAAAATAAGTCACGAAGCACCGATCGCAGCGACACCACTAAATGCTCGTTTAAAAGGTGACAGTTGACAGGTGTCAAACAAAAGGGTGTATAAAAACGGAAATTGGAGCGAAGTGGTTAGAAAGTTGATTGAATTGAATAATGAAAAGTTGCAGTATATTTTGCAATATTTGTACGACAAAGGAAAGACTGCGCAGGTTAGTGAAAAAATGTTTGCTATGACCATTGAAGATACTTTATCAAAATCTGGTGGTTGGTTGGTCTGGTGGTTCAATCGCTTTTATTCTGGTAATATTGATGTTAAAAATGAGTCACGGTCGTCCAATCACTGAATAGGCTGATGAGATTTGCAAAAAAGACGAGTTTCTGAAGCTGAGCACAGAACGAAATTGTACTAATCATCAAGCTGAAAAATAAAGGACCAGGTCATCCGCTCTAACCCCGCACTTGGTTATTTGGGAGTGATGATTGACGTACTTGGCGGCACCCCTAGCCAAGACAACGCATCCTTATCACGAAAGTGGTTAGTTCTGTCCTATTGTTTCCAGCGACAGAGTGGATAGCGATTTTGGACAGAACGGTCAATTGGAGGAAAATAATCATTGCGTATCAGCTGGGTGCCCTTCTAGCATACTGGGCATACCGTTGTATTTGTGATGAAGAAGCATGGGTCGTAGAAGCAATGACCCTAATCGAAGATCTGAAGGCGGAGAGTAGGAATTTGTACGACCCGGTGTATGAAACGAGAAGCCCGAAGCAGTGCGATGGATTCTGGCGAGCATAGCAGATGGGCTAGGACCGAATTACTAAGGCCCAATCGACCCATAGAATCATACTAAATGTGGAGAAGTGGGGTATGAGGTGACAAGGCGAAATGAGTCACAACCTCACGCAGTCAGTGGGCACGGAGGTTATGAGGCTTACCTTCACAGCTTTAGCTTGGCTGCTAGAATATCCGAACGATAACAATGACTCTTTAAAAGTCCGAGTGTTGCGGATCGCAGGGATGTGCTGGAAACAGTCGTTGAGATGCAGCTAATATCAGAGATCATCCTGGATCGGATCATGAGGTCAGATAATGTGTGAAGAATAGTTGAAGTGGCGCAAAAGGCCTACTGCCAGAAGCTTAAGCAATGCAAAACTCAAAGAAACAGAGAAAGAAAAAAAATATAGGGAGAGATAGTGGCTAGGTTGCTGTTACAGTCCCATGCCGCAATGGCGTAAGCAAGCTTGGGCTAGAGACCCACAAACCGAGAGATAGTTCCGTAGATTGCTGTCCACGACGCAGAGACGGTAGATTTTAGATCCATAAGCCTCGCTGTTTGATTTCTGGTGAGCAGTTTTGAGGGACCCTTCTAACGCCTTTACAACTCGTACAGATCTGGACCCAAACGTCATGCATAAGGTCTTCAGGATCCTCAGCACTTCTGCTTGAAAGATACTAGCGTGAACCGAAAGGTGCCAGGACAGTGTACGGTTAACGTTCTCTATAGATAAACTCAAGACGCTTTCTGATGTCTTTGTAGTGCACGCAAAAGGACAAATAAGCGCTCAGGAGTTCCGAGCCGGTTGCTACAACTTGCAAGATGAGCCTCATTATGGAAGAAGAGTGGAATTTGTACAGGAGGTCCTGCAAACCCTGGTGGAGCAGCCCCATCGTGACCATTAACGAACCAGCGGAGTGATTTGGTCACTCTACGATCCATCGATACCTTCATGCCATGGAGAAAGTTACCTGAGTTTGCTTACAACCCTTCGGGGCCTAACTTCGAGCAGAGACCAAGTAGAAAGTGAAGGTGTGCTCATCCTTGCTACCACTTCTCAGGAATGAGCCTGAACCCTGTGGACCCTGTACAAAAATCACGAACGCAAACCGTAGTGAGCAGGCAAAGAAAACCCCACGAATTACAGATCATCTCCAACGTAGTGTGGTATGTGTTTTGCGGGATATGAAGGGCTTATTTCACTTTGACCTTTTAAACCTAGACGATAACCAAAGGCTATTCCTACCCGATAAATCATGGTTCTAAAGCAAGAGCAATTTTGGGCAAGAGAGGCGTGTGAAAGCAGCGTTCCAAAAAAAATGTCTTGATCCAAATTTATTTCGCTATACATTTCTTCAACTCTTTGTTCGAT
This sequence comes from Thereva unica, assembly GCA_949987705.1. NCBI lineage: Eukaryota > Metazoa > Arthropoda > Insecta > Diptera > Therevidae > Thereva > Thereva unica. The sequence continues at coordinate 5,001,659 of OX465285.1, forward strand.
CTGATGTCCCATTCGTTTTGGAGCCCCGGAGATACTTCTTGCTTGTCTAGGTCAGCTTTCTGGTTCCCATCTATCTTCCTATATGTCCTTTTTACCGAGCCTATCGAACTTAGCTCTGTATAGCTCCTTTAGCTTAAGGGCATAGTTTCTGGAATCGACTCCTCGTCTAGAAATAATGAAGTCTTATGCTTCAACTGTTCTTCTGCTTTGCATCCATTGGTACAGCAGGATTTCTAGCCTGGAAACCCTGGCGTTGTTGGACATTCTGTGAAATCCAAATAGATCACGTGTCCTTTAGTGCAAATACTACGATTACAATTGCAGTCCGATGAATTCTGTATAGTGTAAACCTTTAAATACTAGAAAACCGATCAATTTTGGAAATGATCTGATCTGTCGAACTAAATCTATAATGATCGTCACAACGGTACTATAAATCACTTTCTCTTATTGAAGTTCCATTCACCTTTAGTGGTAAATCTGTTAATTACTATAATTAATATTTTATGACCGTTTAACGACTAATAACAATCGAACGCAATCACTTGCATGCTCATACAAAAAAACAGTAAACAAAAAGTATTATTTTAAAAGTGAAACAATTAAAAAACGATTTCTTTCCTCCGGACACAATATTCCACCTGAAATATTGAAAGAAAGAAAAAAAAAACTGGGAAAAAGCTGGTTTTTAAAAACGCACGTGAAATTCATACCAAATGCAACAACTCCACATGAAAAGTGTGTTGTTACCTGTGCAGCACACGCATTATGAGTTCATTACCGTGTGCGATGGTCTGTTGCAGCAGTGAACTCGAGTACCACACACATGTCGTATGTTTTCTTCACTTCTTAAGAAATTCATTATATGGAGGTGATAACGAAGACATCGCCTGGCTCTGGGGCTAGAAACTGTTGGTACGCAGTTGCACTGTTTAAAAAACACAAAAACTACTGTAAACAACTTCAGTGAAAGTGGAAATATTTATTCCAGCATGGATTAAAATAGATTTCTTTATTTACTTAATTGTGGATTTATTTTTTATTTATTTTTTCTGGAAAGCTAAGCTTTTTTTTATGAAAAGCGTTGTTTGCTTTTGGAGAATTTAAACTAATAACTTAGTGAGCTGCAATGAGGCGTAGAGCATCAGGGCAAAATATTAGAATAAGCTCGGCAAACAATATAATGAAATAACATTGGACGAACTGACAATATTGGCATAAAGCAGCTTGAAATTTGTTGCTTTAGTTCGATCGGAAATATTGAAGCTTAACAAAACGTGCTAGACCAACATTTTCTATTTCTCTTCTTTCGCCTGTTAGGTGGGGCCCAAATTATTACACCCATTGCTATTCTAATTGAAACTATGGAGACTAGTCGTACAGATTAACTATTCATATTTCTCTAGGACAGTGGTTTTCAAACTTTATGATACTACGCCCCCTGCTACAAGTATGGACATTAAGAGCGAGCTCCTCGGTTATGACATACCGAACTGTCGAACTGTTGTCTTAATATAAATATCGTACGTGTCCGATTGGAATAGATTCATCGAAGCGCCTTTGATTGCCTCTCGATACAGTCCTTGGAAATTTTCTCTTTCGTCCGTTCAAATATCAAGGTTGCCCATATAGAAAGTATTTTTTAAAACAGTACTGATCCCCGGATATCTTTCCATAGCCTCTTCTAAAATTCGTTTAATTGTTGCTTCCAATAAGAAGGGACTGCAATCAGGGGCGACGCTTTCATATGTGCAAATGGTGCTCTTGCACCGAGCGCAATTGGACGGGGGCGCAATTTCAGAAAATAACATCTATGATAGGAATATGGCTTTTTAAGTGAACTGCACTCAATGCAGTTTCGATAAAACACTCCTTATAACTCGAAAATGTAAAATATTCACTGCGAAAACTAAAGAGCTTATCTAGTATAGTGCACCGGGCGCAAAAGATCGAAGCGCCGGCCCTGACTGCAATACAATCCAAATGTAACTTGCGTCTTTCGATATTTGTGAACTAGTGGAAGATTCAAGTTGTTCTTTATCCTTTTGTGAACACCATAATGGTATCGATGGGTATCTTTCGTTGTCGCAGAGGAAAATCTGCAAAAAGCCTATTTCGATGTCGGCTACAAGTTCAATTCTTTTATTTCCAAATTTTAATAGCATCAGGGTCACACCAAACCAATGCGACCCTTCGTAGTAATCTTGTCTTCTCAATACACTTGGTCTATTTTAGACACATTGTATTTCTTGTAGAAGCACTCTGCTGCTGTACGTTATAGGAATAAGGTTCAAACTACTTTGAACAAAAGTCATTGACACGGATCAATTACAAACGCTGCTCCAAAAATATGAGCGCCCTATCAAAAATGTTTTATGCTGCCAAAGCCATAAGACTGGCTAATGAACAAAGGCTGTTACTTGCTTACGATCCCATGAATAAATCTTTCAGATAGTGGAGTCTCTCTTTCATTGCACAACCGACCGCAAAACTTTTATAATTACTGTAGCCTCCCCCAGCCGCAGAATTGTTCCTTTGACTGGGTAAATTACGATTCATAACAAACAGTAGCAATGCCTGCGGCTGAATAGACTCCATACTTCTGACTTTGGCTGTAGAGATAGAGAGAGTTAGCACCAAACCCTATACCCCGTAAACAAAGTTATGATTATACCATTTAATGACAACTCGAATGGGCTAGAGTGCAGAAGTGCCGCATCAATTATACAGATTCCAACTTAGCCACAAAAACTCAGCCACAGAATTATTTATAATTACGAACTTTTCGCCGAACATTAGAGGGAAGGCCCCGAAGTCACGGCCAGGCCCGATGGAGGCCCCGGCAAAGTTCAAGGTCTTCCCTCGTGCACCTCAATTAAAAATGTATTTACTCTTCTCCACTTTCATCGCAGAATCTATGCAGAAACCGGTGAATAGGGCGCCCTCGGTGATTTTTGCCTGCCTCACACCTAATGAGGTTGTTGTTTCTGTACTGCCATATAAAAATACGGTATGTGTAATTTATTTTTTTTCCCTCTGATGGCAAAAGATAAGTTCTCAAGTTTCGCCTGTGGAACTTTTATTTTTCTTGATTACATTTACGTGCACGTCGGCCTGTGTGCGGGTGCTCATATAGTGAGGCTAGAGAATCTCTATAGAACGCCCTACAAACCAGGCTAAATCCACTTTCAATGGTGGCAGCGGTAAAAAAATTTAATAAAAGAAAACGAGATTTGTTGTGGAGGTTCTCATCCATAAACAGAAAAGACACAATTTTTTTATTGTTGTGCTTTATGAGGAGGATTTAATGCCGGAGTTTTGTGGGAGAGGAGACACTCGTCTTCAGTTAAGCTACAAATCATAGTCAATTGGCGATAAAGGGAATATCATTAAGGAGATGGAGATAAATTTTAATCGAATGGCACGAGGTTAGCATATTTTTGGAACACCTTAATCTTTTAGTAGGCACAGTAAATTTTTAGCTGGAAATAATTTATGCTTTTCGCTGTGATGACTAAAGCTTAGGTATAGACTCTCTTTTATACTACCGTCTATAGTCACAGAAAGCAATGTCAGTGCAATGTATTGACGGCCTTGGTAACCAAGGATATAAGGCACTCGACTACCATCCCAGAGGTCTGTGGTTCGATTCCACTACTGATTGCAGTAATTCTGGCAATATCTCTTCGAGGTTGGCTTATGAGACCCATTGGTTTTACTTTACTAAAATTAGTCCAAATGAAGCAGCCAAATATCGTTTTAACCCCGCCCAGTAGGTTGCTAACGAGCTCAATATCGGAGCCCCGGAGTTGGGCTCCCTGGTTTTTTATGAAGCGCTTTAAACTCACATTATGGTACAATGGTGACTAATTGTAAGCTAAGTTCGAAGGGTTCGTAGGTTTGAGGAGAAGTCAAGAGAGTGTTAAAGGAAGTGGCGATGAACCTGCTTTTTAATTCTTGGATGTTGTAGGAACTCGGAAATACAGATTATGCAGGTTGGGTTGATCTAATTATGAAAGAATACCTAGCTTGGGGAGTGTGGCAAAAGGGTTAAGGTATTGTGTCAGACAAACTAGGTAGACCATTTGATCTGAAGTAAGTCGTTCTGATTGTCATCTAGGTATTGGTTAGACGCTAGATACCACATAACCCTTTGGTTGATAATCATCTCCATGGCTTTGGTTTGTAAAGAATAGAACAAACTGCTAATGGACCGTAGTTGGAGGGATTGCTAGAGTCATATTTTTCGGTATACCAGTTGAGCTTCCCATAGCTCCCATAGGATCACTCAACTAATTTGGTTGGGTTTGGAAACTGACGTTGGAAATTTACAAAAATTAATATGTGGTCGTCCGCGGGGTAAATCGACTGCGACGGAGTATAGCTTTGCATGAGATGTAAAAAAAAAGTCAAGGATATATGCCTGCAACATCAGGGACTTCCAAGTGCTGGTCGACACGGCCTCGCTAGGTAGTCAACTTTCTCGTTCCCATCTATGTTCCAATGTCCCGGAGCCCAGACGAGACTCTAGCTCAACTTTGCCGCGCTCTACTAGGTTAGAGGGAGGCATCATCACTGAATCTGAAATTCTTACAGAGGATTGGCTATCTATGCGAATTGCAATGCTACATCCATGTTCAGGCTCTTCGTTCATTCTATAGCAGGTCTTCAGTATCGTCAGTCCTTCGCTTGAAATGTGGTGGTGTTTAGATAGACCCCTGCCCCGACGCCCTCTGATGTTTTGGCGCTTTCGGTGAATATCCGTAAATAACCCTTCTTCAGGGCGTCTCGCTTTCTCCATTTTCGTTCAAGAGGGTATTTCAACGGCGAATTCCTTTCGGAAGATCAATCTGGGGAAGGCAGTCTGTGGTTATAGCAACCATGCCCGAATTTCAAGCCCCGGGTACATTCAGTGTAAGGGCACTGTCCAAAACCAGGTGTTTGCTAACTAACTCAAGGACGTTCGTAGGGTATGTTTTCATATACCCTTGCTCCTATTGTTTCCATCCTCTGGACCAATCCTAACGTTGCGAAATTATAGGTTATAGCTGGCCACTGAGCTATATTGGAGGACTCGACGTACCACGGCTATGTACATCCCCAAAACCATGTTTGGTCTGAGATTCCATCTAGTGGTCCATCCGATCCCACTTAATTATTTTGAGTACCAATTAAGAACAAGCCAAAAACTCTCGGGATACAAGGATTTCGAAGCAATAGATCGCAAAACTTTTAAAATTTAATACATGAACGAAATCGGCAGCAGAATTTGGAAACATGGTACTTTTTTCTGCCATACCATGAAGAATTGAACACCTGAACTATCAAGTCTGGTGTCACAACAGTGTCTTTCCTAGAGGTGCAATCATGTAAACGAACTATTGAAACTCCCTTACCAATTATATCAGATCCTGCCCTGGAATGGTTAAAATCATATCTGAATGGAAGAACACAGGTTATCAGATTCCAAGGATTTCTATCTAATGAGATCGAAGTAACCTCTGGTGTTCCTCAGGGCAGTCATCTTGGTCCTCTCCTTTTCAATATTTTCATCTCCGATCTGTCGGAAAAACTAATAAATATTCCTCACCTCTTCTACGCAGATGATCTTAAAATCTATAGCGTCATTGCAGGCGAAACTGAATGCCTTACAAGACTGGTGCACTACGAACAAATTGCAACTTAACACCAGCAAATGCCATGCAATTACCTTCTCCCGTGGAAAAAACGCACAGAAGCAGGACTATTATCTGAATGGCATAATGTTGAATGAGGTCGATCATATCGTAGATCTAGGCGTGGTTCTAGACAAAAAACTCAATTTCAACCTGCACTACGATAATATCACTGCCAGAGCCAACAAACTTCTTGGTTTCATAAAGAGAAGAGCCAAAGAGTTCGATAATGTATGGGTCACAAAAACACTCTTCTGTTCTCTAGTCCGCCCTATCCTGGAATACGCGTGTCCTATCTGGGATCCCATATTCCAAGTAAGCAGCAGGCGGATCGAATCCGTTCAAAAGAGATTTCTCCTCTTCGCCCTGAGACATCTACACAACCCACATGACTACCAAACCCTACCGCACTACTTGGACAGGCTCAAAGTGCTTGATCTCATGCCGCTATCTAGCAGGAGAAAATTGCTCATATCTTGCGTTGCCTTTGACGTCCTAAGTGGAAAGCTTAATGTGCAATTTCTGTCGGACAAGATCAAATTCAATGATGTAGTCCGCCACACACGACACACTAAATTACTTAGGGAATATCCACACCGTACCGATTACGCAAGGAACGAGCCCGTCAACAGATGCTGTATGGTTTTCAATAGCCATAGCTCCTGTTTTTCCCCTTCACTCAACAAGGCATCCTATAAGAAAATACTCAGATCCCTACTAACATCCCCCCTCCTTGACAATAGTAGGTAATATAAAAAGACTGTTATACTAAGTTATAATTTAAGTGTTATGTATACGTAGTTTAAGTGTGCCTTGTTTGGCGAATTAATAAAATAAAAAAATAAAATGTCTTTTATCCCATTTTTAATGTTATTTGATCTCTCAGGATGTGTTTAATTATCGAACTGTGCTGTGCTGTGCCTCGATACCTACACCCACCTTTCTAGTTACCATATACCTAAAAGTTCGGTATTCCAAAAACGGTACAAACTCATGCGTCAATCCCACACACGATTTCAATTCCCATTAAAACATTAATCACGTTTTAAAATCACTCAATTAAGTAGGCATTTCCCATTATCCATCCACAAAAACAAAAATACAAAGTATTTCTGTTGCAAAAAACGAGCCTAAATAATCCATTATAGAATTTTCATACTTCATTGGAGCTAAAACCACCTCTCAAAAGTGACACCAGCTCAAGGAAGAAATGTGGCTAATATTGATTTCTGAAGCCCAACGAATTTGTTTACTCAAGCATTATTTAAACATTTGCGAAATTGTTGTAAGCGTAATTCGCTTTTATCTTTTTCTTATTTTCTACGCAAAATGCGCACAGATTTTTTTCATTTTGTCTCGTGGACGGCAGGTGTCACGTGTTCCAGGTATTTCGCAATATGTTTTTACCGCATTTGTTGCTAAATTCGTCATGCGGTGATTAGGTACGGAACAAAGAGACTGGGGAAATATAAATCAGTTTATGGGTGTTAAAAAATGTAAGCGTAAGTGATTTGTGTTTTTCATTTACATATTGATTTGACACGAGGTGGACAAATCAATTAGTCATGTAATGTAGAAGAACAATGTGGATGAATTGGAAAATGTCAGAATGTACACGTTAGAGTAGGTGGTGCCCACGCAAGTATGTACTGTTGAATGTTTTCACGTACTCAGAAAGATGTGCACGATTGAATATATGTATGTAGTTACCTTCTTGCGTGACCAGTCGGACTGAAGTAATATTATTATGTTCATTTTTCTAATAGAAATCACAGAAGTTACAAACAGTTTTTGTATAACCACTTTTAATACGCAAAATGAAATCGTACACTTCGCTGAAGAAATGAATGATGATACCAAGGTAAGGAAAGTGTAAAACTCTTTCTCCAGCTGGGAATCGACCCCATGATCTTGCAAAAGCAGGCAAATGCCTTTACCCATAGTCTGCCAAGACAGACTGCCACTTTGGCAATATTTCTTCAGAAGTGATGTTGTATATTTTTATGACCGTTTATGACGTTTAAAAAATAAAGTGTTTCAGATCTGTCCAACGAAGATTGAAGTATGCTAGTGAGTAAAAATACCACGTACACATAACCTAATCGAACGATCCACAGATCAGATCTTTCAATTCGCGGCTTTACGAAGAAGTTGGGATTCGATCTAGCCTCAAATGGTGGAATGAATCGGTTCGATCGTATTTGAATTCGATCCGCGTTTACATTTTTTTTTTAAATCAGCCAGCTTCAATTTCGCATATACATATACGTCACTTTAAAGAATGCTTTTTGAGGCGGTTAGTACAAAGCGCTAATATTGTATTATATTGTGTTTCCCAAAGTAAAAATAATAGCCTGTTTGAAGGCATGTCGGTCCCTTTCCGGAGTCAATATCATGTTAGGTTTCAAGCGAGTGATCTCCACCTAACTCACCGCACCTAATGCTCCTTTTAAAGAGGAGAAACAAATTTGAGAATCATTATGCTCCTAAGCCAAGCTTCCCCAACCAGCTGAGCTCTTCTGAAGGACTACAGCGACTTGCAATACCTTTTATAGGTTGGGAGTAAAATCTCTCTTTTCCTTAATGGGTTATTATTCTTCATATTTTCCATAGAGTACGCGTCGGGTTTTGAACATTCGGGCGCTCAATTGGGTTTTTCCTGTCGGGCTATGCCCATTCTGGTGTTAGCCGGGCCCGACAGTAGATAATTATATTTGGGGTCATCGCCCATGTAAGACAGGCTCCTGAATCCGCTCATACTAACCTGTCTAGTTCTAAAGAGATTTTGACCCTAGTTATAGTATAGGTTAGGTTAGGTTAGATATGGCTGAGCTGATGGTTCACAGTCCAAACACTTAGGCCAAAGAAATAGGCTCATTGTGATGCCATAGTGATCCCACTTTAACCTGCTGTTGAAGTGTCATTTCATCGCTCAACCACCTAGAGGACGTAATGAATCTTCTTAGTTTCGGGATCCCAAACTTCAAGATTCCCGCCAGCGTGCTTAGAAAGGGTTCATCAAAAGAGTTAAGTCTTCTTCTGCTTAGGCCTGGGTACTGACAGAGAAGGTGTTTTACACTTTCCTCCTCGACTGGATTCTTACCGCTTCCGCAGAAATCATAGGCCTCTAGACCTAAGCGGGCCGCATGCGTCTATATCAGACCGGATCCGGTCAGCATTGAGAAGTTTCGTCTACCGATTGTTAAGAGATCTGCGGTATTCAAAGATAGGTATAGATATAGTAGATAGGTATAGATAGTCCATGAAGGACTACCCTATCCCCACTGCTTGACCCTTGGGAGGATTTGTGTCACTGTTGCTGGTTGCAGGTGTAGGATCGTTCCATACAGTCGTGGGCCGGAGTAAACGCATGCAAGGCAGGTCTTAAGAAGAAGAAGACATTAGCTGAACTATTTGAATGTACCACCAGATAACAACAGTTATCCCCGATTTTGATGGGCCCCAAACTCCTATTCTTATTGGAAGTTTGGTTGTAAGTTTTGGCCCATTGGATTTCGACACTGGTACCAGGGTGGGTTGCAGCAGGTGATTCACCTCGCCCTGACTTTTAGGTTTCACGCACCCTCCCTGCTCAACTAGGTTTTCCGCGTTTACCCTGAAGGAGGAGCTCATCACCAGATAAGTGGTGGCCTATTAAACTAGATCTCCGACCCCCCCCCCACTGACGGCCTCGGGTACCGCTGTGGTGTGTTCTTGTAGACGACAGTGGTTATATTGTTAGTTGGGAATGAGGGTCGGAATTTGGCCTCTTGGGGCAACTAACCACAGGCTCTCAGTGCAAGTTAAGGAATCAATAACCGAGATTTTTGATTGATTTTATTTCTACTTAAATTTTATTTTTATATTTTCGATTAAAAACCAAACATCACCTCCCATCACGACCAATTTCAATATTTTCCCTCTCGACTAAAAATAATTCCCGCTAAAAACTGAACGTGGCAATAATCCTGTTTGATGTGGCATTCATTTTCTCTCCCTTTTTGAAATTATCCACTGAGCAAACATGACATGACACTGAAATTCTTTATAAGAAATAAACGTTTCATGAAATTTCCATCTCGCAGTGTATATGTATGTGTATGTGTATTTTGTGTGTGCCCTCAATTAAATTCCGACTTTTTATTCATTGTAAACAGAAAGCGATTAACGAAGCAAAAATAAGAAAAAGGTAAGACGGAGAAGAAACGAAATGCGAGACCTTGAAGCGAACACACGGCTGTTACCTGTCGGTTAATGTGTGTGAACGTAGAACTTCACGCGTGGATACAGGAAAGCCCGAATGTACCTTATTTTCACGTTTTTATATGGTGGATTACCTGGTGGGGGTGGATGGATACACGGTAGGCTCCTTTAGTATTATTAATCTGATTAAGGTTCGAGAGAGAGTAAGAATTTTTTTTTTTTTTCGTTTTTTGGTATAATAGTGTGAATGTGGGTTGGTATCGTCATCACTCAGGCGTCTCTTATCCAAACGTTAAAATGTGACTGGGAAATTGAATTTCCCTCGAAGTATCTCTTCGAAATTTGCTTTGGGATAAGGTTCTTATCTAATATCCATCCTTGTACTAACACAATCCCAAAACGATTTTTGTCCCTTTAGTCAGGCTTGGGTGGTTGCTTGGATGGTTGGCTGGTTGGCAGTAGCTCACCTTCAATGATAGCCCCGGTATCAGATCGAATTTCCAACTTTCGTGTTGTCTTGTTAATATAACACACAAGAAAGCGATGGAAAGTCACCGATAAGATTCCAGTCGATATCATCTACGTATGTTGCCTGTTCCGAATTAAGCACTTAACACTTTGGAAAATGCTCATGAAATCTTGATCCAGCACGCAATCACCTCGCCAGGTGTGTATGGTCTATTAATTAGTCCTGATTCGTTTCAATTATAATCATTTTTTCTTCTTCTTCGTCTTACCTGTGTGTGGCGGCCTATAGTTCTTGGGCTGGCTCTGTTGCTGCAGCTACCTGTGCTAGTCTCCTCAGTGGTGGCTAATTAATCGAGGTAGAGAACCGTGACGATTTATTTATCTGGCGAAGAAATTGCTCAGAACACAATCTTGTATGATCCGAAGTTTCGTGCTCCTTTAACGCAGTCTAGTAAGCAGAGGCACCTGCACGTCTTCTCCGTTCACGCAATCCCTTCCAGATGAGGCGTTTCTCCATACTTTCAGATTTTATGGCATTTTATGCTTCACGAATTTGCATACCGATCATAAAAAAATACTTGTGCTCACTTCATAAATTGCTCCTTTCTGCCGCCTTCCGGCAGATCCTTTAAAAAAATTCTTCATAGGAAGATTCGCATGAAGGACTTTTCTGCCATTTTTTGCAGGTTTGGTGGAGCTCGAGGGTGGGTCGAGGGATGATGGGTCGAAGACGAGAGCTGGGTGGATGTGATACGATAGGTCAGGTGTATGCGACGGGAGTTGTAAGGGCGCGCAGGGAGCATCTTTATAAAGTTACAAATGTATCTCCTTTGAATATTTATGAACAAACACATTCACACTTCTGCTCGGCTAAAAGAAACGACAGGACAAACCAGAAAAGAAAAAGATGTGATATCGATCCATGGTGGCAGCGATTCTTTACTTCGGCAGAGGAAATCTGAAACGAAATTCATTGGTGCTGAAAGTAGGTCTTCCCCCCTGTGTACATAGTATATTTCTCTATATACATACATATCTACACAAACATACATATTATATATAGCACAATTTGTGTATTTATAGTGACGCAAATACAGGCCTTATTAATGTGGCTGACGTCATTGTTTCGTTGATGAATGCTTTAAGAAATGAAAGCCTTCGTCTTGTGTGTATCCTGCACTTCATCGGCAATAATCACCGATGCAGAAAGGGATTTCCTTCCGCCTATATTTTTTCCCCCTGTAATTTGGTGTACATTCAGTTCGACTGCTGATTACTCGAAATCAAATCAAATTCCTCGATCTTAAATTGGTATTAGTGCCCGAGTAGATAAATATAGCTTAAAGTGATTTTCTTCTGCTCCAAATGTGTCTTAAGGGTTTCAACTCGCGCTAAGATGCTCCTCTGTCGCTGGTGCCTATTAAGAGGCTTTATAGTTGCTTCATAAATAAAAGAAAGTTAATCTGTGTCGTGTATTTTTAATGGTCTAGATGAAATCTTATTTCGGATTAAAGATTTAATTTCGACCAGATGGTGTGTGATTAAGGATATCGAATATGGAATTGTTGAGGCGCATACATTCGATTATATTGGAGTTGGCTGAATTGGAAATTTATGCTCTTTTATGGGAATGATTTTATCGAGTTTATGGGCATATGGAGAAAGGTTGTTGAAGTTTTAATGGTGATATCGATTTGGAATAGGATGAAATTTTAGTATTTAGAGACCATTCCTAGTTAGTTTAGTTAGTTAGTTTAAAAGGGGGTTAGTAAAACCACCACAAATTATATTTCAAGTTTAAGTGTAAGATTGAGAGCTTTCTTTCGGGCCGTTCATTCAAGGTAGTATTGGATGGCGTTGAATCTAACTCTAACTCCATTTCGGCCGGCGTTCCATAAGGGGCGATTCCCTCAATACTCTCTTTCTTATATTTATTAATGATCTGCTCTCAATCCCCTCCAATCCACTTAATAGTTTTGCCGGTGACGGTACTCTGCGTTACTCATAACCCTCCGGACAATATAAGACAAGCCAGTGCCAGACCTTGTCTCTTAGAACGTGAACTCATGTCCAACTCTCTTAACGCGGACATTTAACTCATTTTGGCCGCAAGAACCGTGTCGAGTTGGACGCAACCAAAACCAAGTACATAGACATATTCTCCTCTAAAACCTGCACCAACCTTCCTCCATTTCAGTGGGCGAGGATAATATCACAGCTGACCCATATCTTAACATCCTCGGCGGGACCCTATCCAACGACCTGCGATGAAATAATCACATACTCTAAGTCACCAAACAAGCGTATCAATGCCTCGGCTTACTTAAGGGATGCAAGTTCCTCCTTCATCCAGCTGTCTTGACTACAAGCTACAAGTCCTACATTCGGCCCGCCTTGAATACAACTCGTATATCTGGGCGAGCGCCCCTAAAACCACTTTGGCTTGGCTAGACAAGGTGCAAAACTGCGCCATCAAACTCATTGGTGATAGCACCCTTTGCACCTCCATGCTCCATCGATCCTTCAAGCCACTCGAGCAGTGATTCCCAAATTTTATTTCGTACGAAACCTTTCTACAATGTATAAAATTTGGCGGAACCCAACGATGAAAAATTAAATTAATATATGATATACATATGTATATGGGCGATTCTCCGGAACTTTTAACCTGCTTGTCGCTTCAAAATTTTTAAGAATTACAATTTTTGTAGGAAGATTAAAAATAAAAGAAGCTATCGATAATGTTAAGAAATTATTAATGAGCAATGAGATATAAGTACGAAGTCATTTAAAACGATATTTTGCAATGAAATTTGAAAAAATGTTCCGTTACCTGTCACTTTTCGGCCTGTCTTTAGCGCTAATCTGAATGAAAAACTATTTATATTTGTGATAGGAAGCGTTGAAACAAATAGTGAAAAGTGAAAAGTTGTAGTTTAACTCTTAAGGAAAAATGCAGTTGTGTTCGGTGCAGTGTCAAATCGCTATATTTTCCAAAAAACAACTCTGAAGTTTGTCCCTAGGTTTTGACGTCAAAGTTGTAACCCGCATGGTAAGTCGAAGTACTCAGAATTGTCTCATTTTATCATAAAATTTTTTAAACGCACTTATTGTTCAGACACTAACGAACATGTGCATACATTTTGTGACAAAAATAAATTGAAATTGATTGATTTTTGGGCAAAACTGGCTAACGTGAACGTAGGTTACATTTAAATGTCAAAGTTGTAACTGCAATTAATTTGCTCATATTACATTAAATGCATCCCCGTAAAATTTCTTATGACCTATTGTAACTAGTTAAATCATATGTAACGTTTCCTTCGCTTAAATTGTTTCATGAATCTTAAAAAAAGTAATTTAAGCGAATGTCAAAATTGTAACCATCCGAATTTGAAATGTCAAAATTGTAACCATTTCATGTCATGTTTTCATAAAAAAAATATGCGCATTGAATTTTTTAATGTTCTACATCAGAAAACATTTATTTATGAAGTAAGAAACACAAAAAATATCATGGCACGGTTGTGCTATCAATTTGAAATTTCATTTTTCCAATTAGCTCAAGTTAAAGGTTCTGGAGAATCGCCCATATATTTATCCTTTAATATATTTTAAAACGTTTTTATTAGCTCGCTTTCTTGTCTGTCTGTTTGTCCGGTACAAATCCTGCAATCGATTTTTTTAATACTTCCAGTTACCCGATCACCCTGAAATTTTGCACACAACTTCAGGTCCGATGATGACAATATGGTATACTCATTATACCGTTAGATCAATGGCGGCCGTCTCAAAAGGACGGATTACCGTTTTCTTCACGGAACAAATTTTTCAATCGATTTTTCAAATACTTCCGGATATCCTATCATGCTGAAATTTTGCATACAGCTTTAGCTCCGATGACAATGCAATATGCCCTTAGATCCATGGCGGCGGTCTCAGGAGGCGGATTGAAATATTCTTCACAACCCTTTCGACATGGGTATCAAATGAAAGGGTATGATAAGTAGAACACCGTAACCAATATAGTGTACTCAATAAATCATTTGGTCCATGGCGCCCACCTCAAGAGGGCGGATTACCATTTTAATCGACATGGGAATATGGAATGGCGGCCAAAATGTTACGCGGCGTGACGTAGCCCAAATTTTAAGGAAGAAGGGCCACTCGCACTTTCTGATTAGCAAGAACAAGTTAAACGGCCAGCTTCGGCGCTGGTGACACGGAACCCTAAAATTTTTTCGTGGAACCGTAAAGTTCCGCGGAACCCACTTTGGGAATCACTGCACTAGGGGAATGTAGCAGCGCTCAGCAAGTTTTACCGCTATTATTATTATAGCGACTGCTCCACTGAAATCAGAAACCTCCTGCCTACACGGCAATTTTTTTCCCCCAACACAAGACTAGCCAACTCGGCTCACCCCTTCATCCTGCAGCCCTATCCTTCACGCACATTACGGTTTAGCAGCTCGTTTATAAATAGAACAACTCGATTGTGGAACTCTCTTCCACAGTCAGTGTTTCCAAGCTCATATAACATCTCAGAGTTCAAACGCAAGGCTCATCGACATCTACTCATGCAGCCTCCAGGCTCCTAACCTATCATCTATACTTCAGATCAGGCTTACTACTATACATTGCAACATGACTTGAAAGACATGACGGACTAGTAGTACAAACTAGTAGTACGCTTCATCTTACCACAAAAAAAATTAGCACTGACGGTTCCTGCCTCTAAAAAATTGGTAGGGCTTGAAAAAATTATTACCCGGTTAAAAATTTAGTTGGTTAATTTTCTTAAAAGCATGCACGCGCCCGCACTTAGCACGCATAGCGAACAAATAGGCATGCCACAAACGCTTGTCGTTCCAGCCACAGGCATGCACCATCCTGCCACAGGCATGAAAATCCCAGAATTCCATAAGTCCCGAGACCCAGATGTATGTAAGTATCGTGATCTGCAGGGGCGGCGCTTTCATAGGTGCGAATGGTGCACTTGAACCGGGCGCAATTGGGCAAGGGCACGATTTCAAAAAACCTTCAAAAAAATACAAAAAGCATTCCCGTGACTTCATTTTCATCTGTTATAGGGATCGTGTCTTTTTCACTGCGACCAAAAAATGACGAGCTGATGGGGCGCAATATAGCATACTGCACCGGGCGCAAAATATCCAAGCGCCGGCCCTGGTGATCTGGCGGAAACATTTCATTGTGCACAGAGTGCAAAAGCGTGTGGACGATAACAACTGTCTGTTTTAAGCAGAGGGACATTTTCATGCATGTTCTCCGAGGATCTAGTCCAAATTGATCTGGAACTGCCAACGTTCCCTTGGTGAAATGGCTGAACTCGGTCAAATTTGTTGGATTTACATGCATCAGGGCTTCAAACGTACGAACACCTTACGCAGCGAGGATTCTGTCTTGTAGTAACCGGTCTAAAACTAGCTACTGAAGGACCTTTGACGATTGGATTGATGAAATATACCAACCACTGGTATACGTCTGGTATGGACTATACTACTTGCAGAGAGTTGTTGGGGACAACCCGAATAAAAAACATGGACTTATGGCGGGCGAATCACGGCCGCTTGGATTTTTAAGGGGGATATCACGGCCGTAGAATTTTTACCCATTTTTAAAGGAAGCACATACGCCCTCCTGATGGCAAAACTTGACCAAAAGATTTAAATATCTAATAGCTAAGCTGTGCACGCGGGTATTCCGTGGGCAAATTTGAGGCAAAACAGAATCGGCACCAAAGGTATTTTTGAATTTGTTTTATGGGGACTAGGAACATTTTCGTTATGTATAATGAATGACCCTTTCGCTCACCCTGATCCCCACTCAAGTTTACCACTTATGGGGGATCTCTGATTTTCTGAGACCCCATTTGCAGACTTCATCTCGAAAATGACTAGTCAGACCTTTATGTTTTCTATAACGGTACCGGACGAGGTGATATCGCAGTACCATTCATCCCTTCAGTACGATTGTTAACAAACTTGGAATTCTGGGTTTTATCGAGTGAGTTCTTTCTAGATCCGCCGTCTTTTCCTGGATAGGCTGGGCTAGCTTGATTGCACCCATCTGTCCACGTAGCAGGATCACTTCGAACAGAATGTCGGGGTCGGAGTGAAGACTCCCTGATTGTGCCATGTTCGAATTACGTTCGATCACAGTACAACCAAGCTCACAACCGCAGTAACTAATATCTCGTGTCCATTCATTGGTTAGTCACAAGGGTTCTGAAAACAAAATTAAAAGAAATAGAAATATTTCGTCATCACGCCCACGTGTCACATTTATTCAATACAAAATAATTATTGTCCTTCTTAATTGCCAATTTGATTTCGTTGATTAAAAACAACCCAAAATGGAACCTGGAAGCATCCTCCAAAAACTTTCCTAGCATCGAAGTACACGATTCAAAGTCGTGAATTCTCTCATTCAATACAAATTCATTGTACACAAATAAGTTTAAGTAAATAATCCTTCTGTTGCATCGCCTTTAACTGCCGAAAATTTGTAAACAGCAATTCAGAAGTCACCCTTTTTATTTCCCATCCGACAATAGCACCCATACATTGAAGGGCAGATTGCAGCCGTCCATTTCGGCAGCAACTTTTCCGGGCGAAATTTCATTTGCCAAATTTCGTTGGCGTCATTTTCCCAATGAGAGTATCGACTTTAATCGAAATTCGAAACTGCGCTGGCACCTAACCAGAAATTCGACATCTTTATGCCATTCCAGCAGCCTCGACTGTGAGGGGGATTCAAAGGATAAGCCGCACACTTGAACACATACATACAGCTTCAAAGCCGCATGCTGTGTGTGAAAAAGGAAAACACAAACACACACCCAAAAGTGGATGTTGTTTCGGTTTAAAATAGCTGCGAGCTGCAATAATCACATTTAATTCTGTTTACACACCCTGTTTAGCGGAGAGCCTTACAGCGCATTAAAAAGCCGCTAATGAATATAAAAAGTCCCAATGAAAACGCTGCTCAGTGCTCGGGGCCGCAAAAATTAATTTCAGAGGGCTTTTAGTAACGTAATTACAAGGCTTAATTGCCATTCCCACACGTCGCCAGGTAGATGCATCATCCCCCGCCCCCGCACCCAAACGGCACGGCAGCAGCTGGAGGAGATCCACTACAGCCTGTGTACGGCAGGAAGGAAGGCGCTGCCAGAGTGTATGCTGCAAATCGACCCGATTGCTCTCAATCCAAGGGCGATGTTTGGGGACTGGCGTAAGCTCCACTGAAGGCCAAGGCTGTTGGGCGCGGGAGGGTGCTGTAGCAAAGAGCCGCATCGGGTGCTCCAACACCCCCGCCTCGTTTATCCTTCCACACCAGTCCCTGTGCAACAAATCATAACCCGCGGCCCATCATGGCGCTGAGAATACATCAACCATGCGTTGGAAATTTGAACGGGAGGATTATCTCCTCATGTTTCGGATAATCTGGCAACTACATCCACATTGGACCCAATTTCCCTCCACTCCGCGCTGGAGTAGATGCAATTTTCTAAAGCTGCGAAAAGCTTGTTATGTAGAGAACCCTTTTTGAACCGTTATCTCTCCTCTGTTCCAGTTCGAGAGATCCCGGCTTTCCCCAATTTCAAACCCGTTTCAGCTTCACTTTATTTTCACTTAAGGACCTTTTTGCATTTGCGGATGTGAGATTGTGTTCGTGTGCAAGGATATAGGTGGATGTGCGTTAAAGCTCCGCTACTAAATAAGGAACAGATGAAGAGTGTCGCTTTGATGGAGGCTGTGTCTATAGAAAGGTCGTAAAAGGTGTTGCCATTTTTCAAAGTTGCAGTTAGTTTTCGATCTTGTTGAATGAGTCAGTGGACCAATGGCTGATGTAGTGGGTGACTCATTTAGAGGTACTTTTTTCAAAAATTAAATAAAATAAAAAAAACTCAATTTAATGGGTTAATCTTTATTATCGTACAAAAGAACAATTCTATAGATTTATTTTTTACAAAAGTGCAACTACTAAAACATGCTCCATTCTGAAGTTCCAGGTTTAGATTGCTCGTTCGAGTATTTCAAGTGGAATTCGGCTAATGACACGAGAAATGTTGGCTTCCAATTCCTCAATCATTGCCGTGTAGATTGACGTTAGCTCCAAACGAAAGAACCGCTGATAGGAATATTCGAAAGACGAATCCTTTCTTCGATTTACAAGGGAATCCAGATTGATGGAATTTGGAGGAAAAGATACAACCGAGAATTGTATGAAAGCAGTAAAATTCCAACAAGCCACACATTGTCAAAACGATTAAAAAAACAGATAACGATGGATTGGCAAGCCGACAAAGATAGTGCCGAGGGAAAGTATCGTTGTTTGATCTGAATCTGCTGCTGCACCTCTTTGGCTAGCTTCTTACCTCAAATACGGCAATTTCGTTTATTGACATAGCCATCAAGCTAGAATTGGATAGGCCCATAGGCTGAACAAAATTTTGGTGGAAAACAGTGAATCTTCTTCAAAGGGCTCTCTAAAACGACGAATCGAAAGTTCGGCCGACTTCAATTCCTGCACCAGTTGAATTTTGCATATTTTTAAAACATTCAAACCAAGACTCTTACATAAAGTACGCCAAGCTGTTCCATTCGACAAGCGAACCTGTTGTGAACGGCGCCGAGTCAATTCATTACACATCGCTTGCACTCTCATTGTGCTTGTAGTTTCATTCTTCCCTACGTATTAGATGTAGTCTACTTGGGTGGTCGGTTTAAAATATAGTTGAGGTCGTTACAATTACGGAATCGACATACTCGAAATATATAATCCGGTATTTCCCATCAGCGGCAGTAGCTGCAGCGCTGCTTTTTAGGATCACATAACATAACATTACCTAACATTACCTAAGGCTCAATAAAAAGACACCGCGTTAAAAAGTTTCTAAGAGCATCCAGCAACGCCAAACGGTAAAACTACCCAGCGGAGAAAATTCAATACGCTGCTAAGGGGACCGAATTTGGATCCGAAGGTAGCAATATTGTAGTTTCAAGAAATTGTACAGTACGACGAAAATGAACAATTATCTTGGCGATCGAAAAGAGTGCCATTATCATAATCAAAAGCCGGTTCTCGTTCGATTGTATGGGTCAAGCAGCATTGGACGTGGTTAGTACTGAGTTGGGTGACCGATGTTGACATTCGGGTTTGGAAGGAAGAAAAGACATAATTGTTAAAGGTAGACAAAAATGTAAATACGTGTTGTGAAAAGCTTATAGTACTGCTTGCGAGGATCGGTGCTGCAATTCCCGAGCATGTTTGCTTCCTTGTGTATGGAACCAAAATCGCTGTTTCAGGATTGACATGTAGTCCGCTGGCGTACCAGCTGGAGCCCAAATTAAATGTCAGACGTCTTGACATGGAGTTACTTGTTACTAAGGTAGCAACATCGTGGCCGATCTTTGATCTTTGAGTAGTTCTAGCAGTTCTGGAAGTCCAGACATCCTTTTGCTATAAATCCATGAAGATTTCTCTGTGGACACCCTTTTGCTCTATTTTCCTGTAGAAGAGTGACTATTAGTTTAATGAGCTATCAGCATAGGGTCCAGTCCAGTCCAGTTCCAGATAGTCTTACTTAGACCTCGGCCACTGCCTCTCTCTTTCGTCTCCTATAATGTTAAAGGGTTTATTGTCGAAAGCTCCCTGATTGCCAACTGAACTCCTTTGTTTAGTGCTTCACTTTTCATCCTGAGAAAACTTTCATCCTTGAGTTTTCAAAGCAAAAGACGAAAGACTAATCGGACTGAAAGATTTAGCCAAGGTGTAATCAAAGCGTCCTGCTGTGCGTATAAATATTATGTTGACATTCTTCCAGAGAGATAGAATATAACCAAACGCGACGAAAGACCCAAATATTTTGCATAGTAAGGGTGTCACTAGGACTGTTTTGAGACCAGGGACTAGAGGATAAATACGGTCTGCTTCAGAGTAATTGTATGGTTTGAACGATTTAATCGCCTTCCTAATTGCTTCACGATTTGAACATGGTATTTGCTTCTGTACGGGCATCTTTGGCGCTCTAAAAATGTTTAACGGCCAAGCTAAACCTACACTCTAATTTGAATAAATGGTTGTGCCTGTGAAGTGTGCTTAAAGCAATATTATCAAGGTTTCTTCCTTAGACTGTGTGAAGGTCTCCCGACGGATCCTTTACTAGACATTTTTGCTGAATCTTGAATATCTCGAGGCTCTTGCACAAATGTTTCTAGCTATCCTCTGGATATCTCACTTTTCTTGCAAAATGCATCACCGTTGTACCATATCTACTTGCATATGGCATTTTCTAGGATACAATCTCCTTGCTGTAGTCACTTACCGGAGTCAGTGATTTAGTAATGAAAACAACTCTAGGCCCTAGCTACACAGAAAAGCTAGAGCAGCTCTTTTGCCGGAAATGTATGCTTTCCAAAAAAAAACAGAATCTTCGGCCGGCTTCAAAATTCTATCATTGCCAAAATTGCGATCTCGCCGTGGTATTCTTCTTCTTTAAAGGCTCTACAACCGGGATCCGGCCCCGTCTTTTCGCAACAAATGTGTCGTTCACTGCAAAAGCGTTGCAACTCCACTCTTCAAAACTCTAGACTCTAGAGATTAACATTCTTTGGAGTCACGTTCCGTCACATCCCCCCGCTACGAAACCACTGCGCTCTACTGAGATTTAAACTTGCTATCCGATCGTTCAAGTGCTCCATCTCAGTTGAACGCGTTCAAAGCAAGCTTCTCATTGTGCCTCCTCCTGTGTCTCTTCACCATAGCACTAAAATCCTCATTCACAAACTCATCAATGTCCAACTTCTTAACAATTTCATTGTCTTATATACGAACTCACATTAATGGTAACACTGATAGTCCCCCCCACAAAAGAAATTCATGTAGCCTTATCCCCCCACCTCAAAAAAAAAGCAAAACAAAACAACGAAAAAACTCTAATTCGAAGGCTTTATATGCAAATCAGACGCGTGGTTGCGTTGCGCTCAGATCGTAAACTTTGGTGCGCTCCACTGAAACGTCTCACATCACACCAGACACAGCTGATTAGAAACAAACCGAGACCAGCCTTGGGGATCGCCTCATGTTACGCCTGTCAGCAACCATTCACGTGTAAAATCAACAACAAACTGCAGCAGACCCCAACGGTGGAGCGCAAAGCGCGAGAAAGACGCACGAATACACTCTCAGGTGCTACCCTTTCTCTTGTTCTGTGGGTCTCTCTTTTCGAGAGTCCGTTGATTAGTCGGGGTTTATTTCTGTCGTGGAGGAAACGCGTGTTTTGAGATGCGTGGAAGAGTAGCGTCTAACTGGAACGACGAGATTCTTTTGTTTTGGGGCGGTTTGGCTCCACAATTGAGTAAAAAAAAGCTTTTTTTGAGTGGTTTTAGAGTGTGTGTTGGTGGGGAGAGATAGAGAGAGAACTTTTGAATGCATTTGAACTTTATAGGACTATAGAAGGAATGAGAAGAGCTTTTGAGCTTCATGACGAACTTCTCTGGTAGTTTGAGTGTTATATGCTCAGATATTGTGCCAGGTATGGTTTCTATGGAAGGGGGGCTCTAACGGTACAGCATGGAGATACTCTTTACGTATATTGGAGAACTCTGTGAAAGCTTTTTTTCTTCAGTTTGAAACTGAAGTCGAACGAAATATAAAACGCTCAAAGCTGCTCTGTAGCCGTTTCTTGTGCGGTCTTCTGGTTTGTTTCGGTTCCAATCAGTTCCAAACGGTGCATTGGGCAGAAAGGAGGTCCCTCTTTGGCGGCGAGGTGAATGATAGAAATTTTTTTTTTTTTGATATTATACATACACACAATAAAAAGGGTTAAAACTTAAATACAACAAAACAAAGAAAAAAATATAACAAGAGTCAACAAACGCGAGATAAAAATAAAGAAAAATTTTTTTGATACTAACAAGAAAAGTGCATCTGTGTATCCTGTTTCGGCGGAAACGCGAAATATTGTTGTAGTTCGTTCAGTCTGTGATGCTCCATCTACCATTTTCAGAAACATCTTCCAAAATACTTCAATAGTATTCGCTGTAACATAATTCTTCCTGGCTGCACTATTGTATCTACATATAAGTATGTAGTTCGCCATTGTCGTTGCTGCATTATTTGATAACGTTTTAAAGTTTCAATTCCTCGATAGTAGCCGCCGATACATCTTCAGCCATTTTTGATACGAAAAGTGCACGTACGCATATGTTTACATCCGTTCTGTGCCCAGCCTCCTTTTTTAATCTCGTGTCTGTGTGTCCTAGGTCTATTATTATATATTGACAGTGTGCATCTTTGTGTGTAGTAGTTGATCCCCGTGTTGTGTCGCAACGAAATTGTTAAAAAAAAATTAAATATAAAAAATTGAATTTAAAAATTAAAAATTCGTTTTTTGTTTTTATTTTTTATAATTTTGATTAATTGAAATGCGTGCGCGTTTATATAGTGTCAAATGGTGATTGGTTTTTTCATTATTTTGTACGCCTTCGTAGATGCTCTATAGTGGGTCTGCGCCTAGTGTTTTGTGAGATTACCAACCAAGCTCCAGTGGAGGTCGTCCCCATACAGAGAGATAGAGCCAGATTGCCATAGGCGAGGAATTTTTCGTGTTGCGTTTAGTTTTATTTACATTTTTATTATTCATCTTCATCAACCTTCAAGGAATTGCAACATCGTGTGATGCTATTTGGCGTAAGTGTTTATACAATATTTTTTATATATTTTCTATCATCCAAAAAAAAATACATCTACAAACACTCTCTATCTATCTATATCAACTATTCTTATCGCACTTTTCCATCATCTTATCACACTCTCACTTCTCGTTTTTGATAAAAACTCGCACTTAATATAGATCATGTTTACACAAAAATTGGCGACATAAAGCTACCTAATTCTTATCAGCACTGTTCTATTTAAAAACAGAAACCAGTTTGGTGTTTTCGTTAAATTTTGTAAAATATAAATTATGACACGGCATCCATGAGAAATCTCTCTTTTAAAATTTTGTATGATGATTCACATCTCGCGGGAAAAATTTCTTATGATTTCTTTCTGATTCGGCCTTTGCACTGTGTGTGCAATTAGCATTTTTCTTTGATTCTTCTTCATCTTTTTTACCAAGAATTGTCTAGACATCGTCACATTCTTCAAATTCGTATTTCCTGGAGGGTTTTTTGTTGTTGTCGTTGATGTTGTTGTTGTTATATGTTAATCATAGCACACGGGTGCGAAAAATATGAATTGTATATTGTAATTTACTCAAGTGATTGGAATGTTGTGTAGAAAACGTTGTTTGATTACGTTATGAATGCAATCATTGTCATCATCACACTCGGCCTATCAACTATATACTGTGATGATCCGTCGTGTCATTGTCCAGTTCAAAGACTTATTGGGAGGGAGGCCCATTTCCTGGATACAATAGAGTCTATGAGTTTTGTTTAGTTGAAATATACATAGCTGGGTCTTATACAATATGATAACAACAAAACGAATTTAGAAACTAACTCTATATGTGTAGATTGATGAAAATATATTTGTTGTCATCAGTTGAATTCCAGACTAAATAATAGTAATAAGATCAAACGATTTAAACCAAAAAAAAACTAAAATGGGATTTTCTTCATAATGACGAATACATATTAAAGTTAGACCATGAAGAGAAGATTAAAATAAATGAAAGGGATTTACGATAAATCCTTAACGAAACGAATCAAGCTGATTTTGATCCTGTCAAGCTCTTTCTTTCTGGCCCCCGCGTGATGAGTAGAACAAAAGTTTTGTTCTGCAGATAACCAAATTTGATGGCACAAGTGAGGATTTAGTTCGTCCTACATATTTTTGTGTGGGGAGGACCATAATCTAAGACAGTTTAAAAAGCAGAAAACTTTCGCCAGTTTCAAGAAGATAACATAAAAAGTTTCTCCTGGGTTATTTCTGGAGAATTTGTTGGGTTTTTTTTTGTTAAGGAAAAGGCTGATGTTAATGCATTGCTTACTTTTATTAAGCTAAAAGGGAGTTTAGATTAATTTGTTCTCGTAAATTTTGTGATGTTTTGAATGTGAATGAACTTGTTTGGGCTTGTGGTGAAACGTGTTCTGAGGCATTTGTCGAATCAAGATTTCTTCTTTTGGAGACTTTACTCCTTTGGCGAGTTTTCTGACCGGTGTCGTTTTGGCGGAGCACTAGATGTGGCTTAGAATATATAATTCCACCCGAGAATATGGAAGCTGATCTCGCCATAACCGTTAGAATTACTGGAGCTTAGTAGAAAGGATGCCACGACCCTAGTTGGCTTGGTCGATGGGCACTGTGCTCTAAAATACCACTTCTGAATGATCGGAAGAGAGAAAGCCTGCTTGATTAAAAAAGACTGTGTGTCAGACTGATTAGCTCAAGCGGTCTGGGATACAAATCAATAGGTTCAATTAACCACCCCAGTACTCCCTGGCCCAATTAAAAATAAGACTCGCCTGTTCCTCGTTTACAACAGGGACGCACAGCGTCAAAACGCCTGTATGATACCCACAACAGTCACGGTACGCCTGAGTAAAAATTTTATTTTCTCAAATGCAACCCGCTACAGTACCAATAAGCATACACGGAATAGTCCAAACGAATAACTGTATTCTCACACTTTATCTAAACTAAATGGAGCGAAATTGAAGCTTTAAGAAAATTGTATAAGATGAAGAAAACGGGCAAGCATAAATGATGGCATTAGCATACTCAATAAACCAGTTCTCGTTCGATTGCATAGGTCAAGCAGCATTGGAAGTGGTTAGTACTTAGTTGGGGGACCGCTTGGTAAAACGATATTCTCGTTTGGGATGGTACTAAAACTCTTTATTGACTATACGACCTGGTATCAGTAACTCACGAAGCACTACACTGTTTAAGATGGTAGAATTCAGTGAACAGAATCTCCTCATCCAATCGAAGCTAACTTGCGTTTTTCGGGCTTTCTCTTCGGGAAGATTCCTTTTGGCCTTAGTTTCAGCGTCATTCCCATGCACTTATGTTTCATCACCAGTTGTGACCCGTCACCTGATGCTAAAATAAGCACTTATAACAAGGCTTTCAATTGAGGCCATAAAAGGAAATTCGCTGAGGTAGCTAAAGATCATACCTCAATTAGCTCAGGAACAGTTTATGTAGGATTGCGTCACACTACGGAGTCTATTTTGAAGGCATACTTGGTGAAAGGGGGAAATTGACAGCCAAAGACCCTTAACCAGGCAATTTCTTATTTGGGTGAGTGTGAGCATTTGTTCGCCAATGTTGAACAGACTCCCCACTCTCTGAATACCTCCCTTGACTGAAAGGGCATTAGTGTCTGGACGAAACTCTATATATCCTCGTTTAAAATGAACATAATTGGTCCATCGGATGAATCGGTTTCCTATTTATTCCTCTATTCCCCTTTTCTTGTACTAACTTAAATTAAAACCTCATCTGATACTGACACATCAATATCAGGTGTCTGGATATACCTTATTGCAGCGGTCGGCAACCTTTAGCACGTGTGCGACTAGGTGACACGCGAGAAGATCTGCGATGGCACGTCACACTTGAATATCGCATCGGCATGCCCTTTCACATTCATGCGCGATTGTTATAGAGGCATGCGCACTTCCTACTCTGATACATATATATCAGAGTTCACAGACGTACACACTACGACACCACTAAGGAATATACGTTACCGCAGACGACCGAGACATGTTAATATAAAGCCCCTCATTCAGACATTCTTATATAGGCCGCCGGCAGGCCGTGGCCTTAAGGTTTATCGCCTTGAGACTAGGTCCTCCAGTGGTAACTGCAATCTACAAGTCCTAAATTCGTCCCCACTTGTAATGAAATTCGTACTCGTCGGTAATGGCACCTTTTGCACATCTAATAAACTTAGATAGTCATCGGAAAAGCGCATTTCTAGGCCTAAGTATTTGGTCTATCTGATTACGATCCTGTAAGATAATGCCTGCCATATTTGATCAGATATATTGAATTTTGGAAATACTGCTATGCGTTTAATTTAGATTAAAAAAAAAACGATAACTCCATATCTGCCCCAATTTTAACCCCTTCAAAATGCCATCCATCACAATTGGACCACACAACTCGTTTCCAATCTCACACATAATCAGTCATACACAACCCAAAATGCTTAAACCCATTTCCCAACCAACCTAAAATCACTGAAATCACATTGAATGAAAATAATCTTAATTGCTACCTCTTAAGAGATTATCCACGATCAAAATATACACAAAGTGATGTAAAAGCGCTTATCAGCTCCATTCGATAATACTTGATGTTCCACAACCAGGAGGCGAAAATACACACGGATTTACATTTGCTAGAGATTGACACGTCGTCGTCGTAGTCGTCGCCGACAATGTGCAATGCATCAGCAGAGAAGCAAGTGTTGACGGTATTGAACATTGTCAATTTAGTCATGCCAATTGCACGCTTTTTACCGTGTTAAATTTAGACATTTTCAAGGTATTTTGGCGTAGCACGAAAAAAAAATAAACATGAACCACACATTTCCTCGGAAGTGTTCAGTGTGATTTGAGTTTTTTTTATAGAATACTCTCAGTAAAATACTAAAACTGGTTTTGTGTGAATTGAAAGGTAGACCAATTATTCCATAGTCATCTGAATATGTAAATGAAAGCAGCTAATGCGTTTTTAATTGTGGGGTAGTAAAGAGTTTTGGTGTTATACGAAATGGGGAAGGGAGAAATATTCATTAAAATGCCGCGAATTTAAGCAAAAACACATTTTTTTTAACTCAAGCTCAGTCTGTAGCATAGATTAGCATGTTTGAGTAGTAATATAGACATAAAGACATTTTACAACTGTTTGATAGAGATTGAAACTACCCAAAACCAGAGTTTAGAATGATATAGGATGTTATCTCTTTAAAATGAAATAAGTAGTCGAAGTTTGCCCTTTTGATAACTTTATAAACCATCAAATCATTTCGTCTATTGAAGTTCTGAAAATAACAGGGTATCATTGAGTACTTATCCTATCTATGATTGATCCTCTACTCTATGTTGGCAAGATCAACATTGATCGTTAAAAATTCATAATAATATCACTTTTTGATAAGTCTAACGAGTAGGACCAAGTTGTCTACTGTTATCCTAATAGGAGATTTTAAAATCTCCCTCAAATATAAATTGAATAAACGCATTAATTAGTAGACAACAGAGGTATGATTGCGTATTCTGAATGTCGGGGTCGTGTAAATAATGCAAACAAATTAATGGCATGGCGCCCCGCGTTGCAAGTTTGTGCCTTGGCAGATAGATGTCGCCATAACCACGGCAGCCGACATACATAGTTTTTCAGAGCTCAATGTGGTGTTAGCAAACAACGGTGGTCAAGACATAGCGCCCGAAATTTTGAAGACGTCTACCGAACTTCCGGTGGAACGGCGCACTTGAGGGGGTTTGTCTAAGCAAAAGAAGGTGCTGCCAACGAAGATGGCAACGGCCAAAATTCGAGGTGCAAAAACTTATGGAATACAGCGAAAAGGGCTAAAAAGTGTCATCCGGAAGATCAAAATGGCGCATTTAAAGACCCTGTGCAACGAGGTGGTTAGTAATCCATGGGAGATGGGGAATCGTACATGGTTGTGATGAGGTCGTTAAACGGTAAGCGGCCCCCAACGATTACCTGCTATTTAATGCTGCAAGGCATAGTGCAGACCTTGTTCATACGGAACAGGAACACGGACAACCTGCCTGCAGTAAATGTGAAAGACGCAGACGTCCCAGAAGCAAGGGACGACGAAGAGGGAAAGGCCCTGCTCTGCACGGTATACACGAACAGAGTCGTGAAGCTGACACCAATTCGCCCAAGTACTACAGCTTGCCTGAAGGCGTCCAAAGCAGTATGGTAGTGAAAGGCGTGTTGCCAGACGAACGCAGCAAGGCAGAGATGGTGATATTAGTCTACTAAGTGCCGATGGGCTCAACCAAATGTGGAGAGTGAGGTTATCAGGGAATATATGAAGACGTCAACTACTACCGCATGCAGTTGCTTACTGGATCCATAGGTTGTAGGGCACACCTTCGTCGCTTCAGGTTGATGGAAGTCAGGCTGAGGATCATCCACCAAAAACCTTAAACAATGCGAAGCCCAAAGAGGTAGAGAAAAGCAAACGAAATACCAAGAGAGACAGCAAAGGCGTAAACCGATCACTCGACGAGAATGAGAAATAAGGAGGAGGTGAATTGTTAGGTCCGCTTTCTGACGCACTTATGTAAGTCTGAAAGTTTTCGCTTTAAGGCCAAGACTCACCACAGACTCACCGGTTCAACTGACAAAAATCATAATGTGTGTGGGCATTTATCGTCAGTTCGTGTCTGAAGGTCTCAACTTCTATTCGGTTCTAACCACGAGTATTTACGGGAAGAATTCACGCCGTATCCACTCGGAACGGAAAGCAAGGCGCAAAAACCATCCACACTCGTGTTCGCACTTGTTCGCGGATGTCCATGGCATGAATCTGGAGCCGCCTTGAAGTTTTTGTTTAGGCCATGATCATTTTTGAGCTTGAATTAACAACTAACTGTGGTCTTCGCCTGTGTGTCTGTAGATAATCATGCCGTCACCTGCATACCACGTCCTGTCAGGTGGATACTAGAAATTCTAATCGTACTCAGACTAAGGAATGAGTGGCCTTCATCAGACCGTGCCTGATGACCTGGCCTGAAAGGCTACGGCCTGCCGGCGGCCTGTAAGTGAAGTGGAGTGAAACTTGTTTTACTGTAGTGGAGAAGCAGATTTTACTTAATTTAGTTAACCCAGTTTTCTGGCAATTTTACACTGTTTCTTGAGAAAAAAAAATTACGTGATATTTGCCGAGACTCCCAGTTTCCAACACGAGAGATTCGACTCTTTTTCACAAGCCCATGTTTGAACAAACCATACTTGCTTCTATAGCATTGGTCTCGATTAGTATTTGGACGAGGGACAGGTCGTAGGCTCCCCACTCTATTCTAAATAAGTTTTCGAGTAGTTAGCAGCATACCCTAAATCTTGTAAAAAATAATGCATTGAGCTACAAGTATTTTTTGTTATTGACCGTGAAAGCGCAAGTTTGGATTGATTGAAATGTGCCACAAAAGCTCGGCACGTAATTTCCACACAATAAAAGATTCATTTTTGTGTGAAACATGGCTAGAGATTAGAAATTACTAAGCCAATTACAACCTAGACATGATTCACTAATTATTCTCCTCCCACTGTACAAAGGATCAGGATCAATAACCTGCGCCTAGTACTAATGAGCAGCAATTCCAAGAAGAAGAAATCTGTTGTCTTCTATAAAACTCTTGCCGCTCCACTGTCCATCTTTCTCCCCATATAAAAACCAGCTTTGTAAAGTGCCCAGCTGGATCTTAGTCTGTTTCTCATTACACGAACTGAACGCCATAAATTAGCGAACACGCCAGCACCCAGCAGTGATATTTCGTGTGAGGCTAGTTACGCTAAATGTTATTGGAAAATGCCCCACGCAGCCCCAGAGTGGGTCGACCAACAAGCCCCAACAAAAAAGAACTGTGACAAGGCACAAAAAGAAATGCTGAGAAACAAGATGAGAAAACTGCGAGATGTTCCTCGAGACAAAAGACTTTGATCGTCGCCAATAATAAAGAGAAAAAGTACCGCAGTACACAAACGCTATTTCTGGAGGAGCTCTAACAAAGAACCTTATGAATATTTAATTAGGAAGTGTGTAAAAGCTCGCCGCCGACGTCAATTTGAACAGTAAAAAACCACTCAGCAAACGGTTGACTTCCTTCAAAGTGTCACCAACCGTCATTTGGATGCCGTTCCTCCCCCAAGGCCTTGCCCCACTGGAGTGTGCATGGTAAGGCCCTCCTTTGTTTCGAAACTTGCTCATTAAGTGATTTACTGCAGCCACACAACGCCTTAATCTGCGAAGCAAATCTTTGGCGAATTAATAATAAAAAAAAATGAATTTTATTCACGATCCCCACCTGCTCTGCCCCCGCCTCCCGCACACACCGCGGCCCGCCGCTTCTACCTTGGCCCGAGCGCAAAGGTGAATCACTCACGACTCTTGAGCAGCTTTAATGGCGGTTCTGTTTCATATATTCATTTGCGTGTGCAGCAGACGTGTCGTAACAAGTTTTTACCTCTCCGGAAGAACTTTCGGGCCCCCCTGTTGCTGCTTCGGTGGCGCGTTCAATGACATTGAAATTTCGGGCAACCGGTGGTCCACGGCGACGGCGAACTCGCCCCAATATGCTTTATGCATGTATGAAGAAAAAAACCGGCAAGTCACGGCGACCGTGGACGTGGGGCCACGGAGAGCAGCACCGCAGCGCACAAAATGGGAACATCTGGCCCTTTTCATGGGTGATCCGCTGGGGCGGCAGCGGGGTTGCGGCAACACCGGTTCCCACTCCCTACCTTTTGTGGCTAAAATGCGTTGAACCGGTTTGTGGCCAGAGCCGCTACCGCGCTGCCGGGACCGTGAACAGAGAAGAGTCACCGTTGATTTCTCCAATCTCCACGGGTCGCGTCTTGGAGATTTTCCCTGGCTATGTTTACACCGAATGCCTGCACCCGGGCCGCTCTTTAATGCTACGGTTTCGGTGTCGCACCTGCGGATCGTTTTTAAGTAGATTTTAAAAATTTCATGATTTTCACTCTTCACAAAGCTTTCACGGGCAAAAATCCGTTAATTATTCACCGTGAACTTCTTTCATA
Organism: Thereva unica; assembly: GCA_949987705.1. Taxonomy (NCBI): domain Eukaryota; kingdom Metazoa; phylum Arthropoda; class Insecta; order Diptera; family Therevidae; genus Thereva; species Thereva unica. The sequence goes on from OX465285.1 coordinate 5,032,792, forward strand.
CCAGCACCAACTACCCGACTAATGTCCAAGATTGCAGGGTGGCTGGGAGGGAGTTTTGCACCCACGCGCAAATATTCAAGGACCAAATTCGGATGGGCCTTAGTCAAGATAAAGGCGAAAGTGAATACTTTAAGCAAGTGTCCAGGGACGATGAAGCCATCCACCATCTTACGTTATGCTTTCGCGTATTCAAGGGAACTGGAGATGAAAAAACAAAGTGCTTTACAAAATCGTGCACTTGGAAGTTATTTTCGGGGGGAAATATACCCACATCTACATATACTCTTATGTATATAATCTGCGGATATAAGGAGTCGACCTTCTGTACTTGAGGGGATATAACAAGGACCCAAAACGGTGCTCTCGAATTCACCAATAGCCACTCTAATAGCGCTCCGCTTTAACCGTCGTCTTAAGTGGTTTTAATAATGAAATTAATTTGCTCAAACTTCTTCGGGAATGTTGCTCGAGATGCGTTGGTGTTTAGGAAGGACTTTTCTAACAGAAGTTTGTGGTTTTTTCCTTCTTCCATTGTGGACAATATTCAAGAAATTTTAAAAGAAATAACCGAGGAATTATCAAAACTTAAGCTTGTGTAGCGCACATTTGTTAAGTGGCAACAGATGGTTGTGCAAGTTCGAAACTCACTCAATGGCAAATTGGATTTCTGAACTTGAGATGTTTCACGGCCTTTATCTATTATACTAATTATTGTAATTATTTGTTTTCTTTTAACATCTGTTTTGTAATTAAAAATACTACAAAATGTAGTCCTATGTAAATAGTATACAGAAAAAATACAGGTAGTTTGGGGTAAAGACTTGTGCAACATTTACGGTGGATCACACAGATTTTTTTGACACCAACGAAATTCACGAAATAGACTAATAGCACCATTGATAACACAGCTGAATAGTAGACTAAGGGTTGGCAATCAACTCAGAAAAAAACGAAAATACGCAACATCGTCAGATTGGATTGGATGTGATTGCCCTCACTTTCTCCCGAGTAAAAATGAAACTCGCCCCCACCTAATATGCAGCCGGTACGCACTAGCCCGCACAGCGTCCATAGATAGCATGCACGCTTGAATAAACATATATGTCGAAGAAAACGCACAATTATCTTGATGACCATAAAGGGTGCCAATAGCATACTCAGTAGAACGGTTCTCGTTCTATTGCAAAAGTCAAGCAGCATTGGACGTGGTTAGTAGGTAGCTGGGGGACTGCCTGGTAAAACAACATTGGCGTTTGGAATGGTCTATGACGATGTGGATGCATTTATAAATGTTCATGCCTGTGACGGGAGTGTGCATACTTTTGTGGCATGCAGGGTGAAATTTCTGGGTCTAATTCAAAACTGGGTCCTATGGTGGGTCTATTCCCATAATTTAACTGAAAGTAGTCGAACCTCCTACGGGATCTTGTTGATCTGAATGCGGTTATCTGTCAAATATGATAAAATGCATTCTAGTATTTCTATAATATGTATAGCATGCTCGAAGAGACCCCAAAGAAGAGAAAGGAGGCCTCGCTACAAAGAACAGACTAAAAACGGCCAGAAAAGGCGCCCAGGAAACGGGGAGCGAGGGAGAATGGCCGGAAAGACTGGTCTGCCGGACTAAGAACCTAAAAAAGCAGAAAGGGAGAAAAATAAACCACCGGGGAATAGTAAATACGGCGAAAAGGGTTAAACCTAGACGCGCTTATCGTAACTGCTGCAAGTGGGTTATCGTATGCGGTCAGATCGGTCAATTCCTTAAGGAATCTTGAGGACAGGGTAAACGCTTCAGACGAACGTAGAAGGGCGATCTTGTGGTGGGTCTAAAGATGGTAAACCTCCGTCAGAAGGTCAAACCGTGCCTTGCCGTGCCGTGCCGTGCAAGCCTGGTTGTCTGCGATTGTGATCAAAGGCCTGGACGAGATCACTTCCAAAGGAGAACTGTGCGAGGCTGTGAATTGCACTATGGGCCGGCTGCAGGTGCACGAATAAAATATGAGATTGAGGAAAGCGTTTGTCAACTGATTAAGGAAGCGAACAGCACCAAGGACGTTAAAAGGGTTGGTAGTTCGGGCATATACCAAACAATTGTTCCAATACCAAGGACGGGACGGAATTATGCCTGAAATGTGGAGAAAAGGGGATATCACCAAAGACTGCGATGAGAGCTCTACATGCCTGTTATGTTAGAAGGTAAAGAACGGCATTAGTGCCCACGGTTCTCTATTCAAGAAAAACACTCAAACCGGGAAAAAGATAAGGTTCATACAATTGAACCAGAATCATTGCCAGAGGGCCCAAGATTTGCTCTTGCAAAGATTGTGTACAGGCAGGCGATTCCCCCAATGTAAGGGAGCAGTACAAGGATTTACGTGGTGGAATCTTCCAGGCACACAAAAGCAAAAAGAGCCGATCTAGTCTTTCTGAAGTCGAATTGCAAAAGAAGAAAGAGCGAGTTAATCCAGGATTATATTCTAAGCCTATAGTTAAACTGGCGCTCCATTAGAAGGAGGGTTATGGTTCGCTTTGAAAGTACCAAGATTTGATACACAAAGTGATCGAGAGGTGGTTGATGATCTTGTAAAAATTTTGTAGATGTATTCTAGATATCGATAAAAGGAAAAACTTCAAAATATTCGTTCATGAATCATGTTCTAAAAAAAGTCCCTTGCTCATAAACTCACATGAAAGAAATTCCAATTTTGATCATTGATCATACTCCGATCTTGATCATCATGCGTCATTTGGAAGTTACCTAGACTTTACTAGTCAGTATTTTCATATTAAATTTATAAACTCTTAATTAATTTCGATAAATCAGCAAAAAAGGATCTCAATTTAGATAAATATTTACTTAGAGCAAAAATAATCATGTGCTACTTGGAACAAACAAACAAACAATAACCGAGAGATAACAATAATAAAACAGATCCGCTGTTTTCGTAGAAGCAATCACCTGCTCTGTTCCTGAGAACTTTACATAATCACCCCTGCGTAAACTAAGTCCGAGCAGAACAATAAAATCGATTAAAATATAAATATACACAAAACGTTATCAATTCTGTTGGTATATAATATGAGTAGGTTTGCGGTTTGCTTCTAGATTACGTCAGACCGATTCCCGATAATATTGCGGCCAGGTAAGCGATATTTTTTCCCTCGTTGATAATAATCTCCCAAAGTAAACATTCTCCATATATTCGCCCCATCTTGGGGCTGCAGGAAAATATTTTATAGAGAAAAACACAAAAAAAAATAATAATAAAAGAAACCACGATCGCCTCGGAAATAAACGATTTCACAATCAGATAGCGCCTCAAGTGCGATGACAGGCCTAATGGGCGGCATTAAGTGGAATCGATAGGACGAGGCTTTTCTCTGATGTTATTATTTTCGCTTGAATTTTTTTTTCTATTTGCGCTCGCGATGTGGTGACTTCTGAACTGGTCCCAATCGTTCCCCAATTATTATTTGGGGGTACTTTGGGCGATTCGGCCTGTGCCATTCTATTTCAGTCCTGACCCAAATGGCAGCCGTTGATATTGAAGAATGGCCCGTTGTGCAATTAGAAGATACTTTGCTAATCACTTTCGGGCGGCAAGTGGATTACTCTGTATCTCCCCATCGTCCGGGGGGGCCTCCCCGAAAAGAACTACAAGCATTTCGCTAGCCATGCTAGAATGGGGTCGAAGGTCTATTTCTAGCCACAACGGCGGCGGCGACGGGGCATCTCTTGGTGCAAGAAGCCGATTCCAACTGATACGCGGCTGCCATCAAATCTAGGATGATTTTTACGAGCGCAGTTTTTCGTCATAGGGCGAAACACACGATTTCAATTATTGCTTCATCTATGAAGAAAGCACTTAGCTCTGTGTTTTTTTTCTGTTTTTGATGCAACGAACGAAGCCAGGCTTTAATTAAGTTCCACGTGTGCGATTTCGAAATGCTCTCCTAGCGCGGACGGACGGCACGGCGGAACGTGATGACTAATTGGATTGCAACTGACCAGCAGAAGTGGATCACGGTTGTTTATATGTTGATGGAACACGATTTTGTGCCTCGATTTTAAAGAAATTAGAATTCAAATCGAGTTAGTCGAATCGATTTTGTTTTCCATTTTTTTTTCGTCTTAGACCGAGTCACATTCGTCTACCTTGAATGTGTATATTTTTTGCTGCTGCTGTTGAAGCTCTAGAAATACCCTGAACTACTACCTGGGATAAAACACAATGGAATAATTATTTCGGGGAGATCGTAACAGACGTGATCTATCGTTCGGGGGACCAACTTTTATTTTTTATGTTGAATATTGTTTCACTTTTTTGGAGGTAAGCTTTAACCTTGAAGCGATTACGTGGTAGACTGACTGACTGACTGACTTTGTCGTCAACTGGTCGCATGTGACTTACAAAGCACTCATGCATCCTCCCCCACGTTACATTGAGTTGTTTCTTACTTATACTACTTTGAATTTCAGCCTTAAGTGGCTTCTTATTAATTTCACAGTCATGAACAGCTTGACGTGAAAAATTATGCTTTTATGTGATGTTTACATTTAATAAATTGCATGTAAGTGCATTCTGGCATCAATTGTTTCATGGACAATTCGAAAATATCGCGGAATTTTTCCATTGGAGTTTTGTGCATGCACGTATGTTCTCGAAATTAGATCACAGCCTCCGTGAAGTTTTGTTTAGCAGCTTTCGATGTTTATTTTGAAAGCAGCTTTTAGTGTGTTCCTGTCCTTAATCCATCATTCACAGATGTATTTCAGACACATTTGCCCTCCAATGGACTTATTTTCTGAGACTCCTTTAAGGGGATTCGGTAGTTTAGGGAGTAAGGCCAGCCCAGAGGTCTCGGGTTCGAATCCCGGCAGCCCCACGGTCCTTTGCCTTTTCCACTTTCCACCCTCATAACTTTCCTTCTTTCTTCTTTGCTCTTTACATTCCTGATTTCTAGCCTTCCCTAGCCCTTCCTCGCTCCACCAAAGCGCATGTCATCGGTTGGTTGATGAGATTCAACTCGTTCTTCGCCTTAGAGAACCGGGAGAGGAAGTCCAACTTCGGCCAAAGGTACCTAAAAAAAAGAAAAAAGAAGACGCCACAAAGAAAAGACGAAAAAAGTGAGAGCGCTTAGTGAAGGAGCACCAAGTCGCTTGGAGAGGTAGAATGGACGAAACGGGGGTGTTGTAAGAATCATACATTGGCGTAGTAGCAAAGAATGTGCGTAACCGCCTGTCTAAAGCAGAAAACACCATTGAGGGTCGGCACACAGGACATATTAGTACTAACTAAATGCACCGACCATTTGCTATGATTTTTAAGTTCAAACCGGTACGAGCTGGTACTTCGACCTGGTGCCATCAACGTCACTCTTAAAAGGGTCCTCACCAGAGTCAGAATAGTGGGGCTTACGGATCATCGATGAAGGTTCCGAAAGAAGGATCTGAGATGCTGCTCGCTGGACGTACCTTAGGCTGTTGGTGAGATATCTGACTGGTCTGTCGAGCCAACGTTCCACAAAATATATGAAGAAATAAAGATAAAGCGGCGAAGAATACAGGCTCAATATCGACTATCCGAGTTCCGCAAAAATCGCAAAAATACAGCCAAACTAGTTCGTACAGTAGAGCTAATCTAGCTTGACACAAAATCTCGGGTAAGAGTTTAGAACACTCTAACAGGCACCTTCTAAGTTAATGAAAAGATCAAAGAAGGGGATACCAAAGAGTACCACAGAAAGTCTTCACTGGCTGAATACATGGCGAAAGATCCATATGCAGACCAAAAAACGTGCCCAGATGAGGTTGCACCAACCGCTAACTTCTCCGAACATTGAAATATAGAACCTCAGCTAGAGATCGAGGCTACTGGCAGGGAAAAATAGAGGAGATCCAAGCTCAATTTTGGTTGTAGAGGCAATGGAAGAAGAAGGCACAAAACTGTTTGAGGAGACTGAAAGCACAGTTTAAAACGATGTGTTTGTCGCATGTTTTAAAAACCTGCACTAAAAGTAACTGCAGTTATATATAGGTAACCATAACAACATAGACTCAAGATATTTTTGTCTTTGAAGAAAACCAAGACTTTCGTTTTTTTACCTATTCAGCGCTGCTGAATTACTATTAGATACATACATATACATATAGATTTTCGAGGGATACCGAATCAGACCACTATTTGCGGGTCCCTTTTCGTCCCTCTGCCTAGAGTCATCTTATTGGGGTTGCAGTGGGTTGTCCCATTGCTCCCTTACTTCGACTCCCCTAGTTATCGCAAGCAGCTGATTGAAGGGAGTCTGCCTCATGTCCTCCATCCACTGGAGTCCAGTTATGGCATCCCTTTTCCTCGCCACCGCCGGACAGTGACACACTATGTGTGTGGCCGTCTCAGGTTCCTCCAGGCACATCCGACAGGTGTCATCCTCCAGAATTCCCATTCTTTTTAGGTGATACCTGAAACATCCGTGTCCTGTAATCAGTGCCACCAACCATCTGAGGGTTCTCCTTTGCATATGCAGGATCCTTCTTCTGGCTGCGGTAATCGGCAGCGTAAGCACCATCTTAGCCTGCCTACACGTGGTCATAGCGTCCCACCGTCTCCGGTGTTCCTCAGCGACCCATTTCTCGATGTAGTTCCTTACCAACCCTCTGCCAATGGCAGAGTATGGCTCCGGTCCCCAGAATTCCGAGGTTGACCCCTGTTTTGCCAGGTTGTCAGCCTTTTCGTTCCCATCGATGCCTGTATGTCCTCTAACCCAAGCTAGCGTCACGTTGTTTTGTTGCGCACACCTGTTCAGTTTTTGGACACATTCCAACGCCAGAGACGCAATAATCTCTGTCTGGTTCATGCGCTTAATCACAGCCTGATTGTCCAGTGCTATAAGGATACTTCTTCCCTGCACCTGACCCTCATTTATGTGATCCAGCGCGTGCAGCAGAGCAAGCATTTCCGCCTGGTAGACTGAGGTGTAATTCCCCAAAGCCAGAGAGCAGGTCAGATTTAAGTCCTCCGAGAAGACTCCCGCACCTGCTCTGCCGTCAATCTTGGATCCGTCCGTGAAGATATATGTCTTCCGGGGTCCCTTCGGGGAGCGTTCCGTTCCCTATGAGGGTTTTATGATACCTTTCGGTCACCCTCATTTTTGTGATCCCTTCCATGGGCATCATGAGCTCCCTAATCCCTTTAATGCGATCCAGGATCTTCATGTGCCCATATAAGGTTCCTGACGCCTGCCATGCGGCATCCCGTCTCATCCGAATCGCTGAGGCTGCCGCAGTCTTCATCACCTGGAGGTCTAACGGCAGCAGCCCTAACAGCGCCTCCAATGCCGCGGCGGGTGTGGTGCGGAAAGCACCGCTCACACCTACGCAGGTCATTCTTTGCACCTTGTCCAAATGCCTCTTGACGGTTTTCTGTGTGGCTTTAGTCCACCAGACCACCGAGGCATAAGTTATGATGGGTCTCACCATCATGGTATATGTCCAGTATGCTAACCTTGGTGAGATACCCCACCTTAGTCCACATACTCTTCTGCACTGGTGAAGCACCCTTGTCGCCTTCTTAATCTTCTCTTCAACGTGGTATTTCCAGGTTAGTCGCGAGTCCAAGTATACACCCAGATACTTGACCATCCCAGACACCTTGATCCTCGATCCAAAAAGCATGAGGGGCTGAAAATCCAGATCTTTAATCTTCCTAGTGAAGATTATCGCGTCTGTCTTATTAGCATTTATGGTGAGGCCCTGTTCCGTACACCACTGCTCAACCACTTGGAGTGCATTCCTCATGATATCTGCCGTAGTGCTCATAAACTTGCCACGTGCCACAATCGCTACATCATCTGCATACCCAACGGTATGCACGCCCATTTCCTCTAGCCGCCTGAGCAGAGTTTCCACAGTGATGTTCCACAGGAGGGGCGATAGCACCCCGCCCTGTGGGCATCCCTTGCTGACCCTCCCTCGAAGCCGCGAGTCTCCTGTCTGAATCCTTACCGCTCTGCTTTTCAGCATGCTGTCCACCCACCTTACAATCATAGGGCTGACCTCTCGCCTCACCAGAGCGTCTTTGAGTTTGTTGAACTGTATCTTGTCGAAGGCGCCTTCGATGTCCATAATAACGGCCATCGCTATGCCTCCGGTATACAGTTCCCCCTCGGCTACTCGCACCAGTTGGTGAAGTGCCGTTTCTGTAGATCTGCCAGCCTGGTAAGCGTGCTGGCTTCTACTTAAAGGGTGCCTTCTTAGCATAGTACTCTCCAGGTGGTCTGCCACCACTCTTTCCATTGTTTTCAACAGAAAGGATGTTAGGCTGACTGGCCTGGAGGACTTCGCCTCGGTGTAGTCCTTCTTGCCTGGCTTAGGGAGAAATACCACTTTGGTTTCCCTCCACACCGCCGGAATGTATCCTGTTGCTAGACAGGTAACGAATATTCCCCTAAGCCTGGGTGCAATGACATCTTTGCCCCATTGAAGCAGCGCAGGGAATATTTCGTCACGCCCCGATGTCTTGAAGGGAGAGAATGTGTCTATTGCACGTCTCACCCCTTCCTCCGTCACCACCCCGTTAGCCTCCTCTCGGTTCATCCTTGTAGCCATTCTGTTACGAATAGTCCAAGATTTACCCGAGACATAGCTGCCAGGAAAGTGAACTTCCATCAGGATCTTGTTGGTTTCCTCCAGCGTCTCCGTCATCCTCCCCGACGGGTCACGAACGAGTCCGACTTTGGAGACCGGGTCCCTGGAGATCATTTTCTGAAGTCTGCTGGCCTCAGATATGCTCTCCATGCTCGAGCAGAAGTTCCTCCACGACTCCCTTTTCCGTCGTCGCAGAGTTTGTTTCATTTCTCTTTTCTTGGCTTTGTAATTCTCCCAGGCAACCGGGTCATTGCACCTCATCGCTTGGTTGAAAGCCTTTCTGACCTCTTTCTTCAGTTTCTCCAGCTCCCTACACCACCAGGGTGTGGGATCATGGTCATCCACTGACGTAAGAGGACACGCCACTCGAAAAGCGTTCTCTATCGCTGTCTGCAGGACATGCAACTGAGACTCTGCTTCTCTTGTGGTTTTCGGTGCCCTTGGCACGCGCTCCCCGAGATTCCTGCGCAACATTTCAGTATATCTAGACGTGTCCGTGTTGCGGGGAATTCTCGTTGTTCTAATTCCGTCTCCCCTGCCCGGGGTTCCGTACTCTATCTCAAATGAAATGGCTCTGTGATCTGACATAGTCGTCCGATCCATCACCTCCCAGTTGGTCAATCTTGTCAACATCCGGTTGCTGCATAGAGTTATATCTATGACTTCCCTTCGTCTAGCATCGACGAAGGTTGGTTCTACCCCTCTATTTGCAATAACTAGATTGTTGCATTCCACAAATTCGAGCAAAGCCTCTCCTCTATGGTTGTCGTTGGTGCTTCCCCACACCGTGTTGTGTGCATTTGCGTCGCAACCAACTATTAACCCTGTGCCTTTTTCGCCACAGGTAATAACCAGAATTTCCAACTCCCTGGTGGGCGGAGGATCTGGCGAATCGTACGGAAGGTAGGCTGAGGCTAGAATGAAAGCCCCACTTCCAGTACCTACGCGTACTGCTGTGAGATCTGGTGTGCACAAGTGCGGCAGTAAAACCGCCTGCACTCCGTGTTTCACCAGCACACACGTCCTCACTCTTTCATTCGCATTGGGAACGTACAGAGTGTCAAAGCCCCCAGATAGTCCCCTAATCCTACCCTTGTAGATCCAGGGTTCCTGTATGAGAGCAATATCCAGCTTCATCTCACCGAAGCCTCGCGTCATCATTGCTGATGCTGCTCTGCTATGGTGTAGATTCAACTGGCAAACCTTTAATTGCCGGAACTGGCCCACCTCCCGCCCAGCTGACGAGGATTCCATTTCACTGGTCCCCTTGTTCAGCTGCCTTTCCGGCCGGCTCTACCATTTCCTCCGGCTTGTCCTTCTGGAATCGCACGTAGGCAAGGTCCAGCCCGCAGTTGAGTTTCCCCTCTGCACGCCTGACCGCCTCCGCCTCCTCCTTCGGACACCATACGGTGAGAATGGTACCGCCGTTTTTCGCGTCACCATATCTGCCTATGCGACTGACCCTCCACTTAGAAGTGTCCGTCACACAGGCATTCTGACGGCGTAATCTGGCTAGGATGGTTTCCTTGCTCTCCGGCGAACCGGGAACTCGGATGATCATCCTCCTCACATCCTTAAGGATGTGAAGGCGCTCCACTCTCAGATTGACTCCTTCCCAAAGGTCAGTCATCTTTCCGACAGCTTCGTACAGCCAGGCCTTGGATTTTTGGTTCACGCACCTGAGTGCAATGACCCCGTCCTCCAAGTCTACCTCGGTAATACCGATGTCGCCAGCGTTGTCAGGCAGAGAGTCTAGTGCCTTGAGCAGGGCCGCTTTAAAAACGGTTACCTGCTTCGTGCCCAGACCCTCCTCCCTTCCATCGTCGGTCACACCCAAACGGAGGTCACAGCCTGCTATGCCTGCGTAGGTATTCTCCGCCACAGGCTCCGCACGCACGACCCCCGAGACAGAAGGGTTGACTCCTCCCTGTATTACAGGTTGAGGTTGTCCACCCTTCCTTTCCCTGGCCTTATCCTCCCCTTCGTCAGTAGTACCCACGGCTGAGGTGCAGAGACTTTCACCTCTAAACCTCTTCGTGGGTCCCACCTCCTCCGGAGTGGACTCGGCGGATCCCCCAACAGAGGAAGTTGCCTTCTTCTGTTTTCTGTGCTCCCTCTTCCTCTTCTGCTTCAGCTGCTTTCGCAGCCTCACTTCCGAGTCGGATTCCTGCGCTAACGTAGGCCCAGAGCCGGCTGACCTCTTGACACATTGCTGCATCGCATTGTCCACCTTCTCTGAGCATACCTCCAGGTTCAGCTTCACTAGCTCGCTCGCCGCCGCTTCTACGCTTTCCTGCGTGACTGCGTTGACATGCGAGTCGTCCACTTCCCTGTTCCTCTTAAGCAATAGATGGCCTCCCCCAGAATCCATGAGGCCGACCTCCGTAGAGGGTGGATTTCCCTGGCTTGCAGGTTTACCACCTGGGGTACAAATTCCCATTGTTGTGTCCATTGCTTTTAAGTATCTATCTTAGTCAGGGCGTCCTAACGGGACCACACAAGCCTCACCACCACGTCAAGGTGTAGATACACCGGTGAGGATTACTATTAGATATGTCTGTATTGATATTTAACGTGATCCTTTATTGTCAAAGAGTTATCAGCACATCAGAGTTACTATTCAACGCAGCTGAATTCATTAAAAGTGATGTTTTCAGTATTCATTGAATGAATTCCACCCATCTCAAGCTTCTTCCAATGTTATTAAATTTCTGTTATCACCCCTTATATTTACCAGTCATTCATGTCATGGTGCAATGTCTAGTAGCAAGCTTAGTTTGAAAGATAGAAGTAGGGGAAAGAATGAAAGAACCGACCTAACCGGGACGTTGGAATTATACTATTAACCGGTTAAGCCGGCGAGATGCCTTATTATGGCTACCCTATAATATGTCTTTCAGCAAAAGCCTTAATATATCTGGAATTGGGCTCAACAGAGTGTAAATTGCAGAGTTTAGCAAATTATTCCAATCCAATTTTTCCCAGCGACTGATGGTCGTCTTTTGGGAGTTCTCGTTTTGTTCTCAAATCTTTTGGATGAAAGGATCAAGTGTTTCTCTGAGAACTCCAAATTTAACTTGAAAAGTTCTTCTACGGAAGCTTTACAGCTCTTCAACTTTCTACGTGCTCTTTTTACATATGTTTTTGGAGAAAAAAATCTGCACAGTTTGTCAGTATTACGCCTATTCAGCGCCGCTGAATTACTATTTGGCATGTCCATGTTGGTTTTTGATTCAACCAGATTATTAATTGCTATGTAAAAGTTTCTCAGCACATTTGGTTTACTATTCAGCACTGCTGAATTCGCCATACTGGGTCTGTACTGAAATTTTTAAAAGAATTCCACTCATATCAGGGTCAATCCTTCTTACTATGTCATTAAACATCCATTTTTGTCACAAATTAGCGTATTTATGCGTGATACATCCTCACAGCCCATTGTAATTCTCTAATATTCCATGTCCAAATCACTTTCTGCTACCATTTACTCATACAGAATATTTTTAGGTCATCATAGTAAAGATATCCCCTAAAAAATCAGCTGTTTTAGGAATTGATTTATGAGGTGTCCAATCATCAGCAGTATTAAAGCAATCGTCACTTGTTTAGAAAACAAAATTTCACAACGTTTTTCCAATATAGTAAATAAAACGTTTTCTGACTAATTTTATCGCTTTAAATAAAAAAAATAAAGACTGATTTTGTAATTTTTTTTTTCACCAAAATATTGTGTGAAAAAATTTTGGGGAACACAATTTTGGACATAGCGGTCTCTGATGTCACTAAATGATGACAATTTTGTTATGTAAGCAAGCAGAAGGTATTGCAATAATTTCACAGAATTTTTTTGAGTTACGAAATCGAATTTTTTGACATAGTGACATTTACAAGCCGGAATGTGTGTGGATTTTAGATATGTAGTTTAAAGTGATTATCCGATCCTTGATAATAAAATTTCCTATCGGCCCAGTCCTGACCCTGTCTGTATCCGACCTAATTCTGTTTTCCTCTCTAGCGGCTAAACAAAAGTTTTAATAAATGTCTGCCTTTGAAAAACGTCCGCTTTGATAAATTTTCATGTAGACTAGAGGAAAAAATAGATTGTCGCAAATGTATATCACAACAGGAAACTTAAAATCGTGGGTGTCTCAAAAGCAGCACCAGCACCAGCAGCAGCAAAGCACAACTGCACAATGGGCGTGAGTGGAGCAATAATAATGATAAAACATTGTTTTTGCTGTTGTTGTTGTTGGTTGAACTTCAAGCCTTTAATAAGCCATGAAAGTAGTAGTTAGAGACAAAGGTAGAAGACAAAAAAAAAGAGCAGAGTTTTTCTTTTTCTATTTAAAAATAATATAGTATTTAATTCTGTGTTCACCTCTGCAGCAGCGAAAGTGAATATAAAATCCCCGGACTCCTTGGATAAGCATCGCTGTGTTATGCTCGGATGGATATAAGCCCGCGGCGGCCTATTAATTGGGTTACCTGGGTGTAGTTTGCTGGTTATGCTTTTACGGTCTTGCTATAAAACCAGGTGGTGATGGTAGTAGTGGTGGTGACGATGGTCTGATGCCGCATCTATCCTCTAATCTCTAATACCAGACTATCCTCAATAGCATTGTGTGAGCTTGTTTCTCGAGTCTTGAGGATGCTATTTTTAGACTGGGGCCGATAGATAGTGTGCTGCTGCTGCTGGTGAAGAGATGAGGGAAGAGACTTGTGAGCGAGATTGAGATAAATCGAAAGCTATGATCCAGTTTCAATGAACATGATGAAAGTTCCTTTTGATTACCACTGAATCATTGATTAACGACCTTGTGTGCGAGCGCTATAGTGCTGGCACAGACTGTAATGGGACGTGCTGGTGATATGGCGATGATTACTATTCCAGTTTTTTCTTTTTAATTCTTTATCAATAATTGCGACTTTGAAAAAAAATTATTTTTATTATTATTATTAAGAGTTATACCCAGAAAAAAAATTTGTATTTTCGCACTTATCGCACTTACTACTTACACTTCGTTCCTGATTGAAAAGTAGACAGCGCAGCCGCTTTGCGCAATTTTTAGCACAAGCTATTTCGAGCTTGAGTCATTTTATTTTCAATCGGGGCGGCATGTTCCACGACACTCTTTTTATCTCCTCGCTTGTTTTATGAACAGCGCTTATCAACTGGGCTTGTTTTATTGCCCCAATGGCAGAAAATCGGAAAATGTATCACAATTCGCCAGAACTAGCAAAACACTTTATAAGCGCTTCGATTAAATCGATTACTAATACTTATGGATCGGAATCGAATCGCAGTCGGTCAGTTACTTCCTGATCCCGTGAATTTGCCCGCAAATAGCATCGGCGACGTCATAAAATTCAAGAAATTCCCTGAGGTAACAGAGAGAAACACTTGATAAACTGCCAAGGAATTTTCTTTATTTTTTTTTCTATCAGTATTTCTTTAGCTGCGAATAGAATAGAACCAGTATGCGTCTCGCTTCGTTACCTAATTGGCTGAGAAGACCGATACAACCAACCAACAAATCGGTTATCAACCAAGAACACCCCCTCTCAACCAAAATACCAAATCACCCACAAAACATTCTTAAGAGAATGTTTTTGTTTATTTTTTTTTTGGTTCTCATTGTTGTTGTTCCTCACACAGGTATGCTCCTCCAATCTATGCTATATAAAAACGAAGCTTTAATGAGCATCGACAAAAATATTCCGGGAGTTATGAGATTCAACCTCGGGTAATTAAGCGCGCGAAACGAACAAGAACAGAGAAAAAAATGGGTTAGTCGCATGCCATTATTATTTTGTTCTCAAGGTCGACAACTTTTCCGAATTCTTTTGCAATTCTGGAATTCTGTAAGAAAATTGCTCTTTCGTGATAGAATAGAGCTCTTGGGTCCTGGAATCTGAATTATGAAAATCCCTGGCTTAATTATTCATGGGCAAAAAGGATTAAAACCAAACAGAGGAAAGTGAGCACAAAAAATGTAATTGAAAAAACAAAACTTTTACCTTCGATAAAAAACACGGAAAAGTTTACACACATAAAAATCTAGGCTTTAATTCTTATCGAAGAATTTAATCAAAGCTTGATATTAAGAGAGATGTACTTTAATACTGTGTGCTGAACTAGGTAGAGGATATTGTGCTTATATTGACTTACACGTTTCCCAGTAAGACTAAAAAAAGTAAACAAAGTCAAGATCTTGTGAATAAGCATCACAAATATAAACTTGCATACCTTTGTCCATAGCAAATAATTGATTTTGTACAGGTAAAACGGAATTCACATCTTTCTTAGAAGTTGTGTAAAATGTAATAATAGTGAAGGACTTTTATCTTGTCTGACCTCTTTTTGTGTATTTATTTTTGTAAAAGTAAATATAATATTAAGAAAAAGTTTTGTTCTCTCTCTTGAAAATTTGTTATCGAAGAATGTTTGGTATAATATCTTATCTAAAACTGGTTTTTGTTTCAGGTTTAGTTTGGCCATTTAAAATAATGAACTATTGACGTTTGTTGTTTACATATTATAGATTTGCCACACCCGTTTCAATAGACGTTTGTGATATTTCTTCTTTCTTTTTTTTGTTTGTTTATATAACATAGTACTTCTTTGAAGAGCTCTTATTATCTATAGTTTTGTTTATCAGTGATAGTAGCTTTTACTTAGTTGTTTATTTTTATTTTTAATATGTGAACTATTTATTTTGTATGATTTGTTGACATTCTGATAGAGTCATGCTAACTTCTTAGCCATTTTTCACTTCTTCAGTAAGATTGTCATACTTCCTTAGTTGTAACCAGCGCCGGCGCTTGAGGTTTTTGCGCCCGGTGCACATGTCATATTGCGCCCCATAAGTTGTTTATTTTGAAACGCAGTGAAGAACAATGGAAAAAGACACAATGACTCGCTGGATGGGAGAAATAATTTCCGTGGTAGGTTGTGGTATCTTTTCTTAGTTACCTCTCTTCGTCTACCCGACCATTGCAGCATTTTCCAGGCGGAAGACACTGTGATCTAGGAGGCTGTCGAATGGTTGAAGATAAATAATATATCTCTTAAAAATATATGTATTCTATCGGAAAGCCAGACGGCCCTTAAGGATCCTAATTCTGTCATTACAACATCCACGATTGTTCTGGGCTGCCGCAGGTCTCTGTGTGAGACTGCCACTCAGTTTGATATAACTCTGTGTTGGGTTCCTGGACACAGTGGAATTAGGGGAAACTTAATGGTATGCTAGACAGGGAACCGAAGTGTTTCAGATACCCTACTTAACCCAGAGGGGAGTGCCCTTAGCCACCTCTAAACTGGCTGTGAGATAAATCAGCTTAGTTGGAACCGGGAAGTAAGGAAGAAACTGTCTCCCAGCATCTCTGTACATGTCCGGCCCTCGCCAAGAAAAGATGGATCTTTCATGGGTCATCTTTCCTTGATGGATTGAGTGAACCGCAAAACCCTGATGTTCCTGACTTCTGTCGCTTTGTTAAAAGGTCCAAATGGTTTGAAATGGCCTAAATTTTGTCCCAACACTAGACTGGAGTCTCCACAATCAGTGGTCTCTAGTGGGGGAGCAGAATACTTCTTAATTTTTTTAAATAATAATTTATGAAAATGCGCACCCGACAAATTGCGCCCGGTGCATGTGCACCATTCGGACCTAAGAAAGCCCCGCCCCAGTCAGTCAACCAAAGGCTTAACGCGCTTGACTACCATCCCAGAGGTCGGTGGTTCAATTCCACTCCACCGCTAGCATCGATGACTGGAGGGAGAACTTGCGCTTCTTAAGAAGTTCCTCGCACCAATCATCTCAGCTTTGACGAAAATAACGAATTTCATTTCATCGGAGGTCTTTGGCTAATATCGCGGCTTAGATCTTAAGAGATGGGCCAGCCTTACTACTCCATCCACTGACGCGGATGGGAAGATGAGGGATTGGCAATAAGACCAGGTTTTGAATTGCTGCAACAATTTTAATACTGTTGCTGCTGACTTTGCTGTGCTGGCAAAAAGACCACAGCAATTTACTTTACTTTGCTTTACAGCAAACCTATTTCCAAACTTATTGCTGTTAGCTGTGAAAGCCCTTTCTTCCATATTGCTGCCAACGCTGTTGCTTACAAATGCTGGGGTATGCTGATGCGGCTACGAATGCTTCACATAAAAAAAGCTTTCAACCCACTAAACAAAGTTCCATATAAAGTTGAACCATGAAAAAAATTATAAAATTTCATACGACTTGGTGTTGTATATTCTTCACCTTCCTCTCTCCTTGGGCCTATTATGCACCTGCGAACTTTTCTCTCAAACCTGACTCCTCTAGGTTCTGGGTTATAGTCCAAATCTCGCTACAATAGCACAGTAGGTACTGGTCGTATTACTGTTTTGTGTTGTGAGAGCTTCACAACAGTTTCATAACATGACAAGTACAACTGCTGCTTAGCCAAACCCTGGAAAACTCCGAATGGGCTCTTAAAATTTGCTGAACTGATGGGCAATACATTCATTTATATTGAAAGTTAAAGTCTTAAAGTGGAAGTCAAAGAATAGGTACCAACCATTGAGACCCTGGGAGTTCAGCATTTCCCGGTAGTAAAGCGTAAATACCATGACAGCCAAACTACTCACTATACCCCTGAGTATAAATTCTACGTTTCCCAATGCAGCCCGATGCAGGTAGGTTTTAATGAAAGACGCACGGAATAGTCCAAACGAAGCACGATACGCTCACACCTTTTTCGACTAATCGGACAATTATCTTGGTGACCATAAAAGGTGCCATTAGAATACTCAATAGATCGGTTTTCGATTGCGTGAGGCAAGTAGTGTTGGACGTAGTAGTAACTACTTAGTTGGGGGACCCATTGGTAAAACGACAAGATACAAGCTTCACATTGGCCTTGGATGCAATCTTTCTAACTACCTTGACTGGTATGTTATCCCAATTAAAATCGACCGTTGTACTCTTTCTGCCTCGTTGGTCTCTTTCTGCCGTTTTTTTAGTCCAGCTCTGTCGACCTTCTTAGGTTTGGATCTTTACTTCGAAGTCATGTCACCACAAGCAAGACATCGAAGTCCGTGGTCTGTCGCGATAATAATTGGACGCCTTGAGCCGGTGGAATATAACCGCATGTTATCAAAATCAGTTCTTTCAATGTTCCCTCGACTATCTTTCCGGCTAGAGTTTGCTATCCGACATAACACTCAAATGCTATAACTATCGTCCGTACAAAGGTGTTTTATCTCTGAGCGCTAAATAAACATCACTTCATACTTTTATTACTTTCAAAAATTGACTTCAATCGTTTTAAACCACTTCAACTTCTCCATAAAATTTCCAAACTCCACGATATCAAAATTTGAACATTTTTAAATTTATTTTTTGTTTTTTTTTTTTTTTTTTATTTTTTGTTAGAGTAAAAAGTTCTAGAAACCAAGTACCATGCCACAACCAAAACACACAAATAATCTAATCCAATTATGCACAGTCAAGAACATAAAAAAGTTACAAAATTGCCATTGGTTTACTCTAAAAATAGCGTTTTGGATTGGCAGCGTCAGAATCCAATATTAAAGGCGCACATAAATCCCATTTGCGACTACAACGACGATAATGCCTCAATTTTGTTTTTAACTTAATTTCTTCCTTACATAAATCAAAAACACAAAAATTTACCCAGGATAAAAATCTTAAATAATTTGAAATGATGGAAAATATCCCGATAAGAAGCTCCTTGAACGTTTTGTGCCCTTTCAAGTTCTTGAGGGATTAATTCCGTTTCTTATCTGCAACCTGACATCGGAATGCGCTCACGGAAATTTACCTGATTTTACTTCGCCAAAAAGGGAAAGGAAATGCTATTTGTCCCCCCAGAATCGATTCTAATCAGTTGGGCGATAGTTGTAAAGTTTCTGGGGATCATTTCCCCTGGTGTGGGTCTTTCAGGAAATGCAAATTTCGTCAGTGGTGCTCAGTTTCGTCCTTCCCTTGCCAGTCAGTGGTAAATCTGTCACGGGCGAAAACCGGCTCATAAATGACGACCGGCAAATGCCCCGAAAAGGAGTCGCAACAGCATAAATCCTTCGATAGATAAGGAATGAATTATATTTATGTGTTCGTTTTATCCTTTACAGTTGACTAGCTTGATGTATGACGAGCATAACTCGGAGAGCAAGAGGGTCGTTAGCTGCACGCTTCCGCTCCAAGGACTAGACAAAGCAATTCTCATCCACAGCCAGAGCTCCAGTCAGGATTACGCGATACTATACACGTGTATATGCGATATTAAGGATTCGCCCCCGGTCGTTGCACATGCTAATGGGCCCTGTCCTGATAGTATCAGGCTGGGCTTATAACGATTAACAGGAATTATTCAGAAATTAGGTACAAAACGGTACGCTTTTAATATTGGGGAAATATGACACTAGCTCGTGGCTCTGCCCTCCCGGCCCCACGTCCTGTCCCTTAAAAGGAAGTCGTCGCTTCTCCTTTCTTTCTGTCCTGATATTATTATCCCTTTTTTCTGGGTGTATTCTTCAAATAAGGGAGAAAGTTAAACATGCCCAGGGTTGGTTATTACGGTTTGTCAGGACACACGTTGGTATTGGGGTATTTGGCTGGAAGTAGGTGACATAAAGACGATAAATTTTTAGGAGGATATACATCGGCGGAATTAGCTTGGTTGACTGGCATATATGAACTGGTTCTACCGTTTTTTTACCCTCTCTCGCCAAACAAACGCATAAATACTTGTCACTGTTCAGATTCCGATAAATAATTTTCTGTGTCACAACGTCTGAAGGTAAAGGTGTGCATGAATGTAAACAAAAACGACGAGCCGAAAGGGGCTGGAGGTAGTATGTATGTTAAAGCTTACACGATTTATTTTTGAATGTCATGAACAATAATTGTAAGGATGAAATTTATATCGAAAATCAAATTAAGCTCGAAACAACACTTAAAACTGGCGCGGGTGTAATGGAAATTTCTTATTTATTATTACTATAAAAATTCCATTTGCAACAATCAACAGTACAAATTCCGAGTTTCAATTTATTCACGTGTTTTGCATTATTATGTATATTTTTTCCGGGTTTGTTAAGTGCCAGGTTTATTATCATAGTTGAAGTGAAGTTGCAATCGTTTACGTTGCAGATAATTAACATGTGACGAAGAAACTTCCTCTTGACCGTTAATAATTTTGTAATTACGACACAATCTGCAACCCATTTTTCTCATTCATTCATTCATTCATTCATTACCTTGATAAAAGTTATCTAGTTGCATGGAATTTTCTTTTGTACTATCATAAATTGTTCAGGGAAATTTACATTACTAAGTATTTCTTACAATAAGTGTCTGAGTCTCATTCAAGATTTTTCTTTTTAAAACAAGTGGGCGAATGCCACTTATCGTAACTAATGCACTACATACCAAATATGCTAAATTCAGCTGTGCTGAATAGTAAATCCTATGTGTTAAGAAACATTTCTATGGCAAATAAGAATCTAGTTACCTCAAAAACCAATATGAACATGCCAAATAGTAATTCAGCGGGGACTAATAATGCTTAGATATACCATATTAAATAATGAAAACAGATAGTAAGGATATACCATCCTACAAAACCTAAATCGGTAACAAAAAAAAAATTTTTAATAACATATTAAGAAGCCCTGAGTCTGAGCTGTGTGAAATTCTTTTAAAAATCATACTACATACAAGTATGGTAAATTCAGCGGCGCTGAATAGTAAGGCCAATGTGCTAAGAAACACTTGCATGGCAAAAAAGCAATCTGGTTGCGTCAAAAACTAAATGGGCATGTAAAATTGTAATTCAGCAGCGCTGAATAGGTAAATAAATGAAATTCTCTGTTTTCTTTAAAAACAAAAATATTGTGAGAATCTGTTGTCATGTTTCCTAATGTTTAACTTGTATATGAACTTCTTTATACAATTTAGCGCTACTTATGATCAAAATTATTTCGACCAAGGTCACACTGATAATATCGTTAACGTGGTAACCGGTGAAAAATGGGTAATATCATATATAGCACGCACTAGATTTGGTCTGCGCATAGAACATTAATGGGTCTGGTCAGTCTGTCATTCTGTAGTATTCAGCTATAGACTTCCAATTGCTGAACACTGCAGAATGACTGCAGTCCAGCGTTTTTGATCACGGCCAAAGTAGAGCTTAAAGTCAGTTCCGAAAAAATGGGTTCAGGCTTGTTATGAAAACGAACTATATGCCGGAATTACCAAAACCGGTTCTGGATAGCCAGGTCTATATGTTTCAAGTTGAATATATGCGTATGTGGCCCTTGTTGTTAATGCTCTATCTTAAGGTAGAGAAAATTGATACAAACGCTCAGCGAATGGTTATCTGGGCGTTGGTTCTCTTCGGGAATAATCTATAGTTGCTAGTGTTATAGTAGTGGAGATTCTTAGAACTGAAATGCTAGTAAACTGCATGCTTTTGCAATGCAAAAACTTGAAGCTTTCGTTCTTCAATACACAAGACAAACTATCCTAAGTAGTGGAATCATGTACGGGCCGGAATTTGGGGTTAAGACTTAAGGTTTCCTAGAGTCCCAAGCTTGGCTAGGTTGCCCCCACTGTTTTTTTAGGTGATGTTTACACTCTATTGACGGACTCCTACGAGAAGTTAAGAAGGGTATACGATAATTAACTGATTCCTATCGTATCTTTCAGCAAAATGGCAAGAAAGCCTACTGTATGCAAAAACAAAACCAAAAATTTTTGCAACGGGGATTCGATTTCGCAAAGGCGATATTGCAGTACCAAACTACCAGAGTAGGAGTACCGTCCATTCGGTGAAGATCCGTCCTAAGCGGAGCTTTAGTACGCTATTGTTAACCGGTTAAAGCCGGCTCTACACGATGCTATGAACACCCTTCAACGTTGGACCCTTGAAGGTAGAACGCATCGCATGAAGCCAACATTCGCATGAACGTTCGTCGCATCGTGTAGAGGCGGCTTAAGCAGGGAAAGGTGCCTTATTAGGGCTACTTATATGAGCTTAGTATTCCTTGGTGAGCTGGGTATTCCCAATCTAATAATCTATACTGCCGGTGATGTCATATTTGTTTATAGATTCAGAAACGTCTACTGGAGAGCAGACGATCCCGATAGACTCTGGCTTTGGACTCTGATGAAGCATACCAATCGCTAGAGAACCGAACCTGGCTTTGCCAACTCCAGCGGTTTCTTCCTATGCCTTCTTACCAAGATGCCAAAGAATTATATAATTGATCTGACCAAGACCGCAACACTCCAGAATTCAGCAATTGGAAGTCTGTAGCTGAATATTGCAGAATAAACGCAATTCTGTGTTTATGAAATTTGCAGATCATGTTACCCTGTTGGCAAAAGCCTTTTTGACATGTTAAACGCTTTTCGGCAAGAGCAGCACTTACGTTTCTATTGAAATACAAGGGCTGGGTCGAAAGCGAGTTTAGCGCAGCCAGACGAACTTCTTCATTGAAAGTATATTATAAATCATGCTGAGGCTCGGTCATTTCAGATCAGAAATTTTCGGGATTGAACACGGTATTTGTCTCTTAAACCGAGATTCTGAGAAAACTTGTTAGGATCGATATAGTTTGCCCATTTTATACTTGTATAACAAAATTTAGCTCAATTTGAAAGCAATGGTCATATATGAACTACAGTTAGAACCATCCTCCAACAATCTGTACAGTCAGGATTTCGGTAGCCTAGCACTGAAGGATGCACAGCTACCAGACGTCCATGGTTCGATTACACGCAGTAGCACAGTCTTTTGTCATGTGATTTCATATTCCGCTCTTGAGGTATTCGGTTCAAAGGTACCTCGGCACCTTTTGTACTACTGGGCCTATTGTACTACACTTCTGATACGGCATATTTGTAGGCCAGACGGCAGTGTGTGCCTAGTGGCTTGTCGTTTAGATTTTTCTGTCCGTTCCGAAGTATCACGGCCACTTACAGTGGTATCGAAACGGCGCTAATTGGAGGTCAGCATAGCACAGAATCTTCGAGAGGCCTCGCAACTTTGGCCAACCAACTGACCATTGGATATGTACTAAGCCCTAAGTTGTTTTCGTCCAAATTCGTCGAATTTCAAAACATATTGTTATAAATTTCTAAAAGAATTTTCATACGTCCTTGTGTTAAGCACAATGGAAGAGCTTGAATCAGCCTAAATACATGATCAGTCTGTCATAAAACGACTGGTGTAATAATATTCAGAGAAAGTCCTTAATGTTGCAGGAAACCTGTACCAACTTTATATCCCCATAAAAATAAATAATATTAAGATAGTGAAACCAGTTATATTTTTTATATTACTTCAAGCCACCGGAACTTGTATTAAATCTGCACAACTTTTCATTTTTTATGACCACAATTGGTCACTGTTCTAATTTTAAAAAAGTCTACTTTCTAATCACCGAAAATTTATTTCTCGATTGCTATTTAATATGTCAAATAACCCGTTTAATGACGAATTTCCTTTTTCTGAATACGTTCCATCAAACTCAGCTCTAAATATGGCCAAACGTAATTCACCCAAAAACTTGTTACTCTCTTGCATATATATATAATGTGTCCAAAACTCCGTGACTTATCGTACTAAATGTCTTCCCTACCTACACAAAGCTATAAAACAATAGTTCCAGCAACAACAAAAAATATACTTAGAGCTCGAATAAGAACTGTAGTAAAAACATATTGCACAAGAACACTCTACTGGATGTGTAGACATGCTCATGGTAACCAGGAAAACCCTATAGCATTAATTGGGAAAATAATCAGTTGCGGACATAATGTTTATAGTATGTCTCCAAAAGTTGTGAGTGAGGCAACGGCATGCGACATTGTCGTCGCTATATCTTGTCTACAGATAGACGACAGCCAGAGAGACCATCCCACATTAGAACTGAAAATAAATAGAGTGAAAGTGGCTTGCTACATTGCCATTGTGGATGACCATCAAGTCATGATTGGACGAGTCTTAATTTCTATCGAGCAATTGAAGCATATTCATCCATGACCATTGTGCTGATGCTCGCCTTAAGAGGACTTCGGAATGGACGTGGAACGACCGAAAAAATCGATACGACATTTTAGCTCACCGGAAAGTTTTGCTTGCATTTCATTTTGTTCCTCTCATTTCATTTGACGCCCTCCAGTAACAATGGAGCACTCAAGGAACCACACAACTGACATTCAGCACACTGTTCTACTTAGTTCAGCACTGGAATGCATTTCCTCGACAATAAAATCATCTCTTAAAATAATAATGAACCAGCTCGAGAGTCTAAAGTGCATCCATTTAAAAACCAGTTCCAAATTTGGTATCATTCCATCTCAAGTCTCCATCCAAGCTAGAAATTATCGCATATCATTCATACGACAGCACCGACATTCTGATTGCTAATTAATCACTATTAGTTGTAGTTGTTGTTGTTATCGTTCATAAAATTCTAATGATTGTCCATTATAGGAGCTCAACCTGAACGCTTCTCAATACCCAAAGACGGCACTGCAGCTTAGTGCAATTCCTTCAAGCATTTTGACTTTGTGGTTTATGCGAAAGTAGAAAGAAAGATTTCCTTCGAACGAGCGCGAATTCTGTTCGATCGTTTATCAAAATGCTTGATCGATGCGACATTCCAGTAAGTAAATCACTGAAATTATTCAATCAGCGTAGATTGTAGTGGCGTAGTAGTGGTAGTGTTGTTGTTTTGATTAGATATCGTTTGTTGATTCATTGAATATTAATACAAATCCATTTTGAGAACGAGTGAGAAGTGTTTTTGTTAATAATGTAGTAGAATGTTGCATGGTTTATATTATTTAGCTCCTGTTTATATGCAAAAAAATGTTTACTATATTATAGCCCCTGCAAGTATGTGAAAACAAAATTTTTGTTGGTGAATGCAAACTGATCGTGAAAAATTGCTGGTTCGTCGTTCATGTGATCTGCACTGAGGATTTTTCTCCATTTTCTTTTGTGGATTGATTTTTCTTCCCAATTTTCATTGATTTTAAGTTCTCTCTCTCAAAATCTCTCCAGCATCTCACCTAGAGCTGATCTCCTCTTCTGGTACCAGCGATTCGCTGAAAATAATTTTCTAGTGATCTAGTTTTCATTCATGCTCCATGCCCTAACGATTAATTTTAGTTCGTTTGACTGTGTTTCTTATTATTATAGACGATGTACAATTTATTTAGAAGGAACGACGTATCCTCTATTTACCACGATCATCGATCATGCCAAATATTCTCCTTAAAATGTTTCCAGGTACAATGATCCAATTGTTCTACCTCGTCATTAAAAACCGTCGAGGTGTAGATTTTTGGCCTAAAAATGATTCAGGATCCATATTCAAATTCTCCTGTGAACAAGAAACTCAGATCGAACCTAACTGATCGACCTCTGATAAATCGTCATAAATGGTTTGTCGGAGTCTAGAATTGTATCGGCCAATAAAAACATTGGCTCTGGGTGTAGTTCCTTGAGAATAGATAGGTGATCCACAATATCTCTTGGCTTAATAAAGAATAGCCGGCCGACAGACCAGGTTGTCTAGAATCAGATCTCGGCACTTCTAAAAGAGTGCCGGCAAAATGCCATCTCCTCCCGCTGATTTGTAGGGTGAAAAAGAGGCCACTTCAGATTAAATGTTAACCCGATCGAAGATCTTCTCAGAAAGGCTCCGAGAATAACGGTCTGCGATGGTCCTATGGACTATACGCAGCATCCAAGCGAAAAGCAGCATTTAGGGTTAAGCCTGGCAAGTGCTCGCTGAGCAGGTGCCTCAAAGTTTCTTCTTGATTAGAGAATTAGGAGCCGTTCTCCTTTTAGAAAAGACTCAATCTGTTGAAAGAGTCTTGTGAGAGGAGAGTTAGTAGCTTCTGGTAGAATTTGCAGGCTCTCACAATGTTTCTTGCAGGCAAACCTTTTGGAGCGTCTCAACTTCTTGGTGTAGGGCGTTAGGGTAAACCTATGTATTTCCCAAAGTCCAACATCGATTACCCTATTGAACTATCTCCTAACTTCCCTATGAATTGCAGCCAATCTGTCGTTTCACCAGGCCATTTTACGCAGCAACTGATATGAAGAGATAGGGTTGCTGTCATGTTGGTAGGAGATCGACACATCAGTGAGTTGCGTGTCCGCCACCTTCAGTTCACACACTGAGCTAATAGAAATGGCAAGCTGGTCTGATTTCGACGCTACAAGAACCTGAAATTTAGACCAGTTGATTTTTTTTGTGCATCCAGGGAAGAGGCGCGGATCTGTAGGAAACCCACAATGCCAAACCTAATAGATGATGATGGTGCAACACTGAGGCCTCGTCCAGAATACGTCAGTTTTCAATCCCGTCTAAAAGAAGCCTGCCTAGTGATATTGAGGTCCAGCACCTCCTCCCAAGTAGCAGTAAAAAAAGTGGGTTTGCATCACATATTTGCAAGATCTTTTTTATTCATAATAAGAAATTCCAAGAGGCATTCACTCCTTTCCTTTACATCTGTACTCCACAAAATAGAGTCGTGAGCATTTGCATCACAGGCGATGACGAATTACTGGTTCGTCTTGCGATAGAACTCTTAATAGTTCGTGAACCTTCTGGTTTGGCACTATGCCTACATCCCCCAGATAGTACGCCAATGCGAAGATGACTTCTTGGGACTCGTTGGTAGTGAACATGGATCTCATGATCGCCACTAGATCTCCAGTAATAAAGTTGGTAATGGGTAGACGAGAGACACGATTTTCAATTAAAAGGTCAGCTCTAGGCGTTCCAAATCTCCGATCATATACTAGTTTGCTTGAACCGGTGGTAGAGCCAGTTGACTTTGCCTTTGGTTACCCAAGGTTCCTCAACAAGAGCAAAGGTAAGATACCTCTCGATGAACCTCTTGCACAAGGTTGTGTTCACTTTGGAGTGCCCCCTTATTTTTTTTATTTGATAGACTAGAGGCTTAGGGAAAGCCCCTTTGTACTGTTCGACAATCCATTTTTTTTGCATAGAATGTCGAACAGCAGCTCTAGCCGGAAGATAGAGAGTAGAAGGAGAAAGAGAGAGGAAGGAAACTGCCACAACCTAGCCTCTATATTTTATTCCAACCATTTTGCGACTCTGGCATTGGGGCAGTTGAGAAACAACTCGCTGGAGTGTTAGGTCTCCTGAAACGAGTTGAATCTCATCAGCCAACCGATGACATGCGCTTGGTGGAGCGGAGAAAGACTAGCGAAGGCTATGACAGTAGGAATCAGGAATGTAAAGAGGGGAAAAGAAAGAAGGAAAGTTATGTGGGTGAGAAAGTGGAAAAGGCGAAGGACCGTGGGGCTGGCCGGGATTCGAACCCGGGTCCTCTGGGAAGTTGTCAGGCGCCTTACCCATAGACTACCGAGGCCCCCATAGAGAGGAGAGTTTGACAAGCCCGGACTTTTTGGCTTCTCTAGGATCCTTTGTATTACTGTCTTTGGCTTTCAGGGGTGCTGAGTTACCCCTTGTTCCAAATCCATGGTCACCAGGAGTGTTATTTCTCCGTCCCTTTGTTAAATACGCCCCAGGCTCCTTGACGATTATTATAGCTCCTGGGGGGGGGGGGGCAGATCTTTAACAACACCAGATGATCCCGTAATCGGTGCAAGCGCAGATCCGTCGTCAGATGTCCCTATTACAGGCATTACGGTATTACTGCTCGGTTTCACCAGAATTATTGGTAGCTGCCATTTCAGACCTTGAGATCTGCACATTACCCATCGATCCCTGCCTTTGTGGTTGGTCCGTTAGAGGATCATTTTGCATGAGGATCAGCTTGATCTCGGAGAATCCAGGTCAGTTGAGATGAGGCCAAGCTTGTTACTGCTTTCTAACTGGGTAAAAGTTGGACGATTGGACCGGCAGATCGGGCGGGGGGGGGGCGGGTGGGGTGGTTAGTCAGGCAAACTGAGTCCCTCCTTTCTTAGAAAGAAAGGAAGGTATATCACTTCATTGTGAATCCTGAAGATGGGCCAACGGTGTACATGTGGAGTTCCGCAGGGATCCATCCGGGGCCCTCTCCTTTTCCAAAAGGAAAAGTTGCCATCGGGTTCATGGCTGGCAACGGGGTAGTCCTTGTAGGGAGATCGAATTGTACAGCATTTCCAAGAATGCTTTCCAACGGGAGAGAGCCTTAGACCGAACCTTCACCTCCTGATAGCGAGGATGCTTAGCTCAGTCATGATTTAGTCAGCGCCAGTGTGGGTATCAGCGTTAAACAAGACAGTTATCAGAAGAAAATGGAGTAATATAATATAAAAAATCGGAAGTGTGAACTCGGCATGTGCTTACAAACTAGGTCTACTTACTCTGAAATTCCGGGTGGGTACTGCTACCCATCATACCCGCATTATACGCCGGTTATGCATCTGGGTCGTCTTGGTCTTCCTCTGTTCCATTTTCGTGGATAGGCTTTTTGCCAGTACATCGTGAAAGCATATTCTTTGGCGGTTGGGGACTTTGACAAATCTGGTCTTGTGCCCACATTTGCTCCCTGATACCTCCTTACATCCATTACACTACAGCCAAACCTTACTAGCACCACTGTGTTGGAGGTCTTGGCATAAATCTTGACTGCTCCCCGAGGTCGGCTTTGTAGATTGTTTAACAAAAAATATTTTCCGAGGAGAATTTGTCACCCTCTCGCCGAATCCCCTAGGAGGAAGACTAGTCCCGAATATTTATGTCCCATCCTGGCATGGGTGTTCAAGCTATATCTCTAGGCACCAGGTTTACAGGGATTTTACTAAGGATTGGAATATTAACCGTTACCCTTTTGTAGTATTTTGTGCAAAATAAATTACCTATGCAATAATGCCAAATTCAAGTCAGGGGATTTTGCCTTAACCCTGGAAGCAAACTCATTCTTCTTTCACAGCGTTTATAGACCTTCAGAGCACCCATCATCCTGTAGGTCTCCTCAGCAGCATGGGTCAACTTTTCGAACGAGTTATCGCGCTACCCTAAACTGTCCGCCATTTTTCAAGTTTGGGACCGACTGGTTTTGCATGGCGGAGTTATTGCTGGGCATTAGTACTTAAAATTTCATGGTGTTGTGAAAACATATATACAATGGAAATGCGAGTTTAATTCTATTTAATACTTTCTAAAAAAAAATAATTCTTTCAAAATTCTCCAAAAAAAGTCACTTTTAACATATATTTTTCTAATTTTCAGGTTCAAATCGACAACGACAAATGTCGCCGAGACCGAGAAAATCGCCTATCAGGATCTCGATTGGACCTATCATTATGCGGTGGAACAGCCCGGGGAGCATCGAGGTCCGGCAGATGTGTGGACTCGCACGGAAACTCGCTGCCGGCAGTTAGCCCCCAGCCAAACAATAATAATCAAGCATCACCAACCACTGCGACCGCATCCACCAATTCTTCCAAATCAAACACCAATGGTACAAGATGTGAACAGAAGCCCCTAACGCCGTCAGGTAAATATCCGCTCCTTTTAAAGATCCGAAAAAAAAACCGATAAAATTTTTATGTAAAAGGATAAGAAAAAATGTCCTTTTTCCTTTTTTTTCCTTTTTTTTGTTCTGGTAATTGCTTTAAATCAATTTTGTTCTCTGATATCACCATCACCACCACCACGGCACAGAAGGAATGAGAACGAAACAAAAAGGCTCGCCTTCCGGCCTATAAATAGACCTTGCCTTTCTGGACCTGCGAAGCCAACTTGATATACCGCTGACATACACCAATTTATTTCGCCCTTATCCTTGTAAGATTCCAGGGAAACGCTTTAGCGCTGCGTAATAAATTCGGGGGAATTACTCTTGTCAATTTGGCGGCAGCATCCAGCAAAAGTTCTTCCCCCCGTCACGAAGTGACCTTCAGCGGCTGGGATAGAGATCGCGACTATTTATAGCGTGTTCTGTGCGGGGAAGGATGTCGGGCGAGTGGAGGCGAGCGGTATTCATGATGGAGTAATCAAATTTTCACAAGACCGCTGTCAGGAAAGGGATAAAAGCATGGAAACAAAGCCGGGAAAAACAAAACGTCTACTGCTGGTGAAACCCCATAAAGTTTACTTATGGCCCAGGATAATCCCTCCGCTCCTCCGCCCCCCTGGAACCAGGTCTAAACTATGCAGAGTTACTCGGACAGCTTATTATAGGCTGCTCTGGTCTTTTGCGCGTTTCCTTGATAGTATCCCTAACCCTCGGGCTTTCATTGACCTAAAAACGTCCTCTTCCTGGCGAGATATCCAATATCCTACTTTCGGGACTGCTCTGCTGATTAAGAGCTTCTTGATGGTGTTTCTATTAACAGGATTATCGTTTCTTGAACTCATTGTCCGCTTAAAATATTTCGACTATGCCAAGCTTCGTTTGTGCTATGAGCAACTAACTCCTGACCTGCCTGGACTCTCGTATTACATTACATCAACTTTCTGCCAGGACCATGGCCCTCCTAATTACTTGTCAAATTGCCTTTTTTATGAGACCTGACACGGCTCAGTGGACACCCTTTTATGGTCATCGCATTACAAGGATATTCCGGACTGGTGGGGATAATAAACGTTTTGGGAGACAAGGGAGCAAGGACATGGCCTAATAGATTTAGCTTCGATGATCCTGTCCAGATTTTGGGAAAATAAATTAGATAAAGGTCCTTGGTACTAAAAATTAGTATAGTAACTGCGACCCACACATATACATATAAATTGATCGTAAAACTAAATGGTTTTGAATAGCTCTACTATGCCCTGGGTTAATGGCTAAGTTTAGAACTATTGGAAGACATTGTCGAACTATAAATGGATGCTTTCAGATGTTTGAATAACAAATTAAGTCGTTCGATTGGACTTTTAACGTGATTGGAAGTTATTTGCGTTCACAATATGATGAAAAAGTGGATAAACATTGTGGCAGTATTCAGAGATTGTATCCTGTTGTATTTGAACACTGTTGACTGAGATTAGACTTCAATATTCACTTTGTCTTGAGATTGGGTTATCTTGCTACGTTTTAGTGATATTTCTAAGCTGCATAAGTAAGAAATGCTGGCAATATTTCATTCATTCGGGGCGTCGTAGCGGGAACTACGTCCTAATTTTAACTAACTGACTTCAAAAAAAGAGGAGGTTATATTTGGTCTAGTGTGACGATAAAAACCTTCCAAGCTAAGACTTTTGATATTGCCTAAAATTGATTCGGAACTCATAACCTAAATCTCCGTATGAGCAGGGAAGTTACAATGGAGTAGACTCAATCTCCTCCTCGCTGCAACCCCACTCAAGCCGCTGCAGGGGACGACCTAATCCATCGTATGTCTGACTGTCCGAGAAAATTCTGATGTTAGAACTATTTGGAGCACTATTAATATAATGCGAATCGATTGGTGATCCACAAGATCCCCTGGCTTAAAGTTGTCAGTCCCTTTACTCACGGTGCCTCCGCCAGAGCTTCCTTCTCCACTAGTAGGTAGAACGGAGTGCTTTATCTCCCATTAATACCGAGATAGGCCAACCTTGGAGCCTTGTGGCCAGCAAACCCCTTTGTTTAGTCGTGATCCACGTCATGTATTGGATGCATACGTAACCGTCGTGTATAGTCAAAAAATTAACCTCAGTTCGAGGCCTGAGGTTTGGCCTACCAAATCACGACTGATATGGGTTTCTAGGAGAGCTTTTGATTCAGGAACACAAGTAAGAGCGTATCCACACTAGCATTTTTAGCGGATGCAGATGGGGCCCCTATGAAGCTAACCCCCAGTGCATCACGTGAGTCCCATGTGGATTGCCCTTTAATCCCACAGGCGGCATCTAACGCCTTGCCTCATATAGAGTGAAAAAACGAGGCCAAAAAATTTGTGAATTTCGTCGTAGATATGTGAGTAATACCTGCGTAGATATATGTATGAGTAATAACATCGATCCCTCAAATAAGTACTACTCACTTCCAATGCTGCTTACCTCCGCAATCGAACTAGAGCCCGACTATTGTGCATGCTAATGACATCTTTCACAGCAACCAACATAATTGCCTTAAAT
This sequence comes from Thereva unica, assembly GCA_949987705.1. Lineage (NCBI taxonomy): Eukaryota > Metazoa > Arthropoda > Insecta > Diptera > Therevidae > Thereva > Thereva unica. Next base: position 5,064,516 of record OX465285.1, read on the forward strand.
ATAAACCAAGGCAACATCCCAGCAGGGAATTGAAGCGCTTTTGAACAGATTATGAAACGTTGGGAAATTAAAGCTCTTGGGAAGCTCCTGAAGCTTTTATCTGTTTTGTAAACGCGTTAGATCAACGTTTTCCAGTTGCTCTTTTATTTCTCATAAACCTTTGTTTGTGTACATTTCAATATCGTAACGATACGCCGTCTTACGACCTTAGCTCAAATATCGTCCGTAATCCCGATCGTCACTGATCTAGGTGTAGCTGTTTCTCGACATTATCAGGCTACATGATCCATCCACAGCGCCACTAACTATTGAACGTCACTAGTTATCCTGCATGTCTTTAGCACATGAACTGACTTACTCTGAACTTCCTTTAGGATTATAGCACTAGGGATTTATATGCACCTAGATCGATCAACGCTTGGTTTTTTACCAGAAGTAAAATAGTTATGGGGGTTCAAACGACCCAAAACGTATCAAAAGCTCATCAGCTACGCGTGCGAGTTTTTTAGGTTTGTATTTTGGCTTAAAGCTTTTTGGGTTTATGCCTTCGCTATGGAGAAAGCTTTTTATGGGGGAAGTATTTGCAAGGTTCGTGTCTTTGCTGGGATGAAAGCTTTTTTTGTAGGGGGAATTTTAATTGAAGAAACTTTGGTATCGTTTGCTATGATTCATGTGATTTGCTTTTGGAGCTGTTTTGGTAAGTCTAATATGTAACAAACAGACTTGGTTGAAATTTGACTTTCTATCGAACGTGAGTTAGGGCTCCTTCCCCTTAAGACAGTGTGTTTGTTAAGCTTTTCTAAATTGATATATGCATCTTGAATGTTATGATATTAGTGATAAACCCGAGAACAGCGTTGAACCTAAGATATACTGCTTACTGATCATATCATATTCTTAGCAAATTGTTACGATAGGCTAGAATCAAAGCCCAGTTAATAAGCTACCTGACTGCGGAGCTAGTTCAAAAGTTCGAGCAGGACTGAAATTTGTCGTCATTTGGGAAATGAGTAATGGGTGGATTCATAATAAAATACTGCTAGTTAATAGGTCGATAACAAACATTCTAATTGTAAAAACCTTTGAGTCCTTTTATTACTAGATGTCGTAACACTGCAGCAAAGGACATTGAATCAGTTCAGGTAACCATGTGTTACCATTTTAAACATGAAAAAATTACTAATTTCCATAAAAGAAACGTGGTCACAATTTTATATCCTATTTATGGAAATAAATATTAGCCACAATTTGCATATTAATAAAGCGAAACATCTCTCAAGAAATACCTAAGCACCCTCGCCCCTTACGAATTGAAAAAGTTTCGCAATTTATATTTTAAATGCATTTTTAAAATTGTAACATGAACACAAACACACAAAAAAAGGACATTCAAGTCTATTAGGGCCTCCGAGTCAATTGAAAATCAAATAAAATCAACGAAATATCGCCTCAATTGTTTCAGATCGTGTCCTTGCCAGGCTCGGTTCGCTCTCTCCTCCCGTGGAGAAATGGAGACCAGTAACAGGATTTCACTTGAAATATTCAAGAACCTGAACGGGGCATCGTCATTGAAACCGTTTTAACTTCTCAAGTTGTGTCCTAGCCTTTACCTAAAATATATATATATACACACACAGATATATTTAATAATGTATATAAGACCGGCATATAGCTGTCAGGCTGGAGATCCTGCAGAAAGCTGCCTCCTTGTTGACCCCGGAAAAAAGTTCTCATGTTCGAGTGTTTGTAACGAGGTAGGATTTTTGCTTTGGCTGCAAAAGAGATGAAAAGTTTCCTTGAACTTTTTTTTTCGTATGTTGACGACACGATGGTGGTGGAGAAGGACGAAGGGATGGTTCTATTCCTTGGCGGAAGAGTGAAAATGTGGGGTAAACAACAGTCGCCCTTAACCGTGCCTCCTTTTCTAGGAGGGTTTTTTTTTACAATTAGCAAAATCAAGAAAGTTGATAGCTTGGCTCGGGTAGACAAAAAAGTTTTATGCTGAAAGCCACCAGGCGAAAAGATACTAATTAATCCCGAGTTAGTTGGTATTAAAGGATAAATGGGAGTGACATAGTTTCCCGAGTGAGAGATTGTTTTGAAATTAATCAGATTTTGTCGAGGGAGTTTTTAGCAGGGGCTTGGTCTGAACGACTGAAACTATTCATTGAAAATTTAAGAAACTACACCCAAAAACAGCTTGAGTCGCCTAAGTGGTAAAATTACACCACATCGGAAAAGTTTTGCTCAAGTTTTTTGATTGCCATACAAGGCGGTTCTAGTCAACCATTAATTATAATTTTGGGTAAAAAGATTGAAAGTTTTAAAAGGTTTTTGTGGAAATAATTTTCAAAAGGAAAATTTTTATATAGAAGAACATCGATTGACTTTCGGTTCTTCGGTCTTTTTTAGTAAAGTTTGAAGTTTTTTGACCAGGCTCTTTGTATTCAATGCATGACTGTCAATGATGCTTTTTAAAAAAACGTCACTTGGCACTACCCCCACTTTTCAAGATGAACTGACTGGCAATCCAGGTATACGTCTAGACTTGTATTAATAGAGCACCAAACACTAACCGAAGAGGTGTAAGGCAGCTAAAGGAAGGTCGATCGAGGGTTAAATTTTAACCAAGTCTGTTTGGTACACATTAAGTTTCCCAAAAAAGCTCCAAAAGAAAATTACATGTATCATCGCAAAAGACACCAAAGTTTCCCCAATCAGAATTTCTCCTATAAAAAAAAGCTTTCATCTCAGCGAAGAAACGAACCCAAGCACAACCACAAAAAGCTTGCAACCAAGATACAAACCTAAAACAACTGGCACATGTAACTGATGACTTTTCGATACGTTTTGGGTCGTTTTTGAGAGCATTTGTAAAATCACGTGATAAATTGGCCCCGAACCCCTACTACAGCTACCCTACTTCTGGTATTATAAAACCAAGCTATCTGAAGGCTGGAAAGGATGTGAAAACGATCGTACAGAACTCGGGTAAATGCTGCCCAATGTGGGCCCTAGACTAAGATTTCGCATCCTGGATTAGGTGCAAGCTGTCTGAACAGATGCCATCTCTGATGATGCGGCAGTGCATCATCTAAGCCTATATGAACCAAATTAACAAAAAACCATGCCACGGCAGATATGCCGCAAAGCACATGGGACGATCCGGCCATAAAACGATAATATATTGTTGTTTGTTTTTGTTTATGTCAGTTTATTCATAAATTCTTATACCATTGAAAACAATTATTGTTAACATTTTGTTTTGTTGCTATTCCGAATTCAAAATGGTGTGAAAATTTTGATATTCCTTAATCCTAACCAAGAATGCTAGCGATAGCTTTTGAGTTTATTTCTGGTACAATTTGTGCATATCCTTTTTCAACTGGAAAATGTTTATTAGAATGAAAATTTGTTTTTTATGTTATATTCAAAATTTTACTTGATTTTATCTGGAAACCATTTTCATCTGCCACATAAACCAACGTGAATAAGCCGCCTTCTGGAAGTGCATAGGAGTATGTTCCTTCATGAATAATTATTGCGGTTCCATTGACATATTTTAGTTTGCCCTCAACAGAATGGAAGGTTCCATCATCCAATGATGTACTAGTTTTGAAATAAATAAAAGTATTATTAAGTAGTATTCAAGGGGATTTTTAATAGTAAATGATATCGAAACCAGTTCAAATTGGACACCACTCTCTGCAATCAGATCATGATCAAGAATTCATTTTCTCAAACTTTTATCACTTTTTCTTACTAGATTCTTACTTAAAAAGTCTTAACTCACACGTATTTGAAGCTTCCATCCTCGTTCATTTCGCGTGTCATTTCTAAAATTTTAACAGTATTTTGTTTCGATTCGACAGGTGCATTTCTAGCAGGTGTACTGACTAACAAAATTATTAGAAAGATGGTTAATTGCTGTACCGACATGGCTGGATCGAGAATTAATACTGACGTGATAAGTTAGCATCGGGCATCGACTAAGGTAATGATCGAGAGTGACCTTCATTTTGGCGTGAATGCCTTCGTGGTTGCATTGATCTTGTCGCGTTGTTGTTGTAACTAGAATCTGCGTCTTGAGTTGCTGATTGTCGTTAAAATGGGAAGCTGCATACTTGTTTGGTGCATCTTTTTTATGCTGCTCATTTTTCTTTTACTTGTTTTTAGCTTGCGATGTTGGCTGGACGATTCTGGATGCATTCTTTTCATTGATTTTGGTCTGCTTCTGATCCTCTTGATTGTATGATTTGTTGAACCTTAAGAATATATGGAAAGTCGCTTCGAGTCAAATGCTAATAAGGAGGTTCGATTTTAAATGTGTTGACTGAATGAAAAGCAAGAAAAATTAAATATTAGACCGCTCTTTATGCAATATTCGAAGGGCCTTAATGAAAATAAAAATGTCCATTGCCATTTTTTAATGTTCCAAAACAGAACAGATTAAAAAAGCTTCCTCAATCAAAACTTCCCCTACAAAAAGCTGTCGCCATAGCGAATACACGAACCTTATCAAAAATTCCCCTACAAAAAAGCTTTCATCTTAGTGAATACGGGAACCTTTTCAAAAAAAAATTCAATAAAAGCTTCCATCATAGCGTAAACACGAACCTACATCCTACAGTAGATCTATTTCAGCCAAGAAGCAAACCTAATACATCTAGCACACGTAGCTGGTGAGCTTTTGTCACCGTTTTCAGTAGTTTTTGTGTATATACATAAAATCGCGTATTAAATTGGCGCAGAAACTCCATAACTACTTTTCTTTGTTTCTTTGATGTAAGCTCGTCGTATTCTACCACTTTTAGCTGGCTAGCAGCAGATGGTAGTTAAAATTACGTCTGCCGCCTCCTCGATCTTCGAGTACCGGAGAGAGACTCCCTGATTGGCTAGGTTCTCGTTCCCATTCCATATTCCTATGTCCTAAAACCCAGACGAGATGCATGCTGTGCTTGAGTACCGAGCCTAACTCACTCAACTCTGCATCGCTTCACTAGCTTGGAGTGCCATCAATACTGAATTCAAAGCTTTTATAGGGGCTTAGCTATCTATAGATATTGCAGGAGGTGCCAGGACAGTGAACTGTTTGTGGTCTCCAGATAGACCCTCGTCCCGAAGCCCTCTTATGTCCTGGAGCCGTCGATGAATATTCTGGTATCGAACTTCCTCAGGACGTCTCTGGCTCTCTTTTCAAGGGTATTTCGGCGGAGACGTACTTTCTGAAGGTCAAATTAGCGAAAGGTAGTGCGTAGTCGCCTATACCCTGGGAAAGCAGGTTTTGTTATATCCGTAGGGTATTGATGTCCATATTCCCTTAGTTTGAGGGCACTGCACGAGGCTAAGTGTTTGATGTGAATGTCGAAGGAGTAGGTGCAATAGAAAATCAAGGGCGTTCGTGGGGTAGGCTCTCATCGCCCCTGTTGCCCTTACTGTTGTCGTCCTCTAGACAATTCCGAACTTTATGACAGTATAGCTGTGCTGCTCAGCTCTAGCCACCATCCTACAGAACTATACGTGAGATAAGGGCGTGCTACGGCGGAGTACCTCCACAGGACCATCTTTGGTTTGAGACACGATCTCTTTCCGTAGATCTTTTAACTTGCGTTCAAGGTCATGCAGGATTTCTTTACCTTTTCCTTTATGTTCGATTTCCTATTGAGTTTTGGGTGTAGTATTAGAACCAAAAACTTCATCCTTGAGGTTAAAGTGAAGAGTAAACTAGAGGGGAGATCTCTCCGCCTTGTGGTGTACCACTGTTAGCGTGTTTGATTACGGCCTTGGCTTCTAAATCCCCTTCCATTATTTTCTAGCTCCAAATATCCCACCAGCCGTTACCTAAGCCTAAAGCCCCAACCAAATATAACGTGCCGTGCCGTAACCATACGTACCCTAACGTACGAACATGAGTGTTCATTTGGCACCGACCTAAATTAACTTAATGAACTTGCATATATTCGATCGTTAGGGTACGTACGGCTACGGTACGGGAAGTTATATTTGGTTCAAGTAGACCAACTACACACTGTTTCACTTGAATCTTCTAAACTCAATAACGAAAAACAAAATCCTTGCTATCCTCCTATAATATTACCTGCTTATGTCATTCAACAAACTTCCTAGTATACCTAATGAAATTACGCTATAAAAGCACCCCCCCTCCTCCTTCCAACTAAAGTTAATTACTCTCGACAAGAGTCTTTATAGCAAAAATTTTATAGCAACATTCATTGCGCGCCCAATTTAATTAAATTCGCCCAAATGATGCCGTCTCGATTGTTTTAATTGCAAAAGCGTTTATTTTTTTCTTTCTCCAATTAATTAAAAGCCAATAACTGAAGGATATTTAAGGAGCAGGACGAAAAGGAGAATTCATATTTTGCCTCTCCTGGTTTCGGTCGGAATTTCTTGTTATTTTTTTTATCATAGTATAAATTTTATCGGTCCAACATTTCTCCCTTGGGTTCCCCGTTTTCTCTGATTTTTGGTTAACAAATTAGTTCTGAAATTCAGCTGTAGAGGGCTTGAGTTTGTTGTTATATATATAGAGAAGAGTGGGGGGAGGATCCACGTGGTTGTGGGTTGTTTTTGTTTTTTCAAGAAAAGTAATTAATCTTAAAAACAATATTTTTCCCATCAACCAAGCAAAACGGAAGGAGAACGAAGGTATGAGTGGGACAACTTTCGGTTTCAAGAGAGTAAAACTCGAGTTGATTAATGCCTTAAAAACAGATTTTTATTTTGAAGGGTGGGAGGTGGAGTGTGGTGGGGGAGGAATGAATTTTGAACAGGCTCCAGGATTACGCCTAGATATTTAGTCAGAGAAAAATGGTTTTTAATGGTTTACTCGCGAGTAAATTACCAAAAATGCCTCTTAAGGTTTATGAGATAATAAATTTTCAATCTCATAAATGTAAGTTTCAAGCTCCACACGAGTCCTTGTTTTGATATCCTGGAAAGGGACCGAATAACTCTGCTCAAGTCAACAGTGTGAATGAACGCAGTTTAACTATAGTTTTGCATACTATACCCCCACCAAAAATTGGGGGCACGCACAAATCGAATACTAAACCCCGCGAATAAATCCCAAATCAAATCCTTATTAATTGGGTTTGAAGTAATTAAGTTTGATGATGAATGCGACATTCTCTATAAATCCCGGAAAGTCGAATTAGGCACGCAGGAAGAACCAAACTCGGGGTTTTTGTGATTTATGCTATTTATATAAGTTTAATGATTTATAGCAACTACTACTATAAAAACAAAGTCTACGCGCGCTTTCATTGTTGGGGCGACATTAAAAAGGAATCAGAACAGCACTTCTCCCTATATAGTATTTATTTGTTATGTTTCTCAAAATCATGTCAAACGTAAAAAATCTATATAGTAATTCAAAAAATACCTTTCGTGCTAGTAATTAATATTAATAATACTTTTTTTGGGAATTTTTATTGCAGAACTTATCAAGAAATATAGCAGCCACCTGACGGAAATTGAATTTGATGAGCTCAAAATGTATTCAGAAATTTGGTATTTCGGACAGAATGCGAATAAAATCAATGCAAAATCCGGCAGTTCAATGAATTGTGGATTTGATGACGAGAATGGAAATTATAAAATTGTAAATATTATATTTATATTTAAAACATTATTTTAATAATATTAATAAATTTAATTTCCACAGATTGAACATGATCACATAGCTTACCGTTATGAAGTGCTCGAAGTGATAGGTAAAGGCAGTTTTGGACAGGTTATTCGAGCCTTAGACCATAAGACTAATCAACATGTAGCTATTAAGATAATCAGAAATAAAAAGCGCTTCCTGAATCAAGCTGTTGTCGAACTGAATATACTTGACGAACTTAGAGATAAAGATGGTGATGGATCTCATAATGTAATACATATGTTAGATTACACATATTTTAGAAAGCATCTTTGTATAACATTTGAGCTAATGAGGTATGTTGAATTATTTGATATACATATTTTAGTTATAAGGTTTAGGTTAAGAGATATATTTTCAGAGTCAGTTATTTATAGATAGACTAAAACTCTAGATCTTAAAATTTTTATCATAAAATCAACAGCTTTAAACAGAACTATTTTACGTACTGTAAAGGACGCAAAATATATTACCTTTATTTGCAACTATGAACGAATTTCCTGTCTGTCTGTAAAACATGCTTCATATTACTTTTACTGGTTTTTTATTCCCTTCTCACTTCTTTTTTAGTGAAACAAAGAGTGACCCATATAGAATATAAACAGTATTATTTAACTATATATAAACACTTCATTCTACAAATAAATTCTAAACGGCTTTCTATCAAAGGAAATGGTAGTAGAGCCTACCGACTAGATGATCGTAAAATTGAATTTCGACAGGCACGTAAATATCCGTTTTTATACCAGAGAGGTTTGGGAGATTTCTAACCCATCCAAATCAGAGTCAAGTGTAAGGGATTTTTCCCCATCGCTTAATTTCTTAAAATGCTACCGCCTGCCTAACTTCGCCAGCGTTTTTCAAACATCACTTTACGCAATATTTCAGGCCTGCGGGCAGCCTAGACCGGGAGCTAGGGTAATTCTATGATCAGGTAGCCAAGTGGCCATCAACACATTCGGTAATCGGAACAAAATAAATTTATATTCCTATATTTATATTTACCTATATGCAATCTACGCCGACAGACTTCACGTACAATTACAACTCAGCCCGCGTATATGAAGCGAAATATCAACTCGACCCAGGTAGGAGAGCTATGTTGATTTGAGTGAACCCAGTTTCATCTCGACCCCCGTTTATAGCTGGATTGAACCTATATTGAACCTATGTGGAATCTAGTCATAGAGGGATAATTAACTAGTAGTCCCAATAAGGGATGTTAACCACTTAAAAATTGGGTATTAAAGCTTCGCTTATGTCAGGTCTTCTCACCTAGCGGACGGAACTCCTCCTTGTTCAACTTACAGTCTGATACTGTCTTGTCCATTTATTTCAAGAGGTACAACACTTCGATGTTTCCCGCTAATCTGGACTGTTGCGTGTCTTGTTCACCCGGCTGATTTTGCGGATATAGACTTCACGAAATCGAAGCTGCACTACAAAAATTTTTAGTTTTGATTTATGTTAAAGAGGGCTTCGTTCAACCAAGAGTTCAAACACAAGGTCCATCGGCTCCTCCTTCAGCACCCTCCAGACTCTTATTAAGCTATCCTGTCCTCTATTCTTTCCTTTGAATCAAACGTAATACGTAATACTAGATATTGCACAATATCAAGTACGATATGGAAAACTGGTAGTAGAACGTGTAACACCTAAGCTTTAGCTTTCAGATAACAAAACAGGTGCTAAAAAACTCATCTAATGTTACCTTTGACTAAAACTCTCCATAAACCGATTGCCAATGTCTCCAAAATTGATGGACACAACACTTAATTAAAAGGTAATGTACCATCTAGACTCTAACCAAATTTTTAAGGAAAAAGGGTTGTACTTAAGAAAAAAAAAGCGACTAATAACGACCTTCTTGGGTGTCTGTCTAATATAACGTCTCAACCAAATTATACATAGCTCTTGTTGAATATGGCCTGTTTTTTTCCTTTGTGAGGTATTGGGTCCAAAGCTACTGCGGCCATTCATTTGGCCTATTGTACTACAACCCCTACACCTCATATTTGTAGGCTAGACCGGTTGAACAAGAGTAGGTACTAGGTCCCTTGCCTGTGGAAAAAAACCGGTTTTGGGATTTAAGTCAAGGTGATTTACGACCTGTCAACCAATTAACAATTACAGGTGATTAATCACCTTGACCTAAATTCCAAAACCGGTTTTTTTCCCACACGCAAGGGACCTAGTACCTACTAACAACAAGTTCAGCCTGGTTACTCTCGATATCTGAAAGTATTCCACAGAGTATGGCACCTTGCTATTGTGACTAAACTCCATTGGTATCATCTGAGATCTTAAGAACTGAATTGAGAGTTAATTCAATTTTTTCCAAATGAAGTCATTTTCGTCCTACTTTATCAGCGGCGCTTCAGCATACTCAATACGAATTCGGCAACGCGCTCAGGTGTAGCGAACGAAGCACGAAGTTCGTTTGCTAACGTTCAGGAAAAACAAATTCTCTAGAAAAATCTTGTAGGTTTACAACTATTATCGTTATTTGACCTAGCTTCTCTCAGGATTACTTTGGCATCATTACTGGTACAAGTCGTTACCCCACTAGTGCTCAATTATTACTAATTTCTAAGAAGTCGTTTATTCCGTCTACATATTATACTGGGAAGTAGATCGTATGGACCAAAAGGGTCTAACCCACAACCCAACTAGTTTAAGTTCGGATCTACCCTTTCTGCTGGGAATGCCGTAGAATAAATTAGAACAATTTGTTGTGTCTGTTCTATAGTATTGTAAGTTGATTTCAGTCTTTCTTTGTCCAAACTATGATGACACTATAAGAGGTACTCCTGGTTGTAAGAAATGGTTACTTGATTGGTTACTACCAATATAATCGAAAATCATTTCTCCGCCTATTTGGTAATCTCATCAACGACAATCTACAATTTCAATGCACTTGAAGATAGTTCAACATTGACTCATTCGTTCAATAAAGATATGTAATTACACAAAGGTTAACTTTATTTAATTTCTGCTCAGGTCATAAGCAATTATGCTGATATACTTATTCACATGCAAGACAACATTATTTTATACATCCATGCAATGACATCATGTTATCTACTTATTCCAGGCATAACATATCCAATTTTTAAGTATGCATAAGTTTAGGTTCGTCATATTCGTGTCAGGTGGAGGTAGTGGCAAAATTCCTTAACTGATTACCCTTTAACGAAGCTACGGCTATAGCGACGATATAGTACATGGAAGCCTCAATCTGACATTTAAAACCTCCTGAATAAATCATTAAAAATATTCAACGGTTTATCAATTACAAGAGACATGATATGACGTTTTATGATATTTTTCAATGATGTACGACCGTAAAATGTTGTACTTAAAATGTGCATTAAAATAAATTCAATATTCATAAGTTATAATCGTTTGCTGCTCTGCACTCAATGGAATTGTAAATTATAGCCATTAAAGTAAAAGTATGTCACTAACTAGTTTGGTTAGTGGTAGCAATTTAGGAATTGGATTTATCAGGAAGGAAATATCTTTTGGTTGGTCTATGCCTTAATAATAGTCACGATATGAAATATTTACTCAATGGCTTTGCTGGAATGGTATACTGTGTTGCATAAATTATAATTTAGCTCGGAATCTCGGGAGTGGGTCCTATACCACATCCAGATGACAAATATTCAACTAAATGCACGTGTTCATAACGTGCAGAAGTGACGGAGAATGTTTACAAACGCAAACTTTTTGTTTTTTCGGTGTGTGGGTTTTTGTGGGTATTCGTGGCAAAAGGATTACATGTCAACTATGCTAATTATGATTTTGTTTACTAAAACCCGCAATAGACACTAGATGGTACCATTAGCTTCCACGACAATTATTGTCATTTTGACCTTGCATTGGTATTTGGAGTGTGCCTGCCAGGAAGTTTTTAAATAAAACTTCGCCTCGTTTAAATTCGTTTTTTGTTTTTTTTTTTTTTATCATTATTAACATTGTTATTACTTTACTTTACTTTTGCCCAATTGTCGCAATAAATTAAAAAAAAAACGAAAGGGTTAACAATCAAAAGTTGTGCCTCTAGAATGGAACTTCACGGAAACAAACCCTCATACATGGTTGAATGGTAAAAATATCCTTACACAACCTCAGTACAAACAACCGTGCAGTTCCTTTTTCCTTTTGTACTGAGGTTTGGCTTTCTTTTATTTTTCTTTATTTTTTTCTTGTTCCTGAATCTCTTTACTCTAAATGCCGAAAATGTTTTACTCCCAAGGTTAAGGCAAAACAATTTGTCGAAGTCGTGCTTCATTTTAGGTAATTAAATGTCAGGGGGTTTTCAGGAAAAGCACGCGGCTCCGAACTAAAACAGATAATTTACAGCCACAGGATAAATTGATTAAGGAAACAAATTATCCATAAATAACTTTCTCCGTAATTATGTAAAAGCAACAACAATAGAGAGAGCGAATTTCGCCTTAGACCTGGCTGGTGGGGATGGATTTGATGTGGTGTATCTACGCATTCCGCGTTTCTTAATCGTATTTGAGTACTGTCACTCACCGATATTATGGATCTAATTATAATCAGGTAAACGTTATGATTAACCTCCTGACGAAGGGGTTATGTGTGTGCCAATCGTGTGTATTATCCTTGGAGAGGAATTATATACTTCGTATTATTTCGAAATAATCAATAAATTATTGCTTGAGAATTGATTATGTACTGCTTAAGTATCAGAGCACCTCACATAATACTATTGTGGAAAATTTTTGCTAGAGAGGAAATTTCCTTTGAGACCAACTAAAATGGAATTTTTGAGGGAAATGAGATGCCGTGGGAGAATTAATTAAAGCGAGAGGGAATTTCCAAACTGTTTTAAAAATAGTTTAGGATAAATTTAGAGTTTTATGAGGGGTCCTTAAAATAACTTTTGTTTGGATGATAGTTGTTTTGTGCACTAATTAAATAAGCTGAGTCATTCAACTGTATATAGACAGCAAATTAACCTTTTTCGAGAAGTAATTAAATTGTCGAGGTATTGAAATAGTTATCGTATCAACCTGCTAAACCAACAAAATAAGAAATGTCGTCATAACATGTAAAATATCAAAGCGTCAAGCCTCACTTTTGGCTAAGCTTCTACGCAGACTTTTTTCCTTTCATACTTCTCTGGAGTATATCCAGACTCGTGAAAACTAGCTTATACCCACCCTGTTCTTACAAAAAAGGTGAATCCAATAACCCCTATAATTATCACAGGCTAACTAGGCATGCATGTCGTTTTTCCAAGTGGTCCCCCAACTATGTACTAACCACGTCCAATGCTGCTGGACTTTCGCAATCAAACAAGAACCAGTCTTTTGACACTCTTTATGGTCACCAAGATTTTTTTCCTTTTAGTCTAGAAAAGTGTGAGCGTGCTGTGATTTGTAAGGATATATTACGTGCGTTTATTGATGCATGCCTCTAGCGGACTGCATTTGAAAAAGTTGAAATTTTTACTCAGACGTATCGTGCCTCAATTCGATGCAATACAGGCATCATTTTGATGCTGGGCGTGCCTGTTTCAGTGTAAGAACGGGCGAGTCTTATTTCTACTCTGGATCGATTACTTATATTCTCTCAAATATCTTTGAAGCAACAATCGAATAGAAAGCTGATGAAGTATCTCGAATCAGTACAAAAATTTGTTTTAGACCAAAAAGGTATACAGGTACCTGTGCGTTTAAGACCGAGTATCTCAACCAAAGCGTCTATAGTTTTAGCAAGTCTGATCTGGTTGCTTTGGATGTCTCCGTCTTTAACAGAGTATGGCACCCAGCTCTATTGGCTAAACTCCAAGCAACTAAGGAAGGATAGGCTAAACTCCAAGCGTTCTAAGGAACTGAATTGAGAGTTTCTGATCGTGCAATCAAGGTAGTATCAGATGGGTCCAAACCTATACCATTTCGGCTGGTGTACCCTAGGGGTCAATGCTATCACCCAAACTTTTCCTTATATTTATTAATGATCTGCCCTCAATCCCCTCACCTCACTTCATAGGTTCGCGTTACTCTTACGACTTCATGTCTCAGACATAATCTGTCTCAGTGGACGATGCGGATCTAACGGCTGACCCATCATAGGCTTAGCTTTAATCAAGGATCTGTGATAGAATCGTCACATATTCTAAGTTTCCAAACAAGCGATTCTTTAAGATATGTGAGTTCCTCATTAAGGCAGCAGGATGGGATACAGTCTACAAGTTCAATATCTGTTGGAAGTGGAGATAGGATTCGGTAGCATTGCTGCCATATTGGCGAAAAACTTTTCTCAGTATTTATCGCTTTAGTGTACCGAACACCGAAAGGTGTCTAAGGCCGGTACAACCCCCTGTGGTTCGGAATATTCTTTGACAAAAGCCGCGCCTCAACCATCTTTTTCAGCTCGCTGTTGGACTCAGCAAATTGCTGGCTATGATATTATAGAAGATAGAATCCGTAACCTCTCCTACATTGTATCATCTCCTGGGTTGCCGTAACATTTTCACAGGAGACTTACTTACTTAACGATTTAACCGCTGAGCCTGCCAAGTGTTACTCCATAATCCTGCTGTTTTGGAGCCATCTGTGTACGATACTAGTCCACCCTGCGGCTCTTTAGGAAAAATCAAGTATTGCCTATATTGTATATCGGAGGTGAATGTGGCTCAAATTTTGAGATCTTAACAGGCTTGCGGTCCGATAGCATTTCCGTTTCCGGAATCTCTTCTTTATAATGTTGACAATTACTGTCACCCAAGTTCAACGCCATTGGTATCCACTCGTTTTCAGCTTCAGCGCAGCTTTAATGGCGAATATCTCTACCTCAAGCTGGAGTGGTACTCAATTGAAAAGAGCCTTCAACGCTACCTTCTGTAGGTAAACTTCGGATGGGATGGTTGCATTTGAGCTTGGCTTCTACGTTTCCGGATTAGTAATACTTATGGTTTGTGCTAGGACAGCGTATTCGAACCACTTTTCAGATCTCTTACAACTCAATCTCGATGGTATACGTATCTCGATCTAATAAAATCGCTTTCCTAAAACAGGAACCTCATTCAGGTATGGTATACCTAGTTTTCATCCACATAAGCTCTGCCGTGCAAAGGACAAAAGACCTAAATGCAAAAAGCTCGATTTGAGTAAAACGCGTTTCAAGTGTTTTTTTGTTACTTTCTGTAAAATAAGAAAATGAAAATGAAATTTATTCAAATTATCTAAACTTAGATAATTTGAATAAACTTCATTTGCATTTTCTTATTTTACGGAAAGTAACAAAAAAACAACTTGAAACGCGTTTTACTCGAATCGAGCTTTTTGCATTTAGGTCTTTTGTCCTTTGCACGGCAGAGCTGGCTCAGGATCAAATTCGAGAAGACGGCCGGATTTTGGGATTCACTTCTTTTATGACTCTACTTCGTCAAATCTAATCGGCTATTTTCCCCCACTTCGCTCAGTTGATAGTTTTATGTCGAAGTCTCATTGCGCAGAATCGTTAGTGGAATCAAATTGCTTGTCGAGAAGTCCCGCTTTTTATTTTGTGCTAGCCACTACTAATTTGCTATGGTTTGAAAAGCGGTCCATGCTTGCCAAGAGTTTGACCCTTTCCTGTCGAACTCTTGCCTTATAGGGTTTTCATAGACACCTCTTCATCGAGTTTGGAGATACCTCCTAAAAAAAATTAAAAAGATAAGATGAACAAACTGGCCAATACAAAAAAGGACCATGGTTATGCCTTGCAAGAAAAACAATTATGAAAGTATAGATAAGAAACCATTGCAAACCTTATCAATGTGTTCTCGAAGGCTCTAAATAGTGAATGTGGCTTTATGACAATGACATATCAAAACAATTACCCCCAAACTCGTTCAGATGATTTACAGCACAGAATAAAAAATAATGAAGAAAATTGTCCATAAATAACTTTGCGATTATCCAAAGAAACAAAAATAGAATTGTGTCAGAGAAAATCATCATGAATCAATATTTAACCAAATGGCACAATCCAGTACGTTCATATCTTTTACGACAGTGTAAATTTGCCTTTCATGCTACTAATTCCAAAAGGGTTGGGGTATGTAGACGAACACGTGCAAAAAGTGGAGAGTACTAAATTCATAAGAATGGTAGAAATTTTTATTGTTGATTCATTAACACCTTGCCGAAGTTCGTCATATATTCGACTTTTTTTTATCTGCTCGTGAAGTGGTTCCAATTGTCCTTCTTTGATTGGTGAAAACTTCTGATTGTAGTATGACTTAGAGTACTGTATGCTTTCTTCTTCCAGAATGGTATTTAGTATCCTTTGGAAGGCCACTATTGCAGAGTCATGTTTGGACCACTTATGCTGTTATTTCTAAAATTGGTTCAAATGTGTGGGAAAATGAGCGGTTCCTAGGTCAAGTTAGTCTAAAAATCGAAATGTCGAATACATGATCTACTGATTTTTAAAAGGCACTGATTGATCCCGGAGCCACATCATATTCAAAGTTGCAATTGCTCTCAAAAGTAACATACGAGAAAGGGCAATAATTATGGTAATACGTGATTATGAAGCAAAAACTTAAATGAATAATAAAAACTTTGATAATCCCTGATATTTGCATATCAAAAACGATTCATCTCTATGCAAAAATAAAAAGTAAACTTCTTGAGAAAATTCAATTATTCAAGACGACGACGTCTAGGAACGTCTGCAAACTTCCACCGTGCAAAAGTGTGCTCATCATACTTCCTCCCACTCAGTAATAAAATTGTTTAAGTTTCATTTGATTTAAACTCTACTCCAGCGCTTAGTATCCACCGAGCACAGTCGAAAATTTACTTCAACCCAGCCTCCTGCTATAGCATAGATACACACGAGTCCTTTACAGAATGAAACCACTTCCACCGAAACGAGATTTTCCAATTTTCTTGGTGATCCTTATAACAACACTGGCATAAATTTTGATCCTGCAGATAAAAAAAAATATAAATAAGCAAAGTTGAAATGATTTTTGCACAAAACTTGTGATGGAATGGGAGTGCGTCCTGCTCCGTCAGCCTCTGTCCTGATTGTAGTCCAATAAATTAATTTGAAATCAATTCTAATACGGATTTGAGTTCTGTTGCTGCGGCTATATAGGTTTTATCATATGCCGTTCGCACGCCATTCAACAACCAAATCGATATCCGTTATCGTCGCTAATCGAATTTCTACAGCTTGTCTCGGTTATTTGGGGCAATCGTTCAGAGATTCATGGCGACATTCCTGTCAATTATCTCGTGAACGATTCCCAGCTACAGAGCCCCAGAGCCGCAGAGCAGAGCGATAAAGCTGCCCCCCGCCCGCGTGCATATTACCCGCACTGCTGGCAACATCAAAGCCAATAACGATACCAATAACGACGAAATTATCTGATTAGTGAAATTTCATTTAACTGACAGATAAAGGAGCCATCACACGACGTCGCATATCATTGTGCCGTCACAATTGGCTTTGGCTCGCGCCCGCCATGTCTCACAATAGAACAGAACAAATTCATCCGTCATCCTGCAGCAGGAGTAAATGGCGGTGTGGCGTTGTTTTTGTGTTGCTGGTTTTGATATAGCATTACTGTCATTATCGACGACAATTTATGACCATGCGTATCCCGCGCCAGGTGAATTGATTGGCTCATCAATTCTGATGTCTGTGATACGAAATCGTTTATTTCTTAATATTATGTGTATCAAAGCTTTGCTGGCGTTTTCAGAACTGCTCTTTCTGAATTAGGTGTTGTTATATCGGATAACAAATGATGATATCTGTTTTGGATAAAACAGTAATTACGATATTAAAAATAACATTAATCTCGGTATTAAGTAGCGAAAGTCCCAAAAGTACGAGGAGGTTTTGAATTTTGCGCCAATTGTGACATACATATGTATGTATTATAGAATTCAGGATGGGATCTGGCAATTTGTTACGAACATTTGAGTTTTGTTACGACCAAACATTGAAAGTTCGGCGAATTCTTTTCTTCCTATGGCGCTACATCGAGCCTTGACCTTCTCTAAAGATTTTTCAGTTTTTACAATTTCTGAGGTTTGTTTTCCGTTACTGTTTCTTAGAATCATACCTGCGTCTGCTGTGTCCTTCCATCTCTTTCTCGGTCTACCTTCAGTTTGCGTCCATCGTCTCCGGCAGAAAGAAAGAGACCACCAGTCAACAGAACTCTGCCTCCACATAGGATATTCTCACCCAGTTAGGGATTATAGCAACCAAGCCTCTGCTGCTCCTCGGAATGGGGTCAACCCAAAGCTACCTCGGTAATGGCATTAGGATTGATAGCATCTTTTCCAAGCCACTCTGAAGGAGAGCCGGGAAACAACAACAGCAGCCTTGGCTCATTCGATCTTTCTCGCAGTGAAAATCCTGTTTGCCAATCATTTGTTCCTATTGTAGGACTGATGGACAAAAACTATCTCCGATTTAGTGTTAAGCCCTAATGTTGATTCAGGGCCATTTGCTAGAGAACCCGACAAATTAATGCTTACTAAAAGCGCCATGGTATCCCTGTTTTTCTCCACAAAGGATCCTTTAGGAGAAAATGCCATTTGAGTGATCCTTAAACAAGACTTTGTGTGACCTCATAGAGGCGGGAAGCTTGTCTATCTCTTCACAAAAGGCTTTTCATGGCCTTCGTTTTAATCTCCTCAACTCTTTGCTGTGATTCGTAAGGTATTTCTTGTAGAGATCCCAGTTAGCAGACACCTTAGTCCTACTAAATAGTTTCCTCTCTCGCTCTTCTTTTAAATCAGAGATCATTCTTCCACCAGGCAGGCAACCTTTCGGTGGCTAATTCATTGTTTCACTGGTCAGTTTTCAAAGGTGATCGTTTCCTTCAGATTGATAGAGACAAGGTCCAGATCGGCCGCATGATGGGGTTATTACCTATATGTGGCTGACTCCTAAGCTGAGGACTATGCGTTAAGCCTCCCAGTAAGTCTGTCGAGAAACCCTAAATGCATCTTATGACATTGTAGAAGATCCTAAGGCAAACCTTATACAGTCTTTGGTGGCCATAACTTGAGACGTGTCAGTTCTGTATTTTGGAACTGAAAATTGTTCATAACCTGTAAATTGTAAGTAGTTGTATAGTCAAGAAGGTATTCGCCCCTAGAATTTGTATTGATGCTTCCTTACGAGAGGTGATGCCCAGATGATTTTCGTCCTACCTTGCTCTTCTTGCTTCTACGGCATTTCCACCAGCAGCACCAACTTCTCTGAAGACTTAGTGATTGTTAATGTCAGATGGTGGGGCATTAAAGCTTGTCCCAGGCGCCTGTGATGTTGAGATTGTGGAGGCTGTCACTTCCTCGTTAGAGAAGGTTCACCTACCAGTAGCCCACAAAATGCAGTGGTCTTCATCCTGACATTCAAGAAATTTACCTCCTCCATTCTCGTAGCAGGGCGAGATTTCAATTGGAGGTTTCTGCAGGTTTCTGCTTCCTTAGTAATCGGTGTGGAAACGGTCAAGGCTACTCGCGAGGTGCTCGTGAGAACTGTGATGAGAAAGGCCTAACTCAAATGCAGGCAAATCTATGGGGAATTCTGCTACAGTTTGAGGCCGTCCTGCTCTGTTCTACTTTGTATTTCATATATGGCTTCAGTCTAATTAAGCCAAAGCGCGCATTGAAGTGGAGTGGCGGTGACATGGTGATTAAGTTGCAAGTGGCGTGTCAAATGGATGGTCACGGGATAGCATCGAAGTGGTTTTATGCGCACCGAAATGGCAGCCAGCACTGCGCGAAAAAACGAAAGAAAAAGTGCAGCCTCTGACAGCAAAGTACGGCATTTACCATGTTTTCCTAAAAATATAAACCTAAGTTGGCGGTGAAGTGGCATTTGCCATCCCAAAATCAAACTTGTCGGAGATTAGTGGCAGTCAAACCACACCATCTCCACTCCATCCTGACCCGAGCTGCCCCCTTGATTCCGTGTGATTAAAATATTCCACTTGCCACTTAGCCACCACATCACCGCCACGCCAATTTTTCAACTCCTCTGTTCGCGCCTTGCCTAACAAAATATGTAAAAGAACTTTGTAAACTATGTTCAACAACGTGATTGGTCTGTAATTTGGAAAGTCTTCAATTCACCTTTTTTATGGACTGAGACAATTGTTCAGCGGCGTCATTCTCTCAGCATCTTTCTGCTTCTCAATAGTGTAGAAATTAGACTATCTAAGGATTGACACAGCTTATCTCCACCATTTTTTATATTTTCTGTGGGTATACCATCTAGACCTGGAGCCTTATAATTTTTGCTTGTCGCTGTGACATTTGTAACTTCTTCTACTCTAGGTACCAGCGTATCGTTTTTTGGGTCATTCGTACTTCGGTTATTATCTTGATCCTGTGTTAAGGATATGTTTTTTATTTTTGAAGGAGTCTCTAAAGTAAATATTACTCTTACACCTCGAGTATGTCATCGATACTACTAGCTACAGTACCATCTAAAGCAAAGCAAATTGCTGCAGCCTTCTTGACAGCAAAGCAAAGTCAACAGAAACTTAAACCCTGTACATATTTAAGTCCTAAAGGAGTAGTGATACGGAACCAACCAGTTTTAATTGCTAAGTTGTAATCCAGCTTCGCAAAACAACGATCATTTGAAAGCTAGATTTATTAGCTATGAAGATAGATGACAAAAAGAGTGATTTCAGAATTATTTATACAAAAATCAATTCCATAAAGCCTCATCTAATTGACTTAGAATCAAATCAAATGCAATCAAAGTAAAATAATATTATAGGTACAAAAATAGAAAATATAAAAATAGAACAATACACAATTAGAAAAACTATTAACCAAGATGTAATTAAATCGTTACAAGTCCACAAATAAATACCATCTATAAAAAAACGTTTAACCCAAAAATAAAAAGAGCTTATAATATCGACTACACAACTACATAACATCTAAAG
The DNA here is from genome assembly GCA_949987705.1 of Thereva unica. NCBI lineage: Eukaryota > Metazoa > Arthropoda > Insecta > Diptera > Therevidae > Thereva > Thereva unica. Next base: position 5,085,143 of record OX465285.1, read on the forward strand.
AGATTTAAAGTAGATTTGCAGTGATCTTAATCTGAATATTGTAGACGAAAATACCACAAGACGGTACTTACTATCTAATAATAGAAGACAATGCCGCTTTCAAATCCTTTTTCTATAAAACAAAAAAAAATGTCCTGCACAGTGGTAGATGAAATTTATGAGTAGATAAATTCTATTCCATCACTAATTGCCCCAGGACATTTTTATTTGATCTAATAATAGATTTTATCAAAATTACTTAACTCTATAAATAACTCATGTTTATTAAATTGTTTATTATTATTTAATCGTTCCATGCTCCAAGGTCCCTGATGCCTGCTCATAATCCCTATAAATAGATTGGATTTATATTTTTAACATTTTTGTGATAAATATAAGTTGACATGCCAAGGATTACTGTGTAGCCATCAACTACTACTAGAGTTGCAGCACCACCCGCATTGCTCCAAAAACATATTCCCCTTTTTTTTCCACGGGGGCCTTCTTGACATCAAATGATTCAGCAATGCATTGAAAATCACTGTAAATCTTGCCTTATACTTTCTGAACGCTCATATAATTTCAGTTGACATAATTATGTGCCTACATGCCGCCATAATGTAAGTCTAAAAAGGACTAAAATAATCCGATCTTTACTTCTTATACGCCACCACCACTGCCGCCGCCGCAATGGCTCGCAAAAAAATTTCGAAAGAACATGAACATGGAGTGTTGTCAAACGACGAATTCAGTCACAATATGTCAGATGATAAAGTAAGGCGAACACACAAAAAAGTAAATAAATATAAGTATAACCCAACGACGAAAAAAATGAATGTATATGTTTCCATTCCATTAAGGGGCCAAGTTACCTTCGTTACAATGAATCCTTCCCTCTCAGGACATTTGATCCCCGGTAAAATGATGAACCCCAACAGGCGGACGATTTACGAGATTACACTTCCATAAATTATCTGCGGTAAAGTGGTGGTGTCTCTTCTGCGTGTTCGCTGCTCATATTGTAGATATGTCCCCACCCCCTTCTAATATTTCGTAGTAGAAACAACTTGAGCTCTCAAGACCCCACCGGCGGCCCACCTGGGCTGTGCAATGATTACCTCCTGCCCCCGGCCCGCCCCCCGTCGATCGGAGGTGGTGTGTACATTCCCAAAAAGACAACGGAGCGAATCCGACAATTCGAATAATAAAATTAAATTTATCGTCAAATAAAGCCGGTGGAGAGCAAACATTTACAACATGAAAATTACTTTGCTTACTATTATTGATCTAATTCCACCCTCCGCGCGGCGGTAGTACAATAGGTTCCGCCGGCGGCGCCCCCGCGTCGTCCATTCATGGCAAGGCGGTTGCATGTTAGCTAACCATTTCTCGTTGTCGAATCAAATTAGGCGGAATATGATTTTATTTGCTCAGGATTCTATTTGCTCCTATTTCCTTATTACGATTTGATGACTCTTTATTAGACTCGGCTTATTTGCGGAGGAGTTTTAAAATTCCCGATTTAAATGCCCGCCCGCCGCCAGTAAACTTGGATTCCAACAAAAATCCCAACTAGAAAAAATGGGACAGAAAAGGGTTGAGGAATTTGCAAGGAGAATCACTGATTAGTCGATAGGGCAGACCTAGACAGAGTTAGGGCATCTCTAATTAGCCCAAGCCCACACCGATGCCCTCCTAGAGGAGTCCTGTCGAAATACCTTTTAACCAATTTATGTTTTCGTCCCTGGGTATTCGTTAACCGTCTTTGGAATAGACGGTGGGGAAGAGGGTTTAGTGTCCAAGCGGAATCCAAATTAACTTACCCCCTCTAACCCTGCTGCCAAATTTCTTTCGACATAATGTTGGAACAAACAATTTGTATTGGCAATAACCGTTAAAACAGTTCTCACGACTTCACAAGATGCTGGAAAACACCGATAAGGCGAACACTTTCCAAAATGGAATGGGGCTCCACAGTGGACAATGACTTACAAGAGGAAGGTGAACGGCAGCTACACGTGCAGACTATTATTTTTCACACAGATCAAAGAAGGCACCTTGGTTCGATGGAAAAAAAGGATGGTCGGTCAAGAAACCCGATGAAGAAATGCTCGAAGAGGATTAATCCGTGATGTCGTATGAGAAATTATGTCGACGGGATGTACCAGAAGGAGAAATGAATCAGACATGTGCCACATCCATGACCCGGCTATTGGGGTCAACAAGGTAACCTGCCGAACTTCTGGTGGAAAGTGAAAATATTGCGATGCTAAAAAGTCTAGCTGACAACCATCGGAGGCATCGCCAGAGAAGTTGACACCAAGGTTCGGAGGGCCCATAAGAATATACATAAAGAGAAATGACAAGGTTAGCCAGGATCATTACAAAAATTAAAGGCCTATACTTCAAGGGGTTTTGAAGAGAAGCGGAGGAGAATTGTTGGTCCAAAATGGAAAGACTTAAAAGCCGATGCAAGGCAACGCTTGCCCAATCAACTACCTGCAGAGAATACCCGATTCAAAATAATTTCATGGTTAATTTCCTTACTAGCACGCACGCGCCCGCAGCTAGCACGCATAGCGAACAAACAGGCACGCCACAAAAGTACGTACTCTCCCGCCACAGGTACGCACGCTCCCGCCACAGGGATACACGCTCCCGCCACTGGCACGAAAATCTAAAAATTTGTTCGCTAGAGGGATGCACTCTCCCGCCACAGGTATCCACTCTCCCGCCACACGCACGAAAATCTCAAAATGTGCCTGCTTAAAATATGTAGGATCTGGCCACAAGCATGTACTCTCCCGCCACAGGGATGCACGCTTCCGCCACAGGGATGCACGCTCCCGCCACACGCATGCACTCTCCCGCCACAGGGATGCACGCTCCCGCCACAAGGATGCACGCGGTTAGAAAATCCACAATTTTTTCGCTTTAGAGGTTTCCACGTTGAAAACTGTGTCGAATTGTATAAAAATTAAACGAGGCGATAGTGAAAATTTTGGATTTGTGGAAAAATTCGTAAAAATATGTTATTGTTCTGACCCAGTAGGAAATGTAAGCATTACCGAATCGATTGAGTAGTGTCGATTTGTAATGTCAATAGGTTACATTACCAATTACAGAATCGATTACTTTTACACGTAGATGTCCTAGGGTGGTAAGTACACTTACCAGACATTACATTTGTAAAAGGTACCTTCAGCACGTTCTGACATGTTTCATTCTCGCCCGACTAAAGTGTAGTTATTACCTATTCGCTTCTTAGTTATTACAAATAGAAGAACTTACTTTATTTGATTTTTCATGCATGAATTCTCTGATTACCCCATAAGCGCTTGCACTATTTCCTACTGGGGAGTGTTGTCGAAAAAATTGCACTACATCAAGCTATTATGCTTTATTTAGAAAAGTAGATGTTCAATTTCCCTTTTCAGTGTCATTGAAAATGAATATTCAGCAGCCAAATATTAATTTTAATGATGAACTAATTTCTATACCATATACATATATGTAAAATAATGAGTGAAGAATCAGATGTAAATCTTATTGACATTGAATGTGTTATTACACTATGTTTTTTTATAAAGAACCTAAGCGATGCATATGTATTAGCGCCTGGTAATAAGTTTGAGTATGATGAATAATTGTTTTTGATTCATTAAATGCATTCTCTAATTAAATATGAAAAATTCCTATTTGTTTTTCATGCAGATAGTTGAAAAAAATTTAATGAAGAAGTTCGATTTGATGACGACTTTACATACATATATAATACTCTTCTCCATCTTTTTTAAGAGGCGTAGAATTTTTATTCTACGAAAAAAAATTTTTTTTCTTTCATTTTAAATTTGAGTTTCGTGCGTACCAGCTGCATGCTAGCTGCGGGCTAGTGTTATTTTCACTCAGGCGTGTATGCTAGCTGCGGGCGCCGTGCGGGCTAGTGCATGCCAGCTGCGTGCTAGCTGCGGGCGAATTTCATTTTTAATATTCGTGCGTGCCAGCTGCGTGCTAGCTGCGGGCTAGTCTTCAGGCGTGCATGCTAGCTGCGGGCGCCGTGCGGGCTAGTGCATGCCAGCTGCGTGCTAGCTGCGGGCGAATTTCATTTTTAATCGGGTAATCCATATTCTATTCCCGCAGTACGCTAACACGAGCGAGTTGTCCACCTGAAAATTTTGCCAGGATACTCTTGCTGAGGTTGGGAAGAGAAAATCCTGGAGCAGCAAAGCAGGTTGTCATCAACAAGGCTCTGGGATGGATAGGTTCCAAACAGGGCAGTCAAGTTTTTTTGATTCGACAGCTCTAAGCTTAGGTATCGCCCTTTGTACTACCGGTCCGTCAGTTGTCGGTCACTTAAGGGTGCAATATCAATTAATAAGGTTAGCTCGAAGGGTCGAATTAGTTTGAGGAAGCTGTTGACCCGATTAAAAATAATTTCATGGTTAATTTCCTTACTAGCACGCACGCGCCCGCAGCTAGCACGCATAGCGAACAAACAGGCACGCCACAAAAGTACGTACTCTCCCGCCACAGGTACGCACGCTCCCGCCACAGGGATACACGCTCCCGCCACAGGCACGAAAATCTAAAAATTTGTTCGCTAGAGGGATGCACTCTCCCGCCACAGGTATCCACTCTCCCGCCACACGCACGAAAATCTCAAAATGTGCCTGATGACGACTTTACATACATATATAATACTCTTCTCCATCTTTTTTAAGAGGCGTAGAATTTTTATTCTACGAAAAAAATTTTTTTCTTTCATTTTAAATTTGAGTTTCGTGCGTACCAGCTGCATGCTAGCTGCGGGCTAGTGTTATTTTCACTCAGGCGTGCATGCTAGCAGCGGGCGCCGTGCGGGCTAGTGCATGCCAGCTGCGTGCTAGCTGCGGGCGAATTTCATTTTTACTCGTGATTTATAATATTCGTGCGTGCCAGCTGCATGCTAGCTGCGGGCTAGTCTTCAGGCGTGCATGCTAGCTGCGGGCGCCGTGCGGGCTAGTGCATGCTAGCTGCGTGCTAGCTGCGGGCGAATTTCATTTTTAATCGGGGAAGGATTTGGCGATGACGTCTTGGGATATTGTACGTTTTCGGAAATCCAGATTGTGTAGGGTTGTTCCACAGTCGGGTTGTTCTTTTGGTAACAAATTCCCAGTTTGTGGAGTGAGCGAAATGGGGGCTGTCGGCAGAGGGAATGAGCCTGGTAAGCCAATCTGGTGTTGCCGGTTCTAGAAATAGACTTCTTGACAGGCAGGGCGAAGGCATTGCACTGCGAATGGAAGGAGAAAACAAAGAAATACCTATTGTTGAACTTATTTATTATCGATTATCATGTACACGGGTGCACTGAAGAAAAGCCTCATGATTAATGCAACATCGCGGGCACGGTAAAAAACGAACATGGTTGACTTCGATACGAAGAAGGAGTCATGTGAGATGAAAGAAATGGTTATTATCGGCAGAGAAACAAGGAGGGCATAAGGGTGAGAGTAGGAGACCAGGTCATCTATTTTCAGCAAGTGTTCGGGTATCTACCTAGGATTGCTGACTGCTGGCAGAAGATAGATTCACCTTTAGACAGTAGGTGGTATTCTCGTTGGCGAGTGACGTGACTACGAAGGACACGGTGGAATGAAATAGTCGATGCCTTCATACGTATCGAGGATCACATGCCACCTTGCGACAATTAAATACGAATTTTGTCGATTTGTTTGCCAAAAATCTGTTAGATTGACAATGAGAATACCAAATTATGGTCGAAGTGACACATGTGTCACTTCACTCGACAACGAGAATAAGGCTGAGTACCTGGTGGGCACAGTGGATAGATCGTGCGCTTTAAGTTCAAAAATTGCATAAATTCTGCCTGACCACGTCTCCTATTAACAAGAGCTATAGTCACTTAATCCAGCACAAGTGTTGGCAATGGTACTAATCAGGGCGGTTTACAGGAGGAAACCAAGTACTCTAAGGGACCCAGGTAGATAGCCTACTACCATCGGGGATGGTTGAGCGATTACATAGACAACTGAAAGCGGCCTTAATGGGAGAATCATGAGGTGACCTGCAGTCCACGGCCTGTCAGGCGGTTGCCTCAAGTCTTCATGCCATTATTAGAGAGCCTTTCAAGCGCTTCGTAAAGGATTAGACGAACTTACTGCTGAATGACTGACTCAGCACTGTGACGCATTGTAGTCCCTGTGACAACTAACTAAACGTTATATTCTGTGATTCTTACAAAATCGTACACATGTACATATATTACAATATATGTTCTCACAAAAACGCCACTTTCACTTATCTACACCAGTTCTGTACTCGAAATATATTAAAAGAAAGCAATCTACTTACTTTATCATACAATAAATACTAAACAGAACGACTTAACAAGCAAAAGGTTTCAAGCACAACAAGTCCTTAACGAGAAACTTCTGTTGAAGCCACAGATGCTGTCTTTAACAAATGTATGCAATTTACTGAAATGGGTAGTGTTATAAATTAATTGAATGTTTTCCAAAACACTTAAATGAAATGAAATTATATATACTATGTGAAGTGAAATTTCTTAATATGCATTCAAGACTGAAGAAGACATAAGGTGTGCCTTTAGTTGTCGATCTTTTTTAATGCAATTTCAATTTACTATATTTCAATATAATGAAAGTAGTTTCGGTGCTGTTGCCTGTCATATTCAAGTAACGAATCAAATCTGCCATTGTTAGCTTCGAAACCTATCCCAAGTCCTATAAGAAAAGCGCTTCCAACAACACGGCACCTGATCCTAGCCAAAGCCAAACAACTGCAAATAAAAATGTCCAGTTTGTCTCTCTGCCTTATTTCGCCCCCGCAGCTGCGGCAATGCCCGTTGTATAGAATAGCCAATCTGGGTTCTAAAACTCGAAACCTGATAGCTGTATCTACTTACGTAAAATCTTGCTAGGCTTGGTTGACTCGAATAGTATAGCAATGAGGGTATGAGCTTAGTGACGTCATCAATTGTGAACTCGTGTATGGATGTGGTCTTGGGTATGCTTGAGCGCCATCTGTGTGAGATTATTTGAACTTTACCGTGGGGAATTTGTGCCTTGAGGCTGGGAGAGCTTTCGCGGTGGTAATCTAATCTTTAGTTAAACCTCGCTCTACCTTGGTTGGGTTCTTATTGGGAATCTGGTGCGGGTTCCAAGAACTAACTTTTTTTATGAAAAAACCAAGCTTAGGAGTAACCCTTTGTACTACCAGTCCGTCATGTCGTTCAGTTCATGGTGCAATGTCTAGTACCTAGTAAGCTTGGTTTGAAGAATAGAGGAAAATAGGAAAGTTAGAGGGGGTCTGGAGGGTGTAGAAAAAAATGACGATGAACCTCACGTTTGTTTTACGAGTTCGGAAATACTGACTGCGGGAGATTATTCCACAGTCGAGTTGTTCTATTCATAAACGAACTTCTAAACCATATTGTGCGGGGACGGGGGGGCTATAGGGTGTGGGGGTGAGCCGAGCGGGCTAGTCTTGTGTTCCGGGAAAAGTACTGCCGTGTGGCCAGAGGTTCTGAATTTCAGCGGAACAGTCGGATAGGTAATAGCGATAAAGTATAGAGAGGGCTGCTACATTCCTACGGTGACTTAAGATGTCTATGGAGACGCGAAAGGGGCCATCACCAATGAGTTTGAGGGCGCTACTATCTACTATCCATAGAAGTCAGTTAAAGTGGCACTAAGAATTAAAATAAGCTCTGTAGGAGTTGGACCTCTGGTGCACCACCAAGAATTTAGCAAAGCTCTGTGAGGGGACACAAACCTATCCTGGCAAAGTTCAACACAGGCGGCTATCCCTCACACTCAAAACCTCATCCACACCCGATTCCACAACTGATGACGTCGCTAATCTCGTATCCTCATAGCTATACTACTGATTCGCCTAGACCCTCTGTATATATGTATATTGGCATGTTTGTTTCTTTAGGCCCTAATGGATTTTTTTTTACAACTTAAGCAACCCATAAACCAATTTGCCAAAATAATAATTTTGAATTGTAATCTGATTACTACAACACTGAAATAGCTCCAATCCCCATAAACCAAACTAGGCAATTCCAATTTACTCGTTGTTGTTGCTGTTTATGGTTCGACCTAACTTACATATTTATGTCATCATTCATAACTGAACTCTTATTCAGATATGGATTCTGTAAGTTCTAAAAAAAACTTAATATCCGCAATAATACTATCTGATTCCGCTGTCACTATATTAACCATCAGAATATTCGGAACCTCCAATGTAGTGGATGACTATAAAAATTGAGATATTGTCGTTCCACTATATCCGAGATATTCACTCCAAAAACATAAAAAAAAGAACTTTATTTTATTTTGTACCAAAAACTTTCTTCTGACTCTCGTAGCAAAATAAAAAACAAAAAAATAACAATAAAATAAATTAACATAAACTTTATTGCCATTCCAGCCTGAATTTGTATGAGCTCATCAAGAAGAACAATTATCAAGGATTCAGCCTAAGCCTGATACGAAGGTTCTGCAACTCAATAGTGAAATGCCTCCGGCTTCTATATCAAGAAAATATCATTCACTGTGATCTTAAGCCCGTAAGTAGAGCACCGCACCGTAATGGAGGTCCCTGCTCCTGACCTCCTCTGTAACATAATTTGCTAAATGAACACTTTCTGTCTCTCTCTTTTGTCCACACACAGGAAAATATTTTATTGAAACAACGTGGGAGTAGCTCGATAAAAGTAATCGACTTCGGCAGCTCATGCTACGCAAACCGCAAAATATACACCTATATTCAGTCCAGGTTCTATCGGTCACCTGAAGTCATACTGGGACTACCCTACGGCACCCCAATCGACATGTGGAGTCTAGGTGAGTGACATTATTTCTCGTTACACACTCGTGTATATGTATGTATGTATAATATAAATCCCCAACCGTCGGGCGTTGTGTTATCCTAGGACCTAGGCAAAAGGAGCCTCACTATCTGCAGAGGCTCCCTATAGTATATCCCTAAGGATATACGTGTTTGGGAAGCGAAAAAAATTCACTGGCACGTTCATATATATTCTGTATATCTCTCTCTACCCTCCCCTAGGGCCCCGAATATTATCCGTCCTGGTGCTCCCGCTATAAATGTGGGTGAGCCTCGAATTATTCGTTTTTTTTTATTGCCGTTCTCCTCCCTGTAGGGACTTGAACCTCCCGCTTTATTGAGGTGATTTGGACCAACAACACCGCATACAATTATTATCCTGTCTTGGCTGGCGAGAGAAGTGGGGATAACATGTATAGTTATATTTAGAGCTTAATTTGCTGTTATTGAAGGACGATTTTGATGCTTTATTTATTTTCGTGTAGGCGCAATTTGGGACACTCTCATAGGGGGTGGAAAGATAATCGCATGTATGAATGGTAGAACAGAAAAAAAACTCCCTTTTTTGTGCTACATACACTTTGATATTAAAGTTCGTGTCGTTTGTGGCAGGGTTGTTTTACTGGAGTTGGTTTTTTGCATGAAATATTGTTGGAAAGGATATTTTAATTAAAACGATTCTCGGTACTGTAAATTGTGTAGAGTAGAAGAGTTGAAATGCCATGGTGTGCATGGTGTGGAATATTAAAGCCGAAAAGCCATTTTCAGTGCATTTTTAAGTTGTTTGTGCATGAGGATATATTAGATTAATTTATCATAGAGAGGAAAAAATGCTCCTTCTGATTTTTGTAGGTATTCTAGCCATACAAATATACAAATAAAAAATTAACAGTGTAAATTAACAATTTTTTAAAAAAAAGTTCCCCCCAGTTGACGATAATTGAAACTCTTACCCACAAAAACCACCCTGTTTTCTTCCATCCTACCCATCAGATCGCCTTATTATATTGTCAAGCTCGTCTGGATCATCATTGGCCATTCATACACGAGCGACCATGCTTCTGCAGGCAAAAGCTTCGCTGTAACTTTGCTGAATATTGACGGAGCAGCAGCGATCGAAGCATCTAGGTGCTTTGTGCTGCTAGGCGATGTTTGTTTGCATATTTGATATTTCTTTTGTATTCAAAACAATTTTAATCTTCAATTGGTTTACAATCACCGAAGTACGAAACCATCATCCTCCTATTGCATCTTCGCACACCTCCTTGCCTGGAAAAAAACCTTTGTTGCAACAGTTGCACCGGGCGCAATTAGACGAGGGCGCAATTTCAGAATTGGGAATTGGACATCGGATTTGTCACTTCTATCAAAACCTGAGAAGTTTCACTGCAGACGACGGCGACACCTAGCAGCTCTGTTAGCAAGTGCTAATCCGACCCCCCCCCCCCACGGCACCACCTGGGATACTCCTCCGGAAGGAGCTAACGGGTGACGGGCGAATGGCGAGCTCTTTGCGCCACAAAACAGAGTTTTAAGTCGGTTAGGCTGAGAATTAGCAACCCGCTCCCATAAAAAACACCATTGCTACGAATCGGCAAACAATGCCTCGGAACCGGTGGACAACACGCCACGGATAACGAAATGTGAGAGCAATGCTTGCTGATGGACGGTTGGATGAATTCCTCAACGAGATGAATCGATATAAAATCAAAATCATGAGGCTTAGCGAGACCAGATGGCCCGATGCGGGGGAACATATCTTCCCAAACAGTGTCTTATATTCTGGAAGAATTGAAACTGAAAACCCTAAGAATGGTGTTGGCGTAAAACTCACCAAAGCACCCAGGTCCATCCCCATTAGCTGGGGTCACCAGTTTCTGAGAGGATTATTACCGTGCGCCTGCGTACCAGACTAACGAGTACTATGGTAGCCCAATGCTATGCTCCAACTGTAGATGCAGAGGAGGACATCAAAGACGAATTCTATATGCGACTGAATGAGGTTTTTCGCTTTATTCTAAGGGGAGACATCATTGTATTAGTGGGTGACTTAAATGCACAGATCGGCCGTGACAACACACAATTAGAAATCAAGGCCTCAGCTAAGCTACCAATAACAATGGTGAGCTTTTCGTTGACTTTTGTAGTTCCCACCAACTCATGGTACGTGGAACTTACTTTTGCCACAAGAAGATATACAAAGTGACCTGGGTATCGCCAGATGGTAGAACTAGAAATTAGATAGATCACGTGGCCGTCATCCGCAGATGGAGAACTATTCTGGAGGATGTCAGAAGCTTTAGGGGAGCAGACCCTGGAAGTGACCATCATTTGTTAGTAGCAACTATTCGCCTTAAAATCGCCGCAATCGGAAACGTCCAACGCGATACCATAAACGATAGACGGTTTAACGTAGACCTTCTGTGGGAGAGCATGAAAAGGCGAGAATTTGCTGGGATCCTGCAACAAACCGTTTCTGATGACACAAATATTGACGAGCTGTGGAGTACGACAGAGAGCGCTATATTGAATTCCGCCCTATGTCCCATGAGGGACATAGCTTCCCGTCGACAAACAGAAAATGGTCCCAGAGGTGGGTAAGTGAAAAAATTTCACACTTAGTTATAGTGGTGGACAGCTTCTCCATGGCTAAGTTGTTTAGCCTGAAGAGGATGACTGACTATCGGTTCTCTCATATCTGTCTGATCTTCAAGGACCCTATTAAGGCGCCATAAGTGCAAGGATCTTTAGATGGCGAGTAGACCTCAAAGCTGAAACGGCACCTTCAGTAACGAAGAATGCAGTAATGCTGACAGTTCGCCCAAGCGCCCACCTGACCCTTCAAGCGTAAAGAGGTACTTGTGTGGTCTAGTTATTTGGAATAAGTTGTAATTCCATCATAAATCCTTTATTAGTGTCCACTGAAACGAGGGTTCCAATAGGGCAGATTTTATTCGATATTAGACAGTGCTTCATTTTAAATGCATCAATCAATAATAATCATTCGATATTCTAGAAGAGCAAGTCTGACACTTGCTTGGCTAACATTTTAGAAAGCATAAATATGACGCAAATTATCGTCATTTGCGAAGTTGTGAATTGGGTTCGAGGGGAATTAGAAAAGCTCGGTCGTTTATAAAGATTAGAAAAAAAGCCGCGGAGGAAGATCGGCCGAGATGGTGTGGAGTCCAATACTCCTTTAATTGAACATTCGACAACATAACAACATAATAAACGCAGAATTATGGACCTCGTAATGAAGAAAATCGAAAATAATGATAAAACCTGAATTGAAACCAAAAGAACAGAGCTCAACGCAGAATCCTCTATAGAAGCTTTCGTGGAACCCCTAATCTCCCAAGAGGGATGAGCAACCATACAGATAGACAAGATTGAAATGAATCGGTTTATGCTAAAATACGATATTTATGTTTTCCGATGCCTACATAGCCACGAATTTAAATTACCCCATAAATATCCTTGTAGACTTTGAGAATTCCCCCAAATTCACCCAGCGACGACCATTTAGAGGAGATCTGAATAGTTCAGAATACGAGATGAGCCTAGCCTTGTAGATATAAATGGTTTTCCCGTGTTGCCTCCTTCAGTGGCAAATGGGAATCCTTGTGTTTTTTATTTTTATTATTATTATTGCGGGTGGATGCGTATCACCAAATCAAGAATTTCGGCCGCGTAAATGCCAGCTTTGGGACGTGGTGGGGGTGGGAGGATACATCCGGGGCAATTTACACGCTGGGGATACTTTACGACTTGTTCCTTCAGGAGCCACAAAAATACTTCCGATGAACTTAATGGACCGATCAAAAATTATTGGGCAAGGTTTAAAGGTTATTTATTGATCATACGCCAGGCAATCAAGCGAAAGTGTTCATAAAATTTTTTATCCAGTGGTTTTTTTTTTTTTTTGTTGGGAAAAATAGTTTAATGAGGGGAAAATTAATTGAAATTTTTTGGGTTAGTTGGAATTATTTTCTTTGGAGGAATTATGGGAGGATATGAAGCAATTAATGTAATAATTTACCAACAGGACTATTTCGGAAGGCAAAAGGATGGACAATTGAGAGTAGAAACTAATAAATGGAGGAAAAAAACAAAAGTCAATATACATACATCTATAGAGCAATTGTAGACTAGCAGCATCTAAGCCAAATGCATCCTGCTTGAGACTTAAACTCAAAGATGGGGTTTACTGCCCTCCTGATTTTTCATGGGTGCAAAGTTAAGCCACAGTGATCGGTAATCAAGCAAACCAGTGATCTGACGTCCATTACAAGAAATAGCTTGGACCATATCTGCTTCTCCAGTAGTCTGAATATTTCATTTGAGTCTGATCGTCTACTCTTGGCCATCTTCATCGCACCACTGAATTCAATGGGTGAACACCTAACTAGGCAGGGCATCCTCTTTTTCATTGCCTTCAAAGCCTTAATAACTCGGGACATAAACTAGGATGATCCAATTGACATAATCCTCCTCATGAAGAATGTGATGGTAATCTCAAACTAATCTGGACATGGTCCTATGGAACTTCAATGATCTGAATAAGATTGGGCTCATATAAACCCTAAACATATTAGGGTCCTTTAATTTTTTATTCTTCAAATACTGTCATCTACATCTATCTCTGGCTTGGAACCATTGACCATACGATTCCAACATTCAGTGGATTGGAGTCAAAGGAATAAACCCACGTGTTGTCGTTGTCAGTTCTTTTACTGTTCTCTCAATTACATTTCCACTAGACTACCTTGCTGTGACAGTGTGAAGGGGCCTTAGGTCTGTCTGCGCGCTTGTCTTTCACATAAAAAAAACTCTTGGGGTGAATTTATATCATATTGAGGAAAGAAATCATATCAAAGCTCTATAAGACCAAACGAACTACAACTGCATAAAAATATTCGACTATCTCTCTGGCTTCTTCCAACAGAGGGTACTGTATTTTTGTCGTTTGTTTGGAAGAGGAAACTCACAGGCTTATAAAGCACGATCCCCATAAAACACCTACTGGTCTTCCACTCTCGCCACTGGAATGTCTTTTTAGCATAGCAAGGCGTAAATGTATCCAGCTTTTATCTAGGTGCTAAAACTCCTGGCGTTTCATTGGCTTTCGCTATTTTTTCGGCTTGTTCCAGTATCAACTTTGTGTGTTACTTCCATTTTCCTCCACATATCCCAGGACCATACTTTCAGTGTCGCCCTGTGATCGGAGAATTTCGAAGAAGCGTGCTTAAAAGTGTAGCCTCCGGCTGATCATGACTCCTAGTTACCTTAGGGTAGGCTATGAGTCAATGATCTGGTCCCTCACCTTGATCTTTACGGACACTGATTTTCTCAACTTTCTGATCAAGAAACTATTTCAATTTTGTGCTCAACAATGGTTAGATCTTTCAGTCACACTTTATTCTCACAGATCGCTTCGTTCGCGCCACTTCTCTCTAAGCTAAAAGTATGACGATCAAAGGCATTCGATCACTGATCGTGAAAAGAGAAGCGATTTCTCAAAGACCAACATTTCTCCTCTCGGTTCTACTGATTTGATATGAAGAACCAGATGATACCGATACAACTCCTGCCAACACGGCACATCATCTTCTACCTATTATAGTCATTACCACTACCTAGAAATCCTAGTGGCGATCATTTTTGTTCTCTGCTCTTTTTATACGCAAGAAGCAAGCAAGATGACATCGTCCTCACAGTATTATGCTCTATGTAAAGAGGGACAACTATTATGTGGTAAGCGTAAGCGTTGGTTATAATAGACTTCAATGAACAGGGCATCCGCAACTTGCGATCGGACGACATACAGAGCAGAAGTTATGTAAAATTGGACCTTTGCTATATGGAAGAACCAAGCAGCTTAAGAATCGCCTTTTTACCTACCAGTCGTCATGTCGTTCAAGTCATGGTGAAATGTCTAGTATTAAGTTAAGTTTGAAGGACAGAAGAGGGTAGGATGGGTTAGCGGGCAGGGAATGATAGTGCGCCTACAGTGCTAGTCTTGTATCACTGGGAATACTTGGCATGTGACCCTGTGGGATTCTAGGAGATATACTGCGGAGTTTATATTGCACACCATCCAGAAACGCTCTATAAACTTTCCTAGAACTAAATCTATACTAAAAGCTTAAAGTTTTACGCGATCGCCACAACTCCGGGCATGGGTACCTACAGTACATATTGAAACCACCACTGATTTTTTTCCGCCTCTTCGTTATCTAAAACTAAAAAAAAGAACTAAAAATAGAATCAATTAACAATAAAGAACTTTAATTTCTTCCAATTCAAATTAAAGTCATTTTTCTGTCCATTTCGTATTCATAGAAAATCCACCATTAATCTTCATTAAATTCCAGTATAACCACACAGGCCATGAATTGCGTAATCCGATAAAAGAAATTGAGGAGATTTTCTCATTTTTCCAATTCAAATAACTTCAATAAGCTTGAAGCAACATTTTGCCCCATTTTCACTAGCACACCTCCCTCGTCCACCCCCAAACAACACCCCCAAAAAACAACATTTTTATTTTACCAATGGCGCTACATTTAAATAACGCTTTCCATACAGAATGGCCTAAATACAGCACCAAGAAAACTAGAGCCATCCCCAGCCCTTGACTAAATTCCAAATCGCTCGAGGGACAACCACCATTCCCCCCCTCTCCTAGTGGAGGATGTAAAAAACAAGCCCAGGGAGAAAAAAAATTAAACCTGAAGCTTGCAAGTCATATTTCAGTCATTTACAACAACAGCACTAGAGCCAGATGCCGGATGCTGTGTGCCCGACCAACCCCCGATCCAATACTTATACCAGGCCATCCCCCTGCCCAAAACTACCCCACACGAGATTTATGTCGCCGGTCTTCTGTTCCCAATTATCCTGAAAGGACTTTGGCAACAATCCAAGTAAATACACAGAAAAAGGCCGTGAGGGATTGCGAGCTCGTATTCAAGGACTTGAAGGAGAGGCCTCAACATTGAACGGGGTGTGTGCGTACAATTTGCATGCATGTGACGTTTGACAATTGTATCAAAAATCAACCCCCCACCCCACATCCTTGAGCATGTGACAGGCATATGAACAGGCCTCTATACAAGATTTGACATTTTCCGGAAGATGGCGCTGTGTGTGCTGGGCTCAGAGATTAAGGAAGTGAGAGCTCGTGGCCCAAAAATAACGACACAAATTAATGGGTAAACATAAATGATTAATGTCGGAGTTTGGTATTCACCACTGTTTATTGGGTGCCACCATTTCAGAATTTTTGAGTGGCATTGTAAGGAAATTTACATTGTAGTGTAGTATGGCAGATGTGTGGAGAGTGGCTGTTGGCGCACAAACATAAGCGCTACTTTACGAACGAGAAACATCTGCGGGCGAATCGAGGCCAGAGTGGACCCCTTCCGTCGCAGTCGAGCGTTATTTGTTCCATAATGGAAAACTGTCGAGTGCGTTTGAGTTCTGGAGTGGTCGAAATAAAGCAACATGTCGTTACCAGCATTAGTCTTGATTGGAATCGATAAAGGAATGAATTATTAGAGAAATTAGACCAAGATCTTTGATTAAGAAGCACATTTCGATTATGCTGGAATTGACACTTAATCAAGCAGCACAGAAGACGTGAGCCCACATAGAAATTTATTTGGCAGGACATATTGATAGATATACATAAAAACGGGCTTAATATGAAATCATAGCAACCTTAAATGTTTTGCGGAAAAAGGAGATAAATTGGGTAACCACACGATCCTACACACGACACGACAAAAATCGGCTGAAAAGGTGGTTTATGGAGAAGAGGGTGTGAGAGGGCAATAGAAATTATGTATGTCCATCCCATCGTCATTCTCACCCTCTTCTCCACAGACCACTTTTGCAGCCGACTTTTGTCGAGTCGTGTGTGCGCTCGTCGTACGAAAGAGACTTATTTTTAACAGCAAAAACTCTAGTAAAAATTTCAGTTCTTTTGGATGATGCTCAACCAACCTACATCTGTAATGGCAGAAGAATGCATCGGTCAATATAGCACGAGCAAATTTTGAAATTCCCAATTGTTTTGGCGCACGCCATACTGTTCGCTTATGAGTGCCGCAAGGCGCATCGGGTTTCAGCTATATATTTGTAATACTAAATATAAAGTAAAACAAAAACAAAATTAAAATACAACCCTAAAACTACAGTTTTCATTGCTCCAATAAAGTCCTCAATCACAAGAAAGCCTATCCAAGCACACCGAAAGTTCGCCTTTAACCTAAATTCTGCGCCTATAATGGATTGTCAGATTATGATACATTTCGTCCAAAGAAACATTTTAAATAAATCCTCGAACGGTCTCAATCCTTCGAACACTTAATCATAAAATAAACTTTCCTTCAACAAACAAATGAGTTTCGTATCTATTTCGGGTGTTATTTAAGGACTTGAGTTGCACGAACTTCTCGGAAGTCCGAAAATTCGATTTCGCAAAGAAATCAGATTTGTCCATTTACTTAAGATTGACCAATATATTTATTTTTGCCTAGGGTCCTTTTGCAAAAGGGTATCTACAATTTGTTCTGGGCTAGAGTCAGGGTCAGGGATTACGTGTCGAGAGATCTCCTTATGTACCATCACCTCACACCGTCTGTTGTTTAAGATGATGTTGAGTATTTTTCCCACCGAGACTTTTTCTTATATTTATTTGCATTACCCAGGAAGTCCTTTCTGTGTTTCTATTCACGCTTTTGTTAAAATATATAATAAACTTTGCGTTTTCCTCTTCTTTATTCTTTACAACAACAAAAAATAGCATTCACCTGTTTTTGCTCGACCTACATACAATACCTGATATTATATTTTTGTGTAGCACCTCTCCTAAAAAAACACCGAACAGAAATCGACTCCTTTTCCGCTGGTGATACACACGCTGAGCATTGTTCGAGATTTTCATATCCTTTTCCAGGACTTTTTGTCAATGTTGGAGCCTGCATAATGGAAAATCAATATTTGGAAAGGGTTTAAGCCGGGCTTAAATCCTTAAATGACTGGTAGCTTTGGCAATGGGTTTGTGTTTCGCATTGGTGACTCCAGACTCTTAATAATTGGAGTCGGGGAGCGCTGTATATGGTACAATCAGTCCTGCTGTGTGCCAGCTGCTTTCTGTGTTTATTTATCAACGTTAATCAAAAGGTTCTCAATTTAAAGGATTCAAACACAATGTTGGTGGCTTGTGAAGTTCTGCAACAAAAGTGCCTGGATTCTGGGGACCTTTTACAATACGCTTTTGTATACGAATGTTTGTAATAGAGTGTATAGTGAACGGTCTTTCACAGCTAATATAAAGGTCACATTTAAGCTTTGTAGGAATTTCGGAGAAGTTGTTTTTGTGTAATATGAGTAAAGCTTAGTAGAGGTTATTACTTTCTATGCTGTTGGTAATTTTAACCTATTAGAAAATGTCACACAGACTTTTCGGTGAAGATCGTACAACAACATAATAGAACTCAAGTTCTTTCTTGATCCATACTTCTATTTCTATCTTATCTATGGACTTACTATAAAGAAATGAGACAAGAAAGGATCATGTTCTCTAGGTAAAAGACGTGAAAAGACTAAGCGCTATTAATCAGCATGGAATCAGTACGAAGACGATTTTCAGCTCAAGGAAACTAGGCAACCTTTCACGGCAAAAGTATTGATGTTGGTATCACAGCCAATTTGGAGTCAAAAAGTATTTTAAACCATATGCCTTTAAGAGAGCCTCCTTTTACGTGATGTCGTAGCTGGTAGCTTTCGCGACAACCTCTTGGTCTACGAATACTCATTGCCTTTATATTAGGTGCCCAATTACCAACCACAGCCTTCCCATAGGCACAGGAACACATGTATGTCTCCTTCCTTACGATCTTAATCGCGGAACTGCTCGAAGTAACCCTCGCTATCGTCTAATCGCCAGAAACGCCACAGCCGTCAAAGCTTTTGGACTGAAGATGCTCCAGCTAGACCAAGGACTTTGTCGTTCCTTTGCAAACCCCTTTACCAAAGCAGCGGTTGACGGTCCTACTTTACGCATTTTTCTCTGTAAGAAATAATTTGATCAGTTACTTATGCTCCAGCTTTACCGAACTCAGTTCAATAATGTTCAGCTCAATCCACATTTGTGGCTTCACCGGCTTAAGCCTAGTTTATGTTCAGTTCGTGTTTGAAGCCAGAAGTCAGATATGCAAAAGCCTACTGGAATGGCATTTCACTATTCCAGTTGATTACTCTCTTTTGACTCAGCTTTTTCATTTAACTTCAGTTCAAGTCCAGTTGGGCGAACTGAGATCTGTTTCATCCTCAATTAAATTTATGGAAATTGTATACAAACTGAGGTTTTTTTAAAGATCAATTCACCAAATTGCTCGAGCTTTCGCAGTTTGGCCGATGCAACCAGGTATTAGGAACTTTCCCGAACTGATTACTATTCCAGATTACTCGTTTCCAGTAAAGCGACGACCCTAACGCTCAACCCAGAAGACTTGACCCAATCCAGCACAAGTGGCAACACAGCAAATTTTGGCATATGCTGCAGTTAGGAATTTGCCGACCTCGCTCAATCTGTTAACCCTTGAATGTGGTCCACAAGAAGGACCACAACAAGGGTCTTGTAGGGACTATCGTAGGCTTAATGCCGTCTCGTTACCATTTAGGTACCCAATTCACCATACTCAAAACTTTTACATGAATTTCAGAGATTATTTTTTGCCTGTGTGGGACTTGATATGGTCAATTGCGCCCAGTGCAAGTGCACCATTTGCACCTATGAAAGCACCGCCCTTGCCTTGGGTAATGGTTGCTTTTCCGGTGCTCGGTTTCACACTTTTCGGGCCTAATGTAAGATTGCAGACGGATTCTTTCTACAGCCAGAGGTATGCCTGATTCCCCTACAGGCATGAACATCTATAAATGCACCCGCATTGACATAGACAATTCCAAACGGGAGTTTCGGTTTCCCAAGCGGCCCCCAACTAAGTACTAACAGAGTCTAATGCTGCTTGACCTATGCAGTCGTACGAGAACTGCACTATTAAGTACGCTATTGACACCCTGACCAAGCCCAAATATGTACCCTTTACTCTAGAATTGTAAGCGTGCCTCGTTTGGGTGCCTTACAGACCATATGATGCTGTGTGCGTGTGCCTGAATCTCTTATTATTAATAATATCTCTTTTTATTATTTTAATCTGAACTGATTTTCAACTGTGTTCTTTACATTTTAGGTTGCATACTGGCGGAATTATACACCGGCTTTCCAATCTTCCCCGGTGAAAATGAAGTGGAACAACTAGCATGCATAATGGAAGTACTTGGCCTACCACCGGAAGATTTCATAAATACAGCAACAAGACGTCGTCTATTCTTCGACTCACGCGGCAGTCCAAGATGTATTACAAATTTAAAAGGACGAAAACGAAAGCCCGGCAGTAAAAGTTTAGGTCAAGCCCTCAGGTGTTCAGATACGCTCTTCATTAATTTCATAAGTCGATGCCTAGAATGGGATCCAACAAAACGGATGACACCGGACGAGGCTGCACACCATGAATGGCTACAATCGAGCTCATCATCATCGTATAATCTATCGAAAGCACGAGAGAGACAGGAAAATGTTGAAAATCACTCACATATCTCGCCGAAAAGTCAAAAAAGCCAAAGATCGCAGCATTTAACACCAAGCACCATATTGCCCGATATTAAGACGATGACAACCACAACAACCAATAAATACGGCAGTATACAGAAGCCGACTAGATCGAAAGTCACAAGCACTGGTCTAACGTCATCAGCATCAGATCTAGAATCAGTTCAGCAATATTCAGCACATCGATTGTATCATCACGGTCAAGTACAGCCGACTATACGAAAGGCTACTGCCACGACGAAGTATGGTACGACCGGTGGCAATGGCATGTCACACTCACAAAGTACTGGCGATGTTTCTGCGATATTTGGACGGGCATGACGGGCTCGTCCATTCAATTTCGAACTGAAGAAGTGCAAACTAGTCAATATGGCGGATCTGTGGAACTGATGCGATTAAACAAATCCTGACACTTTTGACAGTTTTGACTTTTATTATTATAAAAAAATATTGAAAGGAAAATAATAATAATAATAATAATAATAATATAGAAAGAAAGAAAAAAACCCAAATTTTTTTTTTGCTGAGATTATAATTATTAGAAGTCTAGACCAAGCTAGTTGAGTTTTTAAATTATCTGTCAATTCATGTATTGTTAGTTGAGTTAGTTAGTAAGTGCAATTTAGTAACAAAACAGAAGACAGCAAAGCCGTCGACTTGAAGTAGATTTTTTAACGAGGGACTACATATTAGTTATATAGGACTAATATTAAAAAATAATAAAAAACATAATTATACGTAAAACATAAAAAAAGAAAACGAAAATTAGTTACAAAGAAAAAAAAACAATTTTTATTTAGTTAATTGCTCTTAAATATTTTGTATTAAAAACTATTAATCATAATAATTTCAAATAAATAAAAACAAAACATACGAAATTTTACTTACTGACTTTTTTAAAAGATTATTACAAGTGTATCTGAAATATAAGTTGCTTTCATTTTTTTCTTTTTAAATGACTAAAAGTAATTTATTTTTTTACAAATATTTGTAATTTTTAATTAAGAGAAAGAAATTAAAATGCTCAATTTAGACCCTCGACAAGAAACACTTTTAAATAATTGAAAACAAGACAAACTAAATTCACAATTTCACAATATTTCCAATCAAAATTGTGCACAAGTTTTTGGTCGAATAAATATTGAGATGAAGACCAGCCTTTCACCAACTACTATTTAATAAGAAGACAACAAACTTCAACATGTTGATAAATAGATTGTAGTTTTTGTGAAAGTGTATCTCTGTAAGAACTGAATTCTAAATTGCATCCAAATTCTATTTGTATTTTTATAGGATCTATTTTTGGTCCTAGTACAAGTCCAGCTCTTGATTCGTCATGTCATTTAGTGGCATGATAAAAGCAAAGAGTAGTAATGTAATTACCATTCCTTTTAAACATTTTTTAAGTTGATTGGACTAAAGATCTCAATGTAAATCTTTAATATCAACTTATGTGAAATAAACAACACATTCTGTAAAGTCTACCTAATAACATGCATTATGAAGGACTAGTTGCCATGTTTACAAACCTTACCCAAAAAGTAGACTGAAATGCCAAGCCATTGAACTTTTCGACTAAAAATACAATTATTTGAAGATCATCTTCATCATCAAGAGCTTCACAGCTTATTGTCGTTCTATGCCCCTTCGTTTCCAGTTTCTTATTCCGAATTGTCTTACATCTTCTTCGGCATTGTCTATATATCTTTTCTTAAACTATCTTTGCCGAGGAGTTCCCTTAGGTAATTCGTTCGACATGACCAATCCATCGTTCTCTGTTTATTTTAATTACTTTGACAATGTTTGGAATTTTACTGCCTTCATACTTGTATCTTTTCCTCCAAATGCCATCCACCTGCATTCCACGGTAAATCAAACGAAGTATTTTCCTTTCAATTCTTCCTACGAAGGCTTCATTTGCGTTGTTCAATCTCGTGTTGATTTACAATTTTAAATTTCCTATCACCCTTGTACCATAAATTTGAAAGTCTCAAAACGCATGAACAATATCAGTCTATCTAACGATTTGTCGCTCAAGAAAGCGCCAAACAACCAGACCAAACTGTCCCAATGGCTTGTCACCGTTGGTTTGTTCCTTTTGGTCCACACGATTAACTTTCCAGGTTTTGGCAAATGATGTCTTGTTGAAAAGCTATCGCTCTGCTGAATCCTTCATTTAGAATGGGTAGATATTAGCATAACCTATCAATTTAAGGTCTTTGTGACATTTAGCCAAAGTCTTTTCATTTAAACACGGCTTCTTCTTCTTTGATCCGTTAGCTGGCGGTCCGAGCGGGACGTCCCCGCAACGGATACGCTGCTGTCGGTGCCGCTGGGTCCCGAACTCTATTCACGATTCGCTTCCATTCTTCTCGGTTTTTGGCGGTGTCTCGAGCCTCGGTAACTGATAATCGTTGATTCTTTAAGTCACCTTCGATATTCTTCAACCAGGTTTTCTTCGGTGCCGATCGCTGTATTCTCCAGTCTGCAGGACGGTCTCGCCAGAGAAGTTTACGTGGCAAGCGGTTATCATCCATTCGGCAAACATGTCCAAACCACCGTAGTCGACGTTTTTGCATTTCTTCTTCGATCAGTGTTTGCTGATCGCATCTTTGTCTGACAACCTCGTTTCGAAGGCGATCACGGAGTGAGACACGGAG
Organism: Thereva unica; assembly: GCA_949987705.1. Taxonomy (NCBI): domain Eukaryota; kingdom Metazoa; phylum Arthropoda; class Insecta; order Diptera; family Therevidae; genus Thereva; species Thereva unica. The sequence continues at coordinate 5,108,345 of OX465285.1, forward strand.
GATCTGCCTCAAACATCGCATTTGGAAGACCTCGAGCTTCTTAACGTCCGGTTTGAGCAGTGTCCACGTTTCAGATCCATAAAGAAGAATCGGAAGAATCAAGGTTCGGTAAAGACGTAGTTTTGTTTTGATGGAGATATTTGCTCGTTTCCATATGCACCACTTGAGCGAGGCGAATGTTGCTGTTGCCTGGCCGATACGGCTGTGAACGTCGGCCGTCGATGCTACTTTCGTTTCCTCAACCAATGATCCCAAATATTTGAACCTTGGAACCTGTTCGATTTGGGTTGCATCGAGGTGAACACTGGCTCTTGATCCATCCGTTGTGAGCACTTTGGTCTTTTCCGCATTGATTTTTAACCCGTATGATTGGGCGATGCGGGAAATATCGTATAAGATGTCCGTTGCTTCGGCATCCGTGTCGGCGAAAACAGCGCTATCGTCGGCGAACATTAAGTCTGTTACGAAGTTGTTGTCGTCGTATTGAACTCCGAGTCGTCCATCGAATGCTTCACGGCTTGATCGAATGTTTTGAAATTACAAAAATTGTTTGCCAATCCCAAAAACCCAGATTTTGTGAAAAATAATCTCGATTTTTTTAGCCCTGGAATAGCTCTGAGGTTCCGGGTTCCTATATACGTTATCCACCTAGGCCAGTGTGTGTGTCTCCTTGTCGGTTCAACCGCAAAGGATCTACCCCAACGTCCTTTTCCATCTTCTCCAAAGCATGCCAGCGCGTCACTTTGTATCAGACCCCTCTATCATGTGAAAATTTCTCATAGGTCTCTTACTCAGCTTCGCATTACCTTGGTTGAAACTTTTGTCATGTGTTTTAGAAACCCGAAGCACTCCATAACTTTAAATAGCTTCATCAAATTCTTGCTTAAAGTCTATAAAAAAATCCAAAATTCTTCTTAAACGTAGTTTGTAGCGTACCTACCTAATCAAAAGCCACATGCATAGCCTTTGTGAACTTGTCTACGATCTTTTGTAGTAGCTTTCTTCGTAAGATAACATAATTCCGTTGATACTCAGTTGCTTTAATTTAATTCGTTTAAGATAATCCAATATCGCTGTCCTGAACGACTCTGTAGGGTTCTCTAAGAGACATTCTACGATGAGCAACAACCGTAGTAATGATCTTACGATCAGATCATAATTATGCATCGATGCATTTTCTTTCAAACTCTTCAGGCAATCATTGATTGAACAGCGCGTTTCATATGCGGAAATTGCAGTCTTTTTCGTATTGGTAATGTCCGTTTGTCTTAATCATTGATATGAGTATCAAAGATGGGAAAAGTATAAGATTATTCCTTTTTGTCCTGCGAAAATTAGAAATTTTGATTTTTTGTTTCTTTGGTAGACCAATTTCGATTTGACCGTAGGTGATTTGTACCGGAATACTGCCTAACGTCAAAAGTGAAGGAGACCTGTTGGGTAGCCAATTCGGCAATTCGAAAGGCAAGGTCCATAGGTAATGCACCAATTCGGTCAGACAGTAGGCCAAATACCACATCACATTCTTACTGTAAAAGATTGACATTGCGCGGGAACTTGAGACGGCCACCCCGTAAAGGGTTTCGCTTAATTCCAATTCAGCACGATTGCTACGTAATTTTCAGCAAACTGTCTGGCCAAATTGGTGTATTACCTACTGACCTACAGCCTTTCTGAAGCCGAATTGCCTGTCCCGCAGGTCTTCTTCACTTTCGACATTAGGCAGCATTCAGATTACAACTCACCCAGTCGAGAAGTTTACCACCTTATTGGCTTGTCGTACTCGATGAACCTAGTTCTACAACTATCCTGAACGTGGTCTTCCAGTATATGGCAAATTATAAATCACCGGTAGTTCCCTGCTGATTGAAAAGCAAAACAAGTTGAATAATTTGGATGGACATTGATTGATTTATCTAATTCAAAGGTAGCTTATGGTTTTCTGCGTGAATGCTGCTTCGCTTCAATTAATAGGTTGAAGATCTCACTACGATCTTGGAATTTCCGATTCAGTACGTCGGTTGGACCTGGAATTTAATAAGAAAAAATACCGCAATACAGTCCTTTTAGGATGCTAACTCGATACGTCAGCGGATCATAGGGATAGAAAAAGCCTCAATACAGCTGCTTTTTGATGGAAATCCCTTCTAAAAATCTTAATAACGATTTTTATCTTTTAGCTCAATTAACTAGTAAGATCTAAAAAAAAGTGATCTGAGTTTACTCCACAGCGGTCCCCACACTAAGTACCGACCACTTCCAATGCTGCTTGACTTCTGTGAACGAATGAGAACCGATCTGTTAAGTACGCTAAATGGCACTTTTTGCAGTCGTCAAAATAATTGCTTGTGCAGTCGTCAAAATAACTGCTTGCCAGTGTAAGTGCTTCACATTTAAACACTTCTACCGTAGTAGTTAGGTTAAATTTATTATTGATAAACACTTTAAGTGTTCAATTTCTTTTGAACAGTTTTAGTGTTCCAGGACATTTCCAAACATTAAACACTTTACCTTTAAAAAAACACTAAAGTAATTTATTTCACCTATCCAAACACTTGGATTTGAATTGAATTCTTCCAGTTGAACAGCTAGGTATAAATTATGGTTTTGGTAATTGCCTAATTAATACAGGGAAGTTTTATTTTCTTATCTGAGTTTTAAGGAATAAAGATTAATAAATAAATAATATAGAATTTCAGAATTGATCAAAAGTCAAAGGTTTAATTATTCTAAAATGCAATAACATCACGAAAAGGCTGACGTTGGAGACTAGAGCCATGGTAAGCAGAAAGTCGATCAGCAAATCAACAAATACGCGTCATGCCCTGTTTAAAAAAAATGTAGAAAAATAAATTACATATATGACATTTCACAATAATTTTGTAGTTTTACTAAAAGTTACACAAAAAAACAAAAGCCGCAGTCACAAAACTTGCGACTTAATATACAACTTGTGACATTCTATTAAATAAAATTATCTTAAATTCCCCAAAGCGCTTTATTTAGATCCACTTGTAAAAAGAATTATAATTATTTAATAAAAGTTTCAAAAAAAATACATAAATGATTAACCAAAAAATAAAAATAAAACTCTCACACAAGAAAAATAAATATTCTTCAAGAAGATCAGAATGAAGTAGTTTTTAAATATGTACTCGTATATATGGATGTGGGACTTACAAATACAATTTTTTTTATAAAAATAATAATAATTTATGTGCAGAAAATTACATTTTTAATTAAAATCTTGATTTTATCTTATCAACGAATATTATTCTAGCCTCGAGTAGGACTTCTATGGGACTTTGTGAAGTTGATCGAATTTTTTACTCAATTATTTTTATGATTACAATTGAAGAGCGATATTCCAAAACGTGCTAAGTTCTTATGATGTAATTAGTGGGAAATAAAAAAAAACTGAATATCACTTTCACTCTCGCCTAAAGGGCTGTAATATTATTTCGTTTCTCAAAAAACCGATAAAAGAAACTATTATTTATAAAAATATAAATAAATTTGCTACATTTTATATGAAAAAAATGGTTTTATTTATGGTGGTACATTTTCATAATGTACTAAGTCAATTACTTAGTACATTTTGAAATAAAATTTCATAGTAAAATTATGATACTATGGTAAATGATTTCAGTCCTCAGAAAGTTCAGCCCAGCAAAAGAAAGAATAGTATTTTTCAAATCTTTATTTTTAATATAAAAAAAACATTAAAAAATTCAATATGAATACTAGCTATTGAAATTGATGGAAAATTCATTTGTATGACCCATTATACATCGGAATGAGTATGATTTGTGATAAATGTTTATGTGAATGCATAACTACTACGTCATAGATTGGAAAGCAATACAATATTAAAATTAAACAAAAATTGACTTAGTACGTTTTGGAATATCGCTCTTCAATTATTGTTGCTCAATAGTGCTACACAAAAGGTGTATAGCACTGATTATTTAAATATTTTATACTGAATTTTGCATTATTCTGTTCAATATTAAAAATTTTGTTATAAATTTGTGGATATTTTCAAAAATTTACTTAGTAAAAAAGTCGGTTTCAAGAAAAAAATGGCTCGCAATGGAAAACAAACAAACAAACAAAAAAAACAGGTAAAAGAATATGTCCCAATTTCTGTGTAATTCAATCTAAAAATTAATCAACAATAATCCTTTATATAAAAAAAATGGAATTCAATAAATATTCACAGTTTACAATATTACAAATTTAAACAAAATAGAATTTTTACAAGTAGTGCTCTGATCTTCTACCGTTTACAAAAAATAAATTTTCAAGAAAATACAAAACAAAATAAATTAAAAAATATAAACAATTTCAACAATATTCAATTTCTCAAAAATAATAATAAAAAATAAAATATAAAAAAAAAACAAATCAAAGTTAATCAACAAAATTTTATAAAACAAAAAAATAATATTAGATATAGAAAATAGAAGTTAGAATTTTTAAGCGTAGAAATTAAAAACAAAAAAAAACTGAAAAAAAAAAATGAAAAACAAAATTATCTTTTAAAAGAAATTGTATATAAAAAAAATTTTAATGAAAAAAAAAAGTTTCAAATTTTGTTTGTTTTTAAAAGAAGAAGCTCTTAAAAGTGATCAAAATTTTAAAGTAACAAAAAATGTATAAAATTAAAAATATGTATTGTTAAAATTGACCAAATAGTACGTAGCCTCAGCGTTTCAAATAAAAAAACAAAAACATTAAATAAAAATTTTTCTCAAATTTTGTTCAATTTTGTTTTGTTTATATTTTGTTAATTATTAAATGTACAATATATAAGCGAGATCTAGACAAACAGGTCCTTGATTGGATTCCGAAAGAGGAGGAGCCTATTAGCAGAGGTCGCAACAACTGGGAGACCCTGGTCAGGGCTGAGAGTAGTCGGGCAAAACAGAGTCCGCTGTGGGGAAATGTTTCCGCCCTATGTCCCATGAGGGATTAAAGGAGCATAAAGAAAGAAGAAGAATTTAAGCAAGCCTAAGAAAATTGTAGTAATGATCGGCTTACGTGAGGTCACCCCTGGATACTGTTATCTATATGAGAGGAACAGATGGAGGAAGGGGAAAGAGTAGTGTTACTCACCTCAAAACGAAGTAATGGGCCTGTTTAGACGGTTCGCTTTCAGGAGCGTTCCTCACGAGCTTTGGGGGTCTGAGTTAAGCTAAGTATAGGGCTGCTTCCAGTGCAACCAGTGGACATACATAGATACTCGTATATGATAGTTTGGCTTTCACCTCCTCTCAGGTGTGGAGCTAATGCATCATCCAAAAGCCTCCCGTCTATCAAGGCCATTTGCAGGTGATCTCTGAACACCTTGCTCAGCAACCTTCTTGTGTTCGACTGATGTATTTGCTGCGGTAGGTTTTTGCTTGGGGGCACCCCGATGAACTTTGGCCTTTTTCGGTCTCGATCGATTTTCCCTTTAGGAGAGAATCGAGGTCTTTTCTGTCCCCCATGCGACCCAGAAAGGTGCCAGCTATTCGTTGTATTCCTCATCAATCATCTGGCACTTTATTTTATCGGGCTGGTTTAACTTATGCACCGGACCGGCCTTCTCTTTCTTGGCGATCTTGCCAAGTATGAATACTGCACTTTTTACGGATTCCTCATGAGCATACCAACCGACCTCCGGTTTCTTGGATTCAGTTTGAACGACCAATTCAAAAAAGGTGTGTGTAATCACTTATTGGCCCCGCAGCCTTCGGCAGCGCAAAAACGTTGGCTTAACAGTTGGAAGGACGAGTAATGGGCGAACAACGATGAATGGCATATTAGAAAGAGGAGAGGGAATGTACCTGGCTTCGTCTGGCCTCCTCGAATTAGCTTGTACGACATAGTTGCCCTTCCGATGGCTCCCTGGTTCTCCAACCGACACAACCCAAGCAAGTAAACCTCACCACCGCGACAGCGTGTAAGTACCTGGTTTAGGACAGCAAGCTCAAGTCTGAAATACAGCAGAGAATAGAGCGAAAGAATTTCTACCGACAACACACGGTTTTATTCCATAGACGAACCCCCAATACTGCCGTGACAGTAGTAGTTTCTCGCTTATTATGCTTTCAGGCGATGGTAGGATAAAGGGCAGGGAATTGTTTTTTACTAGCTCTGCTTTTCTTGCATCATCAAAGGCAGTTATGAAGGAATTTTAAGGCGACTATTTGTAAAGATTGTGAAATGAACGGGTAATATGATTGACCCTTGGGGAACACCGAGAGAAATTGTATTTCAAATTTCAGGCCTTCCAATAACGCCCGAAAAGAAATAGTTCTGGAGTTTAGTCAACAGAGGATGGTGGTATACTCCATCAAAACAAAACCATTTGACATGTCCAAACCATTGGTTGAGGTGTATAGTGTTAGCTCTGGAGCTATGTCGACAGCGCTAAATATAACAAACACCGAATCTAACACAGCCCGATCTAGGGACAGGACCATCCTGTTATGGTATAGTATCGTATCGTTATCGAGGTCATCAAGGGAATAGGAACGAAACATCCAAGGTGGTCTACACTTGTCAGAGGGAGTTCTCTTTCTGGCCCAGAAGGTATAGGAGCACATTTCAGTAAGTAAAGGTCATAGTAAGTTCGAGGGCATGTAGAATGCAGATTAATTGGCAAGACTAGGAACAAAACATGTAGCCACAACGATGAAGAGTACACAAAAGCCTCCCTGTGTCTAATGAAGAAAGACATCACCATTAAATTCCTTTCAATTTTAGGTTCTAGGTGGAGAATTTAAATATAATGCATGAAGGCTGGCCTGACTACAGTAAGCATTCATCCACATGCGACATCTTGATGAAGAGATATGACCAAAATCGTGTCGATTATCATAGGACACTGTTTAATTGGGGAATATTCGGCCAGGTTAAGAAATCGTAGAATCCCAGAAAACGCTGACTTGTTTCTCCTGATTTTATTGCGGCTAACCAACAAGCTAAAGCTCTTCAGCTAATTGTGCTCATTAGATAAATGTTATTCAATTTGAAATCCCAACTCCCATGATACGAATCTACCACTTCTTCACGAAATGGGGTAAAAAACATAAAAGAATCGACTCTAAACTCCACCATAGTAAAACATTTTCCGCACTATTACGAAACATGAAATATCTTTGGCATAAGACAACTCTTTTTTTGCTAAGAGCAGGAAAGTCGACTACCCACGGCGAATACAAAATGATCTTGGCAACGATCTAGCTAAGTTCTCACAATAGACATCTCCAGTGCGCTTATCTTAAGTACCAGACAATAAATTCACACCGCTTCACGTGCCAGTTAAATAACCAGCCGTGGATTTCCTGAAGACTCGTCCAACATCGGATTAAGTTCGCCAAAAACTGAGAGAACCATTTTCAGTTTCAGTTAAGTTCATTTGCGTAATTTCTTTCTTTCTCCAACCCAGGTAAACTGCCGTTGATGAGTTCAATTTCTGTCCAAAAGATATAGTCTCGTGGACAATGGACGCAAATGACGCCGCCGCCGCCGGTTCAGTTTGATGCATGATTCCTTAAGATGTCAAAATAAGGTTATAGGCTCTTTGCGCAAGGTGCTACAGCGCAGCAGGAATGCGCCACTGTTGGCTTTTATGTGGACTGAGACTTATTATCTCTGAGTGAAGTTCGTCGTTAGTCGTCCATAATTAGATGCAATTCTTCAATCCAGACGAGATTTTGAGTTGCTTAATGTCTTCTGCGCTGCCGGTTTAAAATATGAATAATGACTCTAATTCGTCCAGACATTTGTGAACTGCTTCGCATAAATTATGCATGCGTATTAGTACCGGTGTACCTTGATCTGATTTATTGCCAAGAGTTTTCGAGCTTCACACAGAGAGGGAGAGAGTGAAAATAAGATTTTGTGGTTTTTTGATCGAAATCTTTTTTTCATTGTTTATTAAAAGATTAATTTTTGGCAGCATTTCCTTAAGAGTGAAACTGTTTACTAAATTAAGAAAATATTTATCTGGAAATTTATGACTGATCTGTTTTGTGTCCGATTTTAATTATAGATGTAAAGGAAATAGAAACGACCTTGGGCGGTTTTAATTTTTGCATTGACAAGGCTATAGATGAAGAAAGACTGCTCTATTATCAATCTACAGTTTCTATCTTGTGAATTGATTAAAAAAAAGAAGATTTAAAAGTTGCGATCATTATACTACAAGATCGTAGGCGTAATGAGTTATCAAAAAGTGTTTGTCGTTTGGTTATCGAATCTCATTATCTTTTATTTTTCTAATATTTCAAATAATTCCTTTCCATTCACTTGTCATCTTACTACATTCCTCTATTTATGATGAATATTAACATATTTGTGTTTTTTCGGTTATATATGACTATTTTAGTAAACCAGAAAATAAGGAAAAGAAAAACACTCGAAAAAAAGAAAACAAGAAGTCCTTCCCCTTCGATTTTGCTTAAAGCCATCACTCAATGGGCTTGGTTGCAAGAATTAATTGAACCATAAGACCTGAGGACCTAAACTATAGGCTAGACCAAATGGAAACTCTTACTAATTCACAGAAAACCCACCCTGGTACAGCAGAAGCTTCGAAAACTTGGCCGCAAGATAGTGAGAGATATTTGATTAACAAGATCTGTTCATCGTACGAAGAGCAAGATTCTGACAAAACACGATAAAATACACGTTAGCTGTCTGGGCTATTGGGGCACTTGAACATCCAACTTAGAGTTGTTTAAACTTAAACTCTTATGAATGACACGACAACCGAACCCCCAAATACATGACCGCTTCTGAAAAATAAAAATATACTTGGGCGCCAAAACTTGAGCTTTAACTTGAACTTTATCAAAAACTAAACTAATTCTAAGAAAACCCGCTTTGGTTCTCAGTAGCGCTCCAAGCACTTGACAGAAACAGAGCGAGTGGAAGCGGATTTTCCAAAAGCTCAAGAAGCCCCTTAGTGATTGTAACAGCATGGATTGTAAAACTGCCCGGCCAAATTGGTAACGCTGCTCAGGGGAACTTATTTTGAACGCTGAGAATTATGCTCCCAAGGGAGGTTTAGTGGATTACTTTCAGAAGTTTTATAGAACGAGCAAAACTGGCAATTAATGGGCCTTTCCACACTAGTATTCTGTATGCAGTATGCAAACTGGATTGACAACAACCGCGATTTCCACACCTGTATTCTTGCAGCGGCGTAACCATTCATATTCCGATTAAGTACTTGATTGTGTGCGTGTGCGTCTTTTCGAATTTAGTGCTTGAAAATTTCTGACCCTCCCAACTGTGTCTCTATTGGTGTTAGTGAGTTGAAGCCCGAGAAATAGGTTTGAAATGTGCTGCACATTTCTCTCCAAGTTCATCACTTTTTGTAGAGAATTCTCCTTGATTCTCTTACCCCCTTCCTAAAAAACCCGTTTGCATACTGAATACAGAATACTAGTGTGGAAAGGCCCAATGACCATAAATCGTGCCACTAGCATATTCAGTAGACTGATTCTCGTACGATTATAGAATTTAAGCAGCATTCGACTGGAAAAAATTGTGAGTGCTACTCAAGGAAGCCTATTTTGAGCACTATTAGATATGTTCCTAAGGAAGCATTAGGTACTTTATTTGTCATACATTTTATAGAATCAAGAAATCGGACGATTATTTTCGTGACCCTAATGGGTAGTATTAGCACACGCAATGGACTAGCTTTCGTTCGATACGGAGGACAAGCAGCTTTGGAAGTGACTAGAATTTAGTTGGGGGACTGTTTTGGTAAAACCACACTCGCACTTGGAAAGCAAAAGGCAATTGCAAAAGATGAACAAAATAAAAACTCTTCGATTCCGGATCACATATCCACAGGCGTCGATGAATATTCTTTATCGAAAATCTCTTAATATGCTCCTAGAACGCTTCCGAAGGAGCTCTCTTGTAATGACATGCAATATTAAAAGGTATATGGAACTGGCATGGGAAGAGGAGTCCTGTAAGCTTTTAAAGGAGCAAAGCTGTCTATTTTTTCATACCTTACGATCCGCCAGACGTCAATTTAGTAGTCGTCTGATGTGGTGAAGTGCCGAACTAGTTTTTCAGCCTGTCCTATAATGCTGGATTTCAAATACCACAGCTTTTGTCGATTTGGAATGGGTTCATTGTGTATCAACCAGTCCCCAATAAGTCCCGAAACTGCCTCCACTTCGGGTAGTCACCATCAAACTTAGTTAAGACCACCTTGGGTAATTGCTGTGGCTGGGTAGGTTCTGGAGAATTCATCTGTGTATTGGTCTTTTCATACAGCTGGCTTAAGGAGTTTTGTATTTCATCCTCTATCGTGAAATATTCATCAACGTTGTAGATGCTCGCACTTGGTACCTCCAACAGATCCCAAAATGTTTAGTGAAATTTTTGAATAACATCCCACTGTGCTTCGATGGCCTTAATTCTCAGCTGGTAGAACTTTTGTGAACGGATTTCTGTCAGTCGGATTTGAAACCACCTCTTTTATGCATTCAGCTGCACTCCTTTATTTCTGGACCACGTTGACAATGATCTTGTTAGATACCTACATTTAAATCCACATTGAACATCTTCGATTAGGGAATGTCACCAGTTGACACATTCTTGTATCGCTTGCACGAATGTAATAACCTACGGCAAGTGGCTGAACCTCTTGTAATTGTAACCTTTGCTGCAAACCAATCTACGTATCTATTGTCGTACACCTTCTGTACGAACTCATAAAACTCCTTCTTGAAATAAGTATGCTCTAATTGTGCGTGATATCCGAGTCTATTTTGTCAAACCTCATTTACTACGTATACATATTAAATTGAATAGTTGAATTGAGGTTGAGTTGAATATACGACTCGCGTCACAAATCACAAACAAAACACAGAGATTCCGCTGTCAACTGAACTCGCGTCTATATGCATAAATTCAATTCAACTCAGGTAGCAGAGCTATATCGAGTTCAGTCGACCGTAACACAACTCGAATCGCGTCTATATGCAGCTCGACTCGGGCTCAACCTGAGTTCAACTCATCTTTTATACGTACTAACTAATTTTAGGTTAAGAAATTTTTTCTGACAGTAATCGATGGTTTTGCGGCTGGTTGAATCTTTTTTTAATTGGGCTGCGCTCGAATTCGATGTGCAAATACTGGTGGGATTCAATAACGAGCTTAAACACCCCTCCACTGGAAATTTCTCGTACACGAGGACGTTGTAGTTTAACGATGCTAAACAGTTTGGCATATATAGATTTGGAATCGCCACCGCATCCCGCTCGTTAAAGGTAACAACACTAATTTGGTTAGACAATGTACAGAAATTTTGCTGGCGAACGATCCAGACCTGCTAATGAACTTGCCATTGGAGCTCTTGGTGGGTGGTTTAGCGCAGAGATGTACATTACCATGGACTTCTATAATCTTCTCAGTACCCCCAGCACAAATTATGGCATAAGATGAGAGTCCGAGGATTTTATATAAATCTTTCGGATCACCTAAAAACTTTACCTATTTGACTCCGCATCCCGGTCATTGCTCTACAATTCGTAAACTTAAAGTCTTTAGATTCTGCTCAAAATCTTCTTCCCATCTAATCTTTAGTCTTCCTCTTTTCCTGTTTCCGGTTGGATTACTTTCAAAAACTCTTCACTTTTATGCTTCTTTCCTCGATCGCTCCAGGCGACATTCTTAGAGATTTGACGAAGCCTGTCATCGTTCGTGTTTATTGTTTAGTGTGAAGTCATTCTATCTTTTCAATACTGAAATATTGTTGTATCAAGAATGTGTTATTAATAGTTAATTTTTTGCTATTTTGTAGGAGTTTATCGAGTTTCTATTCACTATAGTTAATTAAAATCAATTATGCGAAAGAAAGAAACAAATTTCCAAAGCACGCCAGCCAATTTCCTGGTTACAGCTAAACAGCTGAAAAGTTCGAAAATCAAGAAACCTGAAAGAAAATTAAATTCCAAAAATTATAGCGCAAATTATTGCGCATGCATTCATCAAAATTTTTTAAATAAGAACCCCACAAACGGAATTTACTACGAAATTTATGAATGCGAGGCGTGTATAATTCACGTGATAATACTTTCCCCCAAAAGATTGACGTGCAATAATTAGAGATCATAAATATATTTCTTCTTCTACGCACAGCAATTTGGAGTCATTCTCGAAAAATGTCCCCATTTGATACGTCCCGGAATACAAGCCACTTATTACCTCAATAGAAGATATATACCTGAAGATTCCGCATCATATACGCCCCCTCCGGCCCCCAGGTCTGGTCCATGCTGAGGATGCTGTATACACTGTACCTACCAGGAGTACACTTTCACCTCTGAAGAAGCACCGAAGAAACCATGGCTCACACCTTGGCGATTTTTATGGTATCCCCGACCCGGGCACTTGTCTCTGGCATCATCGGGTCTCTTTGAAGTGCTGACTGACTGTCTTCTTCCCAAAACGGGATCTTCCTCTGATCATCGGTGTGTTGCTCCACGTCCAGGTTTTTGCTAGCGCATGCACTGTGCGCTGCGCTGCGCCATGTCGTTTCTTTTCGTTTTTGTAAACATTCTTCGAAAATCATTCGAAAGTGAAAATTTTTTGGCCATGCGCACAAGAAATCGGATGTCATTCATTCATGAAGATCGGCGGCCCTCGAAGATGGATGTGCGCATGCACGTACATGCGTCGATCATTAAAATCAAATCTGCGCATGACGACGCGGCTAGCTATTTATTATAGGTATATGTAGGTATAGGATGAGAGAGAGATGAACCATTGGTTCTTCAGCGTCTTGTACGCGTACGTGATTACTACCAAAATGGAGATAAGAGGATTTTAAGCGTTTTTTGGTTTATGACTTTGGACAAGGCTGTTTCCCGCTTGTTTTTGTCCATAAAATTTCACTTTCTGTATTGAAGATAATAAGCGGACAACAATGAGAGTTATGCTTGCAAAAACCAACATTTTATAACACCTGTAAAGTGCAGATTTTATGCTGGTTCAACAAGCAGAGCTACTTCATCAGGTTTGGATGAATCTGAGTCGTTATGTTATTACAATTGAAGCGCAAGTAAATTTCTTAAGTGTGTATTACAATCACTGATAGTAGGAAGAAGTCAGTTTGTTATCAGAAAAGAAATAGTCACTGCTTACGAGGGTAGATAACAGTGTTTTCATAGGAATTCATAATATTTGGTAGTACAAAACAAACTTCGGACACCTTCATTTTCATATTCGACAAATTGTGCCAAAACAACTGATTAATATCTCAAGTAGTAATGAGCCTAAAACCTTCTTGATGAATTTCCCTAATGGGAAACAGCCTCAAATATTGAATATTTGTGAGAGTTATAAATTAGCCTACTTGAACTTGATGACAGCGCATTGATTTATCATTCGTCAGCCCAGGGCTCAATATGAACGAAATATCGAAATGGCCTTGTACCCACATCTAGTGACGCACAGCGGAGGTTGGAATGTTGTTTTAATCGTTCACTTATCGAAATCCTTAGGCAGTTTTCATATTTTTGTGATCTTCACTAGCTTTACATAGACGATCTTGCCCCAATAATTTTTCTATAGCAATTAATTTGTCTCATCGCCATCTAGACCTTAGCCGATTTCGACAAATGTACTCGATTCTCAAACGTCAGTCAGTACTATTTTAGATATTCGGCGCCTTCAGACAATTCGTAGTTTGGTAAAGAAATTCTTTGTGTACGCGTCTGTAGCCACTCGCCAGCGTCCCATTCGATCGCGTACGCGACGCTCAAATGAAGTCGTTGAAGCGTTAAAAGAGAGAGTATTGCCGATAATTCAAATGTGTCGTACCGCCGCCGAATGTAAGTGGAACAACTCTAAGGAGGATTACGGAGCAAGATCTTCATCTCTTCCTATACAAAGTGCAATGTGCAAATTCCGTCGCAAGAATGATCCATGACAAACGAATCTCATTTTACTCTCTGCCATAATCAATAAATAAAACTGTCGAGTTTGGGGACAAGGAATCCACAGGTCATTCAAGTCACTTTTTAGGCTGGAATGCCAAAAGGCTTAATCGGAGAAGTTTTCTTCAAACGTTCGACGGCTTCCAGATGTTGGAGCACTTTGTATGTCCAAAAACGATTGAAAAGCGTCTGACAAACCTATTTTCAACAAGACGACACACCTTGCCAGACCGCAGCCATTACGATGAAGTTCTTGCAAAAGTAAAGCTTATACCAAAAAGCCGAAGGCCATTGACCATTGAACTCAAAGCTAACATAAGAACCCCCAGTAGCTGCTGCAATGTCCGGCAAGTGTTTTATGCAGGATTCCCGAGCTTCGGTATCGAATGGAGGTGGTCATTTAATCGACATTGTATTCAAAAACTGATTAAAAATAAATGGTAGAAAATATCCTAAATAAATCTAGCTTATTTGTCAACGCAGGCTAAAAAATGACAGAGTTATTCAATGTTGAAATACCGAAGGTCTAGATGGCTCACCCCATCGAGTATGCAAATTTATATAATTTTATTGGGGCCCGTAGGAGTTCGTTTTTGTGACAGGGGAGCAGTATCATAAAGTTTGTAGACCACTGTTCTACATAGTCCTTAGTTCGCTTACTGAAAGAGTAAACCAACCAACTTAGATTGCTTAAAACCCAGTCAGCAAAATTGAGGACGCTCTCCTTCCTAAGGAAACTGTCTTACGATAGTTCCTTAACATCGAAGGTGCTTTCGATAACACTGGCTACGATTTCATTTCTACAGTACTGGCTCTCGCAAACCTCCAGAGTCCTAAATATTTTAGCGGATAAATGTCATGCTTGTAGGACGCAACCTTCTTTCTACCCTGGGTGACTTCATCATTAGTATCAAGGCTATCTAGGACTGACGTCAAGTTGAGTTCTGTCCATATTACTCTGGTCAGTGGTTATCATTAAACTTTTGAACAAATTACACGAATCTGGTTTCGATATCATTTACTATATGCAAATGATCTTGCCAATATTGTCTGGGCTACGATGGACTTAAGGTGCATTCATACCTATAGACATCGAGCATTCTAGACACGCGCCATGCCAGACAAAATAATATTCTTCTATACAGTATGCATGAACGTATTCACATCTACCGTGCCACCACCGTCCAGACTTGGACAGACACCACCCGTACTCGACCAGTATTCACGAAAAGAATATTTTGTCTGCGCGGTTCATGTCTGTACGTGTCTGTCGGTGTCTGCCGGGCAATATGAATAAAGAACCGGAACCATACTGACATTTTTTCTTGGATACTTTCCACTGAAGAGTGCTTGAGCATTATCAACAAAAATGTAACTAGTGTCTGTCGTCTGATACGGCACGCTAGATGTGAATAAACGGTGTCTGTCGGTGTCTGGCCCGGCAGGTGTCTGGCACGCTCGATGTCCGTAGAAATAAACGGATCTTTAATTGCTGCAGTGGTCATGGGAACAGCCCTCCGAGAAGCTCTAATATGGTGTACCACATCGGACCGATCAGTCAATCCAAATATGGACCCATTGGACCATTTATCAAAACGTTACAAATGGGACCTAGTTCCTATGATATGCCTTGTCTCTGTCCACTACTAGACATTGCATTAAAACGTGATACTAACGACACGACGGACTGGTTGAATAAAGGTTGGTTCCTGAGCCTAGATAAGATATTCCTATTTCCGGCTAAAACAAGATCACATTTTTGATTCATAAATCTTTAAGATGAATTAACTTGTCCAAAACATTGCAAAAGATTAATTAATTATAAATAAAATCTTCTAACATACATCGAACCAAAAAAAACCCGATCAATGCTCCAATATCTTCGTTCCAACCTGCAATCGCTCCCCACAATAATTACGTATAATACCTCATTGGTTTACTTTTGCAAATATGTTTTCGAACTTAACACGAAAAAGAGCAACTCTATAATAATCGCGAGCGTGACACATATTCCCACTAAACTCTGAAATTCCAGCAAAAATTTTCAAATTATTTCATCTTCCTTACAATTTTTGCGATCGTGTAATGTAGATGTGCAATTCTCGATTCTGACCACCACATCGCATCACTTTCTTCATCTCCCCAGTCGCCTTCTGCATCATACTCTTGTATATTTTCAACAGAAAGGAGGCTACAAAAAAAACACCTCTATATGTTTTGAAACTTGCTTTTGGAGCTGTTGGAGCGCTGTTGGTATAGTAGCACCACCAAGAATGTGCGCATAAAAATTTCCGAGCTGGCGCGCAAACTCCAGCTGATATATCTAGATATGCAGAGTTTGGTGTTGTGCATGCGCTGAAGATCGGTTTTACAAAAAAAAACCTTATGGAGGTAGATACTTACATATAGGTGCACTTACAGTTTCCAAAGGCAGAAAATTCGAATTTTTCACAGTTGGAACTATTGAAAGTCCGTTGGATGGACGTTGCTGGATGTGTATAAGTTGTGCGCGCCGCTTCCTCATCCACCAAGCAGGCAATCTTCAACAGCAACATCGAATCATCATCATCTTGTACCATCCTCACGTAAATTCAATCTGCTTTAGCCAAGTTCGGGATTAAGCCAAAGTGAGAAGCGCGCGCGCAACTTTCAGCAAGATTCAGGTAGAAAGAAGAAGGTATCGTGCAGACCGTAGTAAGATAGTCTGTACGGTTTTATACTATAAGTCTTGCTCGATTCGTGCTGGTTAAAGTCGCCATTCAATCGCGCGCTGTCTACCCAAGAAGTCGGCGAAGTTGTCGTCTTGTTAAGAGTTGTGTCCAACTGAAGAAGAAAGAGGAGAAAAGTTGCAGCTCGAAGTTAGTGACATACACACACACTCCGATCGGGATTAAGAGATTTTCGCTGGGTTTTAAAGAAATTCTCGAAAATATATATAAAATTACACAAAACCTGCACTGATTGAAAAAAAGGTGGACTTATATGAATTAGAGAAAGGAGCCCCGTGGTTCAACACCTTTTGCCAAATATAGAAGAGTTAACGAAGTCCTTTGAGTAAACCGCAGTTGGAGTTTTTTTGTGTCGAGTTGAGTTGAAACCTTGTGATTGATTTTTGTGTGCTAAAAGATTGATTTTTGTGTGCTAAGAGTGTTTTTTTTTGGATTTGGTATAAACCTCAAAATTAATTAATACCTAATCAAAAAAATTAAAAAATAATTACAAAATTAATTAATTAATGAAAATCATAAATCGACTTTGAAGAGAAGTTCGCGTACGAGATTATAACATGAAGCTGCTGCTAATGCTCTGTGGGCTATGTTGCCTATTTCTTGGAGCTAGAGGCCAAGGATATAAAAAGCCTCTGGATATGGTGAGTCTTCATAAACAATATGATGATCCTTGGAATTTTTAATTTCTGGATATGATGATGATGATGTGAAATTAATTTTTTTAATTATGATGATGGGAAATATCATTAAAAGTAAGTAAGTTCATTCCATGACTCGTTTCGGAGTTTATAAGTAGGTATATGGCCGAGTCTATTGACCCACTATTGTTGCTGGCAGAAAGTCAGTACGGATTGCATGCGACAAACATCATTACAGTTTCAGGTGTCGTGCTCTAACAAAAAAAACATGCAAAATAGTAAAGTTTTATGCCATTCATAGATCTATGGTTGAGAGTAGTGCAGTGGTATGGGATACTTCACATTGCATACAATAGATTTAAAAGTTTAAATAAACAAAAAAAAACATGTCGAAAGTCTTTTATCACCAGCTTAAATGGATTTTTCGTGCTCCAACATAGGAGAACAACTACAACATAGGACGACTAGAGTCTAGTAATTGGATTATGTTTGTTCTATGCTGTTTGTTGCTGCCATAAAATAAACTCATTGAATATGGAAAAGTTTCCAACTGAATTTATTTTGAATATGTCTTTTACAAAAAAATGTGATTTGAATTCATGTGAAACCTTCACATTTAAACTTTCTATATCAAAAAACAAAAATTCCTCCGCCCCGTTAATAAAATCCTCTTTAAATTCAGAATTTGGCTGGCGTCTGTTTTTGGAATTTGCCAGAGAATTACGGTTGAACCATTTATGGCATCTGGTCTAGTCGTTTTTGGAGTAAGGTCACAGCAAAATCTAGTCATTAGTCGTATTTTGTAAGAAAGTGACAGTTTTGTTGATTAATTTTTTGTTTTTAACGTTACGCTTTTAACGGATAACTGGTCCAAGATTTCTAGAGAGATAGCTGTTGTCTATAATTCCGATGAGATTGATCTTTAGTATTGCAAAGATTTATATTTCCTGGTTTCGCGATAAGTGCACAGTTACTGGAATATACTGGTTTGTACATTTTAAAAAATTAATCTAAAATTTAAAGAAAAAACATCATAAATTACAAGTGTTTAAAAAAAATTGCTTACCATTTATTTGCAATAAAGGATTTGGTGTTTGTTTACTGTATATCAATCAGATAATTCCCATAACTCTTCGCGTATGTGACAAAATATTCTTCTATGGCAAAATAAATTAGATTTTTTCTTAATAAAATATTGATGAGTCGTTCGTTGGGTCTATTTTGGAAGTTTTTAGATAGTTAGAGTTAAGATTTATTAAAGAACTGCAATAATAAAAGGATTTAACACAACTTTAAACTCTATACCATTTGTCATTAACTTACCAACCAAGTCTGCATGTAACTTTTCAAAAATAATTGATCCCACACAAATTAATGAATTTTCTCATAACGCAGTATAAACGATTTCACATTTTCTTAAAGAACATCTCCAGTTCAACTAAGTTCAGTTCAGAATCCTACCTAGACACTACTTTACGAAATCCTGAATATTTCCTTTAAAAAAACCAATTTTTATGTTTAACCAAGTTGTAATCGAAGTTCATTTAATAAATCCATATTTATGGTGGGCACTGATGCAAAATCGATAGAAGGTATGTAAACAAAATGCAGATCGACCATGTACTCGTGCATTAGCTTCGCTCACCTCCAAGATCAGGCGTGACTATGATGCTGGGTTAAGAGAATTATTTAAGAATTTGGGACAAGGCCATTTAGTTCCGTTTTTTTACTTTAGAACTTATATCTGCATTTTAGTTAGTAACAGAACCGGATTTTTAGCTAGGATGTTTAAATTTAATTATTTTAATAAATAAAAATATAGTTTTGTGATAAGTTTTAGGGTTTTTGTTTTTGCGATATGTGTAAAAGTATGGAAGTGATCCAAATGGGACTGCCAAAGTATCTTCCATGTATGGACCAGTGGTATGTTTCATATAGTGTTTACTAGTAATAACCGCACCGCCGGTCATAAATAAATGGGTATTTCTGGTAAAATAAACACACATTAAATAGCCTTAATAAGGCTATCACGAACGTTGCTTAAACAAAAAAACGGCTTGACCGAATTTTATGAAAATCTTTTCAGGCTCGCGCGATATCAGGAAAACACACGCTCAAATTTATATTAAGTGACCCAAGACATTGAACCAACAACAACATTTTGATCAAGTGGCACATAAAAAAAATTAAGGAGTTGCAGGAGGTAATAAAGGATCTAGAAGTGGAAACTGATTAGAATCAGATATAGAGCACGATAAAAGAAATGTTACAGGGAATTAAGGACGTAGATATAATTAGAGCTGAAAGATCAAACTTTTGTGACAGTACTCGGAAATGCCTTCAATGTGCTTAGAGTGACTTTAAATTCAGCCTGTCATATTCAGATATCGGATCATATCTCTCACTATTATCCCGTTTATGACTAGGTTAAAAAGTTGAGTCGAGGTTGAGTTGAAATTTCAACCACGTATATTATGTCGAGGGGAGTTCACTTTGGCTTGAAATAGAGTTGAACTTAAATAAAAACATAACCTCAAATTTTGATCAATTCTCATTTACAGATACGTAAAAATTCAGAACGAAATACCGAAGGCGGACTTCACGGATGGTAAACAAACAAAACAAATGTCACTCCAAATCCAATAACAACTCAACCAGCGTATGTGGGGCGAAATACCAACTAGGCTCAGGTACAAGAGTTGAGTGGACATTGTTTTAACTCGACCCCCGTTTATGACTGGGTTCAACCTGAGTTAATCCTAGTCATAAACGAGATATTTAAGCTTCGAAATCTTTCCCAAGTTCTGTAACCGAAGAATTTCCAAATGGACAGTGTTTGATCCTATTAAAAGCTAAGCAACTGCCAAGAAAATCTTTGGTTGTCTTCCTGGAAGTATTTTTGGAGGTGCATCAAGAGCGAAAAAACAACAGTTCATACACCCGCATTGATTTGGAGTCATTCATGTATAGAGCCACGTCAAGCTCTTGTTAGGCTAGAAGATTTCCTATCCTTTTTCATGTATATGTCCACACGTCTTCCCCACCCAGCAGCCCGCTTCGCTTAGCTTTAGATCCTTGCAGACTGCCTGCCGCCTAATATATGGATTAGGTGGCAACAGATCGAGAATCACCCCAGCGGGAAATTAATCAAGCGCTGTCAAAAGAACAAAAATGTAGCGCTTCCAATTCATATCTTATAGAAGCTCACCGGAAGCTAGCACTCTATACTCCCATTTTTTGCTTTGTTTTTCTTAATTTTTCTCTAAAGTCCCCTTATTTGGGAAATTTGTGGTTTTTGTAAAACCGCGTCAGTTACGAAATATATTTCTGGTAGCTTCAGAAGTTTCCCAAGAGCTTAATTTTCCCAGTTTCAATTGTGCTTCTTCAACAACAAAATGTAAGCGTTTCACACTGATGACAGGAAAATATGTTATATCCACAGTGTTATCCATGCTATAATCTTTCTTTGGGGGAGGCATTGGTATGGACTTTTAGTTAAATTTAATATCCAAAAAAAATTTATAACATCCTGAAAGAAAAAATAATACTAATTTGTAGATTTAATAAAAAGTGGGCTTTTGACGGTAATAGGCAATATACGATTGTAGTCACGTCCTGGGGGACTTGAGATAGATATTGTCCATTATTAGACTTGTAATATATTGTAAAAATTGAACGTGTCTAACACTTTCGCGGCCGTTGGGTTCTCATCTGCAATGGCACTAATCTAGGTTTTCCCAGGTTCACCCAGATGCCAGCCCCTTCCGGGTCCTATGGTGCAGAATCCTACTTGTACTTTAAATTTCTGGGGTTCTTTTCGTTCTTGCCCATCATATGTATATAAATCTCACATGTCCCCTAGTCCTTAACATCTTTCCAAACCACCTTGTTGTTCAATTCTGAACCGATTGCTAAGAGAGCTTCAGACAGGATACGCTATGTTTAATGTTCTTTCATTTAGAGCTAGGATGTGAAGATTTTCAGATTTACTAACTCTTGAACAACCTACATACAGCTAACCATTAGAAAAACATGGTTTAATGAGATTATCACCTACAACAACTAATGATTGGCCTTGCTCATACATTAAAAATCTAGGGTTTGTCGGGTAAATAAGGTTGCAATTTTATTTATTCTAATGTTTTTCAGCACGGATCGGGGTTCTTCGAGTACTTCCGGCAATTCCGGAAGTTGGGAGTTTCATTTATAGATCCTTTGATTATGGTTGATATACAAACAGTTGTATTTAGTGGTGAGAACCAGAAAGAACGAAGCTTACTACTAGATATTGAATAATGACAAGTACGACATGACGGTTTACAAAAAGGTACAAAAGAAATCTCAATAATTAGACTGAAGCAATCCAAAGCACTCTCGGTGAGATAACTTTAGATAAATTCTGCAATGGCCCGATTCTGCAATCCTCGCTTGATTTAATCAATAACAGCTAACCATGCTGTCTCTTACAAAGCGATCAATTTCACCACATTGCAATAACTTTAAAAAATATTTTGCTTAAAAGTAATTTCTGCAGAAAAATTCGCAGTCATTGGCCCACTTTCAATCTTATCCACCATTATTTCTTAAAGATATAATATCTAGAAAAAAGAGTATGAATAAACTCACATTTTTTCATCTCATTTGTTGTGCTACTAATTCTCCAACAATCGAGCCATGGCGATTACGGATGCGTTTACTGCATTCATTAAAGCCCACTCACAGTTGATTGGCCAACAATGTTTTTATTTATTGGATTGCATTAAAAAATGCATTTTACTTTTTTTTTTATAAAAAACACAAAATAAACACACCACAATGAAATTGCTGAAATTCTTTCTCTTCGTGCAGCAATCATGGCTACTAACCATAGCATACTTTCGTGCATTCAATCGGGCATTTATCCCGTCCATAGGCTGCAATTATGCTACCCTAGTGCTGCATTTATGTGTGGTGCTCTCCCATCTCATAACTTCGATTTCGAGCAGAAAACAAATGAATCGTCGGCGGCCGCACACCCCGAAAAAAGAAACTTTTCCCCGGTCGCGCGGTCGTATATAATTTGCGAAAGATTTTAATATATGCAATGCAATACTTTCCCCGCAAAGAATTTGTGCTGCGGGGTTAATAGCACCTGTGTGTAAGTCCAAACTCTCGCAGCGGCTGCTGCTGCTGTGCAGATCCGCGGGTCCATGCAGTAACAGGTCAAAGATGCTGGTTGGTGGCTCAATTCCTGTTTTCAAAACCCACCTGACCCCGATGACCTTCTGGACCTTCTGGACGACGTTTAAAAATTCACGAATTCGCTGATTCCAATTTGCGATTGCACCGTGGATTACGCAGTGACGGAGCAGGCTTCTATTGTGATTGATGATTACCTCACCTGCGTTTTCAAGTCGGCGAAAAAAATCTCCGATCTCTGAATGCCCGAAACACCAGGATTTCATCTTGATTTTGAATATCGATTTCGTACGAATTCCCCATTTGTTTGGTCTGTGCTATTATCACGTGGAAAAGGTTTGGGCCAGGAGAGTAGGTCAAGTCGAAAGTATCCGCTCACGACAGGCGCAGCCGTTATTGGAAATTCTTCGAAGAAAGTGAGTTGGAGTCAAGCAAGTGAAAATATCATTGAGAACTGGTTTCCTCTTTCAGATTCAGAGGTCACCAATTCCGGAGGGCTTTGGTGGCTGTTGCTGTTGCCGAGCTGGGGCTCTTCTGGGATTTTTGCTTATCTCCAAAACGCTACATCCGTGCAAATATTGTGCCAAGGTTATGTGCCAGTGCGGATATTCTTAGGTATTATCCACACATAGTTGCACACCTCTATTTTT
The DNA here is from genome assembly GCA_949987705.1 of Thereva unica. Taxonomy (NCBI): domain Eukaryota; kingdom Metazoa; phylum Arthropoda; class Insecta; order Diptera; family Therevidae; genus Thereva; species Thereva unica. The sequence goes on from OX465285.1 coordinate 5,131,501, forward strand.
TTCCCCGTTTACTAATCCTTTATTCACGGTTCCCACGATTGAAAAGTGCAATGCTTATAGGCGATAAACTGGTTGTTTTCTTTAATTGAACATCTCTCGTCGAGGGGAATCTCGTGTGATTGGAGAAGTTATTGGGATTGTCTGATTTCTTTTTTCTTCTTTCTATAATTTGATTCCGGGGTTTTAGTAGTAATTGACTGTAAACGGTTTGTAAACTGTACTTTAGAGAATTATGATTGGTTTTTTGTTGTTGTAATAATCTGTTGGAAGTATTGATCAATTTGAAATAATTTTGGAGATATTGGAGAGTTTTTGATAGGTTTGTATTGGGTTAGTACATAAATAGCGCAGTTTTTCCAACCGAAGGTCTGCCGGGGAAAGGGTTAAACTAGTTGCTTCGAGTTGCTATAAAACCAGATTGCAATTTTCCGTATTCTTATTTTTAGTACAAAGATTAAAGGTTTTAGTGCAGTTTTAATGGCAGTTTTCACCCCGCAAAGCCTGACAGAGCCAATTACCCTACAAGAGCCTTCTTCAAATCGTTCACTTGGTGCAAGTTTGAGGCAATAAGCATAAACCCTAGGTGAACACGTCCTTCTACCAAAAGAAGACAGTTAAATTTTAAGAAAATGATTGACTTTTTGAAAAGGTCGAATATCTAGGGATCTACACTCCAGCGAATTGTTTCTCGTTGCCCCGATGTTAGAGTCACCATAGTAATGGTTGGGAGTAGGTGGAATAAAATATCGTGTGACAGTACCTTCCTTCCAGACTAAAGCTGCTGTTCGACATTACACTCTATACGAAGAAAAATAGATTGTCGACAATATAAAGGGCCTTTACTGAGCCTCTAGTCTTTCACATTAAAAAAAATTTGGAACGTTAGTATTTGTCAATGAATTCGTTCCATGGTCCCGCTTGCGTTTTGAGATCACAACTGATCAAGGTAAGGCATTCAAATCGAAACGCTTTGGCAGTATAATTCTAGGCCAAAGTAAACCGTTCCCTTGAAATCGGACCACGTCCGGCTTGATGTAAAACAGTTGAAAGGGCTGCTTAGCCTGATCGATTTGCCCAGAACATCACTATATTGGCAATGTTCCCTCCATGTTTATCTGACGCGCCAAACGAATGTAGTTCGATGCGGCATGCCTACAGGTTGTTTGAACATATTAAGTCGATTTCGAACCGCAAACCCGATTTTGTTTAGTAACGAAGCACAACAAACAAAAATTGCGGTAGGTTAGGTTAGGTTAGTTATGGCTGAGCTGTTGGTTAAATCTCATACACTTAGGCCAGAAGGGTAGCGCCATTGCGATGCCATAGTGATCCCACTTTAAACCTAATGTTAAAGTGTCGTTTCTACACTAAACCCTCTCGAAGAAGGAAATGAATCTTCTAACTTGCAGTTGCAATCTTTGAGATTTCCGTAAGCGTGCTTAGAAAGGGTCCAAAAAATTGGTTGGGTCCACCAAATGTGGTAGAAAATCCACGATTGATGCACCAACAAACTTTGCGCCATCTAAAAATGACCGATTTGGTACCTCTATCCACGAATGTAATAATCAGACAGTTTTTTCTTTGATAATTCTCACGATGAAAATGGCACTGTAGATCGTGATTTTTACCGCCACGTGCTCACTGGACCACTGCGATATCGTGACAATCTGCCACGGGAAATACTTTTTAATGTTGGTCTGGGAAGCATTTTTTTAGTAGGACTCTCCAGTTATTGACTATAGAATTACAGAAGCTCCAGGTTGATTTGGTTAGAGATAACTACACCAGGCTGACGAAAAACTTTTTATCAACACACCACCCATAACTCCAAAAACAAAATCTGTCTATGCATAAAAAAGATGAACTTAATTCAAAAAAAACGGAAAACTTACAACTCACATACACAAATCGACTAAAAAATTCATAAAAGCCCAATTAGGACTTCTCTGGTATCTCAGTACATGTTCAGATGCAAGTCTATGATTTTATCTTTCATGTAGTTCTATATTCACACTAGCACCATATACTCTGTTCCCAAGGATTTACGATAGCACAGAAATAGAAAAACGAAACTGGGTAATGAGTACATCAGATTTAATTTTCGGTGCTCTGAAAAAATAGTGGGTGTGTGAAAATAGGAATTCCCACGTTATCACGTACCAAGAGAAGAGAGCATGTCAACAGAGCATGATTTTATTTAAATGTATTAAGCATAAAAATTCAAATAAGCCACAAAACGAAATTACATAAAAATTTGGTGGAAAACATAGTGTACATTTGCCAATTTATAGTAGGTATGTCCAAAAGTTATCCACGCCCATTATTTCTACAGTGTTTTAGTACACAACAATATTGTTGAAATCCGATGTGGTTATGACAGGATTTATGAAAACCGAAAAAGTGTAAAAATCTTTGTGTGAGAAATTAGCACTTTTTTTATGTCAAAACAATTACCCCAGAGAGGATTTCGGGTGGACTTTTTGAAACTCATTCAATTTTTTTTTTCGTTATAGAAATTCACTTTTTCATGAATAATAATAACGAAAAAACAACGAACTTGCATTGCACTTAACTTTCCGCGGAATTCTAAATGAAATGTCGGCCCCACAATAAGTCATTGCTATCTACTATGAACTATAGTAGACACGGCAGCAAGGTGCTAGAGCTGCGTGCTTACTCGGCTAGCATTTTTTTTTCTATTTATGGAAGATGGTGACCACTTTAACTGAATCACAAATGAATGAACTCGTTTTGGATAAACAGTCAAAAAGAAAGTGAAGATCACACAAATGTGGTTAACTTTCATCTGGTCGGGCATGGTATTTAATTTTTTTGGATTTTGTTGGTCTTTTTGGTCTTCTGGACGACCATAGTGATTTGATAGCTTAAGATCTGTCTAATTTTGGATTTTAACAATTCAAAAAATTTCGGTTAAGTAGGGAAAGTATTTTTTTCGGGGAAATAGAAAAAAGACAACAACAACAACAACCTAGACATTTTTGCATTTTACTATTTCCGCGTGTTTTACATTATTAAAAAATTCGCAACCTCCTTTTTGATTGTTTTATCGGTGTTTTTTGTTTATTGTGAAGAATTTGAATTAATTTTTAATTTAAATTTTGTTTATGACAAAATGATGATGACCAGGGGCGGTGCTTTCATAGGTGCGAAAGGTGCACTTGAACCGGGCGCAATTAGATAAGGGCGCAATTTTAGAAAATCTTTACACAAAATTGAAAAAATTTCCCCTTACTTCATTTTCATCTATTAAAGGAATTGTGTATTTTTTCATTATCCTTCACTGCGACCAAAAAAGGAAGATCTAATGGGGCGCAATATAGCTTACTGCACCGGGCGCAAAAAATCCAAGCGCCGGCTCTGATGATGACTAGTCCATTCTTGAATGCAGGTCTCTGTTCGCTTAAACACTTTCATCGTGTGATGTACAAAGAAGTGAAATTCTTCAAAATTATCTTTATCTTCACCTTATTACAATTATTGTAAGAAGACATACGCGGTAAAATCACGCGAAAAAAAATATTGATAAACCACGCAAGTTTATATCCACAAACGTTGGGGTCAAGTGGTCAATCGCCTCATCAATTAGAGATTTTATCTTCGTGTTTTTTTGTAGTTGTTGTTGGTGTTGTTGTTGTTGTTTCACATGTTTTTTCTTCTAAGTTTCATATACAAACATTGAAGAGTGAAAATGTGGGTTGCTGCAGAAATATTTTTCATTCATCCGCAAAGTGGTCGCCGATCGCTGCTGGATGGTCTTACCTATGTATTTTGATTCTCTTGGCGGCTCTGGCCAGAAAGACCACAGCGCATCTTCTTCGTCCGCACAGAAGATGTTGGTTAGTAAACCTTTAGGAGAGAAGTCATCATCTTCACTTTCGCGACAGGAGAAAGAAGATTCACCGCTCTAGCTGAACAGGTTTTTGTTTTTTTATTCGATTATAATTTCTTTCCCAAAACGAATCTTTTCTTGTTTTTGTTTTTTTTTACTTGGTGTTTTTTAGTCTTCTTGAATTTATGATTAAACACGAAAATATTTCAGATTTTTTCCAGCGATTATTTTAACATCGCGGAACACAATTAAAATTGGGAGAAATTTTTTTTTTTTGTATTAATAAAATACAAACACTTGTAATTGTAGAATATTTGTAAATTGAAATGAAACACAATTGTGAGTAGAGTAAAACTATTTATGAGTATTTACTACTTTATGAGTGAGTATAGGAGTAAACACTCAATTTTAATAATTCATTATTACCTGACAATAATGTTAACCTAATTTTAAGCTATTATTACAAACGAAAATCTCTTTTGATATTATTACAAAATAAATGACTTTTTTGTTTACCTGAAACTAAATTTTGGTTGAAAAGTTGTGATCCAATTTTAGAAAAAAATAACGGTGTTTAAAAGAATTTTTGGAGATGTTTATGATCGTGTTTTGGAAGTCTAAATAAATTATTAACAGCCTAAAAAACTTGTTTCTTCACACCTCGTTTTGTTTGTTATTTTCTATAATTCGTTCTAAATATCAAAATAATAAATAAAGAAAGTTTTATAGTTTTTATTTTGTAATAGAATTTTAATTAGAAATAGAATAGGTTAGAATGGGATCTACAGGATTAATGCTAATCGTCTGAAGAAGATTATGTATTGACGCAATCTGAGCCTTGCCACTGGTGATTTTCTGTCCAAATATTTGCTTTAGTTTAGGTACCTTCTCATACAGTGGTTGGCAAAAGTTGACTTTTCCAGAGCACCAAAAAACGTCTTGTTTATGCCTCTCGCTTGAACTCAAAGCTAACTCAAAACTTTTGCCTACGCATCTCTCACTTGAGTTCACAAGCAGGACAGTGGACTACGTAACTACCTTGGGAGCTAGTATTCGGCCCTTTTTTAAATGAAATACGTTATCCCCTTTGTTCTATTGACAGTTCTATCAATGAATGCAATATTGGACAATGAGCTCTAGTCGGAAAAATAGCGGAGCGCAGTATGGAAAAATTGACAACGCCAACAAGTGGTATCAAACTTGATTTGGATTCGTCCTTTATTACCGATAGCAGGAGAAACGGGAGGGATTGCTGTAAAGAGACTAGAAACAGAATCTTTTCTAGGCGGGAGAGTTGGAAAGACGTCGAATCACGGACCTCTGAGATGGTGTCTGGCACCTTAGCCTGACAGGTAAGGCTTAACACAACAATCGATATTATCCTACTACAGTAGATTTGCTTAAGATACTTGAACACGAAAGGGTCTATCAATGGCAGTCTTCGCTAACCTGCTATTTTTCCATGGATAGTTTATCATGACTTATACTGAGAGTTCACGCTCATGGAAACAGGGTATTGACGTTTTGTTAAATTCACGTAAACTCCACCAAGTTCATCCAAAAACGCCAAGCTTTTTGCAAACTTCAATAATTTATATCCAATTGTAAACTAACGTACGAGAATCTCTGACTTTGCAGGTGAAGAACCCCATCTCCTTGACCCATTTATTACTTCTCATCCGACACGGTACACGGTTAAAGTAGACCGACCCCTTGTCAACTCGGACCGCTACTCAGTCAGATCAGAGCTAATTTCCCCTATCCATCTTGAACCCAGAACTGCCTGGGTACTATGTGAAGGCCAATTGTTGGAATTCGCACCTTCAAGCCACTGATTGGGGTTTGTATTTCCGTAACGCCAATGCAAATTCTGCCGCTCTCTATGTCACCAAAATCATACGAACGGGAATGCGTTTATTCATTTCTGTCTGTACCAAATCTATAAAGCCCAGGCCGAATAGATAGTTCAATGGGGAATGAATAGCATAGTATCTCTGCTCACCTCAATTTCTTTTTTGCCAAAATTATCTGGTCTGGTTGCTTAAAATATTAGCAAGGCTTTTGACAGAGTATTGTACCCTGCTCTATTGCCCAAACTCCAAGTGTTGGTGTAAACTTAGGTCTAATAACAGGCCAATCAAGGTCAGGTGTCTATATACTATAGTATTGAGTGGCGTCGCATCTCACCCCTACACCATTTCGGCCGGTGTTCCACAGGGGTCAATTCTATCCCGCCCACTTCTTTTCTATAACAATCTTCTTTTAATCCCCGCACTTCATTGCTTCGCTATTGACGGTACTCTGCCGTACCCATCTTATCTTCAATATCGTGAACTGATATTCAATGCAATCCCAGAATATCAAATAAATTCTTGATTGGTACTGTCTCAGCGCTAACCAAACTTACACGGACCTTCCTTCTATCTCACTGGACAATAAGAATCTAACGGCTGACCCAACTCTTAAGATCCTAGGGGTAACTTTAACTGTAATCATCACATATTCCAAATCGCCAATCAAGCCTCCCAATGCCTTGGATTTAGGAGATGCAAGTTCCATCTCCTTCGGATCTTGCAAACATAACGTCATCAATCATCAAATAATTCGAACACATAAGACAATTACTAGTTCACTCATCAACAATCTTTCATAATACAAAGAGAAAATATTTTTCATCCTGACAATCAAGCATTTACCACACAAAGATTGTTTTTCATTAAATTCCCATTCCCAAAAAAATGCACTACAAACCAAAAAGAAACAGGTAATTAAATACACTTGTTGGCATATTACTCAACGTAATCAGACATAATCTTACGTCTAGAAAAATCAAGTGTCCAACATACAATAAAGTACATTTCACCAATGATGATTAATACTCGAACACGCTTTGTGATTTCAATATCAATAAAGTTTTTTTTCGAGTGAATTTCGTAGTAATTCAGATAAGACTGCTTACAATTACATAATATTTATGCTAGTGCCTTTCGCCCCTTCATTTGAGACTCAAATGAACACTAAAATGCCGACAAATGAAACCCAGGTAAATTGAATAATGTGTATGTTGTTTCTGAAGTGTAAGAAAGTCACTTAGTGAAAAAAATAGTACTTAACATCATTTTAGGGGCCAAGAGCTCTTGTGAATATTTTCTTATTGCGAATTTTGTCTTCTATTGAAATCAACTTAACCACTCGAGTACCATTTAAAAAAATCATAGATATCTTGTAATATTATGTAGATAGAGAAACAGCTGGCCGGTATCCAAGTCTACTACATAGTATATCTCTGGCTCAAAAAAGTGTTCAACCAAAAAAAAGCTACTTTTTTCTTGCATCCATAATTTTAGTGATGTTTATGCATTTTATACAAATTATTGTTTCTCTTTAAATCTATTCCAACAAAAAATCAAATCAACTCTGAATTTTTATTGTTAAATCTACGGATAACAAAAAAGTGTTAAATCGGATCCAATGTACGGAAATTTCAATATCACGGATTTGAAGCGGAAATAAAATTTTTATTACCAACTAGGGGTGTCATAAAATGTAGGTAAAGGTGTGCATATTTAATCAACTTTTGTTTGAAATTTAATTTTTTTTTAAAGTGGCATAAAATCATAATCCTTACTAATATTATAAATGCGAAAGTAACTCTGTCTGTCTGTCTGTCTGTCTGTCTGTCTGTTACGCTTTCACGCCTAAACCACTAAACCGATTTTGATGAAATTTGCAACAGACATAGTTTAGACCTTGGAGACGGACATAGGCTACTTTTTATGGAGAACAAAAGGGTTGAAGGGGGTGAAATGGGGTTCAATAAGTTGCAAGGGGATTTTTTTCTATTGCATAAAAAGTAACTGACTGACAGACAACGCACAACTTAAACCGCTAGAGCTAAAGGGCTGAAATTTTGACTGTGCATCCCTATAATGGCGTGGACATCCACTAAAAAGCGATTTTTCGAAATTCATCCCCTAAGGGGGTGAAATGGGGTTTATCCAAACCGCTGGAGCTATAGGGCTGAAATTTGGACAGTGCATCCCTATAATGACGTTTACATCCACTAAAAAACGATTTTTTGAAATTCATCCCCTAAGGGGGTGAAATGGGGTTTATCCAAACCGTTGGAGCTATAGGGCTGAAATTTTGACAGTGCATCCCTATAATGGCGTGGACATCCACTAAGAAGCGATTTTTCGAAATTCATCCCCTAAGGGGGTGAAATGGGGTTTATCCAAACCGTTGGAGCTATAGGGCTGAAATTTGGACAGTGCATCCCTATAATGACGTTTACATCCACTAAAAAACGATTTTTTGAAATTCATCCCCTAAGGGGGTGAAATGGGGTTTATCCAAACCGCTGGAGCTATAGGGCTGAAATTTGGACAGTGCATCCCTATAATGACGTTTACATCCACTAAAAAACGATTTTTTGAAATTCATCCCCTAAGGGGGTGAAATGGGGTTTATCCAAACCGTTGGAGCTATAGGGCTGAAATTTTGACAGTGCATCCCTATAATGGCGTGGACATCCACTAAGAAGCGATTTTTCGAAATTCATCCCCTAAGGGGGTGAAATGGGGTTTATCCAAACCGTTGGAGCTATAGGGCTGAAATTTTGACAGTGCATCCCTATAATGGCGTGGACATCCACTAAGAAGCGATTTTTCGAAATTCATCCCCTAAGGGGGTGAAATGGGGTTTATCCAAACCGTTGGAGCTATAGGGCTGAAATTTTGACAGTGCATCCCTATAATGGCGTGGACATCTACTAAGAAGCGATTTTTCGAAATTCATCCCCTAAGGGGGTGAAATGGGGTTTACCCAAACCGCTGGAGCTATAGGGCTGAAATTTTGACAGTGCATTCCTATAATGACGTTTACATCCACTAAAAAGCGATTTTTCGAAATTCATCCCCTAAGGGGGTGAAATAGGGTTTATCCAAACCGTTGGAGCTATAGGGCTGAAATTTTGACAGTGCATCCCTATAATGGCGTGGACATCCACTCAGAAGCGATTTTTCGAAATTCATCCCCTAAGGGGGTGAAATGGGGTTTATCCAAATCGTTGGAGCTATAGGGCTGAAATTTTGACAGTGCATCCCTATAATGGCGTGGACATCCACTAAAAAACGATTTTTTGAAATTCATCCCCTAAGGGGGTTAAATGGGGTTTATCCAAACCGTTGGAGCTATAGGGCTGAAATTTTGACAGTGCATCCCTATAATGGCGTGGACATCCACTAAGAAGCGATTTTTCGAAATTCATCCCCTAAGCGGGTTTACCCAAACCGCTGGAGCTATAGGGCTGAAAGTTTGACAGTGCATCCCTATAATGACGTTTACATCCACTAAAAAGCGATTTTTCGAAATTCATCCCCTAAGGGGGTGAAATGGGGTTTATCCAAACCGTTGGAGCTATAGGGCTGAAATTTTGACAGTGCATCCCTAATAATGGCGTGGACATCCACTCAGAAGCGATTTTTCGAAATTCATCCCCTAAGGGGGTGAAATGGGGTTTATCCAAACCGTTGGAGCTATAGGGCTGAAATTTTGACAGTGCATCCCTATAATGGCGTGGACATCCACTAAGAAGCGATTTTTCGAAATTCATCCCCTAAGCGGGTTTACCCAAACCGCTGGAGCTATAGGGCTGAAAGTTTGACAGTGCATCCCTATAATGACGTTTACATCCACTAAAAAGCGATTTTTCGAAATTCATTCCCTAAGGGGGTGAAATGGGGTTTATCCAAACCGTTGGAGCTATACGGCTGAAATTTTGACAGTGCATCTCTATAATGGCGTGGACATCCACTATAAAGCAATTTTTCGAAATTCATCCCCTAATGGGGTGAAATGGGATTAACCCACACCGCTGAAGCTGGAGGGCTCTAATTTTGACCGTGCATCACTACAATGACGTGGGCATCCACTTAGGGACGATTGAAATTTATCCCCTAAGGGGGTTAAATGGGGTTAAGCCAAACCGCTGGAGCTAAACGGCTGAAATTTTGGCAGTGCATCGTGGACATTTACTAAGAAGCGATTTTTCGAAATTCATCCCCTAAAGGGGTAAAATTTGGTTTACCAAACTACTGGAACTACAGGGTTGAAATTTGGACAGTGCATCCCTATAATGACATGGACATCCACTAAGAGGCGAGTACTCGAAATTCATCCCCTAAGGGGATGAAATGGTGTTAACCCAAACCTCTGAAGCTGAAGCGCTGAAATTTTGACAGTGCATCCCTATAATCACGTAGAAATGAATGACTCGAAATTCACTTTATTTAATATTCATTTGTGATTGCTTCATAATTTCTTACATCCACGTAAATAGGCGAACAAACTTAACGAACGTTCGTCAAACCCTAAAATGTCACTTTTCTTGATGAAATATACATGCCAATCTACTTTAAAACTTGCAGATTTGTTGAGGAGAGGTGATATTCGCAGTAATTTGTTTACCATATTTATTAAAAAAATGCACTATAATAAACCCTTTTTAGGGATAATAACAGCTGACTTTTTTGTTGGTTTTTTTTAAGGAAAACATTGCACATAATAAACAGTTTTTAAAGGCGTTGCAAGGCACGCGGGTTTTATGCTAGTAGGTAAATAAAAGAAAACCTCGGTGGTGTTAGGCAGTAGTAAGGTAATTTTTTTAAGCGAAATGCAGTTTTAAAGATACCTCTTGGTTCTAAGACAACAAGATGAAAGCAATAGTCTGAAAAGAGGGTTATATGCATACAAATAAACATTGTCTAAGTATAACGTGATGGATAGAAAAAAAACTACTAGCATTATTAACATAAAAGATACGAGAACCTAAGATTTTATTAGGATTATACAGCCGAAGTAAGTAAGCAAGTCCATAAAATATAACGTCGCTAGCGAAGAACTTAGTAGTGGTACTTCAATACACTTCGGCTAGTCCTGTCGCATACTGTAAGGGTTTTATATATGTTCTGATCTCCTGGGTGCATTCATAACCAATGATTACCGGAGAAACCAGGAAGAAATCTAGGTTAGAGTCGCCTTAGTTTTGTAAGTCAAGAATATTTAATCAATTCACTAGTGATCTACCCCTAAGATTTGGCTATTCGTAACAGGTTTAGTAATAGAGGGCTAATGACAGAGAGACTCATCCTCCTTGAAGTAGAGCTTACAGGTACGCTTAATTACCTACACTCCCAAGCCCTTCCGAGCCAGCGCGTCTGCATTTTAATTTCCTTCGAAGTCCGGATGACCCCCAAGGCAAGCAAAGCTAGCTTGGTTGATAGTATTCAGCTTACGAAAGTACTAGACTGGTTAGGAGTGGTCTTAGGAGGTCTTGCACTTTAGCCGAAATGGCAAACCCAATAGCGACTGCTTCTCGCAGGAAACGTAGCCCCAGTACGTGATAATGAATAGGAAAGATCCAAGGACGGATCCTTGTGGGACTCCGCAACTTGTCCTATTCTCCCATCCTCGATCGTCTGACTCGCAGAGTATTGTTCTGCTGCCTAGAAGGATTTTGATCATAATGCACACTAGATAGCTCGCTTCATCAACGCTTCAAGGATGTTGCTGCACCTAGCGGTGCTGAAAGCATTTTTCACGTCAAGGGTTACCAATGTGCAACTCTTATTTACCTCCATCGCTACCCTTGCTAAGCCAGTCACCATATTGACTGCATCCGTTGTCGATCTAGCTTTTCTGAAACCGTATGCTCTTTCGGATAAGCCGCTTTCCCTCACGATGCTTTGGAGTAATCTGTTGCATATCGACCCTTAAAAAAGCTTGCCCTTGATGTTTTGAAGACATATAGGCCTGAAGGTCGAAGACTCCCGTGAGGGCTCATCCGGCTTCGGGATAAGCACAAGCTGTTGACGCTTCCATTGCTTAGGGAGCACTTCTGACACGCTGTAAATACTTAGGTAAACCCACCTGGTATCACACTGACTTCCAGCTTCATCGCTCTGTTCGGTATACCGTCCAACCCAGGACTATCATTAATCCTCTTGGCAGCGTCCACGTTCTACCTTGGGTCTTCAATTGTGGATGGATGACAACCATATCCCAAAACGGCTTATGGTAGCAGAAAAATCTATAGGAGGCCAAAGGTCTATTTAGGCTGTAGCGCCATTGAATCGGTGGATGCAAATCCTAGATTACTCAGGGAGTATACGTTAAAATTTTTGTCTATCCACAAATACGATAGATTTCATTAAAACAATTCATCATACTTTACCCACAAACCTAGTGCCAAACAATAGCTACTTTACATCTATTATTTAATAATACATCATCACTCCCCCGTTTCATAACTTGATGAAAGCGATAACAGCAATAAATAAAATTAACTAACCTTAATCGCTCCACATTAGCACCCAAGAAAGAAGCGGCTAACTAATAACTTACCAGTAAGCAACGAAGCATACACCATGATCTTCTTCTATAAATCTCTCAGCACATGCTCCACTATGTTTACGGAGCATATTAAGACGAAATTTCTCTAGCCCAATATTTTATCAATTTTTCACGAAACAAATTTTCAAAAACAAACATTCGCTTGCAGCCAACTTCACCTCCATCCGCCGCCCTTTTTGTTTAACAACCAAAGAAACTCACGTCGTTACTTCCAGATCAGCTTCACTTTCTTCACGCTCATGAAAATCCGTTTCGAACGAAACTAATTTGGATATTTGCGTTTCTTTCTGCGTTAATTCCACTTTACCTTTTCGCGAGCAGTCAAGCCGCTTAACCTGGAGCAGGTGTCAATTGGCCGGCGGAGCCAGACTTCTAATTTCCCGTGAAATCTCAACGTATACAAATTTTACACCTCAATTTTCAAATTACGTAAATTACCCGGGTACCAATTGTTAACTACAGCAGGTATTATGATCCTACTTGACCTGAGATGAGTCGAGTCGAGTAGAGTCGTAATTTTTGAATAAGAAGATTTTTTCGTGGACATGGAAAATGTTACGGACTTTATTACGTGCGTTTTGCAGAAATGTTTTGATAAGATCTTCGCTTTTTTACCGGAAAGGTTTTCGGGTTATGTTTACACTGTAGACTATTACATAAAGGTTGGAGCTAGTAAAGAATTGGAAAAACCGGCTTTTGTTATCATCAACAAATCATTTAAATTGCACAAAAGTATACAAGAACTAATTTTATCCACCCGCACACATTTTGGGCAATTTATGAGATTGAATGACAGCCATTTCCCTCATAATGACGCAACCAGCCATCATAAATATTGACGCACGATGCTAGCTTTCCTGCATCACATGCAGAGGGGCACTACCAGTTTCAATTATTATTTGACCACCCTCGAGACTTTTATCATAATATCACTCCATTAATCATGGACAAGATAAAATGCTGCTTGTGTAATGTTTTGTTACTTTGTAGGACAGAGCAGCAATTAGTTTCCAAATCTCTTAACGTGGGCAAAACCCATCCATCCACTTTCACGTGGTGGAGGTGAGGTTTTTTTTTCTTCTTCATAAAATTTTTATTGACATTTTGAAAAAGAAAAAATGAAATCAATAAAAAAATAAAACGTGTAAAATTTTTGGGAGTGTCTGGCGTCGAAACTTTTCGTATCGTTAGTTTTTAAGGATGATCATAGCCAAAACAATACGAGGGCCTATGGTCATATAAAACAAATGTATTCGTCAAATTTTTTTGAGGATGTAGTTTCTTACAAACCTACTTTACTTTTCTAGTATAGTGTGAAATGTAGTCAAAACGGCGTAGCGGCCGAGTATAAATGCACCATCTGAAACGCCCCACGAATCGGCATAACTCTTAACCTATTCAACCCCGTACTAAGCTTGCTGCTAAACATTGTATGTACGATGACGTGACAAACGACATGACGGACTGGTAGTACAAAGAGTGATTCCTGAGCTTAGCACTGTCACATAAACCCTTTCGTTTGTCTTACGCAGCTACATCAGCAGGCGTTGTGCCTCTACCGAGCCTATCTAACTCAGGGGGTCAAGCGTCTTGCAAAAGGGTGGGTCAGTGTAGTCAGTAGGGATCTAGCACTACCGTCTGGGTGCAGACTCCTATGCGGTGTTTTCGGTCTTAGGGATTGGACTTTCATTCCCTTTTGTTAGACCGATGTAAAATTTTCAGCTCTCGTAAAAAAAGAGCTTGTGCAGCTCTGGCCACCATACCAGTGAGCCATTTGTGAGGATTAGAGACCTACCACAGTTGTTTGGTTTAAAACCCGATCTTTATTCGAAAGTCTTTTTACATGAGTAGAAGGCCATATAGCCTTTCTCCACCCTTTCCTCAATGTTACGATTTCAGTTGAGTTTTGGGTCTCGAATTTGACCCAGAAATGTCACCCTGGAGAATAGAGTGAGTATATGTATGCCCTTCCAACCCGCGGAAATTAAAAGTGGAGATTGCCGTTTTCCCAGGTGAATAGCTTTAAGCTCGGTTTCGCCCGGTTGTCAGGCAGTCCACACTCTGCCGCCTACAGTCGACTCTGTTCTAGTGTTGGTAATTGGATAGTTTGAACTAATCTAATCATTCAAAAACGTCCAAAGCTCTTTAATCGTAAAAGAATCGTATTTCAATTTGGCAAAGTTATACTATACACAAGTTTCAGGAGTCCCCTGACAAAAATAGCTGATAAGTGTTGCTTACACCCAGCATTACAACTAAGACTGTTACGAAGGATGCCAGATCGTACCTATATTTTCAGGTCTCTCTCTTATCTATCTATACAAAAGTGTCGAGGGCCCCATCCAAAGTATTAAGCACTCCCTATGCCTCTTGACTTCGATGATAGATCGAGAACCGGTCAATTTTATGCTAATGGGATTCCACTATAATCACCATATTTGCCTGGCATTGTGCTGTTAGACTTCTAATAGTTTTGTGCTTTTAAAAACACCTTACGTCTATAGCGTCCTATCGGAATGAGGTTGGGGCCGATTTAGCAGCCAGTTTTCTTTGATAAAGGGAGGTCTTTTCTGAACAAGGAATTCGGAGATCACTGACCGCTGATATTGATTGATCTTACTTTGAAACTCTGTTTAATAGCCCAATAGTAATCAGTTTGTGAATAACTATAGATCGGTTTAAAAGGGCACAAGGATACTGATTGTTGCATTCAGTACTTCGTATGATATTGCTAAACCGGCAAGCCTTTCTCGAAAGGTAGGGCTATTTTAATAAGGATCATTTTTATTCTCAATATTGATGGACGCTTTAAAATATGGCGAAGATATCATTCTAGAGAATCGTTCAAATTTTTTATTAAACGTTCATGTTTTAATTGCTATATGATAGGTTTTTCTTTTAAGGTTTGTTTGTTGTTAGCAATCAGTATCCTTTCCGAGATTGTAAGTTACAACTGGCTATAGGTTACAATCGTCGGTTTTGGTGGTGTATTTATAACAAACATCAAAAAACGAGATCATTCCTTTAAACAAAATAATTGTTCTTGGTCTCTATGCTGTTTAGGGTGTTTTTATTGGAGTTTAGATCTAAATAATACAAATAGTTTGGGCATTGGTCCAGTCTCACAAAGTGACGAACATGTTTGTACCTCCACGTTTTTAATACTATAAAGTTTTTCTTGCTTGGTTCATATGTTGTGCAATATTGTCTTAATAGTGAATAAACTTGAACCCATGTCCACACTAATTCAAGGTCCTAAACAAGATTACGCAGGTAACATATCACTGCTCTAGTTCAATTTAAATCATAACATTTTTTTTTCTACCTAAAAACTCGAAATACTATGCAAATTGATGGCCACGTTTCTTTTTTCAAATCTCCTCCCGAGTCACTTTAGGCAGATATAATCATTATCCATCACCGATACATTTTTTCATCTCGTAGAATGATAATCAGCAAAAAAAAATTGATTGATGTTTTACGATATCGAAATTGTTGTTGATGTGTCAATCAATATCCGGCGATCCACATTTCCTTCAACCACGCCAAAAAATTAGTCCACGTGATTGATAGTTGGGAAAATGTGATTTTCTAATTTTACAATCAAGGTGCTAAAATTTAAATTAATCGGTTGAGCAGCGCGGCAGACATCTCAAAGGCAAATAAAACTCTCGGTCTTCAGCTGAAAGTAAAACCTTAAGTGGCTTAAGGTAAATACAAATTGTGTGCGACATTATTAGGAGAAACGCACACGGGGAAACAAGATGAAACGAATTGAATAATCCCGCATTATTTTTTTTTTCGTCGTTAGGTACATATGTACATACCTATATATAACATGGCGGACTGAAAGTGCAAATTTACATTTCCGTTGTCGTGTCTTAGCTAGAGAACAATTATGAGAATCTTTAGGCCACGATCCGGGACGATAGAGACACGCGGAATTGTGTGGATTTATCCTGAGGAAAAATTTAAATTTAAATTTAATCTTTTACATTAGCTGCGAGAGTTTTAGTGAAATTACCCCAAAACACTTTTTGAGTATGAAGCGTGCGGACGCGTTTATTTTTGGGGACTATTGAATTAAAACGGGGCATGTCCTAGAGAGGAGGTAATCTCTTTTGCATATTTTTCTTTTGCTTTAACAGAATTCTTATTTATATTTAAAAGGTAAATAATGTTGTGGTGGGAATGCTGGGCGTATTGGTGGAAGAGAAAGAGAATATAAATAATGTTGGTGGTGAATTTGTGGTGTGGAATGCTTGAAAATCAAGAGGGAAGATTTATTTAAGAAGACGCGCTTGAATGGTCTTAATTAAAGAAATGAATAATGGAAATAAATTGCCTTTAGATAATAGTATGAGAAGGTCTATGGCTTTAGTATTCCATTTATGTAAGTGCTGGAAATAATTTTAGGAGTCGGGGGCCAAGTGTTATTTACAGGGGGCTCGGGCTTGGTTGTGCTGTGAAATAAATTATTTTCAACTCTCAATCAATAGATATTATCTCCCAGATAGATATTATCAGCCAAAAATAAATAAGTTTTAACCCTCAACTCAACCACCCCCATACTGGTATTATCAGCCAAAAATTAACTATTTTCAACCCTCAATTCAACCAACCCCAGATTAAGGTTGTATTTGAAAAAGGAATACTAAGCGGAATATTACCCTACCAGCCGAACTTACACTAAGCAGTACATTTGTCTCTTACACGATGACAAATTGTACTGAGGACTCAAGTTTGTTTTTTTGTGGTGGGTTACTCTTTCTTAATATACCAACCAGGTTTCACCGGCCGAACTGCGAAAGTTCGAGCAAATTAATGTACTGATGTTTTTCGATGCCCCGATGTTAAAGTCGTGATAGTTATGGTTGGGAGTAGGTGGAATAAAAATATCACGGCTTGGTTGTGGCAGTTCGTTCCTTCACTTCTCTCTTCACTATCTTCCGAGTAGAGCTGCTTCGATTGTCGGCAGTATAAAGGGCTTTTCCCTGAGCCTCTAGTCTCACATAAAAAAACTACCACTACCATGGTGATCCCACCAATTGGGGCTTCCGGCAATCGCGATCGCAATCTTGCTTTCTGTATGTTGAGAAGGAGTTCACGAAAGTGGGGCTCGGGTGTGCTCCATGGGGCTCCGCAATTCTACTCCGGTCTTCCTTGCCTTGGCTCTCTCCAGCTTAATTGGTCGATAGAAGTCTCGTGTGTATGAGAGGAAGTAGAGGGTCCAAACTCATAGAACCTTCAAATCAGAATAAGTCCTGATCATATTAGCCCGCCCCTTTCAGGACAGTTTCTAGTGATCACCACGAATAGGTTAAGTTGGTACTTTCACCAATCCGAGATAGTTACGGCACGCGCGTATTCACATCTATATGTTGCTCCCCGTAACTCACCGGTGAAATGGCCACCAAGCTCATCGATTATTTGCACGAACAAATGTTGATAGGCTTTTTACAGTCATGACAAAGTATTCAAGTACCCCGGCAAGGCACTATTTAATGAAGCAATAATTTTGTTTCGTACACTGTTGTTATTTGTTAGCAATTACGCGTCAAACAAAATATGTATAACCCGTTTATGACTAGGTTGAAAAGTTAAGTCGAGGTTGAGTTGAAATTTCGAACTCCGTATATGATATCGAGTTGAGTTCAGTTTGGGTTGAAATAGAGTTGAACTCACATTAAAACATAACCTTAAGATACATTAACCAGGTAGGAGAACTGAATTGAGTTGAATGAACCCAGGTCAAACTCGACTGCCGTTTATGACTGGGTTGAACCTGGGGTGAATCTAGTCATAAACGGGGTAATAGTCTGAAAGGGTTCGCTCAATTTCAACTGAGATTTTGATTTATTTTTTCCGTTTTGAAAATTGGTTGGCCTACTATATGTATATTTTGTCGTGAGGGAGGTCTCTTCAGATTTTCATTATAATGTTTTGCGTTTCCATTTTATACTATCACTTTAACTTATCAAATGTAAAAGAAAAACGTTTCCCTTGATGGTAAAAGCAAATCAAAAAAGCTTTGCCTCGACTTGTTAATGAAAAGCAAGTCAGAACTGCTCATCTCTGCACTACTTCGGCCATTCACACACCAGGGACCATATGATAGTAAAGTGGGAAGTGTTTTTTCCAATGAAATGATATTTAACCATATACATAAATGTATGGTAGGATTACGATAACCCCTTGATTACTTGAAAAGAAGCACTTCATTAGTTCTGTGAGAGCACTTCAATTCCCTTTGGAGTTACATATACCAACATTTGTGAGAGCACAAAAACTATCTATTAAAGTCTGCTTTCATAAACAAAATCGATGAAACTAGGTATTTTTTGTATAGTCAAAGGAATTAATTACGAGTTTGAATTGAATACCACTTGTATGCCAATAACCGACATCATTTATTACGAATTTGCACCTCTTTCATCACCACAGCCAACACCTTTCTTCAATCATAAAATTTCTTATATCATCCAAAATATTTGCAAAACAATCAGCTCAAAGTCGTTTCCTTTTTGGCGTCTGCCTTTATCACATCAAAAGTAGTTACATACATACATACATACATCGTCCTAGATTCTAACACAAAAACCCCACAATGGCGTAAGGTGAACTCGATGAAAACTTTCTCGATGACAAAACTCGATATGATTGATAGCCACAATAAAAGAGGTACGCCGATGCCCCAAACTGTTGCATAACAACAACATATGTATGTATGTATATCTCGAATATATATGTCGATTTATTGGCCGAACCACATCGATTTAAATAAGCTTAAGTAACAATTTCACGTCTGCAGAAGTTCCGTCCCCACACACAAAAGGCTGGCTGACATTGCTCGAGGTCTTCCGTGTTTACCAGGTTCAAAACTTCATAATTCATCCAAAAGCGTCCGAACTGATGATGGAGAAAGCTGCAAACATCACAGCCGGTATAAAGCTGGAGCTCCATCTAAAAAAAATAAACAATAATAATAACATCCCACAATTTTGAGACCCACAAAGTGTACCCCCAGAAACACAGTCTTCAATTCCAGAAAATACTCTGTGCGATTTCGATAAAGGTTACCATCTTGGTCCGCTCAATTGATCTTTGCGTGTCTATTACTGAAAGACTGCGCTAGATTTGGAGTACATCGCATTCAGAGATTCACTAGAGCCAGGCTAACGCTAACGTCCAGGTGCTCGGCATGTCTGATAAAAGCCACACGGGCGAAAGCACACGGCAATTTATCGATATGGCCATGCACTTACTAGACAGGAGATGGATAGGCTTAAAAGTGAAGCCGCTAGACACGCATAAGAAATTAATTTGCGATTAGGTAAGAAAATTGAGGAAGATGGTTAAGACAGATGTGCGCAATCATCTGTGGAGGTGCTTTCTCCGCACAATGGATTTCTTTTGATGGTGGAATGTAATCAGTCTTTTGAGAATTTTTTTCTTTCTTTCTTTCTTTCTTAATCAAACGATTTTTTTTTTCGTAGGGGGAGTTTTAGGATTTTCATTAAGGGAGTTTTTAAGTACTTACATGTCTTGATTAGAAATTAAGGAGAGATTTTGTAGCACTATTACTTTTCTTTTGTTGGGCGTAAAGGCTTATTTCTTTCATTAAGCAAATTAACTTTGAAGAATTGATTAAACTTTTCTGATTGGATTAGTTTTACAATTGTTGTAGCATCTTCTTTTACCACCTAAATCGATAGACAAAAGATTGTGAGAATCTTTCACTAGCTTTTCGTATAGTTTATGGGTTTTGATGAAAATCAAAGTCATCAATAGTCATTCTATTAGGAAGCAAACATGAAGAGCATTTTAAAATATTTAATTAGTTCTATAACAAAAATCACCTCTAACTTTGACGTTAAAAAATCTTATAAAATTGCACCAAAAATGTTGTCTCTCAATAGTGAGTTAATTTTGTTGAACACTTCCAATAATTTTATCTATCAAAACGCCCACTTATAGTATAGATATCTCCATAAAATTTCACCTGTTTTCTAAACCAAATTCGTGCAGTTCATATAACGCTTAGTCAGTAAATGCAAAGTAATAATTCCTAATCAATCTCCTTTCTATAAATGATGGCAGCATTTAGTGTAAATCTAGCAAAAGTAACTTCCATGGTTAGTCACTCAACTCACTTTGCTCAATTGCTTACTCATACTTACTCACCAACTTCACCATAAAATTTTCTTCTGATAACCATAACCCACTCGCGCAGCCTTCCTATTTACAAATAGCTGCGTCAACAAAAGTAAGAAAGACACTAAGTGGTTAATAAATTAGTTTCTTTGACCTGGACTAGGATGGTCAAGCTCATATATGGCTTATAGGGTCTAAAGCAGCCAAAAACTGCAATAGGGATTTACTTGTATAAATGAAAGAAAAAGCATGTTGATAATTGAAGGTCGATATAACAACGTAACACCCATTTTTGCATATGCTCCAGCAGAAGGCGCTCTACAGAAAGAGAACTTTTCAAAATACGATCTTATATCGCCGCAATTGATTGGATATTACCCAAGACTTTGGTAATTTTAACGCTGGAGATCTGAAAACGAAGAACTATGGCGCCGTGATGGTCAAGAAAGGATAGACGACCAAATCAAGCGAGGGCAATGGAATTGGATTGGCCACACTTTGCGACGCGAAAACGAAAATCCAGCCAAACTGGCCCTTGACTGGAATCCGCAAAGATCCCGTCGAGTCGGAAGACCTAAAACAACGTTGAGAAGAGCCCTACTAGCAGAAACCGCAACAGCTGGGAGATCCTGGTCGGAGCTGAGAGCTGTCGCGCAAAACAGAGTCCGCTGGAGGGCAACTGTTTCCGCCCTATGTCCCATGAGGGATTAAAGGAGCATAACGAAGAAAAGAAGAAGATCTGAAAACAATGATTTACTGAAGACGTTGCCGGGACATAATCCATCCAAGAAAAACGTCTGAAAACGGACTAAGATTGTGTCAAGCGGCTATATGACCTATCAAGCCCTGTAGATCGGAATTCAAACTAGTGTTGATCAGTTGAGTACTGTCGATCTGGTGAGCCTTCAGCAGTCTCGGTCGATAGTTTAGGAGTCAAGGGGCCAGAATCGGTGAAAAGAAAAAAAAGTTAGAAAGAAGGAATATTATTTGAGCGAGAGAAGTAAAACAATGAAGGATCATTACGCTGCGCGAAATCGAATCACGGATCTGTCTTGCTCCGTGATTCGATTTCGCGCAGCGTAATGATCTTCATCGTTTTACTTCTCTCGCTCAAATAATATTCCTTCTTTCTAACTTTTTTTTCTTTTCACCGATTCTCTGCCCGCTTACCTGCAATCGCCTGTTGTGCAATAAAAGAGGAAGCTGTCTCCTGTACGATCAAACGAAGTAGCTTTCAGTATGATAGTACTGGATAGAGGAGAGTGAAAGGAGTCGAAAAGGATCTGAAAAACAAACCATGAAATCGGTATATCTTACTTTGTAAGGGAAGAACCTCGGTTTAGCGAGAAGTAGGGTCTTGTTACATGGCATGACATATTTTTATTATGTGGCAGTTCTAAGCTCATGAATCACCCTTTGTACTACGGTTTCGTCATGTCGTTGATCGTAATGGAGCAATGTCCTTAACTCGAAGAGCGGGAATGGGCCGATTGGGTGGGTATAAGACTGCCGTGGTGAGGCAGGATGGTGTTTATTTCGATAGAGGAATCGCTATGATAGTAACGATAGAATTTTGTCAGGGCTAGAAGTTTTTGCACTTTATCTAACCACACCAAAGACTTTTTCTAAGCTTCGCCCCAAATAATTGAGTTTTATTCGAGAACGAGGGGAACTGCTAGCAAAGAACTCGGAAGGTGGTGACACTCGATTTGTCACTTCTATCACAACCCGAGAAAATCTGTTCGCAAGTCCTAAATCCCACATGCCCGTGGTGCTCCCTGGGGTACTTTATCGGAAGGAGTAAAAAGGAGACGGTCGAGTGGCTAGTTCTCTGCGCCATAAAATAGAATTTTAAGGTAGTTAGGCTGAGGGTTAGCAACCCACTCCCAAAAAAAAGGATTGCTACGAATTGGCAAACAATGTATCGGAACAGTATGGACAACATGACGACGAATCCTGGTCAGAGCTGAGAGCGGAGAGCTGTCGCGCAAAAAAGAGTCCCCTTAAGGGCAACTGTTTCCGCTCCATATTCCATGAGGGATTAACACAAAGTATCGGTAACCGCGAAGTTGTGAATTGGATTGGATGGGACCAAAAGTAGGTCATTTGTGAAGATTAGAAAGAAGGCAGGAGATAAAATTGACCCCTGAAGAATACCGTTAGAAATCGTGTAGGGCTGAGATTTGACGCCTTCCAATACAACCTTGATGGAACGAACGGAAAGAAAACTCTAGATCAATTTCTTCAGAACTGAGTCGATACCTTAGCGTGGAGTTTAGCAAACTGAGCAGGGTGCTAGAGTCTATCAAAAGGAGGAGATATCCAAAACAACCAAACCGGTGCATACTTTAGTTAAGGTTTTCTTTTTTTCCGGTAGACTAAAACGTCCCCGGTTGACGGTACTGTTTGTTATCCAGGATTTGATTAGACTCTAGGTACCCATTAGCCTTTTGTTGACGATCGTCTCCATGGTTTTGGAGAGAATAGAGGTATTTTCTATTGGGCGGTAGTTGGATGGGTTCCTTCAGTCACCTTTTTAGGTATCGGTTGAACATTAGAAAGCTTTCAAGAGTCTGAATAAACTCCGCAGCAGAAGGATACACCAAAGAATTTGCCCAGAGGTTTAGCTAAAGAGGTGCGCATCTTCTGGATGAAATGGAGTACATTGTCAGGCCTAATCGATTTGTTTACATCAACATCTTTGAGGCACCTATATACCTCGCAGGTCCGAAGAAAACCCTGCCCATTAAATCAAGGGTACTCTTAGTTTATTAAAGTTGAAAGAGTTAGTTGGTCTGGACATATGGTCTGAATTAACTGACCTGGGCATTATATATTTTCCAATAGGATCATGTCTAACAAGTATGAAATTTTGTTATAAAACAAATTTGTAAAACAAAATAATTATGTGTAAATATTAATTTCCATAACATGTGTTGGAGTTTAAGTTCCACTAGCTCCTAAAATAAAAAATTATACTAAACACAAGCAAAACCTAAACCCCGCATGAAACACCAATTAATTTCTCTTTAACACTTTTAATTAACTCCAGACATTAATCAAACAGATTTGAACCTCCATTTAGAGCACACGTCGCTTCTCGCCATCTCAAACGAGGTAATTTCCGTCTGATGATTACTCGACTGGTTACGAAATTGACCGGCAAAAGTCACTTTCGAGTGAGAATTTGAAGTTTTCCCTTTCACTTTTAGCACAATTCTTGGCTCCACACACATCCACGGGGGGCTAAGCCTCCACTTTGGTGCATTTCTCATCACGTTGAAGCACTACTCTTGGATTCGCGCTGCTCCACTCGACTCGGCCATATAGCAGCAAAACACTAGAAAACTCTTACATCGCCAACTAACCCAACTGAAAAACTCGCCTTGCAAGCGAGATATGTGAGGTCAAGAAACCAGATTAGATGCAGTTTTTCGCTGTTGTTGTTAATGTGCGATATTATTTTGATAGATTCGGATTAAGCTGTCCCCCGTTTCGATAAACCGACTTAGATGCAGAGAACTCGTTCAGTTGGTGTGCAAGAGTTCGGTGGGTTTTTCTATTCGGCCAAACCGGATGGATCCATAAGACATGCTGCAATTGTGCAATAGGCTAATGTCAGTTCAGAGAGACCGCAAAAAAATGTCCTCATAACTGAAACGAATTCTTCGTGGACATTAAAAAATATATCTGATTGAGGATTTTAATTTGTTTCACAAGAAGACGATGAAAAAAAACACGAGTAGGTATGCTAAGTGCCAAAAATCCAATTTAGCGCGATTTAAATGATGTTCACTTTCATTTCGTGTTTTTCTTGATGCTTTCATGATTTCAGCAATTATTGCGTAAGTCCATTGAAGCGAGAAAAATTGGATTAAGTGGACAAATTATGCAGAAATTGCCTTATGTAAAAAGTAAGGCAATATCGCTTGAGTGAATATCAATCAAAAAGTTTTAAACTGCTTAAATGACTTCTAGAGTGGTTTCAAAATTAAACGATTGATTTGAAACAGGCTTTCATCATCACCAACAAGAGGCTGTGAAGCTCCTGATATTTATGAATACTCAGAGCTTCAATTGTTGTTCGATTTTTAGCCCAGCGACACGGTATCTCCGTGCACGAGTAAAGATAGCTGCCCGTTTTAAAAAGAAAAGGAGAGAACATAAAGTACTTTGAAGGGAAATTTGGCGTACCCACTAGAAATTTCTGGGTACCTCTCGGGGTACCCATACTCCACTTTGGAGACCACTGGTCTAAGATAAGATCCAATAAAGGTACTCACCCCTTTTGTTCACTCTCCTATGATGATCTGCCGACCGATCTTTTTAGTGTGATCCTTGAGTCCCTTGGATGGTGATCCCTGGAGACGAAGGTGAAGTATTAAGTTAATGCTATTGTTGTAAATGGCACAGGTCCGAGGATTGCCGCTGACATCTTCGCATGGAATTCTGTAGCCAGCTTCTCGCAAGCCCTGAAGAATTCCAATACTTACCTATGGCTCCTGTATCAAGTTGACAGCTACGGTGGCCAGCACCAAGCAAAGCACTGCCGAGACAGTCCTAGTGGGTTGCAACGTGCACTGGACCATACGTATCCTCGAGTTCTACTCGGCTGTCTCCTTTTTCACGTCTCCCAAGACATAATTCCGCCGAAGTTGTAAAATGGGGATTACTACTGTCCTACTTTTAAAGCTGCATTAACGACATCTCGCCAATGTCTACGACAAGACATTCTGGTCACCATCACAAGCAAAAAGTCACTTCAATCCGCCACCTTTACACCCAAAAACTGAAGTGATCAATAGCCTTCAAAACCTTTATTTATGACTGAGGTCAGAATGGAATCGCAAATTGTGAAGTATTGTTCTTCCGCTAATTTTGCTTCGGGTCCTCACGGCTCACTCTTTTCTTCTTGTGGGGTCCCTGTTCCACTGGAGAATCCTCTCTGACTCACTTCTCCATGTTCCCTCATAAAGTCATAGCCCACGTCTCCATTTATGTGGTACGAACTATGGGACCATCGGCCCTCATTACACTCGTCCCACCTCCTCTCCATTGCCGCGATAGACCATCCGCGCGTCACACTGCCTTCGACTTCCCCTTGCATATTCCGGATTGTACAATCTCTTGCTCTCCGACGGCAAAATATCGATGGGGATCATTCCACCTATCATGCATGCTGCCTCGTCAGATGTATTATATTATACACAAAATTCTCGAAGAGCACTTAACCATGCGCAGAGTTTATTTCCCTCCTATTTCCCGTTCTGTCTAATACCGCTGTCCATACTGGCGTTGCGTATAGACAGAGCTAACCCCTCTCGTGAAAAGAAGGCCTCGTCGTCGGTTTGGCTTGAGGTCCTCTATCTGGGCAGCATCCCTGCATGTACTGCGCTGATGGCAAAAGCTTTTACTGCCGAACCCGCCGAGTGCACCTTCTGCTAATTATCACTCCCTATATCACCGAAGCGACCTCTTCTTTCTGGAGGCGTAGCGTAAGTAACTCAGAGTATATAATGATTCACAGGATAGGGCCTAGAACGGAACCTTGAGGGACTCCCCCAGTTGTCCTATACTACCTTACTCCCTGGTCTGACTCTTACCCAAAAGAAATTTGATCACATTGCGTAGATAGATACCAGATACTAAGATGTATTTAGTTTTATCAACGCCTTGACGATCTTGCTGCATTTCGCGGTGTTGACAGCATCCATTGTCGATCTAGCCTTTCTGAAACTGTGATATATATTCACGGTTAGAGAAGCTTGCCCATGGGTTTTTTAGCCTGACCTGTGGGACGATGGCTTCCCTGCGAGTGTAACTTAGGTAAAAATGCTGAACTCAAGAGCTCATTAGCAAATCCAGACAGGTTTAGGGTTTGCCGGGGTTTACGGGGTCTTGTCTGCTTGTCTCTCAGACTGCCGCTTGGTTGTGAGAGAAGATAAAATTTGATTTGCTAGTAGAGGTCATTCTTAAGCTCTTTGAAGCTTGCTTACTTTGTTTAAGAAGTTATTAAGCATGGTTCTATGGCACTAGATTAAGACCAATTACAAGACCCACTGGTGTACTTTATAAACCCAACATCTCCGACGAGTTTCTTACGAGTGTTATGTGGAATCTCGAGCCACTACAATGCCCCAACATAATTGCCACCATCTACCCTTTTAACCCTTCTAGTCGTGCTATTGTAATCTGTCGCTTTTCTGAGCTGCCACAAAGAGTTCTGGTATGGCAAATATCAGCCGGGAGATATCATTATTCCACCATGAAAATTTCCTGTTCCGTGTTGTCATCAGAGCAGAGCTTATTTTGCTAGTTAAGTCTTTTCCCTTCATCACAACAGAAGTACTAATGAAGCAAGCAAGTGCCACCTTAACCTTTACCTGTTAAAGCGTACCTAAAAATCCACCATTGTCACCAACACTTTCTACAAACCAATTTCAGTGCCATAAGTTCCATTATTGTCTCAATTTTCAAACCCATCCCCCACAATAGCCTCGTTAATTACTTAATTTTAATTCACAATTTCCATTTAACAATTAAACTTTCATTTTTTCCGTCTTTCTTCTTTTATTCACTTATAAAAGACTCAGAATTTGTCAAGCTTTTGTTCCACTCCCCTTATCAAGGTCATTTGCCTAACAAAGTCGGCGGTATGAAAAATTACGAACTCACTTTCATAATGAACATACCTGCAATAAAAAAAGGCGCATCATAAGAAAATTATCAATCAAGACTCCTCCGTACAATGTGAGTCCAACAATCAAGTGTCATTTATCTTGAAGAATGACGACGATCAACGGCGCGGCGATGATTGCTGTGCGATGACATTAAGAAAACATTTCACATCATTTGAGCACATGCAGTACACTTGACTTTCGTCATTACATTTTGCTTTATTTTCGCGCTTTCTTTCGCTATTAAAATATTTACTCATTTCTTGTTTTTTGTTTATCTCTTGGCACAGGCGCATCGGAACCTGCACAGGCGACAATTGACTCCGGCTCAGCAGACGCATATCTTAAGTGACATCCAGCAGCACCATCATCATCGATTCAATCCGCCTCCTCATTCGCCACAGCAGCAGTTCTTGGTTCAACAGCAGCCAAGTCTTGAGTTATCGGTTGCACCAACCCAACGAACTGTGGTGAATCAGAGATTGCCACCACCATCACAGCAGTCGAATGGTGTACGATTTCCACAGAACAATTTCCGTAATGTTCAATCACCGCAGAATTTGAACAATCAACAATTAGTCCAGCATCATACGCAAACAAATTTTGTTCCAAATTACGCTCAGCAGGGGCAACAGTTGCCTCAGCAGCAGAATGCACAATTCCAAAGATCGTTGCAGAATCAGCTGCAAACAGCACAGCAAAACTATCAGGCTGAAAATGCCGCTGCGCCGCCGCAATCAAGTCAGCCGGTGCCAGATCAAGATTTTCATGCGCAAAATTTTATAACACTTCGCAATCATTATGCACAAACAGGTCAAAGTATTCCGTCCAGCAGCAATCCGCAGTTTGTTCAGCAACAACCCCAGCAGCAGCAGCAACAATTTCAGGCAGCTTCGCAATATTCCAATGCTCCATTCCAAGGATCACAGCCGTTACCGGTCATTCCGCAACAACCAATTGTTCCACAGCCACAAGTATTGCCTCAAGTACAAACATTCCAGCAGCCGCAAGTTCAGACATTGCAACAGACACAAGGAATTCAGCAGTCTCCAGTAATACCACAGGCGTCTGCAGTTCCAACTCCACAACAGATTCCTTTCTTCCAAAATAACTACCAACAAAACGCAGTTCCTCAGTCTCAGTTTAGTGCAGCACCACAACAACAGCAAATTCCATTCAACAACAATCAGTTCCAAAATTCTCAGTATCAACAACAATTACAACAATTCCAGAATCAACAGCAACAACAATTCCAGAGTAACATCCCCTTCCAAACAGCTCCTCAAATCCCTGGGTCTACACTGCTTACACCCGAGCAGGAAGCCAAGCAGAAGTTAATCCAAAAGCACGAGGCTTTTGTGCAGAAACAATACGAAAAGCAACAATCTAAAGTGAAGCAGCTCCACGATGAGTTCGTGCAAAAGCAGCAAAGTCTTAACAAGGATTACAACCCTCCTAGACAATCCTACTACGACCAAACGAACGACAACCCAAGAAGCAGACCATTGCAGCCAACCGAAGCACATTTGTTTGAGCACGCGCTGCGGAAGTATAACGAAGAACATCCAACATCCCCTCCTCCAACAACTACTACATCGAAAATTGTACGAGTCAGCGGAACCGAAGATCCTTTTGAGCGACTCCTTCAGGCCCATAGAAAGGACATCTATGGACAATTGAAGCTCGAAACCGAGAAGCCAAAAACAACAAAATCAACGAAGAGCAGAACAAAGACAAAAGCTTTAGGAAGGGATGAACTGCTGAAGCAATTGAGATTGGCCCTTGCAGAAACTCCTCAATCAAGTCTTGGTAATAAAACTTTCGATTCCATGGATGTGACTCTTCCGAATGGACAGAAAGTTCAAGTGATTCGAACAACAGATCCAAATCTAATAGCCGGATCTAGCCAAAATCATATTCAACTAGCTCTTAATCCACAACAACAACAACAAACAAGAGGCTCGACCAGTTCCAGAAGAGGCGAGTCCAAGAGTGGTCATGCAGATTCCATTAAGAACCTAGTACCTTCCAAGCCTACAGAAGTCGTCCTACCATCGGGCGAGAAAATTGAAATATCTCCCTCCTCATTCCCATCATCACCAAGTGAAAAAGACATCGCCAACTTATACTCGCAAAGCTTGTCTAACGAAGCGCAAGTCATTTCTTCAGACGGTCCTCCATCGATTGAAGAACTTGCAAGGAGAGGACTGATTCCTGAAGGTTATGAAATTATACAACAACCAGCGCCTGGATCTAAGCCAGCAGCTGCTCCGCAGCCCAAGCAGCAAGCACCACCAGCGAAAAAGAAGCCGACATTCGTCTACTTGGAAGAACAGTCCGATGGTACATTCAAAATTCAAGGTGTAAAAACAAACGGAGAAAAAGAAGCCAAAACCAGCGGAGCTGAAGTTCAGAGTATCCTCGAGAGGATCCAAAAAGGAGAAATTCAACTTCCACCTTCTGTAACGAAAGTCGAACTAGCATCAGATGATAATGTTCGATCAAGTACAACACGACGCCCTCATACAACTCCTCGTCCTCAAACCACTACACCGCCTCCACAAACTACTCCACGAGGACCGACACCACCAACAGTTCCAATCCCAATATTTACTATTCCAAGCAGCACAGTATCTCCATATTCCACGCTTACACCACTTGTAAATAGAGCTAGTACCGCGAATTTAGCAGCGGCTTCCAATGTCCGAGAAACAACATTAACACCAACAACAAGTCAAACTTACTACACTTCTGGATACAGTTCGACACCCTACTCAACGGAGCC
Organism: Thereva unica; assembly: GCA_949987705.1. Taxonomy (NCBI): domain Eukaryota; kingdom Metazoa; phylum Arthropoda; class Insecta; order Diptera; family Therevidae; genus Thereva; species Thereva unica. The sequence goes on from OX465285.1 coordinate 5,161,379, forward strand.
ACCATCTACCGAAAGATTGATTGCAACGACACTAAAAGAAACGCCGCCACCACCCCCACCACAGCCAGACCTTATTCAAATTTTGAAAATAAATGGTCTATTCGCAATGGCGAAATACTTGAAGCAGTCTGGTCTAGATAGTATTCTAAACGAAACTGGACCGTATACGGTTTTCGCTCCAACAGATAAAGCCTTTAAGAATTTACTGATCCAACTGGGAGGACCAGAACGAGCCGAGGAGAAGTTCAAGGCTAATCCAAGACTTTTGAGTGGAGTAAGATGCACAACAAAACTTTATTTCTTGTAACAATCTAAAATTATTTTTGTTATTTTCTTCTTTTCTATTTCTTTAGCTACTTCTCCACCATGTTATTCCAGGATCATTTGAGATTTCATCGCTGCAAGACGAGATGACTGGTGTTTCCTTAGCAGGAACGCAACTTCGAGTGAATCAGTATACTATGCATGATCAGGAGTGGAATGATGTTCTGGTATGTTTTGGAACTTACCTCTTCTTGATATCTAGGATTATTGAACGTATTTCTTTTCTAGATAACAACTATCAATGGTGCTATGGTGGTTACTGACAAGCAAGATATTAAAATCCCACAAGGAATCGCTCATGGTGTTGATAGAGTAATGTTCCCGCTGCCTGTTGGAGATCTGTTGCAAACATTACAGTCAGATAGAGAGAATCGGTTTACAAATTTCCTGAAAATACTTTATACATCAGGAATGTCGGAAATTCTTCAAAACAAAGGTAAGGTGCTTGTTAAGGACAATTTTGTAGCTGCATGGATTATCCTTCTTATGCTCCTTTGTATCAGCGTTGTATCATCCTTCCTACCTGAAATCTTAAGGGTTCCACAAGGTTCCATCCTTGGTCCTTTTCTTTTTTCATTATATATTCTTTTTCTTGCGTGAATGAATGAATGGAGTTCTTCCAATCAGCGCTTGTTGAGGGTGGAGCGAGATTGTCTTTCGGCGCCCTTTGTTCAACGCTTTCACTTCACATAAATTGTATTTCCAGTTGTCCTAGATAAAACTTTTTTCGAGTACTGCCTGCCTGCCATTTCCTTACGGGATTATATCTCCCCTTTTGCAAGCCTTTATGGACAGAGGGCCCTATAAGGATTTCGATGGTGGTTTTAGGGTCACAGAGCGATTATCCCGGATCGCTCTGAGTGGGAGGAAATTATTCTTCCTGAGGATCCAAAACATCTCCGGGTCAAACTGGTTTACTGACGGGTCAAAGATGGAACATGGCACAGGGGCTGGTGTCGTAGGACCCAACTCCAAGGTCTCGATTGCAATGGGTAAGTGGCTCTCTGTTTTCCAGTCTGAAATACATGCCAGTGCGACCTGCGCTAGGCTCAACCTTGAGAAAGGTTTGAAAGGCGCCAACGTCTGAGACGTTGTTCCAGGGCCCAGAACCCTTCTGTGGCATCTCTTGGTCCACCTCCAAGTCCTTGATAGAAGAGTGGATTAAGAGAATAAACCTTGCCTACTGGGAGTCAGTCCCAGGTCTTAGACAGGCTAAAGATCTTATAAGACCCTTTGCCATAAGAGGCATTGTCACTCTAAACAGAGCGGACCTAAGGCTGCTGGTGGGTTATCTCACTGGCCATGTTGGACTGCGGTACCACCTCCACAACCTAGGACTGTCTCAAGAGACAGAATGCCGACTCTGCTTGGAAGGCGACGAGACTTCCACACATATTCTTTCTGAATGTCCTGCTCTGATCTGGCTTAGAAGAAGAACGTTTATCAGAGAGTTCTTGAGCCCTGCCCAAGTCCGGTCTTCATCAATTAAATACCTTCATGCCTTCATTCGGAAGGCCGATAGTCTGTTCCGCTAGTTCGGTACGTACACAATAGGCCTAACTTGGCCGCAGTGTTTACCATATGGGTTGCTCCCTCATTCCTTATAATAATAATAAATAGGGTCACAATTCTGCCTGTAGCGGCAATGCCGAGGAAGTATGTTTTCTCAGAGTTGCTTCCCCGACGTTTCGCCAACAACAACACCTTCTTTGGCTATTTGGTTGTTTGTATTGCAGTGTTCACCATCCTGACGTCATCTCTGTGAATTTTATGCACTTTGCGGAGTATTCTCTACTCCTACACTCTTAGGGTCTTCTTTTGGACCCCTATCCTTTCAACATAATCCCAGTGGAGTCTTCTGTTGTTGTCGGAAAGTACCCGATTACAAAAATGCGGCGCGGCAGCTTTTTCCCGTCTACAGCAACAAGGCTTGCTCCTTTCAAGGCTTAAGACGGCTCATCATAGAGGGCGCACCGACCCCTACTGATCTGGGCTGTTCTGTTCTGAGCCCTGAGCCAATTCGGCTACCTCCTCCAGAAGACTTCCTTGCACGGTAACTAGATTTTTCGTGGTCAGAAAAGTCTCCGGATTCTTAGTCGCAAGCACCCCATCTTCTCTGTACATGCCCCGCCCTCGCCAGGAAAAGAGGGACCTTCCTTGGCTCACCCTTCCTTGAGCGAGCTGCAAAATACTGGTGTTCTTAACCTCTGTCGCTTTATCAAAAGCTCAAAATGGCTTGAAATGGCCTGAACTTTGTCCCAACACTAGAATGCCATCACAATGGGCCCAATGGCGTGCCTAAGTGGGCTCCCTAGTAGGGGCAGCCATTTCAACCTAACCCCACCTAGTCGCAAGCACGCCAATTCTGACACTTTCCGCTATTTGACAGAAGGTCGGCTTTGGAGTCCGACTTTTCTGAAGGCTTTCAAACCGTATGGCCAAAGCCTTCGCCCCTTTTGCCGGGTTATTATGCCCTAGACATCATCCAGATAGTCTAGCCCTCTTCTTATTAAGAAAATCGGTATCCCTTTCTTCCTCGGGGGCCACGCAGACCCTACCAGCCTCTACACGGGAGTAGCCAGCTTGCAGATATCATATAAAACGTTTTCGGGCTGCGTCACCCCGTCTTCTGAAAGCAGTCGTTTTTTCGAGTCGCCTCTCTGCCCTTACTTCCGCAGGAGATCTAAGGAATCTCCCAATGAAGGAGTGATCTCAACATGCTCCATCACTGGGTTTACGGGCTCAGACTGCCCTCCCTGAAGAAGAATCCCGAAAATTTCCTTCACTTAGGACCACATTCGACACATTGAAGCATGCATCCAAAAATATTTAAGGGCCTTGCAGGTCGAGAAAGGACGGTCGCCCATGGCCGAGCTCCGTATCACCGAAGTTCGTCTGGTTCGGCTGGTCGAACCAAAGTTCGTCTGGTAACCGCAGAACATTCACGCAGTACCATTCATAACCTCAGCACGGTTGTTTACACATTACGATTGCGGTTTTTATCGAGTTTAGATCCGCCGTATTCAGTCTGCTCCATGGATCTCGAGCAGGATGTAGCCTAAATCCATGTACGATCGGTCTTGGAGTCAGTGCTCCCTGCTTGTGTCGTGTTCGAGTCATATTGATGAGTACACAGACTTGGCTAGCTACAACCAACGCCCTCAAAAAGTGCCATCAAAATTTTATTTTTTGCTTGAAATTGTTTTTCGCATTCATTTTGGCGCCCCTTACGATCTGGCCCATAGACCGACCTATCCACTCGCTCTAACCTAGGACCGGCGCTACTTCCAATTCCCTTAAACTAAATCCTAATAAATCCCAAGTACTCCTTCTTAGCAGTTGCCCTCTGCCTCTTCACAGTATGCCACAGTATATTTTGTTTCTACACACTATTAAAACAAACATTTTCAATCTTCCAGGAACCAAAACATACACCGTATTTGCACCAACAGACAAAGCCTTCGCTACACTTAGTACTACAGAAGATCTAGAAAAATTACAATCTGACAAAGAAGCAGCCCAAACATTTGCAATGCGTCACATAGTCCCAGGCACACTATTCTCAGCAGGAATGAGATTCTATCAAGTCAAGGATTCCCTCTACGATGGAAAAGCGATAACTTTACAAAAGACAAGCGCCGGAAAAATCAAAGTAAACGATGCCCAAATGATTACATCGAACATTCCAGCAACGAATGGTGTTATTCATGCTTTAGATGGAGTTCTTTAAAAAAAACGAAAAATCGAAATTGTGGCCTTAATTTTTAAATAATTAATTAGTTTTTTTCTAATGGTTTTAAATTTCATTAAAGCTTCTATATTGAAAACATCTTCAGAAAATATACCACAGCCACCACCAACAACCATCACATATCAGTCTCAAAAAAGTGTGCTTAAATGCCATCCCTAGAAACCTAGTTGTATCTAAACCTAAAGTTAAATTATTATTTTTTTGTTTCTCTATTTACTTGGTTTTAAAGCCTCGCATTGTTTCGACCCAGCTTCTCCTTCTAAACGAAATTTATTATTTAGTTACTTTCCTCATTTTATTTAAAACAAACAAATTTATTTATAACATTTTCTTAATGGGAGGCTTTAAAATTCAGTTTGTATATATTTCATACTTTATAGTAAAAATAAATTAATTTAAAATAATTTTATGGGTTTTATTTGGTTTTATGTTTAACGATTGCAATAGACTAAACCCCTATATTCTAAAAGTAGTCACAGGTCACAACGCTATGACAAGTGTCTGACGAGACTCAACTTCAAGGTCTATACTAAATAAAAATTAAGGTAGGAGCAAAGTAGAAGTGAAGTAGCCATAACTTCTGTCAACATTGACACAAAAACCTAAATCAGAAGTTCATAAGTAGTAAGTGCTAGACGCCAAAGCTTGTGACTTATGACTGGTCACAGTTTTAGAATATGGGGGTTAGCCAGTGCCGGCGGATCGTGTTAGGCCCGGGAGGGTAGCCAGACAACCCCACCTTCTCCCCACAACCTGTTTTGGTATTTTATCTAAAAAGGAAAGAAGGACTTCACTGTGAATCGGAAGAAGGGTCGACTGTGTACAAGAATATAAGGGGAGTTTCGCAGGGATCTGTCCTGGGCCCTGTCCTGTAGATCACATGTGTAACGATGTGTTGAGGCTACGACTCCCACAAGGAGCAGTTCGCGCTGGCGGACCACATGGGGGAACTGGTCATAGGACGACGCCTCGATAAGATCGAATTGTGCACAAACGAAACGATGTTGGAGATTAAAGAGTGGCTTGCTGAGCACAAAACTGAGGATTAAGGTATCATCAGAACAGATCATTCACTCACAGATCGACTCAAGATACTGGGGAGTGATGATCAACCGGCGAAAACGAAAATCTATCCAAACCGCAAGATCCGCAAGGATCTCGTCGAGTCGGAAGACCTAGAACAACGTGTAGGGAAGCCTTCTAGCAGAAGCCGCGACAACTAGGAGATCCTGGTCGGAGCTAAGAGCTGTCGCGCTGGAGGGCAACTTGTCTCTTAGAACGTGAACTCATGTCCAACTCTCTTAACGCGGACATTAACCTCATTCTAGATTGGGGCCGAAAGAACCGTGTCGAGTTCAACAAAACCAAAACCAAGTACTGTCTATTCTATACTAAAACCTGCACCAACCTTCCCCATTATCCAGTCCAGGATAATATAACAGCTAATCCATATCTTAACATGCTCGACGTGACTTTATCCAACGATCTACGATGGAATAATCACATACTCCAAGTCACCAAACTAGCGTATCAATGCTTCGGCTTCCTTAAGAGATGCAAGTTTCTCCTTCATCCAGCTGCCTTGGCTATAATCTACAAGTCCTACATTCGGCCCGTCTTGAATTCAACTCGTACATCTGGGCGGGCGCCCCTAAAACCACCTTGGCTTGGCTAGACAAACTCATTGGCGATAGCACCCTTTGCTCCTCCATCGATCCTTTAAGCCACCGTAGGGATGTAGCAGCGCTCAACAAGTTTTACGGCCATTATCATAGCGACTGCTCCACTGACATCAACAACCTCATGCCTACACGGAAATGTTTTTCCCGCAACACAAGACTAGCCAACTCGGCTTACCTCTTCACCCTGGAGCCCTCCTCTTCATGCACATTACGGTTTAGCAGTTCGTTCATAAATAGAACAATTCGATTGTGGAACTTTCTTCCGCAGTAGGTGTTTCCGAGCTCATATAACATCTCCAAGCTCAAACGCAAGGTTCATCGACATCTACTCATGCACCGTATCCTATACCTGGGGAAAGGCTTTTAAAACTATTCAGTGCAAAAACTGCATCTTAGACGGTTCTCACTCTTCCCTACTATATCGAGGGACTTCTCGTTGATTTAGGAGAAAGAATGTAACGCTATTCTTCAGCGGTTCCTTTGCTTTAATGACATCCATAGGAACCGCAAGCCTGAAGACACTGGAGAAGCTTTCCAGGCTCCAAATTTACTTTAACCAGACCTAGAGCTCTCCTCATGATATCCGCAACTGGGATTGGCTTGAGACTACATACATTCATTCCGTCAATAAAAACCTATTCCCAAAACAAAATAATACTGCCAAATTTTATAAATTACATAAATTCACTTAAATAAATCTTAAATAAGTCAAATTAACTACTTAAACTAAAGAAATTCCAAAAAAAATGAAAATTTTCAATTCCTGAAATCTCAAAAAATGCACAAGAACCGTACTGATAAAAACTCAGTTTTTATTCCATTTTAACGTTATCATAAATAATCGTTATTAAGCGTATTATTATTAAATATGTATTATTTACATATTCTATTATATTATTAATTACTTAAAAACAAAATTTCACAATTTTTCATTGTTTAATTTAATCAAAAACAATAAAATAAACATCTAAAATTATCAAAAGTGGAAAATTGCATATTTTTAAGAGTTTACTGTCTAATCCCAGTTTAAAATTCACGTTTTTTGATATGCGCAGGGATCCTCTATCTAATGGATAAATTTACAATGCCAAGTTTTGCATATTTCTATGAGAAAACTTCTACACTTCGCATTGTAATTTCTGACATGTCATACAGGATCCGTGCGGTTGCAGAAAAACGCTCGTTCTTTCGATAAGTTCGATAAGCAGAAGACTCCTACACCTATGCAATTTTTTACTTTTGCTATATTCAGTGCTATTTTGATAATTTCAAAAGTTTATTTTATTGATTTTGATTAAATTAAACAATAAAAAATTGTGGAATTATGTTTTTAAGTAATTAAAAATATAGTAGAATATGTAAATAATACATATTTAATATTAATAGGCTTAATAACCATTATTAATGATAACACAAAAACGCCTAAAAACTGAGTTTTTATCAGTATGATTGTTATGCATTTTTTTGAGATTCCACGAATTGAAAATATTAATTTTTTTGGAATTTCTTTAGTTTAAATAGTTAATTTGACTTATTTAAGGTTTATTTAAGTCAATTTATGTATTTTATATAATTTGGCAAAATTATTTTGTTTTGGGAATAGGTTTTTATTGTATAAAATTGAATATAAACGGCCAAACAGAATTTCAATATTTATTTCCACCAAAAATACCTTAATATAATAATAAAGAATTTTAGGGAATGATCCCTAGTTGTAAAGGGACCTCCTAGGGTGTCTATGAATTCAGTCCCACCCCGGCCTGACCAGTATGTCTCGAAATAATGAGCCTTTTGCAGTCTTCTTTGGGGGAATCACAAAAGAGGGGATAACTCCAGAATCCCTCGGTATTTTTTGGCAAACTCAACTGGTCTGAATTCATGAGCGCGTGCTCTTTCCAACGAGGCTCCATTCACCCATATAGGAGCACTATAGCAAAAGTGCGTTAAAACGAGCCAAAAATGCCAAGGCAGCGAGCCTTTTCAAACGAGGCATTATTCATCCAAATCAGCAAAGGGGCTCCAAAAGTCGAAACGCTGGAAAATCCGGAAAAACTGGATATTTCTAAATTCAGTAGGTCGAGCCCTTTTCAACAAGCCCACAATCACCAAAATCGGAGCACATAAGATGTCGCCTCCTGACGGTGAAGTTGACTATCTCAGTCTTGCTATAGGCTATACTTTGAAGAGGATGATTAACAGCAGAAAGTCGAGGAGCGCATATAGACTAATGTTTTCGTGCGTGCCAGTTTTAACAAGGGTTTGGCAGCATGCAGAAAATCTAGCCAATCAATTATGTGCTAGCTGAATATTCTTCGGATCTCCCAGCATTATCTTACCAACTATGAAATTAATTTAGCCGAGAAATTCTACAAAGTATCAATCTACACACCCTTACTAGACTTTGTTCTCACAGATCTGCGAGAAAGATTCTCAACTAAAACCTTGGACGTCTATCAGCTATCAGTTTTCATTTGGGAAAATATTGTTAAAGATTCTGGTGGTGATAATGAAAAAGGTATAGTCCCTCCTCGACCACTTTGGATTGCTTCTTGACGCAAATATGAGTGCTGCTTCTTTTCTACTACAAAATGAATTGAAGAGCTTCCCGTAACTGCTGTGGATATATTGGATCATTGCGATAAGGATTAATTTCCTATAATACATTAATTTGTTCCAGTCCTTGCATCGCCTCCAGCGGCAAATGCAGGTCATTCTCGTCGTTGTGGCGTCTTAAAACATATTTAATTGCAACCATGACAGCCAAACAGAGCATTATTCAAATGCAAGTATTTACAGAGATAACAAACTATAAAATTGTCAGGTTTTTTGTTTAGAACGAACTTTTTGGAAGATAGGGAAAGTCCCTTGAGCTGAAAGTCGATTCATCACCACACGACAAGTCGTTTGAATTGAAGAAAGCGACGTTTCAGTCGAATCACGAGTTTCAGTACAAAGGCCTAACCTCAACTTCACATTTCCACTGTAGGCCTAAATGCTGAGTGTGATAACTCGACTGAAACGTCACTTTCTTCAATTCAAACGACTTGTTGTGTCGTGACTACACGACTTTCAGCACAGGGGGCAAAATCACACCAACATGTCCATGTGAAAAATCTTGTATTTGCGCCTGGCTTGATTACCGGACACTGCACCCACTTACCACTTGCAGGCTTTGTCATAAGAAGAATGAGTTCTCGTGAGTGCCCCGTGATGGGTCGAACAGTCAAGCCGATCCTGTATACCAAAGCTGGAATAGACATCATATGCAGCTTTTCGTCACTTTTTAGATGGATATAAATGTAGCAAAGCGCAAGATGTACTAATAAGCATGTGAAGGTGCTAAGCAGACTTCTGAATCTGTTCAAGGAGTTTAGACTACAAATATGTGGTATAGGGAATAGTACAATATTCAAGTGCTTTTTTTATCGATTCAAATTCGTCGAATTATGAATTCAAATATGATCTCAGGACATCTATCGCTGCTGTAGAGCCACCTTAAGAATGTAAGTAATATAATCCTTTATCGACTGCATATTTCACTATTTTTTAAACAATAATATAATCGATATTAATAGAAAAAAAATTGTATATATAACTGCATAAAGCCATTTAATCAAAATTACTTTTATTTTAACAAAGATCTACAGCATTTTCAATAAGTGTTGTTTGAATACTTAATTGGTTTAAATCAATATCAACCAACCAACTTCTGTATTCTTGAGATAACTCCTCAGAATACCAAGACAATTTTTTTTAATTGCATGCCTGTAATATTCAAACAGGAGTATGTAAAACAAATCTAGGTAGAAGTAAAAAACATTAAAACTCAAAATTATTATTTCACGGTATAATTGCCTTTATTAAAATTATAATAAAAATGAACAAAATTCTCTTAAGCCAGAAATGATTAGGAATGTTATCACAAGTTGTTTTTTTTACATAAAAAAAAAATCGGATTTATTTCTACTTAGAAATAAAATGAATGGATTTTTTTAATTTTAAATTTATATTTTAAGATCAAAGATTCGATTCGTTTCGTTTCTTGTTTTTTTTTTTATTTATTTATTAATTCTGCGTTGTTCGGTACGGCGTAAAGATGACCAGCATCTGCAGATATTAATAATGGAGAATGTTTCTAGTAATTTTATATGTATAATAAGTAAATATATAAGTTTTACTATTAATAATAATATTCAAAATTTTCTGGCTTTTTGAAAAATATAAAATTAAAATAAACAGTGAAATATTTAAAAGAATATTTTCTTCCTAATTTTTTTATATTGTTGATAGTGTGTATTATGGTGGTTTTTTTTTTCTTTAAAAACATATTCACCAGCAGCATTATTCTCGTTGTCGAGTGACGTGACAGATGTGTCACTTCGACCTTAAATTGATATTCTTATTGTCAATCTAACAGATTTCTGGTGAGCAAATCGACAAAATTCAAAGGCAGAACAGCAACAAATCGCCTGGCGCCGATGGAATAGCAGCTGAGCTGCTAAAGGAAGGAGGACCCCAACTATTACAAACCTTATACGAACTTATATGCACAATCTGGGAGGAAGAAGTTATACCAGAGGACTGGAAGAAAGCGATTATATGTCCAATATACAAGAAAGGAGATAAATTAAACTGCAAAACTACAGAGGCATCTCACTTCTCAGCACCAGCTACAAAATCTTCACAATTCTTGTGAAACAAAAACTGGAACCTATAGCGAAAGGCCTTATAGGAGAATATCAAGTTGGTTTTAGGACAAACAGGTCAACATCGGACCAGCTGCTGACCTAAAAACTAATTCTGGATAAAACCTGGGAAAGGAATGTAGAATTATACCAGATATTTGTCGACTTTCAACAGGCATATGATTCAATAAACAGAGAAAGGCTATACGAGATCCTATCGGAAATAGGAGTCCCCTCAAAGTTGGTACAACTAATCAAATGCGCCTCAAATAGCTCACTGGCGAAAGTAAGGATTCAAAATGTTATAACAGAGGAGTTCGAAGTACGTCAAGGACTTAGACAAGTAGATGGACTGGCCCCCATGCTTCTCAACCTGGCCCCAGGATGGGTAATAAGGAAAACGTCAGTCCAGAGAAGTGCATCAATAGCTACGCAGTCGGTGCAATTACTTGGATATGCGGATGACATGAACATCGTGGGAAGGTCCTTTTTGGCAGCAAAAGAAGTCTATGTCGAATTAAAAGAAGCGGCAAAGGTCATAGGCCTGAAGATAAACGAAGAAAAACCGAAGGTGATGCAACAATCCATCCAGAGCAGGAAGGTTTAGAATGGGAAGAAATATAACCATCGACGAACATAACCTAGAAGTAGTCGATTAAACAGTCTACCTTGGGTCTACAATCACAAAAAGAAACAAAGAAAAAGAAGAGATAACCAGACGAATACTACTTTTATGCCCAAAAACAAATCCTGCACTCAAGATTTGTGCACAGGAAAACGACTCTTACTCTAAAAAACAGTAATACGACCAATACTGTGTTATGGTTGCGAGACTTGGACTATGACCCAGGACATAGAGGAACGAGTCAACAGATTCGAGAGGAAAATTCTCAGATGCATAATCAGAGAGGATGGAATATGGCGAAGGAGATACAACAACGAGTTGTATGCAATTTTTGACGACCCACAACTCTCAACTTTAATAAAAATCGACAGACTGAGACTAGCCGGCCACGTGATCAGGATTTAGGACAATCGCATCCCACAACGGCTTATGGCATCAGAAATTTCGGGAAGTAGGCCAGTAGGTAGACCCAGGAGGAGATGGATAGACTCTGTGACGGCTGACGCAGAGACAATGCTCAACATCCGGAACTGGAGATATGCTGCAAGGGACCGTCAAACTTGGAGAAATGCCCTAGAGGAGGCCAAGGCTCGATTTGGGCTGTAGCGCCATTGGATGGATGGAAATCGACAAAATTCATATTTAATTGTCACAAGGTGGCGTGTGAAGTGACATTTTCCTCGATACGTGTGGAGGTATCGACAGTTTCATACGAATCGCGTCTCCCGTAGTCGTCACGTCACCCGCCAACGAGAATACCACCTCAGGTTTGCTTATTTTATTTTATTTATTTATTTTTTATTTTTTTTTGAAACAAGTTACACATAATTTAAATCTTATAAACAAATGGAAACATTTCTTTACTAAATTTTCTTTTTCTTTTTTTAAATAATTAAGTACATAAAATACAAATGCTTACGACTTGGCATACTTAGAAAAAATCTAATAACAAAAAAATAATAATAATAATATTAATAATAATTAAAGAAAAAATAATAAAATATAGTGACCATCCCAAAATTTAATTCTTTAAATTTAACTTTAAAGAAAATCAACATTTTTTTATTTTTTTTTTATAAAACAGAAATCCCAAAAAAATATATGCTGCAAATAAAATTTTCGTTTTTTTTTGTTTTTGCTATATTTCAATAAATAATTTAAAAAGAAAAATTTCTTGTTGCATCTTTTTTTGCATTATTCCGGTGCTTAAGTACTAATAATTACAACATTATAAACAATTACTAATTAAAAACGAAAAAATTAAGCTGAGAATTAAAAATAATAATTATTCTACGTTAAGGAAGGCATCGTTATTTACTTTTTTTTTGTTTATTTTTATCTGATTTTCATTTAACATTTAATTTATTTTTTTTTTATTTAAGCTTTTCGGAGTTGCTGTTGCTTTTTCAAAACACTTAAGTAACTGGTTATACATTATTTTTATATATATACTATATTTTTTTTTGTTTGTTTAAGTCTTTTGTTGTGCAGTTACGTAATAATATATATAAATTGGATAAACGTTTTTGTGCTCATTTATTTTTTTATCTTATTTTTTTCACACTTTTTTTCATCTTTTTAAATTTGATCTAAAATTTTATTTAAAATATTTTTTCTTGCATTTTAAAAATTTTCTTTTCTTTTTTTATAATTATATTTAAGCTAATCTGTTTTTTTTTTCTTCATTATTTATGCATTTTTATGGAATTATCAACAATTTTACATCAATTTTCTTGTTTCATGTTTTTATACATTTAATAATAAATATATGGTTACTTTTATTTATAAATAAATATTGTGTGTTTTATATGTTCTTTGTTTTTTTATTTTCATTTCTTGGCCAACATAAAACAAAAAGAACAAAATATTTTATTTATACATAATTTTTAAATCGAACATTTTATGTGTGACGATAAATGATAGTAGGACTACCCTCCTTTTTTTATATTATTTTTATATTTTTTTTTTTTATTTATACTTTGTATAAACATTAGTTGTTTCTTTTTTAGTCAGTTTTCTTTTTGATGAATAAGAATTGTTTTTATTATGATAAAATGCGTCGAACGGCAGTTGTCTTGTTTTTTAGTCTGATACCAAATAGTAGATTTTAAAAAAGTATATTTTCTTCTCTGGGACTGTGAAATGTGCGTATTTAAAAGAAAAATACAAAAAAAATAAGTAAAACTGGAATTTTTAGAAGTAAATTTTACGTTGTTTTGCAATGATCAGATTTATATCTACAATGAAACTCGTTGTATTGTTATAATTTTATATTTATTTGCTTAGTGTTAATTTATTTTCGTATCATTATTTCATCTATCTTATGTATAAAATGATCTGATAGTGGACATTTGTTGACATTTATTTTTAATCTTTTTTTATCAATTCCTTTCTGATTACTTTTACTTAATTAAATTTTACTAAATGTAGAACTATTGCCAATTGCGATACTAGTTAAAAACGTGTAATTTTGTCACCATACAAAAATAAATCATAATAATTAGTATAAATCCATATTTCGTTGCAGAATAGTGCAAAGCTCCAAGCTGTTTACACTTTCAATGCAAATCTAACTATTTTTAGAGTCTGCATTTATTCACAATAACAATTCTTACACCAGCGCAACTAGCAGCAACAATAAAAACACGCTTTGGATGAAGTAGTAATTTGTTATGTTGAAAATTAAGCTCAGGAATCATCCTATGCACCACCAACCTGTAAGCTTAGTTCGAAGGGATGATACAGGACAAAGAATAAACGATACACGATGAGAAAAATATCAACCTGGTTTTAGGGCAAACAGTAGCTGCCGACCTTAAAGCAATTTCAAGAGAAACCTAGAAAAGGAATGTAGATATATACCAGATATATAAATCATAAAAAAAGAGACGCTGTACAAGGTCTTAGCGGAATTAGAAGTTCTCGATACTCGATTCCTGTATTTGGCTTTCGATTCTACTCATATGTATCAGTACTCGATACTTTTGACCGAGTACTTTTACTCATATCACTCGGAATAGAGTACTTAGTTCAATTTTTATTCAATAATTCAAACTAACTGCAAGTTTATCTTTGTCGTGAATAATTTCCATAAAAACGCTTTACACGAACACATATGTACGTATGTACTTTTATGCCTCAATTAAGTAGAGTTTGAGGCGTTTGAAGCCCTTCTACATCACTTCCAAATAATTAACCACGAATTTTAAAAACTATAGAGTACGCCAAAACAATTGGAAAACACAAAATCACTTTTTCCATGCGCAGTGAGAGTGTCAAATCCCCACCACGAAAGTCGATTCGAAAAAAAAGTGCGCAACGTTGCTCCGTTCGTTTAAAAACCCAAATCATCTGCTGATTTATATTCTCAATCACAATTCGTTGCCCGTAAACGAATTTCGAAGGGCAAATTACTATATGCACGTGCGCTTGTATTTTATCCATACACGAAATGTTAATATGTGTGGATTTGTCATTTCTCCGCCTGCATGTAAAATTCCCAATAGTTTTGGCGCGCATTATATCAATAATGAAGTCTGTAGCTCGTTTCTGTAACTTCAGTGGAGAAAAATCTCTATCCCAAGACTGTGCACGCGACATTCCTGGGAAGAATGTGGGTAAAATGAGAGCACAGTGGTGTAGAATGACGTCAAATAGATAATTTTTGGTATCTAGAGAACTTCTCTATTGCAAATTGCAGAAACGAGCTACTGAAATGTCAAAAATTAAAACGAAGATTCCGAAAAAGTATTAAAAGTTCATACTTTTTCTATCACTTTTCGAGTTAGCTGAACTTTTCCGCGTAGATTAGCTTCAATTTTAGAGTATTGCTACTGTTTCGCACCCGTGCAAAATCTCCGTAAAGTAAAGGTGCGGGGCCAATAGGCCTACCCTAAATGGGAAGTGAAGCCAAGTTAGGTACCACTGCTTATGAATGTTCGAGATTGGCCAAAATGGAAGTGAAGTGGAAGTTTAATTTCGAAGAAATAGTAAGAACGGCACAAGAAGTAAACAAAAGGTAAGAAAGTAAGGTTGTTCACTTGCTACACATCTTATGAACTTTTTATTTTTTATGTTGGTTTATACATATGTCAATTTTGAAAGAAGTTACGTCTACTTCACTTCTGCATTACTTTTCATTTCGGGTAGGCGTAATGAATTTTTTTTTTTTTTATGTGGCACACTAGAGACTTAGGGAAGGCCCCTTTGTACTGTCGACCATGTATTTATTTTTGAAATGTCGAACAGCAGCTCTAGTCGGAAGATAGAGAGAGAAGTGAAGGAAAGAACTGTCACAACCTATCTGCGGTATTTTTTTTTTATTTTCACCTACTCCCAACCAACCATTTGCGACTCTGACATCGGGGTATCGAGAACAACTCGCTGGAGTGTTATGCCTCCTGAAACGAGTTGAAAGATCTTTTCAAAACGCCCAATGTGTACTTGGGCTAAGTGTCATAACAACATTACTCCAAGTTTCAATACATATGAACGTGTTCGTTTGAATGCTTTTTTTTAACATTGTATTTCTACATGTTTTGCTCTTCTAAATTTACTGAAACAATAGTTTCATTATCTCCATTAATAGTGAGGTCAGATAAACCGGTAGATTGACAAAGTTTGTTCATTATGTGAACGTCTAGCGCTCAGAGGTGGATGGAGCCGCATGCCTATCTTCACCGCGTCGAAGGTCCTGCCGGTAACAGTATTAATCCCTTGACAGCCCAACCGACTAGTAATGAGCCTATTCAGACGCTGCCATAAGTGTGCTAAGCAAAACCGGTTTTATTCAATCCCTCGGAACACACACGGGGCGTAATTGTGTTTAGAACATTTGAAAGCTTTACAGGAACGTTTAAATGTATTGTAAATAAAATTCACTTGTCAGACAAAAACAAAGCTAAAGAAAACAAGAGATAGAAGTAACATTTTATATGTGTGTAAGTTTTCACGCGTTTGCTTTTGCGTGAAAAATGTTTCGTTAAGTTCTTCCGCTCCCTTCCCTCTCTCATCTATAAAACCGGTTTTACTTGCCATGAATATGCACCGTCTGAATAGCCCCAATAACCATTAAAGATCAGGTTAGACAGTTAAAAAAGGTATTATGTATATGGAAATGTGCTGTGAAATCAAGAGACTAAGCGATGAACCTGATCTATTAAGACTATAGTAAATATATTTTGGTAGACAATTTGATAGCATATTATGCACTAGTCCAAACTTGCATGACAGAGCTAAAAATATTTGAAGTACATAGGTTATTTCAAACTGATTATACAAACCAGTAGTGTCGCCTGCGGTTTGCAGTCTGCCGCCTTGTTCGGAATCGTACCTTAACTTTACGCGCATTCCCGACGATTTTGTTTGGTGTTGAAATATTCTAGAAGTTATCACTATAAATTTTTGACTTTAGCAGGATCCAATTCGGATTTAAATGATTTCACGGTACATACTAATATTTAATTAATAAGCGGTCATTCAACAGGCCTTTGATAACGAATACAATGAGGAGCTGAGAGCTGATGCAAACGTTTGGGCATTTCGTCTCTCTGAACAGTATTTGGCCCTCCTAGAATACAAGTCCCCAGAATCAATCTAATACCTATTGTACGCAAGAGCTATCGTTGAACTCGGTGGGATTATCTATATTTTTTTACTGATTGCAATAATAGCGCTTGCTTGCAATTGCTTGTATCCGCAAAGAAATAGTTTAGTCTTGAATTGAACTAAAAACTAGAAGACTAGAACTTAAAGGATTCCCTAAGCGTTGCTGGCGATTCTGCAGCAGAATGCAATGCCTGAGTACACCCTCTGGTCAAAGTACCGAGAAAAAGAAAAGCGGTGCTTATAAGCGCGCCCTCCGCAACACGAGCCGACTTTGATCAGCGCCTATGTACGAACCGGTTTCTTTGTTACGATAAAAAACTGAAATAGGACTCGAACTTATCATGAGTGGAATGGCACCTACACACTGGGATTTGCACCAACCATTTTGAAAACCTTACGTCCGTTCATGTATGTAGATTTTACAAATAAAAATTGGTTAAATTTGATACAATTGTCCACGATTTGACAATAACGAATGCAATATAGAAAGATGTTTGAATTTAATAACCTGGAATGTTAAAGAGCAGAACACTAGGCAGAAGTGTTGCACAATGGAATGAAAGGGTAAATAATACAATTATAAGCAGAAAATGAGTTGGTTTCTGTCATAAGTCAAACAAGTATTAATTTATGTAAGAATTATACTGCAAATTGGGTATAACCATGATGTTGCCAGATTTTCACAAGAAATTGCCAATTGAAAAAAATTGGTTTATGATAGTGCGCTATTTAAAAAAGGGAAATTAAATGTTACTATAAACACAGTAAACATTATGTGAACATTTTTAATTATAGAAAAAGCTACATTATGTGCGATCTACATGTGCCTTTGCTACAATTATTTTTCTTCGTATTTTCATATTACTTCAACACTTACAGAAAATCTCCCATTAATATATGATAAAGTGCGATAAAGAAGCATTGAAATACATATATATGCAGTTTCAACTCCACAAAATACAATGTAACATTATATGTAGTCTAAAAAGATCCCTATAACTATTACCAAAACAATTTTATATTTTTATCATCGACAGAATACTATCGATAATAATAATAATAATTAAAAAGATATCAAATAAAAGTTTTGATCATTGCAATAATTGGGAGAAACGTTTTAACACAATTTATATTAAATTAAAAAACTAAGTAAAAAATAATGTTAATACAAATCATTGTACTAATTTAAAAAAAAAAACATTTCGATAACAATAATTTTACGGAATATTATTTTTATAATTACATCAAATTTACAGAATTTTGTTTTTTGTTATTTATATTTATATTATGACGAAAACATTGAAAATGGTTTATTCATCGTCAAAGTTGTTTTCTTCGTTCTAATTAATTTCTTTTTTAGTTTATATAAATATTCTTTATGCAATTTTGAAGAATAATACTTCAGAAAATATCACATTTTTTCGATAAGATCAATGATTTTTGTTTTTAATAATATAAATACACACATTCACTGACAACTAAATACAGGGTATATAAGTACAATTTTGAATTAAACAATTTGATAGGACAACAATTCCGAACTTCGCAGTAGTTATCAAAATATCGGCATTTAAAATAAACGGAATTTATATAAATGTTATACCTAATATATAGGAGGAGAAATATATATATATTAACGATGTGTCTTAATTTCTAAATTTCAAAAAAACGGAATATCTTACATTCAGCCATCATTAAGTATCAGATATGATTTTATGTGGTAAGTATAATACAATTTGTACAAATCAACAAGAAATATGTATATATATATAATATGTATATAAATATTATAAAAAATCAAAAGAATTAACTATAACTAAACTGTGGAGATTAAAGTTGGACTTGAAACGATTGCGCTGGTGGTTTTGGAGGTGATATGAAGGGATTCGTACTATGCATTTCAGATGGGATTGGTTTAGTAACTCCACTAGCCCATTCAGCATCGAATGGATCTGTTATAGCCGAGCTGAGAGACTTGGCTCGGCCATGTGTGGCCAGTGCAGGTGCGCGTCTTGGTGCTGGTGAAGTGCTTTTCACAACTTGTCCGAGCCATTGCTCGGGATTTGGAAGTGGTGCTGCTGATTCTACTGGGACAACCTGCTGTTGCTGCTGCTGCTGGCCAGAAATTGATCCAATCGGTGAAGTAGCCGAAATATGCCCCCCGCCGCCGCCGCCAGGGCCTAAAACATTTACACGTGCCCGCGGCGATACTTGGGCGGTTGGTGGAGTTGTAACTCTTTCTGATATGCCTACAATACTTGTTTGAAGAATTGTTGCTGGCGTTAAACCATTCGGTGATAGCGGAGATGTGGGAGACTTATCTGTGATGTTTTGATTAATGCTCATTGTATTATTAAAATTAAGATCATCAGTATCATTTTGCGTTAAAAGCGATAAACCTTGACTTAATTCCTGACATAACTGGCTAACAGTATCCACATGTCTCTGCGGTGATGTTTCTGGTATCGGTGAAACAGTCCGTTGCGGTGTAGTTAATGTTCCACCACCAGCATCGAGAAATGCCTTTTGTCGTTCTGCATTGGACGGTAGCTCATTAATTCTTAGGGACATTTGTCGCTTAAACGGTGATTGACTACCAATTGTACCTAAAGCCCTAAATGATCCTTGCCTTTCGAGCATCGATGGTGTAGCATGGGGCCTTTCAATTGCAAATGGATTATATGGTTTAGGCTGTGGTACAACAGTCGCTTGAGGTGGTGTAGTTTGTGCAACATCAACACCTCTTTCATTATTTGCTAAACGTTCTGTTAACGTTTGTTGTCTAAATGATCCGCTGCGTGTGAATGTTGAATTTTTCATATCGAACGTCATTGTAACACCACATTCTTTATCACGTCGCTGTTTACGTTCGAGGCAAACAGCAAAAGCACAGCCAACTGCATGCGAAAGACGTTCACCAGAATCTTTAATTGCTAAAAATCCATGACACATCCATCGTCTTGTTGTTCCATCACGGCATATATAACTAAAACCTCGTTCATGATTTCTATCTGGTGCACAAAAGCTTACTTTTTCTATAGTTTGGTCCACAATTAAACCTTTTGTTTCATCATCGACAACACGTAAGCCATCACCGCTAACATGAAGGAGTCCTCGTATTGGTCGACGTCTTGAGCTCTAAAATTAAAATAGATGTGATTAGTTTTCGATATTATCATTATTATAAAAGAATAAGAGAGACATAAGGTTTAAGTACGGGTCTGTGTTATTACTTAACACATCAGTAGAACAAACTTCGCGAAGAGCAGGAGTTCGCAAATATTAAGAAGTAACAATCATTGACAGTACAACCTAGTAGCATTTCATTAATATAAGGTCTATTGGGGTCCAAGAACACAAGATGATGGGATGGCAATAAACAAAATCTCCGTGTTGAAGAAGAAAGTGATGTATTCTAAGTTTGAAAGCCTTAATGTTATGAAAGTAAGGATAAAATTCCTTCCTTAAATTTCTTCCTTACGGTGGAAGAGTCGATGGTGAAGCAAATGAGGTCGTCACCGATAAGTGGAAAGGTTCCTTTTTTGCTTTTTGTGTTTTTCCTAGCTCGCTCTAAATAAGGAATTGTATTCGTGGTGAGGCGGAACGTAGGATTCATGAATTCCAGCATGAGCCGAAGGCTGGAGGAGGAACCTTTTAAGAAACCTTTAAATATTGGGATGCTGTCTTTCCTTATTAGCATGGGTAGGAAATAAAGGGAGGAATCAGCCAACAATACTACACCATCCACCATAAGCAGTCAGGCAAGGTTAAAAAGACTCTTTTTGAAGACAGCCTTCTTCTTCTTCTTTGATCCGTTAGCTGGCGGTCCGAGCGGGACGTCCCCGCAACGGATACGCTGCTGTTGTTGCCACTGGGTCTCGAACTCTATTCACGATTCATTTCCATTCTTGCCGGTTTTTAGCGACGTCTCGAGCCTCGGTAACTGATAATCGTTGATTCTTTAGGTCACCCTCGATATTCTTTAGGACATCCATACTTATGGTCACGATAAAAACGTTAATATTTTTGTTCACAATGAGCATACGATTAACGGGTTCAAATCGACCGTAATTGGTGTAGATGTGTAAGAGAAGTGGCCCTCTGCTCTCTCTAAACCACGCCCGATGACTTAGAAAACCTGAGTCAACCCTTCCATTGAGGAGCTGATAAACGAATGAAACATCGGTCCTTATGACGCTTTTGAAGGGAACAATGTCATCAATTGATAGAATAAAGAGTAGAGGACCAAGATGACTGCCTTGAAGGACACCGAATGACGCTTCTATGGTTGCAGATTTGGATCCATGGAAAATAATTTGGTACCTCCTGTCAGCTAAGTAAGACTGGAACCATACTAGTAGGGCTTGCAGAAAACCTAACTTTCTTAGTTTGAGGATTATAATGGGATGGGAGACCATGTTAAATGCCTTACTAAAAGCAGGGAAAACACAATCAGTTTGGCAGCCGAAAATGAAGCCCTCGACAGCAAATTTGAGCAGTTTGATGATGGTGGAACGAGCTGCAAGAAAACCATGTTGATTTGATGCGATGAGCTTCTTGCAGATAGGCGTGGTTGCAGGAAAAATGGTTGATTCAAAAAGTTTCGGTATGGAAGACAGATTCTCAACCGGTCTATAATTGGATATTTCATTCTTGGTCCCGCTTTTATGAATAGGGACGAATGTACGAATTTTTCCAGATAGTACGGAAATACATTTCATTCAGGGATTTTTGAAAAAGGGTTTTCAATAGAGACTGGAGAACCTCCGCATCGGACTTAAGGATAGCAGGAGGAACACCATCGGAGCCGGAAGTGAAGTCGAATGGGAGTTCGTTAATATGTTTCACGAGATCGTTACTGGTTATTGAGAGAGATAAACTATGAGCCTCTCGGTTTGGAGTTAAGTGACGTAAATTATTGTCGTTAAGCAGAAAACCAGAAGGTGTGAAAGATAAGTTAAAGAAAGATACAAACATGTTACAAATCGCGGAAGAGTTACAACTAGACCAGTTAATAGCTGGTAGCTGCATAGTATAGTACATGTTTCAGCTCATTACTGAACCAGAGTGGAGAAGAACTGGGCAATTTTCAGGGCTCAAAAGGTACGCAACAAACGAAGGCTTCATAAAATACGGCATAACCGTGTCACGTCGGCAGACAACGTTATGGTAACAGCGATAGAGAGGGCTGCTGCATTCCTGCGGTGACTTAAAGGGTCAATAGAGGCGCGACAGGTGCCATTACCAATCGAGGCAAGCCAAGGTGGTTTTTGGGACGCCTTTGTAGATTGCAGCCAGGATTTGTGGCTAGAGAAGAAACCGTGTCTGTTGAGAAATTGGAAGCGATTGGCGATTTGGAATATGTGATCATACCATTGCAGATCCTCTGTTAGGGATCCATTCGACGATAGATTTTGTTACAGTTACTGCTATGACTGACGGAAAATCTACCATCAAAAGTGATGATTGATGTAATTATCTGAATATTTTGATATTTTGATCAATCATGACTGATGGAATTGGCTGAATTGCATAGATGTGTAATGGACCCCTTAAAATTACTCCTAGGACGTTAAATACAGGATCAAGATTACCTCTCCTATCAAAATATAGCGAAAACTTGATATGATTAAATAAAAGTAAAATTTGTAAAACTTTCATTACATGTATGTTAAAGCTTATCCTATATATCCTATAAATATATTGACAATTAGTGCTATACTAAAACAATAAAACATCAGGTGCTATGGTGGTCGATTTGCATTCAATTCCCTGATGACATAGGCATTAAAAATAATTTATTTGTAAAACTATAAATCCTGTACAATCAATAATTGATAAAATTTAGGGTAAAAAGCACGTTATACACATATATCTGTTGCGATTATATTTTGCATTTTTCTCGTTGAAGGATAATGAATAAAATTCATGATAAAATCCTATGCGCTTATGTATGAATTGTATTTTATTCGTATTTGCCCCTGTTTCAATGAGAAATCAACATTGATTCCATTATATTTAAATCTTGCAATCAAATATTGATATCATGATTTAAAATAGTAAAAGTACAACTCGTATATTTCGAATGCGAAACCAAAATTCCCGTGAAATAAAACCAATTTACTATTGTATTTGCAAAATCATGCATATATTTTAACCTTTACAGCAGTTGATATGATTTCTGAGGGAAACCAATCAGTGACAGAACAATGAAATCAAGTGTAGTATATTGAATGAGTGCAACGAGTGCAACAGAATAAAACAAAAGTGGTTTGTACATGAAATGCGATATGGAAGCTAGGTAACTAGGTAAGATTGAATAGATTCTTGAGTAAAAAGAAATATCATAACTCTAAATTATTTAATATTAACTCAAAAGTGAAACCAGATCTACAGAACATTTGCATTTCATGCAATATTACATATTTGAACAATATTTCATTAATACAAGACTTCACCATCATCAAATTTTATATGTACCTTTAAATTACATTGTTACGAAGGTATCGATTTCATTGAACCAATATAACGCACCCAATCCATGCACATGTAGATTTAATGAAAGGCCCATGAATAAATTCGCAAATAGCCCTGAAATGTTTACGTTATCGATTGCGTATATTTTGCCGGCTTGAAAATCAATTGCAATTCTAACACAGAACAATGTTGTACTGTATAAGGAAATTCATTTCCCCAAAAAGGATTGTGTATTATGCACGCGTTTTCATCGTTCCTAATATCTATAAATATTCAGGAGTTAATTTGTGCACCCTCACACACACACATAATTGTATTTTGTATGAAATTGTTGTAATGACGTTGGGTAATATGTTATTAACGGCAACACACTACCAATATTTAATCAAATTTTTACCTTTAATATGGGTCGCAGGAGCGTAATGCAACTCTATAATAATGTTAAACCTGAGCCAATTTTGTTGGGGAATTCTATAATGGGTATCGAAATATCAAGGGGCAGATTTTAATGTGCATTTTAAAATAAACTGTTCTAAAATTAACTTTGCGATGGTAAAAGGAAAAAGGAGGACAGCAGAAGGATATTTGAGATGTATAATTCCCGGGGGGGTGGGGGGGGGGGGGCAAAGAAAGTAATCACAAAAATGATTTACTTAATAGCATTACATTATACAGAATTGAGGACCAATATTTCTAGAAGCGAATTTTGTTGCTTATTCTAAACGAATGTATTTTAATCTTTCATAAACTTTTACAGTACTTGCCAAGCTTTAATGAGGGGTTTTATTACAAAATCATCTTTTATCACATTTATCTTATTGCAGGAAATTATTTGATATAACTCTAGTATGAAGTCTTCAGCTTAGAAAAAGATTGCATCATGGACATGGACCTCTCAGCTTCCAGCTTTGTGATAGACTGACAAAAGCAAACAAAATACGAAAAGCGCAAGGTAAAAGGACTAGAAAACCTTAATAGCGAAGAACATGGCAGTTCTACAAGAAAATAAGAGAGTGCAGAAACGAATTTAAACCTTAGACATCAACTTCGGCGTCCAGTAGACCATAGTTTCAATTGATTCAGCAAAGTATCCTTCGTGTCCATGTAAACTTTGCAATTACTCCACTGAAGAGCATAGGCTCCCGTTCGATAAAACTACAGCGGGCAAACTTTTAAATCTCAGGAGGCGGGAGCTAAAAATAATAACAGAGCTCATGACGGGCCACTGATCGCTTAACTACAATCTAAGCAAAAGAGGATCGGTAGCCGATTGTAGCTGTCGGCTCTGCGGGGCAGCTCCCGAAACTGCGGACTACATGCTGTGCGACTGTGAGGCTCCAGCGAAGAAGAGATTAAGCCTCCTCCATCGCGACTTCCCTACTCCCAGGGAGATTTGGGACAGGAACCCTAAATCAGTTTTAGGCTATATTAGAAGCCTTAACCTCGATGGCTTTTAAAGACGGGGATGGGATAATAGACCAAATAAAATAGGTCACAGTGCCCGTCAAAGCACACCTCAACAAAAAATAGAAAATGTAGAGTAGGTTCAGGCACACCATTTTGTTTTAAGTCTTGCTCCACTGGGAAACACTACATCAGTTCTTCTTGTATTCCTGCTGCACACTTAATGCCGTTTTTTCAGTGTCTTTTTCCTTAAATACCCTATTTTCAAGGGCGCGTTATCTCTCACATTGTCGCATCCATTTATGACTGTCGATGCTCTCGTAGGCTTGATTCAAATCGATGAAAACTTGGCGTTCGTCGATGCTGTAATTCGAGCATTTTCGAATGGCCTGTCTTCTTGAAAAAAGTTGGTCCATTGCTGATCTATTTCTTTTAAATTCAGTTGCTGTTTCAGTTTGATATGAGCATACAGTGTTAAAAGAGGCATGCTTCTATAGTTTGTACAGTTAGGTTTGTTACCTTTCTGTTCTATATTGGACAGAGAATGCTTTCCTTCCTCAAGAACGTAATGAATCTTCTTAAGCCGACTCTACACGATACTATGAACGCCCTCCAACGTTGGACGCTTGATCGTGGGACGCATCGTGTGGCCGATGCTCGAACTACGAGTGTCCAATATCAAGCGTCCAACGTTGGTATTTGGACATGTTCGGGCTGTTGTCGGAATTGAATCAAACGTTGGACGCCAACTTTCGCATGAACGTTCACCACATCGTGTAGAGCGGGTTTAGTTACAAGATCTCAATCACCAAATGTGGTTAGTCTCCTTCTGCATAGGGCTGGCAGTGACAGAAGAGATGTTGTACACTTTCCTCCTCATCCGGACTTTTACATTTTCTTCAAAAATCGTAGGTCTCAAGACCTAAGTGGGCCTTATGTGTCCCTATCAGCACTCCCACTAAGTCTTGTCTTCCGAGACTCAATAGTGAAGTGGTCCGCCTGAGATCATAAGTTATTTTGGCCAAGGTGCATTTATTAAGATTCCTCCAATGCTTCTTTGCTTGTTGAATAGTGTGCTGTTTGTTTGCACACAGAGTTTAAAAGTGGCCTAAGGCATACAAACCCTTTCTTTTCCAGGAAGGAGAGCGGCGGTCGCAACTTGCCTATCTAGTTCGTCAGCTTTA
The DNA here is from genome assembly GCA_949987705.1 of Thereva unica. Lineage (NCBI taxonomy): Eukaryota > Metazoa > Arthropoda > Insecta > Diptera > Therevidae > Thereva > Thereva unica. The sequence goes on from OX465285.1 coordinate 5,187,118, forward strand.
CAGTTTCCCCCTATATTTCGGTGAGCGGAGACCCATACGAGGAGGGTCCTGAGCTGCTGAGCCATCTCGTTAAAAGCTCTTCGGCTTCACAGATAGTTCTAGAGCTATTAGTGCACGAGCGCAGGGCCTTTAAAGCACAAAGTAAAAAAAATACAAAATCTTGAAACCATTGCCTAGAAAGAATTTAGCAATTAGTTACTTTTTGTATTTCGATTATGCTGTTATATATCTTATATTTATAAATGTAAAAAGGAATCTAAAACAACCTACGATTTGTTATTCCATGTATAAATTTAGTTATAAGATATTGTTTAATGTTTACTAGATAATTAAATCATGTAAATCATTATGTTCATAGCATAATACTAATGATGTTTCTGTCTTTAAGCAAAACATATCTTCACTTATATAAACGATCAGTTATGCCCTCTGGGTGTCAACATTTATTGTGCTTTGCTTATAGATGACTTTAAAATGACCTACTAAACTGTTAACTACACCGGGAATGCTAATGGTGATTTAAAGAGAGTTTGATTGCCGCTTTAATTTAAACTCAAAGAACATTCAAATCGATTTAATACATGACAAGCTATACCACTGCGAAAGGACAGTGATTATAAAGATAGGAATTTGGTTGGATTACAAATTTCATTTTAATAAAGAGAAAAGTTTATCATAAAACGCAATTTTAGTAAAGCTGATTCGTTGGGATGTGAAACATGCATTTTGTTCTGTTATCGAAAAATAGAATTGTGAGAAGGTTATACTCCTCGTCAGGGATAAAAGAAATATTAGGACGATTGTAATCTTCTAAGACGAATATGTCGTGGTTACTGCTATTGACTTTTTCTAAGGTATGCTGTAGATCGTTATTTATAAGCCCATCAGCTTTGGGACAGCTATTAGTATTCCGCCTCCTCTTGTGAGGTCAGTGGAATTGTAGTTTCTGTCGCATCTGTAGATAGTCCAGCTGCAGCCTAGGATCTCCTCATGTAGCAAAATCTCATTGGCCATGTTTCGCTGAACACGAGAATATTAAACTGGCACGAATTTGCAGCGAGTGACATACTCTGTCAAAAGTCTTGGAAATATGTACAGCAACTAGACTTGACTCACCAAAGCGATGAATGCTTTTGTTGAGATACTCCATCAAGCACACTAGAATGTCGTCAGGAATTCTTTTGGGTATGAGCCTGTACTGTACTGTCTGTCGAGCAGAATCAGGTTAGGTCCAAGATAATGCAGGAACTTTCTGTTGATTATTGGCTCCACGATTGGTCGCTAGTTTCCAAGAGTCAAGGTGTACTCCGGGGAAGTAAGACAGGGCAAAAAGTTTGGCCTGAGGTTTAGACAAAGATGAAGAACATTTCTTAAGCACTATTAGAGGAATATTGTCTGGGCCAGCGGATTTAGTAACGTAAAACACTTTGAGGAACCTATACTGTATAAATCGGCCTCCTGTTTTCACCTTTTTCCCATAAATGGAAGAAGGGGTTGTAGTAGAGGTAAAATTCTTCTTGATGGAAGTTAACAAGGACCAGACGTTGTTATTGCCTGCGATGGTATTCAGAATTTTACTTCTCAACCTGGTCGTCAAATGAAGAATTGATTATATATCAATTGAATTATATGAGTTTCGTAACTTGATATAATCACGGCACAGATACTCATTTGGGGAACGACTGTACGGTTTATATGCGGCTCTTTTTAAGCTTTAAATACCTTCCAGTAGAATAGTAGTTCTCTTAAAGAAAATGACTAATACCCGGCTTCACCGACCTCAGTTCAATAAAGTTCATTTCAATCCGCTTAAGTGGCTTCACCGACTGGCATGGTCAGTTGTTAGGTACTTGAAATTGTTGTTGCTTTTTCACCAGAAGTTATTAATGCAAAAGCTCAGTTGATGGCACCCTTTTGAGCGAGTTTTTACTTTCAACCTCGATTTCATGTTCTGTTGAGCGAACTCAGGCTTTGAATTTTCCTGAGTTCAATATGTGAAAATGTGTGGGAACAGAGGCTGAAATTGAAGTTCACTACACCAATTTTCTCGTACTCGCGCATTTCGGCAGGTGAAGCCGTGGTATAAAAGTTATGAATATAAACGGAATTAGATATGTTCAATAGAGATATCTTCATTTCTTAACTTAAGATGATTGAGGTTTATAAATTTAATCGAATACAATATATAGACAGAATATCCTTCCGAATTTCTTCTATTTAACGTTTGAAGCAAAAACGTACAAAAACATAAACATTGGCGTAATATCAAATTATAAACAAATAATTCTAAAAATACAAAAACTTATAATAAAATATAATTCTAAAAAAAAATATACGTTAATTTAACATTTACAAGAATGATTACCCTCAAAACTTTCAATGCCTCCTCACAAACTTGCATTCCCCGAGATTCATACACCTCTACACATCCTAAATATTTAACAGCAAAGGAACATGTTGCCGAGCGGACAGCCTGTTCATCCGCCTGCCATTGATGAGGTTTCGAGGATTCTGGAACACGATCTTTTCTTCTTCGAAATGAATCTCGAAAAGACCGTCGTATACGATCCATTTTCTTTGGCGATTTTTTACTAAAGCGGAATGATGCTGATTTCTAAAAATATAAAAAAAAAATGTTGAGAAGTTAAAATTAAACTTTAAAATTGATAAATATATTTTATTAAAGTAAAAAAAAAATAAAGAATTTTATTGACCAAAGAGAACATTCTACCTGGATTGAATAAAAGACTTTTATTTATATTTTTTTTTTTAATTTTTATAAGAGTACCTACCGAATTCTTTACATCCCCATATGTTCCTCGGGTGAACCCTCTTTCTAGGGGTTCATGGGTATGGGAAGACGAGTTTCCCATAGTGAAATATTTTCCCCTTAATTTCTTCCGAAACGAAAATCTTTTAGAATATAAGATTTTGTCCTTTTGAGATTTTTTCTATTTTATTTTTTTTTTATTACAATTTTTCGTCTCTTTTATTCTGTGCTAAAAAAATTTCATAAAGTTCGTAGAAATTTCACAAAATCGAAGTGAAACATGGGATTATTGAATTGTAGATTTCGTATTCTTCTATTAAATTAACTTCCTTCCCCCGCCGCCGAATTGATTGGGAGGAAAAATTTAATTGACAACCGAACCGATGTCGTAATCTTTTATCGAAGTTCAAAAATAAAATTCAGTTCAACTGGAAAGTGATTGATCGCAATTTTATGATCTTTAATTGATTAAAACTGAATGGGTCGATGGCTGAGATGTTACCAGTTTTATCTATCGAATATACACGAGTATGTTTGTATGTGTATGTATTTCTCTGTTAATCTGAAAAAAATAATTGTGGTAAGTATAAATGTTTTACGAGAATTAGATGTTTTGCACTGCCGTCTTGAGCCAAAATAAGATTTCTTCTCTGGTTTGATGCAATTTTATCTGGTTGTTGCTGTTAATAGTATAAATTCTCAGTTCTTAATGATTCTATATTTATCCTCCTTTAATTCTGCTTCTAATTGGTTAAACCAGAAATATTTTGAACATGTTTTCATTTTTAGATAAAATAGGGAAAGTCAAAGAAGGAAATTCGAAGGCTGGTGCCCGCATGATTAACTTCTCTTAACATAAACTATAGATTAAACATTTCATCAAATAAACGATCGACACTCTGAATCAATCAGAAAATAATTCTGTGATTTTCTATCAATAATAGAAAGAAAACTTTCGGTCGTTCCATCTAACCGATATTACCTAATCGCTGCAGCATAACAATTTTCAGAAAGGTAAATCAATTAGACTGTCTAATTGAAAACCGTTTAAGACAAGAATTTGAAATTGGGATAGGCAAGACGATAACGGAAACCAATATACAGAACTTAATAAATATTCTGTTGCAATGATCACAAGCGATGCTGAACGCGGGGAACGCACATTCTGTTGAGAATTACTTGAAAAATGATTGGAAGAAACCATTAAGCGCAGTGGAATTAGATTAGAAATTGAAATTGGATTAATTTATGTGAATTAAATTGCACTTTAAGCTATATTTTATGACGACATATATGGTATTAGGATATACGATTGCAAAAGAGAACGGTTTGAATAAGTAAGTTTTGTCGAAGTTGGGATTTAGGGTGGTTGAACATGTCATTTCAATAAATACTATAAAAAGCGAAACTAATGCAGCTGGTGTATTTATATTTTTTATATGAAAGGAAGTAAGAGTTTGTCTTATAGTTCGGCATGCCGTACCAATCATAGTGCAACGTCTCGTAGTAAATTTAGATTAATTTCAGATGGGTCAATTTCTTGCGATATGTAACAATAGCTGAAACATGGACCCATCACTGCACTCCAGAGTGAAATCGGCAGTTATCTGAGTTTACAGCAATTGGGAAAGGCCTTCCAAAGGGACCAAATACCCAAAAGTCGAACAAATCGTTCTATAAAAAGGCATAGAAATGTTAGAGAAGCGTTCCGTCTTCCAAGAGACTAGGTTGATGAATAAAATGAAAAAGTTGTTTTATTGGTCATCGTACGAACTTATTGAGTGATGTATTACCATAATGCGATTTTCGAGGTTGATACATAAATAAACGAGTTGTATTCAAGGCGTGGTCCAATCTAGTATCTGTGGTTTGGAATATGAAGTCCTTCCATCAGCCAGTTAAATCCAGATCGTTTACTGAAAAAAGGAAGGCATGACGGAGAACGTTTCATTCGAGCTAAGACAATACTTCGTTTTGGAAGCCTAAACTAGAGCCCAAAACGATTCATGCAGCAGGAATAGGGTCGATGTCCCTGCCGATTTTTTTTATGCGAAAGTCTATCGCTCTAGAGCAAAAGCCTCTTTGTATTTGTCAACGTTTACACCATTGAGTACAATGTTGGACAGCAAGCTCTAGTCAGAAAAGATATTAGAGAGATGAGTGAAAGAATTGGTAATGCCAATACGCTGTGTTATTCGATAGAACGCCGGCCTATGATGAACAAACAGAAGATGAAAAAAAAATAGATTGTCGACAGTACAAAGGGACTTTCCCTAAGCCTCTAGTCTGTCACATAAAAAAAAAAACAGAAGATGACTTCTTCGCGTATTATGCTTAGAGGCGATGGAAAGAGAAGGAGTAGGGATTATTTTCTGAATATGGAAAAGCAATTAGAATGTAATTATGTAGGTGGGGAAAATGAAAAACGAAGTACCATGCCGCGGAGGGGATTGAGATAGACATGAGTTTCCAATCGAGAAGGCAAGATCTGCCACGTTCTTGATTTGCTTTACCGAACCCATAAGAGTAACGCAAAGTACGGCGCCATCAGGGAAATTGTAAGGTGGGTTGAACCAGATTGAAAGGAGCCCATCAAAAGATCTTTTCTGTCTAAAGCTATAGTGTTTGTCTTCTAGTATTTGGTTGGAATTAAAATGCAAGTAGTACCGACATATGCTGGTTGACAGGCCAGAAGCAAAGCGCTTTGTCATCGAATACATCCCACGATTCGAAGCATTCCTTGAAATCTCGACTGCTCAAACTGCGTAGTTCGAATCCAAATTGTTTAATGAAGTTGAAATTAATTGGTAGTCACCGAATTAGGACAACTCTCTACCATCCTTAAGCATAAGCGATGATTAAACGGTTCCATCGATAACTTAGGTTAGGTTAGGTTGAAATGGCTGTCCCCCACTAGTAGTAGTTTTCGTTAGTAACACGATCTCCGTTTTGCAAGCTGCAAGCTCAAGTCCGCAGTCGTTCATCCAGGAGGAGATTGTACGCATTGCCTGGTTGAGGCGCATCTGCGCGGCTTCGACATCCCTCGCGGTGATGAGCACCGCGACGTCGTCAGCGTACCCATCCAGGAAAACACCCTCGAGCATGTCCAGGCGTAGGAGCCCGTCGTAGGAAATGTTCCAAACGTAGGGTCCTAGAATGGAGCCCTGGGTGTCCCCAGATGTTACCCCCTTCCTCCTTCGCAAGCTATGGTTGGTTTCATATTCTCTGAAGCGCTCCTTCAGTTAGTCCCTCAGTATCCTTTGCAGGTACTGAGGGAGTCCGAAGTCGCGCTCCATAACCCCCAGCGCCCTGTCCCACCTAACGGGGTTGAAGCCGTTCTTTATGTCTAGCGTGGCTAGCAGACACACGTGTTGAAAAAAGTGATTTCCTCGCTCGGTTGACCTGGCAACCTCAACAACCTGTTGAAGTGGAGCGGCCCGGTCATTTCCTCCCTTAGCATATTCCATAATCTTATTAATCTATCCTGTCAAACTAACGACATGATTAACTGGTAGTACAAAGGGTTCCTCCTAAGCTAAGATTTTTACATAAAAAGAGTAACGAAGCAAAATATTATGTAATCTCTAAATTCACGAGGACGCCTTGCTCACACCATAATATTGCTTTAATCAAGCATATACTTTTTCTATTAGCTGTTCGTAGCGAAAAGGGTAAAAACTCTTGAAATCTTTAAATAAACCCTGATTTTCTTAGGTTTAAAAATAACTTTAAAGCTTTAAATTGTTTTTCTCCTAATTCAAATTTGCTGGAATTTCTTAGAAACGATTAACTTTACCCCAGAAATTTGCCTTACACAAAAAAGAAAATCCCCGACAGGATAATACACCTCCGTGCCGCCCCATTTCAATTATACTCATCGTAATTCCCCCAAAAATACCAAAAAATCATGGCTTTTTCATCTACCTACATTACAAAAATTGCACATCAATCAAAACAGAAATAAAGTAACAACCACAGGTAAGGATGCTTGATGAGAAAATTCGCGAGACTATCGGGCATCCTTTCCTTAGTCGGCCTTAATCTTTGACACAATTTTACCTCAGAGGCATGAGAACATTTTTATTGTTTCACATTTGATCCTAGAAGGAAGACGGAAATATAAATAGAAGCGATTTAGGAAGATTCGCGCACTTCGTTTCCATTCACTCTCCGATCGTTTTGCCTCATTTTTAATCCCCTTTGGAACTTTTCGCAGCTACTCAATTACGTTCACTTGGTTTCGTTTTTATCCTTAAAAAGTCCCTTCATCCGTGGAGAGGAGCGCATGATAGCTTCTTGCAGGTAAAAAGCAGCCATGGGATATTTTCCCTTTCTCTTCGCGAGGCAACATACCTTTTGTATTATATTATTCTCGCCGGGGTCATTATTATTCAGACCTTTTACAACGACCATTAACTGAACAATATGGACCATAAGGAGGAAAAAAAATTCACACGGAACCAAATGGAAAATCATTTATCATAGGAGGCTTCACTCACCTCTGGCGGAATGATGGTCATGTTACTTCTTACTTGTATATATTGGGGACGTGCATGATGACGATGATGAAGGAATTTCTCGGATGTTCAGACGTAATCTGTGTTTTGGTAAGGGAAATCCGAACAATAATCTTTAATTATTGCTGCAGAATTTGAATCTGTTCTGTTCGGGGGTTGTTTGGTTGCCATGAGAAAATTTAAGGATGTTTCTGCAATTAGTTTTCGTTTGAGGTCTCTTATGTAATAGGGCAAGGTTTGCTTTGATTTTGTTCTGAGTTTAGTAACACAAAACCAAAAGGTATCTAGGTTATCAAAGCATGCGAGTACGTTCTAGACACTGGCAATTACATGTTTTATTTACCAGAATATGAAAGGAATCACCAAGTCTGTAAAACTCTCAAAGAAATTCCCACACTTATCTTGTCGTCGTGAAAATACTCGTCTTCTTTAGTTGGGCCCAGTTATGCAGAAACCTACCAACCCACAAACGGGCGAAATTGAACTCGAACCAAATTATGAACTTTTGTTGCATATATTTCAATTTGCAGAAACCTACCAACTTATATTTACTACATTAATGCTCCATAAGACATTAAAAACGTTTATTAACCAAATCAATGTCTGATTTTTAAATTTGCTGAAACCAACTAACCCACAAATCTTGCTATAATTTTGCAAAAAAAAAAAAAAAAATTCAAAATCAAACATTATTTAACGTCAAATAATGCATTTGATTTTAGAAACATCACTGACAACCTTTACTGAAAACTTTAAGATTTAAAAAAAAAATCTTTTCTCTAATTTATCTCTAATCATGGTTTATGAGGGTTGGTTGGTTTCTGCATAACTGGGCCCAGTTATGCGTCTGGGTATTGCCTTATTCAGACTTTCTGGAAATCTGATTATGTCCAGGCAAAAGTCTAGACTACATACAAAACTCTATAAAATGCTGTTTCTATAATCACATAAATACTCTTCCATCATAATATAAACCTTAAAAAATTGTTGCTGTAAGCCTTTTAATGTTCCTAAGACATTTTTATAAGTTTGGACGACATACTCTCTGATCCATTTGTCTTATTACAAAGAGTGCTTCTTTTTGGTCTCTCCAATATGTTTACGGAAAATATCGAACTTTTCAATCAGTACTAAATCACATGATCATGAAGGCCAAATGACAGATTCCTTTCTTGAAATAATCTAAACCTGACTGAAATGCGGCCACTTCACTTGGCTTATTGTACTACATCCTTCTAAGTCACATTTGTAGGCCAGACCGCTTGAACAGGATCAGCAGTATACCTAGTGGCTTGTCGCTTAGACTTGACTGTTCAAGTTATCGCGGCACATTTACTGAGAACATGAAAGACAGACTTACTCGTCCTTTTCAAGGCAGTCTGCAGATGAGGTCCTCAGGAGGAGGAGGGAAAAAGATGAAAATTTTTTGAGTTTTTGCTTTTGGGATGGAGTCTAGCATGAAAAATTTTGAAGAAACGTACTGGTACCAGACGGGGTTTTTTGTTGCCTTTTTTATATGTTATAGACTAGAGGCTTAGGGTAAGCCCCTTTGTACTGTTCGACAAACTATTTTTTTCGTATAGAATGTCGAGCAGCAGCTCTAGCCGGAAGATAGATAGTAGAAAGAGAGAGGGAAGTAGAAAAGAGCTGCCACAAACCTAGCCGCGATATATTATTCCACCTACTTCCAACCATTTCGCGACTCTGGCATCCGGCATTTGAGAAACAACTCGCTGGAGTGTTATGCCTCCTGAAACGAGTTGAATCTCATCAGCCAACCGATGACATGCGCTTGGTGGAGCGGGGAAAGACTAGCGAAGGCTATGACAGGAGGAATCAGGAATGTAAAGAGGGGAGAAGAAAGAAGGAAAGTTATGTGGGTGGGAAAGTAGAAAAAGCGAAGGGCCGTGGGGCTGGCCGGGATTCGAACCCGGGACCTCTGGGATAGTAGTCAGGCGCCTTACCCCTAGACTACCTTTGAGTTTGATGTTGGATTTAGAGTTATAACTAGATTGAGCTTAATGGCCTAAGTTGTTGAGTTTTTTTTCGGGATGGCTAGCGGGTTTCTTTCCGTTTTTTTTTGTTTGTTGCAGGACCACCATTTCCAAAGGAATCAATGACAGCGATTGATGTGGGCGAGTTAAGACACCTGAAGAGGATCTCATACCGGTATAAAGGTAAGTGGTGAACCACGTCTGCATCAGTCCGGCCACACCAACCACAACCCCTTCCGGCGAGCTAGCGTTTACCGTATGGCCGTATAACCCCACCCCCTAACTTTTGTTTAGGTTGATTAGGGTAGGGGTATTTTCTCGAATTTTTTTTATATTTGCCAGTGCTTCCCGAATCAGGGTCTTTAGGACTCCCCACTAAGTGGAGGCATGAGCAGGTATAATGACGCCCAACCTGCTACCACAGCATATCTGTGCCATTGTGCACTGTCCTACTGCGTTCTCTTTTGTACAACTAGCGCATTTATTTTCCCTATTTTTTTAACATTATTTTTTTGCAACAATTTTCAACGTGGTTACAATTCTAAATAAAACAAAAAATAGTGCAATTTCGATTAGAGCTTAAAATTGCATTACCGACCAAAATTATTTTTCATGCATACAAAGTTATCCATGCAGGATTAAAAAGTTCCTCTTTGATACCGACCGATTCAATTTTACTTGTGAAGGACTGAAAATGTTATTCCAGTTGTTTGCCAGTGAGCACAACCACCAACAGCGCAAACAGATTGGTTTTGTATGCACAAAAAAGGAGGTTTTTGTAATTGGTTTCAGTATTTTAGTTATTTTTTTGAAGGGATGGTAATGTAGAATACACACACATACGAAATTGATGACGGAATTCATGTGTGGAATTTCTAGGGTCTTCAGTGCTTTATGGATTAATGAATTTAATAAAAAAGAATAAAATAATTGAAAGAGATATCAAAAATAAATTTAATTAAAGAGAGAGAATATTGAATTGATATAGTATTGCAAAATAAGTTTGAAACTTTTTTTTAATATACAAAACTCTTGTACCATGACAAAAATGAGTTTAATTTATTCGAAATGATTTTTTTTTGTAGTTTAATAAAACTTAAAAAACAAATTTAATATAGCCTCACTAAGAATGCAAGGACATTTGCACAAAACAAAAGAAAAAGTTATAACGAAAATCCTTGTAAAACAATTCGCAATGGCATTATCCTTCCTAAGATGATAATAAAACATTAAAAGAAAAAGTAATTTCCACTTAGTTTCAACTTAAGCAAAAGTTTCCCAATGTGAAATTAATAAAAACATTTCATGCTTGTACCATTTTCATTCTGAGCCACCTGCCGCGTCATGGTTCCTCCGACATCCTTATTCCCAGCAATTTCACCTCCTGCTGTGTGGCTGTGCTAACTGATCTATCTCTACACATTTATTCTATACAGACATAGATATGCATATACAATGAACGTCCTCCTTCAGCAGCAGCAGCAGCAGACGAAGCTTCGTCCTTCATTACCTTGCGAGCCATCTGCCGTTTGGTATGTCTGTTGAAAAGCTTTCTGTTTATTTTATTTTTTCCTTTTTTTTTCTTTTTGTTTTTTTGTTGAAACCTCGCCAAATGAAAACTCTCATTTCACATGACGGCACCAAGGCGAAGCTAATTGTGAAAAGGAAACATCAATGGAAATTGATGATTTCTCAATTCGGTTTGGCGCTAAGAGCCAGTTCGATAATGAACTGATGTCATAATGACAGAACAAGCTCATTCTTGACGTTATCTATTTTGTCACATGCGCTTCAATGGTTAAGTGCCTTAAGGATATTTATAGGATGTTAATGAAATTCAATTTCCTTTCTTCGTGGGGATCTTTTTACACACACAATCCTTTGACATGAAAGAGTTGCATTTCAAAGTGAGCCATAAGAAATACAAAAACAAAATCCTCAGCATTTGCCGAACTTCATTCCAACACTTTACGATCGTCTTGAAACTAGAAAATCACCATTATCTTTTCACGCAAAATACATTCAAACTCTATGACGAACTAAAAAAACAAGTTTTGCAATAACAAATTTTGCGTTCAGAAAACTTCTTGCTGCAATAGTAGTCATATAGACAATCCTCAACTGCGACTGGTTTTGTAAGTGACTTGGGATTTCTTTTGCAACAAGAAAAAAAATTCAGAAGAATGCAAGAAAGGGAAAAGACATGATCTTGTCTGATTTTTATCGTTTATGGCTAGAGCCGAGCCATAATGAATTCCATAACATAAACTTGTTTGCTTTAATGAATAGTTTCTGGTTGGCACAGCAGCCCAGTCTTTCCACTGGGTTCGTTCGTTCATGGGCGCAAGCAAAATGATAAGACACAACTCTACGTTAAAGTTGGTCTCACAGTTGAGCTGCTCACAGCGAAGACATTCTTGCGCTAAGATTATAAATGGCTAGAAGGAAACGAATTTCGTTGTTTTTTACTTTTTCAAAGATTTTTACTTGGCAGCAAGATGCAATAGCATCCCGCAAAATGGATTTAATTCTTTACATTTTGTTTAATGATGCTCTTAAGTTCTTGTAAAGTTGTAAATTTATTTGTTGGTAAGAGACGAGATCTTCTGCTTAGTGCTTCTACCTTTATTCATAATACGCAAATTAAATTGTTTTCTTTATTCTATTTCACAGAAATATTAATTGCTTGTTAGAATTTATGTGGAATGGTCTTGTTTCTATTATGAAAGAATCAGTATTTTCATGGAAGGCTTGCCACTAGGTCTCTCACAGTGTTTAAAGTACTTTGCGCCTTACTAAGTTTGAAATTATACGTCCAAAGGCAAAATCAGAGCTCTTAGGCGGTTTATAGGTAGTTCCTTTTTCTCCCTTTTTCTTATTTCTTGGCATTATTATATCCTTTTGTGGCCCTTATCGAAAATTATCCTCCAACTGATCTTGTTTTGAGCCTTAGTTTTGCAGTTTCTTGTTATTGAAGCGCTTTCAATAGCTTCAATTGAATCGTTTAACCCCTCATTTATGCTCTACACCAATTTACATTCTATATTTTATCTTCGTAGTTATATGTTCAGCGTTTTCTGTCCATTTGAAACGGCCTATATTGATGAAACTATAATAACAGTGAGGCTGTAACAAACAGGCTGTTCCAATGAGGAATATCAAATCAGACCACCTTTTGTGAGTCCTTTTAGCATGCCTCAACAGTTACGCACACGGCAAGCGTCGTTTTTAAGTGGTCCCCAATCCATGTACTCACTAGAACCATTGCTACTGAACTTCATTGATCGAACGAGAAACGGTCTTGTTTTTAGTTTGAAAAATACTTCGAGTTCGTGGAAGCAAGCACCATTTTACTTAGCTGACGGAGCTGGCTAAAAAGCATTACATCACGAAGCTCGGACTGCTACGGCTCGTGGCATTTCTTCGTCTTTCTCTATATCTTACGGCCTCTTCTAAGCTTAGCTTTTTGTGGAAGGCCTTAAGCGTCCGCTTTCATTCGCATTTCCTCGGACCTCATTCTATGGTCTAGGATGTTTTCCTGCGTTAGTAGCGCCCCGGCCATTTTCTCTAGTCCCCCCCCCCTTTTATCGGTGAATCTCGAGCAGATAAAGAAAACATGCTCTGCGCCTTCTTCCATTGCTAGACATACCGGGCCCAACGGTGAATCATCGCGCGCAAAACGCCCCCCCCCCGAAGACCACTCAGTAGATGTTCTGTTCGCCTACCTCTATCCTTACGGCCAATCTTCCGAATCACAACGAAGCGACCTACCCTGAAGGTATTCAGCCACTACTTGCATTAGGTACTTTGGTGTGCCTAGCAATCAACGCTTCAACTTTTTACGTCGAGGGTTATCTTGCTATTCCCACCACCATCTTGACTGCTTCCGTTGTCGACCTTGCCTTTCTAAAGCCGAATTGCTTGTCCGACAGGCCACCTACCCTTTCGACGATAGGGAGTATCCGCTCTAAAAGTTTGCTTATGGAACTAAGGAGGCAATTCGGTCTGTAGGACGATGGGTCCACTAAAAGCTTGTTCGGCTTCGGTAGGAACACGAATATATGCTGTTTCCGTCGCTCCGTGAAGATCTTTTCTCTCAGGCACGCTGTCAAGACTTCAGCGAACCTGTCTGGCGCTACCCTAGCTGCTAGCTTCCCCGTTTTATTTGGAATCTCCTCTACGGTTGCCGCAAGTACTTCTTCTGGGTCCACCTGAAAGGTGAGTAGATCGACGATGCCTACGTTCTGAGAAAACAGGACGTACACTATATATACCAGAGCAGCGCGGAGGAGGTGATCGGCGAAGAGCGCTTTCTGTTGACCGCTGACATAACGACTCAGAGTTCCGAGTCTGCTTCTCTGCACAACCTTTTGAAATGCACGTTACTTTAAACTTTACAAATAAAAAATTCTTAAAAGAAGAATTTGTGACACAATGGAGAAATTAATGCGACAATTTCTAAAGTAAAACGAAAGATAATAATTTTTGATAATTATACGACTGAAGTTTTATTTATGGACGTTTTTATATGAGAAAATCAGCTCGACACAAATAAAAGCCATCTAGCGGGTAATGGCGTAAGTGAAAATAATTCACAATAGACTCGAAATGGCCGCTTACCCCCTAGCGGATTTGAATTGTGTAATTGCAAGTGCTATCTACTCGTTTATAGAGCAAGTGTAGTTGCTAGTACGCAAGTGTAAAAAATAGTAAAAATTAGCAGAAAAGGAACGCAGCTACCATTTCAAAAAACCTTGCTGAGTGCTGCAAAAATAACCCCGGCTGGGTAGTTTCTGTTACAGTTGTGATCCAAGCTTATTTATTCGAGACTCCACAAAACCAGTATAATTCTAGATTGGATACAGATCTTTGAAGATAATATATTCCAATAGCCACGACGAGAACGTTCTAAGAATCGGACTTTGCTGATGGAATAAGATATTACGGGAAATTTCTCAGTGTTAACCAATGGTCATCATAGGATCTTGAGGACACTATCAGAACATTCAGCCTACACTATTAAAAATACCACCTTATACACGAGTAAACCAACCGACCAACACACACTAAATTTCCCAAGATATAAAAGAGTATGAACCCTTTGATAATATTATGTAGGCCTTAACTGAGAAAATTCTTTTAAATACCCAATTCAAATCTTTAGTCCTAAAAAAACAGAGCGCTACTGATAAGCAATTCTATTAATACATAACATTTAAGGTTTCAATCTTATATTTCTGTTTATTTTTACTGTAATCTACCCACATTCACCGCGATCAATTTAAAACCTACACACTATACTTTAAAATAAATTCACCCCCTATACAATGATCCATGGCTCGATTTCTTACATTAACATTTATATACGTGAATCCTCCCTTATTATTTTTAATCTCATTTACATTTCCTCGTGCATGATTTCCTTTTTATTTATTTCACAGTCGTACATATATTATTATTTAAAATTCTGAATTCCAATGGGTCACATTCATTTACATTTCGTGCACTTTTGTATAATATGAAAATTTTTCTTTTTTTTTCATAATTTAATTGAAGGAGAAATTTAAATTTAAAAAAATCCTCGAATCATGAAAAATGTTTGAAAATACGAAGAACCTCCTACGTAGCATGTTTTTGTAGTAATCACACTTTTACATTAAAAAATAAGAATCAAGACGGTTTCGAAAAAAGCGTTTCTCAGACATCCCTTAAACCCCTAACCAAGGAAAAAATCCCCCGCGGTGTTGTTAGTACTCTGAAAAACGATAAAAAATTGAATTTCGTTAAAAAAATCTTCGTCCTATAAGTGAAAATCTTAAGGACATTCAAGTCCTACCCAGCAAGATGAGAATAACTTATCCTGAATTCTGTAAAGCACGAAAAAAATAGAGTTTCACATGAAACCAAGTCAAAGTTGAGCATCGACAATTTCTTTCGCATATATTCCTTTACAGCAGCGGTCGGCAACCCGCGGCCCGCGGGCCGCGTGCGGCCCGTCGACATCTTACTTGCGGCCCGTGAATGTTTTGTAAATAAGTTATAAATATTAAAATAAATGCATGAGCGGACCGCGATTGACCGTATAATGCTGTAAACATGCTAAGGGCAAAAATAGTTTCCACAGCGACTGGCAAAAAACGAATAGAACACACAGCTTTTCTATGAGTATGAAGGGTGCAGCACAATATGCAGACCATTCGACGACGAGGTCGCCGAGGGTGGCGACTCAATCAATCCAAGTTCTATTTCGTAGCCGTCGCCCTTAGCATGTTTACAGCATTATATACGGCGTATAGTGTGGATCCAGCCTCAAAAACGCGCTTCTCTCTGCCAGCGAAAGAACAAATGAGCGACGCGCCGGAGCTTCCCGCGCTCCGTCAATTGTTTCGCTGCGTGTTTAGTAAAACAAGTTATTTCATCTGTGCGGTCATTTGGTGCGGTATAGTACGAATTAATTTCGCTAAGTGTGAGATTCCTATTTATTTTACATTTATATTTACTTTATATACAATGCTTTTATTGTTGCAGTTACTAATGGCTCAAAAAAAAAGGAAGTTTACAGAAGAAAATAGGGTATTTAACGAAGCTTGGACAGATTTATACTTTTTTATTAATTGCAATAGCAAACCGCTATGCTTAATATGTCAAAAAACCCTTGGTATTCAAAAAGAATATAACGTCAAACGCCACTACGATACCGAGCACAAAGCTAAATTTGCATGCCTCGTGGGTGAATCACGGAAAAATAAAATTAACGCACTCAAATCTTCAGTTAAGAATCAACAAAATGTTTTTAAGGTTCAAGTTCAAAGTAACGAGTCGAGTATACGTGCAAGTTTAAGGGTAGCGGAAATTCTTGCGAAGTCTGGCCCACCGTTTACCGATAGCGAACTTATAAAACAATGTGCGTTAGTTATGGCTGAGGAGATGTGCCCCGACCAAAAAAAGAAATTTGAAAATATAAAGGCTCAAGCAGAACCAATCCGTTCCGTCCGTTTTTAAAAGTTGGAAATTTGACGTTTCCATAAACTTTCCATGAGACGAACGGAACGGTAGCCACAATCAAGCGGACGGAATGTCAAAAAGAACAAAGGAAAAACGTGCGGAGCGGACGGAACGGATTGGTTCTGCTTCAGCCTTTGAACTGAAGATTTGGGCGATTATTTATGTCAGCAACTCCGGGAAAAAACACAACAATTTAAATGGTTCTCTTTAGCTACCGATGAAAGTACTGACGTTTCAGATACTGCCCAGCTTTTGATATTTGTTCGCGGAATCGATAAAAACTTTAATGTCTATGAGGAGCTGTTACAGTTATGTAGTTTGAAGGGAACGACTACAGGAGAAGATTTGTTTTGTAACTTAGAACAAGCACTAGTATCAATGCAATTACCATGGGAAAAATTGGTAGCAGTAACAACTGACGGAGGCAGGAACATGAGTGGACAAAATAAGGGTTTGGTAGGTAGAATTAAAACGAAACTGGCAGAGATAGGATGTGACATCCCATTATTTTTTCATTGCATTATCCATCAAGAAGCGTTATGTTCCAAAGCCGTGTCATGGAAAGAAGTAATGAACATCGTGGTATCGACTGTAAACTTCATATGGAAGCAGATCATGGAGATGTTGTTTATTATTCTGAAGTGAGATGGTTAAGTAGAGGTGCAGTACTGAAAAGGTTTTTTGATCTCAGAAAAGAAATCAACACTTTTATGAATGAAAAAGGCAAATCTATTCCAGAGCTGACAGATACTCAATGGTTAATAGACCTTGGATTTTTGACAGATATAACTCATGAATTAAATACGCTGAATGTAAGGCTTCAAGGTAAAAAAAACTAATCTCTGATATGCACACAGACGTAAAGGCATTCCAAATGAAAATTAAACTCTTTATAAAACATATTGATGAAAAAAAGTTGGATCATTTTCCGAATTGTAAAAAGGCTGTCGAGGAAGCTGGAATTAATTTTCATTGAAAAAGTGATAAAATGAAGGATATTTTAATACAACTGCAAACTCAATTCAGCGACAGATTTGCTGATTTTGAAAAAGTTTCAAGCAAACTGAAGATTTTTGCAAATCCTTTTTCGTGTGATATTGAGGAAATACCAAGTCATTTACAAATGAACGTGATTGATCTCCAATCTAATGATGCTCTCAAAAGCTCTTTCTATGAAATCAATGATCTTGCTAAATTTTATGGCAGCTTGCCATCTGATTTTGACGAATTAAAAAGGTTTGCCCAGCAGTTCATTACAATTTTTGGTAGCACTTATTTATGCGAACAAACTTTTTCAATTGTCAATTACAGAAAAAATAAATATGCTTCTCGTCTCACAGATGAGCATTTGAGAGCCATTCTACGAATTGCAACCACAAGTATGACAGTTAACATAAGTACAAGAAATAGTCTCCCAAATGCAACCTCAGACATCACACTGAAATTAGTATAAAATCAGTTAATTGTTTTATTACTTTGAAGTTTTCATTTCTATTTTTCATATTAACATAAAACATAATGTAGGTATTACGTGTACGAATTAAAATCCTTATTTTTTAACAATTTTAATAGCATTTTCATTTTTTCTATGGGATATGACCAATTATACGTAGGTATATTGGGCTTCTAGGGTTAATATCACAAGTGTGGCCCGCCTTTAGTTTATTTTGCCGCCTTGTGGCTCTTGCCTGCCAAAAGGTTGCCGACCGCTGCTTTACAGTAATTAGATGCATTGATGGTTGCCCCAAAAAAATATTCCCATATGTCCTTTTCTCATACACATCGTGTCGGCATTTACATTGAAACACATGCATCTGTTACTGCGGAATGCAAGCAAGGCTGTGAAGTATACCCATTGCTTTTTTTCAATACCTCTACATCATCGAATTCTGTCCGAAAACTTGTGGATAAGAGCATCTGATGTGACTCACCATATATGAGTATGTATTACAAAATCTACCCTACAACACCAACACATGCACATTTCATATTTTCCATGTCCATCAATGTCTCGCAATGCAAAAGGACGAAAAAAACATTTTCATTGGAATAATATAAACCTCCATGAACTTCAAAACATCTGCTCCTTTTTGGCATGAGGATAGACAGGAAATGTTGTTTTCGAGAGGACTCTCTCGGCAGTGGGGGGAAAATATGAAAACGGAAATCGATTTCTCTGTGGTGGATGTTAATTCTTGTTGTTGTTGTTTTTTCCCCATTCATTTTTCCTTTAATTATAATTGTAATGAGACAATAAGGAGCAGTTGATCCTTTGTAATTGATCTACAGGATATAAGGCATGAAACATGCCAATTAACCAAAGCAATGTCGAGATTATGTAGTGTTTTCTTTTTGTAGATGGAATTCACGATTATTATTTTTATTGTTTTTTTTTTTGGAAGAATATTATTTTTGGAATGTGGAATGTAATTATGATGCCATGGGAATCTGCCATGTGACAGCTTATACCATTCGAGGTTAGGCTTTACAGAAAGAATTATTTGGGCCTTAGGGTTTTATTCCAGTCGAATGTTATGCAAAGAACGAGGCACGTGTTGGCCTCATATTTTTGTGGTGATTTTAATATTCAACAAATTCTGGGCCATTGAATAATAGAGGATGGACACTTAAGGGGTTGCTCTGATTTTTGAGGCAAAAAATTGACTATTTTTGGATTTTTTTTACAGAAAACCCTTATTATTTTTATATACAAAAGTTTTTTCATAGTATTAGAAAACTTTAAGAGATCACAAAAAAAATTTTTTTTTATTTTTTGCCGTCATAAATAAATATGTAGCACGCGCTGAAGTTGACACCTCAAAAATAACATGGAAAACGGTTCCATCGATAGCTCCGTCCCCATTGGTCAGAATCAGAAAAGTGAAAAACGGTTTTGTTAAAAATTATGTCCTTTAGTTCGCTTATGTCAACATTAGTAAAAATTGCATCAAAAAAAAAAATTTAAGGACATTTTAGTGAAAAAACGTAAAAATGCAACTTTTCTGGCCCAAAATGGGAGGATAAAATACTAATAGTAAGATTTTGAAAAAAAATTTTACACAAGCGAACTCGACAACATCATTTTCGACAAATTGACGTAAGTGGTAAGTCAATATATTAAATAGTTTCTTTTGAATCGCTGGAACCGTTTTGAAAAATGGCATTTTGAGAAAAACGCGTTTAAAGTTTTTTTACGTTTCACTGTAGCCGAACTAACCGAAATAATGTAAGTAAATTCAAACGTATGTTTGCGTTACTATATACATATAGTGGCTGATGTTGTTATTTGCACGAATGCGTATGTATATTTTACATTCGTGTAGATAACAATAACATCAGGTACTATGTATATAAACTATACCAGTAGCACTACCACGCGCTGAACGTCCGGCAGAGAATCAGTTTTTTTGCACCTACAATACTGCATATAACTTTTTAACGAAAAATAATTTCGTCCTAATATTTTAGGAACGTATTCTACACATATTAATAAATATAAAAAGGCAAAAAAAAAATCTCTTTTTTTTTTAAACCAAAAATCAGAGCAACCCGAAAAAGTTTTTATTTATGCAAGAGTTGAGTGGTCACGTTCAAGAGCTGCGTCTGGCTTAGTTACGTCTCCGTAAGTTAGAGACTGGAATTGGGTTGGCCACACCTTGCGGCGCGAAAACGTAAATCCAGCCAAACAGGCCCTGGACTGGAATCCTCAAGGATCTCGTCGAGTCTGAAGACCTAGAACAACGTGGAGGAGAACCCTACTAGCAGAAGCCGCAACAAATGGGAGATCCTGGTCCGAGCTGAGAGCTGTCGCGCAAAACAGAGTCCGCTGGAGGGCAACTGTTTCCGCCCTATGTCCCATGATTGATTAAAGGAGCGTAAAGAAGAAAGAAGAAAAAGAGTTAGAGGCGGACGAAAATAGTCTTCATCCAAAAAGGCAGGAAGAAGGGGTAAAGGAGTAAGGGCCGATTAAGCAACATCCTTGGTACTCAAGACACTGGAAATGTTCATCGACTTTCACATCCGCCAATCGATAGATGCCCCGGTGTCAGCGCTAGGTCCTCTAAGACAGCCTATAAGTTGGTGAAAACTATCGAAAGGACCCTATGTTACAAACAATATACCCTGGCAGATTTTCTAGATAAGGAGGCGCCTTTAACAACGTACGTACTGATTTAATTCTAGAAGCTCTCATTGCTGTAAAGGTAGAAGCAAGCCTTGGGTAATATGGCTGGGGGTTGTGTTAAACTCGAGAATAATTCAAGTAGATTTGGGAAACAAGACGACAAAAAACTACCCGAATAGAGGTACCCCATAGGAATGAGTGATCTTCCCTCTATTGTGATAATAACGATAAATGGCATACTACAAAAGCTAGACAGAAGCGGAGCTAAGGCACTTGCCCCTGCGCTGAAAGTCGAATCGTCACGACACGACAAGTCGTTTGAGCTGAAGAAAGTGACGTTTCAACCGAGTCGCGACTTTCAGTACAGGGGCCTAAACTTAACTTAGCATTTCCTCTCTAGGCCCCTGTGCCCCTAGCTCGTACGACGCAGCATTCGTCGAGTCGCGCGTTTGTCTGGCCGGTTACGACTAAACTATGCTACTTTCTGGAGTTCCCATAAAAAATTTTGTATAGGATTTACCCATATTTTAAGGTCTCCATTCGCATGCAGGTCGACGGTCAATTTTCGCCTTGTAATCAAGTATCACCACACACTCAACGGCCAAAAACTGGATGGAACCTGCAGTCCAAGAAAACTGACAGAAATCTTTATGTCTGTGGGCATTTATCGTAAATTTGTGCTTGAAGATCTGGGGCCAGTTCGTGAATTTTTCGTCTCGGGTTCGCGTAGGTCGAAAAATTGAAAATTTTCGTCTGAAGCCGACGAAAGGCACTCGAAAGGTCTTGGGTTATCGAGTTTTTGCATTAGGACACGAACAATTTTCTTTCGACCTATGCGAACGCTAAAATTTTCGTCGACAAAATTTTTCAACTTCAATTTTTTTTCGTACGATTATTGTCGATCGCCATACACGAACCGGCCCCTGAACTATTCAATCTCAAGCCGTGAATTTACCACAAGAATTCACGCCGTATCCACTCGGAACTGAAAGAAATGCGGGAACTAGCCCGAAATCAATATACACACGCGTTCGCCCTTGTTCGCGGGTGTTCACGGCATGAGTCTGGAGCCCAAATGGATTGGCAAGAAGACGATGACGGCGGCCGCCTGGAGAAAATTTCCCATACTTTTAATTTCTCTCTGCCGCATATATGATGGTACGTGTATTTTAAACTTTTTTTCAGTCACCGTCGCCGCCTGCACCAGCTGCCACAGCGCCTATCTGGTTGTGCCTTTAAAGTTTTCGTTGAGGACATGAACATTTTTGCACTTAAATTAACAACCTGCTGTGCAAAATTGTCGTCTTCGCCTGTCCTCAGTCAGACTGAGTAATGTGTGGCCTTCATAGGGCCGTGCCTGCCGACCAGGACTGAAAGGCCACGGCCTGCCGGCGGCCTGTAAGTGACTGGGGGAATTCACTGGAAAAACATGTTTTACTTAATTTAACCTAGTTTTCTAGCAATTTTACACTGTTTCTTGAGAAAAAAATTAGGTGATACTTGCCGAGACCCCCTTCTCCCCTCTCCGGGTGATTTAGTGAGATTCGGCACTCCATAAGTCGCTGGTAGTTAACCAGTCTTTTTGAGTTACTGGCAACTGAGACTAACAAGAATTAATTATATTTGAAATTTCTGCAATTTAGAATGTGCATCGTACTTTTCAAGTATCCACGAGGCTACAACAATGTTTTAACTAATTAAAAATAAAACTTTAATGCGCAAAAATTTTGCATATTTAGAACAAGATTATTAAAAATTATTTTTTGCGTCGATACAGCATTTGTGTTTAAAGCGTAATTTTAAGTTCTCAATAAAGAAGAATCGCAGATCTCTTAAAATAGCTAAAATAGTACTTGTTTATGCAGAAAACCTACCTAAACACTTCATAAATCAACAGGTACGCCTCTACCATACAAAAATAGAATACCTTTCAATACACAAAATGAATCTCTCTAAGAAGAAATAAAACAAATTTAACAATAAAAATAAACAAACTACCACTGAAGTTGTTTGTACACAATACAAAATACACTTTCCCTAGAAGATGTAAGTATTTCCTTCTTACTAAACGGTGGCGGCGGCGGCTCTTGCGGGTCATTAACATGTGCACGTCTCCTAGAGACCGAACGAAGTAAATTGCGCAAATAAAAGTGACTTACTTTGAAATCATCCGATCCGGACACACGTTTCCACGTCTACTACACTACTTGACGCAAGCGAACCACGCCGGACGAAAGAATTCAAGTCTGGGCGACGACGACGGCGGCGGCATATGTGACATAAGTGAAAACTTGGGACAATTTAATTGACAGCTCATGTCCGTCTTGACTTGTAGGTCAGTTGGAAATTTTGCTAATTTTATTAAAAAATGATTTCGAATTTTATTTTTCTGTATTGGATCGAGCTTCAGCGATTTGATGATTTATGCGATATTTTCCGATTAATTTCGTTTTTTCATTTTCTTATTAAATTTTTGGGAATAATATTTAAAATTTAAAATTAGGCCTTGACTCCTTCTGTACTGGCATCACCACTTGTTTCAATTTCTAGTTGAGTTTTCTCTTCTGGATAAGGGTGTTTCTCACCAAAGTGGTAAAATCGCTGTCCTTGGCAAATATTACGTAAACTATGGTGAGAAATATTTATATTTCTGCAAATTTCAATTTATAACTATCTAAACTATAGTATACAATATAGAAAATATCTCACTTAAAAACCTATATGGTTTCAATAACGTATTTTTTAGGTCTAAAAACAGTCCCCTAGCCGGTCCCCAAACCAAAATATTTTCTATTGAGTTCATTAATTGAACTAATATTTTAAAAACAATTAACTTATATAACACAATCTAATCAATATGAAATGATATGCTATTAGACTCTAATATCAATTTATTTAAACTATTTTTTGATTAGTTTAATTTAACCTAAAGTTGGTCCCCGAATTTCATGAACAGTCCCCTGCCAAAGTTTCGAGTTACGCATCAGGCCATCTACAGTAAAGACAGACTTGTCAATGGGCGTAACGAAACGTGAACGACATGAAATTAGCTTTGTTACCCCCAAAAGTAGCTATACCTCATTTTGTTTAGTGTTACAAGAGTTAGAGGGGCACATGCGCGTATCGGTACGCAACATTCGACAGTCCTCTGCTAAGTATTATTTTTCTTTTTTTAAAGTGTTCCAGTTTTCTCTATTGTGCATAGTTTTAAATAAGATGGCTTATATTGTTTCTATATAACAAAATAAAGTCATAATGAAGGAATTTTATGGTACTGTACCAATTACACAAATTAAACAGTCCCCTGCCAACAGTCCCCCGCTACATACAGAAACAGGAGACTGTTTCATTTATTATGGCACTGTTATTGTACTTTTGCCTTTGTTTTAGGTCTATAACCATCTTTTAATCATGGCGCGAGAAAGAAGAAAGTGTCTAAGGAAGAAATAAAAGTTCACAAGTTTACTTGGAACTACACAGAGAACTTGGAACTACCAAAGAAGACTGTTTTATTTTTATATATATGCGTCATGAGGAATGTTTTTAAAGTATATATACTACTAATAAATGCTCATTTCACTTATATATACAGTCCTCTGACATATGAATTTTTTAAATTTACTCAATAAGTCCTAAAATAAAACAAATATATTTGGGTCCCTTACTGTTTAATATCCACCAGATAGATATCTATTTAATTGTATATTTTTTTTCATATTCACGTAAAAAAGTTACTGGGACAGATTTCTTGCAAAAATTTACCAGTTTACAGAGAAACACCCATAACTAATATTGAGGGCGACTTAAAAAATCAACGATTATCAGTTGTCGAGGCTCAAGACCTCGTCAAAAATCGTCGAGAATTTATACCAATCATGGATGGAATTCGAGACCTAGCGGCACCGACAACAGCGTCTCCGTAGCGGGAACGTCTGCTCGGACCACCAGCTAACGGATCAAAGAAGAAATAAGTGCCATATTTCTTGACACAGAAAGCATATTTTATAGATGATCTAGCTGTAACCCGACGAATCTCGCTACATTCATTTGGCGTGCGCCAAAACAATTGGGAATCTAAAAATCACTTTTTTCATTGAAAGTGAGAGTCTCAAATCCCGAGTGAGCTTCAAGCGATTTTTTATGGGACATGGCGCATTCGTACGAAATTATAATTTTGCACGTTTTAAGAACTCTGGCAATACGGAAGTTTTTGCTGATGAATAAGATGAGTTATGTAAGAACTTCGTTGTTGATTGATATTCATAAGTCCTCAATCAATGGGTCAAGGTGGAGTAAGAAACTTCAAGGCTGTGTGGGACCAATAAGAAGATGAGACAAGAGCTAATTCTAAAGGAACCTACTTGTCTACCAGACCAATCTCAGATGGTGGTCTCCATCATATTACAATTATTAGAAGAAATACTTTGTGAGTTAAAACCCCACTGCTCACATCAAGCAACAGATGACAGAGGGTCCAAATCAACAAGAGATGACCAGAACGGTGATCAAGAAGCCAGAAAACTATCACTCTACTTCGGACGAGTAAGAAAGTGTAGATACAGTGCTTTCAAGGGGTCGACGAAAAATTCAGCCTCGACCTTCCATTTAGGACCAAGGAGAAGAGGTCCATAAGCGATCTATGTTATGAATTCGCAGACATATTCCTACACCCACAGCTAAGCTACCTCCCACAAAGTTCCAGTGGTCTATTATCATACCATTAAGCAGAAGACGTACAGGTTGTCCGAGGCAAAAAGCAGGTAATCAACGAACAACTAGAAAATATGTTGGACAACGACATAGTCCAACCAAGTAAAAACCCGCCGAACCCCTATTAGCGGTCCATAGAAAAGCGGGCCTGACGGTGAAAAGAAGTGGTAGGTCCATTTCGGAGAGGCTAACGAAAAAACGAAAGGCATCGTATTTTTATAGCCAAGAATTGGGTGTTTTTGGCTTGCTCAGTCACTCAAGGTTTTTCACCACGCTCGACATGGAGAGTTGTAGAGTTGAGATCGCTCTAAAGCAACTTTCAGTATAAACTACGTCCACTATGAGTTTAAACTTCCGCCGTTCGAGTTAAAAAAAGCCCCAATTATGTATGTTTTCACAAACCTGCAAGGCTTCGAATATTTTTTTCTACCAAGTGATATCTTCATCCTCGGCAAAAACTTTGAGAACCATAATCGAAAAATTTCGAAGATTTTTAGATCGGATGAAGGAAATAATCTCAAATTGCGACCGGAGAAATGCCAGTTTCTCAAAAACGAGGTAGTTTGCCTGGGTCACATATGTTCTGAAAAGGGAACTCTATCCGATCCGAGAAAGAGCGGAATTCGGTTAGAACTTCCCAGTTAGGTCTAGGCCCAGTTAATTCCAAGGTCTTGCCGTAGTAGTTGGAAAATAAACAACACTAGTAAAATTCCACATTCTCTTGAAAACCAAATTCAATGTATCTTTCGGCTATGTTATATAAACCAAGGATGATGATATATGTATAATGGAGTTTTCTTCGTCTACAGTCGCCTCTAAAGAATACTCTCTATAATGCCATAGTATTATAAAAAAATTTTTATGTCTAAACCAAATGCAAGCAAAAACACACCAAAAAAATAACTAAACCTTCACAGCAACAACCATACAAGTCCTTCAGAAAAAAACCATATAAAAGTCACCACCCATGAAGTTATATGAAAACTCGTATGTCCTTATTCGGTTATATCTTGATCCCTTAAGGACCACATAGAGTAAAGTTAACATAAAGCAGAGGATTTTAGTAGATCCTAGATTAAGTCCTTTCTTGAAATCTTTATGGGGACCATTCTATCTCCTACACTACTAAAGACTGTTTTTCCTCTCTGTTTTCTGTTTTTTTTTTAATTTTTCCAAAGCCATTAGACAATTACTGTTATTCCCACTAAAAAAATACCTTTGTTAAAAGTCTTTTTGTAGTTTTTAATCAAGTTATAAAAATCGCCATCACGCATAGCACGCGACATTTTGGTTTTGTTCGACCACATTCCACTGGGTATCGCTGGACATAAAACAGCCAAGGATCGTCAGTGGACTTTAGAGTCATCATTATGGATTTTGTCGTGTATGTTAAGTGACTTGCGGGAAAAATCTGATAAATCGGTTAAATGTTGAATTTTAAACAGCACACCAACTGTCGCCATAAGTGTAATTAATTTTATCTAAACAAAAAATTCTTACCCCACGCCAACACAAACCGGACATAACTGAATCACATCAATTAGAACACATCAATTGGAACGCATCAATTAGGAAAAAGCACGATCCACTTTATAAAAAGTGAAATTTTATCTGACAGGCAGAAAGAGAGCAAAAAAAAGAGTGGGGGAGATCTGAAAAGGCATGAATATGTAAAGCACTGCAACGGTAACAAAGCACCAGAGTCAATAAACTAAAAGCGTTTGGGCTTCACACTGGCCAACAAAAAAACCGTGTCAGCGAGACCAGTTCTTTATTGGAAGCAGCGCTATCTGGATGAAAATGCCGCAAGTTGTGCCGGACTTAATGGCGATGGAAACAACTGACCAAAAAGAAGTATTTGATCATAAAAAAAATCCCGGGGTACAACAAAAAAGAGTATCTGATGCGGAGCACTTAGTGTTGCCCCCTCGTAGCCCCACGACGACGATGTGTCCAGAGAGTAGGAGGAGATGGAGGTGCGTTACAATATCCCGGTTCCCAGTTTCCATCTTCATTCTTTGCCGAGGTAAACGAACTCGAAAGCATGTGCTGTGGCAAAAGCATTTCTCAGTTGGACTTTTTACACACACAATATATAAACAACAATCGTCCACGTTGATTCTCCCATAGAACCCGACCCAACCAACGAACACCGGAGCCCTAGGCCGCCTCTGGGATAGACACGCAGAGACACCACCACAGCTCAACTGGGGGAGAGAGGAAGCATGGCAATATCGAAAATTGTTATCAAAAAATATGATTGATTACTGCATGACTAACGAACATACAAATTGATTGTATCGACTAAATCTACATACAGTGAAGAAGAGCAGAGCCGGGAGCCTACCTGACGACCTAGGGATCCCATTGTTGAAGTCTCGATGGATGACATAACGGCGGCGGTTCCCAAGCGTATCGAAGAAATTGTCCCGGAATTACTCATGGGCTTGACTGTGGCGGCGGGGATTATTGTGCCGTTTTGACAAAGTGTAAATGGATAAGCCATAATTGATATGCGGATAGTTGGGCCGCCACAATCGGTGATTAGATGTGAAAAATATCGCGTAGACAAGACTCATAATTAGGTGAGCAATATTACCGGGTCTTTAACACTTTTATTACAATTGTTTCTTTGCCGGAGGACAATGGCCACAGTATAATTTGGAAGATGTTGTCATACATATTTATTTATGTGAAAGAGGATGAAATGAAAAGTCTTAGATTATAATCGAGAAGCGAAGTGGAAGTGATTTGGAAGCGAGTCAAAAATTTAACAGTTTTTGTACACCACAAATCAGCGGAAATACAAAGTTTCCCCTACTAAAATAAAAAAACTTATTTTGATTGTCCTTCTAAAAAAATTACAATCCTACTGAAACATCCAAACAAACAATATAAGCGTTCCAAAATGCATTGTGGAAGCATTCCTGTGAAAGCATTATCTTTTAATAGCCATTTCATTTGTTTTTTTTTACATTTATGTTCCTTTAGGCAGGGAAGGTCCCTACGGGAAAATTTAAGAGTGCTGCCAAATACGCTTCCAAGGAAGCATTACTGGAGTTTTCAGAAATTTTGTAGAAAGAGTAAAACTGGCAATTATCTTGATCAGAAATCGGGTCATTAAAATATTCAATACAACGGTTTAAGTATGATAACAGAAGTTAAGCAGCATTGGACGTGGTTAGTACTTAGCGCGGGGACCGTTTAAAAAAACTCGAAAAAACAATTGCAAAAGGTGAACAAAAATAAAAGCGTTTAGACGCCCGGAGTTTATTCACATATCCACAGGTGTTTTTATTAAAAAGATTTTTTTATAATGCTTCTAAAACGCTTTTGAAGGAGCATAAAAAGGTATGCTCCTCTGCAAGGACATGCAACGTTAAAAAAGTATATGGAACTGGTATGGGAACAGGAGCGCTGTAAGCTTTTTAAAGAGTGCTCAAACATGGCTATTGCAGCACTTCATTTTTAGCTGGAAACCGTGAATAAGGCCCCTAGCTTGGACAGTGTATTGAATAAAGCTGTTAATCTAGCACGCAAGAGCTTTCTGAGCGAGGGAAGGAGTAAAAACCCATTTGTTTTCCAAAAGTGGTCGTGATAGGTCGTTAAATGACACAGGAACAGTTTTAGTGTGGTTAGCCTGATGAGAACAGCGATGAAGATAAACGCTGGCTGTGCGTATTGATATTTGACACATGAAACTGGTTAGACTGTGGTAGCTTGGACACGTAGTACGACAGACACTAGTTATAAAGAAGGCTAGACTAGATTCTCTTGTTAGCCCAGGGAAATAGCTAGATGAATGAGGTCCTAGAAGATATACGAAAAATCGTAACTGGTGCACCAGATTATTGGCGATAGATCCTTGAATTGTGAGTCAGGTGATATACTAAAGTAATCTGCGAAATCACACAGGTCTATCCTGGGATCTTCTGTGGATCCAAATTTATATTGACGTACAGAGCAGCTACAACAATAACTATTGTGATCGGCCAAATTTGAGAAAAACATTGGGGTCCTGATCAGCAAAACGAAGAACGCCTGCAACGACAGCCGTGACGACAAAACATGGATCGCGCTCAGATACTCGGGTGTACTGCCCAGAGCTAGGTAGTCGGCTTTCTCGTTCCCATCTATGTTTCTATAACTGGAAATTCAGACGAGAGCACTTTGTACTTTCTGCCAAGCTTATCTAGCTAGTTCTGTGTCGCTCCACTAGCTTGGAGTGCATCATCACTGAATCCCGAACTTTTTAAGTTCGATCCGCAAATATCCGTGACGTGATGGTGACTTCAGTGCACTACCGAGATCATCAGTGAAATAGAACTATCGGCACGATGTAATTCCATGGAAACATCCGACGCAATGGGGCAACAACGTTCTACTTTTTTTTATTATTTTCCTCCTCGTCTAAGAGCAACGCCATCAGAGCAAGATACTCCATGATGCACTTGAGATCACTGTCCAAATTTCAAAACTAAAAAGTATTTACAGATGCCATTGAACATTGATACGAAAAAGTCGGTGCTGTGGGAATATCAGTGAAAAATTCATCACGGAAGCCACTGTCACGGGAAGGATCAGTGCCGTGCCGTCACGGATATGAGTGGATCGACCTTTTTAGAGTATTGTCTATCTATGAAAATTCTAATGTTAGATCCATGCGTAGGTTCAAAAATCATTGTCTGCAGGCGCTCAAGATCGCCAGCATTTCCGCTTGAAAAATATTAGTGCGCAAGTGGAGGTGACAGGACAGGACAGTGGTCTCTAGATGAACCCTGCCCCGAAGACCTCTGAAGTCTTGGAGCTGTCGGTGAACTTTCGTATATTGAACTTCCTCATGCATGTCTCCGGTTCTCTACTTTCTTTTTAAGGGTATTTCGACGAAGAAATCCTTTTTGAAAGTCAGTCTATGTGGAAAGTAGTCCATGGTTAAAGCGACCAAACGCTCGGTAAACCGATCGGACTTGGATGGAATGCATCGAAAGTGGGAGGTTCGAGGCTGGATTGGCTAAGTCTAAGGGGTTCCTTCCTGCACCGTCCATCAGAATACTTGTTGACTTGATTGCTGGATATTGCGGCCTGAATTATCATTTTTGCAGGAGAATCCTACAGCTTACAGAAGCTTTGCCTTGAGGAGGATGAATCTGCCCTTAGTTTTATCTGTGAGTGCTGCGATATAGCTCGAGCATAGTCAAGTCTAACTGACAAGCCACTAAGCTGACTATTTAACCTGTTCAAGAGGTCTGGCCTACAAATATGAGGTCTGGGGTGTAGTACAATAGTATAAATGAAGTGGCCGTGATTCTTTGGACTCAATACCTCACAAAAAAGAAGAAGAGAAAAAAAATGTATAGTAAACTAATGTTTTGAGATATTAGACGAAAGAATATTTGCGCATGCTCAAAGGTTTTTAAAAATTGTTAGAATATAAGCAAAAAAAAGTTGGAAGTGCAGAAGAAATGAACAAATAGAATCAATTTCAATTGATAATATTATTACCTTCCTTGAAAGATAACAAAATCTTCACCTCACCTCAATTTATCGATACTAATCACACAACGGAAGACACAGCACTCGAACATGTTGTCAAGTGTTGCTAAAAATCATATTTATTTATATGATATCATCATATTTTTTATTAGCACGAATCTCTTCTCAATCTCTGTGTATGGCTAACCGACCGACCATTCATTCTGGTCGACCTTAGAATTCAGATTCATGGCTTCAATTTTTTTGTATTGCTTTGGTACTAATAACATTGTTTATACGCCATCTGCCAGCCACGATCATGCTTCTTAATTGCGAAATAAATTTGATTTTTATGCAGCAGATGGATATATCCTCGATCGGTGATTGCATGATATATCTAAGCGTACTATGCTCATTCAACAGCTGATTTTAACTGGCGATTTGGAGTTACGTTATAAATCTATGGAGTGCCATCACGGATTGAACTTGGGACCTTCTCTTGTGCAAGAGCAATGCTCTAGCCACTGTGATGTGATATATAGCGAGGCTACCGATTTGGAATACCAATGTTTATTTTCTTCTTTCTATGAATAACTTAAACTTAAGTTAAACTGAAGTGTAAATAAAATTTTAATGATGCCAATTTAAAAATATCTCAAACCGAGTCAGCTGCAATTAGACGGAATAATCGCTACTCAATTATAGCAGCTTGACGCCTATTAGTGCTCTGCCGTAGAAAAAACACGTATTCGGATTATGGTAGGTCTGCTGACTAGATTTCGACGACTTGGGCATGTTAAACCAATTCACGCACGAAAAAAAGCAACAACATAGTTTTTATCTGTCTATGATAAACTTACAAATTTTTTTCCTTACCCAGTGTATGTATCTGGTTCAAGGTGGAAAAACGTTTCGTGGTAGATAAAATGTGTTTTGTTAACTCCAAAGAGAAAAAAAATAAAATGTTTTATTAGTTGATAACATGTTTTTTTTTTTGAGGTAATCGTTTTGAATTGGATTTCAAAATCTCTCTCAACAGATTTAAACACATGCGGAAATCTCTTAGATTTAATTAAGAAAAATTATATTAATCTGTTTACAGGTGACATAACAACTATCGTCAAAGGTAAACAAAATTTTAATTAAAATACAATACTCGGAGTTTGTTTTTTGTAGCCTCTGAGAATACTAGTTTTTTATTTGCTTGTTATGGATGTATAAAGAGAGGTAAGTTGTAATAAAATAGTTTTTTTTTCACTGATTACCTTTGAAAACATGCAATTGAAGCTTAAAGCGCCAATAAACACTTGAGAGGCGAGACTTTATTAATAAAAATAACGTGTTTGATAAGAAGAATTAAATATCTCCAAAACATGTGATTTTAAAAAATTTTTTTTCTGGTTTTATATCAATACAAGAATCGATTATGTAAGAGACTGCAGCGCAGCGCCTGTAGATAATAAGTGACGGAAATGGAATTTTGATATCGCATTTTTTATCGTATTCAGAGGCGTTTCTTAGGTGACAGAAGGATGAGTAAGTCTATTGACTATCACGAGTGCCAGGCACAGGCACACCCGTTTTGGTTAGGCCGGGCAAACCAAATCCAGGAAAACGAAGTAAGATGGTATGCGAATGCAGATCCAGTGTAGGAGAGCCCTTTAAAGGCCCATTTATATCTACAGACATTGAGCGTGCCAGAAACCCACCGCACCAGACAGACGCCGTTTGTTCACATCAAGCGTGCCGTATCAGATGACAGACACTAGTTATATTTTTGTTCAAAATGATCAAACACTTCTCATTGGAAGGTATCCATGAAAAAAATGTCTGCACGGTTCTGATGCTTTTTTCATAACTCCCGGCAGACACCCACAGACACGAACAAACATGAACCGGGCAGACAAAATATTCTTTCCGTGAATACTGGTCGGTTACGGCCCGTGTCTGTCCATGTCTGCGCGGTCGTGTCACGGTACGGTAGATGTGAATACGTTCGTGCACACTGTATAGAAGAATATTATTTTGTCTGTATAGAAGAATATTATTTTGTCGATGCCTGTAGGTATGAACGGACTTTAACTCTTCCCATTATTGCAGGAAATGAGATTGTCGGTACTATGCATGAGCGAGACCAGTCAGGTAGAATACAAGTTCCAGAAGATTGTTGAGGAGCACAAAAAACGACTGACGCAAAATCATGTCAACTCTCCTGAATTCAGGGAGGCGCTGAAAAGACCTCGATCCTTTTCTAAAAAGAAGATTGACGGAGAAGCCAAAAGTTGCTCAAAGTTGCTGTGGTAGCCTTTTTTCTTGCAGCAACCTTGAGCAGCTTTTGCCAGGGTCAGGTGGATCACAGTGGGGCCCAGAAACGTTGCTGAGAGAATTGATCAGATATCATCTGCAACTAGCTTTGATGTACGAAGGGGCTTTGGGGGATGCATTTACTCCGAAACCAGGGTGAAGGTGGAAGGCAAACTATCGGAGATGACCTTGGATCACATCCTCCAGGCAAGGGAGGATCAACGTTCTGCTATGACTCCTCGGAGGAAGTCAGAGGTTTTAGGATAAATGTAAAGACCAGACCTATGCGAATGCGTCAGTTAGATCTGCGACGCCTAGAAGGCTAGAGTCTCAAGACAGTCCCAACTGTGAATATCACGAAGAGATCCAGAAGTACTATATGGTTGCATAAAGTAAAGCTGGACACCGGAAAGGTTATCCAGTGTCACTAGGGTCAAAATCCTGCAGTTCCAACGAAATGGTGATCGTGAAAGCGTGGTGGTTCTCCTTATCCTTAGGACTTTCTTGAAATATTGTAGAAGCATGAATGTCGGCTACAGTGCCGAACCGAAAATTTTCAAAAACTCTTGTTCAGAGGAGGATTTTCCGAATCTGGATGAACTGGTGGAAAGTTTGAGTTTAGAAAATCGCCTGCAGATGCTTGAGATCGTAACTCCGTCGTCTTGGGACCAGACCCCAAGTACAGAGTGTGAAAGGGGGAGGGTGGTCGACCTCCCGAATTGACCAGAATCGAATAAACTAGGCAAGAAACTGCATTTTTTAAAGCGGCACTGACAGTAGCGTATTCGGTTGCGGAGACGTTCCACTCGGACCGCCAGCTAGATCAAAGAAGAAGAAGACCGTATCCAATGTGATAAACCAAGCAGACATCAAAAACACTAACCAGACTAACCAAAGTTCATAAAGGACTACGAAAAAGAATCGATCTGGCCTGTGCCTTCTCTTTAACTTGAACCAGTCGGTCAGAATGACAGCATGCCAGACCTTTCTGAAATGCTACTTGTCATGTCAGTTGGTCGTAATACCGATGGTAAAAACTTCCAAACTAAGAAAATTCGCAACGAATTTTCCCTGTGACAGCTTGGACTTGTCAAACATGTCTCTCATGCCCTTAAGCCAAGAAAATTCTCCAAATTAATGATCCATCCTTTCCTTCCACACTTCCTTGGGACATATTTGAATAAGAAAAGACAAATCTTAAAAGCACCACATTCAACATACTGCTCGTCCTACCATATTTCAACAATTAATCTTACACATTCAACAATACTTAAGAAGACATGCCCAAATCCCCTTCGCAAAACAATCGATAGCATTCCCAGTGACATTCCCAAAGTAGGACACACTTTGTAATACGTTCACAACAAGACGTTTTCTAATGAATGGAAACTTCATTTCCAACTTGCAAACTTCATTTCCTTTTCCTTCTTCCAACTGCCTCAACAACTCCAGTGGCATCGTTTCTTCCATGTGAAGAGGATTTCACAGGAATTCATAATGTGGCCGGGGAAATGTATGTGAGCGAGTTTGTGCCTGCGCCAGAGAAGTTCGTAGGATATTAATTATTTGACTTTAACCAACTCGTTTTAAAGACGTTTAAATTACATTTCTGCCCGTCGCTTGATTGAAGTTAACAAGGCCACTCAGTCCTTATCAGTTCTGGAGGTTTAGCTTCAATTAATACTGTGTAGATTGAGACTAGTACTACTACTGCTGCTGAGAATGAAAGTTGTGCAAGAAGTGTGGTTCTTGGGTCCAGTACTGGATTATGATGGGGTTAGGTGATTGGCACATGGGTTAGCTTGGGGTGTCACGTTGTATAATTCTTTAGGAAAGACTTAATCCTTCATTAAATGTGGCAATTCTGAACGTACACTACTCAAATAAGTTCGTCACCACACCTGCTTGTTCGAAACTAGTCGCTTGTACTAAAGTCTCAGAATTGATTTAATTAAAACCGACTAAAGGCTTAGAGAAGAATTTTTAAAGAGTGTATATTTTTCTGCTTTGTTACGCCAGAACACCTTTGTCTGATTTATTAATGCTTAATTGGTATTGAAGCTTTTGTTAGTCTTTTAAAGTATACAAAAGTTTCCTTTTATGAGAGAATAAAGTACAAAGTTAAATAAAAAGTCTTCGATGTTGTCTATTGGAAATTCTCCAAAGGATTCCCTCTCGTTAAAAGAAGCTTACTAGACCGTGAAGGCTGCCAAAATTTACAAACATTGCCTGTAAATATTTTATATGTAAAAGAATAAAGATCCATCATTACCCGTTTTGTTCGATATTTGATGAGTTTCATAATCCCTCGTTCAAAGAAGGACATACATTTATCGACAAAAGAACAAGATGCTGTTTCCCGTCCTTATCGAAATTGAACGTTATAACGACGCGCAAAATCGTGAAACAAATGGGAATTGGACATCTCATCCAAAGCGTGAATTATAGATGTTCGAAGTGTTTGTCACATAGAGAATCAAACGGTAAGAAATGAAGAAGCTTTGAAAGAAAAGTGCTTAGGAAAATTTAACTAGAAACACAAACCACAATCGGATAAAGCCCGCGCAATAAAAGAAGGGAATCACAAAATCGCTGTTTTCATGGGCTGAAAGAATCTCAAGTCCCCAAAAGCGAGCAACGTCGCTCTGTTTGCTTAAAAATGCAAACACCCGGTTTATTTATATTCCCAATGACAAATCCACAAGCGCAATAACTTCCCTTCGGTTATGGCGTGGGCTCCATCGAACAGAAGTGGCTTCCTTGATTATTTTGCTTATGGGCGATGGCAGGGAGAGAAGGCAGCGAGCCGACAGACAGACAGAGGAACATAAGAAAGAAAGAAAGAAAGTCATCCAGGTAAGAGAAATTAGAGAAGAAGCACCATTATTATTATTTTGTGAGTCGGCCCTCTGGACGAATGCAAGGTATATAGTGGAAGAAGACCGTGCCTAAACGGGACTCACAAGCTCTCTGATAAACGTACTTCTTCTAAGCCAGATCAGAACAGCACATTCACAAAGCAACATGTGTGGAAGCCTCGTCTTCTTCCACGGGGAATCTGTATTCTGTCTCCGGAGACATTCCTAGGTTGCGGAAAAAAACCAGCAGCAAAAAAAGGAGGGGCTTGGAAGTGGACTATGCGATGCCACAGAATTGTTCTAGACCGGGACCAGATATTCAGGCTCTTCCTTTGCAAGCAGTCCCAATCATCATTCCCATTGATACCACATTGTCCGAAGACCCAGAAGAGCGAGACTGTGTAACAATTTAGAAAAAAACGTTCAAGTTCAGAGTGACTTAATGGTAGCTTGAATGTTCGAGAAATTCGTAATGTTGGCGCCTTTCAAACCTTTCTCAAGATTTAGCCTAGCGTACGTCTAGAGAGGAAGCAGAGGGCTATCTGCCTATCCATCGCAACTGAGACCATGAAGTGCGGTCAGCTCCTGTACTATGTTTAATTTTTAACCCATGGATTAACCAGTTGAGATTTTTTGGACCACCAGGAAGGATGAATGCCTACCATTCATGTGGCGACAGATTTCCATATAGAGATGTTCATTGGAGTAAATCCGATGATTGCCTGAATCGCAACTGTGAGGCAGGTCCACTTAGCTTCAGTTATGGAGTGGCAAAAAGTCTACTGCACTTGAGAATAGCCGTTACTTGTTTGGTTTTGTGCCACCAAATTATAGCGGTACAAGTTACAACTGGTTTGAAGATTGTCTTGTACATCCAGTACATCATTTGTGGTATAAGAGCCCATGCCATACCTAAAAGGCTTCTACAGACTCATGTAGCCCTAGTGCTTTTAGTCCAGTTGAGTATATTCAATTGCCATACTGTAAATATGACCTAGGTCTAATTTGTAACGTCTGGAAAAAGGCACCAAGGTGGCCTTATTTCAGTTGATTGGTAGGCCATCCGTGGTACACAATCTTAGAACTTCATGGAGCGTTATTCTCGGATACTCTGTAATGATGCAGGGCCGATAACATCGAAACCAGATTCATGTAGCTTGGTTAAAAGTTCATCCACAACCAGTTCGATTACGGAAGTCAACCAGCATTGGACATGATTAGTACTCAGTTGGAGGATCACTTGGTAGAACAACACTCGAGTTCAAAAATATAAAGCTTTCGACACCGCCCCAGTTATTACTCACAAATCCACGCCGAAATTCTTTTTTCACTTGGGATCGAATTTTTCCTCACGGGGTCCAGATGAGGCATTCCTTAAGAGGCAAGGCGTTAGATGGCCTTTGTGGGACCTATGGGGGAAATCCACATGGGGTCCACATGAAACAGTCGGGCTAGTAAGTAGTCTGGAAAATTGTCCAGGAAAGTGCTTGCTGAACTTCTTACTGGCTAGAGATGTATGACCCATGGACCAAGGAGCATGTCGCGGAGTGAATTCGAACCACGAACCTCTTAGATGGTAGTAGGGAACCTTAACCACTGGGCCACCAAAGCCTTCCACGACAATTGGAGGTTTATTGTTCGTCCATTAAGCGAGAAGTACGGTCGGAGATGGGATAGTGAATACCAGTGTAGGACGAAGAGAAATTCGGTTACAACCTTACTTATGTAAATATAAAAAAGGGCTTGTGGTTAAAGCGATTGTCACACAGAATTGCATGTTCTTTTCAACCAACTTAACCAATCAAATTTTCTTATAGTACTTTTACGGGAGAAGAAGATTCACAAACTCCAAAACAATACCGTAAAAACTTTGAATCACATATCATTTCGTAGTACTATAAAAAAATACCAACATACGTGATTCATTCACGGGACCTGTAAACCACACAAAATTCATTGTGTAAGATTATGACAAGAAAACATTTCACGATGACCACCGCAATTTTCGTCTTGAATCATTAATGATGGTTAACCCAAGGTTAGGAAATGTTAAAATCATGTAATCTTTGAACACATGGACACATATTTACAACTCGGTCAGAAATTTCAAGGTTAGAAAATACAATTTGTAATGGCATCAAACTATCGGCGGGGTATTGAACTTAGGAATTTTTTTGGTTGATAGTGCTAGGTGATACCATGCGATTTCTCTATTGATGTCATAGTCTTTTTGGGGGGTTTTAAGTATAGAAAACACTTTTTGTGTGAATTTTGTGTAAACAAATAAAAATTAGAATAATTCAAAACCCTTTCTCTTCCTGCTTGCTTTTATATTTGCAACTTCATTGTAGTGTTAATCAACAGATCTAATCGCCGAAAAAACACCTGTAGTCCAGTCTACCTGTTGAGTAGTTGTTTTCTTCGAAATTACCGTGATAATTACATAAGACAAGAGACAATAAATTTAGCCGGACATTTTTTCCCATCATAGTCAAGCGGCGACAATGACAATTCTACTTGAGTCACCTGACGACGACTCTCCGAAAACGCATGAAGCCAATTTGTGTTCGATTTTCGTTTAATTTTATTTTTTATTTATATTTTTACGTCTAAAATTGCGATTTGTACGGGCTTGAAGGAAGCTTACGTCATTTCTTATTTCAGTATATTTCGCGGCTGGATAATCTTTGGATTATTGTTTACATTAAAATTCCACCACGCATGCCCCACAAGCTTAGTTCTCGACGTCATCAAAGCAAAGTGCGTTTTCCGCGAAGAGAGTCTCTTTCGACTCGACTGAACAACGAAGAAAACCTGTGGTTTGTCGTCATCTTCTCATTTTTATTTATTTTTCGGGGGATGTAGTTCGATGATAAAATAAAACTGATATCAAAACACAAAAGTTTATTTTAAAATCGAGATAGACCAACAAACTACTGTGCGCTAACTTTCAGAGAGAGTGTGGATGATGATGGCGTTGTTTTTTATTTTTTATATAATCATTTTCTGATATATTAACAATTTAAGATTTTTCGTGTGTAAACAAAACCCGTTTTATGGATTATAATATCTCATCCGCAACGTGAATGATTTTTTATTACCCAGTAGCATTTTTGCTGTGTGTGTATCCAGCTATGCAAGCAGATAAAGGCTTGATAGTGGCGAGATGAATTTATTAATTTGTTTGTAAACTGATAAATTTTCATTTAAATAAAAGTGAATTTTAGATTAATAGAAGAGATGTGTGTCGCTATATGCTTAAGATTATACGGGGCGATGTTGTTGTCTAGCCTGGCCATCTTTGAGCGAGGAAATTTTCTGCACATGGAAAATTTAACGTCTTCGTTTTTTTTTTTTTTCATTTTACTGAAGAATTTAATATTTGTATTTTTAGCAAGTACAGTCATGTGACATGGCGACACGAGGAGGATTTTCTTCTTTTAAAAATATTTTAAAATATTTCATAAAATAGTAGAAATTTGCGACAGCTAATTCCATAGCACAGAAAAGCGGGCGAACAAAGGCCTCCGAAGGTGGTGGGACTCGATTTGCCACTTTCATCAAAAGCCAAGAAGGGTCGAGATGAGCACTCAGCAGATCAGCAGTTAGCAAGTCTTCTTGCGGTACTTCTTTGGAAGGAGTTAACGATATAGTCAAATGATGAGTCGTTTGCGCCATAAAACAGAGTTTTAAGTCGGTTGGACTGGCGGTGGCAGGCCACTGCTGCAAGTCGGCAAACAATGCATCGGAAAAGGATGAATAACACAATGATGAGCTTTGCTTTTCGAACCAGGACAGGAAATTTGAACATGAAATGTAAGAAAGCTGGTTTCTAATGGACGGCTGGATGAATTCCCTAACGAGATGAACCGATATGATATCAAGATCATCCGATTTAGCGAAACTGGAAGGCACGAAGCTGGGGACATCTGCGCAAGCGGTGAGTCTATCTTATATTCTCGCAGAAACAAAGCTGAAAATCATAGGAGTACTGTTGCCGTAGTACCTCATTAGCTCGCCCACTAGTTTCTGAGAGAATGAATATTGTGCGCGTGCGTACCAGACTAAGAAGCACTACAGCAGTCCAATGGTACGCTATAACTGATACTGGCGATTACATCAAGATCGAGTTTCAACTGTGGCTGAATGAGGTTTTCGCTCTATTGCAAAGGCACACATCATTGTTGTTGTAGACGACTTCAACGCATCAGAGCTTTGACTTCTGTAGCTACCACCAACTCATCGTAGAACTTTTGTCATAAGTAGACCTGAGTCCAGCCGCAGATGGAGAACTATTGTAGTAGTGTAGGAGCACACGTTTCATAATAGGAACTATTCGCCTTGAAATCGTCGCCGTACCCGAGTAAAAATAACACAAAAATAAGACAAAGTACGGGTAAACAGCAGATGAAGCAGCATTGGACGCTGTTAGTACTTAGTTGGGGGACCGTTTGGTCAAACGATCCTTGGGTTTGGAATGGTCTATGCCGATGCGGATGCATTTATAGATGTTCATGCTGTACTATATTACTAAACAGCTCGCGGGAAAGCACTCTACTAAAAAGTGTGCCATGGAGAGAGCAGATGGAAGGCTGTTGTGCAGCGATGAGGAGCAACTCCAGCTTGGGACACAATTAATGCTGAAAGGAGGCAATCAACTAGGAGAGATTTAGATCCATCCTATTATATTTAGATACCGGATCAAATCTCGTATTTTGAGTTTCGAAGCATCTCCCGAAATCTTTTCAGAAGAGCTTTCCAAATACACAGTGTCTGATATTGGCCACAGCCGAACCACCGCAGAGAAAGTGTTCGGTTGTCTCACTGGCCTGTTCTTCCCCGCATCTGCGGCAGTGGTTGTTATACGGAATTTGGATCCAATGCCCAATTGGTCGTAGTGTCCCATAATTTTCGCCACAGTTCTGGCGATATCGGAAGCGAGGCGCATCACCGCGATTGGTGGTAATAACGTTAAACCTTCCTAGCCTTGACGCATGATGATAGGCTCCTAGACTGAGATAAAGTATACGGAGATGCTTCTCTAGGGCAGAGATTTCTGTACATTCTCCACTGGTATATCTGCGAAAGTTATTCCCAGTCTGGCCAATTTACCCGCATTATCGTTGCCTCGATGTTCGTTGTAATGTTCCTGTGATCCGGTACCCTCTGGATAGAGATCCTAAGGATTACCCTGGCTCTTGGCTTTGGATATGACTGCATTTCTAGCCAGGCATGAAAAAGTGCCAAAAGTTCTGTCTGGAAAAGGCTGGCGAAGTTAGGCAAGTGGTACCATTTTTGAAAATTAAGCGACCCCTATACCCGACTCTGATTTGACACTTATCGGGTTTAAAATCTCCCCATTCCTCTCTGGATATTGGAGTCACTGCCGAAACTTAATGTAGTCAGTAGACCTTAATACCATCTCCAGGGGTAGAGAGCGCAGTACATTTCTGTGCTAGGTCTTCTCAACGGAAATCTCAACGTGTAGCCGTTTATAAAGCAGTTACTATGAGCAGCGATTCACTTCCCAGCAATGACAATTTCCCAATTTTCTTTTAAACCAAGTTTTGTTCATTGGTTGATTTTTGCAGACTTTAAGTTCGATGACGCCCTCTTCAAGTGGCGCCCATAGTACGCGGCATGCCTGCCCTATCGTAGTTACCCCACTGATCTCCTTCTGAGTATTTTCGACTCGGTCTTATACCGTTAATTCTATCTAGATTTTTCTATTTAATTGTCAAGATGACATATGTCAAATTTAAGGCGGCCATGTTGAAAATATGTCACAAATGGCGCATAATTCAAATTCTGCATGAACTTTTTGTTACAAACGCTAACAGAAACTTTCAATTGTAAAACATTTCTTCCTAGTTTTCGCCTTTTAGGTCAAACCCCTCACCCCATACACAATACTATGTAAGGCTTCTGATTTAACTTGGCTTGGAGTTCTATTGCCTTTCCAGGAATCTTTCCCTATTTGTGACCTATTCTCATTCGCTTCTTTTGTATGTATACTAGCGCAAAATTGCCTATCTACTTACATATAAGTCTAATTTCCTTTTGATTATTGTTGTTGATATATTACACAACATTTTACTAAAGGAAATAATGCACTTCGCCCTCCTCCCCCAAACAAAGCTAATATTTTTTACAAAATAAATACAAATACAGTGAAAACTCATTTCGTGTAATGTGACACTTGAAAGAAACACAATCCGATATTGTCACATTTTTGAAAAGGAAATGCTCTTCATCATGCTACATTACTCGCCTGCTCCACCCCCACCCCTCTGCCGTCAACATCAAACGAGTACATTGCTACCGAATTTCTTTTTTCTTGTTTTTAATAAATTTTCATGAGTATTGATTTTTACTTTGTTTTGGTTTTTTATGCTAAAATTAAGTTGTGACTAATTGAACGAAAATGTAAAATATTTCCTTATAATGTCCTCATCATTATTAACTATGGCGTGTTTATATCTCCGTATTTTGGTAAATAAAGAAAATCAATATTTAATTTTCCTCGGGGCCAACAATATACCACCCACCAGCAACCCCTTGGATATCAGCCTACCACCCCTTTTCTTTCTCCTTCTGTGTAGTCTGTTCATTTCTGCTATGTTGGTACGAGAATGTTATGCAAATTTTACTGCTTTAGTTCTGTGGTTTCTTAGGACAATAACTTTTCCAGAGTTTCTCTAACTATAAAACTGCATCGGGGAAAATATTATGAATTTCTTTTCTCTCTTTATTATGGGCTTGATATGCGCATATTTCTAGTGTGGTGTAACTTCGTTTATTGAAATTTTTTAGTACAATTTTTTTGGTATTTTTACACCCCTAAAGAATAAAAATAGTCGGTATATCGCGCTGAGAATTTTAATAATAACAAAAGTACGTTTTGGATGTGCTAGGATTATGGAATTCTTATGCTTATGCTGCTTTAATCAATCGTGGAACATGGGGCGAAAACAGTAACCATACAAAAGAAGTGCCCTAAAGCTTGATACAAATACTTGCGTGCGGTGCATGCGGCAATAGATATTGTAGAAGTACATGTATTCAAACGTGACCTGACACATAGTTGCATGAACAGAACGCACGCTACAAAAAATTTGGTCTACTTTCAACTTTTTCCGCATTGTCACAATCTACATAGCCTCAAAGGCCCAACAACAAGCACATATACAACGAACATATATGCACTCGCCGCTTCGATTTTTTGGCTATCTGTGAAAGACAAGACGGAGTGCAAGCACTTCATTACCTATAGGCGAAAACTTGCAGCGTACTGCGCATTGGCCGCCCGCACGGCACGCACGCATGGAGACTTGAGCCTTGTGGAAATTATCTTGAAACACCTGGAGAAGGACAGAATGGATCTGCTAGATTGTCGATCACAGTGGATTGATATGAACTATCAGATTCCCTTGTTTCATTATGTGCTATAGCTGTCTATAGCTTATTAATTCTTTAACTTTTGCGATAACCGAAGAGCAAGCGATTCGTTCTGTAAAATTCACTTTTTTAAACCTCGGGTCCAATATCGTGGCTATATTAAGTCACTCTCTCTATAACACCGACTCTCCTTGCTAATCTCTTTAAGTACAAGTGACTACACTTTTTTGGCAAGAGAATCTTTTAGTCTAACTTTTAAAACAAGCTTCATGCTAGTTTAGAATAGATTCGATGTTTTATGAGAATACGTCGATGCAACAAGTAAATATGTAAATAGTTTTCAAAAAATCGGATCGCTTCGATATATCGTATTGTAAACATAGAGTGAATTCGTTGCATCGATATATACCGAGTATCCCTATTATGAGATGCTGAGTGAAATGGTCGCAGAAGCTTTAAACCTCAATTCGACCAAAGACATAACAAAGTGATTTTGAATTACGACAACGATCAGCCGCATGTTGCTAACGTCGTAAAAATCTACCTGGAACCATGAATTGGGACGCCCTACACCACCCGGTGTATTTTCCAGACATCGCTCTTTCCGAATACCATAGGTTCCGATCGATGACACATGGTCTGTTATTTCCATTCTTACGAAGAGATCAACAAATTTGATCGATTTGTGCATCGCCTTAAAAGACGAGCAGTAATAACACAATTTTTACTTGTAAGGCTCTGC
Source organism: Thereva unica (assembly GCA_949987705.1). Taxonomy (NCBI): domain Eukaryota; kingdom Metazoa; phylum Arthropoda; class Insecta; order Diptera; family Therevidae; genus Thereva; species Thereva unica. The sequence goes on from OX465285.1 coordinate 5,231,011, forward strand.
TTGGGTGTATTAGAATGAGAATTCACAATCAAAGATCAAAGATCGATAATCGAACTCTCAATGTCTTCCTATGCATAACAAGAACTTGACAAGATCATTCAAAATGGTCGATCAGGCTTATCAAGACCTACGTATGCAGGAAACAAGAGTGTTATGGTCACTATTTTACACTTTTACAAAAACAGAGCCCTTCAGAGGGGATATATTCGAAGCGCTGCTAATAGGAGTGAATTTGGAGCTTTAAGATATTGTACACAAGGATCAATACAGACAATTATCTTGGAAACAATAAAAGCTTCTATTAGCCCACTCTAAGGATTGGTTCTCGTTCGATTATTGAAGTCAAGCAGCATTGAATGTGGTTAGTACTTAGTAGGGGAACCGCTTGTGAATAGTGGCGTTTGTAAAGATAAAAAGGCAATTGCAAAAGATGAATAAAAATAAAAGCTTTTCGACACCGCAGTTGTTATTCACACATCCATTAAAAAATTAACTCATACAAGATCCACGAGTTGGTACGCGAGTTTCTATTTGTAGGCCAGACCGTCGAGCTAAGCATAATACTAACCATTGCACCATGACGGACTGATAGTAAAAAGGCTGACACCTAAGCTTACACCTTCATGTTAACAAAAAGGCGCTATGAATTGGGGGATTTTGGTAAGCTCTTTCTACCTTTGTGATTGCTTCAAAAACGCATCTACAGCAGCACTAAAAGGAGTGCTATAAATCTGCAGACATGAATTGCTAAAAAAAAAATAGAACTGGTATCCATAAAAGAAATAGAACTGAATCCATTTCGCGCTGGGTTGTCATAGAATCATCGAATATCGTAGGAGCTTTTTAAAACTCCTTCGTATCATTCAAAAGACATTCCAAGCTAAATTTTCAAACCAGCATAAAAATACCCTAGTCTATGTCCTTAAACTAAAGAATAAAAGAAAAATTCGTCTAGTCCACGAAACATCTCTATAATCTAGATTTCACTACCATAAAACCGTCGAACACAAGAACATCACCGGATAATCTCCTTAAGAAGGAATAAAATCTGCTTTTATTGCACTTTATCCATTTCTGTCGAATACCAAAAGGAAGTCACTTGGTTACATTAATAGGAAGTGTTACGACATTGCGATAGAGAGTACAGTACAGAAACCCTTAGAGGACAGCAGCTTCAGGACGGCAGAGATATAGACCAAGGAGTTTATCACTATAAGATTACGTAATGCTGCCTTAAGAAGCTTTCTGAATGTCAGGGAACTAGTTAAGAATTCTAACAAGGTCCTCTTAAGATTTTTAACCGTTGAGAGAAGGAAAACGCTTCTGCATGCAGTAACCCCACATAAAAACGTCAAAGGAAGAGTAGTTTACATATATAAGAGTAGGAGAGGGGGTATTATATGTACTCGGAAGTATCCGCAGAGGAATGTCGAGTTGATGATATTAAACCCTGAGAGTCACTTTTTCTGAGCTTTAAAATCCTCTTGGTAGTTTCTGGTAATAGCTTTATTGAGGTCATCGTAGCTGCTGTTCGTTGGGTGCATAACCGACCTGGACATAATCTAATTTGATTAATCTTTCACTGGTCTGTGTACGTCATCTACCTGCACAGAATGAAAAAACAGGGAAAAGCTCTAGTAATGCAAACTACGTTTGTTGAAAATAGCACCAACGACTCTCGGTGATGTATTGGGACGATGTTATGTGCGGCTTCTATGATTCTGACTTCAATTGTTTTTTTCGGGGGTTGGGTATGTAACAAAAGTATTATTAATGTTACAATAGAAGAAGAAGAAAAAACAAATTATAAAATGCGCAAAATATTATTTGTTTGTCAACATATTGATTTATGGCTTCGACTTGTGTAATAAAAGGTTCTCGATGTATTTGTTCGCCGAAAAAATAAAAACCTGAATTCCAGCGCTTAAATTTCAGTCTGGTTTTACAAGAAAGTTTAAAAGTTTTTTTTTCTTGTTTTTTTTTTAATGTTTAAAGTAGGGGTCGCAAACCGGGAGCACGTGAGCTTTTTATCTCTTTGAAACGTAAGATTTAGGAACGCAGGTTGTTGGATGCCTTGACGTTAAATTATATGCATAATCCGAGATTAGACGAGAAAACATATTGTGGATGTTAGCAAGATCAGTACGATTCGGCTTCAGAATCCGCAAATGATATTTCTGTTTCTACAGACGAGGGCACGAATGGCGATTCCCTTTCAGTGCCGATGAAGAAACAATCACCATTGGCTTAATTTGATTAAAATTTGTTTTTATCTCTTTTGTTATTCCTCTGTAATCTTCGAACCCATTTTTTCTCAACCTGGATAAAATCCAAAAATTTAGCTACGATTTTCCCGGTTAAGGGTCGGATCCACGAATATCCGTGACCTGACGGCGGCATAGCAGTAAAAAATATATCGGCACGATGTGATTCCATGGAAGCAAATTCCCACAAGTTCCTATATCCGACACAGTAGCACGTCCATCGGTTGTGAGCACTTTGGTCTTTTCCGCATTGATGGAGATGGTATTACCGAGGGATACGGAAAATGTCGTATAAGATGTCCGTTGCTTCGGCATCCGTGACGTCGAAGACGACGATATATTCGACAAACATCAAGTCGGTTACGAAATTGGTGTCGTCGTATCGAACTCCGAGTCGTCCATCGAATGCTTCACGCATAATCGCGTCGATCACAACTTTGAAGAGAAGTGGCGAAGCGACGTCTCTCTCCTTGAATCGGGAACTCCTCGGATAAGTCGCTTCGAATACGAACGCTGCTGGTTAAGCCATCGTACGACGCTTGGAGAAGTTGGATGATTTTCAATGGCACGTGTTCAGCTTCCAAGGCTCTCCCCAATCTGTTCCAATCGACGCAATCCAAACCGGGTTTGAAATCGATGAAAACGACAACAGTTCGTTTGCCGCAACGAATTCTATCTTCCATTCCCCACTTTGGCCTTTTTTCAAAATTGGACAACGATCGCATTCTTCCACGCCGACGGGGCACGATCCAAATACCGTAGGAGTATTATGAGGACATGGAGTCGTTGTGATAAGACATCACCTCCGGCTTTGATTATCTTGACGCTTTTCCATTTTTCAGCGATTTTATTGCCTTCTTCACCTCGATAATTGTCGGTTCGGTATCGAGAAACTGATTCGTCAGCTGTTGGATAATCGGCGGTTCGGGTGCTGGACCTTGTGGCTGATCGTGGATCGTGGAAACAATTTTCTCCGCCGCTGCAGGCGCCCATGGAAAGAAGTCACGAAAGTTTCATCCGACTTTTTGATGTTGTCGTTTGTTGGTGTTGTTCTGCCGCCTAAGCGCCGGGTTGTCTTGTACAGCATCCGGTACTCGTGCCTCGACGCCGCTTCTTCCATGTCGGATGAAACGTTATCCCAGTACGCTTTTCGTTCCGATTTTATTTTCTGTCGAACTTCGTTGTTCAATCATCGGTATTGCTCAAAGTCGACGTGTTTCATTCGCTTCCGCTGATCGACGAGGTTCAGACAGCTGTCTGAGATCCTGAGCTGACCGTCCAGACACAACTCCATTGCACACCCCACAACAGACTCCCACAATTGTCTTTCTTCTACATCGATATCGTCCGATATTGCAAGCGCTGCGAAATTGTTGGATAATGCTATTTGGAACTCTCGCCCGATGGCGCTCCCAATTCTTCTTGTAATGGCTTCTGTAATTTCGCTCGAACAAGATAATGGCCCGATCCGCAATCGGGCCCACGCATTGCACGTACGTTTTTGAGCGTCGATCGGAATCTTGCGTTGATCAAAAAGCAGTCTAACATCGCCGAGTCTTTGCCGGATGGATCTCGCCAGGTGAGTTGGTGTTTGAGTAGATGGCGGAAAATGCTGTTGTCAACGATCATGTTATTTGACGCTGCGAATGAAAGCTGGCGTAACCGTTGTCGTTATTTAATCCGTATTTGAATTAAGCCATCGTTCCTTCCCAGCCGATTCGATCTGCTCCTGAATTTGCATTAAAGTCACCCGTGAGAATTATTAATTCGGTTCGAGCTATCATATCCAACGTCTGTTGAAGCTGATCGTAAAATTCGTCCTTGTTCGCGTCTGGGCTGGACTCAGTTGGCGCATAAACGGATACGATATGGGTCTTGATCGTTCCAGTGATGGTTATAACCGCCAAACGCTCGGATATCGGTTCGAATGTTATAACGATGCTGGCAGCCTATCGATCAACCATAACCCGACGCTGGCCTGTCGTCTTTCACCAAAGGAATAGTAAAGTGTCATAGTTTCGTCGATTGTTGGCGGGACGATCGACAATGTTCCAGATCCGGTAAGTCGTAGTTCCGATAGCGCAGCAACTGATATTTTACTTTTCAACAATTCCATTGCTATGATTTCCTTTTGACCGAGGTGATGTCCTGTTCGTACATTCCACGCGGCGAATTGAATTTCCATTTTCGGTGTGACTAATTTGGGTGTTTCGTGTGGATCAACTAATCGATTGCCGATCGATGCCATTGAACATTGAGCATTGACACGGAAAAAGCAGGTCAGTGGGAATGTCAGTGAAAATTGATCACGGAAGCCACTGACACGGAAAGTGTCGGTGGCGTGCCGTCAGGGATATGTGTTGAAAAACCTGAACTTTACGACCGATTTGACGGAAGAATAGACATATAACCCGATCAACCATGTTTGCTTTTCCAGTTGTCTCCATCAAACTCAATTTTTGAGGCTTTACCGAGAGAATCACTCCAAATTCCAAAAATGATCCGGTATTGCGACCCCTGGTTTAAAGACGACAACCTAATTTTTTATACGTTTTATTTTCAGAGATACAAAACCAAAATTAAATTTACACAAAGTTAAAATCAAAAAAGTTTATCTCAACCCATTCGATTAGGGCCAAGCCGCATGGTTTCTAGATTAAAAACGATGAGAAATAAATTTCGAAGACACCCAAAAACATTCTTTCCCAAGACTGAATTTTTTTTCTTCGATATCGACGAAATGCCATGAAATATTTTATCTAAAATCGATTCTTGGAATATATAAAAACATTTTTTGATTTTAGTCCGAATCCGAAGTCAGGTAAAATAATAAGTGGTGAAGAGAGAAGAACTAGTTCTGTTTTTTTTTTGTATTTTTTCAAATTTTTTTGAAAGGGCTAATAACTTTTATTCATCATGGATAAAAATGCATTCTTCAAGAATTCTCGCTGATCACCACCAGTTTTATCCAAAGCTAACCGCATTAACAACTACACGCAGAAAGAATAACCATTCGCAAAACTTTTGTACCAATACAAAACGCACACACACTTACATGCATATATCCACCAAACAGGCAAAATTCCAGGTTTTTTAACTTAGTAAGAAGAAGAAGAAATATAAGATATAAATTTCCATAACGATATAAAAAGAGGCACACAAGCAGCACAACAAAAATACACAGCGAAAGATGGCTGGATATGGAGGTTGAACTGGTGGACGGACGGACGGACGGACGGCTCGATCGAGTCTCGGAGAACCGGTTACATATCTTCCGTGACTGATCATGCATGGATTCTCTGGGCTGGTGGTGGGTATCGAGGAGAAGAGGTAAAAACTTCACTACAATTTCCTTTTTTTTTATTTATATTTTTCGCATTTTTATTATTTATTTATGGGTTTCCATTACAATAAATAAAAATACATCGACGACAACCGATCGTGTCCGATCGATCGATGCTGGCTCTCTGCTGACGTCAAGTGTTAAGCAGTTTTTTCTTCTATTAAAATAAAAATGTGAAAAAGATCGCGTCGAAGATCGAGAATCAAGCGAAAAATACACTGAAATCGAGTGAAACTTGTGCGGATCTACTTTGGGGACAAGACAAGATCAGCGCGATCGCGACCAAAGAACGAGCGATCTTCATCCTCAATCCACATATCCAAAGGATACCAAATTCTTTCAGTGGAAGATTTTGTCTTCTTAAATCTTTTTAATAGCATAAAAAACAAACCAAAGAATTTAATTTGCATAAATCTTTAGTTATTTCGCTTCTAATTCCCAACAAAACATTTTACTGAATGAAGGTGACATTTTTGTTTTGGTCCATTCATTACGTCTCGCCACGATCATCTTCTAGCCGATCGACTGAGCATTGCCAAACGATACAAACAATGCGGCTTCTGTATTTTATTTACTCCTCGAAAGATTTATTATTATTTTTGCAGTATAAATTCCGATACTAAGATAAATGCAGGCAGTATAGTAACCTCTAAATGAAAGGAGAACGATCTGGACGTCTTTCAGAGATCGGTGCATAATTTCATGCAGGAATCTGTTGGGGCGTGGTAATCGATTGGGATAACCTGCACACATAGTGTGTGTTGTGTGGGTATATAGTTGCAAATTTCGTGATGCAGAATTACATTGGTTTCGCGAGAGGAATATGGAAATATTTTTAGAAGTAGAAGTATATTAGTCATCGCATATGTATGAAGAAATTCTAATTGAATTTTTAGAACAGTAGAAAAGTGGCACAGAAGACAGGCCTATAAATTTTATGTAAGGAATGTGCAGTTTGATCCTGCAGTCTATCTATCTTAGTTGTATCGATCACTCGTAGTGATAGAAGCCGTTGAAGTATTTGGTTTAAAAAAAAGACTGATTTAAGGTCAGACTTCTTTTAAAAAAACAAGTTTGTAGCCTGCCATACAATTAGATAACGAACTAAGTGGTACAAATTAAAAGTTGATCTCTATTTATTAACCAGTATCCTACCCCTTTGGGTCGAAAAGGTTTCGTTCGTAGTGTTTGAGGTGTTCCATAATCATATTCTAAAGGTCCAAAGTCTGAATTTTCAACATTTCAATGCATTTCAATGCTACGCTGGCCTTTGAAGAGCTCCATGGCTGCAGGGGATTGCAGAAACAAATGGGATCTCTCTGGAATCCGAAATCCGGAACAAAAAACAAAGAAGGCACTTGAAAGACACCAATTTATGTATCCATGCAAATCTTCCTTTATTTTGTATGACTCACATGATATAAGGTCGAACTAGCCCTAAGAATTCTACTGAAAAGCCCGTGCCCCGTGGTATGGCGTGACTCACATAACGGTGCACATACTGAAAGGACAAAAACAGTATCAGTTTCGTATTTTTAAAGCGATATGTGAAGTAATAAACCAATATTTTGTGTGCGGTACTTACTAAAAAATATGCAGAAGGATTAACTAGCTTTACTGGCTAGTTAAATGGATTAACTAGCTAGTTAAATTATAAATTTTTCTCCCTTATACTTTTTGTATTTTTTTCTGCAAATTTTAAACATTGCATTTGTTTTGATAATAAAAAACGAGAACGATGCCCATAGCGAATAAGCCAAACCGATTTAATGATTTTCCTGTAGAACGTTCATCGTCTTTACAGAGCTGGAAGTCTCCGATATTCTGTGTGAATACGATGCTGATTTAAAAAAGATCATCAAAAAGATAGCATAGATAGGGAATGGTGTCTCAAAAAAAAAACTCGAGCCGTAGTCGGTTTGAAGACAATAAATAAATGTCCAAAGTACGTCCCAGCTACTTTGCTGGCTCGGACATTGGAGTATCGAGGACAATGAAGCTGCAGACAGCTTCGCAATGGAAGGATTTGAGACGTTGCTCCAGGGCCCAAAACCCTACTTTGACATCTCATGGTCCGTCTCCAAGTCCCTAATTGAAGAATGGATTAAGGGACTAAACCTAGACTATTGGAAATCAGTCCCAGGTGTAAGTTTGGGAAAAGGAGGGCTGAAAAATAAGAAATCCTGTGGTTTGCCTGTAAAAATCTAGATGTTATGTAGGTATATGATATATTCACTATGGTGCAAAACAGAAAGCTCCATACGGTAGGTCCAGTGTCTAGTAGCATCTAGTAAGCTTAGTTCGAAAGATCAGGAAGAAAAAAAACACATTAGGTCGGGGGGTGCTCAAGTAAATCTCTATGACCTCTACGTTTCAACTCTAAGATCAAGTACGAATTTATCGAGTTGTTCGATTTATAAAAGAACTTCTAGAGGGACTGCACGCACGGCTAGTTTGTGTTGCGGGAAAAATATTGCCGTGTGGGCAGAAAGATGGTAATTTCAGTGGAACAGTTCCTACACTATGCCTATGATGGCACAATCAATGGTGATTAAAAAGGTGCCATAATCGATGATGGTATGGTTTTGTACCGTGTCAAGCCATGCTAAGCGAGTTTTGAAGGGCCCGGCCCGTATTAGAGACGTTAAATTCAATTCTTGCAACCCCTCAACGAAGATTAAGGGCCTTTGCATACGAGTCGACTGTTTTGCAATACCAGTTGCATACGTGCCCGTGTACGGAAGTGAGAATCCACACACAGGTCGACAGAAACGAGACCGATTTGAAACTAGTTTGCAACTGGTCGCGTGCAACTGTTCTTGGCGGTTTCAGTTGCGTGGCTGCACCTCATCTGAACTACTTGACATATTGCAAAATCTTATGTGGGCACAGAACACCGATTGTCTCAAAATCAGTTGCCCTCATGTGTGGGTAAAGGTTTCATTTTGGTTGCAAACTCGTGCAACGTTTCGTTCGCGTGATTGTTGAAAACTGAAATTGCGAATCGGCCTAAGTTCGATGTTCCGGTTGGTTGATTGACTTACGCATCAATTCACAATAATGAAACTAAGGTCTGGCAAGTGCTGTTCTTATATTGTTGAAGTAACGCAGAGTACCGTAATCAGCGAAGCTGTAGAGTGAATGAGAGCAGGTCGTTAATAAATACTATGAACAGTAAGGGGATATAATTGACCCCTGGGGAAAACCTGCTGGTATAGGCTATAAATTCGACGTAATCCGCAGCCCTAACCGAAGGGCATACTGAGGGTTGTAGGCGAGGCCTGAAGATCGTTTAGACGCACATGCCAAAACACCAACCTTAAGTTGATTTTCTATGACCATATATTTTGCACAAGGCAACAAGCAGCGATCTATCTATCTATCTATGTGCCCCTTAATCCCTCGTGGGACATAGGGCGGAAACAGTTGCCCTCCAGCGGACTCTGTTTTGCGCGACAGCTCTTAGCTCTGACCAGGATCTCCCAGTAGTTGCGGCCTCTGCTAGTAGGGTTCTCCTCCACGTTGTTCTAGGTCTTCCAACTCGACGGGATCCTTGCGGGTTCCAGTCAAGGGCCTGTTTGGCTAGATTTTCGTTATCGCGTCGCAAGGTGTGGCCAACCCAATTCCATTTCCTTCGCCTGATTTGGTCGTCTATCCTTTCTTGGCCGGCACGGCGCCATAGCTCTTCATTTGAAATTCTATCTTGCCAGCGGATTTTTAGGATACGACGTAGGCATCTGTTTATGAAGACTTGTAGGCGCCCTGTGATGAATTGGGTGACTTTCCATGTTTCGCAACCGTATAAAAGAACTGCCTTAACGTTGGAGTTGAACAGCCGCAATTTGGTGTTGGTTGAGATCTCCGTTGATCTCCATGACTTACACAAGCCAATTGGCACAAGCAAATCGTTGCGTGTAAACCGACCTTTACACTATATAGGCGGCTTTTTTAGCTTAAATTGCGTCCATACATTCTCCATTAACCCATTTATTCAGCCTAGGCTTTAAAGAATTGGTTAAATCAGTAATGAGCAAACGCTTTTCCGTTCGAATGACTATGGCGACATATAAAGCGGCAGAGTTTGGATTTGTACTAAGAAAACACAAGACCCAGTCAGTCAATTGCTTGAAAAATGTAGATAAACCTCAACCAATAGTGCGAGTCAGACAGTTATTTTCCGAACTATATTGGTTGGGGCTAACTAGGCAGTGATGTGAGCTGCCAAGAGATCGACGGAGTACCTTGTTGTATGAGAAGTAAGAAATAAATCAAGAAGATAAGAAGACGTTCTTCTGCAACGTAAAGAACTATAATTTACAATTTGGTATAAATTGTTCAAATATGCATAATATTCACCGGCCGGCTAAAGATTGGTGATGCTGTACTTGATAGAATTGGGTCGAAATCCGTCTTGATGCATCCTTTAATACTATGTAGAAATATTACATTGTGACGTAATTTACTTACAAGATAAGATAGATCGGGTATCCCCATCGGATCAACTTTTACACCTTTAAGTAATCCAAACTCTCTTTAAAGTCACATTACATAAGATTAAGACTAAACCTTTTTTGGAGAGTATTTCTACCTTTAATACCAAAAAATAAATACAGAAACATAAAATTTTGATAATAATTCATAAATAATATCTACTACAACACATTTGAAGAAGAACATGATTTTATGATAATGAAAAGAAATAATGAAAATTTTTTAATATTAAAAAAAAAAAACTCAAATCATCATCATATTACATAATAAGTCTCTGTATCGTGTCTGTTGTGGGTCAAGCCTGAATATTTTATCATAATAATAACAAAATAAATAATTATGCATAAATTCATTTTCTATATTATATATATGCATGTGTGTGCATCAATTCTTCACGATTTATCGAATAATATTGTTTTAATTTTGTTTTGTTTTTTTAATTTTTTCCATATAGGTATATAATTTGAATATGGCCTTATTATTAAAAGCAAATGAACACGTTAATCAAAAGAAGATGAACAAAACGATAATCTTATTTCTATGGGATTAAGACGATCTGTGATAAGTTGAGGGTATAGGATTGGCTGGAGGAGATGATAGAGAGAGAGATGCACTGATCTCCATAATGATGTAAATTGCAATTAGAAACGGGAAATTTAGCATGTTCTTTAAAAGTGCCAATTATATTGTATGTATGTATGTAAACATTTTAAACGTGATTACAAATAAGAAAAAACATTTTCTTTCGAGGCTTAATCATCAACATTGCTGCGTTAATGATGATGCGTCTGCGCTGTTAGGTATATTTTTACAAAATGATCAAAATCCGCCCACTTTTTCAATGGAAAAGAATATCTAGAAGCAACTACAGACTACATAGACAAGCTAGAGAGAAAATAATTATTATTTGACGCAGCGTTTTAACCCCAATGAATGAAAAAATTGATTTCGCTGAAATGAAGAAATACGATGAAGAAAATAAAGAAGAAGAAGAAAAACCAATAACCGATCATTTTGGGATTTTTTTTTCAAACCGGCAACATCGCAATTTTCTAGATAATATATGCATAAGAGGCTTCCAGCTGTCAGTTCAGAAGAATTGCACTTTTGCAGGTGAGCGCGAACGCGTACTAAAATTATTTCTACCTGGATTTGAGAAGTAGTAGTTTAGGGAGTAGATTAAAGAGTATTAAAAGCAGATTAAAAAGGAGTTAAGAACTGAGATTACTGCTGCAGTCGCGCTGCATGTTTTATTCCTACTTCTTTTCTTGTTTTTTTTTATTTCTTATGTTATTTTACCAGAGAGAAGTAACCTTGGTTTGGCTAGATGGAATGCAAATTAACATCCAAGTGTTTTTTTTACAAACACAAATTACATTCTCAAGAGCTCTGGAAATGGTTGGGGGGTATTCACACGGGGCCGGAGATAGATGCAAATCCACACTTGGTATGTGCTTTAGAAATTCACTTTTAATCTCCTTTTAAGTATTCCGTTTCCGGTTGTCTTGTTAACAAACAAACAAACACAAAAAAACACACGCTTTTTTGAACACTTTTTTCTTTTTGAATATTATTTAAATTTTCTCCAATATTTTTGTAGCTTCTTCGTATTATTATTATTATGTATCAAACAGGTTTTACACTTCTTTTTTTATTTTTTACTTATTTTTTTTATCTTTTTGCTTCTAAACCAGAGAATTTTGGCACAAAACTCCACAAACAAATAAACAAACAGAAAAAAAAACAGAATTTTATTTGTTTCCGCGCGCACAGTTTTTTCTTATTTTATTTTTTTTTTCTATAAGAATTTACTAAAAATTTTGTTCTGACTAGTTTCTTACTAAAAAAAATACAAGAACCAATCAGGTATAAAACACGGAAACAGGTAAGTAAGGGCGAGTAAAAATACACCAAAAAAACACGCCACAAAACTCTCAAATTTAAAAAGGGTAATAAATCTCAATTTTTGCTAGATTTCCAATTCAATACGAGAAAACATATTTTTAATATTAAAAATAATAAACATAAATTTAAAACAGACCAAAAAAAAAACAAAATCGTAACGCGCGAAACCGGAAAAAATCTTAAAACGGGCGAAAAAGGTGACGCGAATTTGCACGGGTGCAATCGCACTTACACAGCACACAGCACTCAGCACGACGCTTCAGGGAGAACGAAGACATTCGACACTCAAAAATGCTCTGACATCCAGCTGAGTTGGCGAGCAGGCATTTCTCGGTTGCGGCGCGTTCGTTCGGTCGACCACATTTAAAATTTAACCGTCATCAACTATATGGCGATACAATCAAACAACGGGCCAATTACATCCCTGGTATATACTGCATACATACTTATTATATATGGTTACCGTCGTGCGGTAAGTAGACGAATATATAGCACACGGCACAGGTAAGTAAATTGCCGTGATCTAATCTGATAAAAGAAACATACAACGCGAGACGGCGGGCTGCCATATGGAGAAAATTTGCTTTTAGACCAATTTGATAAGTTTTATGGAGAAGGTAAACCGATTCGTACTTTTGAGGTAGGTTTGTGTTTATTCAATATTTTTTAGGACGGGCCCAGAAAACGAAAGGACATTAACCATAGTGGAATTGTGGATATTGGAACACACCATCAGCATTTCAGCACCTCACATATTCCCTGCTGGTAGACCGATGTAAGATTCTCAATACTTTCTCGTATAAAAAAAGCTGAAGGCGAATCCAGGAAGCAAAGAAGCAGACCCAGACAGTCACCACTGTGCCCCAAGTTCCTGGGCCCTTTAGAAATTGGCAGCACCACCTCCAGCTGAATAGTCTTATGCCGATCCCATCTGGTGAGTCGCTTAAACGGCAGTAGTCAGAGGACTCTAGGAGTAGGGACCCCAGAAGAACAAAGGGGGGAGGGGACCCGATGATCCTCCTACCGGGACAGCATGCAGATCCAGATTATTGCAGCTCTGCCTTAAGTATCTGCACCGAGGACTAGAGTGGAATTGAGGAGCCCTGCAGAGCACATTCTTTCGTGAACTGCTTCCCAACAGACCGAAGGCAGGACTGCGTTCAGGAACCCGGGAAGCCAAAGTTGGCCAGAATTACCATGTCCCAGCTCCGGTGCTGAAAGTCGAGTCGTGTGGCGTGACAAGTCGTTTGAGTTGAAGAAAGTGACGTTTCAGTCGAACTTTCCGCATAGGGGTTCAAAATTAAACTTAGTACCTCCACTCTCTGGTCTCTGTGCTGAAAGACGTAATTTGACTTAAACGTCACTCTTTTCAACTCAAACGACTAGTCACGCCACACGACTCGATTTTCAGCACATGGAGTCATGGATACGTTGTTCAACAAAACCCTGGTCGAACAGTCAACTTGAAGCGACAAGCCAATAGGAAGACTGCTGAACTTGTTCAAGTGATCTTATCCCAGCGGTCGACAACCTATAGCACGCTTGTCACTAGGTGGCACATGAGAAGATCTCTGGTGGCACGAAGACAATTCGGAAATGTGCATTAAATTAAAATTATGAATTTGTTGAGGACATTCCCATACAGGCCGCCGGCAAGACGTAGCCTGAAGGTCATTCGCCTTGAGGCCAAGTATAATCACATACTCAAACGCCGCCAACTGGATTGGGCCCGCAGTCCAAGAAAACAGACAAAAATCTTTATTAGGTACTTATCGTCAGTCCGGGCCTGAAGATCTGAACTTTTATTCGTCTGAAAATTTCGTTGAGGCTATGAACATTTTAGCACTTGAACAAGCTGCTACGCTAAACTGTCGTTTTCGCCTGTATATAGGGAACCATGCGGTCACCTGGAATCCACGGCCTGTCAGACGGATGCCTCAAATCCTTATCGTCAGACTAATGTATGGCCTTCATCGGGCCGTGCTTGCCAATCTGGCCTAAAGGCCATGACCTGCCGACGCCCTTTAAATGAATGGGGACCTTAAAGTGTGGCTTTCATCAGGCCCTACCTGCCGGCGACCTGAATGTGAATGGGGGCCGTTAGCTTCCAAAGTTGATCCCCAAGGTAGTCGTAAAAAATACTGACAGCTTCGAATACCGTGGAAAACGGTCAGCTCTGACCAGAATCTCCCAGTTCTAGGCCTACCAACTCGATAGGTTGCTTGCGTATTCCAGTCAAGGATCTGTTTGGCAAGGTTCTTGTTTGTACGTCGCAAGATGTAGCCAATCCAATTCCATTTCCTTTGCTTGATTTAGTCATCTATCCTTTCAATTTCTATGATTTTTCCAAAATTCTTCTTAGGGTGTAAATATGGTTTGTAGTGGACCTACCTGGCCGAGCGCAATATTCATAGCTACCAATTATGCCATCTGCGATCGGTTGGATTGGAATAGTGGACAGTATTTTACACGCTGAGTTAAAGTATTACCTCTATAGTCCTACATACGAGTTGATCTCCTTTTTCATGCACGTATTACACCTTGCGCCAATTCAAGTGGGATATTTTTCTGACAAACTCATACACTCCTCTTGGCCCTCATATTTCGAGTTGCTATGCTATCTTTTCTTGAGGCCATATTGTTTTTAAGGTTCGTCATAAGTTCTTGTACGTCATCCATTATCGGCTCGTCACTTTCATTAGTAGTACCAGTATCAGTTTCGATATCGAACGTTTCTATTGTTTGGTTCACATCACTTTCACTCTCATTTTCGTCGTCTCTATTCAGTAGCTCATTAAAATACTCCCTTATATTTCTAAGACTTTTTGTTTTTGGCTCAGGATATTACCGTTTTTGTTCTTACACATCGATGCTCCATGGAGCCTCTTTACACACAGTGGCTTCTAGGCGATGAATGTTCTCCTTGGAAATTTCTACTTACTTCATCTGAAGTCAGAATTTCATGCTTACCTGATCTACATAAGTCGTCTAAAAGTCCGAGGCTGTAAATAAAAAAAAAACGCCGGTTATTAAAAATATTCAAATTTTCAAAATTTTTAAATTCAAAATTTCAAAAAAGCCGTTAAAACCCAAACTGGTATAAAACCCAACAACCATCAAAAAAGCAACGTTCACCTGGCAACACAACATTCCCTAAGCCGGGATTAAGTGTAACCCATACAAGTCGGGCCTAATTCTGTTATGTACAAAACGGCTACGGGTAAATGCAGTCAGCGGCGGCTGAACGAAGAAATTTTGTAACCGTAATTCCCACAGTCACCGTCGTTCATGTGAACTTTTTTTTCACATAGACGACGGTCTCTCTGCGATGGGTTATTCCACTTTGAGGTTAAGACGATTCTGATGAATGTGTTGGGCAGGCCTTAAGTCGGCTCTACACGATGCTATGAACACCCTCCAACGTTGGACGCTTGATGGTAGCACGCATCGTGTGGTCGATGCTCGAACTACGAGTGTCCAATGTTAAGCGTCCAACATTGGTGTTGGGACATGTTCGGGCTGTTGTCGGTATTGAATCACACGTTGGAAACCAACGTTCGCACGAACGCTCGCCGCATCGTGTAGAGCCGGCTTTATACGAGTATGCAGGAGGTGTTTGTGCGCGCGGATATATGGGGCAGAACAGTTACATGCATGTGACTTACAGTGATCTTTATAGGGTGATCATTGGATCGGGTCAAACTGTTTATTAAGATCGGATTTTAGTCGCGGTGACAGGGCAAATTAACCCTTGCTTGAGGCTTAATGGCAGGCTTGGACGAAACGCGAAATTTACATAATTATATGGGAATTAGTAAACGTTATTAATAAGAATTCACGAGTACGTATCGAATGGCAGTTTGATTCCGGGTAAATGAGGGATAAACAAGGCATGTTGTAGCTGGAGGATTTCTTTTCGATTGGACTTCGACTGGGGGAGTTATGAAATGATGATGACTAAACGTTTCAACATGTAGTTTTTTGTACCTCCAGGTATAAGTCACTGCCGAAAAGTGTTACATTTGGCATGTGTCATCTCTTTATTTCTATATGAGTATAATTTTTGACATGCGCGGATAACTTGTTTTGGTATGATGTGCATTATTGGGCAATTAGTTACGCCAATACAAGTAGCCAAACAAGTGAGATGTTAGTCATCAGTTTTCGTCCTGCAATGAGCTGTATCTTATAAACACTAACAATTCTTTAAGAAAAGTAAAAAATAATACACGTTTTTAATTTGATAGATCATATATGTTGATGATCGATCGGTTAACGATCAAAGACGGATCATGATCATAGCGAACTCCAGGCTTACAACCTTGTCCCGAAATAAAATCCACTGTTACGAATCCTTTAGGAAAGCCTCGGACCGGACTGATTATATGGCTAAGACTCAAGCGGCGAAGTATGGGCTTTGACTTAGCTGCATGGAACGTAAGGACAATGAACAGAATAGAAGCTCCAAGATCTGTAATCTGCGAACTAGAAACATACAAAGTAAAAATCGCAGCAAAGGTTAAAAGAGAACGGGTAACAAAGTTGACCCCTGAGGGACACCGGTAGAAATGAGGCTGAGATAAAACGCAATCCAAAATTTAGTAGTTTCAGTAGTTTCTACAACACCAAAGGCTGATCATCATCAATGTTTATCTCTAGCTTCGTCAACTGAGGGACAAACCGGTTTGCTGGATATTCAGATTAGACAATTCGTGTTTGGCAAGTTAAAATGGAAGGTAGATATTTTCTAACTTAAGCTCCCAGACCCTATCCGACTGACGTATCGAGACAGCATCCTAATCAAAGGGTATATTGAGCCAAAGCGAGTGGCACTGGCCAATGACGTAGCCGGCTTATCCTTGCAAACTTTCGATTTCACGCAGCCTAGTGAAAGCCGGAAAGGTCTAGGAAAAGTGCAGTGGTTTGATATCACATGATAGATCATGCCTAGAGGTAGCAAGAAGCGTGAAATTAACAAGCTCACTCACCACATTAAACTTTCATGTTGTCTGAATGCTATGGCAACTCTTGAACCTCTTCGGGTTCACCATATCTCACGTGGGGGAGAGAAAGAGGGGTCTCCGCAAATATCAAGTAATTTTTTTTCATCAAGACACAGTTTAAAATTGCTAGAAAATTGGGTAAGTAAAACATGTTCCTCCACTCAAGAGTCCCATTCACCTACAGGCCGCCGGCAGGCCATGTCGGCAGGCGCGACCGGATGAAGGCCGCCACACAATACTCAGTCTCAGTTGTGTAGTGATACTTGGCTTCAAGGCGAAAACTTTCAAATCCTACACAAATCCTTATCACCCATTCTAGGGCCGGGTTAAAAAGCATGGTGGTTAGTCCATCTCCTTGTTAAGACCTTTCCGAACTTTGAACTTTAACTTTTGGACATATAACCGCTTTCTTTCAGTCATCTGGTATAACTTCTTCCTCTCAGACATTGCATATGAGTTCGTTAGTTCTTAAGAGTTGCGGACATCTCTCCTTTCGTAGCACAGCTGCGATTCCATCGATGCCTGGGGATCTCTTCCACCTTTCCAGGGTCTGCTAAGACGATTCCATTTGTGTCCTGCAGATATCCGTTCTTTGCTGAAACTTATTGCTGATCTGGCGTGCTCCTTTGTAGACTTACCTAATTCTCCCTTCCTGTATCTGTAGGATCCTCCTGTTTAGATACTCTCTCTTCTCCTATCTGCACAGCTTGCCTGCAATTCTTCTTTTTAGCTTAAAGACTTTTATCCTTGCTCTTATGGGCCTTGCGATGTACTCCCGATGGCTCTGGTTTCATTCTACTATTGCGGCTCTACAATCCTGATCAAACCAGTCAATTCTAGTCTGTCTAAGAGGAAGAGCCCAGCCTAGGGTCTCTTCTGCTGCCTTCTTTACACTGTTTTTCAGCCTTTTCCATATGTTGTTGATGTCGGGCTGTTCTCCTACACCTTTTCTCAGGTTTTGTACGATAGCATTCTGATAGGCTTTCTTCTGACTTTCGTAACACAACGAAAGAAGCTATATAGGGATAAGTTTCTCCATGATGAGAAGTCAAACAATACTGAACAAAAAAATCATTTCAGTTGGACGCACGACCGAACATTTGCACCTGAAAACAATAGAGAATTTCCCGAAAGACCAAAGTTTGAACAGTCAGTCCATTACCATACCTTCAGCCTTATAGACTTAACAAAAACAAAAATTCAAGAACTTCCATGAACTTCCAATTTCTTAAACCAACGACGAACCAAAAAAGAAAGCCCAGTAGCATAACAAAAATTTCCTTAAAGTCAACACACCACATCCCACCAGGATTTCGGTGCGTATATATTATGACTTAAGGATTTTTGCTTTCTTTTGTAACAATGCCGCCGCATTACCACCGCCGCCTAAAGATATACCAAAAATTCTGAATAGATAAACACGCAGCAATGTTGAAAGTTTTGGCGTGTATCCTCCTGCTCCTTCAGCGGTTCCATATGTTGTAATTGTGCTAAATACACATCCGTGCGTGTGTTATCGTAAGCGACGCTCCGCACTTTGGTGGTTTTAATAATTTTGAATAATAGCAAATCTAAATCGAGCCAGCAGCGGCAGATCCACGCATGGAAATCCTTTAGCAGTTTATAATTCAGATATTGTTTGGCCTGGAACAGAACACATGTTAGCACTTTGCCGGAGAGATAGTAGCAGGCGGTATAGTCGGGAGGAAGTTGTAGAGGAAGAAGAGGCTTTTGGTTAGATGAATATATTTAGACCTGTTGTCGCAGTAGAAGTTAGTTTTGGAACTGCGAAGTAATATCGGATTCAAGGTGATAGTTCCAGGTGTTTTGTATGAGATTGGACGAACCAAGACGACATATGGTTCTTGTGTGTAAACTTTTTTGGAGCTAAGTGAACAGAGCATGGAGATGATATTTACCTTGGAATTAAACTCTTGGTCGTGGTCTGCCACAGATTTGTTTCAAAACAGAAAGAATGCTGTTGTCGAAATGGCATCCCATTAAGCACTTGAGTTGAGACCTTCACTTTAATAACCCCGAACGAATCGACTTTAGGCAACGACCCGATGACAGCACTAAGAACACCCATGGGAGCGAGGGGAGTGTAATCATACAAAATTCCACCTGAGTCTCTGACCCCATAAAAATACCTCACATTATTTTCGGTTGAATTGCCTCTCTCTGCCGAATCTTTTCCCAAAAACTACCCCTAAAATAACTAAGCTCTAAAAATAATCGCATTTCGCCATAAAACGACATTAAGGGAACGAAAATAAACACGCCGTTCTCAATTGATAGAATTGTCTCGTCCACCCCTGCCGAGAGATACTTCAAATTCAATTGTTCATCCCCCATGGTTTCTATTAATGAAAACACTTTTCTACCATCCAATTAGGCCAGGAGAAATTTTTGTGGTCTGTTTCCGTGGCTTCCTGGTGTCCTGTATTATTTTTTCGGTGAAGAAGCTCTCTCTGTCTCTTATAATCCCTGTGTAATACTCGGTGTAATTTTAAGGTTGGTTCGTTTTTTTTACGGCTATGTGACAATTACTTCAGGGTTGGAATTTTTTTTTTGTACAAAAGTGTAACAATATAACGCCGCACCAACCCCTTGTACAGCAATTGTAGAGCTCCACTAATGCCATGGGTAATAATTCCGGGTTTTTACCCTTTTCCCTTTTTAAGATTGTGATGCGTACGTTCCGGGGGATGTTCTGACGTGGGTGAACCATGACAAGGACTTAGTTGAGTGTCACGTTCTAAATAAAGTTCCGGACTTAATCCGATTCTGCATATGAAATTAGATGAGAAGTGGCGCGTGTGTCTATTATGGTTGCAGAGTTTATCTGCATAATTAGGCTGAGATTTAGCAGTTTCGCTGCTTCTGTTTAGGGGTGTGACACTTAAAAGCCGTGGGAATGTTAGCTAATCATTTTTAAAACGTGCGCCTATGAGACGTGAAAGGCAATTATTTAGGAATGGTCCTAGACACAATCATATACACACAAACCTCGTAGAAAATTGTTGAAGAACAAATTGCATTTCAATTCGAATTGTGGATAAGAGCAACCCTCTACTACAAAACTCTATACACCTTCAAGTAGTTTATCGACCCCCAACGATTGCAGAAATTCAATGGTTTTAAAGTGACGTATTCATTCCAATTCAATCTTGATGAACAGTTTCATTTTCCAAGGAGATTTGTATCCAATAGTTGGATAGAGATATCGAAAAAATATGAGCATTTCTTTCGGATCTGGACGATGCTATGAAATAGCTTCCTCTTGACGAAGCTGTTGAATGGTCACTTTTGTAAATGTCATCTGTAATTGGATAGAAGTTTTCGTGCTGTAAAATTACTTCGTGGCTTGCTTGTCGTTCTACTTGAAATGCGATGAGAAGTGATAAATTGCAATCAGCAGTGATAGAATGCAATCTATCGATCTAAAAAGTAATTCGTGTCGTAGATGGTGTCTTGTTTGTCTGGTCAGATGGACGTTATTTTTAAAGGTTGGTTGATCAATGATTTGGAAACACTTGAAAATTTCAACAGAGTTTCAATTTATACGAACTTGCAATATGGCATGGTGCACCATTCTACATAAACGTGTAGAAAGATCTTCTGGAAGTCTGGGAATCCATATAATAAAAAGGACTTTTTCCAGAAGATGTTTATATTGTTCCGAGCGAAATGTTTTGTAAGAAATTGTAGGTAGACATGCCGTTTTAATCCAGTCTACATATTTCAAGGCGCATTCTGGAGTTCCCCAAGGAAGCCACTTAGGGCCTCTTTTATTTATCGTTTTTGTAAATTCTGTTTCAACTCTTTTTAAGCATGTTTGAGTGTCCTCTTTTATGCGAACGAATGAAGATTTTCACCCCATACGTACTGAGTCTGACTGTGTCCTGCTAAAGCAAGAACTTATTGTATTTCTTTAATGGTCTAAGGGCATTTATCTGCAGCTAAGTAATTTTAAATGCAATGCACTTTCTTATTTTCGTCGAAAAGACTTTATTCGATGGCTGCATACTTGCTTGTCCGATGGCTATTACAGATCTTGGGGTGTGCTTTGACCGCAAGTTCAAATCTACAGTCCATATAGAAGTGTCATGCAATAAAGCTAATCAAATGCTTGGTTTTATTAAGAGAAACGCTGTCGCTTTTAAAGACCACTTTACCCTCGTTCTCGTTTTCTTAGTCAGGCCGATTCTTGAATATGTATCCGTTGTTTCGTTTTACGAAAGTTTATGAGGATCGAATCGATGCTGTCTAGAGAAATTTCTCGAGATAGTTACCAAGGACCAGAAGTTTTTGCTGCCTACGCTTGTGATGAAGATCCTACTTTTCAATTTGTTATCAACTGCTGATTTGACCTTCCTGAAGATGGAATTACAGGAGTTTCTCGATTGGATATACTCACGCCGAAGTGAATTGGGGAGCATCTATACGCTCTATAGGCGGCTTCTTTGGCTTTAATTGCGTTCCTACATTCCTCATTAAACCATCTATTTGGCCTAGGTTTCCTACCAAGAGCGGCATAGCCTGCACAGGAATTAATTCTTCTTCTTCTTCTTTAAACTCCTTTAATCCCTCATGGGACATAGGGCGGAAACAGTTGCCCTCCAGCGGACTCTGTTTTGCGCGACAGCTCTTAGCTCCGACCAGGATCTCTCAGTTGCTGCAGCTTCTTCTAGTAGGGTTCTCCTCCAAGTTGTTCTAGGTCTTCCTACTCGACGGGAACCTTGCGGATTCCAGTCAAGGGCCTGTTTGGCTAGATTTTCGTTTTCGCGTCGCAAGGTGTGGCCAACCCAATTCCATTTCCTTCGCCTGATTTGGTCGTCTATCCTTTCTTGGCCGGCACGGCGCCATAGTTATTCGTTTGAAATTCTATCCTGCCAGCGGATTTTTAGGATACGACGAAGGCATCTGTTGACGAAGATTTGTAGGCGCCCTGTGATGAATTGGGTGACTTTCCATGTTTCGCAACCGTACAAAAGAACTGCCTTAACGTTGGAGTTGAACAGGCGCAATTTGGTGTTAGTTGAGATATCCGTTGATCTCCATATGCGGGACAGGCATGCATATGCGCCTCGTGCTTTATTTATTCTGGAACTGACGTCTTCTTCTGCCCCACCATTTTCGGTAATAATGCTACCGAGGTAGCAGAATTTATTTACCAGTTCCACGTCACGGTTATTCAGCGCAGTCCGTTCAATGGTGTTCGCATTTATCCGCATTTCTTTAGTTTTAGTCGGATTTAGCCTTAAGCCTGCTGGACTACTTTCTGTTGCCAAATTGTTTAACATGTTTTTGAGGTCCTGGTGTCTGTGGGCCAGCAAACAGATATCATCGGCGTAGTCGAGGTCCTTAAGGCGGTCTACCAAACCCCATTGTATGCCGCCTGTTCTATTATCTAGAGCGCCGACAAGGATGTCATTTATTACTATAAGAAATAGTAATGGCGAAAGTAAGCATCCTTGTCGTACTCCTGAGCTCACCTCAAAGCTGTCGGATAATTTTCCATTATGGAGAACTCTGCATTTGGAATTGTTATATAGGGCTTTTATCAATTCTATTATTTTATCAGGCAATCCACGTCGGCGTAGTGCCTGCCATATAAAGCTCCAATTGACCGAGTCGAACGCTTTCTCATAATCTACGAAAGCAAGGTAAAGGGGGGATCGGAATTCAGTAGACTGCTGCACTATTATTCTCAAGGTGTTAATATGATCAATACAGGAGCGGCCCTTCCTGAATCCGGCCTGAATCCGAATTACGGAAACACAGATTCCAGTCAGTGGCTTTAAAGAATCGAATAAGTCCCAACCAGTTGGCTTTCATATAGTGCTAGACAGTTCTTTTAGGAATTTGTACTAGTTGGGGTAGAAGATGAGTATGGGAAATTGGCACTGACTAGTTTATGGTCTGAGTTAGAAAAGAGTGTGCTAACCTCGGCGGAGTATCGAGTTGGATGTGTTATAAAAAAAAATTCAAGGAAATGAACTCCGTGACTTTCAACGTCCGGAACTCGCATTGCACAGTTAACCATTTGGTGTAGATTGTTTAAGTATGCAAAGATCTCGGCGTCTTTGTCTTAATAAATTAAATTTAAAGCTATTTTTGTTTCTCCTATTTTTCTTACCTGTTCTTGCTAAATTTTCAAAATAGTTCTTGAAATTTTGAAGGTGGGGTCAAACTTTTGTCGCGACGGTTTTCTCCCATTTTTTTACATATGGGTCTTTGCTCCTTAGAACAATTAGTAAAAATTGGCAACCAAATAGTCAATACCTCATCCCGGAGTTCTATAAAATTGAATTTTAGCCTCAAGCAGCTTGATGTTAACAAATCCACTAGCCCTTGCATTGTACCCCAAATCGTCCTAAAGTCATGTGCTGTACTTATATCTGACGTTGCGAAGGCTGCGTTTTGGTGATTCCGGTTTGGTTTCACTGGATGTCTCCAAGGATTTCACTCTCACTCTATTTAGTTAGTTAAGCTCTAAGTAACCTCTTAGCCGTGTTCAAGGGGGGCCTCGGTAGCCTAGGGAGTAAGGCGTCTGGCTACTGCCCCAGAGGTCCCGGGTTCGATTCCCGGCCAGCCCCACGGTCCTTCGCCTTTTACACTTTCCCACCTACATAACTTTCCTTCTTTCTTCTTCCCTCTTTACATTCCTGATCCCTCCTGCCATAGCCTTCCTTAGCCCTTCCCCGCTCAGCCAAAGCGCATGTCATCGGTTGGTTGATGAGATTCAACTCGTTTCAGGAGGCATAACACTCCAGCGAGTTGTTTCTCGATTCCCCGATGTCAAAGTCGCAATAGTAATAGTTGGAAGTAGGTGGACTAAAAATATCGCGGGTAGGTTGTGGCAGTTCCTTCCCCGACTAGAGCTGCTGTTCGACATTGTACACTCTATACGAAGAAAATAGATTGTCGACAGTTATAAAGGGCCTTTCCTGAGACTCTAGTCTTTCACATAAAAAAAAAAGGAAAGTCGGCTTGGTAAGGACTGGTGGGTAGGACATCTACATAACTAGTATGAACGCAGGGGAAACTGCCCGAAAAGATTGCTGCGGTAAGATCTATGGGTGCAACAGCGAAGAAGACCCAATCTCCACCGGACGGATGACGTTGACCAGGACGCTCAGAGCTTAGGGATTCCAAACTGGATAATATCGGCTTAGAATCGGGACCGGTGGGGGGAACAGTTGCGAGAGGCCAGGACCAGATCCAGAGTGTAGCGCCGTTTTAGAAGATTATAAAATAAGCTGAAGAGAAGCCCCGTTTACATCCTAAAGTCAACGTGAAAGTGCACTTTGAAGCTCTTTTATCAAATAATCATACAAATTTCTGTGCCATAAAAGAGCTTCAAAGCGGACTTTCGCGTTGACTTTTGGATTTAAACTGGGTTTAATGCTGGAGTTAAGCTGCTTAAGGGGTTGCTCTGATTTTTGGTTTAAAAAAAAACGAAATTTTTTTTTTGCCTTTTTATATTTATTAATATGTGTAGAATACGTTCCTAAAATATTAGTACGAAATTTTTTTTCGTTAAAAAGTTATATGCAGTATTGTAAGTGCAAAAAAACTGATTTTCTGTCGGACGTTCAGCGCGTGGTAGTGCTACTGTTATAGTTTATATACATAGTACCTGATGTTATTGTTATTTACACGAATGTAAAATATACATACGCATTCGTGCAAATAACAACATCAGCCACTATATGTATATAGTAACGCAAACATACGTTTGAATTTACTTACATTATTTCGGTTAGTTCGGCTACAGTGAAACGTAAAAAAACTTTAAACGCGTTTTTCTCAAAATGCCATTTTTCAAAACGGTTCCAGCGATTCAAAAGAAACTATTTAATATATTGACTTACCACTTATGTCAATTTATCGAAAATGATGTTGTCGAGTTCGCCTGTGTAAAATTTTTTTTCAAAATCTTACTATTAGTATTTTATCCTCCCATTTTGGGCCAGAAAAGTTGCATTTTTACGTTTTTTCACTAAAATGTCCTTAAATTTTTTTTTTGATGCAATTTTTTCTAATGTTGACATAAGCGAACTAAAGGACATAATTTTTAACAAAACCGTTTTTCACTTTTCTGGTTCTGACCAATGGGGACGGAGCTATCGATGGAACCGTTTTCCATGTTATTTTTGAGGTGTCAACTTCAGCGCGTGCTACATATTTATTTATGACGGCAAAAAAAAAATTAAATTTTTTTTTGTGATCTCTAAAAGTTATCTAATACTATGAAAAAATTTTGTATATAAAAATAATAAGGGTTTTCTGTAAAAAAAAATCCAAAAATAGTCAATTTTTTGCCTCAAAAATCAGAGCAACCCCTTAATGCTGCATTTACATGAAATCAACTCAATTTCATTGCAATTTGGTGAAATTAAGAGCAATTTCATTTTTTTTTGTGCAAGTGTGTGGAAAGTCGATCATTTAAAGCTACATTTGCTGATGGAACTTAATTACAGTTTGCCATTCGATAATTGTGATGCAACTTCAGACTAATATAGACTTCAAAATTTAATAGCATTCTCATAAAATCCACAATGCTTGCCCTTTTGAAGATTGCTCTTGACCTTCTCTAACTACCAACCGATTACCTTACTCGCTCTGTTACCAAGAAACCTTCAATTAACTTAGTTACTTCGCGATTACTTCTCCAGTCCATATCAACTTTCATCCATTATACTCTACTTAATCGCAATATAATCCAGCAGCACCCTCCCCTAGCCCTCCATTAAGACATTTTCGCCATCACCAACGTGACACCAATCCCTTCTGTGAAATTCATTCAGATTTAAATGAAAAAATTTAATTTATTTTGCAAGACACAAGAAGGAAAAAAAATTTATGATTTTCTTCATTACTTTTATGGCGTTATGAGAGGGTGTTTTATGAAATGTATCATCATCCTACATTTCAAAAAATACATTGAAAAAGGCGAAAAAATACGGTTTTTTCCAGTCTTATTTGTGTCTGCGCTCCCAAATTGCTGAAATCGATTACAGAACGCAAAGTGGAATTAAAATTGCAAAATCCGTTTGGGTTGAGGTGCTACAGCCTCGAGGCGCTCCCTGCATGGGTAGCTTCTAACAAACCACGTCTTTACATACTTTCCATCAAGGAACAAAAAAAAAACAAAAAAAAAATCACAGCCACGAAAGTTGTGGGTGATTTCTTCTATTTGTTAAGGTAGTTTTTTTCTGCTACCTTTTTCAGGTGATGATTGAAAGAAATTTCTGTGTTATATGCTAATAACTGCGAGTGAGTGTTTGCCTTAATTTGCAGAAAGTCTCTTTTTGTAGCGAAGATTTAGCATAATTAATCAAAATTGGAAATGAATTGAAACTTTTTTATAAGGCGATGAACAACAACACATTCAAAAAAATCATCGACCTTGGCTGAAATATAAAATGAATCAATGTGTGTGTGTGTGTCGAGTAAATTGTTGTCAAGTTTATCTCAGATTTAACCTTTTTAATGGTGTTCTCGCCCATTTTTATGCTAAGTGCCGATACGGTTGAGGTGGATGCGTCTCTTTTCTCTTACATAAGCGCTCACTTTTGACACCTTTTTTGCAGCAGCAGCATGTGATCTTAAATCTCACCTTTTGGAGTAGGCGATTATCATTTTGGAACACACCTAATGCGTGTTCATTGATGGAAATTGATTGTACTTTGATATTAATATCGTTATTGGATGCCGACTTGGAGAAGTTTGATGTTTTTAAAGTGCGTATAATATGGAGAGAATTAAAATGGCTATTAGTAAGTAGCGCAAGCCTTGAATAAAGTCTGAAATGTGTTTTGTAGCCTCCAAATTCAGTTGTTAATATCTCTATTTTTACAAAAAACTTTGAGATAGAATAAGCCATAAAAAAATGAGAATACGAATTCACTTCGAACACAGAATTAATGCAGCAACAATAAATCACTGCTACTTCCTTACCCTTTCAGTTTGCCACTTTTTCGTACCAAATAAGAATAAGCCATAGTCGATCAGCTAGTATTTCACAAGCCGAGCAATCAGGCTTGACGGGAAAAAGGCCAATTAGTGAAGTAGTGAAGGACTAGTGGCACTAACTAATGCCAACTCTAAGACCAACACACTCCCGGACCAGGGACGGCGCTTTCATAAGTGCAATTGTGCATTTGCACCGGGCGCAATTTTAAAAAAAGGGAAAAAGTGTTCTCGTGCCTTCTTTTTCATATATTAAAAGAACTCCACTTTGTGTTTTTTTCATTGTCCTTCACAGCGATCAAAAAAGGAACAGCTGATGGGGGTGCAATATGGGATACTGCACCGGGCGCAAAAAATTCAAACGTCGACCCTGTCCCGGCCAAAATATCGGAGTTGGTCATAGAATTCGTCATGGTACAAGAGTCATCAGCGGAGTAGTTGCCCTATTTTGATTCCCCACAAGTACTTAGTTAGTGAAGTAGTAGGATCAGGCGTGGGGATCACTTCCCATAGGAATTCTTAGCAAAGTGCGTTGCTCGTCTAAACGATTCCTGTGCCTTATAAGGGCGAGAGATATGCCCAAAACACATAGGACGAGAATCTGACTGACAAAAATAGACTACAGAGCCATAGAAACTGCTCGAGTACCTTCGGCGTCACCACAGGGATATCATTATGGACGACTAGAAGTTACTCAAGGCCGAGGAACTCCAGCGTAATAGCAGAACACTTGTATTGCTTATTAACGATAGTGCCTAGAGAGGCTCGAAAGAGTTGACTATAAACTCAGGCATGGATAAATATTTTTAAAACGGTGTCATCTAACGAAGAGGTTGATTCCGATGAAGATCTCAGTGACCACTTGGATGAACTAAAAGTAATCGATTTCGAGAGGGAGTTAGTCTCTACAAGTTGACATGGATTGGTTGGTAAAGTAGTCGAAACCTCGCCTACCTCAGCAGCATTCGTAACAACAGTGGCAATGTGCCTGTACAAAGGTCTGTGGAGGCGACGGTGGTAGCGACTACCAAGGATGTTTCAGGTACAGCAACAGTGGCACCACCAGCAGTATGTCAAAGTATTTGCAGATCAATCTTAAGCTCATTCGCTGTGCCTAGGATAAGGTGCAGGTGTTCTTCCGCGAGAGAGAGACTTCGACATAGTTTTTGTGCAAGGGGTCCTGGGTCAGGTCAACGACCATTAAGGGTCTCTCGCATAGACAACACATCTTTTATAGCAAACAGGGCAGTGTTGAGCCTAGATCCGGTATTCTAGTAAAGAAACACATGCACGCTGGTACAGGAAGAAGTAAGTAACGGGGAGGATATCTTCGTCGTCGCAGCCTACGTAGCGCACGACAAGCAAGTACCACCAGTAGAAGTCAGGACTCTGGTGGAAAGTACAAGAACTAAAAGAAAGAACCTTTCGCTGGACTGCGATGCCAACGCGAGACATGCACTATGGCGCAGCAAAGAAAGCAACGAAGGAGGGGAATCACTTCAATTTCATAACTGGACGGTTTCAATTACATAACGAATAGTTCAGAGAGATCACACAAGCCAAACGGGGTCACGCATCTAAGGGCAGGATAAAACCCTTGAAAGTACTTCGAACAAGCCATACTGGGCTTCAAGGACTGTCAAATATAATAAGAACGTTTTTACACCGAGGTTGCAGAGTTATCAAATCTTAGAAAGTTAACCAGGGAGATCTGCTATCGTCTCAAATATTGGAAACCTTACAAGGACTGCCTAGAGCTCTATGAAGAAAAGGTAAAGACCGCAGGAGAATCAGCCAGGCAGGGCAAATTTCTCTCCAAGTAACGCTGTCAACCATCCTATAACAAACTGGAAGACGATACATAGAAGGAATCCTCAGAGGAAGCTCTTGAACTTCTCCTAAAACCCCACTTTCCCGGCTGCCAAGAAGTTGCCCACAACAGAGCCGACTAGCATTTTGAGGAGGTGCAGATGGGCCCCAGCTTCATGTGGAGTCCATGTGGATTGGCCTATAAAGCCCACAAGGAGTATTTAATGCCTCGCCCCATTAAGGAGTTACGTGTGAAAAAAGAGACAAAAAATTAGAGAATTTCGGCTTAACATATGAGTAATAACTGCGGCGGTGTCGAAAGCTTTACATTTCTAAATGCGAGTGCCCATCTTCCAAGCGGTCCCCCCACTGAGTACTAATCACGTCCATTGCTGCTTAACCTCTGCAATCGAATTAGAATCAATTCACTGAGTATGCGAAATGATAACTTTCATGGTCACCAACATAATTGCCTCATATATGAAGCAAGGCAACCACTCATAGGGACCTCACTTCAGTATGACTGATTTTTCTTTGTGTGATATTTATGACAGGAGTGCCCTCATCGTGGCCTCATAAGTAACATACGGGGAAATATCTCTTTCGGCATGCTGTTCAGAGGCGACACGAAGAGGCTAGATGCCTCAACGTCTATGTACATCTCAGAATGCATATTACAAAGGCATATCGGTGGACACTGCTCTTAACAAGCTAGTTGGCTTTTCCATAGTATCAGACAATCCTCTTAACTACTGTGGTTGGTGATGAAAATTGATATAGGAAGTTAGTCCTTTGAAAAGAAAGAAAACTATTCTGAATAATGTTTTTATGTTTCTAAATACATAATCAAAAAATGCCCCAAAAAAATCCAGCTTTAACCATTTACCATAATCCCAAAAAACTTTTCCCAGTAAAGTTACAAAAGTCCAATAAAAATCTCCCATAAATCACATGCACGTCATACCACACAACAAAAAAAAACAACCGAAATTAGCTGTCAAGATGATTTAGGCAAGAGGATATTTGTGCTTTGTTATAATCAAATTCCTTTCGAAAAACGACTACCACCGAGCACACTAGCGCCATAGGGATATAAGATCCGAAACTACACTCCAGGAAGCTCATTCCCGAAGTCAGCAAACTTGAAATTGCTTTGAAATTGGAGAGCCCTGGATCATCAACGAGTTTATCACACAAAGTTAAGAATATTATGCGCCCTCTTAATTTGGCTACGTGACCAATTTTCGTGGGATAAAATGGCCACCTTAATTCCAAATAGGTTATATTGAAAGGAACGCTATTTATGTTGGGCAAGAGCATGTCTCCAGTATATCTTGGACATAACAGATTAGGGCTTAAATGGAGATGCACCTACATAACAAGCAGGAATAATAAATGCAATCCAATAAGACCAGATGCAGGGCTACTATACAGAAGTAGTCTACTACAGTTTCATCAGACCAGAACACACGATGTCCCTTGAATAGTAAAATTGTATGTCGCATTAAACAAGCATTTTGTATGTACCGAGGGAATGTGTGGAAGATGTCTGAAAAGAATTTTTATGTGTCATTGCCATGGAAGAAGTTTTGCGATGCTAAAAATCGAATCTCACGAGAAGGATACACACGAGCTGATCCTTCGGATGGAAAGGGAAGAGTGTAGTTAATACTTATCTATATTTTTTGAATAGCTTAGTTAAGACGATCCTGAATACTCGGCTATTAGCATGGTATGCACGTAATGCAGTTTATTCTTCTTAATTTCTTACATCCTGTGTGTGATTCCTCCTCTTGGGGCGTCGGACGGAACAAATAGCTTCTCAAGAATTGGTGATGGAGGTTCTACCTCTACCTTGTGATTTATATGAACTTCTAACCACAAGCTACTTAGGAATGATTTCTTGCTTCCGTTGGGATTTGAATCATACTATCTCGAGGAACATACAATCTCGTGAAATGTATATGCAACGAAGAGAATTTAAAGTTAGAACTGCGATGTTCCATGGTCAAAAGCGAAAATAGCATTAGTCAAAGAGATATAACACTTCAAGGAAAACTATTCTCAGTAAGTTTAAACTATTTGCACTTTAAGCCGCGCCGCGGTGGATTCTAGAGGAAACCGAGAATACATTTTTTCTCGACCACTTGCTTTTTGGGTACGACCAGCTATCTAATCGTTGGAGTACGTTTAGGACATTTGATTTACATCCTGCGGGTGTTCAACCTTGGCCTTAAGAGTAAGTTCTGAATCTCCACAATGAAAACCAAATTGCTGATACGACTAAGTAGGTAATGGGACACTTGGGCCTGGGAACCGATGGGCGCGGGCCATTTGTGATTCTAATGCTGTTATTGATGTCCTCATAATATATTATGTAAGAAAAGATAATAAAAATGATATGATGCAAAAAACGATGACGTCTTCTTGCTACGTAGAACGCTTCTATAGGTAAAATAAGCAGTCATGTCATCAATTAAGGGCGAAGGTTTGTCGCTCGATTCAAGTTCTGCGCTTCTAAACAATCTTGTTGGCATTTGGCTGGAAAAAAGCACTCGAAAGCAAAAGGGCGAACGCTGACCGAGCTAGTTAGAAGCCGAAGCAAACGTATCCTGGGTTGAGAAACTTTATAGCTAGTTCCTGGATCCTAGCGAGCACTATCGAGCCAATTTTTCTGTTGAATGCACTCATCGTTAAACTTTTCCTTTCACAAAATGCAACTATTAAGGAAGTGAGCAAAACGGAAGTCGTGGAGGTGGCGAAAGAGTCCCTGTGTTGAGCGCTATTGACGGCTAGGGTTCTTAATAGTAATGCAATAGCACAGGTATTTACGGCCTTTCATCCTGTAGGTCGATACACTTTTGAATAGAATGAGAGATAATATCCTACAAAAGATTCACTTCCTATAGCGGGCAGGGAAGAAGCGTACATTTGGGCTTCCGGGACATCCTAGCGAACGAAAACTGTCGCCTCCACGATATATTGTATGCTATTGGAGAAGTAAAGGCCTTTGAAGCTGAAGCCGTGATACCGTCCTATGTAGGAATGGCAGAGGGCATGTAATCGGCCACAGAAATGCCTCTGTATAAGTTAATTCATCCAAAATGTGCCGAAAGGTACCGACAAGGATCACGCAAAGCAAGCTATAGTCTAACTCAGTTGTTGAGCGAATCTGAAGGTTACAAAACATACCTGCCCTGATTCGATCATGATAGGGGTATAAGATCTAGATAGCTAGATCTAGCAGATGATACGATGGTTTGGAATATGGGATCCCATATCGGGCAAACGTATTCCAGGATTGGATGAACGAGAGAGCAAAACAGCTTTACATTACCAAATTCTTTAGCTTTTCCTTTAGTAAATCATATTGGGTCCCGTCGGCATGGAAGAAAGCAATCGTTGTACAAATTTTGAAGAAAGGCGACAGTCGGGAATGCAAGAACTACCGCGGTATACGAACTACCGCGGTTATACGTGAAGCATTCGACGGACGTCGTGGAGTTCGATACAACGGCAACAACTTCGTGACCGAGTTGATGTTCGCCGACACGGATACCGAAGCAACGGACGTCTTATACGACATTTCCCGTATCGCCCAGTCATACGGATTAAAAATCAATGCGGAAAAGACCAAAGTGCTAACAACGTACGAATCGAAAGTCTGTGTACACCTCGATGGAACCCAAAATGGACACTGCTCAAGCCGGACGTCAACAAGCTCGAGTTCTTTCAAATGCGATGCTTGAGGCAGATTCTCTGGGTCTCTCCGCGATCGCCTTCGAAACGAAACAGTTGCGATCAGCAGACAATGATCGAAGAATAAATACAAAAACGTCGACTACGGTGGTTTGGTCATTTTTCCTGAATGTGGATGATAACCGCTTGCCTTGTAAACTTCTCTGGCGAGACCGTCCGTCCAGCAGACTGGAGAATTCAGCGATCGGCGACAACTTGCGACTTAAAAAATCAACAATTATCAGTTATCGAGGTACATCTCGTGTCGCTAGAAATCGTCAAAAATGAAAACGAGTTCCTGAATGAAGTTGCAGACTTAGCGACACGGTATTTTATTGGCGTTCCATCGATTATCGAGTCATGTTTTCGGCCTGATCCGATAGTCGGATCGGAATAAAAAAGTAGCTTAAACGCCTAAGAAAATACTGAATCATCCGTTAAAAGTCCTAATGTTGAATTAGACATTTCCGAGCTTAATGTTTACAATTGTAATGACAAAATTCGCTTTTCTCCGACTATCGGATCAAATTTTCTGTCTGAACCGATAGTCGGATCCGAATGAAAAAGTAGCTTAAAATATGATTAAGAAATTGCAAAAAATAATTATTTTGAAATCACAGACAGACACTCCTATTATATTTATATAGGAGAAGATTTATTTCTTTGTTTACGTCTAGTATTTTTGTCCACCTATGGTTCAGGATAAACTGTCCTTTTTTTAATTTTAGATTTTTTATCAATGATTTTAAAAATAATATTGTAGAAACATGGGACTACCATATCTATGTATATCATTACCTGATAGCCTATTCTTCCAGTCAACTAAAGATAATTCAGGGCCAATTGAGCTCAAGGACCCATGCAAAATTGAACTCGAGGACCCATGCCGAGTAGTACAGTTGAATAGGTTCATTCTTATCACAAATGATTCTCTTAACAGCTTTTAAACGCTAAGTTGGATATGATTCAAGCTACCTTCGTGCTTGAATGTGTTAAAATCAATATTTATTGTAGTTCGGCCCTAAATATCAAATCAATATTTAGAGATGGGTAGGACATGTGGAAAAAATAGTTGATAATAGCCAAGTGGAATCCAAATGTTCTAGAAGGAATAAGGCACGTAGGTGGCACAAAGAAAAAGACATTTGGAAGCCAGAGAAAGCAGTTGCATACATGAAATTGAAAGTCACTAGCCAAAAACTTGATATAGGATGGAATGGAGCAACAAATGTGCCGAAGGGAGCCAGTGCCAACAATAAATAGGTTGTAGTGTGCCACCAATGACGATGCATCTCGAGATTATACTAAATAAAAGACAGATCTGCCCACAATGCCGCCGCCGAGGGAGCAATAAAATTTGTTACTTGTCCAATTTTACATTCATGGAAATGTTTTATGTGGCCTTGGGCTGGTTGTAGTACATGCTTGGCTCTAGATTCCCGGGGTCAATTAACCTTAAAAGTATTACTTAACACAATCTCCCACACGAGATTATACAGAAGTCCACACTCTGTTTTTTCTGAATGTAACTTCCTTCTCTAGAGGAGAGATAGTGTTCAAGGATATCATATCATATTCTCCATCATAAAATTATCCTTTTCAAAATTGGCGAAGCACCGTCGTCGTCATCGTCAGTCTGAGTGCTCCCATTCTCTCTATGTGTGAGGAGAAGGCCCCCTTGGCCATAAGTACACACCTCCAGCTCTTGAGTTATCTGGAATCTTGACGGCGGCGGCGTTTCAACAGTGCTTCCTCGACTAATCTTTAAGGTTTGTTCAACTATGCCAAGTGTGCACTTTTGTTTGTTTCTGCACGGGCATTTGGAGTTGATCTTGCGTAACCTTGCTGCAAATGAAAACGGAAACAGAAACAGCAGCGACAAAAGAACTGAGCCTAATCCAGCGCGAGTAATCCAACGACCACCAGGGTTAACATTTTGTTGACTTCAAGGAAAAATCGATTTTTCTCCAAATTAGAAACCAACTATTAAAGACGAAATTTTCTTACGCGGGGGGTTTTTTGTAAGGATTTTCGTCCTGTTTGGGGAAATGTATGGAGAAAATTGTAGAAAGTTTTGAGGAGTTTTGAGACCTCTTGAAAGGAAACTTATATTTTTCTACCTAAACCCCAAAAAAGAATCAAACAAGAACTTGGTACAAACCTTCAAGTGGTGCTCGGCGTCTTCTGGTCTTTTCCTGCAGAACCGCAATCGGCAAACTCATTCAGAACAAACCAAAAATACAAAAAACGCACACAAAACTGAAAAAATTATTCACAAGAACTGCGACCTTCTGTCAAATCTGATTACACAATCACTCCAAGGGCGGCAGGGCAGGCAGGCAACGGTACTTTTCTCCTCCTTTCCGCGATACCTTGACTGCTCCTTTTTCGCCACCCGAGAACTTGTATCCAACACGAAACACTCCTGCGGGGCTGCCTCGATTGCGAAAAAGGACACTTTCCAATTGCTGCGGACGAGTCGCGTCCTTGTCGTATTCCAATTGGATTCTCACCTATATATCTTCACCGGACGACGATTGGCACCTTTTCTTGTAAGAAATTGGTTCATTCACAAGCGACTCGGCTCGAGCACACCTCACAGAACTACCGACACTTGGCGTTTGGCGCACACAGTTGCTACTACACGGGACACCCGCTAGAGGGCAGCGGCAGGCTCGAGACTCAACTAGATAGACTTCAATGCGGCCGTGTGGCAGTCGCCGTGTGAAGTGAATGCGGGGGATTCGCCTCAGCGTTTTGCGAGTTCGCCTCTTTCTTTTCTGGCGTTTCGCAGTTCGCCGCCGCCACATTTCATTATTTTTTTTGTTGCTTGGCCAGCTTTCGTTGTGGGGGTGGATTTCCCCGCCGTCGATGGTTTTTGACAGCTTGGCGTAATTCACGGTATACATATAATATATGTATACCGTGGGCGTAATTCGAGTAGAATTTCGTCATGTCAAATATGATTTAGGGTTGTCAATAAGAAAATTATGGCGGTTTGAATTCCGGATAATTCACAATAGATAAATACAGAAGCGAAGTTCATCTCCAAAATCAAGAAAATTTGATTTACTTTTACAAAATCCTAGGAAATATGAGCTCAAAATTATTTCCATAGAAAACTAAAAAATTTTTGCCAATCAAAACATCATTCTAGGCTCTCAGAATCTTCTCTATGATAAGTCTAAGCCACAGAAATATAAAAAACTGAGCTTGTTGTTAAATGTGCATGAGAAATTGTCAAGTAGGTGGCGCTGTATTTACTTTCACATTACCTGGCCAATTTTCTTTGATTTTAGAGGTTTGTCGTTAGTTTGGCTTTTAGAAAATCATAGGTAGATGAGCACTTCTTAAAATAATACTAGGTAAAGGATAGAATTCTTCTCAAAATTTTGTTTTTATATAGCATAAAGTGATTACAGAAAGTATTGGCCTCGATTCCCAGATCCGACGGGAGGGAAGTGAGTGAGGATTTGACACTTTGCGATTCTCAAATCCGCAGTCCCGGATTGGTTTAAATCGAAAATTCGGAGTGAAGACTCACGCGATAATGAAATATATGATGTCGGATTATCTCAGGCGCATTTGTCGTTCAAATCCGCAGAAAATTTGTTGCGGATCACACTTTTACAGCGCGGAAAATGTCAAAAAGAAATTCAGGGTTGCGGATCTGAGAATCGCAAAGTGTCAAATCCGCAACTCACTTCCCTCCCGTCGGATCTGGGAATCGAGGCCATAGTGATGATTTAAGAAATATTTCGACATCTATACGTGATAGTGTGAACATTGGACGAATAGCAGTTCAAGTCGACAAGTTTTTGAAAAGTGTAAACAGTGCGCTATCTATTAGAGGCAATTAGAACGGCCTTGTATGCCAAAGTGGAGCATGTTAAATAGGATTAGTGGAGGGAGTGGTAAAATCGAACTTTTAAAACAGGTGTGTCAACTTGAAGAAACTTGGAATATTTTTAGAATATTATGTCGCCATCGAAATGTGAAAAGTAAAAGATTAGGAAATGATGAGTTGGGTTGGCACATGGCCATTTTCATTCTGATAGGACTTTATCAAATCTCCAAACCGTAATTTACGTTGTAAAACTAAAATTTCCTGAATTATTGCAAATACCGTTATCATATTATTGTGAATAAAGTTAAAATGGTTAAAATCTCCGCTAGTAAAAGTTTAGTTTTCGTGAGAATGCACTAAAATAGCTTTTTCGCTAAATTGAGCATAGGGTAACTGCACATATTAACAAGTAGGTGGCTGAGTGTGGAGCATTTTCATTCCAGAGAAATCAACAGCCTTTAAAACAGTTTCAGACCTCATTTCGAGAGGTCAGCATTAGAGTCCTGTTACAGAGACGAATAAGTAAGTAATAGAGGCAACACATATGCAACACTGTGGCCAAGTTAGGAATATTGGGTAGATGTGGGTACAAACGGAAAATATCGTCAGCCCTTCGGACGAATGCAAAAAGCTCGTCTCTTCTAAGCCAGTTCAGAGCAGGACATCCACAGAGAACTGTTTCTCGAGATAGTCCTTAGTTGTGGAGATGGTACCGCAGCCCCACGTACATAGCCAGTTAGATATCCCACCGACATCCTAAGATTGTCTGGTTTAGAACGTAAGGGATTTTATTAGTTCTTTAGCCTGTCTAAGACTTCAGATTGATTTTCAATAGATTCAGGTCCTTAGCTAGCTCAGTCCTTTATCAGGGACTTGCTGATGGACCATGACACAGAAGGGTTCTGGGAGCTAGAACAAACCCCTTTCTCGCGATCTTGTTCGCATCCTCATTGCCCTTGATACCCCAATGTTCCCCAGCCAGCCTTTCGTTCAAACAGGACACTTTACACAACGACTGGGAGGAAGAGGCAGTGTTGCTGTCTTGTTCAGAGAAAAACAGCACCTTGATGAACATCGTGGCAGCCTTCTCCAATTCACACAGGGAGCTGATAGAGGCGGCGAGCAGGTCTGATTTCAGATTTCAGATCACAGGACCCTAAAACTTAGACCAATCTTAGGAGCTAGGGAAGAGGCGCAGATATGTGGGCGGCCCACAAAAGCGAAAGTGACGTGTAGATGGTCCAAAAGGGGGGCATCTTTCAGTACACGTCGGTTTTTCCAAGGATGCCCCTTTGACAAGGTGCGGGTCTATGTAGAGTACCCTTATGAAGCCCTTATGATTTTATCCAAGAAACTTTTGACTAGCGTGGTAGAGTTAGCTTGTCTAGGTCCCTTGGTCTTACCGGAATTGAGCTGTGGGGCATGGTTTTGCGGCTTTCTTCGCCTTTAACGCCGATAGGGGTGTTCCTTATCAATCCCCTTGCTGGCTCCGCCACAGGCTATATGACCCTTGCTACATGTGGTGCGAGCCCAGTTCGGTCGTCACGTGGCACCTTGAAAGAGCAGTCAGCATCATTGCAATCCTCGGTACTCAAGGAGTACCGGGAGAGGAGTTTAAGACCCTGAGGAAAACCAGTCACCCAAAAGATCCATGCCCCTGTGACTGCTTCTTAAGAGGATCCTTGAGGATCAGCCTGATATATAGGAGAATCGTTGGCGATCTACCATCCATCCATCTAAGCCTTGGCCTCCTCTAAGACATTATCCCAAGTTTAACGGTCCCTTGCAGCATGTCTCTAGTGCTGGATGTTGAGCATTGCCACTGTGTCAGTCATCTTTCCTAAAATTTCTTAGCCTTCTCTGTTTTTTTTGGGCTTCGTACTGCTTAGGCTCTGACTGATAGCCTTCAAAGACTATTCCACCTTTAACACATCTTTCGACCTCATCATATGGTCCAGGATATTTTCCGGTATGAGCTACACGTCGGCGGGTGTTTCTAGCAAAGTCCTATGCTCCTCAAACCTCGGATGTACTCCGCATCGTCTTTGTCGTCCGAGTGTTTTTGGCAGAATGCGAATCGTGCAACCTGAAGCGATGAGGGTATGTCTCACAATTTCCGTACTGAGTTAGGTCGCTTTCGCCGTCGTGCCAGCCAAGTGCATCCTCAATCTTGGCCTTGAGCCTTCAATCAATCATCACTCCCATGTACGTAAGTGCGGGCCTGGTCACCTACTTTCACCGCTATGGTCCCCTTCTTTTTTCGCTTGGTGCCTAGTACTAATTCCTAATACTAGTCCTACCAAAGTTCTCGAGCCACATGTTTATATGAGTTATCTCACAAATCACTTCGCTCGCGAATATCTCGATTACCTCGACCGATTGTCGCGGGAAGCGTAGCACCAGTACTTCATCATACATGATGATCCACAAGAGGGGGCCTGGGAGGGAAACTTGGGAGATTTAGCAAGTTATCCTGTACTCCCTTACTCCATCGGCGCTCAAAAGCTACTTCCCAACTTTCATTTAAAGGTGAATGAGACCGATGTGGGATCCATGTGGCAAATGAGAAGCATGCCGAAAGAGGGATTTCCTCGAAGGTACCCTATGAGGACCCTATTTGGCAAATAAGGGACATGCCGAAAGAGGGCTTCTCCTCAGATTCGTCATGAGGTCACGCAAAAAAAAACAGCAATACTAAAGTGAGGTATCAGTTTCTCATAAAGGCCCTATGAGGCAAACCTCGTTACAAATGAATTGGGCTAATCCCAACATATGCTTGACATATTAGGAAAAAATTACAAAAAGCTTTAAGCTTAAGCTTTTGTCTTATTCACATAATTTAGCATACTCAATATATCGGTTCTCGCTTGATTGCGGAGGTCAAGCAGCATTGGACGAGCTTCATACTCAGTTGGGGGACCGCTTGGTAGACGACACTAGCATCGACATGACGAAGTAGTGTAGTCCCTTTAGTATTTAAGACGCTTACAGCTTCATGCATTTAGGCTCCGTTATAGTGCAACGAGCTGAAACATCTAGGTAGACCAATTCTTCGCTTGAAGGATGGGGTAGATCAGGATGACCACAACTGAGCCATTCCAAATTGCTCCACCTTAACCATGTTCAAGTAGTAAGGATCTGATGAATGTATAGGCGTTTTTTCTTGGTTATCATCCTTGGATTAGCTTAAGCCAGCACTCCAAATACTTAAGCTTCGGCTAAGATAATTTTCATTTGTGGCTAGCGGTAGTCCCAAACAGAAACAAACAAAATTTTTATTTCACATTAAATATGTAATTGTTTATTTTTCACCTTGCATTTTGTTTTTATTTTTATTTTTTTTTTGTTTATTTTATTTTTTCTCTCTTTATTTTAATTTAAACCTGAATCTCTCTCTATTGCAGCATTATGAGCGAATAGTGCACAAATATTTGTTTTGCATTCTTAAATAGCATTATTACAATTTAATTTTTAATTATATGTACAGATTACAAATTTGTATTTGCATTGACATCATTTAAAGACAACTTACAATTATTTCAGAATTTACCGCTTTACATTTTTATATATATACGTATATATTTATTTTTACAAAATATATTTATATATGTATAATTTTTACTCAATTTTTATTTATTTAATTTTATATTTAATATTTAGTACTAATGATTTTTTTTCTTCCTCTCTATCTATCTCTCTCTTGTTTTTTGTGTTTTGACTATGAATATACAATTATTTTGTTTTTGATTGATTTTTATATTTAAAAATTGATTGGATTGTTGATAATTTGAAAAATTTTGTTGTGTTTAGTTTGGGATTAGTGTGAAATTTAATTTTATATTTATTTGGATTAAAAAAATATGGAATTTTGGGAATATATGTATTTATATTTTCGGTTATATTTTTTATTTTATTTTTAGTATTATGTTCTTTTGGAAATAAAACTTGCAATTAAAGAGTTTTTTTGGGGGGTCGTCCATAAATTACGTGAAGTGATGTTTGCGATTTTTCGACCCCCCCTCCCCCTTTGGTGAGATATTGTGACATTTCTCTCGACCCTTCCCCCTAATCTCACGTGAGATTTTTCAAATTTTAAAAAACCTCTAATATTTACATTAAAAATACATAATCACGGTCGTAACCACAGCAAGGCTGGCCTTTCCTTTAATTATAGAACTGCAGGAAAGATCCGATTTTATTTAAGATAACTGATAATTCGGACTCCCTTGCCCTCCTCGTATTTCCGCTTGTGGTGGACACATAACTACGAAAACATGAGCGCTCACCCAACAAGCATTTCATTACGCTCGGATCGGGATCGGCATGTGCCTTCTTGTAGTTCTAAATTCTAATGGCCTTTTCACGGTTCAGTGTTACTTGGCTCGTACTCTGCAGCATTCGTAAATTTTTTGTGTAGGACTTACCCATATCTTAAGGCCCCAATTTACACACAGTTCGACGTCAGGCAGTGACCTGAAAGTTTTCGCCTTGAGACCAAGTATTACTATATACCAGTGATTCCCAAAGTGGGTTCCGCGGAACCTTCCATTTCCACGAAAAAAATTTAGGGTTCCGTGTCACCAGCGCCGAAGCACAAATACATTCGCAGACTCACTGGCGCTGCACCGGCCGTTTAACGCGTTCTTGTTAATCAGAAAGTGCGAGAAGCCCTCTTTCCTTGAAATTTGGTCTACGTCACACCGCGTAACATTTTGACCGCCATTCCATATTCCCATATCGAGGGGGTTGTGAAGAAAATGGAAATCCGCCCTCCAGAGATGGCCGCCATGGGCCAAACGATATATTGAGTATACTGTATTGCTTATGGTGTTCTACTTATCATACCCTTTCATTTGATACCCATGTCGAAGGGGTTGTGAAGAATATTTCAATGCGTCCTCCTGAGACTGCCGCCATGGATCTAAAGGCATATTGAGTATACCATATTGCATTGTCATCCGAGCTAAAGCAAAATTTCAGCATGATAGGATATCTGGAAGTATTTGAAAAATTGATTGCAAAATTTGTTTCGCGGAGAAACAGTAATCCGTTTTCTTGAGACGGCCGCCATGGATCTAACGGTGTAATGAGTATACCATATTGCATTGTCATCGGAGCTGAAGTTGTGTGCAAAATTTCAGGGTGATCGGGTAACCGGAAGTATTCAATCGATTGCAAGATATGTACCGGACAAACAGACAGACAAGAAAGCGAGCTAACAAAAACGTTTCAAAATATATTGAAGGATAAATATATACATATATCATATAATATTTTATTTTTTCATAGTTGGATTCCGCCAAATTTTATACATTGTAGAAAGGTACGAAATAAAGTTTGGGAGCCACTGCTATATACTGATCGGCCGCCAACTGTTCAAGAAAGCTAACAAAAATCGCATTTATCGTCAGTTCGGGCCTGAAGATCTGAGCTTCTATTCAATCTCGAGCCATGAATTAACGGGAAGAAGGAACGCCGTATCCTTTCGTAACGGAAAGCAAGGCGCGAGCTAAGCGTGAAACCATCCACACTTGCGTTCGCGCTTGTTTGCGGGTGTTCACGGCTTGAGACCGGAGCCGCCTTGAAGCTTTCGTTGAGGCCATGAATATTTTTGAATTAATAACTTGCTATGCTAAGCATGCCACGGCCTGTCAGGCGGATACCTGAAGTATCATCCCCCTGTTACACTGAGACAAGCTTAGTCGTGCCGGTCGACCTGGTCTGATAGGCCACTGCCTACCGGCGCCGGCGGCCTGTAAGTGAATGGGGGTCTTTAGTGAGGAAACATGTTTTACTTAATTTAACCCAGTTTTCTTGCCATTTTACACTGTTTCTTTAAAAAAAATAATTACGTGATATTTTTCGTGACCTCTCCTCTCCCACACGTGAGATTTGGTGAGATTCGGCTCGACCGCTCCCCCCCCTAAACGCCTCATATAATTTATGGACGACCACTTTTAAATACATCATATATCATCATGGTTGTTCAAAATATACATAGTATTATTGCATTTTTTTACATATTTTTTCACCAATTTCTATTTGGTTAAACATATTTTTTATCAATACTCTATTTTCCTTTTCTCCAACCATTATTTTTTCTGTTAAGTACACAATAATAGTAACTTTCTTACAAATTTTATAAGCTACAAGCATATTACAAATTTATATTTATTATATTTACAATTCCAAGCAGTATAATTTATTATATTACAATACATTTTTTTTTTCATTTTGTTTTTATTTATTTATTTATTGTTTATTAAAAATTTTCCATTTTTTTTGCATGAATAAATAAATCACTAATTAAAAAATATCACAAGTTTTATTACTTTTATTCAATTTTCATTTTTTTATTTTTACATACATAAATATACAAAATTTTTATTTATTTTTTTGTTTTAGTTTTATTTTTCTTACAAATTGACTCTTTTTTTATTTTAAATACAATTTTTTAAGCCTTTACAAAGGGCTATGCGAGTTGTTTATTTATTTTTATTTATTTGTTGTTAATTAGATTTTTTTAAGCTCGTAATTTTTTGCTTTTTTATTTTTATACAAATTTTGTTTTTTTTTTATTACAATTTTTGTGTTTTTACAAATTTTCAAGTAGTGATTTTTATAGGAATAAAAGATTAGAAGTTCTAGAAAAGACAAAAAAAAAACTATTATAAAATGTTAAATGCATTTTTTCTCAGGGGTTTTGATACAAGGGAGCGCATATAGGTACTTTACTAAAGGTACAAATTATTGATTTTTATTCTAACAATCCAAATATTTTAATTTTTTTATTGGTGATTTGTTTAGAAAATTAAAATTAAGAAATATGATAGAAATGCCAACGAATTCAGAGCAGCGCTATAACTAATGATATCAACACTTCAAAACCAGGGATCAGGAAGTGCTGTCAATAATAAACCAGATTTCTACATGCGAAGACCAACAACCACAACTGATGGGGCTAGTGCTAATCGTAATCCCTATCTTCTACTGAAGAGAAAAGGCCTGTGACCATGATTACGCAAATGGTTCACAATCAACCCATGACTGCATACCAAAAAATGTAGAGCTTCAAATCAAAGTTAAGAGGCTGAAAAACTCATTAGACACTTTAGTCTATCCAATGGAAACTACTCAGCTGTCTGGGAAGTTTTTGAAGGCTTTTTATGAAAATAGGAGATTATTAGTAACCGCATGGTACAACCAAACCTCAATTCCGAGACCTCAACGAATATAAATGCTCTACATGGCACGACCAAGGATCATATTCTTTATAAACAATCTCTGAGCCAGATCGAGCATAACAGCCAATTGAACATTTCCTGACTTTGTTGGACAAAGATTGCAATCATTGGAAGCTATCGGAACTAAGAACAAGTCAAATGAAAAACCCTTTAAGATGCCGAGTCAACCTCCTTGAAGATAGACGTTCTTGTATGAAGAACGACAACAATTAAGTGTGAGGATGTATCGTGCTCTAAAGGGCCCAATACGCGAGCTCTCCATCCGACTTACGCCACGCCAATACAACAACAACTTCTTTGTATACAAATGACAAGTGCATACAAATTGTTGTTGCTTTGGCGTGGCGTAAGTCGGATGGAGCGCTCGTGTATTGGGCCCTTAAGAGCCACGCACTGTTTATGGGGCAAAGCTTCCTACAACGGAATCCTGTCAATCGACTTAAGGGCCTAATACACTCAATCGAGCAATTATAGGGTATCGCGCGCCCGCGAATATTAAGAAAACTATCCAACCAAATGAAATAATTTAAATTAGGTATTTTTAAGAAAACATAAATCTAGCTATTCATGGTGGAAAATTTTAATATTTTTTATTAGTATATTAGTTATAATGGTTCAAAGTTCCGTACCTGCGCCCGGAAAATACTCCTATTTAGGTGGAAAAATTTTAAAATTTTTTTAATGTACGATAAACTTAAATCGATTATCTAGCTATTCATGGTGGAAAATTTTTGAATTTTAGCCTTCTTTCATGAGTAAATTATGTTTTAAAAATTGTCCACAAAATTTAAGAACGAAAATTTCCTAAAATTCTTCAGTTTTAATACATCAAATTTCCGCTCCAAGCAAATCTCTGCGCTAGTTGTATTCTGTATAAAGCATTTGCGTAATCATACACGAGATGCGTTTGTATAAGTGAGAGCTTCTGCTTCGGCTTTTGCAGGGGAAATTTCAAACCTTTTTTGTTGCAGGCATGGATGGTGATCGTATTTTCGGGAAAAAATAAAATCTGAGGAAAAATCGGTTTG
This sequence comes from Thereva unica, assembly GCA_949987705.1. Taxonomy (NCBI): domain Eukaryota; kingdom Metazoa; phylum Arthropoda; class Insecta; order Diptera; family Therevidae; genus Thereva; species Thereva unica. The sequence goes on from OX465285.1 coordinate 5,275,664, forward strand.
TTTGGCAAGAATTTTAATGACTTGCTTGATGGTGATTTCCTTGATTTGAGAATTTAGGGATTCTTGCCCGGTGGTCAGGTAGTGATCAATCGGTGTTTATTATCTTGGCTTTATGAAAAACCCAAGAAAATATTTTAATGGCAAATACTAACTTCATGTAATAATTAAGTTTTATGACATCCTTGTTTTTCGTTATTGTCTTTTTAGCCGTAACAACTTCCCGGAACTAGATTCGCAAAAAAGGTGTATCCCTTGCACAGGTATTTTACAACATGAGTGTAGATAAATTTTGCGTAAATTCATTTTTTATGGTTTTTATTATTTTTGTATGTAAATATGGGCTTTGCTGGACCTCTGGGTTAATTTGGTAGGAGGTCCGGAAATTCGGAAAGTCGGGGGTGTTTTTCAGATTTTTTAGTAAAGGGGGTGGGAGCCAAACAAAAAAAACTAGTATCTAGCACTTGCTAAATTTCAAATCAGCAAAAGCAGCGATATCAAAATTTCACATGAATGAAAAATTTAAATATCAAACAAAAAAGATCTATTCTCATATCCCATGACAGGAACAAGTTCGTAGAGTGCATTACTGCGACATTAATTCAATTTCCATTCATAATTATCTAACACTGGCTTCAATTTCTAGCCGGCGACACCGCAGAAGAGATTTCTTGAAAGTCGCCAGAAAATTTACCTCGGGCACGCACTCATAAAGTAAAGCCCAACAAGACATACGAATGCAGCCGAACCCCTTTATTGTGCAAAGATTTCCCCTCCGGCGGCCGTGTTGTGCACTGCAAGCAGTGCACAACAGGTAATTTTGACTGTGTTAGGATGTTTTTGAGATTGGGTTAGTTTAATTTTGTGACTGTATTTTTTTTTAAGCTTCCCTTAATATTTTGTTGTTGGAACTGAATTTCATGTTGGACTTCGTCGCTGAGTGTATTAGGGCCTTAAGCTGCTGAGGAAAAGTAATCTATGTAGCGCGGTGGAAGTCCTAATCATCACAGAACACGGGTCGAGAATATAGGCCGGTCTTAAATTCCGAGTGCCCAGCAAATATCATTACAAAAAGGATCCTCCAAAAATAGGATTAAATAGGACTCATGATATGAAACAAGTCCAAGGCATTGGCCCATGAAGACAACAATCGCATCAGAGGGTAAGTTTGACTAGAAAGACTTTGTAAGCATTTGAAGAAAAGTGGATTCACCCTCAGACGAAAGAAATGCGAATTCTTCTACAACAGAATTGAATTTTTGGAGCACAAGATTATTCAAGGTAGGTACTACATACACAATCAAAACCATAAAACGAATTGTGTTGCAGACTAGCAGAGGCCGGAAAGTGTGGGTGAAGTCAGGCAGTTCTGAAATCGAACGGGGTATTTCAGAAAATTGGCTGCTCTTGATGTGGAGAACTCTCTGACGAGGCTACTGAAAAAGCAGTGAGGCTGAGCTGGAAATTTTTAGTGATTGTGTACCCGACTGACCCGATTCCATGTATGTTTATATTATGGGGAAACGAATCAAAGTTGTAATCGATTGTGCTGCAACCAGTACCTGTAAACTGATCAAGCGGCAAACTGAGGCACTTCATCAAGAGGTATATTTTGTCATGCATCGACGTCTGGAGGTCGTTTGGAGAAAGAACTTTTTCACATGCTTCGTGTAGCTGTACGCTATCCAAAGAGTAAGTGACGGAATACGCATACTCTCGTAGTGTAGACGCGATCACTAAATTCGTTATGATCAAAGCTGTGAAGAATAGTTTCGGCGCTCCGGTCTTGAAGTTGAGATATCATAAATTACTTTGGATTACCGACAATTGTGGTGACAGATCAGAGGACTATGTTCATCGCAAAGGTTTTTGAGACATGGTAAGGATGTACATAAATGTTTTGAGCATCTAGTAGTTACAATTGCCGGACAGGGAAGTGTAGTCATCGTACCTGCATTGAATTCGACGTGCCTCTTGCAACATCAGTAAAGAAGGAGTTAATTGTACATATGGTTATAGTTGGACATGAGTTTACGATTAGACAAAAAAAAAATTAAAGAAACGCAGAGTAACGCAATCGAACCTCTAAAATATGTTGGATGGGACTGAGAGTAGATCATTTATAAAAATATAAGTAGAGCAGGTGATGAAATTGTGCCCTGGGGTACACGGGCCGTACAGATTTTTTTAGTTCTTATGTCATTCATACATTTCCAATTAAATCATATGTTCGTCAGAGTAATTTTCAGTGGGGTAATTCATATTCAGTCGATGGGTTGAACGAAATGAATAATTTTCAATTGGCTTTTGCCAATTGCTTTTATCTGTCCGACAGTTTCTTTAGGAATTTTAGGTTTGGGGTTCGAAATAGGAGAAGTGGATCGTGTTGCCTCTGCGCCATAAAAAATACCACAGTAAAAAATAGTTCGAAGAGATGGTCTACTTTATCTACAAAGTAAATTTTTGTTCGATATTAGGCACAAACTAGAGTGAGAAAGTCCTATCTGAAAGCCAAGGTGAATTCAAAGCAATAGAGTCCCGTAGCAGAAAGGCCAACTCAGTTTGGGACTGGAAACGCGTCCTTTACGAAGTGGGTACTCTTAATCGAAGCTCTATTTTCATTGGTCCGACCATTGAACTACTTACTACCTGAAATACGACGAGCAACACTGGAGATCCACACATTCCATATTCCAAGTGTTCTCTTCTTCTATTTAAAAAATACTGGGAAAACTCGGCGGAAAACTCCATTCCCCGAAAAGAATAACTGCTCACATGCCCCTTCCAACTCCTCGTGATTGCTTGAAATCTTGTTGTAGTTGTTGGTTGGCCAATCAAGTTTAAGCAGCAAATCTTTTCGTAGATTGCTGAGCCTCTTCAAGCGGTCTGACCTACTATAATCTTAGATATAGGGCCGATGATAGAGTGCAACAGACCAAAGTTGCGGGCACGTTACTCCTTGTACTCGATACCTCACCAAATGGTCAGTAAGACTTCGAGTATGATGTTGATGGTTCAAGAGCCACCCAGTCACGCCCTGGCAAAAATATTGTCATTCGAACGATCATATTTTATTTTTTCAGACCTTCAAGAAATCACAAACGGACCCATCTTCTTGAAATTTATTCACTAATCTCTGAATTATTTGGAAACAACCTTTAGAGGAGTTAAAAATGAATCCCACTAAGATAAACAAAACTCATTTTGTCCAAATATAGAAAGCCCCAGATTTTCAACCAAATATCAAAATATCACCACAATAAAACGACGATAAATCTCCCTTAATCAAGCAGCAGTTAAGAGATCTAAATCAACACCACATCTCCTATAGAAGTTTAACTCGAAAAGTTACTTCTACAACACTTCTACTTGAGGTTAAGGACTTCCAGTCATTAACTGAAGACGTGGCAATGAATGTCATTTCATACGTAATTCTCAGCTAGACTGTGTGAACAGCTTAAAGTATTAAAGCACACTTTCGTTCAAGTAGGGTTGGGAAAAATAAATCTATATTCAGATCAAGTATGGTTGTGGACTTATATGTATATGTAGGCACAATAAAACTCTCAACTCTCAAATTTAATTACGAAGGGAAAATTTTAAAAGAAAAAAAATCGAATAACCTATATATGTACCTACTTGCTACGAAAGGATGAGCTTCTTGTCCCTGATTTACTAATGTAGAAGATACCTTAACAAGAATTGTGTGAGTAGAGGAATAATAATGAATTCAGTGCATTTGAATAATGAATGGATTAGTTTAAACAAAAGGGACAAAAGACAAGGAATGATGCTAAATGCAGAAATAAGCACAATTGACAAAGCGCCATTTTACAAATATTACAATGCAGTTCTATCAGTAGTTTTGTACCGGAGAAATAGGCTGAAACCGGAAGGAATATGTATAGGTGTGTATGTTATCATGTCGTATGCTCTATATAGGTAAGAAAATAGAACTTTTACTTGGGCATAGTTTTCGAGATAGTTTTATGTACTTTTCATTTTAAAGGTATTTCAGTAAAATCGATTCGTGTGCAGGAGTCACAAATTCAGGAATCACAAATTCAATTTAAGAGTCTGTTAAGGAAAAAAGGATTCAGAACATTTTTGAAAAATTATAAATTATAATTACAAATTCAAATAAATCATTAAAAAAATAAATTACAGGCGAAAAAAAACTTAAGTTTAAAAAAAACTCTATAAATCTACGCAAGGTAACAAAAAGTTTGTGACTGTCACAAGTCACAAGTCACAAAAGGGAACATAAAATAAATTGATCACAAACACACACTGGTTTGAGTGTATTCCTGTTTGTCTGTTTTCTACAATATTTTTTTGGAAACTAAAAGCTACAACGACCACCACCCGAATTGGGCGGCGGATCAGGAATTGGCGCAGCTTTAAACAATTGTCACGCATAACTCTGAGCAGTTTGAGGTAATTTTTCAGGAATTCCTATACAACTCGTCGGATCACCAGCAACGTTGCCCTTCTCTACCCAATGTTTAAGTCTTCCACGAAGTTCTTCAAGACTTTTAGATTTCGCCTTGTTTATTCGCTTATACTTAACATCCTTGGGTTTTGTCACTGATCTATGATTGGACATGACTCGATTGAAGTTCGTCACTTGTGACTGTTTCATTCCATTTTCATTTTGTGAATCCTTCATCTTACTGCTGGGCTCTTCACTAATTTGACCTTCCAGCGAATGATCCATTGCAGCTCTTTCCGATCGATTTTTAAACTTATCCCTCTTCTCGGCTAGATCCGATTGGCATGGTTCAGGATCTTCTTCTACACTATAAACAGTCTCAAGTATATCGGGTCGCCGTAGGAAACAATTCGATCTTCTAGGACCTGGATATTTGTTGATATTAGTCTCTATGGCATCCGAAATTGAACGAACTATGGTAACATCACCACCGCCACTCTTTCGTCGCATTGGGAATGATGAGTTGCAATCGGAATCAATATCTTCTAGAACAACAGCCGAATCTGAGTCGTTTAATGAATCAAAATCGGTATAGGTCGGATCTAAGGTGTCCAGGCCATGATCTACTAGCCTGCTTGATAGAGCGTCTATTAGTTTCTGTTGTCGTATTATGGTTAGTTCCCGCTGGCAAATAATACCAGCGATTTGCTTCTGTTTTCGTTTCAGTCGCGACTCAAGCAGCAGCAACTGACTGGTCAAGGCGTTCATCTGTTCGGACTTTTCCTTTTGGTATCGATAGTGCTGCTGTATCTACAAAATAAAACCTGAATCATATTTTTAAAATAACTCAAGAAATGATTACCTGCAGCGCATACGCCTTCTTCCACTTCATAATATGCTCCGATTGCCACTTGCATTTCTCCTTCAGCTCATCAATAATAGCCTGTGCTGTTTGAAGATCCTTAGGCGCTTGACTCAGCATGGCGAGGTGTAGTGAATTGCTATTGATATTGCACATCTCCTGCAGGCCACAGGACATTGCTTTTACTTTTTTTTAAAAAAATTCCTATCTAATGATATTTAGGCCTTTTTCTTTTTTGTTTTTTTATTTTTTTGTCTCTAGTTTATTTGTTTTTTCAAAATTCAGTCTTTTTCAAAATAATATTTTTTTTCTTCTTTCTTCTTCTACGTTTTATCAATCAGTCCAAACTTTTCTTGTATTTGAAATTGTTGTATATATTGTAAAACATTTTGGTTGCAGTGTTTGGACAGCTGAGGTGAGCTGGAAATAAGATATAAAAGTAAAATTAAGTATTAAAATATATAAATAAAATATTTTATAATTATTATGAGAGAATTTGACATATATGTATGTAGGTTTGATGAGAATTTTATTGTGATCTACAGTATTGAACGCCTGCTGGAAAGTAATGGTAGTGCGGAATGTTCTGTTCAATGTAATACAAACATTCTTCCGACTTCCAAAAAAAGACTCGTAGACAAATCGGAACTGCACTGTTCATTTGCAGGTTAGCCCATAAACAGTAGATCATATGGACCATGTTCTGATTAATACCTGTAAGACTCGTATCCTCGTTACTGGATGTACAAAGTTGTAGAGGAGTTGGCATTGTATCTAATCACTACCTGGCAAAGCAATGTTCCGGTGGCATATGGCTATGGCTTGCAGAGGAAATTTAGTGTGGTTAAGTCGTCCTTGAACTGAATTAACCATAAAAGTGTAACCTACGGACCCAGGCAGTATAGGAGACAGGCTGGATTCAGGATCCTGCCTCAGCGGGAGCGAGCTAGCGTCCTCGAGTAAGAACAAAATGAGACACGCAACGATACTCTAGTTCGAAGCTCCAGTTGTGAGAGGGAAGAATCTTAAGACACCTAGTAATAGAATGAAATGAAGGTACGATCTCCAAGCCAACAGTAGTAGATAGAAGGATGGGGAGCTAGTTTGGTTGTTCAATCCATGCGAGCGGAAAGGGGAGTATTTGAAAATTCAGCGCGAATCCTATAAAATCCTCACATGGATCCAAGGCGAAGAAATTCGTCCACATAGACTGGATGTGCCCATATCATCAGCCAGATCCAGGATGGACGACTGTTCGGAACGAACAGGCCTAAAAGGTAATTAAGTTATGAGCAATCTCATAAAGTTTGAATTCATTGGAATTGCAGACTTTAAGCTTTTTGATGTTTCTAGAAAAGTCTGGAATGTTCTAGTAATAGAAGGTTCTCTCCAGATTGAGGTGGAAAGATCTAGACTTTGTGCCTGAGGGTACTCAGCTACCAGCCCTGGGTCCAAAAGACCCTACTTTCTTATCCGAAGAGGATATCCAAATCTCAGGCGTTCCTTCGCCATCAACGACGGAGGACGAGCTGGTGGGCTTTGCCCAATTTTTTTCGGTGGGAGATGATGATATTATTCTCACACCGGAGGAGAGCCGAGGCTGAGATAACAGTGATCTTGATTGATCCCGATTAATTGATGATTGATCACGCAACTACAATATTGAGAGTAGCGCAGATTAATCTCCATGACAGCAGGGCTGCATCCGCCAGTTTCTGCTTACGCCTTTTAAAGGCTGATTTAGATGTCGTCCTGGTACAAGAGCCTTGGATTGTCCGGGGCCTTGTATGCTGAATCAGGACTCCAAAATACAGGTTGCTGAATCCCAGAAATGAGGAAGGAAAGCCAAGGATCTGTTTAATAGTTAATCTAAAAGCCCAATGTGTCAAGAATTGCTGCAACAAACAGGCGGTACATGAATCACAAGCAGTCAGGAGTAATTGAAACTCCTGCTCGATACCCACTTTCCTGGCTCGATATCTCTTTCGGCATCCGCAGAAACAAGTTTTGGGGATTTCAACTAGTGAATTTAATTTAGGCACTATCGACAGACTGATAAACAGGGATTTTCTCGTATGGACGATAGGACCGTTTGAGCCGAATAATACACCTGGACAGGAAGGACTTTATTCTATTGAAATTCAGGAATTCGGTGACCTAATTCTGGACTGGCTTGCAGCCATCTATAGGTGTCCCCTTCGCCTAAGCTACATTCCAACGTCCTGTAGGTTAGCGAAGGTGGCTTTATTTCCGAAAGCGGGTAGAATCTCCTACCACAATCCAAAGGACTTGAGGCCTATATGTACCACATCCTTTCTCCTAAAGATCCTCGAAAGGCTTGTGGAGATTCATATTAAGCAAAGCAGTTATAGAAAAGTGCTCTCTCCCTTGCAGCTTGCCTACACGAAAGGTAAATCGGTAGACACTGCTCACCACTCCCTGGTAGCGGTCATTGAAAAATCCCTTGAATTCAAAGAGTTCACTTTGGCTGTTTTCTTAGATATTGAAGGTGCTTTCAACAATGTTGAATCTTTTGCGGTCAGGGTCCTTTATTGATCAGCTGTTGCAGTGCAGGGTCAAAAAGTCTGATCTGGAGTTTTCGAAAGAAGCCAGACGGGTTGGAAGAGGCACATCTCAGGGTGGGGTCCTAACGCCTCTGCTTTGGAATTTAACAGGCAACGAAGTGTTGATAACACTAAGGGAGTCTGGGTGCACCACGGTGGCCTAAGCTGATCATATTATGCTGGTGGTGACCGGCAAGTACATCTCAACAATAAGAGATATAATGTAACGCGCCTTTGTACACTCACATGATGAGTTGAGTAGTTGAGTTGAGGTTGAGTTAAGTTTTCGACTCGCGTCACTAAACACAAACAAAACACAGAGATGCTGCTGTTTCAACTACTCAACTACTGAACTCGGGTCTATATGCAGAAATTCCCATGTAGCAGAGCTGAGTCGAGTTCAGTCGACCTTATCTCAACTCGACTCGCTTCTACATATGGTTGGACTCGGACCTGAGTTCAACTCATCATGCATACGTACTAACAATAGTAGGCTTACTTAACTCACAACTAAGTAATTCAGTCGGGAACGTGAAACAGAATTTTCGTTAGGATAATTTAAAACTCATTGGAGCAGGATTTTTAATTCACTGAAACTAAATATCAAACGCTACAGTCAACACATTGCTACTGACTTTGACATGTTTTTTATTTGCTTAAAAATTTTCCTTTACTGCTGGGGGCGTTATTGGTTCGAAAACTGAAATGCAATAAATTGTGAAATGAATTTGAGTAAATATTTCGTTGCAATTCGGCAATCACAAATATTCAAATATTAATTATGCAACGTGAAATGAGTTTTTCATATAAATTGATGCTTGAATTGCAGCTTGGCACACGGTCTAAATCGCAGATCTAATAATTGTGAAATGAATTTAAATTTTTACCAATCTCAATTTTTTTTTAAAGATTTGACATGAAATTTAATTTTCTATCGATCCTATCACCTTCTCGAAAAGGTACGCACAAAAATCAATTTTTCATTACTTAGTGAGAAACAAAAATAAAATCACAATGGACTCCGGAGTCAGGATCCCTGGAGGTAGTAAATCGCTTTATCATCTTCCATCACACAAAGCACCGAAAACTTTTGCTGGGCCATCATCTTTTTGCCTTTTGTTCCTGATAAATGGCACAAAATAGGGACAGAGCATCTTGCTCTCCCGAGACGACGTCTATGTCACGACCAGCTGACATGGCCCAATTTGATGCTATGAAATTAAGCGGTCTGACCTTAAATCAAACAAGAGATTAAGAAGTTTCTTTCGTACATCTTTAAGCACCGAGGCTCTACAATAATAATCCAAGACTCTCTCGGATGCGGTGTTTTGTGCCGAACCAATCCAATCTGCACCACCACCTACGAAATCCTGCCTTAATTGCACAGAATGGTGCCTCGTCACGACCAGATGTTTTCGTGACATTCGAATGAATTTTATTTTTAATCTTGCACCAGAGGAAGGGAAATGTCATTGATCCTTGTGTCAATCGTTAAGTATTATTTTCTAGGTAATTTCTTTACGCTTCAATCTCCCACCTTTAAAGCAAAAGGAGTGCAATTTTCATTTCCTTTCAACTGGAAACGTACTGTGTGATTGCGCCCATATGTTCGTTATTTTTTTTCTGGCTAGCGTGCTATAAGGAATTGTGGAGGCGGCACATAGTACACACTATCATCTAGCTATGCGCTATCATGCAATTCCTATCGCCGAACTGAGAGAAGAAGGAATGGCAGAGAAAATTAAATGATTTTACACAACAGCGAGCAGGAATAAAACGAAGTAGTAGAGACAGGTAAATTGGCGTCATGATTCCAGCTAATTGAGTGACTGTGAAGCGGTACCGTCGAATAGACAACAAGGAAATTTTCAAGACGACCAGCAACAAAGAAAAAAATGAAGAAAATCAAAATCAGCAATAGACAGCTCCGATGAACTTGACTTCGATGGATTAATCGGAGTTGTTCAATGGGCAAAAATAATGCTAGGAAATATTCGATAGCACCAAAGCAACTTAATTAGCTTGGAGCTCTCTTCCTAAAGAAATCCAATAAAATACTAGAATATCCTGCATAAAGACAAGTTTCCTGCATTTTGCTAATTGCTGCAAAAGGAGTGGTCGAAAGGATAAGGGCGAAAACGTTCAGAAACTGCAGCCACCAATTGAAGTACGAGAAGTGGACAAGGACAAGACCAATTAGATTTAATTAGCTCGAAAACTCTCTCATATTGAAACAACCGGAAAGGACATTTCTTTTTCATAGTATTGCAACGTCTTTCCACTAAAGAGTATAAGGGTTGATATCTGCTGCTCTCTGTTTGGACGCTGGACCTTTAAGTGTAAATTGTACAAATACGGGGCAGCATACTTCGTCGTTCACCACAAAATATAAGACCTTACTTTTCCTTTTACTTTTTCTTGTCGATTTTCAGATGACCTTTTCATTTCTTTCATCATAAAATTCGCAAAAGGACTTTTGGCACTTTATTTCTAAGTAGGTATATGTATGTGACCACATTTTGTATGAAACGTTCGTCTCCAATATTTAACATTTGGTCCTGGTATGTGCAGAAACTTCCATTTTATCCGTCATAACTTCAATGATATAGAAATCCCCTTTCTGTTTGGCTTAACTTAGACTTGACTACTCGAACTATCGCGGGCACATTCTCTTCAAGACAAACCCTTCAGGAGGGGTTCGCCGCCCTTCCGAAGCCAAATAGTGTCTTGACATCAAGACAAAAAGTGTAGCCAACAAGCCAATAACCAGTTTAGGTCAGACTAGGTTGAAAAGTTGAGTCAAGGTTGAGTGGAAATTTCGACCACCGTATATGATTTCGAGTTCAGTTCACTTTGAATTGAAATAGAGTTGAACTGAAATCAAAACATAACTTCAAATTTTTGTGTGAAATTCTCGTTTATAGATACGTAAAAATTGATGGTAAACACGGATGGTAAACAAACAAAACAAATGCTACTTCAACCCAATTACAATTCAACCAGCGTATATGAGGCGAAACATCAATCCACTCGACCCAGGTAGGATTACTGAGTTGGGTTGAGTGGACCCTGTCATCGGTTGCTTGATGAGATTCAACTCGCTTCAGGAGGCATAACACTCCATCGAGTTGTTCTCGATGCCTCGATGCCAGAGTTGCGATAGTAATGTTTGGTGTAGGTGGAATAAAATATCGTGGCTAGGTTGTGGCAGTTCCTTCCTTCAGCTTCTTTCTCTTTCTCTCTTCCCTGTATCTTTGGACTGGAGCTTCTGTCCAACATTGCATTCTATATGAAAAAAAAAGATTGCCGACAGCACAACGGGCCTTTCTCTAAGACTAGTCTATCACTCATTTTCTGGGGTACTTTTGACTGGAACGCCTTCATTTATCAAAATTCCCAGCTGGCTGGTGTACTGGCGTGCACCAAAAGTAGAAAGTTGACAAAAGTGAGCTACAGCGCCAGCGCCAGCTACACATTGTAGTCGCACTTCGGTTGGGCTACCATTTTTACTTTTGACAGTCTGCGCTACAACGTCAGCACCACATTGTATTCCAGCCTTTAGAAATCCTTGCTGAAATTCACAAGCCTTAGCACTAGCATTTCCATTGGTGAATCCATAAATACCGCGAAATATCGAGTTGGAATTGCTTCATTGTGACCATAACGGGTGTCATTAGCATACTCAGTAGACCGGTTTTCGTTCGATTGCCTAGGTCAAGCAGCAGTGGACTTGGTTAGTACTTAGTTGGGGGACCGCTTGTTAAATCGCGTTTGCAATGATCGCATTCTTATGCATTCTGTAACAGAGGCTTTTATACCTATTGCGGGCTAATTTTTTGATTTCCATGCCTGCAGCAGGGGGGGGGGGTACATACCTCTATGGCAAGGGCATTCGTTTGCTATGTGTGCTAGTTGCGTGCGCGTGTATACTTTTCAAAAAATTAACCAACTAAATTATTTTTACTCGGGCTTAAATTAAATGAGGTAATATGTAAGTATCTACATTTGCTTTTTTACCCAACAATAAAGTATTTTGGAGAATCACTCTTCGAAATTCTCTCCATTCGCTTTTTATACTCAACAGTAAAGTATTTTGGAGAATCACTCTTCCAAATTGAACATGCAGCTATTCTGTTTCTTAGAAATAAAAAAAAATGTATGCGGGTTGGCCACACCTAGTTTGGTCTAGAGAGGTTCGATGCTTTGTTTGTTTAAAAAAAAAATGGGCTTTCCGCAAATTCTCTAGTCAAACAATTGTGCATTTCCCTGAACGACCATAAACGGCTTCCGTTTAGATTGAACAGTACAATTTCCTGTCGATGTCATGGAAATGTATAGGAAATTGAATGCACACCATCGATTGCCCCTAATCGGTTGTGGAATAGCTTTCCATTTATTAAATAATCCTCTCGCTCGAGGTATTTAATGCACATTCAGAAACAACATCCCGAATTACTACTCATTTCAGCGCCCAATAATTGTGCTCACAATACAAAACGATATACTAAAAGCTAATCCAATTACAAGAACTCTCCTGCTTCATAATCGTCCATGTTTATTTCTGATTAGTCGTTATCTGTCAAATGAAATGAATTTTTGGCACACTTTTGTGATTTCTAAATGCCCATGGAAATTGTAAAAGATTCGTAATTCTAACTTGGCACACTTGGCCTTAAACACAAATTTCAAATTCTATGAGGAATGTACAAGGCCAAAACAATTTTTTTCTCTCGAACAAATCGAACCGAGTTCCACATATAGCAATAATAGCAATTCCCATATGTTACTGTTACTTGTCCCACCTGTACGGCACCACCACAATACCTTGTTAACAGCACTGAAATTGGCCGGCAACAAGATGTTCTGGGTCAAATCGAATTTCACAGAAGGTGGAGACTGCAATTAAAATCGGTTGCGACTATGCCACATATCAACTGGGAATCAAGGTGTCTGGTGTGTCTGATGAAAAGTAGCAACCGCAACAACAACAACAGCATCGCCAAACAATCACAAAATTTTACCGGAACATGAAAAAAAACATCACCTGAACAGAAATTCACCTTTGAGAGTCCAGTTCAAGGCAGCAAACGGAAAAGATAATTACAGAGCGCGCACTTAGAGCCCCACGAAGAAGAAGTACAGCTGTCCAAGCGCCTCTAACGGAGCCGGGAATTTGGATATGTGGGGCTTGACATCCATTCTGGGGGGCTTCGGATTTTCGTGTATACGAGTATACCTATTCCACCTGTTCTAGTTGTGCTGCCGCTGCTGCTTTGTGCTATTGTTATTCCCCTTCTCCACATTTAATCGATTGTTTCCAATTGAAACTGAATACGGCCATCGAGAAAGAATATTGTGGTGGGGGGGGCGGAAATCGGGCGGACGGACGTCCAATATTTTGCTCTTTTCTTTCGTGCCATTGCTTTGTTGCTGATGTTGTTGAGTCTAGTGCGGCTACTGTCACTAAACCCCTCTCAGGGGGCACAATCTAGGCCGATGGATAAAGCCCGGGTTGTTGTTGTTTGTGTTGTTGACTCGCTTGATGACAGTCATGAATCATGAATGAAATAATTTTTTGTTGTTGTTGTTGGCGGCCGATGGTGGGGGCTGCCGGGAAATAGGGTATTTTCGTCTCGTTTGAAAGGGAGTGGGCTGTGGATACTTTTTTTAGGGGTTGAATGGGGGAATTGAAAGCGCTGCTCTAATTTCTACGAAATGGAACTGGCATTTAATGGGATTAATGGAACTTAGCCAGCAAGCAAAAAATCCATTTGGAGTGATTAAAGATTTCAGCGGGAATTTTTTTGGAGCAATCGCTGCTCTAGAGTTGATCTGTTTTATGAAATCTAACGAAATGCAAATTAAATACTGTTGTACCTTCTGTGACCTATCAGCAGAATTTAAGTATTGCTTCAGTAAGCAGAGGATTTCAAATTTAAGTGGGGCCATAGTTTTTATTATTTGGAAATTTTTCTTTTTTTAATTTTTTTATATCAAATTTCGCATTGACCCAGTGATTGCACTAAAAAGGTTTTTGTGTTTTACGAATAATAGTTCGATTTCAATGGGAAATGAATCGCTTTTATAGAACAAAATAAGCGATTTATTTAGATACTTATTGGACCAAGTCTTCTTAGGCTAAGAACAAAGTGAAGCAGAGAGCAAAGCAGCGATGAAAGCCCAGAACAAAGCGGCGAAATCCGCCATCGACAACAGACGAAGGTGTGGGAGTAACGCAGTCAGGGCCGTGCTTGGCAGGAATTCATTGCGTCGGCTAAATCGAATAGGGATAAGTGCACATCATACAGACCAAGCTTTAAGGCCGTTATATATTGCAAGAATTTACGCGTTCAATCATGTTCCACATTGCGATATACAGCAAATTTTTAGAATTGAGGCTCCAAACCAAAAACGCTCCAAAAAATATTCAAGTATTCAAGAGTGTGTTCAAGAGAGAGTGCTCCAATAGTAATTTGCGGATTGCGATTGGGACTCCAGACCAAAATCGCTTCAGAAATATTTTTTAAGTATTTTGAGTGATTTATCCACCTTCGCCCTCCGCCGCGGCCAGGGCGCAACACTAAAATTGATAACATTCAATTTAATCGGAACTCAAAAATCACTCTAAATACCAGAACGTTTTTTTGGAGTGATTTTGGCCTGAAGCACCAATTCTTAACATTTCTTCTTTCTTTCTTTATTTATGCTTCTTTAATACCTCATGGGACGTATGTGATGTTACCTTGAAATTGATCACTGCGGCACACCGGGAGAGATGGTATGGGGTTGGAATTTTAAGCCATTAAATACTGTGTTGTTGAAGCCGCCGAAAATAAAACTCTCGATCTAGTTTTCCAGAATTGAGCCAACACCAATAGCTTAAAGTTTAGCTTACAGAAAAGGGTGACATTTACTATCAAAAGTTATCAAAGAAATATACAGAGCAGCTAGACCAGATTAACCAAATCTAGGCTCCCATAGAGAGTCTCAAATGTCCACGATGGATCTTTTTGTTTGAAATCATACTGTCATCAATTCCAAGGCAGAAACTGAACTTTTCGATGGCTATTTAGAAGGTCTAGGGTAAGCCATGAGATAAGTAATTTTCTCATACAAGACAGCGACATTAGTTCCATTCTTTAAGCTTTAATACTCATTTGGGTCATATAGATTTCTTAGATCAACGGTGGAATTGAATTCTTTAGCCATTTTTCTAAGCATTGCAGTTTGTTGGATCTGGCAGCAATATTATCGTAGTACAAATTGAAACTTAGTTTTTTTTTTGTCTAGGGCAGACACTACCTGGAATCAGAACTGAATCGACATGTTTCCATACCTTGTCGTTTGAGATAACAATAACGGGAGCTTTTTACTATTTTTACGTGGCAACGTGACTGAATTTGTTGAGGTAAAGATGTAACTTTATTGTTGGTGTGCCAGTTTAAAGTGCTTTAAAGGTTCGATTGTGGAAAATAAGTGCATGGACAGCACAAACGTAATCGGTCTTATTGTCTTATTACCAGCTTAAACTGTTTCTATCATAGTTTAAGTGACAGTTTCAGACATTTAATCCATTCTCTTCTATTAATCTGCTGTAATAGCCATCACATTTAATAAATATTTAATCAACCCCTCTTACACACTCAATCATTGTACCTAAACTAACGTCAACCTTCACCTCCACCCCCAATTACTGCAAACGACTTTAAACTTCCTTCCATTATGTAACTTTTATCGAATCACGTTTTCCATACAAAATTTTATAGAGTTATAAAATATTTATAACATGAAAAGTTTCACCGAAAAAGGTACGTGACGTTCTAATTGTGGCTGTGGATTCGTAAGTTAAAAAGTGCCTCCACATGAAATATGCATTTTTGTTCTTGAATTGAAACAAAGCTGGAAGAGAAAGGATCACGCAGGGGAAAGTAATGTCAATATATTTTCATATGCAAATCCCTTGAAAGGAAAATCACTTCATATAAATCTAAAACAAACAAGACGAAGTTGGAGATTGGGACTTAAGTAAAAAAAATAAATAAAAAGAAACAAGAAAAGAAAAAAGACAAACATAAAAATTTTGAAAGGAATTAATTTAATTTCGCGAATGACGGAAATGTAATGGCCTAATGGAGGACAGTGAATGGAAATGGACTGACTGTCAGGCAATTTTTCGCTGGGGATGGACATATACAATACATACATATATAAAAATGCCAATAACACAGGAATTCAATAGAAGCAGGCAATCACGACAACAAAAAAGGACGATATAAGAGTCCTGGAACACGAACTGAGGTGGGAGGACTTTATATTGAGTTTCGTTATTAGACAATTGTGCTCTTTTTCAAATGCAGATGGCGTAGTCTTTTTTGGGTTGATTTGTATGGTGCTTTTCTATGGCTGATTGGTGTGGAAGAATTCCTAAAATTTGCATCTGTATACAAGGACAATAATCTGATGCAAGTTGAGTTTTGGTTTTGCTGGTGGTTATAATTAAAGGGGGAATGAATATTTTAGAAATTCCTTTGCCATTTGCAGTCATAGAAGAGCATGTATGTTAAAACTAATAAAATATGAGATTTTATTCACACTTTTGGGAGTTTTGTTATTGAGAAAGAAGTTCAAAATTAACATGAACCCTATTCAGACCACCAATTCATAAAAAAAAGTTTAGATCTTTGTGGAACAGGCAGACCTCAAAAGTTACATCAAATCCTCAAGGAGAGAACATTTTTATTTCTTCTCTGAAAGCTGGTAATTTAATGAAATGTATTCATTGCTGGTTCAATCAATATTACCCAAGCTGCCGTGGATACAGAATTTGTAAAAATAAGTCTTATAAAGGGTCACCAAAATGTCACGCCTACGTGGCAGCCCTGTACAATGTTTACACGTGGCGCCTTTACAAATGACACAACCCAATTTGTTTTAGTAGAAGGTTTGGCTTTGGCGGTCATTCGGGAGTATTTGGGCAACGATCATCGAGAGTGGAACCTCAACCTATTCTGGATCGAGAGTGCCTTCCGGAGTGCCCATCATGTTTCAATCAAGCCTCTCCACATAGGGCATTGTCCGGATGCCCCGTGATACTGCACGGGTCAACTTACCCACTGTTGAAAGTCTTCGGAACCCTGCAAGAGGACATGGCGGTACTGTCCGCTAACGGTTAGCGGCAAGAGTTGTGGGAACGTGTCGAACATCACCTGGCAGCAGCCCACACGAGACATGAGAAGACTTGCAGCTTGCGTTGTAGAGTCGTAGAGTTTTCCCCCTGTCAGGAGGTATTCCGACGGACGTTTCCCCTCAGCAGGAAAGCCGACCAGACTAGCGCCACATTATCTGACAAGTTTGCCCAAGCGAGAGTGAGGAGGAAGCTGGGAGGCGATCGATATGAGCTAGAGAACCTGCACGGTAAATTACTTGTAATTTATCACGGTAAACACCTTCGAAGCTAATCACTCTCAGCGTCGAAGTAAATTCGTTCCCGAGAAGCCCTGAGAAGGCATCTCGCCGGCTTCTCCGGTTAACAATAGGGTACTATAGTGCCCTTAGGTAGTTTCCCTAGCGCATGATATACCTCTTTGTTTTCTTGGCCGTCAGAGGCTAAGTTTCCATGTTAAAGCTACTAGCTGGAGCTGCCAGTCCAGCCCCAGCCGAGAAACTCGTCCATGTGAATTTTGGGATCCACTTTCTTACAGACCATTCCTTTTATTGATAGTTCTCATCCTTTTTAGATAGTTTTCTAGTAATCCGGCTAGCGCACCATAACAAGCATGAAACTTTTAATCTCAGGGTCATGGGTCGAGCCACACCGACAGGGTCAGGGCAATGGGTCGAGCCACACCAGGCCGTTTTGGTTTTTTCCGCTCATCGCAAGTCGGGTTTGGGATGCCGAAGGTTTGTAACGGCAGGCTCATACCTTGTTGCTAATCCACTGTGTTTTAGGCATTGGTGGAAAGCAAAATGGCACCCTATGAAAAATGAAGTGGTTGGGGTTTTTTGACTGAGTTTACTGTGGGGCAATACGGGCGAGAAAAAAAATTAAAAACAAATTTTAATCAAGCCGAAGATCGATTTTTAAACTTTAGGGCTGTAAATCTAAAGAATTCTTGGTGGTTGCCTCGGTTAGAACCCGCGCCATAAAAAACGGAACTGAACGCGCATGTGGAATTATGATTGAGAATAGAAATTTGCGTTTTAAACGAACACTGCCTCACTCTAACTCACGCTCATGGAAACAGCGTATTTGAAATTCCCTTCTTTTATGGCGCGGGCTTTAATATTAATTCGCCCTTTAACATACTAATCCCACAGTAAATAAGTGGTGCTAGTTGATTTACAAAATCCGTCTCTCCCGACCGTAGACAACTCTTTTGTAATATTCAAAAGTCTTTTATCTGCACTAGTATTAAGTCACCTTTTCGCAATAAAGCCGCTCATCTAATACTCATCGCCTTAGCACGTACTTATGGAGATTTCAGAATGCCCCCACTTGCTGTGCTACATGAAGCATTACAAAAGTCCCTGTAGCAAACACCCATGGCTTTTATAATAAATCTCACCCTGAACACCGTGCACAAACGGCAAGCATGATTTATTAATTTTTCTCCCCCACTCTTACCTCACACACATCTCCTCGGAACATCCACAAAAAGCAAGGAACATCATATCGCTTACGTTTTACCTTCCAGCAATGCTGGTGTCTTCTTGTTTTGAGAAAATATCCTTAAGGCACTTATTAAATTCTTTGTGCTGCAGTAAAAGTCCTTAATAGGATTTCAGCATAAGACAGCCGAGCTTAGCACCAGTTCCATTCCAGTTCTGTTCTGCGAAAAGGATCTCCTTATATGCATATGTGCTCCTCTCCTGTGCAGAAATTGCTAGCAATGCAAATAGATAAATCAGTGAACCTTGAGCATCTTCAGCTTTGCTGCAGGGACTACAACTGGCCTAGATACGCTCCATCTGGGCTGCATTCATAAAGGATTAAGTGAGTTTTCCTTAAGGGGTTGGAGAAAAGCACTTACTACAATTTTGCTACTAGCACAATTCACATCCCCTGTGTGCATTATTGATGATGATTCCCAAATCACCGGAAAACGTATTGGAAAAACGAATCCTTAATGCTATACGGGGGCATACACGTCGGGGAGGATACAATACAACAATAAACGAAGAGAAAATATATTTCTGAGAATTTATCAGGAATCGCGGGGGTGTGGGGCGCTTTCCTTAATAAAAAAACTCATATTTGAATGATTCGAGGAAATTACCTATATAGGTGCAGGATGTGTCTTCATTAAATTTGTTCAATTTATGTTTTTTTTTATGGAAAATTCGTGCACTTGTTGTTTAGGGCAATTTGGGCAGGAAAATCACAGAGCGTAAAATGTCTGAAGTTGTAAGGATATTTCCCGGTTGATTGTTTCCGAATGTTGTTCATTTCTGTTGTCTGATACAAGAAAATTTCGGCATTTTCACTTTTTCTTTTGATATATCCATAATGCTTAGGTATAGAATGTCTGCGATGTAAAAATTCTTCAACCAAGTAAATTGGCAAAAAAATGTGGAGTTGAAATTTGAGAAATTTTATATATATATGGAAATTTTTAAAGGGGGAATTTTCTTTATTTTCCATTTGTTTTTTTTAAATTGGCACACAATGTATTGAGAAATAATTTGATGAAAGTCTGGGACAAAACGTATTTTTTCGGTATTCAAAGGGAATGACTATAAATAAGTTTGTTTTTTTTATTGCATGATTATTTTTCATAGAAATGTTTCGTAGTATAGCTATGCCATTCCAGAACCAGTGACATCATTTTTGCGGTCTCGGGTATGGATGTAGTCTGGGATGAATGAGCGCCACCTGTGTGAAATTATATGATCTTAGCTGTGGTGGGTTTGTGTGTCTAGGGTGGGATTTCGCGGTCTTGGGTGGGCTATTGTGAAGAATCTGATGGGGAAGTCCTGGGTGGGATGTTATAGAAGCTTGAAGGACTCACAATAAGATTTCAATAATAATAATAATGTTTATAATAGTATTCTGTTTGTATATTCGTGTTGGTGGAAGCCTCTCTAAATTTTTCTTTTGATTTTCAAATTCTACCAAAAGAAGCATTATTGTGTTTGATGAGAAATATTATGAGCTTTGATAGCTACCTGGCTAAAAACAACAAAAATTGCTGAGATATTCGCAAAAAACTGAAATTTTTACCCTGTTAGCCAAAATAGCGTCAAAACTTAAAGCCCGATAAACTTAATTTTTGTCGTATCTTGTTAAATGTTGAGGGTTAGTTTAGAAGCTTTGGACGAGCTTTTAAGAGCTTTGATGTGAGTTTCCACACTTGGGTATTTGGTTTGTGTCTTGGTGGGGTTTTGCGCTGGAGTTCTTGGGTGTGATCTTGCAGGGATTTGTAGCTCGTTTCTGTAACTTAGATGTAAAAAAATCTGAAATGAGCTACTGGTCCGCGTTCAATACCTTATTCACTTCTTGATGGGGTAGTTATATTAACTTCGACTGAGAAACGACAAGTGTTGGCGAATGCCTAAAACCATTCTGTGGAGTTTAGCAAGTTTATCAGAGATGCCTAGTGTACGATGCCTAGTTTCAGCTAAAGCCGGGTATTTACACAGGAAGCGATCAAGTTTTTCTCTCTCGTTCTTCTCGCCACAGCTACGACATATGGAAATTTCTCCGTTTCTCCACTCTATACTTCAGGGTATTCCGACGTAGAAGGTCATTTTAGGAGAAGGTAGTTTGTGGGTGGACCGACCATGGTCTTGGGCCAGTGTTAGTCAGCCGTTAACCCTCAATAATTGCGAGGATATTGCAGAATCTTTTAAGTCAAACCTTTTATGCCTGTGATCATTAGAAAATGATGAGACGTGCCAATTCAGTGTTCAAGGAAGGTCACTAACGACAGAGTTCCGCTTGATGACCTGTCCTAGCCATGAACAGTGCAAGGGCACCTCGGACAGGATACGGTCTAATGCCACGTGAAGTGGGTCTTGGCACGAGCAAAAATAAAACATGGCCTTACAATGGGCGAACACCGGCCGCTTGGCTTCAAAGGGACATACGAGGACCGTAGAGTTGTAACCATTTTTAATGGGAACACATAAGGACCCTCGACGGTCAAACTTGAGATTTAAATGGCCAAGTACTGAGCTATACACACGGGCATACGACGGCAAATTTGAATCACAAAAACGCACCAAATTTATTGTGGAATGTGCTTCATGTGAACTTGATCATTTTCGTTATGTGCAATGGCCCTTTGAGGTTATCCTAATTAAAAATGATCGATGAACTCACCAGTCATCAGTTTGTTGCACGTGAGTTGTGTGGTGTGTGTTGATTATGGGTGAGCTCAAAAACTCATCACTGCTGCAAGGATGCAAAATTCAGCTGCAGACTTCCAATTACTGAATTCTGCAGTGTTGAGGCAGTGATGAGTTTTTCAACTCACCCTATATTTTAGTGGGAAATTCTCAAAGAAAAAAAAAACAATTGAAAAAAAATATTAGTACCGGGTTTTATTATATTTTCCTCAATAAATACGCGGTGAGTTTTGGTCGAGAGTGAAAATCATACTTTCCACCTAAAATGATTTATTTTTTAAGTAGTTAAAGTGCTATTATTTTGTATAAACTGCGGAATAACTCGTCGGTGTGTGTCGTGTACGTCCGTACACTCCTGCAAACAACCTTCTGATGCCCGCCACATGACCGAGAACTATGTTTGAATCACGGTCGGCGTTCGCCCGTTGTAAGGCCTTAAAACTGAAACTTAAAACTTTAATTATCGAGATATTAAAAATAAACAAAGCTTATTCTTTTCTCTACGTGAAAATTATATCCACTTCAACAATGAATACAAAATTTTCCCTCAACCATGCCATATAATCTTCAGTTTAAGCTTGAGCACACATTAATAACCCAAAATTCCAAAAAACCACTTTTCAGATTTCAATTTAAAACCTCATAAATCGTTTTATATTTATTATTTAAATTTATCATCTAGTGTAAAGATAAGATACCAGCCCCAACCGATGGATACCACCAGAATTAAATCGCAAACCGACAAACATTAACATTTTACTTTCGATCCTCTCTCACTAGAAGAAGACTTATGCTAATTCAATTCAGATATAAGCTATGACAGCTAAAGCCCTTCTAGAAATGGATCTCTACTGTCAGACAGTAGCTTCTGCAGCACACACTAAAGTACACCCCCTCCATTAAAAAAAAGGAATAATCTTTGTTGACACCTAAGTCCTTCAGCATGCATGACATAGCTTTCCTATGATTGAATCCACAAACACACCGCATAAAACCGAAGCGTGTGTACTGGAATCATTTTGAAAACATTCGGGCAAGAATCCTGACTAGATTTTGGGATTCACAGCACAAGCATATACCCTAGTTTATTTTGTACCTTAAGGGCCTGTTGTCAACCATCTCGTATCAACACTACTTGATTTTATTATTAAATGGTAGAAGCGCCTCATTCTACGATCGTGTACCGAAAGTCTGTGTGAGGTCTGTAGATTGACCTCATGCTGGCCGACGGCTGTGTTCACTAAAATCCAGCATTTAACCAGGAATTTGTTTAAATAAAATAAAGGACTTGTGAAAACATAAATTGTGTGTGCGGCGAACCCTTTTCGCCAGGTTATAGGGATTGGGTTACACAAATGAATTTGATGAATGAAAGTCAAGCAGCGAAGGTTGGGAGCCCTTTGGTCATAGTCTAGAGCCCCTGGATTTTTCTTTAAAGTTTGGACAGGATTCGAAATCATTGTTTGTCTTCCTTGTTTCGATTTTTTAAAGGCGAAAAAGGAGCAAAAATAGGCACGAATAAAAAAAATTAAGGTAACAAATGCTGCCATTGACAGCTTTATTGCACGGATTTGAAGTCCTAATTTTGTTTTATTATGGCATTTTCGCCTTTGTCGGGGCTCCAAGCATAGGAAAAGCTGTCTGAAAACGTTCCAATTGTGTACGCCATCCCCCCTAGCACCTCGCATGTCCCTAGACTATGGAGAACACTGTTCTAGTCGGGCTCCTGCAACAGGTATGAGTATATCTACAAGTTGTGCTCACTTTAGAACAGGCAAACGTATAGACATGGCACCATCAACCCACACTTGTAGAATGTAGAACGTCATTCGTCTGCCCAGCTAGAACGACGGGTCTTGAGGACTGCCTGAGTCAAGGACTAATGGGGGCGATTTTCCTAGCCTCAGTTTTATTACAGTTTTTCCCGGGCATCATAAAGTGCATGCAATAAGCTCGGTTGGCTGCAGACCATTTTTGTCCCAGAAAAGAAAACTGGATCCGTTTCTCCCTGGGTGCACACCTTGATAGCAGAAAAAATTATAAAAACTAACCCAAAGGCACATTGTGTAACAAACTATTTTTTTTTCTTGCCCAGTTCTACTGCTGCAGCAATTTTGCACAATTTTGTGCATGGGCGGTCTCGCCGATGGTGTGAAGACATTTACCTGTTGGTTGGACTCTTACAGGTGGTATGGAATCAGCAGGAAAAATGTCGTAAAATAAAAGCTTTGTCTTTCTTATACCTCTTCAATGTTATATACCAACCATCCATATCCTCTTTTTTGCTCCTTTGACGCTGGTAATACAAGTACGCAACAAAGATTTTTATTTTTGCTTAAGTCCATCCTAAGGGATATTGCAGGAGATAAAGGAGCATGTAGTAAAAGCTACCGGGGATGTTATATGACCTACACACTATAAAAGGAATTCTTTTGGGTGAGAGACAACAGGCAGGTGGCATCTTTGCATCTACTTGAGCATAAATTCAAAATCCCTAGACGATGCCCTGCCACATACTAACATATATCCCGTGCATAGTAAAGGAGCCAACAAGTTTTCATCTCATGACGAAATTGATTTTTCGTTTTGCAATTTGAAATATTTTTATGCTTGAATTTTTACATGATGAAAATTTTAAGATATTCTAGGTCACTGCTTATTACGTTTGCACAAGGAAATTTTTCTGGGTGGAAAGGGAATTTTTACTTTGAAAATTTTATTTTCAACACTAATCAATCGTCATATTTATTTTTTTTTTGAAAACGGAAACACTTTAGATTAAATTGAATTTTCGGTAACACGTACTAAAAAATTCAATTTGGAAGTTATTCTCTATCGCTTTATTAAAGAAAAAAATGCGGGGGAGAGGGGATGTTTCAAATTTGTTTTAATTAAATTTTATTCCAGAGTGAAAAGGAAATTTACATAAAATAAAAATAATTCTTTAAGCATAATTCTGACTTATATATCGTCGGTCTAGAACCAGAACAACGTATGTCCAAAAAAAAAAAATAATTACTTTTTTGAATTTTCTGGTTGTAGAAGAGTTACTTTATCCGTCTTTATATAAATTCGGCCATAACATTTTATAATAGTAGTAGTTTCCATTTTATCGTATCTCCATTTCACATAACGATAATGCATAAAATTCACCTTTTAATAGCTCTCCTGTAAAATTTCAAAATTGGTGGTTACGTTCTTCTGGTTCTAGACCGACGATATAAAACAACTGTTGTCATGTGCGTGTTTCGCCATATTCTGAACGTGATTTTCTTTTTAAGCTGTTTTTAATCCCTATTATTTTCTATAGCCACACACACTTTTGTTTAATATCATTATTAAAAAACCGAAATCTTTTTTTATTTACCTTACAAGACGCACAGGAGGCCGTGAAAAATCTAGAACAAATATCTGGGCACAGATATAGCAGAGTTATTAAAACAAGGAGGTGAAAAACGTAATATTAATTAAGCCTGCATAATAGATGATATCATGATGGTAATTTGGAGCCAGAAACAAATATAGCTCTCCACATAAGTACATATATTTCTCCACATTTGGCAGAAGTATTTTCGGTAGGGTTTATGGGAGCAGAGCAGCAAGGTAGACCGAGCGTTCACAATCCCTTATTCAATTGAACAAAAAGGAGATAAGACATGAAGTAAAGGTGCTGACCGGTCACTGTCCCTTCGGCCCGCACGCCGAAAGATTAGGACTTCCTAACAACGACTTATGCCGAAGTGAAGAAGAGGAAGAAGCTATCTCCCATCTTCCCTGTGCATGTCCCGCACTCGCAAGGAAGAGAGGGACCTTCCTTGGTTCACCCTTCCTTGATGGATTGAGCGAGCTGCAAAATACTGGTATTCTTAACCTCTGTCGCTTTATCAAAAGCTCAAAATGGCTTGAAATTGCCTGAACTTTGTCCCAACACTAGAATGGGATCACAGCGCAGGCCCAATGGCGTGTCTAACGCCCCGAGCTTTTGTAATGGTGTCTCTTTCGGTGGTTCTCTAAACCGTGCTACAATAATACAAGATAGGGTCTTAAGGAAAAGCTCTCGCTTCGTGACATCACTAAGATCTCAGCTCATAAAGGAAATTTTTTTCTTTGATATTCGCTCCTAAGTGGATGTCTACGCCATTATAGGGATGCACTGTCAAAATATCAGCCCTATAGCTTTAGCAATGACGCAACGTGTTAGGTTTTTTTCGTAACGGAATTTCTCGATTCGGTCACCGCGCTCAAAGTCTGCGATAAAAGCTATGCAATAGCTTAAAAAAGCTTTCCCATGACGTCACTCAGATCTTTTCTCTAAGTGGGATGATACACGAGTCAACGTGTCTCTGCAACACACTGTCAGTTTGTTGAGCGGAGGTGATATACGACTCAACACGCTACACGCAACACTCTGTGTAATAACATTGCGATTTCATATGTGTGGGTGTGCATTCCAAATTATTTTCACCCAGAATCGCTTGACGTTGACAGTTACGCATACATAAACATTTTTCAAGCAACTGGAGGAAAAATAGAAATCGTTTCTAGCTTCAGTCAACACCGCACACTTCACCCTGACCCTTCCCTTGGCCTACGAACTGCGCAGAAAAAGCTCGTGTTGCTCAACATGTTGACCCGTGTATCATCCCCCTAACAAATTACGTTTAAGCTTTTCAAGATGAGAACAGAGCTTTTCCTTATGAGCCTACCTTGTATTATTGTACCATGCGCTAAACCGTCTTTGTTATGGGAGGGTTGCCGGAAGCTCTTGAATTGTCTGAGGTCTTGTGAGAATAAAGACCTTCTTACAAAAATAATATCTCTTCATTCATTCAAAATCCTTATTTAGTAACAATTTTAATCTCTTAACTATAAGTAACTACTTTTTTATTTCTGGATACAAATTTCTTACTAACAAAACTACCTACTTGCTATCTCTGGATACATGTCTCTTACGCTAAGCAACTACTTACATACTTTTTAATTTTCTCCACATGTGTGCTATGGTTAGTTAGTGGGTATTACTATTGCAGTCTAGGGGGAATGTTGTATTCGGTATGTTGTCGAGTCATACCTTAACACTAGTCTAGAAAATGTGTGCCAGGAACATAGTCGGATCGTACACCTCGACAAGGCCTGGGCAACATTCCACAGGTATTCGGAATGTGTTCTTATCGTGCCGGATCATACATCGCGACACGGTATTGAGACTGAGAAGACGACCTTTACGGAACCAGTCTGGTGAAAGACTGAATTTGGCCTGATGAAGCGGTTTCTTTTATAGCTGGAAAGGCTCGTCGGGGTAGGAAGCTTTAAAGCTTCGAAGCAAAGCTTTCAAAGGGAGAATCACCTAGCCCGCTGGGTGAATATTTATTTTTCTAAAGATTTGTTGGGAAACTAATTGTAATGAATAAAACGGTTCGTTACAAATTTTATTCCTTTTGATTCTCGAGAACGAAGACTTTTTGGATAAAATCTTTTATGGCAAAATTTTATGAAAAACATGAATTTAAAATGTCGGATGAGATTTGCTCCTGCACAAGAGGAAGTAAAAATTTTCCCGGTTTTTCTTGCAGAACAGAAATTGGGTGAATTTTTTGTAACTACCGAGTTCGGCCGAGTTCTTCTTGCACATGAGATCGGGGACAGACGTTAAGAATATCTTTTTGAGGAAAGAAACTGGAAAAATAAATCGTGGTAATAAAAATGAATTCTTTTAAAAGATAAAAATAAAGTCATGAGAACAATTTTTTTTAAATCTTAATTTTTGATATTGCGCCCGGTGAAAGTGCACCATTTACACCTATGAAATTGGCCGCTTTTGGATATGAAAGCTGGTGAAGTAAAACATCATGTTGCTGTAGCTCGCTCTAGAGTTTTAATCTGTAATATTTTTTCGATTACAACCAACTGTTTGATATTAGACTTTAGATTAAATTGTCAACAGTATAAAGGGTTTTAGTATGACACTTGTCACATAAAAACCAGAAAACCAGAAAAAAATATTCAACCGAAAACCATATTCGTTTTCTAGACGCTCTAAACATGTACCTACTATTTATTACATCCTTTCAACATAATCGATTTTTACTTAATGCCTAGACCCACAATTGTATCAGTTTTGTTTACATACCAAATAAATAATTACATACATACTTTGTATGCAGCCAACCTGAACCTTTAATTCCTGCTAACACCACTCGTAAAATTATTTTGGTAACCAAAAACAGGATACAATATAACGGAAACAGCTTTAATGTTAAATGTGTGTGTCCTTTATATCATGTTAACTCTTAACTAAACTTCCTGCTCGAATACGCACGAAATGCAAATGTTTACTCAAGTAAAATGCCAAACTTGAAACTTTTGTTTCCACCAACCAAACTTCCGTATTTCCCATCGGACACAATAGCAAACTTTTAATCAGGCTGACTTCAAATTTTATTTGTTCAAATTTTTTGTTTTGGGGGGTTGGGTTGGGTTGGGGGTTGGGTTTACTCTCACAGGATACGTGCGAGTCTGGCCTGAAGGTAAATGGATATTTTTCGGTGTTATACTGGGGTATACAGGGTGGATTTAAAGTATGCTATTAAACAGAGTCGTAAAATGAGTTTTAAGGTTTTTTATTTAACATTTTCTTAAATCGGTTTGTTAATGGTGTAAATTGGGGAGTTTTAAGGAGTTTTTCTTTTGGGTCGGGTCAATTGGTTTTAAAGATGCTTGTTTGTATCGATGTAAATATCGTGGATATTGAAGAAGTTATTTTTAAAATTAAAAGTGTTTAACAAAATTTTTAGTAATTATCTTTTTATTACAGGGTAACAAATATTTGCTGGAAAAAGGTTTTCATTTAAAAGTACAATTACAATTTTTACACCCTGTACCCTGCAATTTTTGCACCCTGTACAAATGTAAACAGAAAATGTCTCAGACGAATAAAATCGGTTAGAGAAAGCCAAGTCTCCATTCCATCCCTCCCCTACTCTCTCTCTTCTTCTTCAAAAAGTAAAGTCACAGGCTGGAATTAAAACTACCATCACAGGGGCATTGTTACGATTAAACAGGTTTTTGCAAAAGTCCTTTTCTGTGTGGGGGAGGACTCTCCAGTAAGCCCCAAAAATGAACGTGTTGTCATTACCAAAACCACAAAAAGCTGGGGGTTGGTGTAATTTTACCTTCTGACTACACAGAGTTGAACCTGTGTTGTAGTTTAAGCGAAACGTAAACATCCTCCAGATAATTACGGTAAAATTATCCTCATTCTGCCATTCGTGCTGGTGGTGGCGGAGGCCCACCCTATCCTTATGGCGCGCACACTAGCACACCTGTACACGCGTAATATTTAAGTGAAACCTGCTCCCTCTATTAGAATTCCTAATGAAATTGGGGGTTCGTCTTACATTTTATGCCTTTCTTGTGTAGCTTTCTGGGGACCAGGGGAGCTCTTACGTTGTGCATGTGTTCATCATCTGAGATGGTTAGATTCCCATAGTTAAACGCCTCTCTTGTGGGTATTCTCGAATCGAAGTCAACACCTTCAGGTATTTTCATCTTTGTTTCTTCTTTATGCTTTTTTGTTCTTGGGTGACTGAGTGATTCTCACCTGAGCTTCCCTTTTCCATGACATCCTGTAAATTGCGGATTATAATGAAACAAATATATTAGCTGGGGTTAACCACAGTCGCACACAAGGCTTGCTGGGAGAGGATACGAATTGGAGAATAAATCAAATTGGATACAATTTCTATCAGTATCGAGTTCCGAGTAGTAACAGATCGAATTAATCCGAGAAATTGATTTCTGTTTTGCGGTTTTTGTCCAGATCGAAATGCCATTAAGCATTTAATACGATTGAAGTGTGTTTGATGGGAAAATGTTTCCCGTAAATATATGGTTTCCTCGGGATTTTATGGAAATACACTAAAAATCAATATCGATAGTCAATGTCTCACCTTGATCGAGGAAGATAAAACATAGTTCGATTTGTACATTTATTTATTATACTGCAAGGGTGGTGAGGATGGCGAGTCGGGTTATCACAGGGTAAAAGATGTAGTCTCAAACACAGAAAATTTCCTATATTTTCCAACAAAGTAGATATCTGGTGGTAGTTGCTTGGAGTTGTCAATCAATCATGATATATGGGGCTGATGTTGTGAAAATAAATATTCAATGGCGATGATAAAAGGTTCTATATATGCTTCCTTTTTGCTGCTCTGACTTGGGAGGAATATGGCAGGATTTACCCTTTGCCTGTTGCACAAAATAGATCTGGAAAATATTTACAAGATGTATTCCTTTGATGAATGGAAAAGGCTTACATTAGATGCCTGTGTCTTGACATGCGATAAGGCCTTAGTTACATTCATGATTGATAGTAGGAAGGAAGTTTTATCAGGGAAGGGCCTACAAGGCTTGACTACTCGGTAAACATGTATTGATCGTTGTTGTTGTTTTTATGCTGATAGTGTTGTATTTAGTTGATGAAGTGGAGTATTATTGCCATTCACTGCATTAGCAATGAATATGGGTCAATCGTTTCTGGATAAATTACAAAGTCTCTACTTCAAAAACAAAAACAGAAACAAACAAATCAATTCAATTTTCGTGCACAATTCCTCGAATAAACCTTAATCGATTACTCTCGTAGTTATGCGCCGTCATTATTTGACAAAGTAGGTATTTCTACCCTTTGATAGCTTAGGGCAGCTGTATTACTTTGGAGCAAGATTTCTGGCATGGAAAAAATTTAAGAGTACTGCTTATAAAGTGTGTCATTTCAATAAGACGTGTCATTTTAAATTTCGCGCCATTTTCTAACTAAAACTGTCATTACGTTGACTAGTAAAAACTAGGAGCTATATGGACTTACTCCCCATATGGAGCTATATGAACCTACAGATATGGATCTATTCCCTACTTCCAAAAGCTAAAGTTTATACTGAACAAGCCATTCAATCACGCGTTTGAAATCACTGTTTAGCCTAGCAATAAATCTACGATAAGTTCAAGTTTGCTTAGATAAATCTGCACGTCATCGGCATATAAATGAATAGAAAAATGCATTTGGAAAGTCTTGTTATAAATGCTGAAAAGCAAGGGGCCCTGGATAGAACCTTGAGGCACTCCACAATAAATAAGTGCAGGTTCAGAAGAAGATTCTTGTATCTTGAAAATTTGGGAACGCTCCTGGATATATCATTAAAAAATTTCGCAGTAGGTCCGAGTCAAAAACTTCTGCCTAATTTTTCAAGTGTTAGCAAGTGACTCAACAGTTATCAACTGAAACTTTTAAAAGTGCCGTTTCGAAGCTGCACCCAGACCTGAAATCTGATTGCCATATAGAAAGAAGACCGCTTTGATTTAGACAATGGGTACATGAGCTGCTTAGAAATATAATTTTTTCAAAAACTTTTGAAAGAAAACATAGAAGACTGATTGGACGGAAGTCAATAGCGATGGAGATACCTTGTTCGGAATAGGTACAACAAGAGCATGTTTCTATTGGTTAAGAAACTGAGAAACTGTAAGGCATGCATTGGTCGATCATGAGTATTGAGTACTGATATGAGTAGAACAGGTTTTGAATTGCTGCAGCAATTTTAATACATTTGCTATTAACTTTGCTTTGCTGCCAAGAAGGCCACAACAATTTACTTTGTTTTACTTTACAGCAATCACAATTTCAAAGTTTTTGTTGTAGGCTGTGAATGCTCTTTGTTTCATATTGCTGCGAACGCTGTTGCTTACAAATGCTGGGGTATGCTGGTCTGGCTGCAAATGCTTGACATACACATAAAAAAAAGCTCTCGCCCCTCTAAAGAAAGCTCCATATAAAGTTGGACCACGAAAAAAAAGCTAAAGAAAATTTTACAGCCTTTGGAGAGAAAAGCTTTGAAAAATTGTAAGCAAACAAAAAGCATTCCACAGCAAAGTATATTTTAAAGCCGAAGCATTTGCAGCCGGACCAGTATACACCTGAAAGCTTTTAAGTAATTTGAAAGCAACAGCATTCGCAGCAATACGAAACAAGAAGCTTTCACAGTCTACAGCAAAGCAAGTTTAAAAATATGTATATTTTGCTTAAAGTTTACTTTGCTTTCAAACTCTGGAGTAGAATCGAAGGCCGACTACTCATATGTGTAAAGAATCGAGTACCGATTCCGTATCTCTACTCTCTCATACACACGAAACTATCACTTCGAATACGAATAAAAATCAACATCGAAAAATCAACATAAAAGGATCATCGAAGCTTACTTTATTTAACATTTATACATATCACTCTCAAATGACATCACACCCGCTCACACATTTCTACTTCACACTCGATTTAAACCCTCACAAGAATCCTTCCACATCCTTTGTCCAACATACCTTTCCTCTACCTGTTCATTTCTATTTCAGTATCATAATTCTTTTCGGCACAATTTCTCTCTTTCTTCCTCATAAAGCACAATTTCGTGTAAAAAGCCGAAGGAAGTCCGATGGGAGTCCTTATCCCGGCGAAACAAAAAAAATAAGGTGGTAATAAAAATGCAAACGATGAAAAATATGGTCATTCAGGAAATTTAAGATGCTTCTTATTTCTTTACTTGTGTGCGTGGATATCGCGTAACAATTACATCATAAATCGTCATATCGCGCAATTCTTTTTTTTTTATTTTATTTTAAGCATCATAAATTTTTTTATCGGGTTTTTTTTTGGAAATTGTGCAGAAGAAGGAAGTCGCCATTATGTCTTTCAATGTTGACACATGAAATGGACGGGGTTTTCTACATATCAAACACAGATCGATCTTTAAGGGTGGGATATACATATGTATATCATTACACATACACCCATGATTGTCGAACTGGACCAAGTAGATTTATTCCGAGTGTCGTTTTCATAAATATACATTTTTATTTTTGTATTTTTTATTCGATTTTATTATTTCTGTTGAAATATGTTTTTGCAAAAATGGACAGAGTTGAAGTCGAACGCCTACAGCCCAAAGTAAAACCAATGAAACTCCTACTTAAAGTCATTGAAGGTGATGATTGTGAATGATGTACAACACATGAATGAAATGAAATGGATATCGGCAACAAATCAGTTTTTGAATATAATCTACAGAAAAAAAATAGAAAGGAAATTTGATGGAAGTGTTAAGTAGATATCAAGGCTAGATGTAGTTTATTAACATCACAATAGTTTTTTTCTGTGCTATTTTTAGACAATTTCGCATTTTCGCTGGTACAAAAATAAAAAGAGATGATGCCATAAACAAGAGATAAGCTCGCCAAAAGCGGACTTATTTTATTTTAAGCAGAATTTTGAAGCCCACACATTTTCGTGCATACTGTGTGCGTGTGTGTTTGTGTGTACCCAGCGGGAAATGTGGTCAGGTATTCTCAAGTGACACATCACAGATGCATCTTAGGGCCTAAAAGTTTCATGTCTCGATAATAATGCATCCCAGTATTATGACAGGGAATCTAGGCGGAAGGGGTACAGAATTTTTCCTGCACTTTCAGCTAACGTGAATCGGCCTGTTCGCGCTTGCGTTCCATTAGCAACATTAAGAAGCGATCTTTGTTACATCTTTCTTACATTCCCCGTAAGGTATAAAAAGCTCTTTTAAGAGACGCAATCGTACCCAATCATACATTCTAGACTGCTTCATGGTCCTCTTTGAGGAAGCACATGAAAAAGCTTTATATGCCTCCCTCCTGCGGACATGCTAATGTTAAAAAGAAATGGAGGTGGATACGAAGGGTCATGCATCGCATCTTCCAAGGGAGTGATCTAAGATTCATTATTGTATGATTCCATTTCCCGCTGGGTACCTTTAAAATTAGTTTTATACACAAGGCGGTATCCTGCAATTTCTGGTTCTCCTAGCGCGCTGCTCTACTTTATTTATAATCCTCCAGAAAAGGTAATAGCAGCCTTCGAGAGTACAGCTTTCAGTGAAATGCGCACCTAAAAAAACGAAGTGATAGTCCCGAGGGTGTGTGTGGAGAGCTCCATTCTCTTTTAACAAACTATGCCTGACTACAATATATATAAGTACAGGTATATATATTATTAAGACGCCGGTTGCTTCCTTCTTTACTCAGGTGCGGTATATATGCGATGAAGCCAACTAAAGTAACTCCATTGAATTACCTTGTTGATAAAAGATAATTTGCGTGGATAACACCTTTTACTTTTGTTTTGGGAATATGCTGCCCAGACATCGTCGTGCTGGTGTATCTTTGTTGTTTTACAATTAAGTCTACCTTTTTCCTATGGCGTATATATATAGTTAGCGGATAGGTAGTTTAGTGCACAGGCATAAGATTAACAATTTACAAACGGAGAACTTCTGTATTAACTTGCCATGAGCTGTGTTTACATAAAAGGAAATCCATTTTGTGTTTACTTGTAAAACTACATCATCAGAGTAAATGGATCGATTTTGTTATTAACTATAGTCTTTAAATGGCGTTCCTTTTTGCATTTTAAACCAACAGGAAAAATGCTTGGCAGATGGGGTTTTGCATAATTGAATGTTACAGGTAAGGACGGCGGATCTTGTTGGGCCCAGGTGGGTAGTTAGATCAACACTAACCTCCACCGCCACGAAAATGTTATTTGGTATTTTACTTAAAAAGGAATACAAGAATAATAATAATAATAAAAGAATTTCATTGCGGTAAGGAGCAAAAAATTGAAATACGAAGAAACGGGAAGAATAGCAAAAAACATTTTTAGGAAGAAAGAAAAGACAATACATACAACTAGACCTTACAACTAGAATCTGAGGATAGAGGAAAACTAGGCACAAAAAAAACAGGAAGTATACTTCTTCAAAAAGGCTTTAATTAAACCCGCCTTCAGTATATATGGAACTAAAAAAGGCGCTCTAGTCACTGACAGCGAAGACGTAAAGAAAATGTGAAAGGAGTTTGTAACTGCTGAACATAAACGAAAGCACCAGACCAACCCCGTCTACTGTATAATGATGTTACCATAGAAACAAATGTACCAATCCTGGCAATTAGATCCTTAAAAAACAATAAATATTCGGAATTTATGAAGTACATACTACTGTTCTAGTACTGCTATACATGAACTACTACTGGAGGAACGAAAAATGTCTGAAGATTGGTATCAAAACATCATCAGCCCAATATATAAATTTAAAATATACAAGCTATACAGGGTGTCCCACATAAACTTACAAAGCGGCCGGCTGCGGTTAGGTCTTGGATAGACGAACAAAAAATCGTATGGGTGGGGGGGGGAAATCGGAACGGTTTAGCCGCTAGGGCGTTTTGAAGTTTTTTTGCTAGAGTTTTACATATCACCCTATATTTTTGTAACCGTATAACCTATTGTCAAGGTTTTGGTACCAGTGCACGCAGAATTCCTCCACCTTTCTACAACGGTAAAAATAATGGTCCTATCTTATAAACAAAATTTTGTATTTTTTTCACTAAAATTTCAACTAAAACCACCTTTTTCTCCAAAAAATACGTGATAAACCTAAATTTTTTTTCCAAAATTAAAAAGTTTGGACAATTTCCTATAAAAAATGTATTACAACTTTTACGCCGCAGCTTCTATTTTTGAAGTTATAAGCATTTTTAATGTTGAAATTGGCTCTATTTCGTCCTTTTTTAGTACTTTTCCATCTGAACTTTGTCGAAAAGTGCCAAATAAGCATCGAAAAAGGCCAATATTAACTTTAAAATTGCTTATAACTTCTAAAGTAAAGGCCCTAGAATAAAACTTGTAATACATTATTTATAGGAAATTGTCCAAACTTTTTAATTTTGGAAAAAAAAATTTAGGTTTATCACGTATTTTTTGGAGAAAAAGGTGGTTTTAGTTGAAATTTTAGTGAAAAAAATACAAAATTTTGACTTTGGCGACTCATAACTCCAAAAGTTTATAAGATAGGACCATTATTTTTACCGTTGTAGAAAGGTGGAGGAATTCTGCGTGCACTGGTACCAAAACCTTGACAATAGGTTATACGGTTACAAAAATATAGGGTGATATGTAAAACTCTAGCAAAAAAACTTCAAAACGCCCTAGCGGCTAAACCGTTACGATTTCCCCCCCCCCCACCCATACGATTTTTTGTTCGTCTATCCAAGACCTATCCACAGCCGGCCGCTTTGTAAGTTTATGTGGGACACCCTGTATAAAGGCATATCTCTATCTAGGCTTTGGATAGACTCAAAAACATGATATGAGGGAGGGGGGGGGGCTCTTTACTTATATTATTACTTTATTAACACCGGAATTTTTCGCTGGCGCTTCACGACAAGTAGGTTGTTCCCTTATACTGGCTGGAGTAATAAAAGTTTTGGTTCTACAGGTTGAAAGCGAACGTGAGAAATACTCCGCATTTTCCACCTCCGTGTACTTTATCTGAAAAATAATTTGCTTCTGAATGCATACGTCCACGTTTATAATGGGCCATGAAGGAGACCCTTGTAATATTCGTTTAAATATCGTTGAAGATCATAATCGCGCATGCTCCTTTTGCGTAGTTCAGCAGCTCTCAAATTTTTGCAAGCAATGTTATTGGGCAGTTATAAAAATGCAGGGAAGCTTTGGTATAAAAAAATTTCAAAAGTCCGATATTTCTCTTCGAAGAATCAACCCACTCCTTGCGAGGGGGAGGGTGGGTCAGGGTGAGTTTTATGTGCAAACGATTCCACCTTCCAAGTTGACCAACTTTTGTTCGAAGCTTTTTTCACGAAAACCTATCCTTCAGGAAATATCAGACCTGGGGGGGGGCGTATACCTTCGACATACATGAACGCCCTACGACGAAAATCCGTCATTATGATGAATGATGAATGCCATTTTCTAGTGTGACAAATTGTAAAACTTGTCGTTATCGTTCAAATTCGTCATTATGTTTTGGCAGCTGTAATGAATGTGTAGTGAAGTATATCTGTAAACGAAAAATAAAAAGAAGAATGATTTTTTTGGTAGACTGTTACCCCCCTGATACCATAAGACACTGCGAAAAAGCCTAAAAGCTTTTTGCAATAATCTCTGGAACTTGAATTTTGGTCGTAATTTTCGTCATTGGTTTTCATGGTTACGAGAGCGTCGTAACGATGAATTTTTGTCATAACGACGGATTTTTATCATAACGACGGATTTTTATCATAACGACGCATTATTCGAAGCAGCAAGTAAGATTGTTTTGGGTGCTTGAACAAACAAAAAAATACACTATCAGCCTCTACCAATTATTGACATGTAATAAAAAAAGCCACATCAGCTGAGACATAACAGATTACAAACTCCAACTAATACCATTAATTTTCAGATGTACAGTTGCGTTAAATACCCGACAAACTTAACCATTATCTCATCATAAGTACTTAAAGCAAGAAACAATTCCTTCCCTGACATACCGCCATACTTTAGAGGTACTTTAACAAATAAAATTCTCTCTTTTATCATAAAACAAAAAAAAAAACAAAAACAAAAAAAACCTCCTTATAAATAAATAACCCTCCATCTCATAAAAACAAAACTTTTCTAATGATAAAATATGAACCCATAAACATTTGTGAAAACAATTTACCACCACAAGAAGAGGGCCAACTTGTTCTTCTTCTTTTTCATTACAAGTACAATCCGGCAATAAAAACGGGTATAGTAGGGCCAGGGCTTTTTCGTTGGGCTCTCGTTTATTAGATTGCCAAAAAATTAACTTGAACCTAATAAATCCTTATATATTTTCACATGAAACACAAAAACAAAATAGCCAATAGAATTACTTCATTTGTTTTATTTTTTCGTCATGATATGGCTTCGTGTGTGTGCGTGTGTGTTGGTGTTTAGTGTATATCACGCTTAACAACGAACTTACATCATAACAACATTAGCCACCCGTGGTGCAAGATCTATCACCATACACAAGAGTTCAAAATTGAATCCAAAACCCCAAAGCCATAAAACAAGGAGAACGAAAGGAATATAGCGTATCCATACAACATATATGTACATACATATAAGGAAACATATCCCGGCTAAAGTCACTAGACAGAAAACGATAAAATCAGCCCGTGTGATGCTCTCCTTGAGTATTTTATACAATATATGGCAACGCAACGGCATATGGACCTTGTGTGTACCTTGGACACCTACGACCAATGGTAGGGCGATATTGAATGTCGAGGACTATACTATGCCATACTCTATGCTATATACTATACATAAAACATGCTCAATGCCCATAATTCATGACTGCTGCCGGTATGTGGCTTTGTTCAAACGTTTTGCGTGCTCCTATGCCGTTACATAAAATTCTCGGATGATACGTTTCAGGCTAATCCTAGGGCTTGCGGAAGCCCTAGTCCAATGGGGAAATTCTTTTCGTCTCTCACCTAGATTTTATTATAGCATAAGCGTTAAATTGGTGCTTTGCCACCGTCAACATTAGTTTTGGATAAGAGTAGAGAGATCCCCTTCGCCCCCCGGTTCACCCGCCAAAAAAGGTTCTTCCTGGGGTTAGCCAACCTTAAAAGGAAATGTGCTCTCTAGTCGTCTGGGTATGGGGGGATTATGGGATATTAGCTGTGTTTATTGAGACCGAAAAAAAGGCAGAGCAGCTCGAGGCAATTCACAGTAGAGTAGCTGTCAAAAATAAATAAAGCAAGTTGGCGCAATTCAGAGCAAGAAATCTCATGAAACACTTTTCAGGCAAGAATTCTCAAAGTGCGCTGTAAGAACTTCAACCTGACAGGTTTTAAAATGAAACTTATTTAAACTTGCATAATACGCTACTAAATTAAAAAATGTAAAAATATTTATCAAGTCAGTTGATGGAAACGCTAGATGATTCCTCTAATTCAGTTATTCAATTAACGGATGTCGGTATTATGACAGTTGACAAAAGGCTGATTGCTTGCCTGAAGTTGCTCTACCAAAAAAGGTAGAGCAGAAAACCGTGAGCTAGCTCAACTTAGAGCAAGCTCATGAAACACAAATCAGAGAAACTTCAGGCAAGTAAGAGCGACCAAATTGCTCATGAAACACCTTTTCGTGAGATATCTCAAGCTAGCTCAACCTAGAGCAGCTCAATAAACAAAGCTATTGTGGGATATACCATAATTTTACAATTTTTCAAGACCGTTCACCATCAAGCCTCTTGGTTAGTATTGGACTAACAACAACGACTGCTTTTAACTTTTCTCGCTTGAAGCACCTGTAACCATAGCCGGGGAATCATGTGGGTATGGTGGATAGCATTACCCAGCCGGAAAATTCTAGGCGGGTAAAATGCCCAGCCGGAATTTGAGAGCAACTGAGCGTGTGATTTTTTACGTTTAAGTATGTTATACATATTTATAATTGTTACTAATAACTTCATTAATTCCATTCTCATGTATGTATTACGATTTAAACTTAGATTTTAATTTTACGATTTAATCTTCTAACAAAATTCTGCCTTGGTGCTTAAACAACCAAATTCAGTTTCACCATATATGTATACCACTGAGTTCACCCCACTTTCGCGGCTTGTGAGATGCCGCTGTAAGGTAGGCGAAAACATATCTTTACAGAACTTTAAAGGATGTTCTGCTGACTTTCAAACAACTATGCACAGTCATGGTACAGATCGAAGGGAGTCTTAATTTCCGGCCAATCACAGCTTTGTCTACAGATATAGAGGAAGACCAAGCGTTGACCCGAGCGCATTTTTTAAACCAGGCCCCGTTAGGCACTTTCATTGAACCAATCTTTCTAAATTAAAATTTTAGTTATCTTCATAGGTGCCGAGCAAAATAAAAAACTGCATTACAACGGGCGAACGCCGGCCACTTGGCTTTTTGAAAGACATATGATGACTATAGAATTTTTAAGGATTTTGAATGGGGGCGCATACCGCCTCACGACGGCCAAACCTGATTAAAAGATATAAATGGGCGAGTAATGACCTGAACAAACGGGCATACGACGGTAAATTTGAGCCAAAACGAGAATCTGCACCAAATGTGTTGTTGAATGTGTTTTATGGGAACTTTATCATTTTTGTTATGTTTAATGATCATGATGATTATAGTTTGTGTATTCTGATTTATTATAGGGGAACCCACCCAATTGCACTAGAGTGTATGAGAATACGTTTAAAACCTATTTTTTGCAGTAGGGGGAGAAGGAGGGGCAATTGGGACGAATATCCCCGGCCCCCAAGTGAAAGGGGTCTGGAAAATATATTGGAACTCAAATGTCGTCATATGATGATAATTAGCTCGTTTTATATCTAAAAATCAGTAGTTAGATAACCTTTAGAAGATGTCTCTAGAAGCGATATTGCTGAAATTTAACTCTCCAATAGCTCCATAAACTTACACATAGACAGAACAACATTGGTCAGTAATCAGGGGAATAGAGGGAATAAAATGTAGCATAACAAGCACGCGCCGCAACTATTTCGGACTGATGGAAGTGCGATCATAACCTCCTAGCGGCGGCCACTGGTAACTATCCTCTGAAAGAGGATAGGTTAATATGATCGGGCTAGTAAGCGTTCCAACAATCATCGCAAAAATTGCACTGTTAATCCTCCTAATAAAATAAAATTCCTTTAATCCACAAATTCCTCAAACAAAGTATATTACATCACCAAGTCTAGTGTCTAAACAATCTTTCCATCATATGATGCCCGATCAATTTGCTGCCAATACTTGAAGGATGCCCATTTTTCAAGTGGATTAGAATCTAGTCAATCTGGAATTGTGTCAATATCACCAATATTCCGGCAACAAGAATCCCTTTTTATCGGCAACATAAAAAAGCAAAGAGGGAGAGAGATGACAGGAAAACCCTTTTTATTGACATAACCTCCTCCCTTGATTCATCCATCGCAAATATTTACATTGGAACAATACTTTATGTACGAAGACTCCACTCGAGCATATCTCCTCCAGTGAATCATCGACTGAGATTACAAGAAAAACGAATCTTAATATCGTTTTAAGGATTTTCTAGAGTGTTTAAGTAGACAAAAACAGGAATCCGCAGAGATTCAACGAAGATGGAACAGGTTTTATGGCGCGCTTGATTCCTTGTTTTGTTGTAAAATGTTTCGTAATATTTACAAGCAGCGAGAAGAGAAGTGGCAAGAAGTGTGGCGTACTACAAAATAACGAGGCATGGAGGATGTATAACTAGACACACTCGTAGTATTCCAGAGCTGGTGATAAAATCGATACTTGAAATTCGGTTCTTCTATCAAGGAAAAAGAGCCTACGTTTTCAAAGGATCTCCCCAGCACCTCAAGCGTCAGGATTCCTGTGGATTCCCTTCATTTTCAGAGATTTAGTAAACATTCGTAATATCCTTAAAGTAAACAATTAGATGATGTCCTGATGTATATTAATAACACGGGGAAGTGCGGTATTCGGCATCTATACATACTTACATAGTAGATGTTGAAGATATCGTGATAAGGCCTCCTTTTTCGCCTACAAAATTCCTGTATATTTGCTTAGAAACTTATTCGAGAAAATATTGCCGTGTTTTTTCGTCTTCTTCTATGGAGGGGATGAAAGACGGAAATTGTCTGATGCCTTAAGCAGATTTGAATACGAATTAAAACTGAAAATCCAATGAAGAATCCACAAACACAAATTTAATTAAAACTTTTCATGAAAAACTTTAATTAAAATTAAAATTAAAATTCAATTAGCACGAATTTTGTTAACTAATATCTCCTTTTCAATTTAAAAGAAAAATATGTTTCGCCAAAGGTTGATCTTACACTCGAATTGGTACTAGGACATTCCTTTTTGCGACAAATGCACAAAAAAGGAAAAAAAATAACATAGAAGAAACAGGACTACGTTGAAAGCATATTTAAAATGTTCCTCAGACCTGCATTCCATATGAGAGATGCAAACAAACATACGAACTACTTGAGCTCTTAAGCTACTTAACGAGCCGAGCCATATGGATTCGCATCATTTTGAAATTCTGTGTCTTTAGTGCACATGTGTTTTTTTTTCTATTCTGCATGTGCTTTGCTTAAGGTCCTTGAGTTGACATAAGTGTAAAATTTACCTAGATTTTAAACATATCACGTCTAGCGTTTTTCAGTTAGTCGTTCGTCCCATATACATATAGGAAAAGTTTTGTGAAAAGCAGAGCGCAATGAATGATGTCGTCGTACGTCGTTATCCTCAACGTCAAGGATTCTCCCTTCTTCGTGAAGTTATGTGCTAGAAATTCAAGGATAAAGGATTTTTCCTGGAATGATTCGAGGTTAACCAATAGACAAGTGTAATATGCCTTCATTTGATTTTTCAATATGGATTTGTGAAGATACTAGGAAATGAGTGGAATTCAGATATTGTTGAAGATACTTCAGCATAATTTCAACACGATTTATGAGTGGGTAGTAGCTCCACATGCCGCCTAAGAACTGTGATCGGTTTAGTATTTACAGAAGGTACTATGTTCCATTCCAAGAAAAAAGTTACAGTAAATCTTTTGAAGTTTAATGCGGCGGTGTAAGCCGCTTACAAATTGAACTACCCGGAAAAGATCTGTCGAATGTCGAGAAACTTACTTTGAAAATTTTACAAATCTTTTTCACATCCTCCTAATGTTTTTAAGTATAATCCACTTGTTTCGTCAGATTTCATGCTAAAGTCACTCTTGATTGATATAAATTCATCAAACGTCGACCTGACCAATTGCAGTTAATATTAAAGACATTTGATAAGGCTATAACACAACAACTTTCTCCTATTTTAATAGCACAGGCTTAGCTCGGAAGAAAAAGATAGTTTGTAGATTAATAGTACTGTCAACCAATCTTACCACTCTTCGATGCTTTAAGAGCTCTGAAATACTGACGCCAGACTATCGGGTGCGCCATCTAGACCTTCGGTATTTCAACATGAAATAACTCTGACATTTTTTAGCCTAATTTGATAAATGAGCAAGATTTATTTAGGATATTCTCTACCATTTATTTTAAATCAGTTTTTGAATACAATTTAGAGTAAATATCCATTCGATATGCAAAATGCAACTCTGCATAGCATCGGCCAGAATTTCGTGGGGTATAGCAGTTATTTCGGCTCGTATGTTAGCTATCAGTTCGTCAATGGTCTTCAGCTTGCTGGTATAAGCTTTACTTTTTAAATCCGAAAAACGAGAAGGCCACTTCAAATGACCCCCAAATGATCCTCAATATTTTTACGATAAGCATGCACAGTTTTCACAATTGAATGATTGTTTTCAATGTAAACCACTAGAATTCCAGCGCGTTCCTTTGGTGCATATTGACTCATAACTAAAATGGTACTAAATAACGTTTCAGAATCTTGTACATTTGTCGAAATCGGCTAACAAATGTCAGAGCTATTTAATGTTGAAATACCGAAGGTCTAGTTGGCGCACTCTGTATTTATGGCTCAATTTCCAATAATAATAAAAAAGAAAATGTATAAGCATCGAAGGCAAACAGGGAAATTCCCATAATATTATCAATGTACCTATTTGATATATTCAGGATGTATTGCTGAAACTAACAAAACAGCCTTATTTGGTGTTTATTTGGTAC
This sequence comes from Thereva unica, assembly GCA_949987705.1. Lineage (NCBI taxonomy): Eukaryota > Metazoa > Arthropoda > Insecta > Diptera > Therevidae > Thereva > Thereva unica. The sequence goes on from OX465285.1 coordinate 5,318,444, forward strand.
TATTCGACATAGCTCAGGTGGAAAAGTACTGGAAAAGTACGAAATGGAGCCAATTTTAGCAGTAAAACTTCTAAAGTAAAGGCCGTAGCATAAAAGTTTTCCAGACATTATTCATAGGAAATTGTCCAAGCTTTCCAATTTAAAAAAAAAATCATTGATTAACTACGCATTTTTTTGGCAGAATACGGTGGTTGAAGTTAAAATTTTAGTGAAAAAAACGACTCATAAACTTGGCGAATCATAACTCTGGAAGTTGATGGGTTGAAACCTTGACTTTTACAGTTTTAGATAGGTGGGAGTATTTTGTGTAGACTGCTAGCTTAATAATGAAAATATCTTATAGCGTTACAAAAACACAGGGTGATATGTAAACCTCTACCAAAAATGTTTCAAAATGTCCTAGCAGATAAACCGTTACAATTCCCCCCACCCATACGATTTTTTGTTCGTATATCCAAAACTTATCCACAGCCGACCGTTTTGTTAGTTTCCGTAATACACCTTTAATATACAAGACAAATGAATAAAATATTAATAAAAAAAAATTTTAAAAACCGACTTCAGAAAAAAACCCGCGATGCACAAAAAAGGATGAAATAATTGTTTGTTATTCTTAACAACATCAATCCAATAAGAATGGATCTAGAAAGAAGAATCACTTTTGAAGACGGTGCTAATACATGTGGGTGATATATTAAGGGCATAAGCCTAACAAAGAAATGTAAACAATTGCCGAAGCAAGAGTTAGTGCAATCAAAGTCAACTACTACCTGGCACCGTCTTCAAAAGTGATTCTTCTTTCTAGATCCATTCTTATTGGATTGATGTTGTTAAGAATAACAAACAATTATTTCATCCTTTTTTGTGCATCGCGGGTTTTTTTCTGAAGTCGGTTTTTAAATTTTTTTTTATTTCGTGCTTTTTAGTCCATTCATTTTTTAATATTGCCTGTCATTGCAAGGAGCCTACGTTTTTACGACGCCACATAGCGAAGTGTATTCTACTTGTCACACCTTTTCATTTGATACCTATGTCTGGGGTCGGGGAGAGCAATTGCAAAATTTGATTGCAGATTGTATTGTCATGCGAACTATACGTATGTGCAAAATTTGCATTTGATCGGTTATATGGAACTGGGTCAAAATCAAGTTGCAAGATTTGTTTACACTATCCACACATACAGATCAAGATAATATAAGCCATATAAAAAGTTAAGTTGCCATTGATATCGGGGAAATTAAAAGTAAACAATAAACTTCTTTGATTCTTCATCCACGTCATGGTATATTTATTTATTCGATATAAACAATAGTTTTTTGAGCTGCAAATTTCGCCATAATTTCGTTCTTATCGGCTTTTGTTCTGGAAGCAAATTTACAGACGCATTCATGTCGAAAACTTGTTTAATATGGAACAAAATTCCCCGAAGGAAATTAAAAAATAATTATTTTGTCGATATATAGAAAAAAAAAAGCACCGCGAGCCCTTGGGATCGAACTCGCACCCCACAGATCCCACAGACAAGAATACTAGTCTCCAGCCCTTTGCGCTATGTCAAGTAATATCGGCCGCTGGCCAATATGCTAATAAATCATTTCAGAAAAAAGAAAAAGAGAAAAAGAAAAAAAAACGGCGGCCCCGACCGGAATCGCACTTGTAACGCTGAATCGAGGACCCTAAGCTCTACCCACTCCGCCACCGGGCTGCTGGCAGATTGACAACAATAAAGTAATTTGTTCGGTGCCCATGAAATGTTTAGGTGAACTTTCACAGGTTGAAATTTAACAGTTTTTTCTGCCTAACTTCGAACTCCGTTATCAGATTTTAGAAAAAATTTAACGGGACCACCGTGGGAAGCTCCCCCTTCAAATGAACCAAAAAAAAAGCAAAAAAGTTATTGGGTTACAAAGTTATGCGTGAACAGGACCACAAAATACCTACACGTCGAATTGAGTAACCTCCTCTTTTTTTGAAGTCGGTTAAAAACAGTAAAAAAGATTAGATTGTGAATATCGTTCAGAAGACATGTTGTGTTATAATATTAGTATAGGCCGGGAAGTTCCGAATGACTGCGAGGAGTTCCCGTACAGCTTTTCACAATATGACACAAAAGAGTGTGTGTCTTCGTTAGAATAAAAGCTTTTTTAGTAAAAAGCTTAGATATTTTCACTTGAATAAAAGCTTTTTTAGTAAATGTCTCTACTAGGATGAAAGCTTTTTTGGGAATGACTCCACTAAAGTAGTAAATATCTGCACTAAAATGAAAGCTTTTTTAGTATATATCCTATATAACCATGCCTCCGTAAAAGCGATTATATCGAAATCGCTGGCCGAAGTTGATAAAAACACATCGTGGGTTTTGGATCTCATTTCTCTTTAAGTCAAGTTGTCACGACCCGACAAATTGTTTGAGTTGAAAAAAGTGACGTTTGAATCGTATTACGGTTTTCAGCAATGCTAAGTTGAGTTAGACCCCTGTGATGAATGTCGCGATTCGACTGAAACGCCACTTTTTTCAACTCAAACGACTTGTCGTGTCGTGACGACTCAACTTTCAGCATAGGGGCCAAAGCGCTGAACCTGTTCAAGCGGTCTGGCCTCCAAATATGAGATATACTGATATTGATAAATAATTTCAGTGTTGTAATTTTCTATAACACAAAATGTAGAACAATATTTTTTATTTACCAATTATTTCCATCAGGTACGAAAACAGTAAACTAAATACAAATAAAAAAAAACTGAAACAACATTAACAAGAGAAACACTAAAGCATGAAAGAAATAATAATCAAACTCAGAGACAACAACAACAACAAAAACAACAAAAACAGCCCGCCCTAATTATAATTTTCCGTTTCTAGATTTTCAATACCTGTCGTCTAGCCAAAGATGACAAGAACTCCAGCAACTTGCCACTATTATGTTGCTTATAAAATGTGAATTGTATCTCAACAGTAATCAACATACAGACGCCGTACAATAGATGTCTGGTATATAACTATTATCAGCACCGATGCTGAACAGAGAGCGGTGTGCAGCAGCAGCAGCACACCTGAGTGGGCCCCCAGGTAAATCGAAACCGTTCAGTCAAAAGACCATAAATTGTCTACAAATGGTCTTGACTGGTGCATAACAATTTCTTAAAGGCTTTAAGGTGTCACTTGGGTAAGAAGTGTTAAGCCAACTTGTCCAAAAACCAAGGGAAATGAGACGGAACCGCGCGTAAGTTACCTGACTTTCGTATTGACCCAGTTATCAGGTAAGAGAGTCTTGCCCAGGACGCACTATGCTCGGAGTATAGTGGTGTATTCGCGCGCTATTGTCGCATAATAAATTTTTATGTTGCGCATTTTTTTTTGCCGCCTTTCTTTGGGCACCATTCACACGGAAGAGTGGATTTTATGTAGTTGCAGCTTAATAGAAACTATTTTTTTTTCATTTCAATTTTAATTCTGTACATTGTATTCAGGTTAGATGTGCCCCGGCGCAAGATGGGCTGAAAGATTGACTTTAATTAAAGAGGAAAATAATACGACGACGTGCAAAAAAGGTAACGTTGTTGTTGATGATGGATAACCAAAGCGGAGGACCACAGAATTAATTTTCGTTATGTATCAAAAAAAAAATTAAAAACACTCGAGACCAGTTCCCACGCTTTCGCTGGAGCCCTGGGACTTCCCGTTGAGCACATGCACAATTTAGTGGGTACAGTTTGGTCTATCAGTAGGTACATCGCACATCGCCGCACAATTCATTCAATTCGTCACTGCATCACCACTTCGTTATCCGACAAACCAAAAAACATAGCCCAAAACGTGCTGGGATTCAGCCGCTTTCAGTGCACACACAGCTCAAAACAATAATCGTCGTCCACTTCGTTTTTGCATAGCCCCAAAGAGTCTCCATGTCCGTCGTATTTATGTGTCGCGCCCCAGTCCATATTTGGCATCGAAAAACTCTGGTCAAATTTATTATTTGCAATTGTGAACGTCACAGCGAAATTCAATTTGTGAATTATTCATTACGTTGGTCGCCATCGTGAAATTTTATGAGCGTAAAAACTAATTACACACGAAAGAGTTTTTCTTAGAAAAGCGAAAACAAGAAAAAAATATTTTGCAAAATTGCGGATGGCTTCTGATTTTGGACTGCAGTGTTGATTTCACAATAGACGCTGTATTTGGTGACAACGAGGAGACATTGATGGGCACGAAGAAAGCATTTTCTCGACCCCTTTTTTGTAATTATTAATTAGGGTAGTTAATTGGTGGAGCGGATTGGACTTTCACTCACAGAATTTTCCTAGTCAATAAAAGTTTGTTTACAAAAGAAAACTTTTTTCCTTTAAAATTTTATGCTAAACGAAAATTACCTGAAGTTCGGTTCGGAAGTCAATTAATGTGTAAATATTTGCGTTCTGGAACCTAGAGCTGTTTTTGGAGCTGCTTTCGATTTTATTTACTTTCTGGAGCTGCTTTCTGAAAAAGAATGAAATTTTAGGTTTTTAACTGGGAATTATTATTATTAACTAGTACTAATTAAAGATTGAAGAAATGTAAGATGAAATAAACACAGTCATACACATAAAATTTAGTAGAATACGTGCTTCAAAAGAGGGAATGGTAGACATCAATAAAAAGAAGCGTATGACGACTACAAAATATGTGAACTTTGTATAACAAATTGGAGAGAACTAACAAGCCGTAGAGAAGACTGGAGAAAGAGACTTCAAGAGGTCCAAGTCTTACAGGGACTGCAGCGCTATTTAAGAAAGAAGAACTAACTACAGGTTACATGAGACTACACAAAGTCTTGTCTAAGGATCACTTAAATGGAACTGCCTCCTTCAAGACCCCTGAGGGATCCTTTACAGAGAATACCTGTAATGGGTTGTTAATCGCATTGAGTTCCCGAGTTCTCTAGTAACTGACCCCGAAATGGCCCTAGAAGGTAACACTGGATCGGAGGTAGTTTTTAGTCACCGATCCTAAAAAAAGTACAAAGGCCTGGCAAACATCTGGTCTGGTTGCTCTGGATATCTCCAAGGCTTTTGATAGAGTATGGTACTCAGCCTTATTAGCTAAACTCAAAGCTATTGGAATTGACTCGCTTCTGTATAAGTGGATTAAGAGTTTCCTGTTCAATTAGGGTAGTATTGGATGACGTTAAATCTGAATCTCACCGCATCTCTGCGGGGGTCCCCCAAGGGTCAATTTTATCACCGGCCCTATTTCTAATCTTTATAAATGACCTACTTTCAATCCCCTCCAACCCACTTCTCAGCTCCGCTGACGACGGTACCCAGCGTTACTCTTACAGCTTCGATACAAGACAGACTCATGCCAGATCCATCTTGCGATGGAATGACCACATATTCCAGATCGCCAAACAAGCATCGCAGTGCTTGGGATTTTTTAAGAGGTGCAAGCTCCTTCTCCAGGCATCGGCCCGTGCTGTTATATATAAGTCCTACATTCGGCCCCTTTTCGAATATAACTCCCTCGTTTGGGGCGGCGCTTCATTAGCCACCTTGGCATGGTTAGATAAGGTGCAAAAAAGAGCCACCGTAGGAATGTAGGAGCATTGACAAAATTTTATCGCTACTATCATAGTGACTGTTCCTCTGAGATAAACGCTCTCCTGCCTCCACGGCAATATTATACTTGCAACACCAGATTAGCCTACTCGTTTTATTCCCTCTACCTGCAACTCCCCTTTTCACGCACTCAACAAGACACGAATTCGTTTGTAAATAGAACAACTCGATTGTGGAATAATCTCCCGTAGACAGCATTGCCGAGCTCCAACAACATCCAAGAGTTCAAATGCAGGGTTCATCGCCACCTTCTTCAATACCCTCCGTACCTTTACAACCCCTCCAACCCCCAAAATCTCTCTGCGATGACCTTCGATGCAATTATTTAACCCGCAGCAAAAAATTGCATAGAACCCCACTGTAAGATCCTTCGTTTCTTAGGAGTAGATTCATAACTATTGAAATGAATGGCTACAAAGAGCTATCTTCAAGGAGGCATCCTATCACCTCTGCTGAAGTTGATCGTAATCAACGAGCTACACTGGCCTAAACAGATGGCATCGTCATAATGATCAGCGTCGGTCATTAGGGCTCCAACTCGGGCATAATACAAACCGCTCTTTCATAGCTGGTATCGGAACAAAAACCCACAAAAACAAAAGGAAATACCCCGAAACAAGGTATACAATGGCGGTGTTCAGGGCCGGATTGGCCTATGGCCCATTCGAGTAAATACTCGAAGGGCCAGCGCCGGCGGGCCGGAGGTAGAGTGTTTAGGATTTTTTTGTGAATAAACTTAAAGTTTCGTAATAATAGTGACTACGCTCACGAAGATCGGCTCGAATTTGGTCTTTCCTCTTTCTCGCCTCTCTTCCCCGCCTTGAGCTCGCCTTCGACCAACCGCCCTCGCCGCCTGAGAGAGATATTTCTCAGAGCTGGCCCTAAATCGAGCGAATAGGTGGAGGAGAAATTCGATCGACCATTCCAAACGCGAGTATCATTTTACCAAGTGGTCCCCCGACTAAGTGCAAACCCCATCCAATGCTGCTTGACCTGCACAATCGAACGAGAGCCAGTCTAGTGAGTATACTCAATGATACCCTTTATTTTCAAAGCCTAAATTTTATTCCCTTTAGCATAAAAAAGTAGGAGAATACCGTGCTTCCTTGGGACTATTCCGTTCGTGCCTGCAGCGGGCTGCATTCGGGAAATTAGAATTTTTACTCAGGCGTATCGTGCTTGCTGGGGGTACATTGCAGACGTTTCGATGCTGTCCGTCCCCGTAGCAGGATAATCACAGGCGAGTTGGGTTTTTTTGTTCCATGCCTGTTTCATCATAAGTGCGGGCAGTCTGATTTTTGATTTTTACCCGGAATGGGATATATAAATGCAAACCTATAAAAGGTTTTTTTTTATGTAACAGACTAGAGGCTTAGGGAGAGTCCCTTTGTACTGTCGACAATCTATTTTTTACGTATACACTGTCGGACAGCAGCTCTAGCCGGAAGACAGAGAAGAGAGGAAGGAACTGTCACAACCTAGCCGCGATATTTTTATTCCACCTACTCGCAACCATTTCGCGACTCTGACATCGGGGCATCGAGAAACAACTCGCTGGAGTGTTATGCCTCCTGAAACGAGTTGAATCTCATCAACCAACCGATGGCATGCGCTTGGTAGAGCGGGGAAGGACTAGGGAAGGCTACGACAGAAGGAATGTAAAGCGGGAAGAAGAGAGAAGGGAAGTTATGTAGGTGAGAAAGTGGAAAAGGCGAAGGACCGTGGGGCTGACCGAGATTCGAACCCGGGACCTCTGGGACAGCAGTCAGGCGCCTTACCTCTAGACTACCGAGGCCCCCGAACCAACCAGGACCCGAACCAGGTTGTTTACATCCCAAACGCAAGTTGGAGCCTCTTTTTCGCATAGAAACTCACGTTCGTGTAGCAGAAAGAAAAGCAAAGATGTATTTTTCTGGCTCACTTAAAAATAAGTGTCTTAAACGTCCCTAAAATCTTTTGAATAGAGGCAGTATGTATGTGCAAAGCCTTTGTATAGAAACTGTTCACGACTGAGATAAACTTGCAGTTAGTTTGAATTCGGAAACTGATTATTTTTAGCCGACACTTAGGTCATTTACCATCTAAAGCCAAATTAACAGCGGTAAATGCCATGAATAGAAACACGTTCGCCAACCTCTGGTCTAGGATGATCTCTACATCTTGTGCTTAGATGCTTCTTATAAAACATCATTTATTCCTAGTATTTTGTGCTGCCCATTCTAACGACATGCTTTAACCAAATCAAACCTTTTGCCCTATTTTAAGGTCGATCGAAATTTTTTTGCATTTATTTTAACAAATATTAATTTTCATAATTGTTTGACTTTGCCACGAGTTTGTCACCATAATACTTACATATGCACCGATTACATTCAGTTTGAGCTCTTTCGAATTTAAATCAATGACAAATATTGTTTTATTTTAAAAAAATATCAAAATTAATTTTCGATTAAACAGATGCAATTTACGTCGGTTCTAGTAAATAACAACAAACAAACCTTCAATTTTGATTATTTATTAATTATTGATTTTTGATTGCTAGTGAATGGAATTCATTGATTTGTCCAGTGATATGGATAAGTGTACTTCAGTAATTTACGAAATTTAATTTTATTCAATTTTAGTTATAAAATAATCTATATATTTATTTTGTATATTTAATATTGTATAATCAACAAAATTATTAATGAAAATTCCCCTAAGTATTCAATCCTATTAAATTTTTCCCCACTTTAAAATGCAAATCAAAAATATTTATCCTTAACCTAAGAAGAAAAAATCAAGCTATTTATAAATATATTCAAGCCACTATTCCCTTCTTCCACAAATAAAAAAAAACAACCGCAGCAACAAACCAACACCAGTAAAGAAAATCTCCAAAACGACGGAAATCCTTCGAATTAAATCCATCCCGAAGCTCCCATATCCTTGCTCCGTTTTTAGTGAAAGCAAAATTTTTTGAATATTTTTCCCATAAAAATACAACCATCAACGCAAAACTCAATCACTTACTTAATACGATCGCATAAAGGGACTATATACACACACACTCCGAGTACACCCGGCATACATAAGGAAAATTTCTTGATGGGACTCTTCACATCTAATCCTTTACCCAGGACAACAACGAAAAAAAAAAAAAATCTAAAAGAAGAAGGCAAAAAAAATTGACTCAAAAAGACGGGCGCTATTAGACTTGATACACAGCAGACAAAGTGATGGCAGCTGAACGTTATTAAGATGTTCATTTCTCTCTCGAAGAAGTTGAACAAACCAGAAAAAGGACTGCGGGGAAGGAGACATTATTACAAAAAAAAAAAAAAAAAAAAAAAAACAAAATAAAGTAAAAAAAAAATGTAAAGAATTTTCCACATCAGGAAAAATTCAAGGAATCCCTCTTATCTCCATTCGAGGCACTCTCACTGGGGGTGATTGCTTCAGGAAAGCAAATTTATTGCGGATAAGGTTTTCCCCTTCGAGGATAAAAAAACCAAGGAACACCGTCGTCGTGTACACCGTACCAGCATCCTTCGTATATATTCCTGGTAACATAGGCGAATGCTGTATGTGTACACCGCGTTAAGTTTGAATTTTCACATTCTCCACGCACTTTTCCCGGGAAATCTACCAATTCATTTCTGAGGTGTGCCTGTGCATGATGAATATAAGAAAAGGCGCCATGAATAATGATTGATTGCGTTTCCATCAGATGAATTGAGCAATAACCTCCGAGAGAGCGCAAAATTAAGAGTCTTTTCCGCACAAGGATGTTTTTCACTTGATTTTTCATTTTTCACATTTTTCCTTTCGCTATTTTATTATACATAGAAAAAAGAGATTCCCAGGATTTCTGATGTGAAATGACAGGAAAAAATCAAAAATTTAAGACGAGGAAAATTGCGGTAAATTTTCTTCAAAATTAATCAAGTCAATGTATGGTTGTTATATGAAGTGAACATAGAATTTATCGATGTCAGTACAGTGTTTTTGGGTGTTAAATGGTGATTTTGATGGTATTTTTGAATGATTTTTAATAATTAAGCTTAAATACAGATTATATGGTTTATTAACGAGTGTATTAACTCGTCAGTTTGTGTTTTTATAATATATTTTTTGAATAAAGCAAAACAAATCGTTACAAATCTACTGGAAATCGCCCTATTATTAGTTTTTTGAACAAAAAATGATGAGTTTAGCTGTAAAATACACAAACGGACAATCGTTGGCCGGATGCGCACCCATTAAAATTAGTTAAAAATCTACGGCCATCATATGCCCCTTAAAGAGCCAAGCAGCCTGTGTTCGCCCGTTGTAAGCCCATTTTTTATTTTTACTCGGGTAGAACAATATTTCCTATTTTTGAATTATATTTTTTCTGGTTTCACTTAGGGCCACAGCCTATTGTACTACACCCTTATACCACATATTTATATGCAAGACCGCTTGAACAGGTTTAGCAGTCTCCCCGATGGCTTGTCGCTTAGACTTGATTTCGGTTTTTAACGAGACCCTGCGCCTCGCTATCATGGTACACTCACAGGGAACAACAAAAGCAAACTCATCCTCCTCAAGGCTACAATTCGTTGGGTTGATTTAAATAATACCGTTTACAGTTGGCTAATCTTAACATTTCTGTAAGGAATGTGAAGGCCACTGTTGTGAAAAACTGAGCCGGGCCCATCATTTGTTACTGAGGTACCGAGTGCTGTTGGCAAGTCCCAAGTCCATCTGCTGTTAAACATCAGGAACTATTCCTACCAAATATTCGGGGTGCAAGGTTTTCAGTGCCTTTACATCACCTATTCGCTCCTTCTCTACAGCAGAGATTGGCACTCTATTGAACTCTAGGTTACCACTCCACTTTGAACTAGAGTAATCTGCTAACATAGAATTTCCTGGTCGATTTCAAAGATGCTTTGGAGTGGTGTCGTATGATACATGGACGGCTCCAAAACAGAAGACATGTTTAGATGTCGAGATCTGGGTCGGAAGTTTCAGGTTTTGCACAGCGTTCAACTTGGTTTATAGCTGATTTGCCACTGCATTTAACGTTTCGAAAGCAACTACTGAGACACCCACCCAGTTTGAGGGATACGACGCTAGACGATCGGATTTTGGTGAATTTTTGGAATGCATCAGTAAGGCTGCCAGTACATTGGTCAACTTGCTTACTGGACACTGCGATTTAAACCTGTCATGTTGACTCAATCTGAAATCTTTGCTTAGGAAATGATGAGTCTGTCTTCGTCTCCCTAACCAGCGATAAGGAGCAGCTAAGTCTCGCTGTTTGATACGGCCTTGCTCGAATAGACTAATTTAAGCGACAAATCTCTAGGCAGCTTCCAAGCTTGTTCGAAGGACTGGCCTACGAATCAGAGATACAGGGGCTGTCAAGAAAGGTACAATATTGAGAGTACAACTATGGCCCTTTAGAAGAAGAAGAAGAAGAAAAACCTTAAAATTAAAATTTATTATTCTAAATGTTCGAATCAGACACGTTCAAGTTTTTAGCCAATTTTGTTGCATTCCAAAGTGTCCACCACCTTCACCTTTCGAGCAATTTCTGGTGATGTTTCTGATTCTTTATCAATGACCACAATATTTGGTTAGGATTTTCCGGCAAAATCCAAAGGCAATCAAACTATTATGTTTGAATTACATATAATCATATATTTCTTTTCAATTACCACCTAGAACGATAAGCATCTGTAGGATTGTAAACATTTTGATCGACTAAAATTTATCGAAATATGAAAACGCTGTAACAATTTAAAGTTCTTGAATAATCCAAAAAAAAGGAAATGGGTTCCTCGTACCCACATATAACATACAGATTTTACCATATACTGATCAAGGAACACAAATTCCAAAAAGCATTCTTTTCTTACTGAATCAAAAAAAAAAAACACAAATTTTCTTGCAAGATCCCTTTCACTTAGTATCCTCAAAGAATTCACAGGAAAAACAGAATTCCACCAAAACTCTCAATCTTAAATCGATACAAAAAAGAGTTGACTCCATAAATAACAACTAGTGAAGTCGATCGTCGCCTGATGTCATTCCAGATTTCGATTTTGAAATTTTTGTTTAGTTCAGTTTCTGTACCTATTCTTTTATAAACAGAGCCAAAATCAAACCGAAAGATCAAAACCGGTTTCAATCCTTCTTCATCGAGCAGACAAAACAACGTTTTCGTTAGGAATACAATTTTATTTGGATAAAAAATTATCACATTCCCGAATTCCTTGAGTAATGTAATTGATGAATTCGAAGATCGTTTTATAAGGAGAAGAGGAGGATTGGAGGGATTTTTAGAAGGTGTTTCTTATCAGTTTTCTTTGTACCTGTAATTTTTTTTTGGTTATTTAGAAGTACATTTCAAGTGTTTTCTTTTTTTTTGTTATCAAAAGGTTTACTTGGTTTTTTTTTGTTTGCTTGGTTTTGCTGTTACTATGGGCCGTACTCAAAAGCGAACTCTTGCAACCAACCGTATTCTAAATAATTTAAATTGGTCAGAAGAATCAACCATTATTTGAATGTGAATGGTTGCAAGACAGCTTACAGAATTTTGTTAAAACTATTGTTGAAGATCGTTTCGCACTTAATTCTAGGGGTTTTATTATACTATTAAGTCTCCTAAAGAAACTTGGACCAGATAGCAGTTAGTTGACATGAGCTTAGAGGCGAACTTCGTGATTGGCGCGGCGCGTATTTTTTTATGGCATCTTTCAATGCTAAGAGCAAGATCAGCCAGTCGAAGCTCTCAAATACGATACGATTATTTTCAATTTGCTGAAAGATCCTTCTCAGCAAGCGAAGACCCTGCATGCTGTCACCAGTAAATTTTTTTGTAAACAGAGAAGACAAGAAAGAACGAATATCACAAAAGTGGCGAAAGTATAAAAATAGCGGAGCTTGCTGTTGCGTGGAATCGAACCACAGACCTTTGGGTTGGTCACCAGTGCCTTAATAAAGGTAAAATTATATTAAGGCTGTTACGTTCCTTCGTGTGGAGCCATTGAGTAGAAAATTGCGCCACAACAAGCACTAGGGTGATTGTTTTGTTTTAAATATATGTTTATTCCAACAATTTGAAGATCCTCGTTTAACGTTATGCTATAGATATTAAGAAACCATTCAGACGTTTATTTTGGACCAACCGTTTAAGCAGAGGAAGCCTGGTGCTGATTTTATTATAAATGAGGCAGCAGAAGATTTTATTTGATATAAGTGATAAGTTGAACTCCTTCTAGTGGACACATAACTACCAAAACATGAGCACTCACTCAACAAGAGTTTCATTGCGCTTAAATTCGGCGGGAGCTTTCCAGTAGTTCTATATTCTAAAGGTATTTTCGCAGGTCAGTGTTACTTGGCTCGTACTCCGCAGCCTTCGCCAAGTCGCTCGTTTGGCTGGCCGGTGGCGGCTAAATAATTGAGGAGCTACTATGCAACTTTCTAGTGTTTGCATAACCGCGTAAAAATTTTGGTGTAGGATTCAGCCATATCTTAAGGCACATACAAAGATCGCGGCAGACCGTGGCCTGAAAGTTTTCGCCTTGAGGCCAGGTATCACTACACACTCACCAGTCGCCAACTGAATGGGGTCCTGCAGTCCAAGAAAACTGACAAAAATCTTTGTGTGTGGGTATTTGTCTTCAGTTCGGGCCTGAAGATCTGAACTTCTATTCAGTCTAAAGCCGTGAATTTACGGCAAGAATTCACACCATATCTACTCGGAACGGAAAGCAAGGCGCAAAAATCATCCACACTTGCATTTTTGCACTTGAATTAACAACCTGCTACGCTAAACTGTCGTTTTCGCCTGTGTACCTGTAGGGAAATATGGCGTCACCCACATGCCACGACCTGTCAGGCCGATTCCCGAAGGTCTCATCCCTCAGTCAAACTGAGTAATCTGTGGCTTTCATCGGGCCGTGCTAGACCTATATGTGAGATTCTCATCACTCAATCGTAACAAACAGGACGACCACAACCTAGCGATGCCAAACGAGATGTCATCGGCGCAGAATAAGAACCAGATTCCTTATTACTTTTGTCCGTGCGGCTTGTCAGTCTCTGCTACAGGAAGTGGCAAAATTAAACCCAAAGTAGCAAGATGGCAAAACATGGAATTTGGAAGAATGGCGGAAGGTTCATTGTCGTTCTAGATGCGTATTCACTTTGCACATCATTCTCCTTGTGTTTCCTTGAAATTTTGATACTGAAAATGATCTTTTAGTAATTAATTAAAAAGGTTCGAATTCTTCTCCTTAAGTACCATTAACTTAAATAAGATAAAGACTACCAAGTGCAGTAGATCTTTCCTCAAACTTCATGATTCCATTTGTTATTCAAGTTTCAAGGAGAATGAACTCTCACATCGTTAATTTCAAACGTAAACATAGAAATGCCATAGATGCAGAAACGTCCACATTAATCATGTTTAATGCGCTAAATGAGTTGTTTGCCTTTATGTAAAATTTCATAATTCTATGCAAAATCCACTGTTTAAACACAATCAACTAAAAAACAAATGAATAAATTAAAACAAAAGCAAGCATTACAGATAAAATGACTTTTAAACATTGAACAAAATAAATTCATTGCTTTTTTTAATTATAGTAATTTAAAAAAAAATCTAGAGAGAAAAACATAATTTTTTGTAGAAGAATCGTGCACCTGGAATTTGCATTTTCTACCGTAATGGTTGTATTTGCATTAAGTAGTACAAAAAAGTGGGGGGAAAATGAAAAAAAAAAAAAATAAGAAAAATACGAAAATATATTTAAATAAAAAAAAATCCCCAGAAATGCTGAGCAGCGCAGGAATTCTGATATCGCATTTAGAAGAACGTCTAGAAAAGGCATAGAGCTACTTGCTCCAAGGTAAGAGATTGCAGTATTGAAATGCAGTTGGCTCTCGGTTGCTGGTGATCCAGTTGTGGTTATCCAGTTACTCAGATGGCAAAATTCTTATTCCAATTACGTCAATAACATTCGAGATACCTGTGGAATCCCCTTTTAAGTGCAGCAACCAGCGCTTCTGTTATCTATGATGATGTTGTGAAGTTGATGAAGACGGTGATGATGATGATGATGATGAAGACCTTGCTTACGGTTTCTGTTTACGCAAAAAAGCTGAGGGGTTTTTTAGTAATGCAATATTGTGATATTGATGTAGATATGGGAATTTAGGGGGGAAAAGAGGTGTTTTACCATATTTTTAGCATCAACCATGAGACGTAGTTGGAGTTTTTTGCATTGCTGTTTAAAGAGATCAACGGTAAAGTATGCACTTTCGTTTATGGTGGCTAAATTGATTGGATTGTTGAATAACAAGAAGGTATTAATAGTGTTCATAACAGCAGGCTTAATTACTAGCTACAACAATAGAAATTTATGGAAGACTTCGTAGTAAATGTCAACAAACTTCAGCAGCATTCACCATTTTCATACTAACAAATCTAGCAAGATCTAGCGAATATGTTCGAAAAAAACTACTTGCGTTTGCTGTAGCCAACAGGTACACAGGAGGATTAACACGTTGCTTTGTCCTTCGTGTCAGAACTTTGTTATATCGTGCGATCATATACCCCTCATCGCGTCGATCAGAAAAGACTCCTAGCCATATCTAATAATAATAATAATAATGGTTGTCAGGCAGAGAGAAGAGCACCCTCCTAATCTAATCTCATCAAATGCGACGACGAGTTCATCTCAAGTGATAGTTGGGACATAAGAGAAACCAACTGCCTCAACAAGCGGACCCATTGAGGATACGTGTTGTGCGGACCGGTTATCATTCACAGAAGATGAGTCGTTAAACGTAGAATCCGTCTGCAGTACTACGCTAGACTCGAGCAATGTGAGCCCGTTTATGTACCGAGCTTCGATTCAATTTCGATTCGATCGATTTTTCAAGCCCTCATCTGGTCAAAAGAAGCGCTTCAATAAAGCTTCTATCCAAGGCAAACGATCTTAGAAAAAGCTTTGTCAAAGTTCCCGAAAAAACTCAGAGTTGAAAATAGTTCGCTCAGAGGAGAAAACCCCGGATCTCCCGGAACAGCAGAGGACCAAGATAGGCCTTCTTGCCCTACTTCAAGCCTGGTGTCAAGCGGTGCTAAACTCCTCATCTCGACCTGTTCAACCACCCCTTCCATGTGAGAAATTGGTACAGCTGCATGTGGCGATCATTGACGTCGACATTATAAAGGCAGGTATTAAGTCAAGTCGGGTTTCGAGTAAAGCTTCCAAGAAGTGCTCAAACCCTACCGCCGCAGAGTGGGGGAGGAATAACGTCTCGGATATAAAGGCGGCGTCTCGGATATAAAGGCGCTTCTGATATTACTCTAGTGGGTGGAAGAATGAATATTCCCTCACACTTATATGATTTGCAACTATCTCTTCGTAGAACTTCGTAGGGTTGTCGCCGACAAGTGGAAAGTGGTCCACAGGCGAAGCGATAACAATAGTTTGGGCTTGATCATACTGGTAGACACCGCTTATGTCGATGCTGAAAGGCATGAAGGGGAAGAAGATCGTTTATAGATTCGTCCATATCAAGCTGACGCTTTCCTTTCAAAATGCAGCCAAAAATTCTGATCAGGTCTAAAACGTTACTTCCCTTCGCATCTTTGAGGAGCAAGGACTGCTGTTCAGACAAGAGGCCATCTTGAATAAAACTGGGGATGTATTCACACAAAGGAGAAGAGGAGGAGGGTCATGGTGGTTTCTAACCCAGCTATAAGCTTGTTCTATTTTTTTTTTGTTTGAAAATAATGAAAAGGTTGCTGGGCCTACACATCAGGTGCAAGCTGGAGCTCTCATTTTCCCTTTAGCACCACTCAACAGACCGATTTTCATTCAATCGCGGAAGTCAAGCAGCACTGGACTTGATTGGTACTCAGTTAGGGGACTGCATGGTAAAACGAAACACCCGTTTAAAAATATAAAGCTTTTTTCCGTGATAACTCACATATCCACGCCGAAATTGATAAATATTTCAGCCTGATTTTTCCAGTCGGAATCCGGTAACCATTGTTTTTGCTCATTGGACCCACCACCTAGCATTCCTTATGGGACAAGGCGTTGGATGCCCTTGCAATGCGATATTAGACATGGTGTCCACATGAGGCAGTGTGGTCATGAGAATAGCGTTTGTAGTCAATTGAAGCCGTAAAAGAAAATTGGCTCAAGCAGGTGAAGGCCATATCTAAATCAGCCTATGAAAAATGAATGGATAATTGGGTCGCGCTTTGGTATAGTTGTATTGCATTCGATGGGAGTTTCGGGTACTTTATTATACCTATAATCCGACGAATCATGAATTTTGCTTTCTAAATCACCCTGTATGTATGAAGTCATCTCTTAATTTCTACATCAGATCTACTAACTCAACAATAAGAAATTCAATTGATCCCAATTTGGCATCTTTAACGCAGAAACTTCATAACAAATATCCTTAAACCATTTCGTATTCCCTCCTCGAAAAAATAGGATAAGACATACGACATCGGGGGCACACTTATGTTCTCCTATACAGAGCACAGCCACACACAAAAGTATCGATAACAATAGCCCAAAATCAAATAGCGTCAAGAGCCTAAGAAATAAAGTCGGGGATTATTAACGCCCCAGAAGCACCGTCACGTACTCCTAATCTGATCCCACCTATTCCCAGGACTTAGCGCCCTCATAATAAACCCTTTTTACGATATTCCAAAAATTGCTTTTTACGATATTTCTGGAGCTTGCCGTTATCTGGACTACATTCGCAGCCGAACTGTGCCTCGTCCTTGTCCTTGTCCTGATATGACCTTATTTAGGGCACACAAATCCAGCACAAGGCGCTTATTTCGTCCTTTTTTGTTTTGTTTTTTTGAAAAATGGATTTTCATAACGAATTTTTGTTTTTGGGTTTTTGCGATGAAAATGAGCGAAAGATAAAAACAACAAAACAAATTTTTTTTTTTTTTTAGAAATAAGAACTTTTACCAAGAGAAGAGCGCCAGGTGGAAAAACACACGTGTTCCATTGTTGGCTTTTGGGTGAAAATTTTGTTTGGTTTTGAACATGAAATTTTCATTAAATAATTGCCGGGAAATGTTAAATATCCTCGTCGCGTTTTATTAGCGTAAAAATTTCGCGTGCTTGTCGTCGGATATTTTTGTGGTTGTAAATTTTCTAAATTAAAGTGCGTATATGCCGCGCTGCCACGTTCGCTTTAGTTGCGGTACTTTCGCGTGACAATTTACAAACTTCCATATAACACCACTAAAAGCCCTCATCATTGCCCCCCTTTTTATGACCGTAATTACAACCGAAAAAGGCCTCGAAATGAAATTTTCTCATTAGGCTGAAGGGAGGTTAGTAATTGTAGTTGCCAGCACTGTTTAGTAATGGGCGGTGCGCTGCTATTCTTTTATTACCAAATTTCATACAAATTGGTTCGTGATTCTTGAACTGAAATTAAATTGTTCTTAAGGATGCGAGGATTCTTTCTATAGAATAAAACACTATACCTGGTAATATTAATTTGTCTACATTCTTAATGGACGTCATACCACCACCGCCCATTCATGACGACAGATTATTAATTACAGAATTTTCTAGGCGAGTTATGAGTTCTTACCAGCCGGGGCCATCACACCACTTCATTATTCTCCATTGTGCAAAACGCAAAGCTTGTGTTGATTGGTGAAAAAACTCGCCATGATTTTTTATTCATTCATTACTATTAAGAATTCATCGTGTTCTCACTAAGTGAATTAAGCGAGAAAACTGATTAAAAAGTCAAAAGGTAATTTTCTTTTGATATTTCCCTCATCTTTATTCTGCTTTTAAAGGTGGTAATTACCAGCGGTGGAGAATTGCTTGCTGTTGGAGATGGAACGTGGATCCAGATCCAATACAGAGAATTACAACAATTGTAAGATGATTTGGAGAAGCTTCGAGTATTGTAAAGTTCTTAAGAATTTTGTGGTTTATTACTTAATGTGAAGTTAGTAAAGAATTTTATGCCAAGGTCAAAATTTGCTTAAGTTTAAGGAAAATAATTTTGCTTAAGTTTAATCGGATTTAATGATGAGATATTTAAATATTTTAATTGGTTTTGGGTTAAATGGAATGGGGAAATTTGAATAAATTTAAATGCAATTTGTTTTTACGTTATGCTAATTTAAAATCAATCAGTCATAGAACCAAGAACGACCAGAGGAGTAAAAATCATTTTATAATTAGATTCTACAATTTCTGTACGACTGGGACTTGTGTTTCCGTGGTACCGATGCGAACTTTGAAGCTTTCTGTGCCAACAAAATCATATGGGCGTTTGCTAATTGCCAACCATACAAAATCTATAAAAATTAGGCCGAATAGATGGTTTAATGGGAAATGTATAAACGTAGCTAAAGAAGCTGCACATAGAGTGTATTAGATGTTCCTAAGGTAAGTCACTTTAAGGTGAGTATATTGTCAGGTTATCGCCTTTATGCTGAGGAAAATGAACATTGTGTATTATCAGATCGTGCCTTCATTAAGATCCTGAAGAATGCGGGAGTAATTGTGGGTCCACACAACACAGGCTGTTGTCCATCGTGCTTTCCGTGTCGGCTTATGTTCAGACTGTGAAATTTGACGGACAATGTCAATGGAATGTCTGTGCGCACTCTTTTCAGTGGCTTTCTTTACCAGATAAAATTCCATGGGAGAAAAGTTCACACGAAGAAAGTGTGTGTCATGTGGACATAAAGCTATTGACGTCAACAGTTTGGGCAAGTATGCATAAACCTCTTCCCGGTGATGATTGGAAGCAGGTACTTTTCCTTGTTTACCAATATTTTAAAATTACACAAAACTGATTCAAAGCTTTCTTTCCATTGATCGAATGCCACTTGGATGCAGGGATAGGCGAGTTGGCCAGGAAAAGACTAAGGTAGTCAAGCATTCCTTCTCCGTTCTGAGGATAATCAACTAACAGCGGTAACAGCGAACGTGAGAAGCTACATTCTCGCCTACCAGCGAAGGGCAAGCATCTCTTCCTGGCATTAATGGCTTTCTGTAGAAACTACACATGTACTTCATACTTCAGCAATTTCACGGCGACAACCCGGCAAACGTCTTTCAAGTATTATCAAGGCCAGAGATATTTCTGTTACTGAGTTTCCATGAGATTTAAACCAGAGTTAAACCCGAATTATACGTCACGGAAATAGACCCAAATAGAGTTAAAGTTTACAATTCTGCTCAACTCCACCAAAATAGGTAGGTTGAACAGAAATGGAAACGCAGAGAGGTAGTAAGTCGTTGAGTTTAAGTATCATTTCAACTCAACCACAACCCAACTCAACTCCCATGGAAACTCGATATGTGTAACGGAAGGTCTCCCGAATACCAATATACAGAATTGAACGCTAACTTTCGTAAAAAGTGGATATGTAAGGCCTAAGAGTTCCTATTCTAGATTCATGGTAGACCTAATGGGTAATGAAAGGTAATACTGTGAGCACTAGCTTAACCCGTGAGCAGTTGTTGGGGTGCTTTTTGAGCGATTTCAACTCGGTATCACCTTGCTGAGTCTAAACTAGTGTAGGCAGGTCGAAGGTGACTGATTCAATTTATTCTTTGATGGGTTCGTGTTGAGTGTAATCCATAACAAATGCGGGAAAAAGTTTTTAATGGTTCTTAAAGTGGTCTTTCATCGCTTAAATCTCAAAGATTTCACCCTGAAGCCATTACTGATGGCTTCTTCCTTAATAAGTCGTTACTGCATGAATTAATCCGATCCTATTGAAAAACCGAAAAAATGCTCTTGAAAATGTCTCAAAATGTTTTAAATCTGACATGTACAATCTCCACTTTTGAGTACCAACTACACAACCACTTCTCATTAGTATCTTTAAAAAGTCAACAAAACTCCCAACTCTCAAAGAAAAATGCCCATAAAAAAAATTCATAAAAATTTCCTTGAATTTTTCACAATGCCCCCACAGAATCCCATCATTTCTCAAGCCTCATGAAATCTGTCAACTTTTACTTTTTTGTACATCTCCTGTCCCTCATCAGAGTGAAAAGAGCGCGTAATTTCAATGCGTGTTGAGTCAAATCACCATTTTGCCCCGTCTCGCTCTCGTGCACAGCACAGCCATGTAGCATCCCATATAGGCTCGTGATATCTCGTGATGATGGATGATTAATGCGCTGCATCCACCTCCGTTCTGCAGCTGTAAGCCGAAGTGAAGGCAGCAGCAAGCAACGTATTATTTTGATAAAGTAGCGGCGGCACCCGAAAGTCTAGGCTGCTCCACACGCAATCCGGAAACCCATCTCCTGCACAATTACCCATCTTAAAGCGCTACCACAATTGCGATGCGATTACGATTAGGAGAGCCCCATTCTCCCGGCAGACAATCATCAGGCGTTCCGTCATCCCAATGTCTTGTCTTGTTTGATTTTTCGCCTCATGCGTTTTTAACTCCGTGCTGTTTGGATTGTTTTTGTTTATGTTTTGCGGTCTTGAGGATTTCGGATTTTCTTCCCCATCTTTCTCCATTCATCGTCCGGAAGAGACACGTGCTCAGGTGCGAGCGGGGGCTCTAGTCGTTTTGACAAACATTACGATGATACACTTGAGGGCTTTTTGAAGACGAGATGAATTTTGTCGACCAAGCGGATGTTCCACCTGTCAAGTCAAGTGATGTCAAGTACCTTCAAGTTGGTCCGATTTGGTGAGTGTATCCTCCTTCACAAGTCGGGTCTATTCCTGCAGCTATTCCGGATCCGCTTGGCCGACTCGGTGTGAAATCCCAGTTGAGATGGGATTGCTATAAAAGAAAATATCGAAACGTTCCCAAATCCACTTGAAGCTCAAGAAAGGGCATGCCCCAACCATATATGAGTCAATGGCTAGACTAACTCGAGTTGAGCTGACAGGTGAAGTCGAGGGGTTCGCCCTTCCGGTTGGAACTGCCATGGACCAAGTCGTGAACGATTCCTCGTCGTAAGTGAAAATAACAGGGGAGAACGGCCTGTCGATCTCGTCCAGATGTTCTCGCTGACGTACAACAATAAGCAAGGAACACGGGACTGGCTAATTGGTGTTTAATTCCAACTCCATTAGCACCATTCGGCGGTGATCCCAGCAACTCTTCGCCCGTCGTTTATATTTCCTTTATTTTATTTTTCTTTATTATTATTTTTTTTGTGTGTTAATTAAGAAAGTTCGGCGAAAGAAAGTTTTCTTTGCTTGTAAGATGTGGCGACGGCTGTCAAGAACCTATTTACAGAATCAATGACTGATGGGGGTGGAAAATGGAATTTTCTCGATCTTTCTCTTTCACCAGTCTCTGAATTTCTTTTCGGGGGTTGGGGTGGGCGATTGTTGTTGACCTAATTCAATTCGATGGAAAACATTCAAAATTGGGTAAATTAACTTACTTCGCCGCTCGAGGCATTGAAACATCTCTCTCTATTCTGTGTCGGGTGTATTAAAATTCCAGGGATGTTTCTCAATTTCGTGAGAGATTTTAACAGAAGACCAACGACGCACAACTTGTTTAGAGAAGGTTAATTTTTATTTGCCTGAAGCGGTAACATTTTATATATTTTATTTAATGGAGAGCGAGAGAGTGAGAATGTTCTAACAAAATTTTAATCAAATTGGAATTAATCTTTGACGGTGGCACAACATTTTCTGTTGGATTTCGAGTTGTTGTTTTCGTAAGTTTTCGTTAATTATCTTCTTCTATAAATTTATTTTGAGGTAGTAGCTGTGGATTAAGTGGGGGTGGGTTGAAAGAAAATGTTGCTAGGATTTAATACTTTAATCGGAAACTGTTGTTACTGTTGTTTTACTAGCAGACTGTTAGCATTTTGAGCATTATTATGACAATATAGATGTACGACCTCACAAAGAAAAGTAAGCATCTGTGACCATAGAAAATGTGTTCGTCAGAAAAAAAAAATTGGCGCGCCATTCAAAAAAATTGCGATTGATATGGCGGGCGCATAGAAGCAACCCTTATATTTTGGCAAGTGGCCGGAAGTATATGCCATCCCGAATCAGGAAGCTGCTACGGTAGCGAATGAGTTAGTAAACAACTGGATCAGTAAATATGGAGTACCACGTGAATTGCATTCCTATCAGGGAAGGAACTTCGACTCAACCCTAAAGAACTGGATCAAGTATTTTCTTTTCTTTCTTCAATGAAGCTGGTACGACCCACTTTCGTTTATAAATAGAAGAACTCCACTCTGGAACAATTTTTTCGTAGTCAGTTTTTCTGAACTCCTAAGAAACCCATGAGTTGAAACAAGTTTCTTGGATACCTCTCTTAACACAACACCTCAAACCTATTCTATCTCCTGTACTGAGGTTATTACCACATGTGACCATAACGGAACGGTGGGCTGGAGGTACAAAAGGCTAGATCTGCCACATAAAAAACTCGTCTTTCTCGCGGCACAACCCATTCACCATAGATGGCAAATATGTGGAAAGCTGAGGTGTAAACAAGCTTTTTATTTTGTTCGCCATTCACAATTGCCTATTCATTCTTATAAGCACGAATGTCGTTTTTACAAGCGGTCCCCATACTAAGTACTGACCACGTCCAATGCTGCTTGATATTCGTTATCATAATGCTAAATGGCTCCTGTAAATTTTGTTATAGAAGAAAAATAATCTTAAGAATAAGAAGGATCATTTGCAATAGAGAAACATAAGAAGACCAAATGGACTAGGAAGCTACCGATTAAGGGGAAACCGTGAGGACCTGAAAATATTATAAGTCGCCTTCCAGGGGTCACCAAACCACAACAATAGAGTGTTGCACTCTTCTCACAATATGACCAACTTTGGGCGCAAAAACGTTACAAAGACGTTAAAAATCTCTTGTTCAGTTCAACAAAAAAGAGATAAGCCATGTAGTGAAGGTGCTGACTGGTTACTGCCCCTTAGGCCCGCACGCGGGAAGATTGGGACTTCCTCACGACTTATGCAGAAGTTGTTGTAATGAAGATGAGGTAGAAACTTTCTTCCATCTTCTCTGTATATGTTCGGTTCTCGCGAGGACAGGACCACCCTTGGCTCACCTTTCCTTTATGGATTGAGTGAGCTGCAAAACACTGGTATTCCTGACCTGTCGCTTTATTAAAAGCTCCAAATGGCTTGAAAAGGCGTGAATTTATCCCAACACTAGAATGCCATCGCAATGAGCTCAATGATGTGCCTAAGTGCAGAGCTCCCCAGGGGGGAGGGAGCAGCCATTTCAACCTAACCTAACCTTCCAGGAGTCATAGGAGCAGCTAGGCCAAAACCGCAGTTGACTATTGGAATCACTTTTTCATCGATGCCACGCTCGAAATAATAATTAATTTATCGAACGGATCAAGCGTTAGGCCAACTGATATAATTGAAATGAGGTCATTTATAGGTTAACTCTACCTTGCAAGGGCTTATAGAAGAAACCGTCAAATTTTGGAGGAACTGAGCGGTCGAGAAAATGGTGGAATTGAAAAGTTTGGCCAAAGAATCTTTGAACTATTTTTCGAGTAATGTCAAAAGAACTATTTAGTGGGGGAGATTGGGACAAGCTGCCAAGTTTTAGAAGACGATTCACTTTTCGAAGTACACTCCCTCAGCAAAACCCAAGTATTGGATCAAATTGTTTTCCCTAGATGCAAAGATGCTATACCCGTACAACTTGTAAGTATATCCTGGATCACAGCCTGAAGGTCTATTTAAAATGAGCTATAAATCACCAGACGTCGTCAAACGAATGGTATAGGCCTTATGGGGAAGTGGGCGAATCATTACAGCACTTGTTGATGAACTGATAAAGTATAAACTCACCTCTAGGTTGGCACAGCAAGGAAAAATAAGAGAGAATTGCCATCATCCTTTGTGAATGTAAAAGGAAGGAAGCAGTACGACAGTATGTTTGGGTTCAACGATAAAAAAAAACTCTGGTCTCGTACATTCCAACAGTGAAAAACATGTGATCCTCGTTTCTTCATTTCATAATGACGACGCCGCCATTGATCTTTCATCTGGACAGCAAACGAAGCCAGAAATCGATTATGTTCTATAATTTCGCAAAAAGTGGAGTGGATACTGCAGCCAAATTGGGCTCTTATGATATATGCCGAATCAACAAACGTTAGCCAATGGTAATCTTTTATACAATGATAAATGTGGCTGGGATTCCCTCACCGTCCATTTCGGCAATGATCTTGAGCCATTTTGCAGGAAGATGTATCTCAAAACATGGGCACATAAGCTTTCTCTCCCAGAGCTGCAGAAAAGGAGCCAGAAAAGGCATATTGTCATCTCCAAATGCCCCTGGGAAGTTCTATCATACGAAGAGTTTTGATAATGATGATGATAAGGAGGAACCGCCCTTTAAGAGGTGTAGGTGAATCGTCTGCACGATTGAAACTAGTTTGAGGAGGTTTACTGTGACGAGATAACCGTGTCGAGATATCTGCTATGAGTTCAAAGTTGCAGTTATTCCAAATTTTTCTGGTGAGCCTGTATCCAGCGAATCTAAGGTAGATTGAGCGTGCCAGGATCTGTCTGAAGTGCCAAATAGGTTTTGTGTTTTCTTTTAACGTTTATTTCACCGTTCAGTCCAGGTGAAGGGCCAAAAAAAGATTTTTTTTACATTTTTTTAAATGAATCTAGATCTAGAAAGTCAGTGCGAATAGAAGTCCCCCAGATCCAAGGGGTAATAGGGGCAAATGGTGCACTTTCACCGGGCGCAATTTCAGAAAATAAGACTTTAAACCCGAGACTTTAAGACTTTTTTAGCCTCCATTTTCATATATATTAAAGGAACTTCACCGAGCGCTTGTGCCTTTTTCCATTGCTCTTCACTGCTGTAAAAAATGGATAGGGCGCAATATGGCATTCTGCACCGGGCACAAAAAACGGATTAAGAAAATGGTTAAATCAATAATCAATCAAATTCTCAATTTAAAAATTACAAAAATATAAAATGCAGATATCCTTTATGCCTTGCAGCTCATCCTTTTCCGCTTTTCTTTTCTTACCAAACAAAAACAAAAAATATAAAAAAATCCCTTAAACGTTTAGAGATTAAAAATTACAAGTATACCTTCCGGCTAGCATGGCTTCACTTTTTAACTGGAATCTAATATCAATTTCCTGGAAATACTTAATCATCCAACCAAAAAAATATTTCTTTTTGTTCTTGTTGCTTAGCCACCGGTGAAATGGTACTTCCTTCTTCCACCTTCCTGAATTGGATGACATAACTGACAGAGATATCAATTCCTGAATAATATAGAGAGTCCTGCACGCAACGTTTGTCCTTTATTGATGAAGTTATTTTTTTTAAGAAATTGATTTATTGCTTAGAGGTACATGTAGGTTAAACTGGAGATTTAAACGAATTTTTTTTTGTGTATTTATTATAAACAAAAAGGGTGAAATTGATTGTTAAGTCGAAGATAATTTTCATCTAACTTTTTCTTTTCTTTATATTTTATTAGTGTAATTAATTTCTTTTAAGAGAGAGCGTATATTTTCCTTTTCTGTGCTTCTTTACTAACAATAGAAGATAAATCTTCATAAATTTCTGCACTTTTCAACATGCAAAATTTATATTCCCCTATAAAAAAGACATAAACCTAGCGCCCATAGTATTGCGAAAAATACAAAAAAAAAACTCTCAGGTAATTTATGATTGGCTTACTACCAACGCCTCCTTAAAGTTGTAAATATATATTGTATTTATAAAAAAACAAAATCTTTTGTTCCACATTGCAACTGCCGAAAAAAAACCTAGTCGCCCACTAGCCGGGGCTTCTACAGCCTGTCATTCTTCCACAAAAGGTAAAACGATTAAAACGAACTCACGGAATTGGGTCATGTCAGTCGTCTCTCTCTCTTTCCTCATATATAAACAATGGAAAGTCCAAATTCGTGATTTCCTCCTTTTGTATCTCAATGAGTATATACTATAAAGAGTGTGTATACCCTGGTTTCTGCAGCAGCGCCATATCAACTAGGCCTTCTTTTTCAGTCCTGACAAAACAACTAAAATTGGCGCCTTCTGACTCTTCTGAAGTCCCACAATCCACAGAGAGTCAAGTCAGTCAGTCGATGGTGCGCAGCCGCCGCCATCTTAATTACTGCGCAATCAAATTGAATCTGAAATGTTTCGCAGCACCAAATAATTTCTCGATCATAAATCAACGGCCACCTCTGCACGATCACTGGCAAGGTAACTGACAAAAAAGCGAAACCAGTTGTGTGTGTGTGTGTGGATATGAAAAAAAAATTGAAAGCTATGAAAAATTGTGTGGACAAAAAAGTGTGTACAGCCTGAGACCCAAAAAAAAACAAAAACTTCAAATATCAAACCCGAAAAAAACAACGATCGAAACGAAACGAAACGGAACGAACGAAAATCGCTCTCCATGCAAAACAGCATGCTCCGCGCAGCAGCAGCAATGGAGGCCCGCTCGATGTTTACGTAATTCACGTTCGATGACATAACGAGTGGGCACGCAAGATTTAATCTCTCGGCTTGATCGAGTTTAATACTCGCGCGAGACTTGGCCAAGATCGATCTCGCCGTCGTCGTCGTCGTTCACCATTCTCTGTCGCTGCCCGCCTCGCTCCGCGGACATGATCAGCGGGACAAGCCTGGACTACTCATGGCTCTGGGTGAGGTAATTTTTTGCACCTGGGCTCCTTAACCTTTCGGGGCGAATCCACTCCTTTTCGCCATTTTTTCTGTCAGCGCAATCATGTCTTGCAATTATGGAACTGGAATACCGCGGCGAGCCAGAAAGCGATTTTCAATTGACCACCAGCTAATTTCTTTCTTAAAGGTGTGATAAACGGTAACTCCTCAGGTATAGCTGCGCGATCGGTTCTTGTTCTGCTTTTGTTCTTTCGGTGAGAGTCGGAAAGGTTCTCCCCGACTGCAGCGGCATCTGCAAGAAACCACAAAAAACGACGCGCAAAACTCTGAAAGTCGCTGTTCTTCCTCGCGCTGCAACGGGATCATCGCGTCCGGGGATCAGCGTGTTGCGGCTGCGCAATGGAACGATCTTGTCTGGTGTAGCTGCGACAGAGATGGAACAAAAACAAGCCGCGGCTGATACTTCCTAAGAATCAATAAAAATCCCAAGACAGCGCGGGATCAACAAACGAAGCGCAGCCTAAGGAGGTGAAAAAACCGAGAAGAAGAAGAAGAACAGCAATAAAAGCCGCCTAAAGCGCGCGAGTTTAGACCTTACCTCGGTTACGGTTCATGGACTGCTGTGCATTGAGCTTCCAGCGCATGACAGTCTAGAACCTGCAGCTACAAAAAAATGGTGTATACACAAAGTCACAACGGTAAATCTATGCCATTTTAGTTAGCGCGACATCACGGCATCTAGCGAAATGCTTACTTACTAGATTCTTGCGATCTTCCCTAGTGCATCCCTACTACCACAGAATCCGAACCGATCGCAAAGAAATCTTTACCTATTTTTACCTAGACCAGGTAAGCGCAAGCTGACGAGTGCCGTCATGCCCCAGCATCGTGCAGAGGTTGTAACAACACCGCTCGCCATCAACGATGTTTATCGCGCGTAATTATTACAGAAAAGGGTTCTGCCCGGCCGACGACGTCGTCATGGCGACATTTTTGATATCTGCGAGATTTCCTTTATCTTTCTAGCGATGATTCGTTTTTTTTTTGCTCATGTGTGTTTGTGTACCCAAACTGACAGGTAACATATTAACCTTTGGCTTCCGGTCATTCAAGAAGCAAGCGACAACAATCAAAATAAAAAAAAATTTAAAATTCAAATATTTTGTGAACATGATGGCGGCCATTATTATTGTGCTGCCGCTAAAGTGACAGGAGATGGAGAAGGGGTGAATTGTACAACAGAAATGGCGGCTTGTCAAAAGATGTCAGTTTTTTAGGTTATGTTTATGGCTGCCATTTACAGTTACAAGAAAAAGTTATAATCGAAAATTAATGAATAGAAGGAATTGGTGATTATGGATCGGGCAGATAGTATTTTTTTTTTTTTAATTTTGAAGTGTGCAGATTTTTTGGGATGATTTAATTTGCAGAGGAGTGAGTTGTTTTTTTGTGGGTTAAATATGATGAGGGTTTTTGGGACGATATTGTCACGGAATTGTTATGTAAGTTTATTAACATAAAACAGATTTAATCGGGAAAGGACCGAAGGTATAATAATAAATCGATTAATGTTTTTAAAGATTTGTGTTTGTCGGGGTTGATACAATATTAAAAAATGTGAAAAAGATGTTAATTGAAATTAGAAGAACTTCGAACAAGCTTCGTGACCTAATTAGTCCCTTATTATGCAAAATATTCTGTCA
Source organism: Thereva unica (assembly GCA_949987705.1). Classification (NCBI taxonomy): domain Eukaryota; kingdom Metazoa; phylum Arthropoda; class Insecta; order Diptera; family Therevidae; genus Thereva; species Thereva unica. Next base: position 5,347,418 of record OX465285.1, read on the forward strand.
TTCCTTTGCACATGGTTATATCCCATTTGGATGGAGGAATGTCAACATAACATCGTTCGGATTGCACCTTGGCTAACTCTTTCACAATGATAATATTCTCGGCTTTTGCTCTGAAGACAATACAGAAAATTGTCGACAGTGTGATAAGGGAAACTTATCTTCAATGGCATCTGCTAAACTCCTATAAGCATGCGCACCAGGCGAGCAAGTCTACTGAAACAACACCATGGATACTCTGATGAACAGATCATCCCTGTGGGCCTGCAGCACAGGTTGTGGATCCACACGGGTCTACAATCGAAAGATATGACAGGGTAGGGATGTCGTCGATTAAGCGCAAGTGTTCCCTAATGATTACCTGCTGAAAGATTTAGCCAAGGTGTAATGCTACAAGATATAGAATGGATCCTGTTCCCACCGTACGAGAACATGGACAGCCTGCCTACAGTAAACGTAGATGAAGCAGATACCCCAGACGTAAGGGAAGAAGCAATTGTGGAAGCAGCGAAGAGGTTTGCCGTTGGAAAAGCCCCTGGGCCGAACGGTATACTGAACAGAGCAGTGAAGTCCCCGGTAAGTTCGCACAAGTTTTCATAGTGTGCCTAAAGGAGTGTTCGCTGGGCAGTAGAAGCACCAAAAGCTTGTGCTCATTCCGAAGTCAACTAAGTTTCCAGGGATCCGTCGTCATACATGCCGATGTGTCTTCCCAACACTATTTACAAACTTTTCGAAAGGGTGATATACAACAGACTATTCCCATTCGCCGAGGGGAAAGCGACTTGATGAAAAGGCAATCTGGTTTTAGGAAGGAGGCTAGATCGACAACGGATGCTGTCAATATGGCGATTAGTCTTGAAAGGACAGTAATGGATGTAAATAGGAGTTGTGCATTGATATCCTTTGGGCCTGTTTAGACGGTTGCTTCCAGGAGCGTTCCTCACGAATTTTGTGGGTAAAGGGGGAAGTGGGGATGATAAGAGGTGCCACCTCCCTACTCCCCTCATCCACAAAGTACGTGAGGAATGCTCCTGGGAACGAACCGTCTAAACAGGCCCTTTAATGTAAAAAAGCTTTCAATACCGAGAGGTGGAGCAAAATCATCGAGGCATTGATAACGCATGATACACCGCAGTATCTAGTGTACATTGTGATAGAATTCCTTGTAAGTAGGACACTAAATTGCGAGTCACGATGGTTGATTGATTAGAGTTTTAAACGAACGAAGTTACACTTTTCTTTTCGAATGTACTTTCGTGGTGGGATTTGAGACTCTCACTGCCCATCGATTTTGAGATTCCCAATTGTTTTGGCGCACGCCATACTATTGGCTTATGGGTGCAGCGAGGCGCACCGGGTTCCAGCTAGTAATTCATAAATCATAGAGCTCTTGGGGAAGAGGGTGTCCCTCATCCCCTCTCCTCACCTTGTATCCGCCACTGTATGATCTTAGGAAACCGTAACTGAAAATAAGCCACTAGAAATCGTACAAAATGGAGGAAATCTCTAGAGGAAGTTGGATATGGGCTGAAGAGCCATAGGAAGGATGAAAGAAATGTACATTACAATCTGTATCCGTATAATCAGACATTATTCCCTGTTCATGTTAACACTATGGCTATTATTGTATATCAGAAATCTATTTAGACAAAGTTTTGGGGTAGCTCGAGTTATGTACAGATTGCGAACTTTCCTTGAAAAAATTCTTAAATCTTCTCGCTCTTTTCTATTAAGAATCTCAAAGTTCTTAAGTTATTCGCTACGCAAATCTTATTAAATTAACAAAAAACGACGCCATTTCTTATCCACAATAATAGATACCTTCAAAATCCACTTAATTAACTTGTTAATCTAAGCTAAATCACCAGTAATGAGCAATTAATACTCAAACAAGAAAAAAAAAACCAAAACAAACATTTTCCCAACCATGAACTTTTGCAAAATCAATTAAAAGAATTTACACGGCAGCTCAGGTATTACAACAACAAAAAAAAAGTTTTGTATTGAATTTTCAGGTAAAAAACAAAAAACAAAAAAAACTTTTGTTGTTCCCTTGGCATTCGTTGTTAAGTGGTGTTTCTCAAAGTTTTATATTTATTGGGTTGAGAGTATATGAAATAATAAATAAATCGTAGAAATTCACAACACCAACAACAACAAACACACACTCACACTCCCAAAGAAATTATAAACTTTTCTTCACTACTTTTCACGCGAATAAATTTAAAACTTTGCCATGTCTCAATTTCGTAAGAGTGCCAGGTGTAAGGACGACGATCGAGGATAAGGAAAATAAAAAAACAATCAAAAATATATTTTTCATCCCTTTTTGGAATTTGGAGTGGGGGTTTTTAGGGTGGGGGTTCAAATTTATAGTGAAAGATTTTTACTTTCAAAAATGTCCAAAACAGTTTTGTATTTCGTGCGAAGTTTTCGTGAACCCTTGTGTACCCGAGACGTGGATTTGGGAGAGTTGTTAAAGAAAAGTTCCTTAAAAGTTTATGACAGCGGGAATGGAGTGTTTTTTTATTTACCCGCTTCAGCAGCAAAAACATTCTATAGGTAAGTTTGGGGGAGGTAAAAAATATTGTTGTTCAGGTGAAAGGTGGAAAATGTTCACACACGGGGCGGTTGAACGAGTGGTGCAAGGGAGTCCAACATTTTTGAACTTTATCAAATGATACGAGAATTCCCGCCCAGAAAAACAGTAGGGTCTAGTTGCAAAGAATGTACTCTTTTCATGTACTTGATCTAACCACGCCAAAGTAGTTTTCAAAGCCTCGCCCCAAATAAGAGAATTTTCTTCGAGAAGACAACCTGGCTTCTGTCACCAACCACCAAATGTTCGTCGCTGCACAACCTTCGGTAAAACGGCACAGATGTGATGGCAAGTTTTAGAAAAGAGTTAGTTGCAATTTGGGTTTAATTTAATTAAAATCAAGGCCCAATAGATGGTATAATGTGGAAAAATATAAAGCAAATGGGGATGCAGTGGTAATAACAGCCTCAAGGACACTTGCTGGCACCGGTACACCAAAGAGAGTCCTGAGTCCTGGGAAACGCAAGCTTTTAATACGATCTAAGACGTTAGTGGATTAACCCCTGGATGTTTTTCAAGTGAAGCTTTTTAGGTGTCGTTTTACGGGGAGTAAACTTAAAAAAATCGTCAAGGTCACAGCAAGACGCCAAGACAGCATGTCGTAATATTTGCTCTGAGTTAAGCTAAGTTGAGTTTCCTAACGTGTTGGGTAAAAAGTTGAGTTTAGAGTTGAGTTAACATAAGTTCAGGTGAGGTTAGTTCAGTTCAGTTAACCTGAGTTAAGAGTTCGGTTAAAAATTAAGGTAAGTTGAGTTGGGTTAAGAGTTGATTTGAGCTGAGCAGAGTTAAGTGGAGTTAAAAGAGTTTAGTTCTATTAGATTAGAATGAAAACGAACGGGCAAAGCTTCCAATTTTCTAGAACAACTTTAAAGAATTTTCTAGTAGGTTCCAGTGCCATCAATTTCATTGATGACTAAAGCTGTATCGCCTCTTGTATCGTCGTTCCCAGTGACAGCGTCTCTTAACTCTTTCAGTGCAGAAATGGGTTCATCTAGTTGCGTTGAAACAGGTTTCACAGCTTCAGCTTCTGAGCTCCACCTGGTCTCACCATGTCTTTTGACAGTTATGATCACGTATTTCTGGAGAACGTCCCATCTGTGGGTTGAAGAGGAATAAAAAGTAAGCAATCTTTGTATCGTTTCAAAAAACGTGATTTCTTGGGCAATAACCTTAGCTGCGTAAACCCGAGCTAATTTCAACGAATGATTATCACAAGGGACGAATATGGCTTGTTCATTCAAGTCGAGAATTCTTTGTTGAAACCCTGTGTGGATTCCAGTCATAGGTGATGTGTTGTCGTACGATTAACGACTACAATCCTTTAAGCTTAGACCATTGGTCTCTAGTTTCTTCGTTATAACTTCAGTAATTCCTTCTACTGATTGCACTTTCAATGGAAGGAAAGCGAATGAAAACTTCCAGCTCCCAAAATTCAAAATTAACCCGTAACCAAAACAATAATATACGAGGGCGGACCGATAAGCACTTAACCTACAAAAGAAAAACGAAAATTTTGGAAAAGTGGCGATTTATTTCTCAACATAGTCTCCTTTTAGCTCGATACACTTGACCCAACGATGCTCCAACTTCTATAACTCGTCCGAAAAATACTTTTCCTGGAGGTCTGCAAAGTAGATTCTCGTGGCAGCGATAACCTCCTCATTTTACTCAAATATCTGCCCGGCGAGTGGCTTTTTAACTTCCCAGTATAGGAAGTTATTGTAATCGGTCCGAAAATCGAAATCGAAAATTTCAAAGTATTCATCTTTCAAGGTCCCAGGAGCATTTTAAGCAAAAAATTGGGAGGAAGTATGTGTGTGTGTGCGTACGGATGTGGTCATTTTTTCCTGCACGATATCGCGCGAACCAAAACTGATATCGACTTCGTTGAGGTGTCGTTCGAAGCGTATTAACCGAAATATGATCTGAAAAGATTTTCATGAAATTCGGTCCAGCCTCTTTTTTGTTTAAGCGACGTAAGTGATTTTTGTACCTGCACGATATAGCACGAACCAACCATGATACCGACTTCTTTGAGGTGCCGATCGTAGCGTATTACCGAAAGTACGCTTTGAAAAGATTTTCATAAAATTCGATCAAGCGGTATCTATGCTTAAAGGGCGTAAGTGAATTTGTACATGCTCGACAGAACGCAAACCAAAAATGATATTGACTTCATTGAGGTGCCGATCGAAGCGTTGGAATGACACCCGTTCAAAATGAAGTTCACTTTTATGGATTCAGCCAAGCAATAGCTTCCCAAAGAGTCATCACTCTTCAAAATCCGAGTTTTCTTTAAAAACCATTCAACAAATACGTTAACCATTACAAACATGACGAAATTTTCAAACTTTAGTTCAGAACTGTTTGAACGGCGGATTGCTTTCCATGTCCTACAGTTTTGGGAGTTGAGTTCATCGCGGGATTTCCAGTGATTACAGTTTGGCCTTTTCGGACAAGTTTGACAAATCCGTTACATTTATTAATTTTGGTACTATCTCCTGAAATCGTTCGAATTGAAAATGAAGTTTTTACCATTGCAGTTTATCATCAGCGCGTCAACACGCGAAAATATTGATAAACAATTGTGACAAATTCTCGGTATTATACATACATATATTCTATATTGCCTATTGTTCATTTATTATTAAAATATCCAATCATAATATTCAACATCCATCATACTGGGAAGTTGATCGTGTGGACCGAAAGGGTCGAGCCCACATCCCAACTAGTTAACTTCCCAGTATAGGAAGTTATTGTAATCGGTCCGAAAATCGAAATCGAAAATTTCGACGTATTTTCATCTTTCAAGGTCTCAGGAGCATTTTAAGCCAAAAATTGGGAGGAAGTATGTGTGTGTGTGTGTGTGTATGTGCGTACGGATGTGGTCATTTTTTCCTGCACGATATCGCGCGAACCAAAACTGATATCGACTTCGTTGAGGTGTCGTTCGAAGCGTATTAACCGAAATATGATCTGAAAAGATTTTCATGAAATTCGGTCCAGCCGTTTTTTTGTTTAAGCGGCGTAAGTGATTTTTGTACCTGCATGATATCGCCCGAACCACGAAAGATATTGACTTACTTGAGGTGCCGTTCGAAGCGTATTAGCGACAATATAATCTGAAAAGATTTTTATAATATTCGGTCCAGCGGTTTTTTGGTTCAAATGACTTAAGTGATTTTTGTACCTGCACGATATCGCGCAAACTATAAATGATATCGACTTAGTTGACGTGCCGTTCGAAGAGTATTAACCAAAATATGATCTGAAAAGATTTTCATAAAATTCGGTCCAGCCGTTTTTTTGTTTAAGCGGCGTAAGTGATTTTTGTACCTGCACGATATCGCCCGAACCACGAAAGATATTGACTTACTTGAGGTGCCGTTCGAATCGTATTAGCGACAATATAATCTGTAAAGATTTTTATAATATTCGGTCCAGCGGTTTTTGGTTTAAATGACTTAAGTGATTTTTGTACCTGCACTATACCGCGCGAACTAAAAACTATATCGACTTCATTGAGGTGCCGAAAAACATTAAAACATCAATTTTATATACATTTTCGTCATCCTAATCTTGTAAGTGCGCACATTTAGTTTGACATTTTAGCGCAAATATTGATAAACAATTGTGACAAATTCTCGGTATTATACATATATTCTACAATTGCCTATTGTTCATTTATTATTAAAATATCCAATCATATACATATTCAACATCCATCATACTGGGAAGTTGATCGTGTGGACCGAAAGGGTCGAACCCACATCCCAACTAGTTTAAGTTTGGAAACAAAAAGAAGTCGCAGGGGGCCAAATTTGGAGGATGTGGATGGGGCAGCGGTTTCTAGCTTAATTCGACCAATTTGGCCGTGGCGAGGTGTGGAGGTGTGAGCTGGTGCCTTGTCCTGGTCGAAGAGCACCTTTTCTGCGCCAAATGGGGCTTTTTTTCTGTAATTCGGCGTCGAATCGGCCCAATAATTCGGCATAGTAGAGCCCTGTGACTGTGTGGCCCTTCTCCAGGTACCTAGTCGATGTAGATCACACCTTGTGAATCCCAGGAAACGGTGGTCATCACCTTTCCGGCCGATAGGACATTCTTCGCTTTCTTCGGAGCACGTTCGCCGGATGAAGTCCACTGTTTCGGCTTTTACTTGGTATCTCGTGAGTACCAGTGGATTCATGTTTCGCCGATGGTCAGAAACTCCTTCGGATTGCGCTTAAACGGCGTCAAACACTGCTCTGAAGTGGTTTCACGATTGCGCTTGCAACAGCTTTCTCATGCCCAATATTTCATGCAGGATATGACCCACACGGTCTTTTGAGTTGCCTACTGTCTCAGCTATCTCGCGCACCTTCAATCGGCGGTCTGCCAATACGAGATCGTGGACTTTTGTCACCGCCGTCGGGGCACTTGGGCGTGGCTCAACGGTGGTGCGACCATGTTGAAACTCGTTACTGAGTTACCTAGTCACCGTACAAACCATCCAAGCGGTCTTTGATTTCTCTGCGCAAAATCAAAAAGCGAATCAACGACCGATATTGCTTCTTGCTTCCACACGCGGCCAAAACAAAACTACGAGTCCGATTTGGCTGAAATTTTGACAATAGGGCTGAAAGTTCTCTGACCCGGGAAGATCTAGTTACGCCACTGGTTCAGGTGGTAGGTGGAAAATGCACACACATGGGTTGAACGAGTGGTGCAAGGGATGCAGAGCGCAATTTTATAAAGAGTACACGTCCCCAAGTCCACTTTCCTTGTTCTGATGATGTTCTAGCCTCGTTCTTGTACTTAATATATTCGATTGAAGGAAGTTGCGGCCCCATTTTCAGAAACCCATCAATATTTAACGAGAGAGAGAAAAATAAATAAAATTGCTGCTGAAAATGAATTCTCCTTAAAAGCGACGACGTGTGTGCACGAAGCCACAGCTTGGATTTTAAAGTCATTCTAATAGCAAAAAAAAAACGAAGTAAAATGCTGGCAAGTCACGGAGCGATCCCCTGGTTCATTTATAGCTCACTTAACTAACAACTTTAGAAGCAAGACATCACGACTTTGAACCTTTTATTGCCAACTTTGACCATCTTTTTCCCCCCGTCAAGGGTGACTGAGCAACTCTCTCGACCTCTTGAGGAGTCTTGGATTACCCGACGATAATAAGTTTCTAACAAGATCGGGAGTTATTCAGTTAACCATGCCGGCCGTCTTGTGCCGTCGTCGTCGTCTACCTTGAGCGCGCCTAAAGCGAGTCGAGAGTTAAGGTTTTTCGGGGTGGGATTATGCCAAGTTCTATCTGTCTAAAAGGAATTCATTCTCTCCCTGGCTAATCTCTGTTGTTTTTGCCATTGTTCCTGAGGTGTAATTGGGGCCTTCTGTGGCTGAACACAAATTGGCCAAGATTATGAAAAGTCTCAAATTGGCGCTTCATGTTAAACGAGAATCATTTCCAGGGGAGTTTATTCATGACTCCGTCGTTGCTGGGTTGAAAATTATCGATTGTTATTATTAAGCACTCATTGCCAGTATGTCGTGAAGCCCCCCATTTTCACTGGAGTGGACATGACTCAATCTAGGCATTTGTCGACCGTTCAGGTTTTACGAGGTACAACAGTGAAATTTGACGGAAACATGACACCGAAACTCGACTAGGCCCCCAGCAACGACGCACAAAGTTCAAGTTACGAATCGATAGTTCGTTGGAGCGTTTTAAAATCATTAACGTGGTGACCCCCTCCCAACCCCCACGACCCATGTCCGTCCATCGTCTGTCATTATCATCATCATGTAATGTAGACAACGTTGCAGTCCCGAAATTACTCAGGAGCCATCTGTCACCTGTCCGGTGGTAGTGGCTATGGTGACCTGTCTATAGATGTTGTGCCGTCGATCAAATGCTTATCGAGCGAGATAATTGCCAGCACATGACAAGCATGCATTGGGATCCCGAGATACGACCGAGTTCCACACATCTGTTCCAAAAAGAGTTGAGAGGACAGGTGCTGCTTCGGAATACATACATATATACCTGTGGGCCCCACTGGGAGATACTGGAATTGTTATGTCTAACTGTAGTTGCTTGATGCATTTTAATCAAGTTCCCACCATTGTCTGTAACTGGTTTATAGCTGCTCTGCCATGCATAAGTAACTAATGGTCTTGCAAAACTTCTGTCTATCCGACTCGAAAAAAAAAATGATGAGTCGCTCGGGATTTGACTAGCACCATCCATTTTCGGCCGGGCGACCGAGGCGGGGGGCACAGCTCGAAAAGAAGCTGGAACATTGTGTGATTTCCCAGGCTCGCATCTGAAATCCACCGTTTTGCAATCGCCTTTCAAAGAGATTATTTTTCTATAGAAGACGAAAAAAAGTGGCATTCCCAAGCACAAGCATCTGAGATTAATCATCAAGGAACCAGCAGAGTCGCTCTCTCGGGGCTCCTCATTGTTTTCCCATAGGCATCGGAGTCTCAAAGTTGCATAATGTCCCGTTCTTGGTACATTAAAGAATTTTCCTCATTTGCAAAATGTGAAATGCAAGGAAAAACAATTTTTTTCGTATATAGACATATAGGTATGAGCGGAGCATATTTTCCTGGCGTTGTTATTTATAATACAGGTGCCGGGATGTGATGTAAGATATCACAGCAAGACCAGAAACAAAGGAGCGCACCGCAATATCCATTATTGTCGGGGTATTTTACAACAATGAAGCGCTGCAGATGTAGAACGTGGAGGAATCTCTGATGAGTGATGGCAGGCATGAATATAACTTTTAAATATAAAACATATTTTAATTTTTCCTTTTAATCATACATTTTTAAATAGACCCACTTTTTCTGATAAGAATGATGACACGGGTGAATGGATGACAAAAAAAATGAAGTAGTTTTAATTTAACATTTTTTTATTCTAGTTTTTTTTTAGTTTCGTTTAGAACTTTTTAAATTTTTTTTTCTTAGTACTTTTAGTCCATAGTTTTCGTTTACTTTTCTTCAGAGTTGCACATATGCAATGGAAATTCCTTAAGAGTCAATATACACGAGGACGTATGCTTCCAGGCGCAAAAGCTTTTCCGGCTAAAAGGCGTTTACTCAAGTGAAAAAATGTGATCGTCTCGTGTTTTTTTATATCTGGTTTAAGGCTTGATGAACCAAAGCTTGCACTCACACAACTAAGAAATTAAAGCTTTGTGGAGGCTATTAGAAATATGCCAAACTACTGCGTTGGAGCGGTCATGTTGAAAAAATGGATGATTCAAGAATACCGAAAAAAGAGCAGAGAGCAGAGCAGAGAGACGTCGGTAGGAGGAAACTGATGGAGGCCACGGTACAACAACACCAGGTAAGCTTTATAAGGAAAAGCTCTGTTTCCATCTTGAAAAGCTTTTATCATTTTTACAATGGAAAAGCCCTGAGTCACGTCACAAGAACGCCTTTTCCCTTGTGAACTAAGATCTTGGTAACGGCACGGGAGCTTTATGAGCTTATTTTATAATTATTGTACCATAATGGAGGCCCGCCTAGCTGTAGAGCAAACGAAGAAGAAGAGAAGTTGGGGTTTGAGCTGTGGATGACTTGTCTGAATTAGAGATGGGTACTTAGATGTGAGTCAAGGAATCGATTTGCGGTGCTGTGCCAGTCTGTTTTAAGACCATTTCTACACGAGGGACCATGGTTTTGGAGCAAGAGCTTGTTTAAACAAGGGAGATGTGCAGAGGCAACCAGAACTATGGTCCCTCGTGTAGGAACAGCCAGAGTCACGGGTCTTTCCTGAACGACCGGATCTTATATTTCTTCTCCAACTAAGCTTTGTACTCTTTAAGCTTTTGATGAGTTATGCCGAATTGAAAAGGGAAAAGGGCTCGGAAATCCAGATTAATTCAGTTTTCCAGGAAATTCCAAAGGGTTCAGTAGTTATGAGCCATTTCGGACTTTTCCGATTGATTCAAAACACTCAAATTTTGACTTAATTCACAGCATTTCAACCACAACTTTAGTATAAGCTTGTAACTTAAAATAATCTTTGAAGTTTATGTATATAAGGTGGAACTTTTCTTGAGCTGATCCTTACAACGGGCGAACACCGGCCGTTTCGGTTTTTAAGCGATGTGAAAATTATGGTCGTAGAATTTTTAACCATTTGTAATGGGAGCAAATACATCCTCATGATGGTCAAACTTGATCAAAAGATTTAAACGCCTAAGAAGTGAGCTGTACACACGGGCATACGATGGCAAATTGAGCAAAAAAAAAAGAATCCGCTGTTTTATGAAAACCCTCCGCCAAATCCTTTAAGATAAGGTTTTCTAAATACACTGTGTCTGATATGGCCAGAGACGGAGAAAGTATTCTCAAAGTCTCACCGCGGATACAACGTTGCGTGGCTGTACAGAATTCTCAATTTGGCTGCATGATGCCCAATTGAACAGTGTCCCAAAATTATCCACACCGTTCTGGTGATATTTTTGCGTGGCATGCCCAATGGCTCGCGCGGTCTCTGTTTGTTGTAGCAAAGACAAGTCTTCTTAGGCTTGAAGCATGAAGATAGGTTTCTCCATTCGGAGCCCGGTACTGAAAGAAAGTTCATGGAAATGTTTCTGCTGGTGTGGTCAATATTAGAAAACGTGTCTTTGGAAGCCTCTTTTTAAAGGATTTGGAGAATGTTTCCAAACTCAAAATTGGAGATGACGGGATAGATCTAAATCGCTACCTAGCTACTCCTTTCTCGTAAAAGTTTTTTCATGGGTGAAGCTACAAAACGGAGCACCATAGCGCCAATTATGTCCAAGCCTTCGGCCTAGATGGGACTGCCGCTCCTACCTACCTACCAACCCTCCCCTGCACCCGAATCTAATTTGGATTTGTCTGTGTGCAGGACAAAGTCATGGTCTTTTTGGGATTTAAAATCTTGCCATTCCTCTCTGCTGGGTATCTTGATATTTGATGTGATTTTGCGACCATATAGTCGGTAGGACCTTTTACCATACCCTATAGTAAAGACTGCAGACAGCCCTATTTACGGGGGTACATATACGTCTATCATGCGTTGTAGAGTCTTTAGCCGAGCCTGCCGATGTTTGGCATGAAGATCACCACTTCTTCCTGGAGCGACGCACATAACTGTAGGGTAGGAAGTACTTTTAGATCGTGCAGTAAGCCAGGGGCTAACTATGTCATGAGTCTTTTGGACCATAATTGACATTGGGTTGTAGCGACTTGTTCAGAGAGAAACTATGCACCGCCCACTACACCTTTTCCATTGTGACTCTAGGCTCCTGGGAGAGCGGCTTCTTGGCAGCTGAATAAGTAAGTTTTTGGAAGAATTTTCAAGGCTTCCCCTAAGGCTGTCTTCCATTTGGCTTGCTTGATTAGAGAGTAATTTGCCGGTCCTGGACGATTCTCCTATAGACATTATCTATAGCTTGGAAATAATCTCTCCACGATGGATTTCTAATGGACCTTACCGCCATACAGCCTTAGACAGTCCTTGTAGGGTTGCCAGTATTTAAGTCTGCCAGATATTGAAAACTTCCCTGGCTAGCATTATCGAAGCCAATTTTAAACATAATTTTATTAAGAATGCAACTTTGCATAATAAAATTCAAATATTGCAAATATTTCTAAAGAATGCATCCAATTTCAAAGTCTTAAACATTTCCCTTGAAAGAAAACTTGCAATCATTTTCCGATTGCATGAAAAATTTCTGCAAAAAAAAATTATTAAAAACCACAAAGAAAAATGCAAAATTCACGGGATTATTATTAAATAATTATGAATGAAATTTTCTTTCTTCAAAATCATTGAAATCGGACACACTAAAAAGTAATCATAATTCTTTTTCAATCGTCTCGCAATTGTCTGTGCAATTTACAATACTATTTTGTGCAGATTTGTTACTCGCATACAAACAAACGAACGAAAGAAAAATTTATGCACTTCCATAGCATATCACAACCATACAAAATCGTGCCTTTCTTCCCCGATGAAACATGAAAGCCTGCATTACATGCACAATTCACTGCATGCTGCTGCAGTTTTTTGTTTGTCCATTCGGGTGCAATTACAACAAAAAAAAGTGCAATTAATCACATTCCCAGTGCAAGCAAGATTAAGGCCCCGATAAGCATGCATGTGCAGCCAGAGTGGTGTGCCTTTGCTCTAGAGACCATTAAAAATGTAAAGGTTTGGGCCATTGCATTGTCTAATGGAGCTTTGTTCTGGGCATATCAGAATGCAATGTCCTTTGTGCTCGTGTATAGTAGAGTCCTGGATATGCTCCTGCAGTAAAATAAAAGCTTTTCTAAAAAAGGATATCAAGAGACCAGAATCGAATCGACCTTGCTGTGGAGGAAACTAATTACTATGGTGGAAAAGAAGTTGATCAGAAGCCGATGCTGTGTAGCCACGATAAAACCGCAGCCCTAATGGTGGAGGTTAAATAGGCTATATTTCAATCGGGGGAGGGTGGTAGTTAGTCCTGCCCTTCTCCCCTAGAAAGGATAACTCTGTAAGCTTGCAACTGATAGCCCGAAATTGGGATTTTCCAGATCAATTTGCCGTGACCTCGTCGTCGACCACACCCCCTCTCTATTCCAGGCTACACAGCGACCGGCTGTGAAATATAGATGGTCTATGTCGATACCGGGTTAAAGCTTAATTGTGTGTGCCTTTCAGCCTCCCCAGAATCTGAAGGTTATTAATGACAGCAATTTTTTACAGCCCGAACAGAAATTCAACAACGATTTATACCCAGGTTCGCGGTTAATTGTGCCGAAGTTTGTGTTCATTCCTAGAAATAATTTCACACAAAATAGACTCGATAAAAAATAACACACACAAATTGGCGGAAGTGCCAAAAACAAAACATAGATGGACTAGAGGCAAAAAAAATCAAACAAATCGTGTCTTGTCCCACCGCCTACCTTCCTGCCTGGCCATGATGCCGAACTATGTTCTCGTGCTTCTCTCACCTCATATTTCCTTCATCTGAAATTTGGACATCGATAAATTCTAATGTAAAATCACCTGTCGAATAACCGTTATCTCGTATTTAACGACCGATTAGAGATATAAATCAATTTCTACGGTCCAAGGTAAATAATTTATCTTAAAGAGAAACAAGAAAAAAACGGCAATCTTCAAATTTGCAGCCATTAAAGCTGTCTGAGTCCGCCCACAACAGCATCAGCCCATCCGAGAGTTCACCTCCGAAATTTACCTGTTAACCTGTTTTTATCTTTCGAGTAATCTGAAAACATTTATCCAAATTGTTTCTGACATTCAATTCAGATCCACCCCCCTTCTTCTGAACGCCTGCAACCTGCTACCTTTCAGGCGGTCGGGGGTTCCAATCCGGTAACCGAGATTGCAAAAATCTAAAAAAATCTGCAAAAACCCTTCTCCGGCGGCGGTGTGACAAAACGTTCTCCTCCAAATCTCCAAGCCAGAAAAGAAATCCAGAATCCATACTCCGCGTAATCCGAGCTTGTTACCTTGGCACACAGAGCGCGATTCTGGGGCTTCGATGCTCCCCCGCCCCCGGGCCCCATGTAATGAGGTTGGTAGGCAAGATAAACGCTCTCTGGAACTAGAACGCGCCTCCATGATTTATGCGGCGTTCCCGGGGGGATTTAAGAGCAACAGAAACAGCATCAGCATGAGCAGCGACAGTACCCAGTAGGGGTGGTTGCCCGCACCCAGGGGGCGGGGGCGGGGAGCATTAAAGATTTATGGTAGCGAGCTTAATTATTGCATGTTGTAAGTTCAAGAGCTGCCGTGGTGAAGTCCTGCTCCCCCGAACTCCGTCTTTTTGTTGTGGGGGGCTTTCTGGCAAGGAGGCCGGATTTGTTGGTGCTGTTTGTGGGGAGAACACTTCTTCTGCCAGAGCCAACTTGTTGCGAAGTTGAAGGTGGTTTATTTTTTTTTCTTTCTGGCTAGATCTAAAGCTTACGGATTTTGAATAATAGACGACACACAGCAGGGAGGCATTTTAGCTAATTACGATGGAAATTATTTAGACGAATTAGGATGGAATCCCACCGAATGTTTTCGACTTTGTGTCGTGGTGCCAATTAAAACCGAGAAGACACTAGTGATCCCGACCATAATCTTTTTAGTTTAACGTTGATATCGTTGATCTCTTCAAGGCATTCATAATTAACGAGAGCTGTTACCTTTCGCTACTTAAGTAATCTGTCCTTAATTGATTACATTATATTTTTTTATAGCTTAGGTGGTTTAGTTTGTGGCTGAGAATTTTTTCGTTTTAAGTCTTTTTTGGACTAATTTGGTAATAAATGGACGAAACAGAATTGGAATAGCAATACTATAGTTGGATAAAAATAGAACATGTTCTCGTTTTGGTAAGAGAAGATGACGTAGGATTTAACCAAAAATGGTGATGCTAGAACTCGAATTTGGTACTAATTATATCTGAAAATGCATTCAAGTTTTGTCTTAATGGGATGCTCTGTATGAATGCTGACTTAGCTTGAATTTTCCTACTTTGATTATATTTGGAAAATGCTTTATCAAAATTAATTAGTTGATATATTCACGAGGACAGACTTATTTCTATTTTTAGAATAGAATATAGTCACCCGTAACTAGAAGTCATAGCGAACTAATGCGACTGAAAACCGGGCATGCACGCTACCGCTACAGGCACAAAAATCTAAAAATATTTCCGCTGAAGAAGTAAGCATGCCTACGAATATTTTCGAAATTAACCATTCCAAACGCGAGTGCCGTCACCAGTCACCCAACTAAGTACTAACCTTGTCCAATTCTGCTTGACCTACACAATCGACCGAGAACTGGCTTATTAAATTTCTGTAATAAATTGGACCAAGCTTAAACAAGAAAAATAGCGCCAGATTTATTTCGACCATATTGTTGTAAAAATTTAAAAAACGCCCTTAACATATTAGATGATTATGGTTGGTAAAAGACTGATAGGTGGGCTAGGCACGGTTAATAAAGACCTCGAAAGGCGATGATACCCGATTTGTCAAGTCTATCAAAACCGAGAAAAGACACTGCATATGAACACCTAGCAGCTCTGTTAGCAAGTCCTAAACCCTCCTCCCAGCGGTGGCCTCAGGGATACTTCTTCGAAAGAAGCTAACGGAGATAGTAGAATGGCGAATCCTCTGAACCATAAAATAGAGTTTTAAGTTGGTTGGGCTGAGGCTTAGCTCCCAGAATACCTCGGAACCAAACTCCACCTTTGCTTTTGGAACCAGGGCACGAATCGAAACAAGGAATATAAGAACGTTGCTTTCTTATGAACTGCTGGATGGTATCCTCAACGAGATGAAGCGATATAATATTGAGATTTTGGAACTTCGACGAGGATGGTACGATTTTGGGGTTCGATCCTTCTTCTATTCAAGCACGAACCACACCGAAATCAGTAGAAGTGGCGTTGAGCTAAAATTCACCAAGGAAGCTGATCACCATTTTCTTAGTAGATCAGCGACTGAAAGAGGTTTTTCTGATTTATTCCAAAGGGAGAGATCATTGTTTTTATGGTTAATTAAAATGCGCAGATAGTAGAGGGAACTTACTTTTGTCAGTAGATGCCCAAATATATCGATGGATAGTAGAACGAGAAATCAGATAGATCACTTGGCCGTCAGCGACAGGTAGAGACAAAATGTCGAGGATATCAGGAGCTTTATGGGAGCATTTGGTAGTAGCAATTATTTGCATCAAAATCGCCACAATCAGAAACGACTGACTAGGGTGATGCCAAAAACTGTAGACGATTTAAACTTGATCTACCGTGGTACTACATTAAGGAACTAGAATTTGCAGGGGCAAACTGCAACAAACCTCAAACCAGCAAAACATTTCTGACGAAACAAATAATGAAGAGCTGTGGAGTACAAAGCGCCTGTAATAGCAGCGGAAGCAACCAGCAACACTTTATCTCGGACACAATCTGGCAAAAAAAGGAGCGCAAGAAAGCCCGAAAAAAATAAATGATTCGTACGTACGTATCGTATGAATCGCGTGCGTACGTAAACCTTTAAAACAACCTAAACCTTGTTCATACCAGCCTAGCACTTCCTCATCAATCTCAACTAAGCTTGCTTTTACATATATAAAAACGGCCGCAATGAGAAATACCCGAAAGCAAAAAGTGGAGAAACGGAGACCTCCTGCATATTCTATATACAACAACTGTTCAATGACCAGGAGGTGCTAGTGGTGCAAGCTAGTAAATTTCCAGCTGCTGGCGACCCTGTAGAGGTAGACCTACCAGATAATGAACTTTGGACCTAGGCAATTGTGTATCATTGGAATTTTCGTAAATAGCAAAGGCCCTATAAAAGCTCTGGGTTCAGTAATAATGGACTCGCAGCTAGTGGGGCCTGGGTTGTTGGACAGGGGAACGTAGCGTTCCGACCTAAAGCCGACTATCTAACCAACTCTCTTCGGGGCTCGGACTTTGAGATCGTCAGCAGCTTAATACGTGGGTTCAAAAACGCCATTAGACTACCAGCCAAACGTGGAGAGCACTGGATATTTTCAGTATCTCTAGGGCGATTTGGCCCACCTACAACAAAAAAAAAACAATAGGCGTTCAAAATAAATCACGACAGGTTGTTGCCCGAATCACGCAATCATGAGGCATTGACCCATAGGAGACTACGCTGCCAAGCTGGGCAACGTCTGATACCGTAGCTTCGAGGAGGCAAACGAGAAAGAAAAATTTATCCACGTCCTGTGTAATTGCCCGAAATGAACTAAAGTCAAGCAGCGCACAATAAAAGAGATCTCCTGACTGGAGATCAGATCATTGATAACTGTCCTGAATTCTATAGCAAAGCTTTAGACATACGTCACAGCCACCTAAAACGTAGGTACCCGAGTTGTGGCAACAAAACGAGGTGGCAAATGCGCTTACGGTCTTAATGGAGGCAATCCTACACCTAACCTAAACACCTATTACACTCATGGGTATTCCTCAGCCAAATGTACTCAGGTCGGAATGAATTATTCAACATAAGCTTTATAGGTTGCTTTTTTAAGTTAGATTACTTTCATAGATATCTAATTAAACTTCTTATTTAACTTAATCCTTAAAAACTTAGTAGAATTTGGAACAACTTATCGCATGCCTGCACTCAAAAAACAAAATTGTTAGCGTTCTTACTGCAGAAACACAAATCCCAGTCGGCATCTTATAACGAATAAATCCCAGATATTTTGATTTGTCCCATACTATTATTTTCAAATAGTTGCATTTGTTGGGGGCTGAATACTGGTATCGCAGAACTGAATTCATTATCACAACAATAAACTACACAATGAATTCCTGTATTCGACTTTTTTTGTGAAAACCTAAGTCTAGGTATTACCCTTTATACTACCAGTCCGAAATGTCGCTGACGTCATGATGGAATGTCTAATAGTAAGTTAACCTCAAAAATAGTAAAATGATATGATAGGTTAAGGATAGTCTGGAAGATGCATGACCTGCAAGACGTTCTGTACAATATTCACAAACCTTTTAATCTTAAATCTTTAAAACCACTTCCATTTTCAGTATTTAGTAATACTTTAGTTAGTTCTTTCATACTAGAAGAAAACCTATCAATCATAATTTTCCTATTACGAAAATCTTTCATAATGGAAAAGAAAAAACAAATATTTCTTTACGTTTATTTCCAGTTTCTTCATCATCCAATTTCTAAATAAAAGCAAAATAACAAAAAAATATTTTCCTTTTCAAAATGCACTTAAATAACCTCGATATTGACAGTAAATTTTTTTATCATTTTATTTTGTTTATCCAAACAAAATCCCCCCACATAAAGAAAAAATAAAAACCTTGGCACAATACCTAGGCAACCCATACCTATCTTTCTTCATTAGGAATATATAAAAAAAAATTATGCCAAGAAGAAGTCGCCGCAATATCGTGGATGCACCAAAACAAAAATCGATTTTGGATCAATTTTTTAATAAAAATTATGCAAAATCATCCTACTATATGCTATTGATGTATGATGGTCTATTGGGTCAATGGTATTATTTGGTCTAGTATCATTTAGTTAGAAAAAAAGAAAAAGTATAAAAGAAATATCAGAAAAAAATTCGATAAAGTTCGTTATTAAATTTAGAATAAGTTATGAGACTATATTTAGAAACATATTTAGAAATTTTAATTGAACGTCCAAACTTCTAAACTCAACTTCTGAATCATTTATCAATTTATGCACGAATGACGTTCCATATTGGTTCAATTCCCCGCCGTATATGTCCCTTCCTCTGTCTTCCTTCTTTTGTCTTTCGTATAAAATAATTGTATCAACATTTGAAAAGCGCACCAACAAAAGGGAAATTGGTCTGTTTAACAATTCAACATGTCCAATCATTCTTTATGTTTGATATAATATTATAATAGAGACAAAAGGTCCGAAACATGCCCATTGCCGAGCCCATTGACTATGACGGACGAAAAGTGCAGTACAGTCAGTCTCAGTATAAAAATAGGGTTCTACCGTAGCGATCCCTTCTTTGTTGTGACTATGGTATTGCTGCTTGGCTCTATAGTGACGAACAACAGCACAACAAGAAGGAAGTGGATTTGTAGCTGAACTGTTATGGTAGAATGGACACCGTGCGCCAGGTAATGTAACATAATCCGACATCATGACTACGGCGGATTTGCATATTTCAAATAAAAACGAAAGCGCCAATGTTTGTCTCGAATGGACACAAAAACAGACCAACCAACAATTCCAAATTCAGTCTAAGCTAGTATCTCTCTTGTTCAAGTCTAATAATAAAATAGCAACAAATTGAAACAACAACAACAGAATTATTACTGAACTCACCTAATAATAAATCGAGAGAGCTTCTATGTTGCTGGTTTAGTATGTCTGTTCCGGGCTGTTATGTGTTATGCCGTTTTTTTTTTGTTGCTATAGTATATTCATATGTGTGTGGTCAGGTTAGTTAGATCCAGATTACCTGTCCACTCACTTCATACACGGGGATTGACTGACATTCGATACAGCAATCAATGCTCTCCAAGTTCGTGGTTAGACCATTTCCTTCCTATACAATTCCTGGACTATCTATATGTTTTGTTGTTGTTGTTGTTGTTTGTTGGGGTTTTTTATGTGTACATATAAATATACATATATATTTTCGTTATGTGTACATATAAATATACATATATATTTTCGTCTTCTGCTGCTGCTACTTACTATCTCTACTTCTGGTTTGTTTGTTGCTAAAATTTATTCACAAGCCGCTTAAGCATGCGCGCACTGCTCTACGGCTTTTACCTGATTCTGTGCAGAAATGGACACAACGAACTGACCGAACAAGAATTTCGTTAGGAAATCGTTGTTGTTTTTTTATCTACTATATATATCTACACAATAATACTATAAATAGGGATTTTTTTTCTAGCAAATAAAAAATCACAATCGATATTTTTTTACGCTTTTCTTATTCAAATTTTGCACTCAACTGGATTTGGATACTTCGAAGCCACCTTTTTTGAAATTTGGTAGAGAATAATATTCAAAGCACACTTTTATAAAATTCACGGTCACTTTTTTTTTCTAATATTATTTTCCTTTTATTTTTTTTATACAATATTTTAAAAAATATATTTACACTGATAATATCCAAAAATAATTCTTTTTTTTATCCTTTATCGAATCTGATTTGTGTTAGAAAATAAAATCATAACAATAAACGCACGGCTACTAATAAATTGCACCTGCAACAATACCGAACGTGTCGAAGTTAGGGAACCAACTGGCGAAGGTGATTTTGCTGCTCGCCTGCACCGACTGTGTTTCTCCAGTTCTTCGCCAGTTTTATCCAATTTTATCAAACCTGAAACCTGTGCTGTGCTGGGCTGCCCGTGCTGCGGCGGCTGCTGCTGCTGCCTGCTGCTCTTGCTGTTGCTGCTGTCCCGATTCGTAGCTGGAGCTCTGGCTACACAGTATGCCGAATAATGGATGTCGTTGGTGTTGTATGGTGGTAGGTCGATGGTTCCTTTTGGCGAATTTGTCCATCTGTCGTGTCGATCGGTATGAGAGCTCTGTTCTAACATGAACCTAGCTAGAAGAAGAGGTTGGGGGCTTCTGCTGTGATATGCTGTGTTGGTATCTCGGATGGCCCCTGCTGCCTGTTGGATACCATCGTTCTGCGCAGATGTTAACTTTGAATGCTCCACATGGTTGTTACAGTGGTGGATATAATATTTGGATACTGTCTTAATAATTAAAAAAAAATCTATCAAAATACTTGTATAGTATCCTACACCCAAACTCTACATAGACTCCAGAACCGACCAATTACTAGTGACGTACCAGTTTCAATATGATTTCAATTCAACCCCCCACTCCCATCTAAGCCCTACGTAAATAAATTTGGTCTTTATTTGTCATAATTTATAATTAATCTTGAACTTTGTACAGAATAGCTTCGACCACCTGTTACCGAAAGTAATAATTTCGTCATAATTTTCGTCATAACAGTTCGTTACCAAATTTGGTCGATAATGATTTGGTCATAAATTTATCGAATTGTACGAAATATAAAACTTTAGTGTAAAAATATTGATTTGGAATTTTCATTGAAGATATACTCGGAAGAGTAAGCGGGAGTAGTAGGTTGGGTAATATTAATTCAAATGTTTTTTTTTTTAATTTTAGTTAATATTGGTGTGGGAAAAAGTTCGTGCTGGCTGATTTTAATACGCTTTTATCAGCTTCAATTGTAACTATGTAATAAAATTTTGGAAGTTAAATTTGACCCACGCTGAAATTTTACGTACACGTTTAGTTTGGATAGCAATGAAAGCTGACCATTTTATAAAAAACATAAAATGGCGGTTCCAAAATGGTGGCCGATTTTTCCAAATAAGCTCTGCGGTCTCCTGACATGGGTATCGAATGAAAGTATATGACAGGTAGAATACAATAAACTGTTTGGCGTTATTCCAAATTCAAAATGGCTAGTTCGCGGGGGTAGTTCGCGAGAGTATGTACACGTGGTGAGTTGAATAGTTGAAAATAAAAAATCACTACAAGTTAGAAAAAATCACAAACAGAACATAGAGATGCTGCTGTCAACTAAATTCAACTACTCAACTACTGAACTCACGTCCTTATGCATAATTTGAACTAAACCCAGATAGCAGAGCTGATTCAAGCTCAGTCGACCCTAACTCAACCACACTCCCGTCTACATGTAGTTGGACTCGGGCTGAGTTCAACTCCTCAAGCATACGTACTAAATGCAATCTGACCATTTTGTAAAAAAAATCAAGATGGCGGTTCCAAAATGGCGACTGTTTTCTGCAATTCTGTTCCACCGAGCTCACGTCAAACAGTAATACGACCAGTACTGTGTTATGGTAGCGAGACTTGGACTATGACCCAGGACATAGAGGAGCGACTCAACTGGTTTGAGAGAAAAATTCTCAGATGCATAATAGGCCCAACCAGAGAGGATGGAATATGGCGATGAAGATACAACAACGAGTTGTATGAAATTTTTGACGACCCACAACTCTCAACTTTAATAAAAATTAACAGACTGAGACTAGCCGGCCACGTAATCAGGATGAAGGACAATCGTATCCCAAACGGCTTATAGCCTCAGAAATTTCGGGAAGTAGGCCAGTAGGTAGACCCAGGAGGAGATGGAAAGACTCTGTGACGCCTGACGCAGAGGAATTGCTCAACATCCGGAACTGCAGACTGCAAGGGACCGTCAAACTTGGAGAAACGTCCTGGAGGAGACCAAGGCTCGATTTCATGGATGGATGGAGCCCACGTCATGGGTGTCAAATGAAAGAGCATGACAGAATACCGGATACAGTAAGCTGTGTGTCGTCATTTTAAATCTAATATGGCCGCCACCACAAAATGGCGGAAGACATGTAAAAGACTAAAAAGGAGAAACTAAGAATAAATATTAAAAAAAAAAACTAAAAAATATGGTTTTATTTTAAAATGAACCAAAAAGTAAAAAATAATTTTAAACTTAGCTTAACTTGGTCTCAAGAGCATCTGCATACTTCAGGTAACATGGTAAGCGGGTCTCCAATAGCATTATGGCATCTAAGTCATTTAGGTCAGATAACAAAGAGCTGCATGAACGGGGATTTACAATAGCCTTGCGGCTTAACTTAATTGGACATTCATCTCGAAGTACAAGTTAATGGGACCCTCGTCGTTCAATTTTACTTTGGGAAAAGGACGAGTAACGTTCACTCTTGGAAGTTGGGAAATTACCCATGAGTGGTGGTTTTTGGATACACGATGACGAAGACACCTGGTGCATTTGTGAGTTATCCTTGACAAAATGAATGCTCCGAATGCCTATAATCCAGTACCGTAAAGGTCCTGATAGCAAGGTTGCTCCTGGGTGTGGATGTATTTTAAGTATTTCTAGCACCATCATTGTCATGGGTGATGTATATCGGCAACACTATTTTATGCCTGGGGTTTTAACTTACGTCTGTGTGTTGTATTCGTCCCCAAATAGAAATCAAGCACTGTATTGTCTAAGAATGGAGTGAAGGAGATATTGCTTTGTAGTTTACCAAATTCCTTGAATGCCAAGTCTTGAAGCTTTTCTAGGAACGCTGAATTTTGTAGGCATTTAAGGCACGTGAGATTTACATCCATCATTTCACTCGCTGACGTCGTGCCACAGATTTCTATTGCACCTTGAAGAGCTGCAGGTGGAGCAGAATTGGTGGCAACATGCGAACACGTGACTGAACGTTGAAATAGATGAATTGGTCTAGTCAGATCAGAAAAGGGGTCAACAGCACTTTGTTGCACACAAGCCAGAGCAACTTGTTCCCTCTCCTCTCCTTTCACCTTTATGCTGTAAACATACTAAGGGCGAAAATAGTTCCCACAGCGACTGGCAAAAACGAATAGAACCAAAGCCTTCTATATTTACAAGCCATGCTGTAGGTGTGTGTGTGTGGTTGTATGAAGTCCCAACTTAAATTCGTGAAATATCGAAGTCCCATTAAAATCAAAGGGAAAGAAGTTTTCGTTCCGCGGAAAGTGCTGTTTCGAGTGTGATTTTATTGAAAATAAGAGCTATTCCATCAATGTAAAAAACGTACAATAATGCAAAAAGTACCCAATTTACCTGTCATAAATTTGCAATTTAAATAAACAGTATTATTAATAAGATTTACGGGGTTTATGTTGGTAATGGAGAAAAAAATATCAAAATCCTTTTGATAACGAGGAAAACAAGTGTTTCGTGCCGCGGAAAGTTTTCTATTAATGAAAGTGCCGGGATTTTTTGTTAAAAATAATAGTTTTTTTATAAAGCTAAAAGCAAAATTTTCGTTTATTACATTTATTTACATTACATTATTTACGTTACATTTATTATTTACATTATTATCACAACTTTATAATATGTAGTTAATAAATGTTACAATTAATGTCCATAATTTTTGTTTTTATTTGGTTTAAAGAAGATTTTATCCCCAATAATTTATTCCCAATAAACGTACATAACCGCACTCCACACAGTTTGACAGCAAAATTGAAGTCCCATGCACCTTTGAATGTGAGTGTGAAATTTTGTTGTGCATGGCTTGTAAATGTAGAAGGCTTTGATAGAACACACAGCTTTTATATGAGTATGAAGGGTGCAGCACAATATGCAGACCACTCGACGACGTAGTCGCCGAGAGTGGCGACTCAATCAATCCAAGTTCTATTTCGTAGCCGTCGCCCTTCAAAGTTGCCTGGGCGGTGTGACATGGGATTGTGTTACTATTCTCGTATGTTCCTGTGCGCGTGTGTAGCATTCGGATGTCGAAGATGATTATTCTTGTGTGTGCTTTTTAATTTGTGTGCACCGTCGCCGTCGCCC
Source organism: Thereva unica (assembly GCA_949987705.1). Classification (NCBI taxonomy): domain Eukaryota; kingdom Metazoa; phylum Arthropoda; class Insecta; order Diptera; family Therevidae; genus Thereva; species Thereva unica. The sequence goes on from OX465285.1 coordinate 5,371,921, forward strand.
TTAGTATATTTACAGCATTAAGGTTTCTTTTTCAACGGTATTCTGTAGCCACTGGACAGTCATTTTGGGTCTTGACACCAGATTTCCAAAACCTTAAATTGATTTGGTGAAACCCTACAAGAAGTTAGATCTGCCGAACTATCATTTGAAGAGACATGTTTCCAATGGTGTCCGGAATCTCAGTGGTGGTTCTATTTGCGACGAACTTTTTCAACGCCGTGGAACGTCTGAGCGCCAATACAAGACGATTGGCAAATCTGTCCATGTGTAGATTTCTGAGGCAGTCACAGACGAGGCTGTCATGATCTGTGGTAGATGCAGTAGAATTTCACCAGAGCCGCTACTTTACCTGGCTCTGTCATCATTTCTAGACTGTCGAAGGGAATTGAGGAGCGCGTTTTCTTAGAAAAGAGACAGTATTACGTTTTGCGTTTGCTGAATTCGGCACGATTCTTGAGGCCCCAATTTAGAATCAGATTTATATCCTTGTTGATTGAAATGGACATAACTGCACAACCATGCAGACAAGGTTTGGCACATGCTTGTCTTGCTTTATCGAAGCTATACGAGTAATGCATAGTACTGCCGGCAGCAAAGCTGTGAAGTGAATTTGATGGGTTTGAGAGCAGATAATTTATAAAAACTAGGACTGGTGATAGAATTGAGCCCTGGGGGACACCTACACAGATGGGTTAGGAATTAGATTCGATGCCGTCCAATACTACCTTGATTGAGGAAACTCTGAATCAAATTTTTAGAAGAAAGTCAATTGTTTTAGAGGTAGTGATGCGAATTGGTTTTTACCGCAACGATTCACGCTGTGGCGGTTACCTCCGCATCAATGGTTCGGCTATGTAAAATTGCCCCATAAGCTTTTTCAGATCCATGTATCCTTGTTGTAATTACTAGCCATGATGCATCGTTCAATTGAAATGTTCTCGAATAGTATGAAATTTTTCATGAAGGCTATATTTTTTTAACAAATACTCTTTCTGAAACACTGCATGCAACTCTTATAGCAAGATGGGTTTCCATCATCCTACTACCTATCAAAAAAAGTCTCTAGAGCTCCGATGTAAAATTGCAAAAATTACCAGAAGCAACAACTGCCTCTCCATACTAGGAACAGTCAGGACACACACAGGATGCATATAGCAAAAACTAGTTACGACGAAAAAACTAGTTTCCATAGAACCAGATTGATTTTTTGTTTCTAAGCTTCCGACGTTGATGTACAGATTTTTTGTTAGGACTTGCAACAGGATTTCGTTTCGTCCTTTAGGCACGCATGCAATTTTTTTGTTCAATCGAAAATAGTTTTGTGATTTTAACCTGCAGCACAATGTCCCAAAATGCATGATTTGTTAGTAGGATATCTGGATCGGAATCGGATGACACTACTCCTATCTGTGGTAATCCTTAACAACCTGACAGAAACCAGAAAATGCAGTTGGTTAATTTTGTGTGATAGATTTGCATTGAGGATTTTTTTGTTTAAAGTAATTTTCACCCAAAAAAGGATTTTTTATGATTTTAATAAAATTATGACGGCAACTTCACCTTAATATCATGTTGCCAGCATTTAAGGCAGTAATAACATGAAATCCCTTTGAAACCCTTTTGGAAGTATGGTTGTTGCCGCCACGAATGTAGCATGTACCTGGGTATTATGCTCTAGTACTGTTGTTGGAGCTCTTGTAGATTCCATTACCGGCTTTAATGCCCACAAAAGTTATGATTATAGAGCATTTTGTGAAGCTCTTGAATGTTTGATTTTACCTTTAGTACATGGCCATGGCCACGCTACCGTTATCCGGGGGCCACCTATTCACCCTTCAGTCTGTGCGGTAAATGTCCAGTAAACAATGCACAGCTAGTGTTCCAATCTGCTCAAATATGGCATTATCTTGTCTACTTTGAAGAGCGGAGCACAACCACCATTAACCCAGCATAGTGACGCTCGCCTCCTCCATTGAAACCCCCGACCACCACCCTTTATCAGAGCACTTATTACCTCTAGGTTCACGGCAATAGGTATCACGCCGTAAAGTCTGCGGCGGTGGTAAAGGTAGTCTCAGCTGCGAGGTTGGTTGCTGGTGGTATCGATTTCTGTCCTGAATGGATATCGAGCTTCGTGGAAATTAACAGGGCAGCAGCAGTTGCGGCTTGTGTGTTGCTGGTCGCTTTTAATCGCACGGCAGCCCTCCAAGGAACCAAAAACGGGCTCCCGGGCGAATTAATCCAGGGACGGAAGGAAGCCCTTCGGAAGGCAGCGGAAAATTCAATTGGAAAAGTATTACCCGGTGACCTGGCGGTGGTGTCATTATCATTCCGTTTTTATCTTAAAAAATGTTTCTTTGAGACGGAAAATTTCTAAAGTGTTGAGAGAGGAATGAGCCGAAAAAAAAATTCCCTTTGAGGACTTAGGTGTGTTCTTTTAACGAAATTAAAAAAAATTAGGGGCATTGCAGAAAGGACCCATCCTCTAGCCAGACAGCAACTCCCCCCAAACTCTGGCTGAAATAATTTCGGGTTCCCTTGGTCGGCTAATAAATTTATTTGATATCAAAAAAGTCCTTTTTAATTTTAATCCTTGAACGAAAGCACGCTTCGCAAAAGGAAGAAAGCAAAAGAAAGAATCATAACAAAAAAAAATAAAGAAAGTCAAGGAGAAAGTTCCAAACACACGTATTTTTTGTTCTCGTCCTTTATTTATTGTCTGTAAACGAAATTCGACGACCTCTACAATGGCTTAAGGCCTTTCTATAAAGCAATCCCCATAGCGATGGGAATTCACATTTTAACGTGATGTCCTGCAGATGAAACCCCCCAGTAAGCATCACTGGATCACCGGAATTCACATTATCAGATTTACAACCCTGCATTGATACACACTATCAGCCTGTTATCGGGAACAGGATACCAGGAATCCCTTTAGCCAGCTGCTATCCTTCCCTAGCATATTTTCAAGGTGCCCCACCACCACCACCTGGAAACTAGGGTATGGCTATGTGTGTACAATGTTTTAAGGCAATCCGGGCTGCACCTACACGGACTATCAGCTTCCAAATAGGATATTCAACAGGATGCTCCTCTCCTTGTTGCATTTCTGCTGTATAGGAGCATGCTGGTCTATTTTTAATCTGGAAAGAAGATTCATGGACGGTAGTGACGGAAAACCTTAAAATTATTGCAGTTAGATAAATAGTGAACAGAGACGGGGCTCTATGCTGGAGGTAGACCTTAAAGTTTGTAGACTTTATGCAGTTTGTATGGAGACTTTAAACTTCGTGCGGGACTTCTTGTTATGCACTGACTATAATAATCCTGATTTAAGGATTAAATTTTCGGTTGTATGCTATTTGCGTCCTGTCGAATTGTGCGGATGTAGCCCCTATGAAGTCAGAGAATACATTCTCGGAACTTTTATTATTGACGTCAAGGCGCTTTGTGGATGTTATATAAAGTTTGACGTCAAATCCAAATTGGTATGAAACGTACTGGGAAAATTGGATTAAGAAATGCGGGATATTTGTGTGCAGCCTCAGCAGAACTGCGAAACAACTTTTCGTTTTGGTTAAATTTTTAATTTTCTTTAAGTTAAGTAAATTCAATTTAACCACATTTGAAAATACAGAAAATTTCATTTCATTTCATTGCCTTTGAAGCCTCGATGCGCCGAAGTGATAGATCACGACCTGCAAGAATGGGTGACCAGTCACGGTGGACTTACCTTTCGGTAATAGTCGTGGGAACAAGTAATGGAGATAAATGACAATCAACAAAACATAAGACGAAAATGTAAGAAGTAGAGGTGCCTCCTGTGAAGGGAAGCAGCTTGGACAGCGTCCCTTTTATAACGAGCGCATGAGTGGCAAGGTCCCTGCCAGCGGGAGGTCCGAAAACTTGATCTGACTCGGATCAGTTGCGATGCCCAAAGCCAAATACAACAGGCGGGTAACTCCACTGACAGTGACACTAGCATGAGCTTGCTAGGCAATATGGGCGAGCTTAAAATGGTAGTACGGCCACCTCGTCCAGCTATAGTAAGGCCGATGTCTCAAAACGCAGGATAGAGGAAAAAAAGCACAGAAAGTGGGTGACCCCAATAAGCCATCTGCCAGGATGTGTTGTCTGGTGAATAAGGAATATGATACAAGTGATGAGAGTTTATAGGCATACTAACTACGCAAGCAACTACGGCTCCACCTTTTTCTTCTTATGGGATATCTGCTCCTCTGGACAGTCCTCTAACCGCTGCTGACTGGACCTCCTGCCTTGGCAAACCTTCTCGTGATGAGGCCAAATGATTGCTAGATTGTTTGGTAATACATACATTGTAGTCCTTCTAGTAGTTCGTTAAGCACATGCGCGCCAACTGCCTGGTTCATGTTGCTTTAGAAGCCGAATTTTCTGTGCTGGGCGAGGTACCTCTGAGAAAATCCCTTACAACTCGATGCGCCCGGTCAATATTAAGAGGTCATTACTGACATTGCAGAAACTACCCAGTGCTATGCAGCCTTAAACTATCAGAGCTGAAAAAACCATCTATTAAGTCGGTGACACGCTCGAGGGCGAAAGGGGTGGTGTAGTTCCAGGCGATGCAGAATACGAGGCGAACGTAAAAACTAATAAATCGGCATTGGATTTAGTTTCTGATATCACCCCTCCAGCTAATACATGAAAGAATTCGCATCTATCGATTTGAAATCCGCTTTCGATTGCGTCGATTGGAACAGCTTGTGGAGAGCCTTGGAAACCGAACATGTGCCATTGAAAATCATCCAACTTCTCCAAGCGTGGTACGATGGCTCAACTAGCAACATTCGTATTCGAAGGGACTTATCCGAGGAATTTCCGATTCAAATAGATGATGTCGCTTCACCACTTCTCTTCAACACAAATAAAAACTCGGACAGATCGAGTTCAACGGACAGATCGAGTTCAATGGAACCCAAATCGACAGGTTCCGATGTTCAAATATTTGAGATCATTGGTTGAAGAAACGAAAGTGGCGTCGGCGTCCGACGTTCACTGCCGCATCAACCAGGCATCAGCAACATTCGCCTCGCTCAAGTGGTGCATATGGAAACGAACAAATACTACCATCAGAACCTGTACCGAACGTTGATCCTTCCAATTCTTCTTTATGGATTCGAAACGTGGACACTGCTCAAACCGGACGTCAACAAGCTCGGCGAGGTCTCGGGCAAATTCTCGGTGACTCACTCCAGCAAAGATGCGATCAACAGACACTGATCGAAGAAGAAATACATAAATGTCGACTGCGGTGGTTTGGACATATTTGCCGAATGGATGATGATCGCTTGCCAAGTAAATTTCTCTGGCGAGACCGTCCATCCGGCATACTGAAAAATTCAATATCGAGGGCGATTAAAGAAAACCCGATTATGAGGAAACGAATCTTTATTGGAGCTCGAGACCCAGCAGCACCGACAGCACCGTATCCGTTGCGGGGACGTTCCGATAGGACCTCCACCTAACGGATCGAAGAAAGAAAGAAAATTGTAGTTTTGAATTATATTTTAATGCGATAATTTCTAGCAATTTTTTGATTCACTCCATTATCTCTAGAAATACATATTTAACAACTTAAACTGGCTTTATCCCACTCAATCCCCGATTAATCCACTCAGCTTTAGTGCAGTCACAATCGCATACAGGAAAAATATCACCCCACACACATTTTCACTCCCATGTACAAAAAAACTTTTTTGCGAAGGCGTTACTAATTTTATCAGTTCTATTTTTAGGACCCTAATCTCCTGTCAGACAAACAGCCATCCGCTACAATACCCTCAATGTTATCCGCACTCATCCCACAATTTTTTGTTATCAAACAGCATAAAATTGTTTGTGGAGCATTGGCATTCGATGACACAAGGTTACTATACTAAAACAAACAATTCAATTCACCTACGCTCATTTTTCCGATTCAACAGGATCGAAAGAGAATTCGACTCAAAAAAAAAAATTAATTCCTTTGAAAAGAGAGAAAGGAACCAAAAACACACTTTCATCCCATAAAAGGGAATATTTTAATGTTTACTCTAAACTCGCTTTGATAATCCCCGAATAGCATACTTCGCCCTCAGTTATCCCAGCAACACAAAACCGAAATCTTCTTTCAAGTATGAAATTGCGGATTGTTATACTCTCGTGCTTTAAGTCCTTGCGAGAGCACAAACTGTATTCCATTAAAAATTAACCCTCATCCAGACACAGCCTTAAGGATTACTATAATTTCTCTGGTTATGACCCTTTTTTTTGGGGGGCATTTCCTAAACCAAGACGGCCGCTATACAAACAGAAAAATATGAAATGAAAAAGTATATACCCCTCAACCCCCACTCTTGGCCTCTAATTTTTGTTTCCCCATAGAGGAAGAATCGTCCTTTATTAGGGTAATTAAAATATAAGCCACGTCCTGGTGATTTAATTATACTTCACCCACTTTGTCCAGAACTGCAGACACTGAATGGGGGAGCAGTGATTCCGGTCATCAGGACCTTCGCCAGCAATTACCGCGTCGCGCTACAACAAGGACGAGTCGCGCAACAATCTAATTAATCACTCCGCACAGAGTAATTAGCCGAATGCTAATTGCGCGATGATTCCTCCTTTTTTTGGCAATTAAATTACTGCATTATGGTCGAAGGGAGGGGGTTAAAAGGTTGCTGTATGTGAATGCTATACACAGACCACACCACAGCCATATAGCCCAGCAAAGTTTGTCCATCCTGTTTCTAGGAAACGTCTGTCAACACTTTGCGATTTTTTTTGTGTGTGGCGCAAATGTCCTGAACAGATAGAAGAGATCCGCACTATTTGCATTGGGGGGTCCTTTGAAGGTGGGTGGACTATTTTCGGTTGAAAAAGAGTTATCGAAGAATGGAGGGGTGGAAAGTTTGTGTATCCATTCAGAGGGTGGTTGTTATCTAGTTGGTGGCCATTACTCTTCGCAAGGCTATTGTCAAATCACAATCATACATACAAACATATAGACACAGACAAGAGAACGATTTATATTAGTTGTTCGGTCAACAAAATCCCCGATAGTGCATTGTGTACGAAGCCATTGTTTAGTTCTGGCAACTAATTCACCAACGCGCGTTTTCCACAGGCGAGACGAACAGCTTCATACCAAAGTACCATTGACTGATAACAAACAGCTGAAAAGAGACTTTAATTAATTGTGGCTCTTTGCGGTGATAAACTATTCTTCTCCATCACAGCGACACGACACTTTTGTTATGGAATTCCACATTGGAGAAATGCAGTTAACTTAAAAGGAACAAAAGTTAGGTTTGAGAGGATGTTGACTATGACAGAGTCATATAACCGGGGAAAGAAAGTCCTTATATCACGTCCTTATAATTTCACGGTATCAACGGGTCTTAAGGATTAACAGACTGCAGGATGTATGAAGTTTGAATAAGTTTGTTTCCTGGAAGCAGGAGATGGAAATAATAGTATCTATTTTAGGTGAACTTTTCTTGAATATCGTTGTTCGTTATCCATTTGAAAAACTAAACATTTGTAATGAGGACCCTTAATTCGTTGCCTGAAGATCCTAACCTCTGATTCCCATCCAAAAACCAAAATTTGGAACATCTATCGGACGTTAACGCGACGCCGTCAAAAATCTTCAAGGCAATACCCCCGGGAGGGGTGGGGGGCTAAGACTCCGGATTTACTACCTTAACACCGCGCACCATTACTATGCCCCAACCTATGTTAACTCACTCAAAAAAACATGTGAGGAAGAAAAACCCGCCCTGGTACCGAAGAAGGAAGAAAAACCCGCCCGGGTTACTTCTACAGCAAATGCAGTTCAGAAGTTCTGCAACAAAATATTAATCATGTCCTCATAGCAACTGGTATTCTCAGAGGCAACGGATAAGTGGAGAGGTTAAAGCAGACCATAATTAGTGTTCTCTCTAAAATATCTATTAACGTCCCCCAAAAGTGGTATAAACACGTATCAAACCTGCAACGAGTTCTTCACTCTACGTTAATCAGAGCACTGAAAAGTCACAATTTGAGCTCCTAACGCATGCGGAGTCGAGATGAGGACATCTAAAATAGATGCTCGAGAAGGAAATTGTATCGCCGTATGAAGAGAGCGGAGCAGAAAAGTGACAAGCGGCAAGACAGCAGTTTTGCAAAATTCAGGAAGAAAATAGCAGTTTATCGAAGAAAAGAAGAAGAAGGCCCACGCGGATATACAAGGTTCACAACTTGGTAGTTATAAAACGCATTCCGTTTGCTACCGGAGCGAAGTTGTTTTCTAAGTTTTATGAGTCTTGCGAGGTAGTTTGTATCCAGGGGAAAGATTGAAGGTCCCAATTCTACAAATTCTTCAGCTAATAACATAAACCCATGGGCGCAGATGGGATACGACAGCGGTTCCGAATCAAAGGACATTCAGGATGGCCGGATGTGGGAGCAAGTACAACCATCGTCGACCAACGGTACGTCGATGAACGGTGAAGAGTAGTTGCTGCTGAATTGCAGCTCATTTTTACAATATACAGAGAATAGAGTCAGTCAAGTTACGCCAAGTCTCGAAAAGTTGTTAAGTTAGAGGCTATGCACGGTATATTGTGATAAGTGCAAACGTGACTGACTGGGGTTTATGCTTCTGCAATGTTGACACAATCTCTGCCATCGCACTTATTCATTCCTCATTCTATCGAATCCAAAAAGCCCAGTATATCAAGTTGAGAAATTCTTGGAGTTCTATCATCGGGAGAGTTAAACGTATGGTAACGATAAAAATTCACAAATTGTAATGATAAGGGGTTACTGACATTTCTGATGTAACGTTTTCTTCATTTGACGTTTCTGATCTGTCATTTTACTACTGGCGCCATCTGTTGGAAATCATAGATTTTCCATTTGTACTCCTACTGTAAAATTATTGGTCCAGCCAAAGCTCAAACTATTTTGCTTGGGTTTTTTTTCCGAATGCTTCTTCAGCATTATTCGAACAGCTCTGTTTCGCGAAACCCAGATAATTGATCTTCAACTTCCAATCATCACATCATTATATGTAACAACGTTCCATAACTCTGAAGTCACGTTTCAAAAGCGTCTGGATCACTTCAATCTTCGATCCCATTCCACACACAATCAGGTCATACTCATAAGCTACTGCGAAGCGGACTTATAAAGTCACTCGTGCAGATATTAAATAAGACCGGTAAACCAACCGCACCTTGTTACAGACGATTTTAGATATGAAAGGATATCGATACTTTACTGTGAAAAGTTGTCTTCTTTATCAATCGTGACTTATTTTGTAAATAGTAACCGGAATCCTTATACCGCACGTGCACATTGCATTTCTACATGAAAAACGATTTCCAATTTCAATTCTGAAAAAGAAAATGTCTCAATTTACACCCAAAAGGAATTAAACCCGAGTTTATGATCTCAGGTTAGTCTTTTCGTAATGCAAAAACTAATATTCAGCCACAGTCGCCGCAACATAAAATGTCGAGATGCTATCAATTCTCTGGTCGCTAAAACGTCTACCCGTAAAAACGACTATTTAAAATTTATGAACCATTAAATTTATGATGCTATATCGTTTCTGGGTACCTATCCGGATGGCGCCCTCACTTTGCCACCAGAACAAAAACCCCATAAAGTATTGAAACTTTCCACACACATCTCCAGCCCAAAGTGCCCGGCGTGTGAGCACTATGCCGGAGCAACAGCTCTATAGACGGGTGTCACTGATTGATTTGATAGTCAAGTTCTAATAAAACCCGGAGTGGTACAAATATGTTAGACATATGGATTTTGTAAAGCACCAACACACCAGTATGGAGCAACAGGAGCAGCAGGGATGCCACCATATCCAGGTGGACTAGCAGTAAAATTCCTGCTGGATGTGGATGCCTTTAATGCCGGCAAAGTTATTACGGAATAATCTGTTATAAGGTTACTATCGTTTTTATGGGGTTTTAATGGAAATAAATTGATGTTGTGGAGTCCTTAAAGGTTGCCCCCTCGCCCCGCTCCTATTTAATTGCAGCTCGCGATTGAGAGATTTGTGTTGGTGGTCAGACGGTTGTCATGCCACACAATCTGATTACAAAGTGCTGCTAAAAGGGGGCGCAAATCATAAATTAATTAAAATCGCATGGACGAAGGCGGCACTAATGATGACCTTAAGAATTGCCAGCAGCTGTCATAACAGTTTACCTAGATACTCAAAGGCAGTCATTAACCACCGCTTTGTGCAGAGTGCTACTATGGAGCAGCAGCTGGGGGAAAACAGGTCTTTGAGTCCCTTGCACCTTCTTTGATGACTCACACTAGTTCTGCCTGACTGGTTACTGCACAGCTCCAGCCAATATTCTCTGCCGGGCTTCACTGACGTCGTCTACATGGAGGAATCACTGCCGGCCGGGCCTCCTCTGCAGTGCCCCTCAGCTCCTGGCACCCGTAATTTCATCCAGGTGAGAGCACAAAGCTTCCGCTGCAAGCTCAAACAACATACACTGCAGATTGTTTACCTTCTGGCACCATGGTTCCGCCGTGTCGTGAGTCAGTTCAAAAGGAACGATTTTTACCTTGTCTGTGCCTCTTGCCTTCAGGGGAAATAGAGTTGAAACTTCTCAGGGGCAGCTTTCGTCGTACCTGAAATAAAATAGTACTAAGACGAACTTTTGGACAATTGATATGAAACTGTCGCAAGCAGGAGAACTTTATTCTCTAAAAAGGCACGCTCAGACCTACCTGGCTTAGCAAATACTATAGAACTATAAAAAAAGAAAAGTTAAAGGTACCAAAGTAAACACCTGAAAAATTCACCTTAAATTGGAATTTTTAAAACTGAAAAGCTCCAAATTATGTTTGCATATTCAAATTCATTTCGTTCTAGTCTCTAAGCTTAACCTAGGCAGATACAGTCGGGGTCATATAAAACCGATAGTAGAAGTTGGCACAATACCCGCTCGAATATGCATGAAGGAACTGTGCACGGAGAGACACGATAGAATTGGAGGGAGCTTTCCTGAGGGAGCTATCCTTCTTTGGAACTGTTCAAATATTTAATTGGGATAAATTGTTTATCTTTCAATCTGAATCTTCTGTGGGAGGAATTAAAAATCGGTTGCTTTAAAGTCGAATGGATTTTATAGAGTTTATGCGGTCTGGAGGGGATTTTAAGAAAGTCGCTGTTGGAGTGGTTTTATTGCTTGTTTTTAAAGACCTTGCTATTAAAGGTCTTAAGCTCAGTGCCGGCGGATCGTGTTAGGCCCGGGTGGGTAGCCAGACAAAAACATACCCCCTCCCCCCAACCTGTTTTGGTATTTTATCTAAAAAGGAAAGACGGTAGGCCACTTCATTGTGAATAGGAAGATGGGTCTACACTGTGTAGGACAACAAGGGAAGTTTCGCAGGGATCTGTCCTGGGCCCTGTCCTGTATATCACAATGAATAACGATGTGTTGAGGCTACGACTCACAAGCAGTTCGCGCTTTGGTTCGCGGAACACATCGGGGAAGTGGTCATAGAACGACGCCTCGATAACATCGAATTGTGTGCAAACGAAGCGATCTTGGAGATTAAAGAGCGGACTGAAAGCTCTGGTCCGACGCTTGCTGAGCACAAAACTGAGGAACAAGATATAGGAACAGATCATTCACTCACAGCTCGCCCCAAGATACTTGTGAGTAATGATCAAGTGGAAGCTAATTTTTACACACTTGGGGGGACATGTTGAATAAATATTAACTTTAAAATAAAGAACGTGGCGTTTTTCCTACAGACGGCGTACATTTTTTTGTTATTGCATGCTGTTCACCATAACCTCCGCGGGGGTGCAGGCAGGTCAAGAGCCATATAGGGGGAGGCTAAGTTAAGACCTTTTCCCTCCACACTACAATCTAACTACATACCATTAAGTACTTTGAACTGAAGTTCGGCCAAAGTAGGCTTTGATGTGCCTTTTAACTAGGATACAGGATCTTGGCCAACCTTAATCAGAACGCTTGTAAAAGGTGTTTGTTGTACTGCCTGCCCGAGAGCCCCTTCATGTTCCGTCCTTTGTTTTTTGTGGCTATGTTGGAATGTTGGAAGCTGATGTGCTTGATTTCAAGCCACTGTCGGTGCCCCCAGTGACTCACACTCAAACCGTCTACCAGTTCAGTTCAGATTACGAAACTCCTTCTCTGGAGGAAAGCTTTTAAAACTATTCAGTTTTTCTGCATCTTAGACGGCTCTCATTATTCTCCAATATCTTCTCATTGATTTAGGAGAAAGAATGTAATGCTCTTCTTCAGCGGTTCCTTTGCTTTAATGACATCCACAGAAACCGCAAGATTTTGAGCCAGGAGACACCGGAGAAGCTTTCCAGGCTCCAAATTTACTTTAACCAGACCTAGAGCTCTCCCCAGGATATCCGCAGCTAGGATTAGCTTGAGACTACATTTCGTCACATGGCCTTCTCATTCATGGCATTCTTTCACTGTAGTACTGCGTCTACATGCGGTCGGTATGCGCATTTTGACGTCTGTTTTTCTGAATTCGGTTCGCCCGGGGCAGAGCTAGCGGTTGGGTTTTTTGCGCCCGGTGCACACTGCCATATTGCGCCCCACAAGTTATTCATTTTTGAACGCAGTGACAGCCAATGGGAAAAGACAAATGGAGAAGTAATTTTCATAGTTTGCGCAAAATTTAAGATTGCACCATAATCAGAATATCAGTATATCAGAAGGGAGAGTTAAGATTAAACACAACAACAACAAGCTTAAGCATTCTAATGTATAGTTCGTTGGAAAAGTTGGATCCTGTGAAAACCCATGCGACTCTTCATGGAATAGACGATTGCAGCCATTTTTGTTGGTTGGACCTTGTGAAATTGGCCATATTAATTTGTTAGACAGTAAAGAAACAAACAAAAAAGAGCAATTAAAAACGAATTCTCGCCACAAGGAAGGAATTTTGCTGTCATTTCGTTCATTTACCTCTTTTGACAATTCTTGGAACAGGTATTTAAAAGTGCAGCAACCACGGTAAATAGCAATATTTGTTTTCAAAGTTTTAAATTTATTTTAAATCTTAATTTCTGAAACTGCTGCCCTGACAAATTGCGCCCGGTGCAAGTGCACCATTCGTACCTATGAAAGTGCCGCCCCTTGCTCTGGGGTTGTCTCAGTTATCGTCGCCTGGCCTGTTGAGTAGATTTTCTGTCTTTTCTGAGGAGGTCGGTAACTCCCGAACCCCTTGGTATTTTTTTGGCAAACTCAACTGGTCTGGATTCAGGGCAGCAAGCCCCTTCCAACGAGGGATCATTGCTTAAAATTAATTATTCTATATATTACGTATTTTATAGCAATTCCATTTTCAAATCATGTTGTTTGGCCGTTTATATTCAATTTTTTACAATAAAAACCTATTCCCAAAACAAAGAAATACTACCAAATTATATAAAATATATAAATTGACTTAAATAAACCCTAAATAAGTCAAATTAACTACTTAAATTAAAGAAATTCCAAAAAACTGAAAATTTTCAATTCCTGTAACCTCAAAAAAATGCACAAGAATCGTACTGATAAAAACTCAGTTTTTAGACAGTTTTTGCGTTATCATCAATAATCGTTATTAAGCCTATTATTATTAAATATGTATTATTTACATATTACTTAAAAACACATTTTCACAATTTTTTATTGTTTAATTTATTCAAAATCAATTAAATAAACTTTTATCAAATTATCAAATAGCACTATAATATAGCAATGTACAAAATTGCATAGTTGTCGGAGTCTAATACTCCATCGTAAAAACGAACGTTTTTCGGTAACCGCACGGATCCTGTATGATATGTCAGAAATTACAATGCCAAGTGTCGAAGTTTTCTCATACAAATATGCAAAACTTGGCATTGTAAATTTATCCATTAGATAGAGGATCCCTGCGCATATCAAAAAACGTGAAAATGTTATGACATTCAACTCTTAAAAATATGCAATTTTCCACTTTTGATAAATTCAGAAGTTTATTTAATTGATTTTGATTAAATTAAGCAATAAAAAATTGTGAAATTGTGTTTTTAAGTTATTAAAAATATAATAGAATATATAAATAATACATATTTAACAATAATAATAGGCTTAATAACGATTATTAATGATAACGCAAAAATGGCCTAAAAACTGAGTTTTTATCAGTACGATTCTTGTGCATTTTTTGAGATTTCAGGAATTGAAAATTTTCATTTTTTTGGAATTTCTTTAATTTAACTAGTTAATTTGACTTATTTAGGGTTTATTTAAGTGAATGTATGTAATTTATAAAATTTGGCTGTATTAATTTGTTTTGGGGAATAGGTTTTTATTGCATAAAATTGAATATAAACGGCCAAATAACAAGCGTGGTATGAAGTGCGTCATGATACCGAACTTTGCTTATCATTGAGGGTATTTGCACCTCCTTGACGGTAGCGCATACTTACCCAAGAGACTTACTCGAAGGGCATGGAAAGTTTCTGCTAAGAAACTCGCCATAAACCGATAAACGGAGAATCCTAAAGACATTATGGAACTGTTAATGAGCACCCAGGGTTCTCTAGTAAATGGCCCCAGCACATTGGCATTAGCACTGAATCGGTGGTAATTTCTGTCCATCGATCCTATAATAGGAGGAATAACCTAGCAAAGAGAATAAGATAAAAAGAGCCATTCGAACCCTCAAGGCTACTGCGAATGGCCAAATCTTCTAGGTTCTCCTCCAGAAGGTCCTGGAAGAGATCCTATCAATCTTCCGGCCACTATTCCGAAGTGCTAGAGAGAGGCTTAGATGGTCTTTATACCTGAAGCGACAAAAGAGTACTTTGAACTCTCCGCTGCTATATGGATCTCTTCGCTTCTCAAACCAAACAAATACATGCTGTGATAAAGCTTGCCAAAGTTCATAAGCTGGCCTGTCTCCGAAGCTAAAAGCACTGCGACTGCGGCTATAGAAGCGCTACTGACCCTCCATCCGCTAATTCTAGTAGTGAAGAAGGAGGTCCTGGAGCGGGCGTTGCTTTTGCGGAAGCTAATCAGTCAAGCTGTCCTATTGGCCATTAAATCCCACAGGGTATAATCTAAGACTGTCCTGGATTGCCTCGTATCCCTCAGTCGATCACCTATATAGATTAGGGGCAAACTCATCACTTGTTGGTTCAGACAGAACCTTTCTACAGCTTACCCAGTAACGGCTATTTCGTCATCTAGTACGTATACGTGATGAGTAAAACTCAGGTTGAACCCGAGCCCAACTACATGTAGACCTAGTTAAGGTCGAAAGAACTCGACTCGTCTCTGCCTCCTGGGTTGAGTTGAAATTATGCATATAGACGCGAGTTCACTAGTTGAGTAGTTGATTTTAGTTGACAGCAGCGTCTATGTGTTTTCTTCGTGATTTCCGAGGCGCATCGACTGATTCATATTCTGATTAGTATTTCGGATTCATATCCTAAATCTTCCTAGATGCTTAGATGCGTTATTTATTTGATTTTCTGAAAGACCCCTAATGCCTAGTCCTAAGAAAACCAACTAATAAATTCTATAAAAAAAAACGAAAACATTTTGAATGCATTTAATATTTATTTTACGTACAACTTTGTTGTCTTATTCACTGACTAAATTCTAAAACTTTAAGCAAACTTTATAAACAAAAAAAAATTTATAATAATATTTTTTACAACAAATCAATAAACACCTGCTGACCACCAAATGACATTTTGGTCAAATAATATACAACAAGTCCAGGATTTTGTTAAACTCCTGAACCGTTTCTCGTTTCTAACATCGGATCTCCTATAACAGCAGAGATCCTTGTCAAATTAGCTAACGTCACTGGACAAAGCTCGCAAAACTTTGCTAATCAATAAATAAATAAAAAAAGGTAGGCACGAGAGAGGCGCACACATCGAGTGCTTTAAAACAAAAATAAATAAGCAAAAAAATATATTTACAAAAGCTGAGATATAACAAAATTGTCGCCATGGATCGAGGGTGGTGGATTCTGGGGTGCTTGGACAAATCCATGGCCATGGAGCTGTTCTCCTTGTCGATTGGCAGTCGAGGAGGTCTTATCACACGAATGGACCAGAAAAGTAAATCTTTCGCTGGCGCGGCAAGGGCTTTGTGCTTAGCCCGGAACTGTCGATGAAATTGGTAAAGTTCGTCTTCACTTTCACCTTTTGGACGGCACACGGTGTCTGGTCAACAATGGTTGGGAATCCATCGCAGATAGTCGCTGCTGGGCCAAGCATCGGCTCCAGGATGTTTTCCTTAATTATATCTGGCTGGTTGACCAGGGAGAATTCCTCGTCCAGATTGTACTCCACCCCGTGATTGACGTGGTGCTCATTGCCCTCAGCCACTGCATCTAGCTCCTCCGAGTGGAAATCTAAATTGGTGACATCCGTTGCCTTAATTACGTCCGGCTGATTCGATTTGCCATACTCGGCATCAAGGTTATACCAATCGAACTCCGCCTGTAGAGGTAGTTTATTCTCGAGGCTGTTAATCACTCGAAGGGGTGCTGGAGACTTCTTGCTGGGGCTCTGGGGTAGAACAGGCGGCTTAGTTGGTGTTGTTGGTGTTGATGTGCTGATTTTTCTGTTTATTTCCGCCAGTATATTGGGTACATAGGGTGGTGGCTTATGCTGTGAGATCTCTTCTTTAGGGGATGGCGATTTTGTGATATAATTATCGTGACTGATAAATTTCGAGATAGCCTTCGGGGCTATAATGGCAGCCACATTCGGTAGTTTTGGTATATCGGCGAAAATCTCTTCAACTTCATCAGTCTTCTGTGATAGAGCATCATCCTGGACACTCGAGGAGGATTCATCTTCAGGAACTTTATGAACATCGGCGACTATTTGAACACTTGTTATTGCCTCATTCACTTCGGATATTGAACAGTAGTCTGGCTCTGATATAGTTTTCTCATCTTGTTTCAAATTGATCTCTTCTTCCTTTAGTGGGCAAGACTGTGGGACAATTCTTAGAACACGCTTGAATTTCATTAAATTCGCTGGTTTCGGTGGCAAGGCCGGCGGCTGTTTTGGTCTATCCTGAACTATAATTCTATCATCATGACTTAGTTTTGATTCCATATCTACATAAAGGTTGGAGGAGTTATGCTCACTTCCTATTGGTTCATACTCGTTGCTGTAAATGCTTTCGTAGTTGAAGCTGTTGTCCTTCGAATCGCTGTTGCCCATTATATTAGTAGGGGACGAGGAATCGTCCCGTGGAACATGCACCATACTGTTTTTTGTTGAAAAGTGTACACGTTTTCGTGATACTGTGCCGTCTTTGTTGCTGCCACCACTTCCACTGCCGCTATTATTCTCGTTGCTATCTAGTGACGGTGGACCATCATGCAGTGATTCCTCCATTGACTGCTGTAACAGGATTTGATTTACACATTCTAAAACTGGATTTACTGCATTGTAAGCATAAGGCTTGGCACGTACATCAGCATCATCCGCATCACTAGCGCTCGCATACCAATCATCTGTGGATGTTTCAAACTCTTGTTTTGGTGAACTTTCTGAAAATTCCCGGACTCGACTACAACTATGAGTTTTACCTAACAAGAATATATCCCCTTCGTCATGCGGCGAATGCTCATCATCTGGACCTGATGAGAAGTTCCTACGTTGTGTATCATTCTCACTATCCAAATCTGCATCGAAGGATCCGACCCGTCTAACCCCATGCAGCCGGTCAATGGCTCGGGAGTATGCATTCATTTTCTCATAGCTATATTGGCTCTCGTCCCGGCTCAGTGTGCTGGCATTCTCCTCGGAATTATCCAGGTTATTATCATCGATGCTGAGGCAACGTGACCTCATGTAATCCCTGAATGTCCCAAAAGTCCTTTTACTTGTATAACGGATGCTCCTGCGGGCTCCGTAAAACGATGAAGAAAGTGTCTCGTCACTGGAGGATCCGTGCTCGGTGTGGTCATCTAAAAAACAAAAATAATAGATTAAAAACAGTTTCCTTTACGTTAATGGGTGAAGTTCGGGGTTTTAGCTATCCTTAAAAGTTAAAACTTTACTCAGGATACACGACCGCCCAAAAAGGGTTAATAATTAAATACCCGTCGCGGTGTATCTGTGTTTCTACATGGAAAATTAGTTTTTCTCTAGTGATGCTGGGGATAACATTTTTCCCTATTGTTGTTTAATTATAGCAGGGAATAGCACTCCTGGGAGGTAACCTAGAAGCTCTTGCCTTTACCTGTAGGGATTTTTTTTCTTATTTTGCTAAAGTGATCAACGGCACAATTGGGAAATGTATGATACAAGTGTTCTTCTGAAACAAGAATACCTTCTGGTGCTGAATCTTTGTTAAAAGTCTTGAAATTCACTTAAGTGAAAAGAAAGGTGTTCTTTTGAAAATCACATAAAACTTATTTAGACACTGAAGTGTAATTACAGAACACATTGTAAATCAGTTTGAAATGGCAGAAAGTATTAAAGGAATGACAAAATGTGGGAGTAAGAAAATCTGGGTCTCTAAAATTAGCTCGGATCTAGTCAAAAGTGTCCCTATAACAGATTCAAGTTGAGGAGTGGGTCCATATCAGTAGTTCAACCTCCAAAAAGACTACTGCAATCTCTTTCAATGTGCAAAAACCATTGGAAATAACTAACAGACTTGACCCACCTAAAAATATACACCAACAATCCATCCATAAATCACAAAAAGGTACCATGCATACCTATACAAGAAATATGTACACCCTTAACTTCACAAACTTCGTCCCTTCCAAAATTCTATAAAAGATTTTCTTACTTAAAACTTAAAACTTGTTACTAAACTTAACACGAGAATGTTTTTGGTAATTACGTGTAGAATTTAACACACAACTCTCCAAATACAATTATATGACAACTTCATCCTACACTATGCCCTTTTGGGATACCCTATACGTAGCTGGGCCCCGGGGTGTGGGTATATAATTTCGTTCAAGGATGGACCGAAAAGGACATATATTCCGCATGCACAGAGAGAAATGGGTGGTGAACTCTTGCGACAATGTATAGATGGATTAGGTAGATATTGTGTATTGAGTGGATGATGGGAATAGAATAATAAGGGGATGAATAGATGATAGTGGGAATGAACGAAATGTTATGACAGAAAATAGATTGATGGTTGATGATTTGTTTGATTAAACAGATTTAATTGGTGTGTTTGTTTTTGGAATTGTTAGCAATTAATTTTGATGTTTTGGTAGTTAATTGCAAAATTTTTATAGAAAATTACGGATTTTGAAATTAAAATACGTTCGTTTTTAAGTCAGGAATCTCACTCTTGCGCTATCAGGTCTTTAACTGAGGTTTCGATGCCCAGATCTCCATCAGAGGAAGCTAGGAAGACTTCCAACTTGACAGGAACTATGTACAAAGTTTTATACAAAAATTTCTCTAATATTATTATAGTATAGTAATAACAGGGAAATTTCAAAAACTTGAAGCCTCAGTACAATTTACCATCGTGTAAGGGGCAAATGTATTGCCTCGTGTAAGTCCGGCCTAACTCCACTACCAAGACAAGGGAGCAGCCCTAGATGGAATTTGAATAGGGCGAAATATGGTCGAACCGGAGCGTAAGTTATAAATAAAGCGTACACCCTGCGCCCTGCATTAAATGAGGTAACAGTAAGGGTTTCATCAAATACGAACGGATAGCCCTTTTAGGCAAGGCACAGTGGGATCTAAGTTTCAAAAGGAGCTCATATGTTTTGTCAATAATGAAATTGACGTGGTCACAGTAGGTCATACTACTATTCAGAAAAACTCCAAGATTTCTCATTTTAAAACGCAGGAAATTACTGGGAAGTCAGATAGAGAAATGGGAGAGTGAGTGAAAAAAATACAATGTGACTTCGATGGATTTAGCTGTAGTAAGTTCAGTGTTGATCAGCTTGAAACACGGTGCAAATCAGTTTTTTTTACTAAAGGAAGATCATTAATAAAAACACTAAACAGAAGTGGCCCTAGAATAGAACCTTGAGGAACTCCACAGTTAAGTAAAGAATTGGAGGTACTAGAGTCACCAAATTTAATTTTGCGATCGGTTTGTGAGGCATTGATCACTTGAGCAAAAATTCACGATCCTAAACATGTGTAAGAATAACACAGAGTATTGTCACCAGCGAATTTGGTTGGAGGTGACTGAGATTTAAAAGGTTTTGAAATAAGAATAGCAGGTGATAGAATTGATCTCTGGGAAGACCTCCAAATAAATTGATGCTATTCCATAAGCAGTCATTGTGGTTGAAGGGGTAAAATTGTGCTAGAGTTGCTGCATTCCTACGGTGGCTTAATGAGTCAATCGGCAAATGGCGCTTTCACCAATAAGATTAAGTGCGTGATTTTAGACCTTGTCCAGGCAAGGTGAGGCGGTTCTCGGGGCCTGGCGCAGATATACGAGTTGGATTCAAGGCGCGGACGAATGTAGGAGGTAAATTATAGCCCTGGACAACAGCTGAAGGAGGAATTTCTACCTTTAAAGAAATCTCAAGCACTGGGATGGATATTTAGTAATTTCGAATATATGAAAGCCGAAAAGACCGTCGGCCCTCTGGACGAAAGTAAGGGTTTTCAGTTGGAGAAGAGTTTCCTGAGACGGTTCTAGATTGTGGATGTGTTATAGACATTGTGCAATTACATCGAAATCAGATTCGTGTAGTTTGGTCAAAAGATCACCTACAATCACAGTGACCAGAGTAATGGGGGCAGAACTCTACCTCAATGGCAGCCCTTGATAGGGAGAGCTCCAGCTTGCACCTGATGTAAAGATCGAGCAACCTTTCCATCGTTTTTAAAAGAAAAGTGATTAAACTGATAAGTCTATACGATTTAGGCAGCTCCAAGAGCCTAGTGTGGTATTTTGGGATAAGAACCCCCACGAACCCTGGAATGTATTTCCAATTGATGCTGACTCTAAAGAGACACAAACAAGGTCGTCTAGAATCAGATTGAATTACTTCTGAAGTAGTGGCTTTAAAATTCCTGGTCCCGAAGATGTTCCCAGAGAGGCTCCGAGAACAACGATCTGAAATGACCCTATGGCTGTGCCCAACATCCAGGAGATAAGCGGTCTGGAAGATTGAGTCTCAAAAGGGTTCGCTGAGAGGCACTTCAAAGTTTTTTCATAGTTAGAGGTGTATGAGTATGCTCCTTTTAAAGAAGGCAGACTCCGTTAAAGAGGTCTTTGGGACCTCTCGGAGTTTAGTTTTACTCTGGTAAAGTCTGAACAATGCTTCTTTCGGGCAAGCCTTTTGGAGCCTTTCAATTCCTCGTTGTAGGATGTTAGAGTAAACCTGTATTCTTCTTATTACCCAGCATGTTTTGCCCTTTTGAACAATCTTCCAACTTTCTTATATATTACTGCCAGTTTGTCGTTCCACCAGGACACTTTACGCAACAACTGTGTAGGAGGAGACCTCAGGAAGCTACTAGGCAGCCACGTTCAGTTCACACACTGAGCTGCTAAAAGGGATGTGCAAGTGCTATTTAGGCCAGTTTTCTGACCGGTTTTCTTAGGAACCAGGGAAAAGGCGCGGATATGTGGGGGTCAAGTTTCGAATCTGATCTGCAGATGGTCCGACAGTGAGATCTCGTTCAGAGAAGTTAGGTAGTTTTTCGATCCTGTAGGAGAGTAGTATGCTAGTGAGGATGAGGTTCAGCACTTCTTCCCTACTAGCACTGATAAAAGTAGGACCTTATAGTACTGTAAAAGCAATTGCTCTCAAAGTTAAACTAATTTCCCATTTTCAACACTTACACCTTAAAATAAACAAATTACAATTTATAACATAATTAAAAATTTAAAAATTTCAACTCACCTTGTATAATTCTACCATCCTTATTAGTTTGTGTCCAATTCTCCTTAAAATCAATACCATAAAACTCCTTCCTACAATTGGGACAAAATAGCGCATCCTTATCATAATCATTCATAATCGTCTCAAAATCATCGATAGCACCGCATTTCTTTCGAAGCACCCTATTTAAGCTAATTAGTTTCGATATCTCAGTGTCCTTAGCATACAGCTGATGATTAATCACTTTCTTATCATGTTTCAATTTCGCCTCGAAGCACAGAAGTGATTTGATGATTCGTGATAGTTCTTCAGCTCGTCGCTTCTTCTCTTTGGCTAATTCCTTTTCTAGACGCTGATTCTGCTGATCCAGAAAGGATATCATCTGTATGAACTTCTTCCGTTGCATATCGTTAGTTAATAATTTTCTATCGTTTGTTTTATTATTTAATTTATTACGATTGTTGTTGTTTGGCTTGGTTGTTGTTGTTTCGGTTGTTTCGTGTATCTAAAATGTTGAAAAAAAAAGAAATTAGAATTGTTTTTTTTTTTGTTACTAATCATAAAATTAATTTAATCCAATTTTCTAGGTACAAGGTGATATTGCATGACGATTAAAACTAATTACAGCCCGCCTGGAGATATCACAACTGTCGGGGCTTGTTTCGAACATAATATTTCACCGTCGACGAGGCCCGGGCTAATACCGTCCAATAAAACTAAATAAAAATACCAAAACCAATCGCAATGACTAATTGGAATAATAAATTCCGCCCGATGGAGCTAGGAGCACCGCAATTTGTTGTTGTTCGTTTAAATTTACCACCCAAAAAAATTTGTAGTTCGAATCCATATCACCAGAGGGACCAGACCGAAAACAGCTCCCAGCCGAGGAATATCCCGGATCAATTGATAAATGACCCGTCATCGTTTCTGTTTTTCGATGTTTTTTCGATATTTTTTTGGTTCATCGAAAAACACCTTTTCTATTATGCATAATGGACTGTTGATGGGGGTGAGAACGAATGACCCTCGCTTCTAGGGTGGACATGGCCTGATCGCGAATGAACTTTCTACAATAAACATTTTTCAACATCGAATTCGTGATAAACGCCGACTGAGATAACCGCCGTCGCGTCGCTGCGATGAAGTAATCGATATTTTCGCACTTTCTGATATCGAAGATGATGAAAATTTTTTTCACTGAACATGAAAAATTCATCATGAAACTTTTTTCTATTTAGATGCCAATCACTGACTTGTTGACAATCCGCGCTAATGGAGCAGGCAACGGGCGAATTGGTTGGTGACTGGTGAAAATCATGATGGAACATTGGAGTTTCGTTTTTTGATGGAGGGATGCCATGGCACTTTAAAGTTGGTCTTCCGGGGAGATTGTGTGTGATGATTGGAAATAGGATGTTAAAGGTTGAAATGTGCAGGCAATAAATTGAAGATTGGAGTATGATAAAACGCGGTATTTTATTAGCGCTGTTATGGGGAAAGTTTTTATTGAAGGTTTTGTGATATTATAAGGATGGAGTAAAAAGTTTTTGACAGATTAGAGAAGAAGGAGTAAAGTTTTGGAGCATATCAAAATCTTATAGCTCTTTAGGTTGGTTGAAGTTGTTGATCTTATAAACTCAATGAGTCGTTTTATCGTTGAAGTGCACACGCAATGAAAACAAAGAAGCACAAGTATAATTGCAGGAGAAAAACAATTCGACGTTAGTATAGATAAGAGGAGACGGTACACATTGGTCGATGGAAGCGAAATAGTTGACATCCAGGTAAATTAGAAGTGGACTTTGGGGTTCTGTGATCTGAAACCATGCTCAGCCATTACCAGAGGGATGAAAAAGAAATATCACGAAATTGGTCCCTGAGATACATTCACCGGAATTAGTGGGTTGGTATGATCGACTAGCGTGTCACTTAAGCTGTAACTAGCGCGCATAGTGAAAAAATGCGCCCGGTACTAATATGACACGCTCCCGCTACAGGCAGAAAAATCTAAAAATTCTTCCGGTACAGAGATATGCATGCCCTCGGTTCCCCAACTAAGTAATCCAATCGAATGCTAATGCTATTGAGAATGCTAATGCCAAACTTTTTGGGAAAGTGTGAAGCGAAAAAGTGTGAAGCATCGTGATTGGAAGTAATGTTAACGCTAAAAATAAGATTTTATAACACCACTCCTCTTCAATACTACGGCCACAGAACTTTGACTTCGGTAATCGAACAGTAGATTACTACCTCGCGTATTGCAGTTTAAGGTGATGTAGAAGAAAAGAAGAACACAAGAAAGAAAAAATAATTCACGGTGAGAAAAGTGAAAACCTGAAGGCACTTGGCACTGCATGGAATCGAACTCCAGACCTCTGTCATGGTAGCCAGGCGTATTAACCTCCACGCTAAAGAGGTCAGAGACTGTATCCTCCTGCATCTATCCTTTACTGTTGCTATGTTGGTCCGATACCTTCTTTTGCGCAATCGAGCTTTTCGTTTGTGTCTTGGACTGAAGATTCGGTTGTTGTCTGTGGAAGCTTTTGCGGTTTGGTGAACTTATAATGTTTCGCTTACGAATTGAATTTTGAAGCTAAGCCAAGTAATTTTTTAGTTAGTTTTACACACAAAACACACACAACTCAAACTTAACTAGATAGTCTAGACAGACCTGGCAGACTGAACAGAGAGGGAGGCCAGATAGACAGGGCAGGCAGAGAGAGTAAATAGATAGACCAGACAGATAGGCCAGATTGACCGATCAGACAGACCAACTAGTCTACCGTGTCGCTGCCTGTCTGGTCTATCTATGTAGTTGCATCAATTTGTATCCGAAACATTATAAATTAAATTCAAGCTCTCAGGTGGACTGTTATACAGGCAGCTAGCTAGGCAGATAGGTTGATCTGCCTGGTGGGCTACCCCAGCATGGCAGAGGACGACTGAACCTCTTTATGACACAACCCACAGATAGGATCCTCCAATTTCCAAACTTCTGTATATAGACCACAGACTGATAGGAAACCTTTGTCCTGCTAACTTTTCTAATGCGTTTTAACAATTCCCTAGACGGGATACTATATGGTATAGGAAGCAGACGTTTGGAATCGATCATGGCGAGTGTAGATCAAGTGTTCGTTATATTTCGTCAGAGTTCGATGGCCATCTTCACCAAACTGATGCCTTGATAATCGATTCGAGAATACGGTACCAGACGCCTGTTCTTTTCATTCTCTTCAATGGCCTAATGACAGGGGACCCAAACAGTGACAACCAGATTCCGGATACTTTTCTCTTCAAGGGGGTGGTTTCGGTTTGGCAATCCCAAACTAATCGGGATTTTTTCGCTCTGATTCAGGGTTGGTTGTTCAAAAAAAATGAGAATCCGCTTGTTAGCTTATGACCTTTTAGTTCTTGTAAGTAAACATCACGCAATATCCGGAACTATTAAAAACTTACTAGTTTCTGGACCGACCAAAAAATTGGCAACACCAGCTTCCATACATAAACGGTAGCGATCAAAGGATTCTCCAGGGGACCAGGACCCCAGAAAAAGAAAACGGAGCACCGGAAGACATTCGCACCGGGATAAATTGACTACACCCTGCATCGAAGTTCAACTAGTGTCACACATGTGGCCCAAAAGATCACCAAGAAAGGGTCACCATACCGCAAAAGGTTCCCAAGACAAAAACCGCAAAAGCTTAAG
The DNA here is from genome assembly GCA_949987705.1 of Thereva unica. Classification (NCBI taxonomy): domain Eukaryota; kingdom Metazoa; phylum Arthropoda; class Insecta; order Diptera; family Therevidae; genus Thereva; species Thereva unica. Next base: position 5,397,521 of record OX465285.1, read on the forward strand.
CCCAAGATACAAACGAAAAGCTTGATTGCGCAATATTATGAAATATGTTGCCCAGACCAACATAGCTATACTACATACAATGCATTTTACCTGTAAGTGATTTTTAACATCGCCGAGTAGTGTAAATATTATTTTTGCCCTTTTTGGTTTAGAAGGATTTAAAAAACTAAAAATCTTCAAATTGATGGGTTCATAACTCAGTATGATTTAATTCAACTTTTAAATCCATTTAAAGTAGGACTTTCACACTCATATTCAATTCATATGTTACTCACTTATAACTACTCTATTCCCCGTTCAAACTTCCTGTCACTACAATCCCCTAAATTCATAGTGATTACTTATTGAAATCCTCTCTAAAGCTCCAATATTTCAAGGAAGCTATTTCTGGACTTAACAGGGCAAATAATCCTTATTAATTCGGTCGGTACACAAGCAACCAATTCAAGGAAATTGAAGGTAGTTCAGACTACAGAGTTTAACTTAGTTCAGGGAAATGCTGTTCTGCACTGTCAGTTTCTCTTGTACCACATTTATGAAGAGTTTGGTTTGGACAAAATTGCATTTCTAGTGCCATGAATTTAGTTTCAAGAATGTCAATAAAATTGTGTGTAATTCAAAGCATAGGGGTCACTATGCACCTGTCAAGGGTTTCACTTTATGGGTTAGTATTAAGTTCATTTCGAAGGATAGATGATCAGATATGTGAGTTAAGGGGAGTCTGGTGGTTCTTGTCGAGAAGGCGATCTGTCCTGGCCTTTATAGTAAAAGTTAATCTACAAATTCTTCAAAGTAATGAAATCCTAAAGGAGTTTGCAGAACATGAATCACCACCTTTCCTTTCTCAGATCTTCTAAATTCGTGTAAAATATTTTCCAAGTAAATAAAACTCCCCTAAACCCACCCTCGAAAAAAAAACCCAAAATAACCTTCAAACAAAGTTTAACAAAATAACAATAATAAAATAATCCAAAAAAGGAGAGAAAGAGAAATTAATCCTAAATTACCATAATTACAGCACGAACGTTTGATTCGTTGATAAAGGAGGCCATAGTCGGTATGCAGTGAAATTGTAGGACTCGAAAATACCCAACGTTTCTGGGTTAGGGGGTGGCTTTTGCGCGTAAAGTGTTAGGGCACATAAATCATAGACGCTTTGATTAAGGAGAACATTAAAATTGCGGATTGTGTGGTTTTTAAGATTAAGAATGCTAAATTTAGAGATTTCAATTTTTCAATCCTCCTCCATCAACCGTCGTCCCTTGAGCCGTCAATTTTTATTTCAAATCCACTTTTTTTTTATTTTATTTTAAACCCAAAGGGTTACATTGTTTTTTTGGATGTTATGCTTTAAAATTTTGCTTGGTAATTATTATGTTTAAAGGTTGTAGGCATATTAGCACGGGGAAATTAGGGGGAAAACACCCGGAAGGATACTACCTTAGGTGGGACAAATTTAGGGCTAAGTAACTTTGAGTATGTCGTATATACCGAAGCAGTATACGTCATTGCCAAAAAGTGCCCCGTTGATATTATGATGAAGGAAGAAAGCAAACGCTCTATGACCCGAAACAAGGAATATATCAACTAATTATTTTTACTCGGGGATATACCAAAAGACCCATACTAATTGCATAAGAATGGATCACGTAGGAGTGTGAGATTACCTCCGGCACTTTTTGGTTAACCATAGAGGATTTTTGTAGTGTTTCCATCGTTCATACATACACTGATTCAATATCCGAGATTTCTAACTACAAAGCCGAGCTGGAAGTGGTGGTTGAGACATGGCTATCTACAAAAAATATTAAGCACTACACGATGGGTTCAGAGGACATATGAAATAAAGACGAATAAGACTGGAAAGGCCAAAACAAAAGGACCTCGGCATCTCGAGTTATTTTGCGGTAATCACTTCCAATTAACCGTCAATATTTCGTTATCATCAGCTACAAATGGTCAGTATGGTACAACAATAGGTAAAGGATTGCTACACTCCTTGGTTCTCATGCCAAAGTGCCCCATTACCTACTTACATTTTTGGTGGAAAAGAGGGAAGGAGGGAAGCAGTGAGAAGATTGAAACACTAGCCACGATTAATATGCATATTTTAAATCTGCCAGGACCCATTCAACTACTCCTTCAACAGAACACTCACAAAAAACAATACAGTAAAACAAGAAATGGTTTCCATGTACCTATGTTGTGTTTAAGGACCGTGGCAGATTGTAAAAAAAACATGGCACGAGGTAGGTTAGGCAGATATGATAAGGGATATAATTGGCCGTTTTTAACTACATTGGTGAAGAGCTTCAACGTATGCATTTCAGTGGGTATGGAATGACTTTAGCTCCAATGAGTCATATTCAGGTAATGGATCATATTTCCCATTTTTGGCTTCGAAGCCTATCCCAAGTCCCAAAAGAAAATGTCGGATTGGCTTGTTCCTCTCTACAGTTACGGCACATTTTCAATCTGGCCCTAGGTTTCCCAATCAGCCAATGCTTAATTATGATCGACACGGTTCTGGCAATAACCTTTCGCGGCATCCCAAGGAGGTCGAGTGACCTCTGCTTGCTGTAGTCAAGCAAAGTTTTTCTAGTCTTGGCGTATGATGTTAAACTCATCCACCTGCAGCCAGCCATTGAAAAGGAGTTCATGGTCACACAGTGCCTTCTGTAAATTCTCTACTGATGTCCATCCATACATCCAATGGCGCTACAGCCCAAATCGAGCAGCATGTCTCCAGTTCCGGATATTGAGCATTGCCTCTGCGTCAGACGTCATAGAGTCTATCCATCTCCTCCTGGGTCTACCTACTGGCCTACTTCCCGAAATTTCTGAGGCTATAAGCCGTTTTGGGATACCATTAAAGTTGAGAGTTGTGGGTCGTCAAAAATATCATACAACTCGTTGTTGTATCTTTTTCGCCATATTCCATCCTCTCTGGTTGGGCCTATTATGCATATGAGAATACTGATGTGTCTACAAGATTTTCTACTAGACTGGCCAATTTATCTACCTTAATATTTCTGTGCCCCGGTACCCATTGAAGAGTGATCCTGTACGTCCTAGGCAATGAAGTGAGCTTCGATCAGCTTGGGCGTTATATACACCCCGCCTAGTACTTTTGTATTCACTTGACTATCTGATAACAATGTTGTTAATCAGGTTGACCGGGTTTTGACTGTCTTCCTAGTAGGCATGGTTTGAAGATTGCCAGCAATTCTGCCTGGAATGCCCAGGCGTTAATATTAGGGAAAAACGCCAGCGCCTATACCCGACTTTGGATTGGAGCCATCTGTATGTACCACGTCAAGACTTTGTGTCAGGTTGGAAATTTCCCCACATCACTCTATTAGGAATTTGAACATCAAGTTGAAGTTCGGGTTTGCTGCCATATAGTCAGACGGCGCATCTAGGTAGAGTGGTAGAGAGTGCAGTACAGTGCAGTAGCGGTGGTAGAGAGTGCAGTACACTGCTATCCATAGGTATTCTCGGACGAGCAGACCACTTTTCGTAACCGTGCGGGCTACCTACTTGGAAATACAGAAGATGTATCTATTAGATTCCGGAAACATGCGACTCTTTGGACTTGGCCTAGTCTGGATTTTCTCTATTATTTTGCAAGAGTGGCCATATATCACCATACGCCCATATATAAGAGTGGATCTAATCCAGTGAAGGGCAACGGCAGATATTGGGAGTCTCACAAGTCTCAATGCAGTTTCAGAGCCCTCCTATCCTGTTTTGAATTCAAGTGAGACTTGTATAGGCAAGAGCTTTGAGTTAGCGCCGAGTACGAATGAGAGGTAGACTACTCCAACTAGAACTAGACCTTTGCAAGAACTTTTCTTGTGCTCTGGAATAGTCGACTGTTGCCCACTACTGGTCTAATCTCTGGTATGCCAGCAGAGCCAGCAGATCTTTCAGGCTTTAATCCCCACCTCTTGTCGAAGGTCTGGTTATTGGCATAGAAAGCTATACCGGTCTATTTGTCCTTTCTTCGATGTTGGCAAGAAGAAAAAAATGTTATTTGGATGGGAGGAACGGAAAGACGTAAGATCATTTTGCTTTGTGGTATCGAACCACGTACTGGTATACCACGTAGGATGGTATGCAATCTCTATAGGCTTCAACCGATCCAAGCAAGGAGGGAAGATATACAATAGAGGCGGCAATTCTAATGAATCTGATTCTGTTGTTGTAGGATAATAGTAGGAGTGTAACAAGAAAAAAATTCTGAATAGGTAAAACTGAATACCAGCCCAAATATACGTCAGCAGCTACAAAATGCTTTCACATATTCAAACTTTGCGCCTGAATCAGTGCGAGACATCCTTGTTTCCATTATTTTTATCCTCTTTACCAAAAAAGCAAACAAACAAACACCACTATGTACCTACTCTATTTAAAAATGAAAAATTAAAAACGAACTTCGTTATCAATAAAAAAAAAAACAATGACAAACACGAATCCACGGAGTGAAAGTAGAAGAACCAACAACAACAAAAAATAATAATAAACAAAAATCCATCAACTACGGATGCAAGCGAAAACTTATGTTTGTTCGTCCTCGTTTTGCTCGTGTATTTAAAGGACGAAAAAAAAGTTCGAAATCCATTATTTCTCCTGCTATGGACTAAAGGGAAAAATAATAACAAAAAAAATGGAGGAATAAAGGAAGGTTGACAGAAAAGGAGCAATTTCGCAAAAATGATAAACTCCTGGGACAAGGATTTACTTTGGATATGGACTTATGGACTCTATCCAGACTCACCACTTGATTTGAATTTCTATCCAGAATCTCGCTAGGAACAGTTGTTCTTCTTCCAGAGTCATTATCCTCGGACTTGTTAGTATCAGCATTCACGGTGACTATTGAGTCCCCATCTGCGGATTCACTTTCAAGAGCGCTGTCATTACTGCTGGTATTGTGGTGGTTGTTGTTGGTGTTATTGGTGTTGTTGTTGTTGATTATGATGTTATTGTTGTTGTTGTTGTAATGGGTGTTATTATTGTTAGGGACGATACCAACTAGATGTCGTTTTGCATCGCCAAACTCTCTCCGGTTGACGTCTGTCCCAGCCAGCACTTCGCCCTTTATTAATTTCTCTAAGAAGTTCGACGTTGTCACTTTCATCCCATGCGTTTCTGCGTTCTGCTGTAGTCCATATATCTGCAAATTTGGCATCCCAAACATTCTCACCTGCAGCAGCAAAAGAACCGCACACACGCACACACACTCTTTGTATTGTCACGTTTCACAGGTGTCGTGGATTCGCACACTCTCAGTTCTTCGTCGTTGTCGTCTCTGTGACTTTTAATTCTTTTTCCGGGCTTATCTTAATCGAAAATTTCATTTTCGTCTCACCTACGACGAGAAAGTGAGCCGCACGCCGCAGTGCAATTACACACCTTTAGACACCGTGGAACCTGGTGCTCAGCTTAGTGTTCCCCGTATCGCGTCTAATCTCCAGAAGGCACCATTTTCTCGCTTGTCTTCTTCTGGGTTGTCAATTAATCTCTGGAAGGAAAAAAGAGAAGAGAGTGAAAAAATAAATCTTTTAATGAAACACAAAATCAGTGAGCTGTGCGACCTGTCTTATGGTCTGAAGGTGCGTTTTTTGGAGGTTTGTGAAATGACATACAGAGGTACAACAAGTACAGGTGGAGAAAGAGGCTTGGGTGAGTTGTGAGTGGAGGAAGACGACGCGCGAGGACTGAAGAACGAACTGAATCAGGCACGGAAGGTGATTTTGTGATGGGTGAAAAGTGTAACGTTCCATCTACAGCGGCGCAACGTGGTGCTTATTGAAATTTCTTATGCTAATCAGCAATCTTCATGGTCCAGAAAAGATCGATGACTGCTGCGCTGCTGCTGCTGTTTGTGGTCGGGGAGTATTGAGCCCGTTCTTTGTGGGATACGGACCACGTCTTCTGACTTTCTTAAACAAAAATTTCTTTCCTTGTTGTTTGTTGTGCTCGCATTTCATCTTCTCTTGATTTATTTTTTTATTTTATTTTTTTTACCTTTCTCAAAAGTTCAACTTCAACCATTTGCAGTGCCAAACACCACCATCACCACCATCGAACAACAACAACAACAAAAAAATGGAAAGTTTCGTGTGATTTAATTTTTATCGTTCGTTGGCTGCGTTCTGGTTTTAAGGAGAAGGCGGCATTGCGTTCAGGGAGCACACAACCAACCAACGAAAAAAAATCAAAAAAAAATTTAAAATTCAAATTTAAGTAGATAAAAATGCAGAGAAGTGCTTCATAATTGCTTCTTGTTTTATTCCACAGGTGAAAATTATTTGTATTTAACTCGAGCATTTGCGTAACCGATTGAAGATAGTACTTATGTTACCTACAAGAAAAATGTTATCGAATTGGGGATTTTTTTTCTCTGAATGCACTATAAAGGTGCTAACAGGGTTTTAATGGGATTTTTTCCTTTACTTTTTTGTTAAATTGAACGTAATTAGTGTAGTGATAAGGTATGGATTGTGAAATTGAGGAAATTACGGGAAATGAAGACATTTTTATTACATTTTTACCAGCCTTTCTTACACATGAAACTGATAATTAGGTGTATTATCTAATAATAAACTCTTGCACAAAAAAATATTTATCTAATAATAAATTTTTGCGAAATTTTATTGATAAAATTTTTGTATCACAACACAATTTTTATAGACAGAAGTCATTTGTTTTGAATTGATTGCATCGATATGATATCTAAGCTCCGAATTAGTATAGTATTTATTTATAGATTATGATTTTTTATGTAATTCTAATGTAATCTCCTAAGCTTAAGATAACGCTAAGGTAGAGCTCATATGTTGATTGTATGTCGATACAAATTTTTTAATTTGCCCTCGTTAAAACTTTCATACATATTTGATAAGAGTTATTTAATAAGGTGTAAAAAGTGTGCGATCGTTGACTGTTAATATACTTTTAATAACAATAATTTTCTCTGAAGATATAGAAAGAGCTCAATTGGTCAACGATAGGAACACATACAGAGAAAGAAACAAAGGCAGTCAACACAATGGAGATAATTTTGTGCTGGGTCTTCTACGTACAAACCCTATCAATCTCATCTCGCCACTTAGCTGTGAAGACTTCGATAAGTTCTCTCACTCTATTATAGTTCTTTAACCAACAAATTAGGCTGAAATTTAGGACGTTGGCATGTTCGTACGTTAGGGTATGTACAGTTACGGTACAGTACGTCATATTTGGTTCAGTCTTAACCATATACGAGTGCACGAATAAATAGACAACGCGTCAAGTTTATAGAAAACCACCATGGTACCACGGTGCTACACGGGATACAGGGTTACCGTTCCTCAGACCAGAGAAGGCAATCCCTGCTTTGCGGCAACCGCCGAACAGCCCACAAATCATGGCAAAATATTATCTTCAAATCGGAGCCTCCTGCCCAAACCCCATTCGGTGGGTGATAAGTGGTTGCCCAACTACTGTTGTATATGTATATACGAGTGTTCCTTCGAAGTTCCCCTCTGGTGGGAGGAAGAGTGGTCATCTCTGATTTGGGCTTCGTTCGGGCTTTCAAAAATGCCGAGTACTGGCGTTTGTTCAGGTTGTCTTGATGTGCATATTCTCGACGGCCTTTTCAATATCCTCAGGTAATGTTGAGCCATCTGTGAATATTGCTGAGATTTCATGGGTGAGGACAAGATTCGTTAAAAATCGCTTAGCGATTCCAACTTCCAAATGGAAGCTGTTAAAGATGTCGAACCGAAAACAATTTGGTTTCCACCTTCCACGGCTTGGGTTCATAAGGTACATACAGATAGATGGTGGTGCCAAACCAACGAGACCAGCTATCAGGTCCACATTCTCCCCAACTATTGCTACCGTTGTTTCTATTGTAAATAACCACAAAAATCGACAAGTCCGCTATACATCCTTATCGACTACGGCAAATGTGGCTAAGATCACTGTATAAATTTTGTATAGTGTGCTATAGTACTATCAGAGTGGAAGGAACAATGTATGCTCCGGTATTCCAAAATTAATTCAAACAAACAGAACATAAACACAAAACCCGCCCTGGTACCAAGGTGCGTATCGTTGCACATAAACTTAACAACAACACAATCATCACCCTTTATAGGGACAAATCAACAATCCCTAATATATTGCAAATTATTCCGGTAAACTCAGCTGAAACATGTGTAAAGTTGTCTAGTTAGGCTAGCTACCATAATGACTACCTGAGGATACTTATTTAATTGCCTTCTAACGACACCCACTTTTACAGCCACATGGCCGATCTGTTGGGCATGCTCCTTACCCATTCTCCTCTTTGCTCTGAGACATCTGCACAATCTGCACGGTTTTCGTACCCTACAATTTTACAAGAACCCGCTCAAAGTTATAGTTCCAGTGATGTTACAAATACAGCGACATACTGCCGGGGGGAGAGATGGTTTTTAATAGACATGGATTATGCTTCTTTGCTACAATTAATGAGTCCGTTACATTTTTTTTAAATCGTTACTGCATGAAAATACTCCGCAGATATGCACACTCCCGCGGCCATCAATTGGATGCTGTGTACACTGATTTCAGCAAGGCCTTCGATCGAGTGCACCACGCCATCCTAATCGCAAAACTATTAAAGTTTGGTATATCAGGTTCTGCCCTGGAATGGTTAAAATCATATCTGAACCGAAGAACACAGGTTATCAGATTCCAAGGATTTCTATCTAATGAGATCGAAGTAACCTCTAGCGTTCCTCAGGGTAGTCATCTCGGTCCCCTTCTCTTCAATATTTTCATCTCCGATCTTTCCGATAAATTAGCAAATATTCCACATCTCTTTTACGCGGATGATCTCAAAATTTATAGTGTCATTGAGACCCAAACTGATGCTTCCTTTTTGCAGACAAAGCTCAATGCCCTACACGACTGGTGCACCATGAACAAACTGCAATTTAACACCAGCAAATGTCATGCAATTACCTTCTCCCGCTTAAAAAACACATAGAACCATAACTATTATCTCAATGGCATAATGTTGAATCAGGTTTATCATATCGTATATCTAGGCACTACGATAATATAACTGCCAGAGCCAACAAACTTCTTGGTTTCATTAAGAAGAGAGCCAAAGAATTTGGTAATGTATGGGTCACAAAAACACTCTTCTGTTCTTTAGTCCGCCCTATCCTGGAATATGCGTGTCCTATCTGGGATCCTATATTCCAAGTGAGCAGTAGGAGGATCGAATCCATTCAAAAGAGATTTCTTCTTTTTGCCCTCAGACATCTACACAACCCCCATGACTACCAAACACCCTGCCGCACTACTTGGACAGGCTCAAAGTGCTTGATCTCATGCCGTTGTCTAGCAGGAGGAAACTGCTCATATCTTGCGTTGCCTTTGACGTCCTATGTGGAAATCTTAAAGTGCAGTTTCTGTCGGACAGAATCAAATTCAATGATGTAGTCCGCCACACACTACACACTAAACTACTTAGGGAATATCCACACCGCACCCATTACGCAAGGAACGAGCCAGTCAACAGATGCTGTATGGTTTTTAATAGCCATAGCTCCTCCTTCTCTCCTTCACACAACAAGGCATCCTATAAAAAATACTCAGATCCCTACTAACACAACCCCCTCTCTGACAATAGTAGGTTTTTAGTAGCTATTAGTAGTTATAGTAATATATTATATTATATTATAAAAGACTGTACACTGTTTTTTAATCTAAGTATATGTAAACATAGTTTAAGTGTGCCTTGTTTGGCGAATTAATAAATTAATAAATATAAATCGGCATAGACCATTCCAAACGCGAATTTCGTTTTACCAAGTAGTCCCCCGACTTAGTACTAGCTGTATCCAATGCTGCTTGACCTTGACTAGAACCGGTTTTTTGACTATGATAATGGCACCCTTTATGATCACCGAGATAATTGCCCGTTTTTTTCGTCCTATACAATTTTTAGAGCCCCAATTTCGGTCCCGTTAGTCCAAAAGGTATGAACGAACCGTGTTTCCTTTTGCACTATTTGGGGTGACTTTTATTGGTAGGTGTCTGTCGCTGCATTTAGAAAAGTAAAATTTTTACTCAGACTTACCGTGCCTGGTTCATGCTAAGTGCGGGCAAGTCTTATTTTTACTCAAGCATATCGTTTGTTTCGGGTGTCGTGCAGGCGTTTTGATGCCGTACGTTCATGTTGCAGGCTAGGAGCGTGCGAGTGATATTTTTGCTCGAGTACGTAAGGTGCCATAGATCTTGGAGATCATAAGTGAGACATGCTTGCAGCAAGACAGTTTGGAATTAATGACAATAAGATTATTGACACTGTTGGTATACTTTCGAAGGATAGACGGCAATGACTAAGAGTGCATACTTGGAATTTATTAGAATTTAGTATAAGGAAATTGGAAAGACTCCAGTCATTTATTTGGGATAAGACATTACTGATTTCCGCAATGAAAGATTCAATCTGATTAGGAGGGCATGAAGTGCTCAATATCATAAACGTAGAGTATAACCAAAAATTACCCACAAAGATACGACACTCTCAAAATTTCCCATAAGCTCCCTTGCGAGTGAATATATCAATCGACAAGGTGCAAGCGAGACAAAATTCAATTTAAAAACAAAACAAAAATCAAAGAAAGAGAGGGTAAATAAAGAAATGTTATTTCACGAAGTGCGAAAGAGACGCACTGATTTCTCTTCTCCGCAATTTTTTGTGCCGTCTGGACTTTTATTTTGCTTGTGTGAATTGATGTATCATTTTCGTGTACTTCCTGCTCTGCATGTGTTTGTGTAGTTTGCCGTTGCTCCGCCCCCTCGCCATTCCGGAGTGCGTATATGAATAGATTAGAATGAATAGATTTTTACTTTCCTTTTTCTTCGCACAGAAAGGATTACAGTGTCGTATCTTTCTGAGTAATTTTTGGTATAACATTCAATGAGAAAAAAAGAAGAGGGCCAAAGATTGAACCTTGTGGAACTCCCAGGAGCGACGATACAACGCTGTTGTGCCGAACAAATTGGAGTCTATTAGAAAGAAAATAAAATAAAAGACGAGTAGAGTTGGCGTGTTGAGTTGGCAAGGCAAGGAAAGGAAGAATACTGATAGGACGAAAACTGGATATGTCAGAGAGAGAGGATTTTTTGGTAATGGAATGATTACGGCCTTTTTTCCACAGCAAGTGAACTTGGGAAGTTGTCAGGCAGTAATATCTAAGCGTACTAGTAGTCCTTATATCCAAGTACGACATGTCTGATATATCCGGTAGAAATTAGCAGCTGGATAACGATGCAAACAGGTTTTGTTATCAATACTAGACTTCTTCTTGCTAAATGAACCATGAAAACATAAACTGTAACAAAAACTAAACGTTCAATTCCGTCTAACTCCAGTATATCATGTCACTCTATAATTTGTTATACAAAAAACCTTAATCACGTGCCATTTATTCCATTATTTATTGCCCTTGCATAATTAAAATTAAATTCTAATAAAATAATAAATTCGCAAAACTACTATAAAGTGCAACAAAAACAGCACACACGCTGGTCTCTACTGGTATTTATATATCGCCTAAGGTCTAAACTGTAAATTACCGCCATTCATTGACAAGGCTGTAAGTGTCTGAATGCATTATGCTGACTAGATGTAAGCTTGAGCGAAATTCAAGAAATCACGTACAAGACGATGACATTGAGCTGTCAGCATAAAGGCTTCCGGTGATGATGATGGCGCGGATTGAAGATTTTCATATGAATAAAAAACAGACTTAATATTTCGTAATAAATTACAATTATTTCACTTTACACTATTCGTACTAAAAAATAAATTAAAAAATAAATGTAGGCCAAAATAAGAAAATTTCTATTTTTAAACTAGGCTGTAACTAATTCTATCTGAATAGAGATTATCTCCACTGATATTGAGCTAAATAGAAGAAAAAATGTAGCAAACTTCAATAAGAATGGACGTAGACCTTGCTTCGGCTGCTGTGTTGCATGTGTTCAGATAAACGAACTTGAACTCCTCAACAGAAAAATGTGTAAGTTGTGAACGATTGTTCGATCGACAAAGACTCAAGTTCGTTCAATCAAAATACTCAACAAGATTTTCGGCACTAATTGCTTCTGATAGTAATACTAATGGTCGTCAGTCGATCTCGAGTCTAATCTCTATAGTAGAGTCTATCTATACACATGAGAGGGAAACATGAGCGCGGCTCGAATTCCATTCAACATATTTGAACAGCTGATGACTGTTTCAAGGTGAAAGCGGCAGATCATAAATAGCACTGAATTAGACCTAGAAACCTAGACCTAGGTGTAGTGATATTGATTTTTATTTAATTATGTCGAAGTTTACTCCGGTACGACAGTGTCAACAGCTTCGGCATTTGCTGCGTTGTTTTTGCGTAATATTGCGAAATCGCCTTAGGGCATCCAAAACGATCGTCACTGTTGAACACTACCCACCAAAAAAATGCACTTTCTCTTGGCTAATCAATAAATTATTCTCACCCATTGACACCTCCTCGTTGGCGTATGCCAACCACCCTGAACAAGTTATAACGACAACAACGTAACCGCCATATTCTTCTGTTCGGTCCGCCAACGCGATCGGATTTGCTTGTTGCAAAAACCTTCCATAGCCTTCCCCAATCCAATTGATTTCTTCTTCTTCCTCTTTTCTTTCATTTATCATTATTTTTTTATCATTATAATTTTTTTCTTTCTTACCACATCAGAAGTAGGCCATCTTGTTGAGACTTGCATACCAAAATGCCCACAATTTTTTTTGTCCGATTTGGATGCACTATAAATGATCGTCGCGCGCATGCGTAATACGAAATTGGGTTTTGTGTTAGAAAATTACATGATTTGTAGCGGATAGGAAAAGCTAAGTATGCCTGGAATGTTATGACGCAAGGTTTTTCTCTCTTTCTCGTCTTGTGGTAAGGTAGGGTGCCTGCGCATGTGCTGTGCTGTGCGACTTTGAGCTCCGGAGATTATGTAAAAAAATTTATGCTAAACGAGATGCAATCGCCATGCGCACACGGTGGAATTTTAAAAAAATAGCAAAGAAATTTGGGTTTTTAGGGCGCAAAGGATTAAGATATTGATGGATGATGTTTGCCCTTAAGGGTTTTTTTTTGGTGTTGGGTTGGGTGTGGATACTGGTTGGTTTGTTGTTAGTTAAACTATGTTGCGAAAAAAAAACATTGGTGGAAAAAATTCACTTAAATCAATTTATGTGAATGCGTGTGCGTTGGGAAATTTTTTAAAGGTTTAAAGTTTTTGCTTTCACTTTTTTTAAGGTTTTACAAAAAAAAAATGTTTTAAGGTATTTTTTGCAATATTTTGGAGAAGGTTGAGATTTTGTTGAAAGAAAAGATTTTGTTGTTATAAGTTTGCCCTAGGTAATGTATGAATTGTGTAATGATCGCTTTCTTTCGAACATATGTAATCACGTCAACCTAACTTGCCTTATACTCGACATATTATCACTATCTCTGCCGGTATCGCTTAGGGCTCAAATCTATACCCGCGCTTTTCGTAATCTTTATAAATGATGACGGTGATCTATGTTATCCTCATACCTTCTATAATACTCTATAATATTTCGTGGGCATGTTTTAGGTTATTTTTTTACTCGGAACCGACTATCGGATCCGATTATCGTCTTCGACTACCAGATTAAACCGAAAACTTCAACCGATAGTCTAAGGGAAGTAAATACTTTTTTTTACCATTCCAATTGTAGACCTCAAAGAGTCCAATATAAATCATTGAGTACGCCTAAGTAAACCTTGATCGTACTCTATGACGGCTATATCTTTTTGGCCCGATTTTTGTGGTTAGGGTCACCTATAGCCCGATCAATATTTACTTAGGCAACATTGGATTTTTAAATATGCACACGGACGACCTACCACAGAGCACAGAGATCGCCATAATAAAGTCTCTGTGCTATTGGTACATCAAAAATGTGAAAACTGGAACATAATACATATGTATGTATCAGAGTTCGCAGACGCACACACTAGATACGGAATATACCTTATCGCAGCCGCCCGGGACACAGCATACAGCTTGAACATTGTTATAAAGACCCCCATTCAGTCATTCACATATGGGCCGCCGGCAGGCCGTTGCCTGAAGATTTCTCGCCTCGAGGCCGAATATTACTGCCGACTCATCGGCCGCCAACTGGATGGCGCCTGCAGCCCAAGAAAACTGCCAAAAATCTTTATGTTTTTGGGTATTTATCGTCAGTCCGGTCCTGAAGATCTTAGCTTCCATTCAGGCTGAAGTTTTCGTTGAGACCATGAAGATTTTTTCACTTGAATAAACAACCTACCCCTACCCCTGTGTGTTTGTATGAAATCTTGAAGTCAGACTGAGTAATATGTGGCATTGTTCGGGCCGCACGCTGTATGTGAATTGGGGGCTTAAAGTTGCTCTTTGAAAAATTTACTCGATTCATGAGTCCAGTAGAAGACAAGCACTTTTTTCGCATATTCCAGGTGTTTGTTGGGTGTGACCAATGGATGTTCCACAGAAAGACTATGGACTGATAAATGTGGTATAGACACCTTTTTTAGTTAGGCAAACTAACTATTGTTTTCTGTCGAATCCATCGTGCTGCTTGACTGTCCTACGTTATTCAGACAGAAATATACAGAAACATCGTCTCAGACATTCATCGATACAGGTCTCTATGGGGTATATCTCCACTCGAAAACTGAAGATGATTTGCTACAGGCAATGTTAGTCGGTATTTGGGTTTATATAACCTCTGTTCCGGTTGCTCCCCCTATCATTTTGGAAGCAGCTGTAATACATCAGAGCGCCACTTTTGAGGTAGTATGCCGCTTTTGAAATCTTGAATCGACAATCGAAACAGTTAAGCAAGAATGTAGACAATATTAGACAATATTTTGCTGCTTTTCCCAAAATTACTGTCGCACCACAAAAGATAACCTTCGCACATGGCGACGTTTTTCCCCGGAATACATGTCTAACCCTTCCTGCTCATTCGAACAGTGTGCAGCCCTTATTTTAAAAGATACTGCGGTTGTAACTAGAACAAGTCAGATGTGGAACAATCTAACACAGCCAGTATTCCCGAACTCATGCAACATCCAAAAACTCAAACGAAAAGTTCATCGTATTCTCGTTATTAATCCTCTGCACCCTTTTTAGCCTATCCTATATTCTTTCTAACGTTCGATGTAAGCTTACTGTTAGACGAACTGAGCGACGTACTGTTGTAAGCTTACTGTTAGATATTGAACCACATACCGTGCAAGTAGTTTAAAGGGTGACACCTGAGCTTCGACTTTCTCCGAAGACAACATTTTGCCGTGGTAGTATTGGACAGGGTTGGGTGAAGCAAAACTAGGTGTCGGCATTGGCAATTGTGTCTTTCCTGGCCCGACTGCACTTCTAGCATGAGTTTGCTGTTCGACATCGAGCCTTAGATAGAATAGTCGATAGTATAAAGCAGCTTACTTCTGCCATATAAAGATTGCGTAAAGCCTAGAAGTTTCTAGTTACCATAGATTTGGAGTTATCCAAAATTTTGAAAATTGCCTAAATATCAAAAATGAAAGGGTCGAACAATCCTTACTAATATTATAAATGCGAAAGTAACTCTGTCTGTCTGTCTGTCTGTCTGTCTGTCTGTCTGTTACGCTTTCACGCCTAAACCACTAAACCGATTTTGATGAAATTTGTTACAGACATAGTTTAGACCTTGGAGACGGACATAGGCTACTTTTTATGGAGAAAAAAGGGTTGAAGGGGGTGAAATGGGGGTCAATAAGTTGTAAGGAGATTTTTCATCTTTACTTTTTTTTTCTATTGTATAAAAAGTAACTGACTGACAGACAACGCACAACCTAAACCGCTGGAGCTAAAGGGCTCAAATTTTGACAGTGCATCCCTATAATGGCGTGGACATCCACTAAAGAGCGATTTTTCGAAATTCATCCCCTAAGGGTGTGAAATGGGGTTTTTACAAACCGCTAAAGCTATAGGGCTGAAATTTGGACAGTGCATCCCTATAATGGAGTGGACATCCACTATGAAGCGATTTTTCGAAATTCATCCCCTAAGGGGGTGAAATGGGGTTTATCCAAACCGTTGGAGCTATAGGGCTGAAATTTTGACAGTGCATCCCAATAATGGCGTGGACAACCACTAAAAAGCGATTTTTCAAAATTCATCCCCTAAGGGGGTGAAACGGGGTTTATCCAAACCGCTAAAGTTATAGGGCTGAAATTTTAACAGTGCATCCCTATAATGGCGTGGACATCCACTATAAGGCGATTTTTCGAAATTTATCCCCTAAGGGGGTGAAATGGGGTTTACCAAAACCGCTGGAGCTATAGGGCTGAAATTTTGACAGTGCATCCCTATAATGGCGTGAACATCCACTAAGAAGCAATTTTTCAAAATTCATCCCCTAAGGGTGTGAAACGGGGTTTATCCAAACCGCTAAAGTTATAGGGCTGAAATTTTAACAGTGCATCCCTATAATGGAGTGGACATCCACTATAAGGCGATTTTTCGAAATTCATCCCCTAAGGGGGTTAAATGGGGTTAAGCCAAACCGCTGGAGCTAAACGGCTGAAATTTTCTCTATAATGAAGTGGACATTTACTAAGAAGCGATTTTTCGAAATTCATCCCCTAAAGGGGTGAAATGAGGTTACCAAACTACTGGAGCTACAGGGTTGAAATTTGGACAGTGCATCCCTATAATGACGTGGACATCCACTAAGAGGCGATTACTCGAAATGTATCTCCTAAGGGGATGAAATGGGGTTAACCCAAACCTCTGAAGCTGAAGGGCTGAAATTTTGACAGTGCATCCCTATAATCACGTAGAAATGAATGACTCGAAATTCACTTTATTTAATATTCATTTGTGATTGCTTCATAATTTCTAACATCCACGTAAATAGGCGAACAAACTTAACGAACGTTCGTCAAACCCTAAAATGTCACTTTTCTTGATGACATAAACATGCCAATCTCTGCTTCAAAACTTGCAGATTTGTTGAGCAGAAGTGATATTCGCAGCAATTTGTTTACCATATTTATTAAAAAAATGCACTATAATAAACCCTTTTTAGGGATAATAACAGCTGACTTTTTTGTTGGTTTTTTTTAAGGAAAACATTGCACATAATAAACAGTTTTTAAAGGCGTTGCAAGGCACGCGGGTTTTATGCTAGTATTGATATAACTGCCATAACATAAAAACTAGGCCTAAAATACTCCAAAAACAAGTTCGACCCATAATCGACGTTACCATAGACAAAGGCGGTTCTTAACGACCAATTTTAAAACAACAACAACAACTCCCCTAGCGCCTAATTAAAAGCAGCAACAAAATCTAGGTAAGAACTAGCAAGAGACACGCCAAGTAGCTGCGAGCAACACATCACCGCCAATTAATCGCGACTTTAATTGCATCTTTCGTAAGAAATACCTTTGTAATTTTTACTCGCTTAATTAGGCCTTGGCGCGCTGCGATGTTAGACAATTGATGCCGATGTTACAAAAGGCGTCGTACTAACTAATGCGCCCCAAAAAGAGCAATCTTCCACTATTTTTCCTCTAATGGTCGCTGCTGTTGCAAGAGCATAATCACGCCGCCGCATCTCATCCCATTAGTCCGCATCATTCCTCCTCCAGCTGAACTCGGGCGCTTCATCTTCGTGAGGTGGTACAGGTGTTATGTACCAACTATGTGCTACAGTTGGCAATATTTTTATATACAAAGGGGAGAGCTTCCCTGCACCCAAACTGTCGTCGTCTTTTGTCAGGTTTCTGCACAAATTCCCATGGAGCACTACTTTCTGGCGTAGGGTCTTTCCCGGCCATGCAATCAAGAAGCTGGCCCCCGTGAGAACCCGATTCGTCGTGGCAGCAACAAGAGTGGAAGTGAGAAATTCTTCGCCATTGTTTTCGCCGTCAGCGAATTTTGAGTGATTTCATAAAAAAATAGTTTGGCCTATTTTTTTTCGAAGAATGCCGGAAAAGAGGCTGAGAGAAGGCCATTATTAAGTGTTGTTGTTGTTTCGGTGGAAACTGGCGCTTCGAAAGGGTTATGAATTGGGTGTTTTGTAGGTGGAACCGCTCTTTTAATTGCTATATTTTTGGCAGTTAGTTCGTTACGTTGTTTACCTCTTTTTTTTATGGCTTTATTGTTTTTAATAGATAAGTCGAAACTAAAGATTGTCGAGGAGAAATCTGGAAGCATTTTGCGATTCCAAATGGCTGCTCTCAAATTGCCGCTGCTGCTGGAATGAAAATTGTTGATGCATTGTTTGAGATTTCCGGTAAATATACGTCAAGTCGTTATTATGTTGTTGTTGGCTGCTGCTGTCTTTGTTACTTGCCTTTATTGGTGAAGAAAGAAAAATTAGTTTCAGTTTATCTTTGGATAAGATCAACTTTCTATGAATACTTTCGCATTTTATTAGGCATTTTGTTTGAGGTGAAGAGATTTGTCGTCTATTTGTATCAACTGGCTTCGTTGTTTTTTGGCCCTTTTATTGCGACCTATGAACATTAAGAAGATCTCAGTCTGTTTGTTTGATAATGCACAAAGTAAGATTCTTTAAGTTTTTGTTATATTATGAAAGAAAATGTAACGATCTGGAAAAGTAATCCATCACCTACTCCAAAACGAAATCGGTAGTTTGTGCGTAATCTATTATCTGCTGACATCACTTCTGTTGAAATTTTATGATCAATCTTCCTTTTGCTGGGATCAGTGCAAACTTTTTCAGGCTTCCCATTGTTAATATGCTCAATAGGCAGTTAGTTGGTTACAAATTGAGTTGGAAGAGCCATTTCATGTCTTCGATCTTCTTTTCCAACAGCAACATTCGCCTCGCTCAAGTGGTGCATATGGAAACGAGCAAATATTGGTATCAAAACGAAAGTACGCCTTTATCGAACGTTGATCCTTCCGATTCTTCTATATGGATTGGAAACGTGGACACTGCTCAAACCGAATGTCAAGAAGCTCCAAATACGACGCTTGAGGTAGATCCTCGGTGTCTTACTCCGCGATCGCCTTCGAAACGAGACAGTCAGACAAAGACGCGATCAGCACAAAAAAACTTCGTCTAAGGTGGTTTGGATATGTTTGCCGAATGGATGATAACCGCTTGTCACGTAAAGTTTCATTTAGTACACTCAATAGACTGGTTCTAGTTCAATTACAGGGGTCAAGCAGCATTGGACGTGTTTAGTACTCAGTTGGGGGACCGCATAGGTAAAACGATGCTCGCGTTTAAAAATATTCTCTGGCGAAACCGTCCCACAGACTGGAGAATTCAGCGATTGAGAGAACCTGACTAAAGAATATCGAGGGTTACTTGAAGAATCGAAGCGATTATCAGTTACCGAGGCTCGAGACGTCATCAAAAAATCGGCAAGAATGGAAACTAATCGTGAAAAGAGTTCGAGACACAACGGCGACGGCAGTATTGTATCCGTTGCGGGGACGTCCGGCTCAGACCGCCAGCAATCGGATCAAAGAAGAAGAAGAAGCTCTTGACTCCTCTGCGAGGTAGCACTTGAAACTGCTGAACACATGCTGTGCGACTGTAAGGCTACAACTAGGAAGAGATTGAGCCTTCCCCATCGCAACTTGCCTGCTCCCACTGAGATTTGGGATATGAATCCCAAGTTAATATTAGGCCTGGTAGGTTTTTCCCGATTGGGTTGGCAAAATATATTCCAAATATAACCTCCTCCTTTTTCTAACTCGTTTAAAAATACCTAGGTCGCAGTGCCCCCTAAGGCGGCCCCTGAAGAACGAATAAATTATTTTTTCTGTCGGTGACGGAGAATTAAATTAAATTAATGTTGTAACTTCTCCATGACTAAAGACTCTCTAATTTTTTCGAAAGTTTTCGATATACGAGTATACCTTCCATCTAGTTGTCAGTTGTGGAGAGTTTACATGTCCTTTCGGTGCCTTTTTTTATTATGACAGTAATAATTGTCGGTGTCGGAGTCGGTGTCGGTGTTCGTGGCGGTGTCGGTTTCGTTAGCACGCTTGCTCTGACAACATTTTTGAAGAAAGAACTGGAACTGGGGGTTAGAATATTTGAATTGATTTGTTGGAGCTATTGCTATTTTTTTACAGAAGAAGAATGAAGTAAATATAGTTGTGGATGATTTAGGTATATTTACATACGATTACCTAAGCTATCAATCAAACTGAAAGTAAAAAAAATCGTTTCGCTTCACTAATTCTGTGTTTTCGATGAATTGCGTTGTTTTAGCGAATGACATCATAAACAAACAAAAATGCTGTTGAAGTTGAAACACCTAAAGCTTGACTAGAAATATCACAATGGAGGTGTACAAAAAACTCTAGAGAAATTAAGTCATCTTCCCTGAATAGAAGTAAACGTAAGAACATTGGATGCCTTCTTTTTCTACATTCCTCAAATCTAATCCAGCAGAAGTAGGTCAGGTATGTAATTCCCTTACAGTTAATAAACCGTGTCTAAACCAATCCGAAATTAAATTTATAAAAATTATTTACTGCTCGGCATAAAACAAGCTCGGCTCGTCTAATCCTTTTTTTCCAGCTGTCGGGGCCCAGAAATGTAATTAATTTTCCTCATAATTAATTTGTACACACAGATTTTGCTGCTTTTAGAGTTTAGAGTCAAGGTAGCTCATGCGACAACGTTTCAACTCTCGCAGGTGAGGCGAAAGGAAGAAAAAACACCGCCCCAGAGATTAACTCATTAATGTAAAGTGCTTAAAGTCGTATTTTAGAGGCGATTAACTCGGAACAATTCGCCATTAACGAGTGTTTTTTATTTATGGTGTGGAATTTTCTAATTTTTACCTGAAAAATGGCCAAAAGACTCTCTACTCTGCTAAACAGTTGGACTTGTGTCGATGTTTTCATTTTTTTTTAAACATTTTAAAACAATTTTTCAAGCTCGTAACTAGAGGAAATGCTTAAAAGGAAAAGCCATACAAATGTGCTGATGTAACGCTAAACTGATAAAAAACGAGCTGAGTAGCACCAGCACGAGCAACAACATAACAAATGGCCCAAGCTTTAAGGTATCCACAGCGCTCTGGCAAGTGTTCGAGTATGCACAGGTGAAATAGAGAAAAATAAATGGAGAAAAAACACAAGAACAGCAAAAACATCTCTGATTACCGAGTGTCGAGTCTCCAGAGGCCACAGCACACATCAGAGCGACGTTATTTTGCGTAATTCGAGCCGCCGCCATGGATTTTGTCCATCATGTCATGTCGCGTCGTCAGAACGGGTTCACACGCAGGAATCCGTTTTGGGACCGCTGCTCTTTTCCTAATGCAATTTCCGGATAAACCAGGTGCGAATCGATGGGGTCATACCTGACAATGCGCCAGGGGTCGGGGGGGGCAAATTAGATAAATTATATTTCTATGGAAAGTAAGCTTCAGACGAAACAGTTATGCAATTAAAAAAAAAAAATAATAATAGTTATTGTAAAAGCACCGCCTCGGTTCAGTTGTGCCTTCGGCCTGGGTTGCCATCATTAACAAATTGCTGAAGATGATCTTACGTGTCGAAGTAATTTTCGTTAATTAGGAGGAAAGTGAGCAGTAATTAATCATTGAGGAGGAGAGAAGTAGAAATGAATTTTTTGGGCCAGAAATTACACAAAATCTCGATTATTTTCTAATTTATTGCAGCCGGAGATGATTGCGAAGAGGATTTTATTGTTTCGTGTGTAGTGGTAGTAGTAGTAGGTTTAAGGCAATTTCTTCTTCTTTATGGGTTTTGAAAGAAGTCGGATTTTTTTTTGTGAAATCTTTTTCTCTATTATTATTTTTCAAAGTTTCACAATTTTGTATTATTTTTTTTTCTGTGATTAGTTTGGAAAATTTGCTAAGAAATAAATAAAAGATTTTTTTTGATTATATAAAATTATGATCGTAATGGAGGTGCTTCCTGGGTTTTTTTTCGGTGAGTAATTTGTGTAATTGTGGAGAAATTTGATGGGTTTTAGTTGGATTTTGTATGACATCAAGATTACTTGACATACATATATATCTTTTTAGAATTTTGCGGTAACTATTCCTCAATTTGGAAATATGGGCTAATCAGTCGTGCCATGGGGACTAAAATATGCTTAAAATAATACTGCTCGAAATCGGATTATCCTTTTCCGAAGTAGACAGAAAGACAAAGTACAATCAATAAAAATTCTTTATATCCCAGAAAAGAGGCTATTTCTGAAAGAATGAAATTTGCAGAAAATAAATTACAGAATGCGCCAACTAGACCTTCGGTATTTCAACATTGAACAACTCTGACAGTTTTTAGCCGATTTCGGCAAATATACACAATTCTGAAATGTCATTAAGTACCATTTTTGCTTTAAGTGAATACACACCAAAAGAACGCCGTGAAATTGTAGCACTTTACATTGAAAACAATCGTTCAATTATGAAAATTGTGCATGCCTATCGTAAATAATTGAGATTACGTCGACGGCACACACTATCATTGGATGTTGGCACACTTTGTGTATCCAAAAATGCGTAAAAAAGGTATGGCAAACTTCTATTTTCAACAAGCTGGCGCATCTTGCCATACCGGAACCGCTACGATGAAGTTCTGCGGCCCCAGCTCCCGAGACACGTTGTGTCGAAAATGGTCATTTGGAGTGACTTTCTCGATCGCATTTTTTCTGTGGGGTTATTTAAAAAGTAAAGTTTATGCCAGCAAGCCGAAGCCTATTGACGAAAACAAAGCTAACATACGAGCCGAAATAGCTGCTATAACACCCGAAATGTTGGACAATGTTATGAAGGAAAAAGAGCTATTTTTTGTGTATCGAATGGTGGTGGTCATTTAATCAACATAGTATTCAAAAACTGATTTGAAATAAATGGTAGAGAAAATCCTTAATAAATCTTGCTCATTTGTCAAAATCGGCCAAAAACTGTCCGAGTTATTCAATGTTGAAATACCGAAGATCTAGATGGCGCACATACTCCGGAGAAGTAGGACAGGACAAAGAGTTTGCGCAGAGGTTTAGTTATAGTAACAGCTCCACGCCTTTTGAACATGTGCTCGGTGCAGGGATGGCGGAGAGCGTGAGGATGATAGGAAAAGTGCAGACGTACTTGAAAGGTGTCATTTAGTCCATTCAAGAGACTGGTTCTGGTTCAATTACAGAGGTCAAGCAGCATTGGACGGGATTAGTACTCAGTTGGGGGACCGCTTTCTTCCACTCTCCAGCAGGTAGCAATAATTTTTCCTCAAGGGAGCCAAATGGGGTATTTCTAGCTAGTCTCATACGGATCCTATCTGGACCCCCCACCCAAATATTTCTGTAATATTTCATGCAAGTGGTCCCGCTTGAGGAGGGCATTGTCCACATCCCAAAAGAGGGTGCAAATGCAAAGTCGTGAAGACTGCCCATGACCGTCGTGAAACTAATGGAAGTTGATATTTCATATACCCATGGTTGAAGGAAGAGTGATGAAATAGGAATTATTACTATTTTACATTTTTTTATGTGAAAGTCCACCACCTGCAACCCATCTATTCACTCACTCTACAAGATAGCAATTCGTTTCTAAATAGAACAACTCGACTGTGGAATAATCTCTCGCAATCAGTAGCTTCTACAACATCTAAGAGTTCAAACCCAGGGTTCATCGCCACCTTCTTCAATACCCCCTCAACTCTCATAACCCTTAACCTATTTCTCCCCTTCCCGTATTAAGGCTGCTGAACTTAGCACTGCCGCATTGAAGAAAACGATGAAAAACACCTAGATCACCGATTGGTTACTCCGGATTCCAGCATCTTCAAACTATTACTTCAGTCAAGGCAAAGACCCACCAGGATTAAGGGAAATACATACCCCGTTTATACCTAGGTTCAAGCCAGGTTTCATCCAGTCATAAACGGGGGTCGAGTTGAAAATAGATCCACTCAACCCAAATCAGCTCTCCTACCTGGGTCGAGTTGATATTTCGCTCATGTACGTGGATTGAGTTGTAATTGGGTTGAAATGACTTTTTTTTGTTTACCATCCGTGAAGTCCGACTTCGGCGTTACTTTTGTGTTCGATGTTTTTGCTGGCACAGGTATAAAAAATTATTTCATTCTGAATTTTTACGCATCTATAAATGAGATTTTCACACACAAATTTTAGGTTATGTTTTGAATTCAGTTCAACTCTATTTCAACCCAAGGTGAACTCAACTCGACATCATATACGGTGGCCGTAATTTCTACTCAACTTCGACCCAACTTTTCAACCTAGTCATAAACGGGGTAACAATCACCATGCACTATTTTTCAATTTTATGTTCCAGGTGGAGAAGTTTAATTAGAAGGAATGGACCTAGCTACAGTGAGCAGACATCGCGTGATTTCTTGAGTATGCTGCGCAAGGACATAAGGAAGTGCATTTACATACGTATAAGTTTTTGGTAAGGCTTGTATTTAAAGGTGGCTTTATGTAGTTTTTTTTCACCCATGCCCAGAGTTACCCATGGAGCCAATTTCAAGGCTTGCAGCTTTAATTGGTATTCAAAAGCCAACTTCCACGATTAAATTTCGATTAGATTTTTCCCAGAAAACTTTCCATTTTAAAAAAAGTTGAATCAATGAAAAAAAAACTAAAAAGATAACAATTGCGGATAAATCTTTGTAGATCTTCCGATATCTCAGAATACCAATCGAAAAAAAAATGCACAAATTTTTACTTTAAGAAGGTTTAAACCCAGATCGTTGCTTCCCGTCGTTGGTAGGTAAAAACCACTCCAGGTAGGTACTTCTTCCTCGCTACGCTCGATTCATGATTCTCAACCGTCCAGCATCCCAAAATCTATCACTAACCTCCTCAGGTATCCCACAAGATGCCATCTCATGGCTTTCGGCACTTTCTGACATGCCGAGAGATAACACCACCACCGGCTTAAGAGAAGAAAAAAGAAATACATAATTTTTTCTTCACTGTTTCACATTCCATAGTTGCACAAATAATAGAACAGGAAGACCTGGAAAAAAAATCAAGTGAAGTGGACACAGAACGGGGGAAAAAATCGAGATTCCTGGAGAGCATCAATCTACCTGTTTTCACACGGCCATTAACAGGTCTATCTTCAGTGGTGGGCACACAACTACCCTGCTGCGAGGAGGTCAATGATACCGTTGCATCCGACCTTGTTAGAATTCGTTCTTTGTACACATCTATCTGAGGGAAAATGGCGAAAATACGCACCAAAACTGGATAACAATGAAAGGAGTCCCTGGTATCTTCTGCTTGAGATTTCCCCGGGGATCTTGGATATCACGAATTTCACTGGCTCTGCGTCCACCGCCCAGCCCCGCGCCCTCAGCCGGCATTGAATTAAGCTACAATGGCTGCTGGCTCCTTTGTATATCCGCCAATTCAGGAAAGTAACATAAGACTTGATGTAACTTGATTGATACAATTTTATCCTTCGATTTATCATTCCTGATTCACCTTTGTGGATTGTGCACGAGAAGGATGATATCGATTCTGGTACGTACCCGGTGTGCCACCGAGGGAGGATGCTCCTCATTTTCCGTTCTCGGGTCTTTGTTGGGCATTTGGGCTTATGTTCGGCACTGATGGAGGAAAATTGATATGGCAAGAAGCTGGCTGGCGAAATTAATGATTCCGTTTGGAAGCTGCTGCTACATGTTGGGAAATTCTCACAAATGGAATTTTATTTATATCACCTATTCTGGTTGGGTTTTTGCATGGTACCGCGCACGCAAAAAAATAGTTTCATTTTATCCGAGAAAATCCAATTAAGCCAAAAATGCCTCACAAGAAGTTATTTATGATTTTGCAATGTTCCCATGTTCAGAATCACAATGGCTAATTTAGTGCACCAAACAAGGATGCAGGTCTGTGCTTGGGCCGCCACTCTATAGTCATGGAATTGCCATGATTTAGTATCGGATATCGGACCAATAAGGCAAATACCTCTTTCGCTCAATGCCAGCGCCCGGATCGGATAAGCCGCCTGGAGGCCTATAAATTTAATATTCGTGAATTCCGCTTCATTGAGTCATTGCGTGGCCAGATTAACTCTTGACTTCAACACACATGCCCAGAAAAAAAAGGGGCAAATGATCGTTTCACGGGGGGTTTTTGTGTGGATATATATAGGAGAGAACGTCAGGTAGTAGTAGCTCGATTCCCCCGTGTTCCCGCGACTCCCAAAATAAAAAGAGAATTTCTTCAATTTATCTAATTACGCCGGCCACTGTGTCTGCCCATGGGCGAGACTCGACATGCTTTTAAAAACGAGTTATCCCAAGACATTGTTGAAAGGTGTAAGGCGGGAAGTCCGAGCTTCTTCGTGCTCGAGGTATTTCCTTTATTTTCTGGTGGTGGTATAGAGGAACCTTCTTCATATTTTTATAAGGTTCTCAAATGTAAGAAGGTTGAAGCTGGGTGTGTAGATAGTGTACGATGCGAAAATTTAATATCTGAATCGATTTAGAGAACTACAATTTAAGTTTGATACACCTTGGATCAAAAAATTAAAAAAACTTCTTAAATAAAAAACAGCAAACTAAACCAATCAAATTTTCGTTCACCTTTAACACCTGTCAGCATATAGCTCTCAAATTGCAAGCCTTTTAAAATTGTAGTGAATTGGCCGAAGCACGAAAAATGATTCAAAATTAAAAAGAACTAGTTGCACTCATTATTTTAACAGCTGCTCCACTGTAACACCCATTCCAATCCATTCATTCGTGATTATGAGTTACAAAGTGAAGTTGAAAGTAGGTCGGTCGATGATGAATGGTCGGTAGTTAGAGAGAATTGATTTTTACCTGATTTTAGTTTTAAGTGATTGTTGCGCCAATGTGGTGAATTATAGAACTAAAGATTTTGTAATATTTTTCGTAGTACCTAGTTGTAATGTTTTTTATTGTAGATTTGTTTAAGTGCTATCAGAGTAAAGTTAATATCGTTGTCGGGGTAGTTGGTAATCTTGCTGGTGATCATGCTTGAAGACTAACTTTGTCGTAATGAATGAAAAATATGTTGATCTGAACTGAGGCGGTCTATTCGTCTGCAAGACCAAGCCTTACATTAATAAGCCCATCATATATTGCAAGGTTTTATTCGTTCGTTCGTTAATATATGTTCCGCATTACAGTATTCACATGCATTTGTAAATGTTTACAATTGGAACTTCACCCCAAAACGGTTAAAAAATGTTTGGACGTATTCAGAGTGATTTTTGAGTGCTGTACAGGGGAACATATTTTTCTCCTCAAAACGGGAGATGTTTTAAACTGGGGCTCTAGGTCAAAATCAGAGTGAATTATCAATTTTGTTCCTGCGCACAGATCGGCGGTAGCGGGCGGGAGGACGAGAATAAATATTCAATTTGTCAGCACTCAAAAATCACTCTGAATACAAAAAAAAATGGTGGAGTGATATTGGGCTGGAGTCCCAATTTTAAACATTTTTCTTTTCTTTATATGATCTTACCTTAGAGTCGGCCATATACCCCGCACGCCGGCAGTCATATACTCAGGCAATGCCCTGTCTATGAAACAGACTGAATATAACGGATCCAGAAAGGATATACTAGATAAAACCCACAATCTCAAGATGTAAACAATCTTGGTGAGGAATGTATGGTACTACGTGAGACAAGATCATACAAGGACGCAAAATTCTATCGATTTATCAGCCTCTCTTCCTTTCTCCTGAACGTGATGTAGAAGGTTTTAGAATATCATATTACTGGGGGTCGAATCCATTCCACTACTCAGTGCCGGCGGATCGAGATAGGCCCGGGTGGTAAGCCAGACAATCACCCTTCAAACTGTTTTGGTAGTTTATCTAAAAAGGAAAGAAAGTAGGGCACTTCGTTGTGAATCGGAAGATGGGTGGACGGTGTACAGGACAACATGGGGAGTTCCGCAGGGATCTTGTCTGGGCCCACAGTGGAGGGATCACAATGTATAACGATGTATTAAGGCTACGCCTCTTAAAAGGAAGAGCTGCGCTTGAGTTCGCGGACCACTTCTCGGGGAATTGGTCATAGGACTTCTCGATGAGATCGAATTGTGCGCAAACGAAGCGATCTTGGAGACTAAAACGTGGACTGAAAGCGTTTGTTCGACGCTTGCTGAGCACAAAACTGAAGATAAAGGTATGGGAACAGATCATTCACCCACAGCTCGCCCTAAGGTACCTGGGAGTAGATGAGGCTAAATTTTGCATAGTTGCACGACATGGCGAATAGGAGCGCCATACCAAGGCGTCGCCTCCTGATGGCTAAGATTATTATCTCAGTAGTGCTATATGCAGCAATGTAGACAGAAACGGTGAAGCAACAGCAGAATGTGGATTGCATATAGGCTAAGCGGTCTCCATGCGAGCTGTACATACAGGACCACGTCTAAAGATCCGGCGTGCGCAAGGATGATCTACAGAGACCTACTGGCGAGAGGAGGCATGCTTATCTATGACCCAGCAGTATTTTGGAGGCGAACCAAATACAGTGCGTGGTGGCAGATAATGCAACGGATCGGCAAGGGCAGTGGGAGTGGTCTGGTAATGGTCGATAGGCCCACAGACTTATCCAAACGTGGAGATATGATTTACAAAGGAATGTGAGGAAGTGAGTTACGACTAACGTGTGAAGAAGTGAGTTACGAATAACGCAGACCATATCTTCTTTAATGGTGTGTGATTCGACGAATCAAAGAAGAAACTAGAAGCAATGGCAGAAGCGCCACTAACATCGAAAAACGTCCTAGGACACATAATGAAGACCGACGATGGATGGAGGAAAGTGGAAAGTGAATCCTAAATCAAATTTTAGTCTACATATATCAAAAGCCTTAACCAAATCGGTCACAGTGCCTATAAAATAGCCTCACCAAAGAAAGAAAGAAGAAGAATCAACACAGATAGGCAGATCCTTCTTCCTGATAATGCAAGATCGGATGTAGCCAGACCCAATTTCCTTGCTTTTAGGTCATTTCCAAGGCTATAAGAAATTACTTGATGAGTGACGCTCAATAAAACTGCAAGCTCTTGCTGCGTTTGACATTGATCCAGCAAAGCATTAGAGCAGCCTTCTCATAAATTTCTACAACCATTTGACGAGCC
Source organism: Thereva unica (assembly GCA_949987705.1). Taxonomy (NCBI): domain Eukaryota; kingdom Metazoa; phylum Arthropoda; class Insecta; order Diptera; family Therevidae; genus Thereva; species Thereva unica. The sequence goes on from OX465285.1 coordinate 5,426,742, forward strand.
TCAGCCGCATTTTTTCGGATTAAAGGCAAAAAGCAAAACTTATGATGTTAAAAATTCACAAATGCGATGATAAGGAGCTGTTGACAGATTCCACTAGTGGCGCCATCTTATTGCAAAACGGTTGTGGTTTTCTATTTGTACTTCTAATACTGTACGGCAGATGACACGAACCACATAGGAAGGTTCTTTTGTATGTCGAAATAAAAGGCGGTACATAGTCCTGGACATCATCGAAGAAAACATATAGTTAAGAATGTACAATTAACTTGCATCAAGGTATTTTTTTTTAATTTTCTATATTAACAGAACTTTCTTTGTATAAATTTTAAAACGGCCATATTTAAGCAATATTCCTTTAGTAAATATTTCATGTAGTTTCTGAATTGTAGAACACGTCGAAGACTTTCTTAAACAAAATTAATCTGACAGCGCACAAGATAAATCTGTCAAAATAACCCTCACCCACCCGCCTCTCCCTTATCATCAACCTTCACAGGCTATGACATCAACGTCTGCTTAAACAAGCCACAAGCACGTCCCCGCTCAGCCATTATAGGTCAAATATATTCACTTGCAGCTAGCGATAATCTCACGCTTTTGACCCGAATCCCTCGTCATATGATTTCTTAGTTAAGTCATCCTCAGGTGCAGTTCATGCTTATTTTTTTTTGTTCTGTACAATACCAACCATCGCGATAAAGAACTATGCACCGTTAGCTTTCTTTATAATCCCACCTTCCGCGTGTGACTAACTTGGTTTGTTGTCAAGATGCGACCACAGTGATTTCATACAGAGATTTGTTTGTCCTCTTGGTCTTGCTACACCACACTCGCACACTTCTCATGTGATTTACCAACGAAATGCAATTAACACCCAAGGGTGAGGTGACATCCCAAATTGCACGAGTAGTAAACGCGATAAGATAGCAGATAGTGTAGAGTACTATCTGCGTGCCACCCGGTTTCTTTCTATCTCTTAACAGAAAAGGTGACGATGGATGATAAATAGAAAAAACACACACTCAGGATTATCAAAAAATAAAGCAAAAAAAATATCGCCAGCAGCTGGAATTTTTCTCGTCAACTAGAGCCACCTCAATGCCGGGATTACCGGAGCGAGCGCCAGGCCCGCATGGAGGTGAGCGCTTTATCAAATGTTTATCACCTGTGCTTTCGGTACTACATACATAATACAGTCACCAGCAATAGCTGCCATACAAATGCTGGTCGTGATAAGACGCGTTGAGTAATACGAGCACATTTTTCCTGTGACGACGTGCAAATTCTGGGCAGCTCACCTTCCAGTGGGGAATAACGAGGCGGAGGCCTATTTGTAACAATCCACCACCAGAGCCGATAACAATGTGGCGGTGGGACCTTAATTGATTCGATATCAAGGTGAAAGATTCGATTTAGATAAGCGAGAAATGCATGTTTCCGAAAAAAGAGTGTATGGACACTAGATAGCGGAGCAATTGATTCTGGAAGTAGATAAGGTGTTGTTGTGAGACTTTCTGGCAAATATAGAAATTCGCGCATTTTATGGACTGCTTATCGGGGAAATGGAGTGCATTACTTGCTGGCGAACGGGGGTGTACAATTATTTGCTGGTACAACAGACAATGCATAAACTTAGTGCGGAAAATTACAGATATGCAGTCTAATAGTTAAAAGAGTTATTTGATAACGGGTGCACTTCAAAATAAATATTTGATAATCATTTTTAAGCGACTATAAATTGTGTTGAAAGCAAGCAATCAGAACAGCTGATTGCAGTAAACCTAAGTATACAAATTTAAGATTTCCTCGACCTTTGTAAAAACAAATATGTTTGATAGATTAGGTTAGGATAGATTTAGATCTGCTTCCAGTACTGTCGAAGATTTGAGGCACGCCATTTTGATGCCATTAACTCATGCAGAGCCCTCGCCATAAAACAAAGGAATTTAAAATCGCTGTTTCGATGCGCAGTGAGAGTTTCAAATACCTACATAAAGCTAGGAACGTCATTCTGTTTGTTTAAAAGCGCAAATAACCGGTTCATTTTATTCTCAATCACAATTCCACATGCCCGCACATTTCCCTTCTTTTATGACAAGGACTCTACCAAAGAAATTATGGCAATATCTCGATGTCCGTTTAGATGACCCCTTGCATTTCTTTGTTGTAAGTAGAATAAAGATAATATAGGGCTCTTTTGCACTTCACCTTTGGCTGGTAGTTCACAAAATTAAGGATCTCAATCCAATCTCCAAGCTTCGAACAGAAGTTCCCTGTTTGGCTATGTAGTCGATTTTCTCGTTCCCATCAATGTTCCTATTTTCGGAAATACCGGCGAGAGTTACGAAATGGCTTCTTCTAAACCTATCTAGATCAGTTCTGCATCGCTACTCTAACTTACTGTATCAGCGTATACCGGAAGGTATCAAGACAATGAACTATTGGTCTCAAGATATGTATACGAGGCTGGTCTGAAAAGTTTCCGACCCCAACGTGAAGATGGCAGCACTCGACAATTTAAGCTAGTGAATGTACTTGTGCATTTTTTAGCAGTTACTCACCAAAGTTTCAGCCATTTTAGACGTGCAGTTGTTATTTGACAGTCGTTTGAGTGAGTCGATCAATGTGAGTGCTTTTGTATAGAAGAGTTTACTTCGTTTTGAATTATGACGGGGTTGGTACCATAGGGATTAAGTCAACCGACTACCATACAAGAGGCCAGTCCCTACAAAACATTACGAGACAAAATTGAATCGGGTCGCGAAATCTTCGAAGACTTCGAGACGAGATCGATATCGAAACGAACTCGATTTGTAAAAGAGGAAAACGGAATGCTATAGCAAATCGCTTTGACGACCCGATAACGACTCGTAGTAGCGACTCGAAGGGTCCTTTATTTAATCCAAGTTTGTGACGAGTGATTATCGACTCGTAAACGAAACGTTAAAGCGACAAGTCGAGAACCAAGTTTTTTAACATATAGCCAAGGGGCCTATCCTGTCCCGTATCCTATTCTGGCTTGCTGTGCTAGCTTGAGACAAGCTAGAGTTGTTAACATGACGCTAGGAAATTTTAAGCCCGTATCTTTGCAGTGACTACGGTGACAAAAACGGTCACAAAAACAAAACTTGTCATCACTGTACACTATTGCTAATCCGATACTAACTTCACCGGCCACACGAAACTAGTAAACAAGCCAGGTTAGTAAAATCAATGTTTGGAGGGGGGAGCACTGCCAGCTCAAAAAATAGAACCCCATTCTTCTGGCATTCTCACTAGCTTGCTAACATAGATATGAAATATAAATAGTTAGTTCTGTTTACACGAAGCCAGAGCCGCAGCTTGCTAGCTTACAATAACACATCACACGTTGTGCGAATGCATATTTGTGGTATTTTGGCTTATTTCCGGCGAACAGCTTATCTGAGATGATCGACACTTTGGTATTTTTTTAGTGTTGCTCTTGCTCTTTAAAATGCTTCAGATAGGGAAGCCTATCGAAATTGCATCCGGAGAATTTGCCAGCCATTTTGTCAAATAAATGAAGTGTGGAACGTTGTTTTGTTGCCAATACTGTCTCGAATACCTCGGCTTCACCAGTCAAACTACACAAGTTCGAAAAAACCTTATTTTTCGTATACATATGCTTGAACGTATTGCACAGAGATCTATTTTATCCAACTGAACACCGAACTGAAGTCAAACGTAAAAACTCGCTCAAAAGTGAGTAATCAACTGAAATAGTGGAATATCATTCCATTAGGCTGATGTATTTCTGACGTTTTTATGACATTAGTAGATATTAAAAACCTGTTCGCCAATTGTCATACAGTGTCAAAACTGAAACAAGTATACCTCAGTAACGAATCTTGGGCAATACGTCAGACTCGAAGCTTTCTGAACTGAACAATGCCGGTGAAGCCACTTATGTAATTTAACTTGGCATTATTGAACTGAATTGGTCGGTATTACACATTTTGCCATTATATGGCCGCATTTATTCTGAGTCCGTAGTCCAAAAATACATTGCTTGAAAGTTCAATTATTCCAGCCTGTAGGTCATAATACGTCAGCCTCGAATTTGTTGCCTGGTAGCCCCTCCCACTTTTAGATAAAGGAAGCAGTAGTGGACGTAGTTAAATTATTCTTTGTGGACGTTAACAAGGACCAGAAATTTATGCTAGCAGCAGTTGCATTAAAGAGTTTACTTCACGGAACGATTAACTCAACTCAACTTAAACTTATTGGATAATGCATTATTTAACTTTGTTCCTGTGATAACGATCTATACCATTAAATTATTTTGTTCGATGAAAATATAGGCCAAACGATCAATAAACTTAAGTAACGAGAATTTCTTTGAAGAATATTGATTTTAGCTTAGACCTAATAACGCCTAAAAAAATAAACTACGATACAAAATTTCATCACAATTGTTTCAGATTTTTTTTTTTAAATACCTAAAAACTAGTTTTCAATCTGTCGATCTATTATCAACCAAGCTATTTTTCTGCAATTTTTAAATCAAATAAAAATATTGAAAACGTTTTTGCATAAAATAAAAAAAACGTTTTCTAGAACAATCATTATCGATTTAGAGTTAAATAATCATAGATATACCAACTCTCTCGATAATTTGGCACGATCATATCGCATAAATTATTCACAAAACCCGATCCTTGACTTGTCTGGACATGATCATGATCTAAAAGAAATTAACAACAACAATAGGTAATAAACTGCCTTAATGTTTATTTCACGTACAGATGGGGTACATAGGTAATTTCAATATACCACACAAACTTCACAATGGCGGATAAAATAAAAGACAATGCTATCTTTGGTCATACGAGTATCTTTGGACATACAAGCAAGAAGAAAAAGAAAACAAGATTAAAACTGAACAAAAATACCCTATTTATTATCAAACAAAGGCATTAGTATTCAAAACACATTAACTAAAACAAAAACGTTCGTTCAATTATTATAAAGAAAAAAATGGGAAATATAACATAACAATGACAACAACAGCAGAAAAAATCGAGGAATATTTAATTTTTTATTTTTTTTAAAGTTAAAAAATATCGTGACCTATAATTCTGGATAAGAAAACAAATTTTTTTTTAATAACAAAAAATCACGATCAGCAAAAATGAATACATTGTCAAGGGTAACAATATGTGGAATATTGAGCTAGAAACAAACAAATATTTATCAACAAAAATGCAATTCTCATAAAAATATAAACAAAACAACAACAACGAAAAAATATAGTATCTAATTATGCATATATAAGCATGGGTTTCACAAAAATTCAAGACTTTCCCAGTGTGCATTGATCATGCGATCACCGATCTTGTCCGGAGGCCAAAATATAAAATGCATCAAGGGAGATATTTACAAATCATTGCGAAATATTTTTATATGCAAATCGGATTTATGTTTTCCACTTTTTTTTCGTGCTATTATGAAATGGAAAACTCTTCTCACGAATTGTGATGATGATCATCTTCTTCGTTGTTGGTGATAATGAAGAGTTGAATGACATGATCGTGACATGATCGGTCATAATTTATTTATAAGTATGAAGAATGGTATGACGTTATATAGTTTTGATGATATTTTTTTTTTGTTTGTTTGGTTAGGTTGGGTTAGGTTAGATATGGCTGTTGGTTTGAGCTCTTACACTTAGGTCAAAGGGATAGGCCCATTGTGATGCCATAGTGATCAAACCTGATGTTCCAGTGTCGTTTCTTCGCTAAACCATTTCGAGGAAGTAATGAATCTTCTAAGTTGCGAAATCCGAGTTGAGTTGCGGGTTAAGAGATCATTGTGACATTCAGAGAAATAATTTTAGAGCTGTTTGTACAAGATCACTGTAGACAGTCCGATTTTTGTAGCCTTGCCGATTGATAAGTAGAGCAGCTTCATGTATGGCTATAGCCTCCGCTTGGTATGCACTACAGTGATTGGGTAGTTGGAAGGCGGGTTCAATCCCAAGCTCTGAGGAAAAGACTCCTCCTTCTACTCGACCTTCGAGTTTAGAGCCATCAGTAAAGTAGTTTGTGGCACCCTGTTAAGAGATGTGGACTCAGCAGTTTCTCGTGAAGTTAATCTCGGGTATGCAAAAGTCCGTTTTTGTGGGGATGGTAAGAGAGTTCAACAACTTCGGGTGTCTTCCCCTGATTCCGTCCCAAAAAGCAGGCATCTTTTATTCTAAGGGCTGCGATGGTTGCGCTTTCTCTAGTCACAAGATTCAAAGGAGAGAGAAATAATAAACTTTTAGAGCGTTTGTAGGTGTGGAGCGAAGTGCCCCTATTATGCATAACTCACAGGCGCTCTTCTGTGTGTGATCTGTGGTCTGAGAAGGAGTGTTCCTTCAAGACCTTCCGGAACGATATTCGATCGAAGTGGTAGTCTGAGACAAGCGGGATGTCCAGCTCTTCTTCTCTGATTTTGGTAACAAAGATAGGTTACAAATAGCAAGCTTGGTGTTTAGTAAGTAGTTAAAAATACCCTTGTCTCGATCATTGATGTCCGTGCTGCCCCACTGTGTATGGTGTGCATTTGCATCACCTCCCATAACCAGGACCATGGTGTCATCGGTGTATCTTACCAGATACTGAAAAGTCATTGGAGATAGAAGGCCCTTACCGTCGTGGGCTACATAAAAAGAAGCCACCCTGAGTTTCTTCTGTTTTAACTCTAGGTTGACCACAGTAAGAGGTCTCCGTCACTGAATTGAGGGAGAAAAAGAGGGCTTATGTCATTTGTGACCAGAATGCCGGTTTTCCTTACCTTTGGTGTAGAAGAGTTTAAACTAATAAGGCGTCCTAAAGCCACAGATCCTTTCACCAGCGATGCACAGCGGACGCTGCTTTACAGTGGTGCAGGTTTATCTGAATAACCTGCACCGTTGTTCGTGGGTTTTACTTCGGCGACAGTCACCTCCGCTTATTCGTCGCTGGAGATTACCTCGTTTTTGTCTGGATTGAGGAGTTGGTACTCCATGTACAGGCTACCGATGGCTCTGCCCAACTCGGAGTCTCGATGCATCAACTTTGCTCTGAGCTGCGCGTACGCCTTCGATTTCCATATTTCCCGATTCTTCAGAGCCCTTGATAAAAGCCAGTTGATTCACTACGGCTTCCATGTTTATTTTGTACACCTTCAGTTCGATCTGTTGGAAGCCGTAGTTGATACATTCTTGCCTTGATACTATCTTAGCGGTGGAATGGTGCTTGGGGATCTTCCCATTTTCGCTGTTCTCGTCCAGGACGTCCATTGCGATCCTTAGCTACTTCTGCGAAGAATATCGCTTTGCTTCCGTGCGTCTTGGGGCTTCTTCTGAATTGAATTGTGGGTGTTGGTTTCCTCCATCGATCGTTGGCGTTTAAAGGCTGGTGCAGCTCTAAACCGCTCTAGCATAAATTTTGGGATGACTTACTTTGCCCAAACAATGTCATCCTGGACTTTGATATAGCGCTCCTTCGACACTTGGTCTTCCCTAATCGGGTTGGTGGCCAAGCGGCCAAGGCTTTTTTCTGCTGGCTGGATGATCTGCCTTTGTCAGGTCAGGTCTAGTTAGGTTTTTGACCCTTCCGCAAACTATTCGCGCCTCTGATCCCCCTGCAGCTACAGTGCCACAAGGGGAACAGATTTGCTTGTGGACGCTTGAGGCAGGGACGGCGCTTTCAAAGGTGCAAACGGTACACTTGCACCGGGCGCAATTTCAGAAATTAAGATTTAAAAAAAAAATAATATTTGAAAAAAAATTTAAAAGTGTTCCCGCTCCTATACTGTCATATATTAAAGAAACTGCACAGAGAATCTGAAGCAAGTATTGATTGGACAAAGACGGGGCTTTCATAGTCGCAATTGGACGGGGCGCAATTTCAGAAAAAAAATGAAAAAGTGTGCGTTCATTTACATATATTAAAGGAACTTCATAGAGTATTTGTGTCTTTTCCCAATCGTCGTTCAATGCAATCTAAAAATTAACAGCTGCTAAGGGCGCAATGTGGCATATTGCACCGGGCGCAAAAAAGTCAAACGCCGAACCTAGCTTAAGGGGCCTTCTTTCAAGGGGCTTAGTTTGTGGCCCCTGTGCAGTCGGTTTGGGTTGACTCGAGGGTACCGCAGCCCTGTCTCCAGCCAAGCTGACCATCAACGCAGTTCGTATGACACCTTGATCCGACCTAGAAAAGAAGATAAGCATAAGGTCAGGGAGGGCAGCTTTCTGCTACCTTCGACCGAGAACGCATTGCCCAGGTTGAACCAGCGTGATGGATTTTTGGTTATAATCCTGTTAAAAAAAGAAAACCAAACCCTATTTTTTTATTTTTTTTTTTAGAAATGAGGAAATCCTTTTAATAAATTAGTTTTATTTTTTTTTTTCTGTGTGGTTCAAAAAATATTAACAGAAAGGGTGAAATAAAAGAATGTGTGTATTATAGTAAATCGTTTAGGCTTGGCAAACATTAGCATATCTCCTTCTCTATTATGCTTATGTGTTGTTAGGTGGTCTTTTAATGCAAAATACTAATCCAATAATTCAATATTCACACAAGAGAAGCACAACATGAAAAATAGGAAGTAGAATAAAAAAAAACAACAACAACTGAGAAACCAGTAAAAGGAAAACCTTGTGTTCTTGTTTAAATGAAGAACAACAACAAAAAATATATATATATATATAAAAATAAAAGAAACTTTTCCACCCAAGACACGCAATCCGTTTGGGGTCGCAAGGTATTTTAGTAAAAAAAAAGAAAAAAAAAAAGAAAAAAAGGTTGTAAAAGGTGTAGGCGAAAAAGGTGAATTATTGATTTTGACTTTTTGGATAATATAATATGGGGAATATAATGTTCTCAAGGATTTTCTTTTTATGTATACAAATTTATATAAAAGATTTTTTTTTATGATTTTAATAAGATATAAGGAAACAAGAATCAAAAAATATATTTATGAGAAAAAGAAAAGGGAAAGATAATTTTTAATACTTACTTAAAACTTAGTCCAACAAATTTCTGCTGCTGCTCAGGAAATCAATAATAATGATGTAAGTACGTTCCACGAGGTAAAATCCGTTTTTTTATTATTAGTAATTTAACCAAAAATTAAAAAATTGTAGTTTAAAGTTTATTCGTTTTATTTTTTTAAGTTATTTTTTTATTTTTTTTTTTTTTGGTATTTTAACCACAAATTTTCAAGAAAAACACAATAAATTTGTCACTTTTTATTAAAGATGAAAGAAGAACTGAAATAATTTTTTAATAAATAATTAAAAAAAATTAAATTAAAAACAGTTTTTTTATTATTTCTTGTTTAACCTCAAAAAAAATACTTTCAAATAACCAAGAAAAAAAAAACACTTTTTTTGTAGCCAATTAAAATATTAAAAATTTTCTAGGGCATATATTTTTTTAAATTAATTAATTAACACACAAAAAAATTAAAAACACGTTAAAGAAATTTTTTTTAATAAAAAAACTGGAGTAGATACACTAAACAGAAGTAAAAAAAAATACAGCAAATATTATTTTTTCCCCTTCTTAAAAAAATTTTGCTAACGTTTTTCAGGTGTAATTAGCACCTGTAATTAGCTTGTTTGTTAACTTTTCTTCTCACTTATATGTTTATTTACTTATTTATTTAACATATATTTTTTTTCTCATATATATTATTATTTACTTTTCTTCAAAAAACACACTCTACTTAACAAACCCGAAACGCGTTTACTCGACAACTTTTTATTTTGGACAAGGAAGCAAGCAAAAAAACAGGTTTTTTTCAAAAAAAAATTGAATTTTTTCAAAAACATAAATTTAATTTTAAACAATCTATTACTATTTTCAAAATGCTCCTCTTTTCAAATTCAAAAATCAAAAATATTAAAAAATTTCTACGTTTTTTTTTCTATGTTTTTTAAACTGACCGCGAAGGAGTAAGAAATTCAAATGAAGTTGGAAACTTTGAGAATTTTTCTTGTTTGGTTCGCGTTTATCGTCAAGACAGCAGCAGCAGCGAAAAAGCAAGCCGCAGGTAGGTATAGGTAAGGTATAGGAGGAGCAGAGGCCAAACCAACGTCGTCTAGAGGGAATGGGTCTATACTGTATAAAAGCGAGAGAAGAACCCCCCAATACCCATAACTCTCTTGAGTCAAAAGGTGTACACTGGAGTATATGCATGTGTGTGCGATTAATTTATCGGCAGGTAAAAATATAACTACACCTGGCCGATTATTGTTTTTTTTTTGTTGTTGTTTTTTAGTTAGTTTCTTTTTCCAATTTCTTGTATGTATGCAAGTAATTTCTTTAGTTCTCCAATGCTTCTACTTAAAATAGAAGTAGATAAGAGGCATACATCTTCTTCTTCTTCTTTGCATACATAACAAATACTACTCAATTTTTACTTAGTTTTACTTTTATTAAAAAAATATTTTAATTAATAAAATAAAAATAAAAAAATAAAAACCTCTTTCTTTCATTGTATTCGTCTTGCACATGCCATGCTGTAGTGGCAATACCTGTAAGATACACTGTTAAATTTAAGATGATTTTTTTTTCTTGAAGACGCAAGATCACTACACAAGTCTCTTCTCTTTCTTGCTATCTCTCTTGAGAAGTGATCTTTGTGGGAAAGTAATACTCATACACTTGCGCACATAAAACTTACAACAGAAAAAAAACACTGATCTGTTTTATTCCGTCCGTCTGGCCTGCATTCCAATCAGAAGTTTCATGGACTTGTGGTAGACAAAAGGTGTATAATATGGGAATTGCCAGGTGGTTGGGGATTTATTTCTAGAAAAATACTATATTTTTAAATTAAAATTAAGATGATGATTTTAAAAATCAAGTGAAGTTGAGTGTTTGAATAAATACATTTGAAGATAATGGCTATATTCTGTACGATCAATACCCAAAATTTCGTTGATCAACACTATACTGATTTTTTGCAGTGGAAAAACATTTCTTCTATCAACCCATACCAAATTCTTCTAGATCCATGCAATAACGCTACAGCCCAAATCAAGCCTTGGCCTCCTCTAGGGCATATCGCCAAGTTTTACGGTCCCTTGCAGCAAGTATGGGTACTTTCAGTAATGCAGTTTGCTTTTACATGAGCTTCATTAAAGTAAACATGCGTTTGCATAGAGTTCATAAATGCAAACATGCGAAGCAAATGTGCGCAAGATTTGCAAGCTTTCCGATAGCCTTGTAAACAAGTTTCAACGAAGAAGAAGACACTTCGAAGTCAAAGCATTGGATGGCAACATTAAATGGATGAGGAGAATATTAATAGTGTGCGGTAAATATAATAAAAGAACATCAAAAATGACAATTAATAAGCGCCATATATAACTATGGTGAAATAAGTTCACTAGTGCATACTTACATGCATGCGCAAATAATTTTCCCGCGAGTGGATGCAGATCTAATTTGCGCATTTTGTGCATGCAATAATGCATTACTAAATGCACCCTATGTCTCCAGTTCTGTCAGACGCCGCAGAACCTACGCATCTCCTCCTGGGTCTGCCGGCTGATTGATTTTCCGAAATTTCTGATACCATGAGTCGTTTTTGAATACAGAGTTGCATTTAATTCTGATCACGTGGATGACTAGTATTAGTGTGTCAATTTTTATAGGGGTTGGTTGGAAGCTCTGAATTGCCAAAAATTTCATACAATGCGGTCGGGCTCATGCTGTTACGTCTTACAGTATTTGTGGCACTATTATTAGTTACTTTAATCAGTCCGAAAATCGAAATCGTTATTTCATTTTTAAAGATCCGAATCTCATTTTAAACATGATTTTTAGAAGAACTATATATGTATGTATGTATGCGTGTTACGTAAGCACACCTGGTATTTTTTTACAATATCGTGCAAACCAAAAATGATACGGAATTCGTTGAGGTGTGCCGATCAAAGCATATTAACGAAAACATGCCCTGTAAAAAAAATTCATAACATTCGGTCGAGCCTTTTTTTTTGTTTAAATGAAAAGACTTCGTCTATGGGTCACAAAAGCACCTTAAATTGAGTAATTGTTTTTCTAATATCTAATAAACTTGTTGGAATGAAACCCGTTCATTTCAGTTAGCTCTTCTGGATTCAGCAAAGCTATAGCTTTCCAACAATACATCAGTTGTCAAAATCCGAACCCTCCTTAAAAAATGTGCAAAAAAAAATACGTTACCCTTTACAAACAGAACGAAATTTTCAAAATCAGCTCTTTTTGGACAGGGAAATGTTTTCCATGTCCTAAAGTTTCTGGAAAATGAAGTTCATCCCGGAATTTTCAGTAGTAACCAAAAAATTTAGGGATCTATTGATTGTGTGGAAACGGTCAAACCCAAAACCCAACTAGTTTTCGTGTAGAATTCTAGATCGTAGTTAAAAAGCATTGGGGTGAGTTCATCCTAAGACCTTTTCGTACTTCACACTCTTCTGTTACTGCATTTTGGATTTTTATACTTTAACCAAATGCAAATTTTAGTTTGAAAAGTGACATTTCAGGCACAGGCACTAAAATTTGAAAATTTGCGCCCACGACAAGCACGAAAAACTAAACATTCTAAATGCATCCGTATCGGCAAAGATCAATTCAAACGCGAGTGTTGTTTTATCAAGTAGTCCCCCAGCTAAGCACTAAACACGTCCAATGCTGCTTGACCAAGGCAGTCGATCGAAAACCGTTCTACTGAGTATGTTACTGGCACTCTTTATGGTTACCAAGATAATTGCCCGTTTGCTTCGTTTGTGATATTGGCTGGTCGTCCTCCAGAATGGATCTCACGGCCTTGGGCGCTCCACTTGCATATTCCAAGTTATACAGACTCCTATGGACGGAGTGAGCGAGTGGGAATATATTACCTAATGTCAGAGGAAGCTGGAAGCTGGCATAAAGGACCAGGGGTAACTCACCAATGAAAAAACACTTATCGCACCCAACAAAGAAGGAGAAGAGGTATTTGGAAGATCCACGAAGGTGGCAAGGTCATCTTTCACAAAACGCACGGAGAACCGTATCACTGAGATCGTACGATATAGCAGCATGAGCTCTTTAGGCAACATGAGTAAACTTAAAAATTTTAGTGGGGTAAACAACGGACGGCGCTAACAACACATTCCAGAAAATTCTAGTCCAAACAAAAGACCTTATAGCCCATGCAATCTTAGTCTTGATAAGGAGATTGAGAGCGACCTATTTAAAACGCATGAGGAAGGAAAGAGGATCGAGAAAAGGGCGCAGAGAGTGACTGAAGCAGATACACAAGCGGCGATCACTGAGCATTGTAAGCGTACTACGAAGCCGTGTAAGAAGGCGTAACAAAGGCATCAAAAAAGAGGATGGAAAAGACGCCTCAAAGGAGAGACGAAAACGGCCAGAGAAGGATGCCTGGTGAAAAAGGACCGGCATACTCGAAGGGGGAAAAGGCCCGGAAGGAAGGGTCTGCTAGGACTAAGGTAGAGCGGAAAAAGCAGCTGAGAAAACGAAACTGGGGATCAGCATAACACCACCGCAAAAAGGTCGGCCGAACGATATTTTAGAACGCAAAAATATGGCGTTTTTAACTTTTTGGGCTTCAATCTATTTTCAGGGCACCTTCTGACCTGAGCCCTGGGGGTAATCTGCACATTAGGCCTAAACTCTCCGCACTAAATGGGTTGCCTCGCACTAAATAGAGTTAATTGGTTTGGTTTAGTTAAACTCCATCAGAGGAGAAAATATTAAACGGTTGAAGTTAGTAGGTATCGAAACGGATCAATTCAATCACGTTCATTAAAGAAAAGAGCATTCCCATTACCAATTTCTTCTACCAAAAACCACTTTTGCGCCCTTGATTTCTAAAAACTTTCAAATTTTAATTAGAGAAAAAAAAAGAAAGAATCAATTACCTCTCAGCAATTCAGCTGCACACCTTTTAGGTTCAAGACCCAAATCAAAAATTATCCATAATCTGCTCAATATGCAATCAACAGCGATAAACTTTCAATGATTTCCCTCAACGCATCGATTTCTCATGCAGAATTACTGGAAGACGATTACGATTTTATTTTATTTCCATCAATAGTTTCCACAAGGCTCCGCTTCGTTCGTCTGTGCGCCATTCAAGTTCCATTTTCCAATTATCGAAGCCCATCCCAAGGCTCTTAAAAGGCTGGCTTAAGCTGTGCGTCCTCCCTGAAGCCTCGCTTGACTTCAATGTAGGCTTTGGTGGATCACTTACGAATTCAAAACCATCGGTGAAATTATAGTATAGTGTGTATATTTTAATTTTTTTTAAGAAAGCAATTACCTGTTCTCCGTTAATGCAATAGAGGAGACCCTCGGCGCTTGGAATGGAACCCAACAGCGAAGCGCCCAACTGTCTTCGTATTTTTAGAGAAGATGGCATAAAGTTCGGCATCTGATTAATGAATTTCACGTCGTCTTTCTCATCCATCTGGTGTATAGAAACCACCTATGACCGTCAGTTTAGCCTGGATAGAGTTGGTTGCTGGGTAGACGATTGATACATAGGTGCCAATGATCGCTTTCAATAATAGAAGTTCTTTACGGCCGCGCCGCGCCGCTGGGACAGATGTGATCTAACATTGACCCATATTTTAGGCCAAATTATTAGGTCGATGGCAGTGTGCGCGATGCATTTAGGTGAAATTTCACTTAAATCGTGTCTTGCGTAAAATTTCCCAACGTAAGTCGATCAAAGTCGAGACTTATTACGGGGAGGAGATATTATTGGATAGAGGCGCTGCCGCTGCTTCTCGGTTACTTTCAGATTAATTAGAGGCTTTATGAAATCTGCCAAGTGCACGCTCCGATTTTACGAAACTTCTTTTTTTCTCTGTTGTTGTTTTTGTTGTTGTTGCTGAAATGAATTGAAAAAACAAGATTCAAAAGCCGTGACGTAGGGAAAGCATGGTTCAGGTGATAATGTGTACAGGAGGAGCTGATGCCGTGCTTCTGCTAGGCAAGGTTACTTAAGGTGTAGAAACCACATTCGATTGTTCATTTTTTTGTTTCGTTCACGTGAATTTTGCTTCAGGGCGAACTTACTGATCTGTTTTTTCAAATGTTTTTTTTCCGAGTTTCGTTTCATTATCATTGCAAAACATTTCATTCAGTATCTGATTAGGCTGACACGGTAACTTGAGAGTGGTGTGGACGTCTTTTAATCCGAAAACAACAACAATTAAAACCAAACAAAAAAAACGACCGAAAACAGCTCAAATTCCATGAATCCACTCTCATCAATTCGTGACTATCACGTTGTCGTGAAACGACCACCGAAAAGCACACATCCAGTATATAAAAATGGCAAATCTCCGAGTCAACGCCATTATAATGTCATTTTGGCCGTTCTGTGAGGCCTTGTTTATGTTCATATTCGTCGCTTTATGGTCTCATCTCTGGCGTTATTTTGGACCGAAGTGAAGCTACACAATACGACCTATCCATGTCACATTACTACTGTGTTGTTTATATGGTGACTCTGGAAATATTACCGCGCCGTGTCGAACAACTGTTTCGATATGACGAAAGACTGGACGTCGTCGTGCGGCCGGACGAAGAAAAATGGTGACCAATAGTGTGAAGCTTTAATCTTGTCTTAAGATCGAACCCGTTCTTCTGATGCCCTGATTCCGTATTATGTTGCCGTGTGTGATTTATTCGCTGCCCTCGCTCTTCTTTTTCATTTTTTATTCCTGATGTAAATTGCGCCTTCGTGCTGTAACGCTTCGGTACGTTTTTAGTACGATTACTAAAGTCGGTGGTTGGTTGATTACAATATGTGGGCGCATCTTTGAAAATAGTTTGATTGCGTTTTATGCATGAAATATTGCGCGCTGTCGAATTAAACTGGGGTGATATTTTGAGGAGAAGAATACTGAAGAAGAAGAAGCTAGAAGCGTTTCTTAATTGGACAGGCGGTATGAAGTTCTGTGCTGGTTGAAGTGATTTATTGCAGCGTTATGGGGGAATGCGAAGCATAATTACGTTGTATGTGACTTTTGACTTAAAGATGACGACCGAGGATTTACTTGAATTTCTTTAGACAGGTAAGACTCATAGAGTGGAACGTTCTTAATGGGTACAGCCTAGATCATAAATATCCTGCTTGTGAGTTTTGTATCAAACGTCATGAAATTTTGTTATATTCTCGTACGAAGTTACTTAGTGATTGATATAAACTGGCGTGTGCTTGATATTTTTATTGGTAAAATCAATGTACAGTCTCATTTAGTTTAAGGCTGGTCGTCCACTGGAAGCGTATTCGAGCGGCTACGCGCTTCGGCGACATGAGCGGCTACAGGCGGCTACAAGCGGCTTTGAGATATGCGGCTACACGCTACAGGGGTCGTCCACTGCAAGCTTTTCATGCTGCTCAGTTTGAAGTGAATTTGACAGAATAATTTTGTGATTTGTAATTATAGAAGGCTTTTAGTACAGTTAAATTAAGCCGAAAAAAGCGGAATAGCGGAAATGATTGGGTACAGGCTGTTAATTGGCACAGAGCTTCCATTTAGGGTTCTCAATAAGGGGTTATATTATAATACAAAATCACAATTTTATTCGTTTTTTAGCATTTTGCTCATGCTGCCAACCTACATATGTTCTAAATGGAGTCACTCAAGTTCCTGTTATTTATATCAAATAAAAGAATACGCATTCACAAAAGATGAGTCTAAGTATATTGCTTTACGATAATTAGTAAACTAGTTATTCAACTCTAAATAAATTAAAACAAAATACACTTTTTTCGTAAACACCTAGTTAGCCCCCTCTCTAGAACAATATTTTCTCCAAATACATCCAGGAATCATCCATAAAAAAATTAACAACGTAGTCCAACTACGTAACCTATACAAGTCGTGAATGAGTGCATATGAGTATTTTAAATCTTTAAAATGGTGATATCTCTTGAATGGCAATTCGTACGGGAAAATGTATAATAACTTTTTAGTAGAGAATCGCATGATCTACAAACTTTGTGAACATTATTTTATTATAGGACTTACGGTTTCAGATGTGTTTGCAAAAAACTGATATATTGACCCTAAAACCCCCTAAAAAATGAGCTTCCCGGGGTAGAAAATCGGTAGACTTTATAACCCCATATTGAGAACCCTAAAAGGAAGCTCTGTGCCAATTTTCAGCGTATACCCAATCATTTCCGCTATTTTTCCTGTACTATTTGGAGAAAATTATTTCCTGATTCGAGCGGCTACGCGCGACCGATCCAAATTAATTTGGATTCGCGCGGCACGCTCGAATACGCCTATAGCCGCCCGCTCAAAGCCGCTTGCAGTGGACGATGTTTGTATGAAATTCTTTATGTTGGATCTGTCGCGCATAGCCGCGTGTAGCCGCTCATGTAGCCGAAGCGCGTAGCCGCTCGAATACGCTTCCAGTGGACGACCAGCCTAAATCTCCACTTCTTAGTCTAGCGTTGAGTCTTGGCGATCGCAGATTGTATGTAGTTTTTCGGTAGACTCAGTATTGTTGTTACCAATAGCCAAGACTGCAGTGTCTTCAACAAAAATAGCAATAGTGTTTTGACTGAATGTAGATAAGTCATTGGTGTATATAAGATAAAAGTTTGGTTCCAGTATACTGCCTTGTGGCACACCAGCTTGAATTTTATTTAGATTAAAATACGCGTCTTCTTGCTTGATTCTAAAGTGTCTACTAAGATGGACGAATACGACATGACAAAGGGTGACTCTTGAAGTTGGGCTTTCACTTAAAAAACACTATAGGGAACCATTTCGCAAGGGTGGTTTTTGTAATAGACTACTACCCATCGTCGACAAGGAAAGAGGCCTGTTTGAAAGGTGATTAGGCTTCTGAAAAACAAAGTCGACAACTGACGCAGTCAATACGGCATATGAAATGGCAAGGGCAATGATCAGGAAGGATGATTACTAGGTATAAATTGGTAGCCCTCGGCCTTAAAAATACTCGGCTAGATGGGGCAACCCTAAATTCGTAGTACCTGGAGTGTAGGTCGGGTATTGTGAGTTGGACGTTGAGATAAAGCCGTACACGATATTCCGCGGCGTCTCGCAGGGCTTCGTTTTGGCCCCAGTCAATCCCAATGTAACAACTATACCTACCTCTTAAAATTTGAATAGGCACGGTCAGCCTTCCGGACATTATCTTGGTTACAATTGTAGAGGTTGAAATGAACGTCTTCACCTGGAGGACGCCACACCTAACTGCTCATCTGATAGACTTGTGCTATCGATGTAGCAGACTTTGCCCGACTGGTTAATGACATTCACTTGTGTCATCACGCACAATATTCTTACAAGGCTGTCTCCTTACTCAAATGGCACCAGTGTTTCTTTCTGGCAAACGCGTCGAGCACTATTAAAATTTCAACTCCTTGATCTATTTTCACTTCTCATTCGACACGGTACTCCTTCCGTTTGAAACTTGGACCACTGCCTAATCAGTTCTAATTTCTCATATCCATCATCTACTCCAACCAACACAGTTCCCGAAAGAAATGTCACTGTCAACTGTCACTGTAAACTTTCAACTGTCAACTGTCAATGTCACTGAGGATCTTCCTCGCAGTGTTCGCTACGTAGGGATAGATCTGCTCTTAATTGTTTTCTCTCACTATCACACGATAGCAAGGAGCCGGATTTCATTGCACGACCTAGGTCGATCAGACAAGTCTAAAAGTCCCCATTCACACGCAGGCCGGTGGCAGGCCTTGCGCTTTGAGGGCAACCACACACTTACCAGCATTGCAAGAAATCTGACAAAAAATCTTTTTGTGTGGATGTTGTCTGAAATTTTCGTTAAGGCCATGAACTTTTTTGTACTTCATTTAACAACCTGTTACGCTAAATTATCGTCTTCGCTTGTGCGTATGTAGGGAATCATAAGATCACCTGAGCCCACGGTCTCAGGCGAATGCCTCAAGTCTTCTTTCCTCAGTCAGACCGAGTAATTATGGTCTTCATTGAACCTTACCTGCCGAGCTGGCCTGAAAGGCCGTCACCTGCCGACGGTCTGTATATAAATGGCGGCTTTAAAGAGAAAACATTAAGGAAACTATTGAACACGCACAAGCGGTTCGATCCTGAGGAATAGGGATTGAAATATACTGTGACGGACGTGGTACATTTAAACCTGATACTTTATTCAAGAAGAATGAGCAGCTGACAACAACAATTCAATTGAAACCAATCAATCAACAACAACAAACACACCAGTTCCGTTCTGTTAATCAATTATTGCACAACACAAGCATTTAGACATCCTCCCCGAGGGATGATTAACCTCTTGACAAATAACAAATTAACATGACAGAGCGAAGCTGCTTCCTCCACACGGAACTACTAATCTAATTACAGAACTTCCTCGATATTATAATATCTTCCTTCTGACAACAAAAAAACCATAATTCAAGCCAGAAATTATTTATGAAATCCCTAACCGCCCCTCCGCCCTCCCACAATCGCACCTTTCCTGTCCTGCCCTTTCCTCGTCGCTGCTTTACGGGGGAATATTATTCAACCCATTACTCACGTAAATAAACCAATCTAAATGCAGGCAGAAACCTGACAGAAATCGTAAACCGGAACAGACTTAATCTATGGTTTCTGAATTTACTTATCGCATTTCTGTCGTCCCGTTGTTATGTCCAAAAGTGAGTACCACGCAGAAAACGTTGATGGCCCCATAGTGGAGTACTCTATATAACGAAGCTGGGAAAGTCGGGACGGATGATGTCCATTCAGCTCTCAGAAAGCTTCTCTCTCGCAGTCCTTTATGAAACCGTTTTGGAGGAGGTAGAATATTTCATAGAGTGATTATCTTGGGTGCATTTCGTTTCCTTTCCGTAGAATGCATTTTCACCTCATTAAAATTTATGCCCGGACTCAGTTCGCCCGTTGGTTTTAAGCTTGTCTGTTAGGAGTAGACGGGAGTGTGACGACCTCAAGTTGATTTTGGTCTGGGTGGGTTTTTGGTGAAGGGGTATTTTAAGGATGTTGGTGCACTGTGTAATCGATAATAAAAACCCCGGAATACGCAAGAGCCGCGCATTATTAAATTTCGCAGAAAGCAACCATCAGATTATCCTGTCCCGTCGCAATATGACATCAATATACCAGCAAAAAAAGCACACCCAGGATTTAATATGGATAAATTATGAATTTTTCCTGTTAATGCCGGCCTTTTAGCCAAAAATTCCAGGTAATTATCGATTTCTGGAATTTCGATAAAGCTCACATGTTGCAGACCTTTACACGTGGGCTCCTACATATTTCATGTAGCTCCAACACCCCTCCACCCCCGCCCGCAATCACTTTGTCAATTCCTCCGACCAATTTCTCCCCCAGGTAAACTCACATAGGAGAGGGCCTCGTCATTTTATTTCGCTTTTAATTAGCAACAATCGCGGCGGCGAAATTATTGAAACTTTATGATTAATGAAGAAATTTCATAGTGGATTCTTCGTTCTCGCACGGAGCTGCTCTATTGTGGCTTCTGCCGCGCTCTTTTCCATTTCGATGGTTCGGTGTAACGGTTAAAGCGGCATAGAAAATTCAATTAATCGGATTTGTGTCGACTTAACATCGGGTTTCATTTGTTTTGTAGAATTACAAAACTGTTCACGGATCTTTTTGGCTTTTGTTAATCTTTGCATGCGGCGCGCGGCGATAATACTTCCGCGGACGTTGCACTTTAAACTCTGGCGAGATTTTGCTCTTAAGAAACGTTTTTGTGCACGTGAAGGATGGATTGTGTTAATGGATAGAAGGGCATATCCGAGGTGATTTTTAAAGCAGTTTTTTTGAGTTTTAATTTTACACTGGAGAAAAGCATTTGTGAAGGCTATATGTCAATGCGCTCGTCGGTGGTGCACTTTCGTTTTCAAAATCCATGTAGCTTAGAGACTCGAAGCGGATCTTCCATGCAACGCTCTGCTTTTCAAAATATAAACATTATATCTTTCATTATCTTCAAAATCCAAGTTTAGCAATCACCCTTTATGCTGCTAGTCTGCCATGGGTGATTGCACACGAACGTACACACGACACGACAAGAGTCGGCTGCAAAGGTGGTTTATGAAGAAGAGCGTGAGAGAGGATGATGGAATGGGCACATTTCCATCGCCCTTTCTCACCCTCTTCTCCATAAACCACTTTTGAAACCGACTTTTGTCGTGTCGTGTGTGCGCTCGTGTGGAATCAGGCCATGTCGTTCAGTTCTTGGTGTAACGTCTAGTAGTATGCTTCGTTTGAAAACTAGCCGAGCCATTGGTCATGCGCGTTGCGAAGACGGGTTGTCAGCTGGTGAAAATGAATCTTTGGATGCAGAATACGCCTACAGCTCATACTCGGTCAGTGACTCGATGACCATTGTCCGAGACTTGGGTTTTGTCAGTTTCCCCAATCGTCAAAGGAGGCCCTTTACAGAAGCACAGGCAAAAGACATATCCAGGAAATGGCCGGAACAGAAGAGGACCGACGTGGGCAAAGGACCGACTTGTCCCATCTTTAGCCAGGTGTTTGGCAATGAGAACCTTGGACTCATCCTGACTGATATAGCCAAACACCTCCTAGCACCTAAGCAATTGGCACACCTGCAGGAGGCGATCACTAACGTCGCCATTGAAAAAGCAAAGCGAAGTCAATCCAGTTTTCGACGGAGCCTCAAGCAAGTCCAGATGATGAGTAGAAGCCTACAGTACATTTTGCCTGCACTATTCTTTAGCTGGAACGTATGGTTGGAATGTGAATGAATTGCTGGGATATGCTTGACAGTCTTTGAAACCATCAGTCGGTAGGTCGCTAGTAAATGAATATCGCCAGCATTCCAGACAGACGATAGGGGATAGGTCTAGACTCTTCCAAGAAAGGCAAATAGCCTCGCCTAAAAAAAAGAAGCCTTACAGAACGAGTAACATGCGCCGGATACTGCAAAAACCGATACCGATCAAGGCAACGAAAAAGACATAACGATTTAAGAATTTCCCCAAGATTCCAAAAATTCTTCAACGGTTCTAATGCTTCGTTTTACCAAGTGGTCCCCCAACTAAGTACTAACGTAGGCCAATGCTGCTTGACTTCCTCAATAAAACGAGAACCGGTCTATTGAGTATGCTAATGGCACCTTTCTTTATCACCGAAATAGATTGCCCGTTTTCTTCGTGGTAAACAATTTCCTAAAGCTCCAGTAGTCTAGAAAGTATGAGCGTACCGTATTTTGTTTCGATCATTCCACATCACATGTCTTTTACTATAATCTTTACTCAGGCATACCGTGCCTCGTTTGGGTATTATACAGGGTTTTTTCGCGCTGTGCGTGCCTGATTCAGCCTCAGAATGTGCGAGTCTTACTTTTACTCAGGGGAACGTGGCTAGTTTGGGTTCAGGCGTTTTTACTCTATACGTGTCTGATTCAGACGTATCTTATTTTTAATCGAGGTTTGACTCCAGACCTGGATCTTAGGCCGCCTGATTGAGGCTCAATTGTATGAGCCTTCGTTTGAGTGCCTTCTGGATTAGTGGGCATTTGGTACTGCTCGTGCTGTAGACATTGTTGCTGTACCTTACTTCCTGACATAACAGACATTTAGCGCTCGCTCCCGGAATTGTTTTATGCCCCCTTTCTCCGCACTTCAGGCATAATTCCTTGTTGCACCTGGTACTGCTGCAGTTCTGTGCTATACGCGCGAACTCTCAGCAATTGCAGCACATTCCTACCCTAGGCACGCCCTTCCCGCGTTTTACGCTCATCAGATATTCTTCCCTGGCTACAAGTTCGATATTTAATATCACCACCATGTAGAATCTTACACAGGGAAATTCATAAGTGTTGAAAAGCTGTAAATAATGAAGGTAATGCAGTTTTCTCTGAATGAAGTACATCGTCCAAATTTTGTCAGGACTGGAGTAACCTATATTCCAAATTTGCTGCGATTTAATCCACTCTTACTTCCGTTTATTTCAAAAACTGGCTACCCCCACCCATTTTAATAATATGCTATATATTTCTACCATTTTCACAATTTCAAATAAACCCGTCTGCATTGAATGAAACTGTTCTATTTTTAGCTCGCATTACTTCAAATGCATTAGTCGTAAAATCATTGGCGTTCTATTAATAACCAAACAGGTACTCGCCGATGGCCACTTGGAAATCGTCGAAATATCCGCAAAAACTCTTCTTTTTCACCAGCATTAAAGCAATCAAAGCAATCCTCTCGCGTTTCGATATCAATTTCAATCGAAATTAATTGAAATCTGCTGGAAAGTAGGTGTGAAAGCTGTTTATTATCGGGACCGAACTTGAATATCAGTCAGAAAGATCGACGAATCCGCCGGAGCGCGCTGTTCTATGGGGCCAACTGGTATCTGGTAACTGGTACAATAAATGATGGACGTATAGAATGGGCCAATTGCACGCGAACCAGTACGTACGTAAACTTTCAGTTTTGACACGACTCCCGAGGAAAATTGGTGCCCCCAGAAGAGGAAGAGAAGAGGCACCTATATGTAGGTATATCATCACCGCCATGTGCAAGCAGAGACAGAGCCCGACCGAGCCACCAGCAGCAAATCGAGAACCATTCAGGTATAGGAAGTTATACTACAATATAATCGCGGTTAAGAGAACGAAAGTAGCACCAGGTATCACCATACTATCGCGGCTACTTAACTGGCGTCTCGTAAACCTGTGGACAAGTAGAGGCAAAAAATTAATTTTTTGTTGTTTTTGGTGTTGTTGCTGTTTTTTTGGTTTTTTGTTGATTTACCTGCGCGACAACGATTTCAATCCAATCACAACAAGTTTGATTGCAGGCGCGTTCACTTGGAAAATTTGCGAAGGTGAAACACGTGAATTTAATTTTTTTTTTCTTGGGCTGCCAGGACGGAATGTAATTCACGGAAGATGCTTCTAGAAAGGGGTTTGATTGCTGTAGAATGGCAAAAGCGGATTTGTTGTAGGGCATAAGGGACACGCATTGAACATCTCCAACAGAAAGGGTTGTCGTGTTGGGACTTACTTTTAAAATTGTTCTCCCTAAAACACGATAAAATTTCAAAGACGAGCAAATTGTCTTCTGTTTGAAATTAAAAAAAGAAACTTCTTTCAACCAACTCGAGTTTAATATTACCTTAATTTCGTTTACCTTAGCACGTGTAACTCAATATATACGATTAGAACTCATGAGGTATTTATTTTGAACATCTGTCGGCCTGAGTCAATTGTTGGTGGCTCTCATTTATGTTTACAAAAACTTGTTTTGAAAACTGCGATAAAACGTAAACATTATGTAGGGTAAATAATAATATCTACAGGTAAGCTAAAAAGTAAAAAAAACGCATACAATGGTGGCTTACTCATTATGTAGAACATGGAAAAGCGTGCTAGGTTGAAGGTGATAAGACACTAAAAGAAGCTAAATATAAACGGTTTCAGGCGGCTGGTATTCGCACGATAGATATCTATGGCAGCAAAAGTAAGTGCTTAGAGTCTTTAGGTTAGGTCATATTAGGTTGAAATGGCTGCTTACCCACTAGGGAGCCCACTTAGGCACACCATTGGCCCCTTGTGATGCCATTCTAGTATTGGGACAAAGTTCAGGCCATTTCAAGCCATTTACAGGTTTTGATAAGGCGACAAAAGTCAGGAACCCCAATATTTTGCAGCTCCCTCAATCCATCAAGGAAAGGCGAGCTGAAGAAGGTCCCTCTTTTCTTTGCAAGGGCGGGACATGTACAGAGAAGATGGGAAACAAATTCGTGGTGGAGTCCCAATCTTTCGGTGTGCGGGCCACAGCACCTTCACTCCAAGGCCTAACTCGTATTGGTTCGACTGAACAAGATTTTTTGAGCGCTTTGCATCCCAAGTCGGCTATATTGTGTGAAGACTGCGATACACTGTTGCTGTGGTTCATATCAGCCCAGCTCGAGCTAAGCTGATTTTTCTCACAGCAAGTTTATAGGTGGCTGAGGGCATTCCCATCTGGGTTAAGTGGGTTGTGCTCATCTGCCCTTCAGCTTCCCCTAATCCGTCTGAATAACATCGAAGACATTGGAGACTACGTGAAGGATCTCAACTTAACTGAGTTCATTATTCCACCATTGAGTTTTCCTCTTGGACGTCCTCATCAGAAACAGGCAGCTATTGTTGTAAATACCAGTAACAGCCTGCGTAAGGAAGTCCGCGGATAGTTCGACATCCATAGTGTATAGTATAATTGAGTGGATGGAACCATTCAGCTGAGTGCACCACGAAAAGCTGCTCACCCCGTGTATCTAGGATTCCTATATGTCCTCTCTCTTTGCTGACTCGCCCACTCTAAAGGGAATGTGTCTGTGGTCTTAGCACCACGTATCGTCTGAGACTCGCCAGTCACTCACGTAATTGGCAAAGTGTTGAATGGCCAGCGTGATGTCTGTAACCTCACATCTCCTACCGTTGTCAAAGGTAGGATCCGTGTCGCGGTTTAATATGTTGAGGTTAGTAGTTAAGAGATAATCAAAAAGGTATTTGTTCACTTCACTTCACTCCATTCACATCCTACGATAATCTGTAAACCGCTTTTGTTATATAGGGGTATGTCCTGCTTCTTTAGCTGTATCAGCTACCTATTTATCGTCAATGCTTAGGGCAAGAGTTTGATTATTTTGGTCCACCTTGCTACACATCACATGCCACCTCAATCGGCTGGTTTTGGATCGCCATTCAGCGAAGCACTCGATCCTTAGGGACCCAGAAGCTGATCCTCTTCAATAAAATACTAAATAATTAAATAAAATTAAATTTTTATTTAAAATTTACAACACAGATCAATAAATTTGTTCTTCAGCTATGTAATTCATATGATGTTAACCTGAAAGGATAACTGACAGAAGATTGCCACACATGCTAGATTAAAATTAAGTAGGATGTCCAGTACCACTTGCAAAATCACAATATAGTTTGACATCCTATTCATCAGCGAATGTAGCTATCCATAACGGCTGAAGAGTTTACATAAAACATCGAGAAAGATTCTGGTATGAAGAAAGGACTTCTTCACCAATATGATACAGTCAATGACGACATCGATTATTCTGAATCATTTTCAATTTCATCAATAGCCAGCAAGAACTTCATTTTCACTTTCAATTTTTGACTATTAGTCATTCTTCGCAATGATGGTACCAATGATAGCACAAAATGTGTGTCTTCATCCACTTCGCCTAGACTTTTAGTATCTACCACGTCTAATATTCGTTCTTTACACTCCTTTTTTTGTTTGACTTTCTTCTTTTTGTGTGACGTAGATGGTCTTTCACGATTTACAATTGGCGATTTGATACTGGTAGTAGTAACCGCAGCAGAATTTTGTTCTTCCTTTTGTTCGATTTTCAAAGGAGTATTTATTGTAGAAGAAGTGGTATCAATAATAGTAGTAATTGGACTGTCATTAGTTGATGGCAAAATAAAACGTAATTGCTCATAATATCCGTATTTCTTGTGCTTTATATAATCTTCATCAGGCTTGATACCTTGTTGTCTGTTATATTCCCTTCTGAAGCAGGATCTCAAGTTTTGCCATCGACTCTGAAGTTTAACACCTGGAATAGAATTAATTTGTTTTAGTTAATTATATTACTATATTTCTTCTATAATAGTGAAAACGTTTGTAACTTTTATGGTTATTTTGGCTTTCAGTATACATATTACACTCCTCTTAGTCCATTCCAGCACCCTAATCCCCCCTGTTACAAACGACAAGGTGGTGTGGGCATTGTGCGGAGGTCTGAAAAACTGCAGGTTATACCAATCGCTAGCGAGCTCTATCCCCCAACCGGCAAGGTCGGCTGTATGAGGTGGTCCTTATCATTGCAATTCGGCTCCGCCATACCGGACTTTATAGGAGAGTTACCTGTATTTTGTTCTTGACCACCGCCGATTTCTCAATCGGCTTATCTGGAAACAAATAATATTTCCTGCGTTCAATGCTCCACTATCGAGCCTTTGAGCCACCGTAGGAAGTGACAAAATTTTATCACTACTATCATAGTGACCGTTCCTCCGAAATAAACGCTCTCCTGCCTCCACGGCAATCTTATGCCCGCAACACCAGATTAGCCCACTCGTCTCATTCCCTCCACCTTCAACTCCCTCTTTCACGCTCCTGAGCTTAGCACTGCTACATAAAAAAAATATAACATTGAAAAAGAAACGCTTAAAACCGAGCTTTTTGCAATAATCTATCGACCGGCAGATGGCCCTCTATTTGAATTTTCGCCCTGATTTACAATATTCCGTGATTGCGGTGCGTCAGCGAGACGAGTTGTCGGACGATACTCGCTATCGCTGGAAATTCGCAGGTAGAATTACAATAATGCGAGTACGAATCTAGTTCACTATGTCAAATTTTATAGTTTTGACACAATATATGACAAAAGTAACAACAAAAATCAACTAAACTTGGAAAGACAGATGACAGAAATAATTATTTAAAATTCAAAATTCAAAAATCTGTCATATGAGACTTGTCATCGCCTCTCGGAGCGTTAAAATTTCAATTTTTCCAAATTCTCTCGTCTCGTATTATCGCAAATCGCTGCATTGTACATTGCGGCATTTGAACACACGATATGGAAAACGTTTTGACAGTGCGTGCGAGACTCGTCTCGTTGTCGCATCGCACTCTCGCAACATTGTAAATCAGCCTTAATGACGTAAAATTTGCGTCGTTGGTTTTCGTCATTACGATACTGAATATTCTTCGTAACTGTAAATAATACTCATAAAACATCCAAAAAAATATTTCAATTTGTTTGATTTTTCATAACAAACTACACTTTTGCCCGCCACTGTATTTTCGCTAAAATAAATTTAACAAAATGTAATGTTAAACGGAGCTTTTGTAGTTATCGATTATTATAAAGCTCTCCGGGTGTGCTTTCGGCATTCTTGCAAGAAAGGCAGAAAGTGCCGAATACTTCATCAGCAAAACAATTCTGTGATAGTATTATAAGCGCCTGTTGCAGGTCACAATTCCATAAGGTATTCTGACAACAAAGGGGTTTTTGTAAACAATCCATTGATGAAGTTCGTCCATCAACGCAACGTCGTCCCCAAACAACTCAAGATAGTCGTCACTAGTATTTTACATCGACACAAGGATTTGTTTCTTAGGAACTAAATTTAATCTTCTTAAGACGCACGGACTGACCCGTGTAAGAAGGAAAAGAGAACACACACACACACAAAACACATAAAAGAGAGGGGAACTTACTTGTTTTTGTTTGTTCACTTTGACTTAGTTGAAACCATTCTGGTATCAAAATCTCACAAATCTCAATCCACAACATTTGTCTATTTTGGCGGTCGTAATATCTTCTCGACTTTTTGTCATAAAGCTCGGGACGTTCTTGGACCAAACTAATTAATTTTGTAACATTAACATCGTCCATTTTAGAGCGACAGACTCGCGTTTACGCGGCACAACAGTTAACCAACAAAAGTTTGACGAAAACATAATTTGCGGAGGAGAGGCGCGCGAGAGAAACGACGGAATGGGACGAGGTGATTTCGGAGAATTTTTCAAGAGAACTTTTTGACATGATCTGCCAGTGTTGTTGGTGTTTCGTTTTCTGTAATTCCCTTTTGCTGGGACAAGGAAACAAAAGAGAATTTATGAAACAACAACCACGCGATATAAATTTGACGTACAGTTGGTTGAAAAAGTTCACTGGTGTAAAATCGTGTGCGACTTTTTATTCAAATTTAGTGACATTGGCGGTTAAGGCCGAAACATAATTTTTGGTGTAGCCTGTAGGTGGCGCAGAATTTTATTTTTATTCGATCGGAAAATAGTTTTGAGACTGAAATGGAGAGATAATATGGAAATACATTAAAGTATGAGTATTATAAAGATTTGAAGAAAATAGAAAAGTTCCTTAAGGCGTAAAGCTTAGCTCGAAGGGTAGAAAAAAGACAGGACCGTTCAAGTGTACTCTGAGCGATGGATGAGGAAGAGGCAAGAAACCTTTCTTTTGAACTCTTGGGTGTAACTTGAGTCCGGGAATGCCGGCTGTTGAGGTTATTACACAGTGGAGGTGTGTGCTTTCGAGTGAAAATTTGACAATATTGTAATAGGTAGTAAGATCCCTGCAATGGCGTAATAACCCAATTAGAGAAAATGCGCCCGATAAGTTTGAGAGCGTGGATTTGTATTTTGTCCAGTCACCCCAAAGCTGTTATCTAACTTGTATATTACGGCCCGTGCTGGCGGCTGATGGAAGAATTTACATTTTTTTGCATTCTAGGATGTTTGTTTGCAATTTGGAATAATAAGATTCTAGTTAATATGAAAATCGCCTTGGGTGACCCCCGTACGGCGACAAGTTTGCATGGGTTCGAGTTGGGAAAAATAGTAAAAGCTCGTGCAAGCTCGCCCCACTAACCCAAGCTTACTTAAATCTAAAGTAATTACTAAGTAAAAACTAGAATTAAATTCTATCTGAGCCCTAAGCTAATCATTGAAACTAAATTTCAAGAAACTAGTCTATGACCAGTTTTTTTGGCGAATACGCAACAATTACTCATCGTCCAACCAAAAGTGCAAAGTCCAACCAAAGCTTTCTAAAATTCTTGTACTGAGTCTCAAGAGATCCTGAACATTAATATCCTATTCGCTAAAAGTGTATCGCTTGTCACATGCCCGCCGATACATGTGGTAGAAGAATGGTACTCCGATTTATCTCTAACCAACCTTTTTGAATTCAGGTACACAAATGACTGGAAGAATAAAACCGCATTCACAAGCTGTTTGATGGTGTCTCGCGTCCGAGTAGAACGCTCCCTGAATGAGAGGATTGTCACTCTCCGTCACTCTAGCAATATGGCGTCAAATCAATTTGATTATGAAGTTGTCGATCCTATTAAGAAATGCCTTATCATAGAGAACATGTGTTCGATAAAGGCTTAAGCACACTCTTAAGTATTGTCTTTGAAAACCCGAAGCTTTTCCATATAAAAAAGGCATATGTTGAGCCTTACTGGGCAACCATAAGTTAAAATCGCTCTGGCCAAGGCTTGATAGCACCTGTGGACTTCGATGTCTGCTGTATAAAACACTTTTTGTCAACCTTTGCACATCGTAAGAAGCTTTGTTTAGAACATTCCGAAAGAGCGTATGTTATCGAAGTTATAGGTGTAACGAAAAGAAAAGTACCGTCGTTAGCAACACTGTGAAGCGAGTTCGAAATCTCATTTTATTGAATCGAGATCAAGGCTAGAAAGAAAATACTCAATTAAGTTATTTAAAAAACAAAGGTAATACCACTAGCTTGGAGTTTCCTCAACAGAACCAAAACGGGGGACTGTGGGGCTGGCCGGGATTCGAACTCGGGACCTCTTGGATGGTAGACAGACGCCTTACTCCCGAGGCTAGCGAGGCCCCCAGATAAAACCCGAACCCGAAACAAAAAGTTTCCTGCAAACTTTTTTCTGTTTGCCGGGGCGGGGTGAAAGAGGGCTTGAGGGAACACGTCTCTTACATCTTCAAAACGAGCTAGCTTGCAGGAACCTTTTTGTTTCGTGTTTCATCGTGCAAAATGCGCCTATTTATTTATTGTTCGTTTATCTCGTATGTTTTCTTTTCCTTAAAAACGGGAACTTCAGAAAAACAACTATCCAATTTCCTGAAACGAATAAACTGAAATTTTCAGCCTAATAAATCGTCTTCTTCTGGGTGTTTGAACTCCTCCAGGCTTGCATACCTAGATCGTTATGCCCATAAAAGCATATTCTTTTTTTCCTTTCAATATAAAAATAAAAAATTAACAGTAAAAAAATTAGGTTATGTTTTATTTTAATTTATATTTATTCACTTTCACAACCCTGAAAATAAAATAACCTAAACTCCAAATACCTACCACTAGATGCCTCTCAAGTGCGTTCCAATGCACACTACTTCACACCCACCGACACAATCACGCCAAATTTCTATAGGAACAACGTAAATTACAATAGAACGAAAGAGCAAACAAAAGGAGACGATAAATTTCTCGTATTCACACACACACATACTCGTGCGAGGAGAAAACATCGACGGCATCGTATCTTATCCTTTTCTAGCAGTCGCTATTCCCATTGCAACTGTCGCCATCTTTGCTCGTACACGAATATTGCGGCAGTGTAGACGGAGGAATATTTTCGAAATATTATTTTCCGTAAAGAAGAGTATCAACTGGAGACGAAGACAACGCAACGATCGGCCATATTGTGGAAAATGAGACAAAAGATTTGTGTTGTGATATTTTATTGAAAAAAAATTTTTTTCAACTAAAACTTTTAACTATTTTGATAAAGTTTTTAATTAAAATCAAAGGTAAGACATTTAGTTGTGTTTCTGCAATGAAATTTCATTAGTAAATTAATTCGTTTGTTCAGTAAAATGCTGTGAAAAAATTTGCATTTTGTGTCGAATCACAAAGTCAGACGTAATTCGTGACCTTCTAAATATTAATTTTTTTAACAAATTTTAAATTACCTAAAAAATGTGCTATTTTATTCCAATTAAATTGTGTTATTTTTAATCCCAGTGTTTTTAGTTTATCTGGAAGAAATTTTTACTAAAATTTTAACCACGATTTGTGTTGAAGGAAACTTATAAGAGTGCGACAAGAAAAAAAAGTTTTTTTTCCTACTCATGAAGTTCGGCGGAGGACAGAGATGAGGAAGGACAAGACCCTCTCAACTACAGGCCTCGTAGATGTATTTTTCGTGGTGGTGGTAATGGTCCCAAAAGTCACCACACACCGGAGTAACATGGCGCGGAAGCCGTACGCGCAGAATTTTTGTGTTTATTTTGCAGTAAAAAGTGATAAAATATTGTATTTTAACACTTTTAACTGCACTTGGATTTATCAGTGAATAGTTTTTTAGTGATTTCATTAAAAAAAAATAAAACAAATTTGGTGATTAAGTGTGTTTAAGTGTTCAAATTGTTAAGGCGATCAACTTTTTTTTCACATTCACGGTGTTTTTTCATGTTTATTTACGAAAAAAATGTTGAATATTTAATGTTTTGTGTAGTTATGGAATTAAAAGTGATTTTAAAGTGATTAATACATATATTATGATATTATTATTAAAAATATAGGTGCCGAAAAACACTTCTCTTATTCACTTTTCCATTCGCACTTTTCTGTACTTATATGTTTAGTAATAATTGCAAAATAAATTAATTAATGACTTTAAAATCACTTTTAATTAAATATTCAGCATATTTTCCCTTAATATACACGAAATAAACACCGCGAATGTAAAATAAATTGATCACCTCAACAATTAAGACACCAAAAATACACTAAATCACTATTTTTTTATATATTTTTTTATTAAATCACTAAAGAAATAATCACTGATAATCCTTGTATGGTTTAAAGCGATAAATTTCAATAATTTACCACTTTTTACCACAAAACTATGACGAAAACACTCGCGAACGTACTCTGCGCCATTAAATTCTCAGCAACTGTCAAATTTTGGGACCATTCTCAGCAATTGTTGTATTAGTGCCCAATAAAACTGCATGGCCTGTAGTTGAGAGGGTCTTGGGAAGGAACATATATATAATATAGTTGAGATACCACCATAGACTCATACACAGAAAAACGGCACCAGCAAAAGAGGAGGAAATAATGTGAATGTCATTTTTAGGAAGTTCCTTTATTCGTTTTTTATGCAACGAATTCGTATAGTGTTCTCATTTCTTGTATGATTGTCCCTGATTTAATGATAAGATCCCAATATATCTTCTCTACTCATCCTTTTGAGTGATATCGTTTCGACATACACCAAAAAGGGGGCCCCCATTCAGTGCTGGCTAGTTGACGCCTCTCGCACGTCCCTCTCGCGGCCCGTCTTACCAACTCGGTTTTTCTGCTAACGTGGAGCATTCATTACAATGCTGCATGGGAAACCTTTCGGAAATGTGCTGTTGTTCATTGCCAAACCTGCTAAACACCTATTGAGTAATAAATCGTGTTTCTAGCTTTTCCGAGATTTTTCGTTTGTAACCCTTTGATTACGTATGAAAATTGTGTAAACCGTATTACTTGTTCACCGGGGGGCGGAGGGGGGTGTCTTCCGCTAAGGGAAATCATACAAAATCGGAATGAGACAAAAAAGCCTTCCTTTCAATAAATTTTCAGCGCCTTCCCAGCGTCTGCCTTCTCATCAATTTCCCCACATACATTCTTTTGTCTCGCAACTTCCATATCTTCCATTCCGCACGTCTCACCCGCACTTTGTCGTCTATATTTCATTCTTTCTTTCTCCGCCACTGTGCTCACACCAACACATCCCATATATCTATATACATATATCCCTCCATCACCTCCGCACAAAATTTTCGAATGAGAAGTTTGCAGCCAGGAAGGAATTGACCTCGTCTTCTTTTCTTCTTCAAAAGGCACACAGTTTGTTTGCTCTTCGTTTCCTTCACTCCTTTTTATCGCTATATCTCTTTTGTCTTGTTCCACATGTTCTGCAGGGGCAGTGTAGAGTGTACGAAATTGTTTTCTATTTTAAACTCTTCACCTCAAACTATTGTTTGAAGAGTACTTCCGTTATTACTTTTTTTTTAAATGAAACGCACTATTTTTAACATGAACATACATATGCTTTATTTACGGTTCGATTTGAAGTCTGAAACTTGACTGACTGTTGAAATCTTAGTTCTACACCAAGAACCGATTTCCTTTCTTAAAAAATACAGACCCGTGGACAATTGATACCTCTCACATCCTTGAAACAAACATGGTCATAAAACCGTAAGACTTGTTTTTCGATCCGACAAAGGGATAAATGTACTTACGGAATTTCCATGTTTTATGATTCTCATAAACGAGAGCGGCAAAAGAAATATTCTAAGAATGAAAAATATATGTAAGAGGTATCAATTGCGGCATTCTTTAAAACAAAAGGTTATTGTTTAGCTAAGGACAAAAAAAGGGTTCTGTGAATAATGCTTTAATTTACAACATACTCCCCCCGTTGAGAGGATACGATCAACAAATCTTATTAGAACTTCTATTATCTTGTTTTTTCTTTTTAAATTGAATTGAATAAATAAAAAATGAATTTATATTGACTTATGATCTACTTATTTTATAGTTATTAGGAAATATTTTCCGGTATATTGTCCGATATAGGTAGTACAGCCACTTTGGATAGAGCTCTCTTTAATATTCCGCCAATCGTCCTTACAGATACAGTTCGAATAACGTTATCGGATCCTGGATGGAGATCCACAATTCTTCCTAGAGTCCATTGTAAGCTGGGTAATGTATCGTCTTTAATAAGTACAAGCATATTTTTGTCTATCTGAACATCCTTGTGTTGATATTTTCGTCTGTTGATTAAGTTATTTAAATATTCAATGTGCCAACGCTTCCAGAAATCTTGCTTCATTTTCGTGATTTGCTCCCACACAGTGAGGCGATTATCTGGAATTTCTTGTAAATCTTTTTCAGGAGCACGTTTTAAAGAATCACCAATTAAAAAATGCCCCGGCGTAAGGGCCGTTAAATCATTAGGGTCTTGAGACATAGGTGTCAATGGTCTTGAATTTAAAATAGCTTCTATCTCAATGGCAAACGTCTCGAGCTCATCATAAGTTAACAGTGAATTGGCAACAACGCGTTTAAAATGATATTTAAACTGCTTGACAGCAGCTTCCCACAATCCTCCAAAATTAGGAGCATGAGGCGGTATAAAATGCCATTCGATCCCTTCATTATGCATCAATTTTGTTACCGATGAAATTAATTCATCCGAATTTAATAAATCTGATAATTCTTTTAATTCATTATTTCCACCACGAAAATTTGATCCATTATCAGAAAAGATTTTATTTGGTAATCCACGACGACCAATGAATCGTCTTAGAGATGCTAAAAATGCGGCTGTCGAGAGATCGCGTACAACTTCAATGTGAATTGCTTTAGTCACCATACATACATAAATAGCAATGTATGATTTAATTTTTCCGCGATTTCTATGCAGCTTTTCTTTTATGAAAAAAGGACCACAATAATCGATTCCGACTTTGGAAAATGGACGGGCTTTAGTGATGCGAACGCTTGGAAGATTTCCCATTTTATATGATACTATAGGGGGATTTGCACGAAAGCATGGTATGCATCGTCGAATAATATTTCGTATTTGATTACGACCATTAATCGGCCAATATTTCTGTCGTATGAGATAGAGTGTAGTTTGAATGCCGGAATGGAAATGCTTTAAATGATATTCTTTAATAATAAGATCCGAAATGTAACTGTTTTTTGGTAAAATAATAGGATGACGAACCACAAAAGGTATCATTGCTTTATGAATCCGACCACCTACACGTAATATATTATCTTCATCTAAGAACGGATCGAGTGAATTGAGTTTATTTCCTTCCTCAATGGATTTTTGGTTTGTCAAGTATTTAATTTCATGACCAAAAGCTGATTTTTGTGTGACCTTTATTATTATTTTTTCTGCTGTATCTAATTCTTTAACTGTTAAGGGTCCAGAATTACGATATTTCTTTGAAAAACGTAAACACCACGCTATAATCCTTTTTAATTTTGTAAAAGAAGAGTATTTAGTAAAGATAGAGCTAAATGGTTGAGTAATTAAACACTTAACATCTCTTGTCTCAGGTACATCTTTTACCACTGGGATAATAGGTTTTTTCCATTTCGACTCATGCAGGCCTAACCAAGTAGGACCATACAACCATAGAGAATTTTGTAAAAAATCAGTAGGTAGTTGACCACGAGAAAGAGCATCAGCTGGATTAGCAGAGGAATTGACATGGAACCATGAACGTTGATTAGTAAGCAATTGAATCTCCGCTACCCGATTAGCGACGAAAGTTTTTAATAAATTTGACTGTGAATTGATCCAATGTAGTGTGATCATAGAATCTGTCCAGAAATAAGTTTTTTCAACTTGAATATTTGTTGCATCAATCACTTGTTTATATAATTGGGCTAGTACTAATGCACCACATAGTTCTAACCGCGGTAAAGATCTCGTTTTTAATGGGGCTACTCGTGATTTGGAACAGAGTAAATAACTATAGTATTTTCCTCTTTTGTCTTTTGATCGGACATAGATGCAACCACCATATCCAGCTTGACTAGCATCACAAAATCCATGTAATTGTATGTCGGTTCCATTCAAAACAATTACGAGCCTTTCAAAGGATATGTTGTCAATAGTGTTGAATTGCATACAAAATGTAACCCAACGGTCATGTATGTTCATAGGTATGGATTCATCCCATTCGACTTTAGCTTGCCAGATATCCTGTATTATTCTTTTAGCAAATAATACAATAGGGCCTAGTAAGCCAATTGGATCGAAAATTTTGGCAATTTCGGATAAAATTATTCTTTTAGTGAATTTTGTGTGGGAGGGTAATGGCTTCGTTGTATAAATAAATAAATCTTTAGTTGCGTTCCAACAAATTCCTAAAGTTTTTAATGTATGTTCTCTATCTAAATTAAAATTTCTATCGAAGTCTTTTTCAGAGACCTTTTCCAAAATAATAGGATTGTTTGAGGCCCATTGACGTAAGTGAATATTGGCAGATTTTAAAATTTCAATTAATTCATAACAAAGTCTTTGCCCCTCCTCGATTGTATTAACCCCGGTTAAAACATTATCTACATAAAGGTCGTTTTTTAATACTGCTGAAGCTAAAGGGAATCGACCACCCTCATCATTGGCTAATTGATGTAAACATCTTATGGCAAGGTAAGAAGAAGGGGCTAATCCAAATGTAACCGTATTTAATTGAAAGTCTTTAATTTCACCCTTGACGATCCACAGTAATTTTTGGAATTTTCTATCCTCTTCTTTTATTAGAAACTGCCTATACATTTTTTCTATGTCTGCTACGATTACATAGGCAAATAATCTGAATCTAATTAAAAGTGAAAATAAATCATCCTGTATAATAGGACCCGTCATTAGATTGTCGTTCAGAGACTTGCCATTTGTGGTTTTGGCTGACGCATGGAAAACCGTGCGTAATTTTGTGGTATTACTATTTTCTTTAATAACGGCTAAATGGGGTAAATAATATCCATCATAAGAGGATACGTTTGTTAAAGACATATGGCCCAACTGGATATATTCATCCATTACCTTTGTATATTCATGTTCAAATTCTTTATTATGTTTGAAACGCTTTAAAAGATTGTTTAAAAATTTTAAAGCTAAATTTCGTGATTCGCCTAAATCACAAGAATTATTTTTAAATGGTAATGCGACTACATACCGACCAGATTCATCCCGACGGGTATATTTTTGAAAATGTTCTTCGCATTTTCTCTCTTCTATTGAAAATATACGTTTTGTGGTACGTTCTTCGATGTCCCAGAATTTCTCTAAATTAAATTGAATGTCATTTAAAAAACATGAAGATACTTTAGGATTGCAAGCGGGACTACATTCTCCTCCTAAAATCCAGCCTAATTTGGTTTTTTGCAAGAAGAAATCTTGGCTACCTTGAGATAGTTTGATTTGACCAATGCAAAGAAGCGAAAGAGTTGGTCCAGCTCCTAATAACATCTCAATTGGAGCAGGTTTGTAATACTCAGGATCTGCCAACTTTATACTCGAAGGAATATTTATATATTCTTTAGGAATGTGTTCATTAGGTACTAAATCGGTGATTTTTTCTACAGTTAAAAAACTTAATGACTTTTTAAAATCACTATATAAAGATTTGAAAGTAACATAAATACTATAATTTGTACTCGTATTTAAGTCATTGAGGGCAGCTACAGTGATTGAACATTTTGTCTTTTTGAGCTTTAATATTTTAGCAAATTTATCCGTCATAAAATTAGCGGTGGCACAAGTATCCAGCAATGCTCGACACTTATGTAACATTCCATCTTTATCATATACATAGACAACAGCACTAGTCATTAGATGAAGAGAAGGCGCTTTATTTGAAGAAGAAATATGACATATTGAACTTACTTCACAACTTCTTAGTCAAGATTGACTAGGTGAATTTTGTGGATTTGATCCCTCAGATTTGTTATTATTTGTTGAAGATCTGTGTAGCAGAGAATTGTGTTTTTGGTTGCATACCTTGCAATTTCCATAGCGACAGTGATCATTCCCGTGATTGCGTAAGCAATTAATACAAAGAGAATTATTTTTAACTATTTTAAATCTCTGAGATACAGGCATATCAATAAATTTTTGACACCGGAATATGGGATGAGATTCTTTATTACATACACAACATTTTCTTGCCGCTGTGACAAAAACCTGCTGCTTATATTTATTATCCTTTTTGGGAACTTTTGAAAGTATTAATTTCTCATCACAAGAAGGCTTTTCGCGATTTCGTCTTGATAAACGAGCAGCCGTAAGGTATAAAAAACTTGTCAGTTTACCTAATGGTTCGTAGTCATCGGGAGATGAATGTTCTTCCCATAATTTCAATGTATTATTATCTAGTTTACTTTCTAGAATAGCCACGATAAAGTCAGAAGAAATTTCTACTTCTAGCGCAGCAAGCGATTCGACATGCTGAGTCGTTATATCAGCTAATTCCATTAATTCTTTATAATTTTCTTTGTTCATTTTGGGAAGATTTAGGATTTTGTTAAAGTGATTTGCTTTTATAATTTTTCTGTTTTCATATGCATTTTTCAGAATGTCCCATGCACGGGTATAATTATCTTCTGATACATCTAAAAAATCTATTTTACGTTTTGCTTCATCTTTTAACGCCGATTGCAAATAAGCTAATTTATCAACACTTGTAAATTGCTTTTGCGAATCGATTAATGACATAAACTTATTTTTGAATGACATCCATTCGTCATATTTACCGGAAAAAGTCGGCAGGGGTGCATGTGGCACCTTAAATTTTTTGCTTATTGCATCATTGCTTTGAGTTTCGAGATTCATCAAAGGATTATTATTATACTGACTGCCGGAATTAGATTTTGCAGAATTTTCCTCGTTTATGAATTGTTGTGCTTTAGAAACACTGGCGAAATAACGATCTTGAATTTCTCTGCGCTTATCGAAACTAACTTCGTCTTCATCGAGTGATAATAATTCATCTTCGATCTCATCTAAGCTCGTAAATGAATCCATCAGTCTCGATAAACGCATATTCACCTCAATAATATTGCCCTTATCTGAACTGTAATTAAGAATGAATTCTTCGAAAATCTGTAAATTTCTACAGATAGTGTCACGCTTTATTTTTAAAAATTTTATTTTTTCGACGTTTGCCATTTTGATAGGAATCAATAAAATAAAAATATTACAGACGCAAATTAATTAAATATAAATTTAGAATAAAATATCCGCCTTTAAAACTAGGTGATTCTTTAAATGTACTAACCTTTTTATACGATGTTTTCAATGATGATGATTCTGCTTGCTTGTAGTAGGTAAGTCACCTAAAAGTTAATAATTTGTTATTCTCTGCTCGGCAGGAAAAACAAATCGTTTTCGTATTAAGTGTGTATCGATGTGTTTATGATTTTGAATCATACAATATTTTCTACTCGGTAGAAAATCTGTTATTGTATTCTACTCGGTAGAAATACTGGTTGTTCCAACAGGTTAGCGTATTCTACTCGGTAGAAAAACTAATCATTCACTGCTCGGCAGTAAAATTATCGCATATATCTGTTGTGTTTATGTGTTGTGCATAAATCGTGTTTTTCGTATATGATGAGTGTAATAATTTAATAATATCTACTCGGTAGAAAAACTAAACATTAACACTCTCTGCTCGGCAGGAAAATTGAACGTATTTAACTGTTGTAAAAAACTGTCACATTAATTTCGTTTTTGTGTTCGATCACTGCTTCTAAATGTACATACGTACTATTTTTATAAAGGCACTAAACACTTAATCACTTTTGATTAATTATTTGCCACTAGTTCGTTTTTTAGTAAATTGTATTTGTATAAGAATCACTGTTGTGAATTTGGCTCGAAGGACCATGTACGAAATTGTTTTCTATTTTAAACTCTTCACCTCAAACTATTGTTTGAAGAGTACTTCCGTTATTACTTTTTTTTTAAATGAAACGCACTATTTTTAACATGAACATACATATGCTTTATTTACGGTTCGATTTGAAGTCTGAAACTTGACTGACTGTTGAAATCTTAGTTCTACACCAAGAACCGATTTCCTTTCTTAAAAAATACAGACCCGTGGACAATTGATACCTCTCACATCCTTGAAACAAACATGGTCATAAAACCGTAAGACTTGTTTTTCGATCCGACAAAGGGATAAATGTACTTACGGAATTTCCATGTTTTATGATTCTCATAAACGAGAGCGGCAAAAGAAATATTCTAAGAATGAAAAATATATGTAAGAGGTATCAATTGCGGCATTCTTTAAAACAAAAGGTTATTGTTTAGCTAAGGACAAAAAAAGGGTTCTGTGAATAATGCTTTAATTTACAACATAGAGTATAGTCTATTTCAATTTTATACCAGATGAAATTTTCTTCTCTTTCATAATTTGTCAAAAGTTCATTCCTTTTTATATTTCCTTTCTTTTCTTATGTATATATGTACATATATACAATATATATATATTTTTTATTGCGAAACACACAATTTACATGCTGGTATACATTTGTTTTCGTGTCTTCTTTTTCTTGTAACTATCTGTCATCTTTCGAGAGTTGTTTGTTGTTTTTGTAAATATTGACGTTTAGATTGTTTTGCAGATTTTAGCGGGAAAATTGATGGAGTTGGAATTGACTGTGTTTTTGTGAATTGCACTTCAATGGGGTATCCCTCAAGGCAGTTCTCTCAGTCCGTTGCTATTTAATCTTGGGGATTGGAAAGTTTTCCATTTGCTGATGATTTGGGATGATGGTGGTGGGAGGATATGCAATTACGGTGCAAGATAGACTGCAACTGGGACTGAACGACTCCTGTAGGATGGCTGCTGAAAGATGACTAATCATTAATCCGGAAAAATCTAATGCTATGTTTCTGGGCATCAAAAAATGGAGGCGAGAATGCCAATGCTAACAATCTATCTAAAGTTCGTTGGTTAGCCCTTCCCAAGAAATTTTAGCAAAATGTTTAAAGTTTCAAAACTCAATTCAACACCTCTCCATAGACTTTAAAGCCGCCTATGATAGCATGGCCAGAGTCTCTTCAAAGCCATGAGAGAATTCGGCATCCTCAACAAACTGACAAAGCTATGTAGGGCGACCATGACTAATGTGACAAGCCAAGTAAAGGTATCCGGAACACTGTTCAGATCAATCAACAATCAATGGACTCCGACAAGGGGACGGTCTGGCCTGCCTCCTTTTCAACCTGGCCTTGGAGAAAGTGATCCAAGATTCGGGTGTGACATCAAGGGGTACAATCCTCCACAAGTCCACCCAATTACTGGCTGCAGGCGACATTGACATCATTGGAAGAATAACAGCAGCTGTACAAGAAGCTTTCACTCAGATTGAGCAGGCGGCAGGACATCTTGGACCGCGGCCTCGTCTACAAGAACACCAACATTGGTCCCTTAATCAAGGTAGTGGAACATGAGTTTTAAGTCTACCTTGGGTCAATAGTAGCAGCCGACAATAGCATGGAACCAGAAATACGCACACGGCTGCTAAAAGCCAATAAAGCCTACTATATTCGGTCAAGGCTCTTTAAATCCAAGCATCTAGCCATAATAACTAAACTTTTACTATATAAGACGATGGTCTTCTCGCATATGCATCTGAAACGTGGCTGCTTAGCAAAAAGCACTTAAATCTCTTAGCCGTGTTCGAGAAGAAAATACTTCGGAGGATTGTTGGCCCCGTATGTGAGGAAGGACAATTCCGGAGATTCTACAATGACGAGATCTACGAGCACTATCGCGACATAGATGTTGTGGGGAAAATAAAGCTCGGTAGGCTCCGGTGGGCAGGGCATGTGACTGACTGATTTCTGAAGATCCCATATCTTGAAGGAGCTGGTGCTGATGCTTTGAATGAAATACCTTTCAGCGGAACTCCTCCTAAGAAAACAATCATCAGTTCGAAAAGTTCTTTTTAGTCATGTTAAGGCGGGAACTCTAGCAGCTCAGATTTGGACAAAATAATCATTTCGTTCGAGATTTCAATAACTCCGACTGTGGCAAATTCGTTCTTCTTTTTCTTTGATCCCTTAGCTGGCGGTCAGAGCGGGATGTTCCCGCAACGGATACGCTGCTGTCTGTGCCGCTCGGTCTCAAAGTCCATTCGTTTCCATTCTTGAGGATTTTTGGCGACGTCTCAAGCCTCGATAACTGATAATTGTTGATTTTTCAAGTCGACCTCGATATTCTTTAGCCAGGTTTTCTTCGGTGCCGATCGCTGAATTCTCCAGTTTGCGGGACGGTCTCGCCAGAGAAGTTTACGTGGCAAGCGATTATCATCCATTCGGAAAACATGTCCAAACCACCGTAGTCGATGTTTTTGCGTTTTTTCTTCGAACGCAGCGGTTATCATCCATTCGACAAATATTTGTCTAACTGTCTCTAGCAGTGTCCACGTTTCCGATCCATAAAAAAGAATCGATACGGGAAATATCGCATCAGATGTCCGTTGCTTCGTCATTTGTGTCGGCGAACGTCCCCCTGTCGGACGCCCGTTTGAATCGGGAACTCCTCGGTTAAGTCGCTTCGAATACGAACGCTGCTGGCTGAGCCATCGTACGAAGCTTGGAGAAGGTTGATGATCTTCAATGGCACGTGTTCGGTTTCCAAAACTCTTTACAAGCCATTCCAATCCATGCAATCGAAATCAAATCCGCTTGATCGATGAAAACGTCGACAGTTCGTTTGCCGCAACGAATTATTTCTTCCATTAGCTGACGGAGAGCGAATATTTGTTGTATTTGTTTTTATTGTTCCGCTAAAAGTTCAATGAATCACCAACAATAAGCCAATAACTTCTTAAAAATACCTTAATATTGCTAAAATACATATAAACATTAACAAATTTTCAATAAACCGTATTTCTAGTGCAATGGAAGACTTAACAAAAACAATTATGTTCACCACGAATGCAATTCAAAATGCAACACCAACAACAATACAGTATCAGACAGCCGATGGCATTCTAAAGCAGCCTAAAATAGAAGGACAAAAATCTGGACAACAGCAAGAATTTCAAACATTTTGTTATGCTACAAATGTAAGTAGATGAAAGTTGAACAACTAAAGACAATTGTATCAAAGTTTGGATTAATCAAAAGCGAAATAAATCTAAAATTTTATCTTAATTCAATATTTTTCAGGCAAATGGAACTGTTAATATCGCTCAGCTAGCCGAAGATAATAAAACATGTTATATAGCCCAACCGATAAGTGGATATAATTATGCTCTGGTTAATCAAATGCAGCTGGCACAGAACGGAACTGTAGCGGGTATTGCAACTGTCGATGGACAAGGGCGATTACAAGTTGTAAATAAACCTATCACCGTAAGAACTAGAGTAGATTTTAATTACTTATAATGTGTTTATCCTGTTATAGAATACAATTTCCAATATTAGTTTTAAATGTGATGTATGCGGTGTTATGTTCTCACATTTAACACTATTAAATCACCACAAAAGGATTCATAATCAAGATAATAATGATTCGGGACAAGAATCAATAACGGTTGTAACGCAGGCACAAAATATCGTTCAAGCT
Source organism: Thereva unica (assembly GCA_949987705.1). Classification (NCBI taxonomy): domain Eukaryota; kingdom Metazoa; phylum Arthropoda; class Insecta; order Diptera; family Therevidae; genus Thereva; species Thereva unica. Next base: position 5,470,500 of record OX465285.1, read on the forward strand.
CAGAATATCGTTCAGGCACAGAATTTAGTATCGGAAAATGGACAACCGCTTGGTCAAATACAAATTGTCGCTACAGAATCCCTAGAGCCAGCTACATCACATACAATACAGCAAGCTAATGAAGTAACAGTATCAACAGCAAAAACAATGGAGAAATCAAAATGTATAACATGCGGCAATCCAATACTGCTGCCACAGAAGCGTAAGGGACCGAAATTGATTAGATGTGAAAATTGTATAAACAATGATAATAGCAATATTAATGCACGTGCAACAGCAACACAAATATTTGTATCGCCCGATGGTGATGTTAAGTTTGAAATGAGCGAATTGCCTAGTGGGACGAGTGAATCATCTATGGATTCACTTGGTACACATAATGTTATACCATTGGGACAAGCGCATACTAATAATAATATTCAGAATATTGTTAAGGTTCAACCTGGTACTATTGCTAATATTAATAATAATGGTGGTAATATTCTGCCGGGTCATCATCCGGTTAAGAAGAGAAATTTAGCATCGGTAACAAAATGTCAAAAGTGCAATGGATCTGGTGTAATATTTATTGGAGGCGGTCAAAGGCAAATTAAAACAGAGTAAGTTTATTGGATTTATTTAAAATTATATTATTGATGTATAGCACATGTTTTCTCTGTCTATTTGAATGTGTTCACTGTTGGAAATTGATCAATTTCGCATAAATCAGTCAAATTGATCTCAAAATTGACAAATTTCCTGACCATGAACCAATTTATAATTAAGAAAGTTTGATTGCACCCAAATTGCGATGAAACTGACTACAATTGTCGCAATAGTCTTATTGCATATCACTAACAAGCTAGATGTTCACCCCGTGAACAGGCGAACAAACGTGTATGAGAGTGTAAATGGCTTTCGGGCCAATTCACGCAGTGCACGACTTTTTTTCCTCCTTGTTCCGAGTCAGTCTCAAAGAGTTCGAGGCCGAGAAACTCTAATGCTTCCTACATAGGCCTATCCACAGTACGAAACGAGAAATATTAAGGTGACTCCACACTCACGCCGTGAATACCCGCGAGCATCCGTGAACGCGAGTGTAGATGGCTTTCCCACCTAGTTCGCGACTTGTTTTCCGTTTTGAGTGAATATGGCGAGAGTGTAGAGTCGGCTTTAAGGTGGCTCCAGACTCACGGCGTCAATTCATGCGGAGAAGTCACGTCGTACCGAACAAGGAGCGAATTGCGTGAAAATCATCCACACTCGCGTGCAATGAAGTGTTTCTATTTTTAGTCAAATTGTTAGAAGCTAGATGACTACGTTATAATTGTTGTGTTCATGACAATGTTCATGTGCTCGCAATTGCCACTGTGTGATAACGGTGCGGGATCCGGGATACCGCTCTAGCATTCTGTTACTAGGCTGATTCCTTGTAACTAGACTACAAAACGCAAAATGCGGATGAGAGAATAGAAATAGGATTGGTGTTATAAGGACCGAGGGGGATGTTGTAGGTGATTGCGATGAATATTGCGTTTGAGATCTTGGCGGAGTTTTGAAATACTGACTACGAAATAATATTCCACAGTCAGGTTGTTCTATCTGTGAAAAAATTCATTGCTATGGAAGAAGGAGGTCGTTTATTCCGATAGATAAAAAATCTATGGCAGTAGTGATAAAGTTTCGTCAAGACTGGTACTGTTCCGACGGACGATGATGGAGTAAATAGCGTTATCGCCGATGGATTTGGGGGTCTCTTTTTATTCTTGATCTAGCAACCCTAGGCTGGTTTTCGAAGCCACGCTCCTAATAAAGAGTTGAATTGGACGAAGAGCAGGATATAGGATATGTACATATATTACATTAGCGATTTGAAATATGTGTTCGTTCCATTTTATGTAATCACCCATGGTGTAGATCAATGAAGTTACTGGATAGGTTTTGCAGTTTGTTTTTGGAGACAAGACAATACTTCGTTTTGGATCGACACGATTCTTGCGGCCCCAGTCGAGAAGGAATGCAATGTCCCATTTCAGTAAGATTGGGCGAGAGAACAGTTGATGTCAATATGGCATAATGCACCGAGCGCAAAAAACCAAGCGTCGGTCCTGCTTCTATGTCCAATCAAGCACTTCGTGAGGTCGTAACTAACTTTCCTACGCTCCCCATCTCTCCAGGTCCGTCGACCCTTAACAGATTCGTCTAACTTCGCTTGCCATTCCGTTTCAGACCACACTTTAATCTCGCACATCGATATGTTCGCCCACTATTCGATCTCATCGAGGCGTAGTCCTTCATCCTCGAGTTAGTGGTATGGTCATCCACGAACCCGATCGCAACTGTTCCAACATAGGCACAACGCATCGTTACACATTGCGATCCACAAGAGAGGGCCACACTTAAATGTCTCTAGACTTGGTCGACTATCAACGAAAATAGACAGATTAGTTTTTGAATTGATTGACGAAATGTTTCACAATAATGTTTTAGATGTTACTATAACTTTAACAATTTAACAAATAATATATTTACTTTTTCTTAAAACAGACAGCCAAAGCCCTTTCAATGTAATATCTGTGGTGGAACATTTTCAAGATACTCTAGTTTATGGTCCCATAAAAAACTGCATAGCGGCGAAAAGAACTATAAGTGTCAAATATGTGGTCTAGCATTTGCTAAAGCTGTGTACTTGAAGAATCATTCCCGGATACATACTGGCGAAAAGCCATACAAGTAAGATTCTTTTTAATAGAAGAAAATTTTAATACAAAATATTAATTTTTAGATGTTTAACCTGTGGAATGCAATTTTCACAATCGCCGCATCTTAAAAATCACGAAAGAACACATAGCGGCGAGAAACCATATGTTTGTGAAGTATGCGATAAAGGTTTCGCAAGGCATGCAACACTTTGGAATCATCGCCGGATTCATACCGGTGAAAAGCCATATAAATGTGAAATTTGTGGATCAGCTTTCAGTCAGGCTGCACATCTGAAAAATCATGCTAAAGTGCATTCTGGTGAAAAGCCATATAAGTGTGATATTTGTTCAGCAGCATTTGCTGATAGATTTGCTCTTAAGAGGCATAGAGGCATTCATGAAAAATATGGTAAAACAAGATAAAAATATTAATTCCACTATATTATTTATGTTATAATTTATATTATAGGACAAACTGCACCGCGACAGTCCCTGCAGAGCCAGCAAACACAAGATCAACAAAATGAAGCAATTGCCCAAACAGTTGTTATACAAAAGCAAGAAGTAACAGAAATGGACGAGGATCAGCCAACAGAAGTAATTATATCTGGGTTATAAGTAAATTCAATGGGATTAATTAAATCCCACAATATCATTCAATCTTGGAATTGAATTTTGTTTTTTCATTTTATGTACAAAGTTTATATACATATATATATTTAAAAAAAGAAAATTTTATTTAGAACAATATCATTGTGGAACAATGCTCCCCCGGTCTTCTACATTTTTTTAAATAATTCATAAAGAGAGCCGTGAGTGTCGTTCATATTTTTTTTTCATTTAATTTCTCTCTCGATTAATTTAATTTAATTATTATTATTATTATATTCATCTTGTAAGCAAAAGAAAGGTGATCAGGAAACTAAATGCTATTTAGTTTCTTTCATTAATTAATTATTTTCTTTTTAAATTATTTTTCATTACAAATTCTGTGTATAGGTAAACAAATTTTTTAGGAAGTTTTATGTAAATTAATTGAACAAAAAAAAAATGGATATGATTTTAATTATTATATTAAATTTAAATTAGTTTTTTTATTTTTTGTTGTACTTGGGAACTGTGTTAAGGAGGTGTAAAAATTATGTGGAACGAGTGGTATTTTAGTTTAATTTACAATTTCAATAAGTTAATATTTTCATCACTTTAATCCCAGTGTTTCTTATTAGATAGTTTCTCCTATCTCGCGAAATAACGAAAAACCCTTAACAAATCGACTCTACCATAGACCCAAGGCCGGCGCTTTGTTTTTTTGCGCCCGGTGCAGTATGCCATATTGCGCCCCATCAGCTGCCCATTATTTCAAGGCAGCGAAGGGCAATGGATAAAGACACAAACACTTTGTGAAGTTCTTTTAATAATATGAAAATGGAGGCATGGAAATACATTTTAAATTTTTTCCCGATGTTTAATATATTTTTTAACAATCTTATTTTCTGAATTTGCGCCCCTTTGCGCCTATGAAAGCCTGTGTCTAATCAGGATTTGCTTCGCGACCTTACATTTGTGCCGGGTTTGCTTGCGTTTTAGCTTTTCAAAAAACTCTCCCGGTAATGCTGTTTCTTTAAGCTTCGACCTGCTCAAGCGCCTTCGGCGTCACTGCTACCATTCTTCATACATCTACCAACCCCATCATCTGCTCCAGGATGTTTTCAAGTGTACTTGCCTAGTTGTTTGAAACACAATCCCGGGTTCCACAAATCTATAGACCCTAATAAAGGTCGCTATGTCGGTCTCCAAGCCCTCATATTTCAAAGGATAATCGGTGGTCACTGAACTACATGAATTACCATTCTTGCATTAAATAAAAATAGTCCACTTTGGCAGACTTTCTGGACAAAGACTTCGGCGCTTTCAAAAACTTCAGAACAGAGGCGATTCAGGTGTCTCTCGCCGAATTATTGATCTATAATAGTACGAATAGTACGAACTGCAAATTAAGAACTATGGCACCGTGCCGGCCGAGAAAGGAAAGATGGCGAAAACAGGCGAACGAAATGGAATTGATTACCCACACCATGCAAAGGACAATGGAAAAAGACACAAAACACGCTGTGCAGTTTCTTTAATATATGTAAATGAAGGCACGAGAACAATTTTGCATTTTTTTTCGAACTGTTACGTCCAGTTGCGCCCTGTGCAAGTGCACTATTTGCACCTATGAAAGCGCCGCCCCTGTATAGACCATCTAAACCACGAAAGAAATACAGCATATCTGGCAAGATTTGTTGCTATTAGAGCTGAAACCCCCTTTTCTGCCTACAAACAACACCATATCAGCCCGATCTGCTCATTTCCACTACCTACAGCAGCCCCCCTTTCATACCCAAAACAAATTCGTTCTTAAGAACAACATTTCGACTATAGAACAAATTTTTCGAATTTTCCTGTACCACCCAAGATTTCAAATAGCGAGTTCATTGCCATCACTCAACACCTGCCTGCCTACAAATCACAAAAACAAATAGGGTGCTTTCAGTAATGCATACTTGCATGCGCAAAATGCGCAAGTTAGACCCGCTTCCACTTGCAGAAAAATCATTAGCGTATGCATGCAAGTATGCATTGGTGAACTTGTTTCGCCATAGTTAAATATGGCGCTGATTAATTGTCATTTTTGATGTTCTTTTAATATATTTACTGCAAGCTATCAATATTCTCCTCATCCATTTTATGTTGTCAGCCAATACTTTGACATTTAACATCGAAGTGCCTTCTCTTCTGTTTTGAAAACTGTTCGCAGGGCTATCGAAAAGCTTGCAAGGCTTGCGCACATTTGCTTCGCATGTTTGCATTTATGAACTCTATGCAAACGCATGTTTGCTTTAATGAAATCAATGCAAAAGCAAATATGCGCAAATTGCATTACTGAAAGCATCCTCTAATCTTTCCTAATACAGTAACCAGAAACGAAGATTCTTCTTTTATTTAAAAATACATTTGCTTTAAAATTGATTTCATTTCAAAACACATAGAACCATTAAATCAAAACAGAATAGCGGTTGATTTTAACGAATGTGCGTTATATTGCCTGATTTGCATGCCTCTCTAAAAACACAGTTCCCTTCACCATAGTAGAAATTATCTTCCTTTTTGCATCTATGTCACCTCATTTAAATTATTTCAAGAATCAAAAGAAATTAAATTAAAAATAAACTCAATCAAAACATTTTATATATTTTATTTTGGTTTTATCTCCAAAAGTAGCAAGAGAAAAGAATAATAATAAATTTTACAAAAAGAAAAAAAGTAAAATTAAATCTTAAATATAAAAAATTTTTGTAGTAGATAATTAAAAATTATCAGAGGAGAACCCGAAAAAAAAACAAGAAAAGAAATCAAATCTGTATTTTAAAGTAATGATTAAGAAATAATGAATTAATATTAGAACATTTTGTTATTTAAAAAAAAAAATATGTGAAAAATATCATATAAAAGAGCCCTTGTAAATAGCTAATATAATTTATTTGCCAAGAGGTATTTTGTGTTTTACCATTAAGTTAGAATTTCACCACCCTATGAAAGAAAATTAAGACCTGCACAGGAAATACCAGATGCCAAGAAGAAAGGATAGACGACCAAATCAGGCGAAGGAAATGGAATTGGATTGGCCACACCTTGCGACGCGAAAGGAATTTGCAAGGTGCAATAGGATCTAGGAATCCCACAATCACTGCTTTCCATCAGGTTACAGTAAGGCTTTGGAAGCACTCACGATGACCATGGAATCAAGTTTCCTTATTCGGTTTGGTGTTAAGATAAGGTGTGGTGGGTCTTTAAATCCACGACTCGCAATTGTTTCGCAACTACACAATAGTAAGTGCTTCGATATTTTAGCAGCTTTTCAGCTTGAGCCGTTGGCCAATCCTAACTTGTTAATATGATGCTTAACAAAGAAGTTTGAACGAGACTAGTACTGTTGGCTGCATTAATAAAGCATAACATTTTGGCTGCATTTGTGAAAGGACCAAGCATAAGTTTCGCGATCTATGTCGAAGCATGACTCTAATGTAAAGCAATTCTTCACCTACCTTAGATGCGTGCCTAGCAGCCGATAATAGCATGAAACTGGAAAAAAAACGGCACGGTAAAAGCCAACAAAGACTCTTATAACCCAAGCATTTAACCATGTGGCATCCAAACCCCGCTGCTGTGTAATACGATAGTTTCACCTATAGTTAATATTTTAATTCGAAACTTAAGTGTTCAGCAAAAATCTCTCTGACCTCGTATTCCAGACGAAAGTCCTTCGAAGAATTGTTAGCTCCTTGTGAGAAGACGGTCTACAGTAACTACATAGGTCGGTATTGCAGCATATATTTTCAAGAAAACAAAGCTTGTCAAGATGTGACGGGTAGGACAGTAGAGTGGTAGGGCAGAGCACGCAAAACCTCTGGAGGTCTGATTGCAGCTAGTAAGTAGGTAAGTCAGCTGGGGCCGCATTTGGTTTCTCGAGTCGATACGATTTCTGTCGATAAATAAAAATTGGCATTTGGCGATACGATATCGAAAATCTTATCGCGTCTTTACGTGGCGATAAAGACGTTTATTAAAAGGCTAAATTTATGCATACAATAAACTTTTAACAGTTTCTCTTTTAACAAAATATAAGTGGTTTGCTGCACTTATCTGTTGATTCGGTCGTAATGCCAAATATAAAACTTAGACAAAATCGACAAGGGTTTTTTTGTCGAGTCGATTCAAGGATTCATTCATTGATGTTAAATTAAAGGGCTCAGCTTATTTAGCAAAGTGGGTGGGTTATCTGGAACTAATTCTAGAAAGAGCGAGTTGGGTAATGCTAAGCAATTGATGAAAGATCGAAGCAATTTGTGGGCTTTCAGTACACGTTTCGTGTGGTACTGTTTCAAGAGGCTATCTTTCGTAACTAAAACAGCTCCGGAGATGTTCCAGAAGATAAACGAAAAGAGGGTAAACCAGAGATGTTCCAGGGGGTAAACCTACAATACAGGCCCTAGTACGAAATTTGACTCGTCAATCGAAAGCTTATTCCATTGTAAATTGTGATTGGTAGTCCGTAACGCAGTCGAATCGAACAAAAAATGCCGCCAAATATAGTCCGTACAGTGATTAAACCTCATAAACTTCAACTGTGAAGAGATTACATAAAAAGTTCAGTTCGTGAGAGCTTTGCTGAGAGTATAGGAACATCAATTCGGCACCATAGCCAAGAATTGGAAATTGCACGACGTAGAGTTGGAGGTTCTCTACAGCGTATTTTCACCAACGATTTGCGTTTACATGATGCTGCTTACAAAGTTCAATTGACTAACGAACTAAACGAGCGCCCTATCCGACCCCGCCACGCCAAAACAATTTGTATGCGCTTGAAATTCGATGGAGCGCTCGTGTATTTTGCCCTTAAGGTGTGCCTTTCCATCACCGATGCCCAACGGCAGCACTGAGACTCCTAAATATGGCACCATCCCACCTTAAGGTAGAGAAATCTGCCATAAACACGGCGCTGCAGCTGAAACCGAATGGCTACCTGGGCCCTAATCTTGGGCGAGGACATTTTATAATAATCAACGTTTTAGAAAAGATTCAGAAATGGGGACAAAATCTAACACTACGCCCTTTACAATTTCACAATTTGAGCAACCTTCCGTGCACTTAGAAGGCAGGCTAACCTGGACTTGCTCTAAAGTACTGCAAGGTGGACTAGTATCGTGCATGAATGACTCCAAAACAGTAACATGTGTAGGTGTCGGAATCTGGAGTGAAAGCCCCAAATTCAGTAAGGAACTCAAGCAAACGGATGTTTATCTTCTCTATCAAGCGGCAATCAAAATGGCCGTTGCCGATCGCACTTTGATGAAACAAACAAAAAGCTGGAGTACTGCGCCTGTACTGGCAAACTCTAAGCAGTTTTTTCCTTAGAAATGATGAAATTACTACTTATGGAAGATAGCAAGGGCGGAGGACACCAGCTGTAGGCTTTGTCTTTAAGAGAATGAATCTGCGATTGGACCCTGCCCCGTTTTTCGACGAGACTCTGTTCGAACAATCAAGTGAGTTGATGTAAAAAGAACTCAACATAGTCAGATGTCTGAAAACTTATTATATGTAAGTAATTTGAACTCTATAAATAGTTAAATCTTGGTAAAATTTTAAAATAAATAAATTAGCTGGCCTAAACTCATCCAATTTGAGTTTTTCCTTACCAATATTAAATCTAAACTTATTAACACTTTCACTGAATATTTTAATATAAAAAATTAAGCAACAACTACACAAAACACAATTAATAATAGTAAAATACAAATTGCACGAATAAATACTTTTGTCGGAGCACATACTTCTTCTCCTTGCAAAAAACTGAAAAATACCCGCCAAAATTATACTTTTAAAAACCAGCCACAAGGCGTCGTTTCAATCGGGATTCTTAAAAGTTCGAATTTCGAAAATCATCAGAAATGTCAAACGTGAGCCTGGCCAGGTGGAAATGCGATTCTTTTTGTAAGTAAATAGCCCAGTTGCAAGACGAAAAATGGATCTATTCGTTTTTGATACTGCTGGGGATAAGGACCTCTTCAATAAAGATGGAATAACTTCGAAGCGTGCCGTTTTTGATGGGAAAACTGATGATGTAGAACAGAAGGAAGAGGAGGAACCAGAAGATTGGGATGATGCTGATTTTCGAGGTTAGTTTTAATATTTTGTAATTTTTCTTGTATAGTTTTTATAAAATAATAAAAAATTAATAGGTATTCCTCCACCAAATAGAGATATTTCTCATATAATAGAACGTGCTCTTGCTGCTGAAAAAGACAAGGATAAAAAAACAAAGAAATGGGATGATTTTGAATATGATCCAAAATGGCCCCATTATGGGGATCCATACAATAAAGGCCAGAAACGCGTGCATTTGACTGCTGTTCCGGATGATGAGAGAGTTCACCCAACAGATATCGCGGCACATCTTAAGCAAACGGTGTTAACAGCTATAGAAAAGAAGCAATCGATTGAATGTCCAGGGACTAGGCAAGCAAAGATTGCCAGAAAGGTAAGTGCAGGCTATTTGTAGCATTAAATACAAAAAATACATGATGAAATATTCGACTCTGAATTAACTAGTGACCTTTCATCGCATAAAAATCCATTTTCTTTGACTCAATCTAAAAATCAGCTTCATCCGTTGTAATCTTAGGGTTTGCTCTTCATCTTAAGCTAATCCTGTAAGGCCAGCGGGACATTAATAAGTACAATTTTATGACTGTTATTGCTGCAAAGTTAAAGCTGAATAATTTTGATATATTGTTAACATTTAATTGAGCTTAATGAAGCACAGAATTTTTAGACAGAATTTGGATTTTTGATGGAAGGTACAATTGATGTTTCTTTAGTAATCTGAGCTTAAACATTACATTTTTTCATAGTACGAGGAGTTTCCGGTTGTTTTTTAAAAATATGTTCTTTATTTGCTTTTACAGATAGAACGATCCAAGACCAAAGGAAAAGAATGGTTTGATCTGCCAGCCACAGAAGTAACTGAAGAAATTGAGAATGATCTAAAGATTTTGCAAATGCGTTCAGTGTTGAATCCTAAACAGTTCTATAAGAAGAACGATTTGAAGGTGCTACCCAAATACTTCCAGGTAATTTGTTGTGACATTGAATACAAAATAGCAGTATTTTTTCACACAATATTTCTTTCAATTAAGATTGGAACCGTTCAACACTCACCTCTGGAGCACTATAAGGAGAAAAATACACGCCGCAATAAGAAGAAAACAATGGTGGATGAACTTCTAGCAGATGCCGAGTTCCAGAAGTATAACAAACGGAAATATAAAGAAGTTATAGAAAAGAAACAAAGAACAGGCTACCATAAAGCGAATAAAAAAATGAAAAAGTTGAAGAAGAATAAGTAAAAACCACGGCTGTTATCTAGAAAAAAAAACATTTCTCTTTATTTATTATCTATAAACTCAATAATCTTATTCGACAGTTCAACAAACGACTTACTATACTCCGAATTTGGCTGTTTTATAGAAAGTGGCATACCACAATCACAACTCTCCGTAATAGCCCCATCCAGCGGGATGCTAGTCAGAATTGTGGTATCCATCTTCTCTGCAAACTGTTGTGTAACACTCTTGAAAATTTCAATTCTAGTCTTACAATTTCCGCACTGCGTATGCCTCATATTCTCGACTAAACCGATTATAGGGACTTGTAGCTTCTTGTACATTTCTGCTCCACGTGCTGTAACTTCTAGGGCAGCTATTTGTGGGGTGCTGACTAGCAAGACACCGGTTAAAGGGACATTTTGCGACAGGGATAGGTGTATATCACCAGTGCCTGGTGGGGTGTCTACTACTAATATATCAAGCGATCCCCAGTTGGTTCCTTTAAGCAGTTTTTGCAAGGCCGACATTACTAGAGGGCCGCGCCATACAACTGCACCAGTTTGTGCTAGTAATCCGATCGATACACATTTAACACCATAATTTATAGGCGGTATCATCATATTTTTATCATCTACTAGTGGTTCCTCGTGAACATTCATCATAAGAGGCACAGAAGGTCCAAAAACATCAGCATCTAATATTCCTACAGTTTTCCCTAAAGAAGCTAAAGTAACCGAGAGATTCACTACAAACAAAAACGTTTCCTATTAATCTTAATAGATAAAAAACTAGTTTAATATCAAATACCTGCTGTTGTAGACTTCCCAACGCCGCCTTTTCCCGAGGCCACAACTATTATGTCCTTAACTCCCGGCAATGGTGTTCGTTTCGGAAGTCCCCTTGCCATCAGATCTGCCTGCCTTGCGCTCGGTTTTGAGCTGAATGCTCTCTAATATAAATTAACTAATAAAACAAATCCTAAAACCATAATTTTTCCTTACTTTAATCGGAATAACTGCGCTGCGAAACATCTTTTTTGTGTGCCCACGTAGAAAATGTAAACAAATCTCGCGTTTTAATGGGAATTCACTCCGACAGCTGATTGGCAAATGTCAAATGAAAATTTACCGATAAAACAATTATTGATAAATGATTGTCGTGTTATTTTATTTCTGCCCATAGCCGTTGCTGTTAATTATTAAAAATATTAATTATTATTCAACACTTGAAGGATTTTAATTGGAAAAATCACCTTCGAAAAATATGATTCATTGCGCAGGAACTTGCATTTCGTGTTGAAATCATTTATGGGAGGTGAAATTACCGGTTTGTAGTAGGGCCATATGTGAATATTGTGAGTTTTTAGCTGAAATTTTTTTTAATGGGAATATAAAATAACCGCCATTTTTTACGAAGCATGTGACAGGAATGCGACAAAATGGCTTCCAGGTCTTTGAAAGTTTAAACAAAGAAGCTGCAATTTCGGAGTTGCCTTAAAAGGCATGTCGCCGGCTTAACTGGTTAATAATAGAATACCAAAGACCGTAAGCCTTGTTCATCTGGTATTTTGGTGCTGTGACGGCAATTATGGGTTGATTAGGAGGAGGAGCCTGCTTCTGAGCAGCCTGCGCCAGAACTAGGCTGCTTTCGGTATCGTCAATCAACTGCGTCGGCTGAAAAATTGACTGATACAGTGTAGAAGTGACTAGTTTTACAAAAGCAAGCGCTGCGAATTTGACGATTCCGAACACATGACTGCAGTACCGTTCGAATAAGTTGCGTCTACTGCCCTGCAAATGACGCAACCGAACGCAGCCCTATCGGATACGGCAGAGAGGGAGACCCAACCTCTGCTAAAAGGATGGCGTGGATCAGCTTGAGGATGCCAAACTGGATGGCTTCGGCCCAGAATCGAAACCGGTGAAGAGAACAGTTGCAAGAGGCCACGACCCCATCCTGGTTGTAGAGCCGTCAAAGTAATAAAACATTACATCAGAACACAATAGAGGCAACCAGAACTAGTAAGCAGCAGTACAAGCAATAGGAGTCATCAAGTCCATCGATCAGAAAGATCAGCAGGGAGCGCTGGGACAAGGGCCAACTTGCAAAACCACTGGAGTAGCAGTACCGCTAACACAGTGAAGCCTGGAATTGTGGTTTCATCAACAGAAGCCGAATTCTAATCATCAGCGGCATCATGTTTACACCACCAAATACTACACCTTGGTCGCAAAGTTTCATCCAGAGGAGGATGGAGTGGCGTCATCAACAATACACATGCAGTCGGGAGATACCCAACATAAAAACATCGCCTCGGTAGTACGAACGAAGGAGATTTCTAAAGTAAACTAGCAGGTAGGTATCAGGAAAACAAGACAGTGAACCGCAAACGGCGGCTAGCAGGTACACAACGAACGAAAATAACCCTAAAGCATTTCATCGAAAGCCTTGCACAGTTCGAAGACCACTGTTTGGTACGCAATTTCGATCAAAGGCATTATCGGTGAACGTGAGGTAATTACTGCTTCTCTCCAATTAACACCGACTACAAGACGGAACGCCAAAGCCAAATTGGGCTTCCGGTCGAACTGGAGGCAGCCCTACACTTAAGCTCTACTTCGGCTCTACAAGATGCTATGAACACCCTCCAACGTTGGACGTGTGATGGTAGGACCCATCGTATGGACGTTGAGATCACTCCTTCATTGAGATCTCCTGCGGAAGTAAGGGCACCTAATCGGAGAGGCAACTCGAAAAAGTTACCGTTTTTAGAAGACGGGGTGGTATAACCCGAACACGCTTTACACGATATCTGGAAGCTGGATATTCCCGTGTAGAGGCTGGTTGGGTGTGCGTGGCTTGGAGGAAGAAGGGGATACCGATTTTCTTAATAAAGGGTTAGATCCTCTTGATGTTCCAGGGCATTATAACCCGGCGGAAAGGGCGAAGGCTTCAGAAAAGTCGGACGCACCGCCATAATGAAGTCTAGAATGACTCCAAAGCTGACTTTCTATCAAATAGCAGAGTGTATCAGAACAATCCGGAGGATCATGACCACGAAGCAACTAGTTACCGTGCAAGAGTTCAGAGAAGCCTAGGTTCCTTAGAGTCGTTGCGCCCCCTATGATGGGCCGCCTTAAGCCCTGGAAAGAGCGAGCCTTATTGCTGCTGAAGACGGGAACACCCTTTTTGTAATCGGGTACTTCCCGGCAGCAACAGAAGACTCCACTGGCATTATGTTGAAAACGATAGGTGTCCAAATAAAGACTCTAAGGGTGTTGGAGTGGAGAATACTCCACAAAGTGCACCGCATAAAAATCACAGATATGACGTCAGGATGGTGAACACTGCAACTTTAGGCTGATGGTAAGAAAAGTCTCTTTAACGAGAAGGCGCCTCTCTACATCATCTCAACCTTAATGTCCAACCATGCAAAAACAACCAAATAGCCTCCAAAGAAGGTGGTGCTGTTGGCGAAACGTCGGGGAAGCAACTCTGAGAAGACATGCTTCCTCTATTGCCGCTACAGGCGAGGCGGTGACCCTAAAACTACCATCGAAATACTTATGGGGCCCCCAGCCCATAAAGGCTTGCAAAAGGGGAGATAAAATCCCGTAAGGAAATGGCAGGCAGGCAGTGTTCGAAAAAAAGTTTTATCTAGGAAAACTGGAAACACAATTTATGTGAAGTAAAAGGGTCGACCAAAGGGCGCCGAAAGACAATCTTGCTCCACCCTCAACAAGGGTAGGACCGGCGCTGATCCCCCCTCCCTTTCCTGATCAATTGATGATTGACATTTCGAATTCATCATGGGGCTAGATTATTTTCGCGCTCTTTTCGTGCTGTTTTTTAAGTTTTATTGAAAACGTTAGTCAGATCAGCCGAATCAACTGCGAACAACAATTAGTTTTTCAATTAATTCAATTAATGTTCAAATTAATTTGAATTGATTATGTTAAAATAAAAATTATAAAATAAATTAAAATTTCTCGCTTTAAAATTCATAACCGATTCCCCTTTACTCATTTTCAACATGGTACCGCTATTAGGTCTGTTCCCATACTTTCTGCATTCTGTCACTTACTGCAAGTTGCTTATTGAGAGGTAGGGATGAAATAAAGAAAGTACAGGAACATGTTTCTGCAGATTCTGCAGTTTTTCTGAAATCGAAAAGAAGAACGATTATTCTTTTGTTTTTAATCTGTTTTAGAGCACTTTACAAACATCTGACGTTTACAACGAACACGGCAATCCCAGTTTTGACATTTCCATATTTCAAAAACTTGCTGCAGCAGGTTACAGCAGCTTGTAGCTTCTGCAAGTTTCTGCTTCTTACTGCAGGGTGGGGAAATGAGTATGGCGGCTGCAGTATAAGTAAGGGAACAGAATTCTGTTAAGTAATTCGAAGCAACTTGCAGATTCTGCACTTTCTGCAGGTACGGGAACAGACCTATTATTATTTCAAAATTTCGCCAAAAATCTTAGCGCTTTACTACAAACACCGCTAACCGGTTCAAATAAACTTAATTTTTTTTCGCTAACTTTTATGAACAAAATCGGATAAATCGGCATATCAATCGAGGTTATGAGACTGGCAGGGCGTACGATTCGCCTGGTAAGAAGAAGAGAAACGGTGTTTTTTAGAAGCGAATGGTCCAATGCCAGGAGGAAAATTTAAATTAAATGCAATTGAATTTTAATTAAGTAAAATGTGTGGCGATTAAAATGAATAAATACATAAGTGGAAATTAATTGAAAATAGAAAATTTCGTTTCGGCTTTGGCGAGTGCTGTTAAGCTGCGCCTTTTATTTATGTGTGCGTGTAAACTTTTTTGTGTTTTATTCGAGTGTGTGATTCTATCTGCCCAAAAAAATAATAAAAAATAAAATAAAAATCGACACGAAATTGAATTGATGAAAAAAATTGCATTTGAAAATAAATAAAGGAGGAAACTTAAGGCGAGAAAATAACAAAACAACAGGCAAAAAAATATTCTTGCCATTCTCCAACAAAATCGCTCTCTCGGGCGGAGATCGCATTTCTTTTGTGGCCCTGCTGCTGCTAGAGCTGTGCTGGGGCGCTCCGCTGGATAGACAAAAATATTTTTTTTTGTTTGTTTCTGTGTTATTTTTCGTGAACGGGGGGTGAAAAGTGCAAGGAAGGAATTTCGTGTTTTTTTGGTCTGGATTCTTGTGTCTTGTAAAACGTCACTAATGAGGTGAGTACCGCAGCCGCGCTTCCTGCTGCTGCTTCGGCGGCTGCTGGTGGTGGCATGTTTCTTTCCTCTCAAGTTTTATCGATTTTGCAATTTTTTTTATATATATATTCCATGCATTTCTTTTACTTCACACTTTACTTTTCTTTTTATTTGTTTTGTAGCAGTAAATCGTTATCGCGGCCAATAAATTGACAAATTGGAGCCCGAAAGGGAAATATTTCCACACAGCAAAGGTCAAGAGTTAGAGCTGCTTTGTGATTTATAGCAGTACAATTGTTTTCCATGGTTTAACGAAGGCCCCATTTGGGCTGTACACGACCTGAAAATGAAGTAGCCAAAAGCCGGTTGACATTCTTCCATTTGACATGCCCTCTTTACCCTGAAAACTACATTTTTTGATTGAGTTCCACCTGAAAACACACACAAAAATCTCGATCAAGACTTTATCAGGTAAACATCACTATGCAATTAGGGTGTTGTTGCGCGAAAGTGTATTACTTGCTGGCTAAGACGTCCCGTCACCTGCTGGTCGGTCTAATTCATTGCCAGGCACCAGCACGATAAGGCGGCGGCAACCACACGTACATTTCGTGAGCCGATTTGAATAAAAAAGAAATTAAAGAGAAATTTCATGATTTATTACACATCAATGAGCCACAAAAGTTAGCGAGGGTATCAAACCCGATAATCATTTCGCATTTTTTTTATTTTCCAATATCGTCCATCCACCCAGAAGGCTCCCCTCGAACAACAACAACCTCAAAAACAGCAACAACACCCAACGCTGGTGGTGACGATGGCTAATTAAATTTTTGCATACGCACGTCCAGCTCTTCGCCATGGACGACGACGACGTATCATCCATCGCATAAAGCGTGAGCAAGTACCATTCTATATACTCTTCTTTCTATATAGACTACACAGTACACACCCCCTTTACTGGAGGAAGCTCATGCTCTTTCTAGCCGCAGACTATAAGCACCCTTATCGGCCAGACTGTCGTCTGGTCTTAAAGACTACTTTTCATGGTGAATAACGACTCTAAGGGACGTGAATATTTGCACGGATTAAATGGGAAAAAAAGGGATTTATTGTAGGCGGATTATATAAACGGAATTTCCATGTTTAATAAAGACAACATAAAGTATACTTACACACATTCATATACATTTTTTGGGGGGTAAATATTGTTATGGAAACAAATTAACATTCGACATGATAGAATTGTTGTGTCTAATTCTAGCCCTCTGGCCCAAACTCAAACCAAAAATGACCTTGTCGATTCCATTTTGAACACAAACGGAAACCTTCTAATAATAATAATAATAATACCCTTTTTTTGATACCACAAAACAAACTTTTTTATTTTAATTATAAGTAATATTTCTTTTTATTCAACCCACAAAAAAACAAGCCTCCCAAAGGGGGTTTTCTTATTCTCATTCTAATAAATGGGAGTGGTTTGATTTTTCTATATAATATTTTTTCCCTTGCTTGTAATTATTAGAAAGCAAAAAATCCACAGATGATTTATTTTTCCGTGTTGCTGCTGCTGTTGGGAGCAGCAGCAGCTTATCCGCATTTGTTTCAAGTTGATACCTTGAGGGTCTTGTTTCAATTGGAGTTAAGCTTCTTACTTCTGACATTCTGAGCACATACAGGTATATTGGCTGTCTACCTTAATTTGCGATCAGATAGCAGAACAATTTTTCGCTTAGTTTTGTTTTTATCCTTTAGTTTTTTTCCCTGTTATCTGGGACAAGGACTTAATTGTTTGTGTACTACGCAGCGAGAAGGTATTAAAAATGTGGTGTTCTATTTATATAAAAATAAATAAGGGTGGGTGGGGAAGAAACCACAAAATGTGTTTGTGGTAAGAATAAGGTATCTCTACAGTGAGGACTTGTAGAATTTTTATGTATACTTTGATTTTAATTGGACTTTGTTTCCTAATTATAAATTGTTACAATTCCGTTGAGGCTTTTAGGAATGAGTTTAGTGGTTGTGATAATGACCACTGCTCCTTCCAGATCCTTTGACTACCTCAGGATATTCCTTCTATCATTGCCTTGTCTTACTTACTACGCACAAATTTCGTATGACAATTGTTTTGATTGTTTTATTTACATTGTCCTGCTTGAGGTATTCTCTGCAGTTAGAAAGTAAATGGGGAAGAATCCTTATCTGAGTACCAAAGGTGCAAGTTACACTATCATTCATTTCGTTTATTACCCCCATACACAAAACCGGTTTTTTAGGCAAGGGGTCGCAGGGAAGTACAATTCATGCGTCATATGACTCCTCACTTTTGAGCCAGAAAATTTGCCAGACTCACCCTCCATTACACTAACACAAATAAAACATCGTACTCGGGGGTCTGCGAAAACTATGAGAAATTCCCCCTCTCATTCGCGTTTATTGCACAACTACAAACGCATCACAATCTTTACATGAAAAAGAGGCAGCAAAATGAATGCTTAGTGAAATACCCGCATCATACACAAACCATTTTGATGTGAGTATCGAATGATGGATAGTGTAACTTGCACCAAAGACAGTAACACAATTTTTTTTTTTTTTTTTTTTTTTATGTGACAGTGCTAAGCTCAGGAGTCACCCTTTGTACTACCAGTCCGTCATGTCATTTGTCACGTCATGGTGCAATGTCTAGCAGTAAGCTTAGTACGGGGAGGGGAGGGGGGTATAGGTTAAGGGTTAAAAGGAACGGGGGGGTATTGAAGAAAGTGGTGATGAACCCTGCGTTTGAACTCTTGGATGTTGTAGGAGCTCGGAAATACTGACTGCGAGAGACTATTCCACAGTCGAGTTGTTCTATTTACAAACGAATTCATATCTTGTTGAGTGCGTGAAAGGGGGAGTTGCAGGTGAAGGGAATGAGACGAGTGGGCTAATCTGGTGTTGCGGTTATAAGATTGCCGTGGAGGCAGGAGAGCGTTTAACTCGGAGGAACAGTCATTATGATAGTAGCGATAAAATTTAGTCAATGCTGCTACATTCCTACGGTGGCTGAGGGGGTCGATGGTGGAGCCAGCGGTGTCGTCATCAATTAATTTAAGGGCCTTTTTTTGGACCTTATCTAACCATGCCAAGGTGGTTATTGGAGCGCCGCCCCAAACGAGGGAGTTATATTCGAGAAGAGGCCGTATGTAGGATTTATAAATAACAGCGCGGGCCGATGGCTGGAGGAGGAACTTGCACCTCTTAAGAAATCCCAAGCACTGGGATGCTTGTTTGGCGATTTGGAATATGTGATCATTCCAACGAAGGTCTTTGGCTAATGTCACGCCTAAGATGTGTAGGGATGGGTCGGCCTTTAGTTCAACGTCATCCACTGTCAAGGATGGTGAGGTGTTGAACTTCTTTTTTGAGATAAGACAGTACTTGGTTTTAGAGGGGTTGAATTTGACACGATTCTTCTCTCCCCAATCTAGAATTAGTTTGATGTCTTTTTTAATAGAGTTGAACATTAGTTCACGATCATCAAGACAGGATCTGGCATGTGTCCGTCTTGTATCGAAGCTGTACGAGTAACGTAGAGTACCGTCGTCAGCGAAGCTGAGAAGTGGGTTGGAGGGGATTGAAAGTAGCTCATTTATAAAGATGAGAAAAAGGGCCGGTGATAAAATTGACCCCTGAGGGACCCCCGCAGAGATGGGGTGAGATTCAGATTTGACGCCATCCAATAATACCTTAATTGAACGGCCGGAAAGGAAACTCTCAACCCACTTATACAGAAGTGAGTCAATTCCAATAGCTTGGAGTTTAGCTAACAAGGCTGAGTTTGCTCGATGAAAGCACTGTTTTGAACCACAGTCTTGTAAAACCTTTATGTAAATATGAGAAAGTCAATTCTGGCGTACAGGGGTTTCAGCACAGAAGTCGTTTCAACTCATTTGTTATGGGTTTTAAATGGAAAAATTCAAAGGAAAACTAGAAACAAATGAAACGACTACTGTGCTGCCACTTCTGTACGCCAGAATTGACTGTATAGATTAAGAATAGATACTATATTCAGGAAATGAATCATACAGGTTTTCTTGTGCCAGATTTACGATTTGAAATTGCAATATTTGTGAAAGCGTTACGAGGAAATGCCGGACTGGGATATAGCTTGGGGTGGCATGCGTATGGATTGTTTAGTAACGAAGTCTCAGTGGTCCAGTCCAGTCCAGAGCGGTTGCTCACCATACAGCAGTAAGAATCATCATCGACAGAGCACTTTGTAAAGGTTTTTCCATTTTTACATGGACAAGAGCGGCCCAAATCGTCACTTTTGGGACTGTCTAGAGGTGGTTGGTGCTTCAATTGCAGGGTTTCTACTTTTGATGCCTAATTTTCTTTCTGGTCGTTCAATCAAGGTAGTATATGATTGTGTCAAATTTCAGCTCCACATCATCTCTGTCGGTGTCTCTCAGAGGTAAATTTTATCACACGCTCTTTTTCTTCTAATCTTCCTCAACGACCTACTCTCTTCGAACTCACTCCACAGCTTCATGCTATGTGCGCCTCTGTTACAGATATAAATGCATTCGTAATCGACCGCTCCAAATGCGTTGTTTTACTAAGTGGTCCCCCAACTAAGTACTAATCATATCCCTTGCTGCTTGACCTACACAATCGAACGAGAATCGATCTATTGACTATCCTAATGACATCCTTTATGTTCACAAAGATAAATTGCCCTTATTCTTCGTCCAATACAACAATTTTTCAATGCTCCAATTTACTCTTGAGAAAGTGCTAGCGTACCGTGCTTCGCTTGGACTATTCCGTGTGTCTTTTATTGGCTGTAGCAGGCTGTAATTGGAAAAGTAGAATTATTACTCAGGCTTACCGTGCCTCATTTGGGCGCCATATAGACGCTTTGACGCTATGAGTGCCTGTTTCAGGCTAAGAACGGGCGAGTTGTATTTTTATTTGGGAGTCAGGCACGTGTCAAATCCGGTGCCTTGACAACCACGGTCTTCTACATTCGGCCTCTTCTTGAATTCGCTTACGTACTTGGCACCGGGTTTTGAAAATTCAAGAGCCCTAAAACTTACCCGAGACGACAATACTTGCTGCATGATCTCACCCTTTGAGACATCGTAAGAATCATAGTGATTGCTCAGTCGAAATAAATGCTCTCCTGCCTCCATGGCAATCTTAAACCCAGAGCCATACTAGCCCGCTCGGTTCATTAACTTTACCTGAAGTGCTTCCTCTCACGCATTCTACAAGCTAGGGATTCGTTCATAAATAGAACAATCTAACTTGAAGGACCCGGCAAACGTATAAAGGACAACGATTTGTGAAGCTATTTTTATGGAATGTAAGAACACTAGACCAACCCTGTAAGCTAAAGATTCTATTAGACGAATTGATTAAGTACAAAGTGGACAGAGCGGTCATTCAGGAGATGGGGACTGGACAGGGAATATTTGAAAAAATAACCCAACATATTTTATAGCAGCAAAGAAAGAATGTACATATGCAATAGTGCATCGATTATGAGGTAGACTAGTTTAAAAAATAATAACATTATGTTTTTCCTGTAAAACATCATTACAATTACCCACGTTTGAAAATGCTATTACGTTCCAGTTTCAACTCTTAAATAAAGTGCTAAAAATCCGTTCAACCAATCTCAATCTCCCGTAGCAACAAAATTACTCTAAAAGAAATTGCAAAGCAATTTACGAAACCGTAATTTCTTCTCGGCAACATCTTATGATTAATGAGAATACCTTTAATGTGTTCATGACAGAAAAATCTCACCTCAATAGATGAAAAAAAATAGATAAAGAATTTTATTTTGTATACAATTTTGTCGTGTGTATAGTTACACGGATTTTGAGTTTGTTATAAGAATTTACTTCTTTCCACACCGCGTACTTGCAATTATAATACTAATAATGTCTTGAGACACATTCTTAGTGCTTCAAGTAAAAAAATAGAGACTCATAAGACCGATTCTGAAATATAGTACAAGTCTGGCCTGAATTGGAAATCTTCTTGATAAAGTCATTCGCTGACATCATCATCATCTTCAGTTATTTTGTATTTTTTTTAAAGAATCCAATCGTAGTAAAAGCGAGTCAGTTTTCTTCTTAAATATACTTTTTTTTCTACAGGTAACGAAAGAAAGAAAGAAAGCAGTGATAATTAGGGCGCTTATGCATCACGCGTAATTACTTCACCTCACGGTTGAGATGATACAAAAAAGTTATACAAGTGTAGACGGAGGCTCACCTGTGAAGTAAGACGAAAGAGGTTGGAGCAAGAAGAAAAAAATAAAATCTAAGATTAAATGTAATATTTTATACGGTTAACAACTCTCCAGACATAATGACACTTAGCTTATGGTGCATATGTTACAAGGAGACTTTGGTGCTTACATATATGGGGAAAAAGGTACGAGCGACAATTGCAACATATTGCACCATGTCCCCTCTTCGGATGCAGGAGCAACCATATTCCCTTTCACTTGTTTCCAAGAGTAACAAAAAAAAATGAAAGCCATTTTATCCTTTATTTTTTTTTCTGTATATTCACATATATTTTTTGAAGGGGTGCGCTTATCCCTTCTGGCGGCGACGTCGATGGTACACACAAACAAAACTGTCTTGCACCTGCGATCCCTATGGAATATAATACTTCCTCCTCCATCCGACTGCATTTGTCGGTCGGTCGGCATTCGTCAACCTGACGCAAATTATAGATTATATTCCCGGTGTGTGTCGCGGCTGGCTGTCTTTCATGGAAGTTGAGCAAGTAGCTTCCGTATGGCTTAATTGATTGCGCTAAAAAACACCGCTGCTTCTGGTTAAAGTTTCGCTTCTAGGTAACACTGAAAGATAAAAAAAATTCTCTTTTTTTGTACTTAACTCTTTCACTAAAAACAAGCTACATTCAATACTATACATTAATATAGTTTTGTATCTGGTTGCCCCCGAACCGGGCGGTAATAGGTACATTCACGCTCGAGTAGGTCTGGTTTCTTTTTCAGTGTATAGCTGTGACATGGAACCACTTGAGACGTAATGAATTTAAGAGATTTAAAGCGATCCCCAGCACGTTGTTGCTGCTGCTCATTCTTGATATTCGTCTCGTGTCATAATATGGATGAATGACCGACTGGTCCCGTCCAGCCGTGCACGCATTAAGATGTCTCAATTAGAAAATCTCTTCTCTTCCACTTTGCGGCGAGACGTCGCGCTTCAAGTTGTATTCATTTAATTGAGAAGAAGACACTCGCCAGATGAGCGCCACGTTCTTATACACATTTATCTAAATTGAAAGTAGAATCTGTAGTGACCCACTACTGTCGACTACTAATCATATCGGAGGCTTTATTCACTACAAAAAGAAACCCTTTCCCCACACGTTCTCCTCGTTCGATCCAATTCTTCACAATAGAGGAGCCCCAGCAGCACAAACTTAATTAAAGGCGCTCCATCGAACTCGTGAAAGCAATTTACCGACTTTTATCTATGTCTATAGTTTCTTTTTCGGATTTTCTTTTCTTTTGATTTCCGCGGGCGCACAAAGTCCAGCCAAACCAAACCAAACCCAATAGCCTCAACCCGACTGAAGATACTCTAATCTCCACTAGAGTTTCGTCTGAAATCCAACGTTTTGAAATTCATAAAAATACCATTGACTCGATGGAAAGATAGAAAGAAAAAAATCGCCTACTTAACGGACAGCAGCAACGTGAGTATATGGAAAAATGAAATTGCACCTGGTGAAACAACAGCTCCTCTATCGTACTATATACCCCGCGCAAAAAGGTGCTCCATGATTACGTACGTTCGCTGTGTTCTTTTTTTCCTGCTTAACTGCTATTCCCCATTATGGGGCCTCTCTATGAGTCCGGGGCCACACTTTCTTGCTGCTAAAAACATTTCTCCCGGTAAGCAGCCAGAGGATTGCCCACGTCCAAGAAAGCTTGTGCTCATGTTCGATGATTTTTATTAATGCGCCCTGAGCATGTGTAGGCTTAGCCAGCAATAACTCATTTCGGGTTCATTTGGCCGATGATGGTTTTATGCAGAAAAATTTATGGGCTAACGTGTGCGCGGCCAGTGGAGCTTTGTTTAAGGAAGTCCCTCCTCTGTGTATGGTACAATACTATTGCTTTCGTGTTTTCAGAGCTAGATTGTTTCAAGTTTTATATGTTAAGATTGCATCTCCTTTAAAGCTGGTACTGAGTGATTGATTGGTTTTTTTTCGTTGGTGTAAAAAGTGGCATGCAAGAGCACCATATGTGGAGAGAATATGTGCATGGTGTAATGGAAAGCATTTTACTATGCATAAGCACGATATTATGTTGTTACGTTATTATCTTGGTACTTTGGAGCAGCAAAGACTTTCGCTTGCGACTAATGTAGGAGCAAAACAAAAGCCGGAGATTTTCTACTTTACATGCTCCCATTCCAAAAGCGGTGTCCAGTTTTTTTTATGTAGAAAAAAACTTAAGCTTCTACCATGTCATGTCATTTAGCTCGTGCTGCAATGTCTGGTAGTAAGCTTAATTAAAAGGATGGAAGAGGATAGGATGGGTCTGGGAGAGTTCTCGAGCAGAAGACTATAAATCTTATCTTTGAACTCTACATTGTCTTTTAGTGCGGGGAAAATTTAGCAGCACAGGCAAGAGGGTGGGTGTTAATTTCCCTGGAAAAGTCTCTATGATAATAGCGATAACATTTTGTCAAGGCTATTACATTCCTGCAACGGTTCAATAAGTCAAAGGAGGAGCGCAAAAGTTGCCATAGCTGTTACAGAGTCTGAAGGCGCGATTTTAAACTTTGTCGGGTCACGTTAACGCAGGTTTAGAATCACCAATGCAGATAAACGATGTGTATTCGAGGCGAAGTCGAATGTAGGACCAGTATACATATTGTAGCCCGTCCTCAAGGAGAAACCTGCATCTTCCAGGCACTTTGGCGCTTTTTTGACAATTTGGAATATGTGGCTATTCAAACGCAGATATTCTGTTAGTAATGGATGATTCAGTTAGACGAACTTTTTCAGTAGGGATTTTCCAGATCTTGCGTGTGAATTGCGTCAAACTGTGATGGTATTTTCGTTCACTATTATTTAACATTTCATCATGGAAAGAAGACGTAGCCAGGCAAAAAACTTACAAATTATTCAATTGTATTATGAAAATCATCTTCAGGAGCTCCACAGCCTGTTGTTGGTCCTTGCTTCCTCCAGCGTTCGGCTCCATGATCGTCGATCTCATGGTTTCTGGGTAAGGTAGTCAGCCCTCTAGGTATGCTCGTGTTTTCTCCATTGCCGCCTATGCGCATTCTTTATCAAATCACTTCTTCTTCTTCTTCTTTGATCCGTTAGCTGGCGGCCCGAGCGGGACGTCCCCGCAACGGATACGCTGCTGTCGGTGCCGCTGGGTCCCGAACTCTATTCACGATTCGCTTCCATTCTTCTCGGTTTTTGGCGGTGTCTCGAGCCTCGGTAACTGATAATCGTTGATTCTTTAAGTCACCCTCGATATTCTTCAACCAGGTTTTCTTCGGTGCCGATCGCTGTATTCTCCAGTCTGCAGGACGCTCTCGCCAGAGAAGTTTACGTGGCAAGCGGTTATCATCCATTCGGCAAACATGTCCAAACCACCGTAGTCGACGTTTTTGCATTTCTTCTTCGATCAGTGTTTGCTGATCGCATCTTTGTCTGACAACCTCGTTTCGAAGGCGATCACGGAGTGAGACACGGAGGATCTGCCTCAAACATCGCATTTGGAAGACCTCGAGCTTCTTAACGTCCGGTTTGAGCAGTGTCCACGTTTCAGATCCATAAAGAAGAATCGGAAGAATCAACGTTCGGTAAAGACGTAGTTTTGTTTTGATGGAGATATTTGCTCGTTTCCATATGCACCATTTGAGCGAGGCGAATGTTGCTGTTGCCTGGCCGATACGGCTGTGAACGTCGGCCGTCGATGCTACTTTCGTTTCCTCAACCAATGATCCCAAATATTTGAACCTTGGAACCTGTTCGATTTGGGTTCCATCGAGGTGAACACTGGCTCTTGATCCATCCGTTGTGAGCACTTTGGTCTTTTCCGCATTGATTTTTAACCCGTATGATTGGGCGATGCGGGAAATATCGTATAAGATGTCCGTTGCTTCGGCATCCGTGTGGGCGAAAACAGCGCTATCGTCGGCGAACATTAAGTCTGTTACGAAGTTGTTGTCGTCGTATTGAACTCCGAGTCGTCCATCGAATCAAATCACTACTCTTTGTCATTGTTGCACCAAACCTAGAACGTCTTCTGATGTTCCTTTTATTGCTCTTTTTATATCGTTTCATTGATCGATCAAGTCTTCGTGTGTATTTTCATCAATTTGATTTATTTTTAGGCACAGTCGGTTCTCATATTCAGCCCTAGTTTGCTCTTCCTTCAATCCTGCCGCGTTATATGTATTTCCTGTCTCTCTTTCTTCTTGTTTTTATTGTAGAATATGCTTTTATCACATGTAGCAAGAATAATGGTAGAGATACAGGTTCAGTACAATTTACCTTTGGGCAAGGGACATATGTACTGCTTCGCGCAGCGTGTAATATCTTATTTTCAAAATGTACCCATGTGGACTTGGCCTATCTTAGAGTATGGCACGGTTCAAATAAGTGTTCTGAATATTTTTCTGCAATCCTCTCACGCTTTTCTGCATATGCCGCAAGTATTCTATTTCGTTCCTATCATGAATAAACCAACTTAACTACATATGTATATCAACGATCTAAATAAAAGTGACACATAAAACTATAATTTCTTAAGTGCATGAAACATGATCAATCCAAACCATCGGCACTCTAAGGTATGCACAAAAAGCGTCTGGGGAAATCACACAAAAACAAATGCAATCATCGATTTGTAATCCACTTAGAAATAAAACCCACCACCATCGACTACTTTTGTTCATATACCTTTCAGACTGACAATGACCCACAAAAGAATGCAAAAATAGCAATCTAATCACACAAAGGCTCCAAATCGTTACAATGTGAAAAGGCTTACAAATTCTCTACCTTTAATTTCATAAAGCGCATTTTAGAGCATATATGTGTCCCTTTTAGCAGGTTACTTACTTAATAAATCAATGCATCAAGGTCTCAAGTTCAAGTCTGCAATAGCGACGCCGCCCCCTTAATGAATTTCAATTTTTCTTGTCAAAGGGGCAGTTAACTCAGCTGTTGAATGAGTGCTCCTGCTGTAAAGGGGGGCGACTAGTGGCTAACAATAACTAATTTAATGTAATGATTGTCTCAACGGGGGTGGTATTGATATTTGTGTATTTGAAAATAAACAGGTGTAAATATTGAGGAAATTGTTAGAATTATAAAACATTTTGCTATTAATCGTGGTAATTTGAATTTTTGCAGTGTATTTCTTCTTTTATCGAAATTTTTAGTATGGTACCGAACTTATTTACAATCACACCTCACCTAATTTCCTCATATACATATGTTAAAAAAAAAAAAAACGAGAATGAATTTATCTTGATACACGCTCATACAAAGAGTGGTACGTACTATTTTTAAACGGGGTCATTTCCAAAAAAATTTAGAGCTCAGTACAATTTACCATCGTGTAAGGGACAAACGTACTGACTTGTGTAAGTCCAGCTGGTAGTTGGCCCTCTGTTTTCCAGGCTGAAATACATATCATTGGGACCTGCGCTAGGCTGAACCTAGAATTTTTCAGAACAGGCAAGTTGCTTTTAAAAACCTGTCATCGTGGAAGTTTTCTTCCAAAATAGTTGCAGGGTATGCTTTTACGAGCCTGGCCAGGAAAACTAAGGTCTTGTTCTGCTGGGGTATCGAGGGCAATGAAGCTGAAGACACGCTAGCGAGAAAGGCAGGCGGCTTCTTATGGTTCACCTCTAACTCCCTGATAGAGGACTGAGTTAAGGGACTGCATCTAGCCCATTGGGAATCAGTAACACGTCCACAACCTAGAACTATTTCAGGAGACGGATTGCCAAAAGGCAACGAGACTTCCACGTATGTTCTCTGTGATTGCCCTGCTCTGATGAAGCTTAAAGATGAATGTTTATCAGAGAGCTCAATTCCCATCTTCTTCAATTAACGACCTTCATCCCTCCTTCCGGACGGCAGACCGTCTGTTCCGTTACTGGGGCATGTGCACAATAGGCCGCGATGCACACGAGTTGCCTTCATACTCAAAGTCAGCCTTATTTTTCCTCTCATACCATGACGGAAGAGAATAGTTACGGGCGATAGTTATCTATTCCTTTCATCGCGACTTTTTTGTAACTGCGACACATGCAGAGATCTGACAAGAGAGGCGTATATGGAGAAGTCCTTGCTTACTTGTTCGGTGGTAATTTGGTAATGCTCATCCTACCTCATATAAAGCGTGAGCCGAGTGTCCCGATCAATAGTAGACCTTACTTTTGGATCGAGATAATGAGACTGGTCCTGTATTTGCCGTTTATACTGGTAGGTTCAGGTTTGTTATACATGTAATCAAGGAAAAGCCCAACATTGTCGCAGACTTTTCTTTCTCTCAAACGCGAAAGTATATGGGCCTTATTCTGAGAGTCATGCGACTTTGCAAGTGAGTGATACTCAAAGAATGGCATTCTCCGGGTGGGCTCAAAAAACATTCTCATTTAAAATTGGCAAGCGGCACTTTCATGGGGCATTCCCAGAGCGGAATGAACTGAGTTAACTTCGATTAAGTGGAAGTTGAGGCGACTCTCAGAATAAGCCCCTATATCGACTCTTAGATGAATCTGCCGATATTAAGGTATTTTTTTTACAACCGGGGGCCGTAATGTGTTCAAGAAAGGTGGCTTGATTGTGGGTTTGTTGATTCGACTGTCATAAGAAACGACCGGTATTAGTTACAACATACTCCTGGCACACACAGGTATTCTTTCACCACGAGCAACTTTCTTGTCTTTACTCAATTTTCGTGTGTGTGCCCTAATAAGGAAGATACAGCAAATAAGACAATGTGCTAGTTTTCACGCCAAATGCTACTACAATATCTCCCTCTTTTCCTTATTATTCCTCTCTCCTAAAAAAACCATAAACAACGGTTGAAAGATTACCAGTGTGTGCATCCTTAGTACTTAACATTGTACCTTGACCTGAATGACATAGTGAACTGGTACAAAGGTTATTTCACATAAAAAAAAATTTGTATTGTCTTGTCCAAACTTTGTTTTGAGTTTCTTAACTCGAGTTTTCGAATGATGTCATGACGACATGTACTAGTTTGGTTTGTTTCTGCAAATATTGTTAACTACATCAAACTCTACAAGGCATGATACAATGTAAACGTCGTAACTTTATCTGATCAAGAATACATTTTACATGACTTGATGAAATTTGGTAAGGTCATTAAAATGGTTATTTTAGGCCGCTAACTTTAGCACCCTACTATCATATTTATTAATCGATTAATTTCCAATCAGTTTTTCATCATTATTACAAAAAAAATCATCATGATATAATCTCCTCACCCATGACATTTTCTATTGTATTTAACCCTTGACCTTAAGGTGGCGAGAAAGGAAATCCGAAAATCGATAGTTGTACGAAAAGAAAGTATCGCACTAGACTAAAGAATAAAGATGATATCGACACAAAAACGAACCACCGGAAATTGAAGGATTGCTTCTTTTGCTACAGGAAATTCATGCAGAAGAATCGATCGATTTTTTGCCGAATAAAAGACGTCTTGAAAAATTGAAGATTTATTTTTTGCCAACCCAATAACTTAAGACTTTATGAAGGGTCCGATTTCTTTTCGCCTCTTTGCACCAACCACACTCCAAAAAGTAAAAGGAAGTGAAAATGTAAAGAATATCGATTCATCATTGAACATAATGTTTCGTCGTTGTTGTTGTGTTTTTCACAGTTTCACAGAGTTTCAACGAGGGAAAAATACTTACACTTGAGAATTTGTTATTGTTTTCGTTTTGCGTTTTCCGTGTATCAAGAAAAACCTGTAAGCGAAATTCTTTGACTTTAGCTTCTTGGTACTTAGTATTTCTTTTCCCTTACTCTCTCGCTCTGTCGTCTATGTCGTCGTCGTCGTCGTCGAGACTTGATGATAAAGAATGGAAAGCTATAAGGACTTTAATGACTGTCGAGATGCTCTCAAGGAAAAGTTTTTCTCTAGTATTATACTATATATTCCCTAAAGGAGAAAGGTTCATTGTACGAATACGATTTTATATCTACATATATATGTACAACGGGAGTATCCAGGCTCACCAAAAAATATATTCCTCCGCTATGCGCGCTGTTGTTTTCTTCTTCTTATAAAAAAATCATCCCTCCGTGTAGCAATGCATTGTTGTCCTGCAAAACTTGAATTGAATGCTGGTGGTGGAAGCTTGAAAGAAGCAATCCAAGTGGGTAATAGTTTCTGAAGAGAAGTTTTATACGCTTTCGAGTTTTAAATGAACTGCGGCATTTTGGGGAAACTTTTCTAGAGCGAATGCTTAAAGGGAGACAATGGGAAAATTTACATTTTATTTTATTTTTTGTTTAGTTTGCAAATAAAATTCGTTTTGTATAAAGTGTAGTGTGTTAGCTGGTAACAGACCATGCATGACTGCGTGGAAGAATTTTGCGAATTTTGAGTCATAGTTGAAGAAGCGTATCAAAATTATGGTAAAAGTTTTTGTGGAAGTTGAAAAGTTTCTATGATACACTTCATTGTATCCTTGTTGAACTATTTAGTAAGAGATAAATTGTTCTTACAGTTTATGATGAGCAAGAATCTCACTCAAAAACCACTCTGAATATCTGAATTTTTTGGAAAGATTTTGCCTTTTGATCCCCAATTCTTAATATTTACTTTTTCTTTATCTTATATTACCTTGGAGGCGGCCATATACTCAGGCACGGCCCTGAGAGTGCTTTGATGGCTGCTTTACCATCTAAAAAAAATTGTAATGTTGGGGCCTTTCAAACCTTTGTCAAGGTTTAGCAAGTCTCAATGGCATTGTATTTCAGTCGGAAGGTCAGCTACCCATTGCAATCGATACCTTGAAGTTGGGGCATGCGACACCAGCCTCTGTACCATGTTTGATATTTGAAGACCATCGGTGAACCATTTGAAGTTTCTTGGATGTCCAAGAAGGGTGATTTCCGCCGACTTAGAGCGATCCAGAATAATCGTCATGAATTTCCTTGGGAACTGCAGTTCACCAATCCATATGGTCGGTAGCGACAAACAAATTTTTTCTTCATCACAACTGTGGGACAGGTCCACCCCACCTACTGCACAGCTCCAGTAATAGAGAGGCAAGCAAGACGTTGCAGTCTGCTGCACTTGAGGATCGCCGTGATCTTGTTTCAACTTTATTCAAACTCATTTCAAATTCCAGAATTCGTCCAATACCAATTAATACAACGCATAAGCTTTGCGATGTCTATTAACTTTGCTACTTTTCCTTTTTTATTATCCAATATCAGATAAAATAGACTTTATGCTTGTGTCAGTCCAAAACACTTTTCACGTTCTCATACAGTAGATGATTGCTTTTGGAATTTCCATTGCGGCGTTGTTAATCGAGGTCGCTAATACCAAATAAAAAAAATTGCAAAGAACCAGATTGCTCACAAATTTGGCTGGTCAAGGCCGGGATTGATCACAGACAGACTTGCATGATCAAGAATTTCGAAGACGATCGCACATCATTCAACAGTGATCATTGGGGTTGATTTTGGTTTTGTTCAATGATCATCGCTTACTGTGTGGTATGACATATGCTATTATTATTACTTTAACAATCATATATGTATGTAGATGTCAATTGGACAAAATGTGGAGAGTTGTGATTTGTTGAATAGTTGTTTATATTTATCTTATATTGAAGCAAAAACAAACATATTATTAAGTAATCATGCAATAACCAACATTATTGTTGTTTTGTCATTATTAATGAGCAAAAATCATCATTGACCTTGATAGTATGCAGTAGAAGAGAAACGTAGTTTCCATTGTATTCAAATTCTTTACACAACGATTCTCTTTCTTACCAGATTCTGCTTGACCAACGCCCCTAATTCCATTTAAAAAAATGCATGAAGAAACACGAAACAGAAGCCCCAATCTCAACTGAATAACGTCTGAAATCCCCCAAAAATTTCAATTTTCTTCAGACAAAATTAATATTCTTCTGAAAAAAAAAAACAACAGAAGAAAAAAAATGGTTTCCTAAATTTGGACATTTCTATTAACATTCTTTACCACACCTCTCCACGTTCACGGTGTCAATGCCTTTCTAATCATCTCTCGCTAACAAAGCTCTAATAAAAGGTGAATTCTTCACCTACGGCATCGTGCCTTAATTGTATGGCGAAAAGATATTGGCGAACGCGTTCAATTGCCATAAGATGATGCAAACGAATTATCGCGCACTGATTTGCACTTTTCAGTTGATCTTTTCATTGATTTGTAATATCTTTTCTGGGACTGCTTCGTCTTAATGTATTAATTAGAATAAGAAGGCGAAAAAAAGACATTCAAACCGCCCGCCATACTTCATCGACGATCAACGATCTTCGTCATCTTCATCATCATGATCATGCAATGGATCGCGCACTCCACTGATTTCGTTATTATTAATAATAATAATTTCGCAGAGCTTTTGTCGCACAACTGTGAATATCAAGTTTCAGTCTGGACAGAATTTCTATTCCATATTTTTATTTTAATAAGCCGCCGATCTGCCGTTGCGGGCCGCAGAACGGGGTGATTATTAACGCCGCGTACGCGCGACTTGCATACAAAAAAATATTCTTCTGTTTTTTTTTATCGAATACGATATCATTTCTGAACGAGAAAAAATTTATCTTCTTCTAAACACAGCTTGATGATAAAAAAAATGGTTTCTTTTTCACCAAGCATAATTCCTGCGAAGATTGGAATTCTCTTCAGTAGTGAATTCTTCACGATCAATCGCGCGGGTGAATCATTTTGTTGGTAGGAATAGGAAGGCTACACTATGGCCGCCAATCATCATCGTTTAATGCAACAAAAAACCTGACTTCTTCAATCGAATATAAAACTAATTACTGGAAGCCATTTTTTTTGTGGTTGCTGTTGAAATGTGATTTTTGCCATGAGTAGGTATTATATTATGACTAATTCCACGTAGAACAAATGTTGTGCTTTTTGTTGGATGTTACATAGCATTGACCTAGAACTATACTTGTTTTTGTTCGTACTAGCTTTTGTTCTTTTGGCGTACCTTCTTGGGTACAGGTGGGACTTATGTCTTAATAAAATGTAGAGAGCTAAAGAAACACGTTTTTTTGTATTATCATCACGAAGGTGCAATGTTCTAGGAAAGTGGGTTATATTATTATTCATTTACTATATCTTTTGTGAATTCCGAATAAAATTCTTTAAGTGTATAGTAGGATATTAGAGTGATTGAACGATTAATAACGAGCATATTTATATGATGCGTCACACTAAAGCTCCTGTTCAAGTACTCTCCGAAATATATCGATCGAAAAGATAGATTCGTCGGGTGAATAATAAAGGTTTCTTTCAGTAATGCAGTTTGCGCATATTTGCGTTTGCATAAGTTTCATTTAAGCAAACATGCGTTTGATAGCGGTAAATATATTAAAAGAACGTCAAAAATGACAATTCATCGCGCAATATTTAACTATGGCGAAGCAAGTACACTAATGCATACTTGTATGCATGCGCAAATGAATTTTCCGCAAGTGGATACGCGTTTAGCTTGCGCATTTTGCGCATGCAAGTATGCATTACTGAAAGCACCCAAAACAACAACTAGTACCAGTTTGTTGATTGCCACACAAGAAAATTTAAGAATGGTCTTCAAAAACCAAGCAGATTTTACTCGTTTCTGATAGCCAACAGGCAATCAGCGCGTTATGGTCTATATGACCAAATTAAAATGAGCTTTGGGTAGCCAAGGTGCTCTTGGTGAACTAGGCGTTCTCAATCGAGTTACCTTTGCGTGTGTCCCAGGCCATCGGGACTTCAACGGAAATGAAAAGGTGATTGCCCTGGCTAGACAGTGCTCTGACATTATATTCATCGGTTCGAAACCGGCTATGGGGACACTCATTAGTTTGTTGAAGACGCTCGTTGACGACCAGATTGGGATGAAACACATTGAACACTGGATTGGCCAACTCTAAGCCCTTGCTTCCTGTACTGACTCTTAATGCGCCCAAGAAATGGTTGAGGGCATTAAAAACGATGTCAGTGAACTTGTTGGCTTGCTTAACAGACACTGCGTTCTGGCCCAAAAAATATAAAGTAAAATGGAGTAGCACAAGAGACCTAGGCTATGATTCAGGTCTAAGCTACAAGCCATTTGGCACACTGGTGAACGTTTTCAAGGGTTTGGGCCTATAATTAAGAAGTTTGGGGGTGTAGTACGGTATCTTTGGACCCATACCTCACCAAAAGAAAAAAGACAATTCTAAATAATAATAATAGAAGAATAAGAGGGTTATCCCAAGAGGCTGAGTGCAAATCGGACAAACTTTCTTTGAATCAATTCGACTCTTTCAATTTGGGAGGAGTAGTGAGGAGACCACACCTGGGAGGCGTACTCGAGTAAAGGCCTCACTAAAGATATGTACAAGTGCTTAGTCATGAGGAGATTGTTGAATTCCTTAGACCATCTTATAAATAAACGCGCAAATAAAGATATGACAGTGCTTTAGTAAGGTGGCAATGTCATCGATTGATAAGATACAAAGCAGAGGACCTAGATGACTACTTTGCGGGATGCCAGAGGACCCTTCTATGTTTCTGGATTTGAGACTCCACGAAGTAGAACTTGATAGGTTCTGTCGGCTAAGTATGATTGGAACCATACCATAATTCTGTTGTATTATTGACTAAAATTGGAATCTAAGGTTAATTGGTAATTAAACTAATATATTTAGAAGATGTATTCGTAAATCCGTAGATAATCCACTACGAATCCTCAAAGAATTAAATAAAATGCAATTACCTAACCAAAATCCGTGATCAATACCACTTATAAAACGTGATAACCATCATGCAGAATTATGCAAGTTTTTTTTTAAAAAATATAACTTTTAAAAAACACCTTTAAACTTTAAAAATTTGCATCTGATTGCATCATCAGAAAGTTCGATTTCGCTACCTCCTGGCAACTACCACCACTACACATCAAGCCGTTTTTGCTACTATGTTACGGAGTGTGCAAAAGAAATGATGTTAGGTCATCAACCGTACTCTCCTCAACAAGGTTTTGTTTTTTGTAATTTCACTTTAAATGTTGTTTTTTTAAAAAAAGTATTTTGTTTTAAAGTTATAAAATTATATTAATAAAGTTTTTATAGAATATAATTTTATAGAAACTTAATTTAAATGTTGCTCAAAACCAGTAAGTGACTCATTTACGTCTGTGTTTAATAATAAAGAAGAATATAATGAAAAAAGAAGCAAATATCATTAACCTGTCCAAAAAACTGACTTTGACTGAACCAAACAATGGGTTTCTAATTTATTATTAAAACCGCTCTTCGCATATTCAACCCGGAGAACAGGTAACGCACAAAAGAAAACATTAAAACTGGTTTTGTTGGAATCAGAATTTGACTTTAAATATTTCGCATAAACAATTTTCTATCCTAAATAAAAAACCAATTTTTTTTAAGACTTTCGTGGCATATTTAAAAACTTTCTTGCATGAGAAACGTAAACATATCCAGAATGGAATTATTTAGGACAAGGACAAAATCTAATAATAATAATAACATTTATTGAAAGAGCACAAAGATTAAACATCTTAACTGTACATAAAAGAAGAGGAAATAAAAAATATTTGAACAATTGATAAAAGAGAAAAGAAGGAGAGGAGAAGATAGGAGAGAAAGAAAGAATCAACTATAATGGTCTTTTAAAAGCCTGCTGAAAGTTCGTCTAGATGTCGCACTCCGAATACCCTAGGGCAAGGCATTCCATTTACGCGCAGCTTGGACAAAGTAAGAACGATCACCAGCATATAAGTGTATAAATGTGCTTTTAATTACAAGAGGAAGGCCATTAATGTAAATGCTAAACAGCAAGGGACCTAGAATAGAGCCTTGTGGCACTCCACAGCGTAGAAGTAAGGGCTCGGAAAATTTATCCTGGATTTTAACTATTTGAGAACGACCAGACAAGTAGCTTTGAATCAATTTCACAGCAGTAGAACCAAGACCGAAATTACTACCTAATTTCTGTAAGAGCTTTACATGATCAACCAAATCAAATGCCTTCGAGAAGTCGAGTAAAGTCAAGAAAGTTACTTTACGGTTGTCCAAGGCATCATATGTAGATATCAGAAGAGACTTTTACTAGTGCAGTTTCACAACTGTGTCCAGATCTAAAGCCAAATTGCCATTCAGAAAGAAGACAGTTTTCTTCAATATGCGAAATAAGTTGCTTAAAAATTATAACAAAAACTCTTGTTTCGGAGTTAATTAAATTCCCTAAAAAATAAATTGATTAAAAAAATTAATTATTTAAAGATTAATGTTGTAACTTAATGTCATCATCCGCTGCTCAGACTTTTGTGGGGCATGAAAAAGAGAACCCAGCCACATAAAATTACGACGATACAATTCCCATGTTCAGTGCATGCTCACGCAATATCGTACCAACGAACGATGTGATATCATTTGCCTCTTTAAATATGCACGCAGAGCCAGTATCTTTATTTATTCTCCTGTTGTTTCAGATACTACATCTCCTCCTCTACTCTTTCTCCTGCTGTTGTTGGATACTTTAAGCTTTCCATAATTGAAACACATTTTCACGGTGTCAGAAGCCTTTTAGGACGAAAATCTTTTCCTTTTTTAAGGATATAAGAAGATAAAACTGCGAAACTTCCATGCGTGGTTAACACACACAGAACATAAGGATTCTCGACATGTTCCACCATGAATAATAATAATGTTGCCTAGCGTGGGCAGATTTTCAAGTAACATCGATGATGTACTACTACAGAACGTTGTAACAAGCCTTGGAAACATTCTAATACCCCGGCTTCACCGCCAAATTTTCGCAAGTTCGAGCAAATTAGTCTACTGTACTTTAAAATTTCCTGATTTCCCATACATTTTTCACATTTTAAAGTCAGGAAAAAATGCCTGCTTTGGGCCTACAGAACATGAAATTGAGTTTCAAAGTAAAAGCTCGCTCAAAAGAGAGTAAAAAATTGGAATATTTCCATGGCAACTGATGTATTATTACATGACAGTTAAAGTAAGAGCTTTGAAAAAATAAACATGGATCAAAAAAGGAAGTATAGATGTCTGTCAATGAATAAATATATACTCAATTACATTTATTTTATAATAGGTATTATTAAATAAAAAATTTAAATCCCACAAAGCATTGAAAATTCCATTTTCCATCTCTATAAAGGAGCTTTCAAATGTAATACGTCACACACGAAGCTTTCTCTACTGAACAATGCCGGTGAAGCCACTTTTGCATATTGAAGTGAACTTGATTAAAATTAGGGCGGTGAAGCCGGGGTATAAGAATATTTAAAAAACACAATTTTAGTGACGAAATTTGTTTTCTATTTTTATTTAAGCGCTATTTTTAACCCAATAATCGACTAATAAATCATTTTTCTGTCCTGTACAACATTGTATCAATGCCATAGTGGTATGGAGGCTAGAAATATACTCTGTGTTCAAACAATACACCCTTTCTTTCTTTCTTTATCAATCATTATTATTCATTTTCATTTTGTGAATGTTATAAATTTATCAAAGTTATTTCTAGAATGTTGCTGAATCGAAATACGTCACAGGATTTCATAAAAAATTAATCTTAATTAAATTAAAGAAAAAAAAGGATAAGAATCTTTTCTTGTAGAAGGAGCAGAAGGAGGACGACTTTTAAAAATATTTCGATTCATCTTTTCCCCATTAAGAAAATTAAAAAGAAGCCTTGTAGTAAAGAGGGATGATAGTATAGACTACGCCGTCGTCCAGTTGTTCAGCTATCCGACCTCGTATTTTTTATTGCATTCAAGGGACCAATAACATGCAAAGAATTCGATAAACGTACCTTTCAAGAGCTCTAAAAATAGGATTATTGTTCCCTCTTGCATGAAATAAATAACGACGCAAAAAAGAGTTGTTTATATTTTCATGAACAAAAATAGGAATAAGAATTTTTCACCTTTTTCGATGATGGAATTGTCGGCTTGCTTGAATATAATAACAGATTTCCCAAAACGTGTTTTTCACCTCCATCCATACAATGACTGTATAGTCCAAATTGAGACTTCGCCTTCTCTAGGGCATTTCTAGAAGTTTGATTTCATGCTTCCAAATAATAGATTTGGTCATATCCATATGGATATTGTGGGACCTCTACTACCATTTCGTTGACACTCCATAGCAGACAGAGGCCCCTGTGCTGAGAGTCGAGTCATGTGGTGTGACAAGTCGTTTGAGTTGAAGAAAGTCCCGTTTCGGTCGAATTGCGAATTTTACTTTAAATGGCAGTTTCTCTAGACCGGCCCTAAATCGTACAAAACTAAACCAAACATTGCCTCACTTCTTCTTCTTCTTTGATCCGTTAGCTGGCGGTCCGAGCGGGACGTCCCCGCAACGGATACGCTGCTGTCCGTGCCGCTGGGTCTCGAACTCTATTCACGATTCGTTTCCACTCTTGCCGGTTTTTGGCGACGTCTCGAGCCGCGGTAAGTGATAACCGTTGTTTCTTTAGGTCACCCTCGACCTCGACATTCTTTAGCCAGGTTTTCTACGGTGCCGAACGCTGGATTCTCCAGGTCTCGCCAGAGAAGTTTACTTGGCAAGCGATCATCATCCATTCGGCAAACATGTCCAAACCACCGTAGTGGTTTTTGCATTTCTTCTTCGATCAGTGTCTGCTGATCACATCTTTGTCTGACTGTCTCGCTTCGAAGGCGATCGCGTAGTGAGACACCGAGGATCTGCCTCAAGCATCGCATTTGGAAGACCTCGAGCTTCTTAACGTCCAGTTTGAGCAGTGCCCACGTTGCATAAAGAAACAGTTTCCCATTCACTAAGAGTTTACCTTCAGGTGCAGCAGATGTTTTTCGCTCATACCAAAAAAACAAGAGCCCCTGTGCTGAAAGTCGAGTCTTGTGTCATGAGAAGTTGAAGAAAGTGGCATGTTAGTCGAATTACGATTTTCAAAACAGGGGCCTAAACTCTATTTAGTACTTGCATTCAAACCCCCTGAAAGTCGTAATTCGTCTGACATGACGTTTTCTTCAACTCAAACTACTTGTCACGACACACGACTCGACTATCAGCACAGGGGTGAAGGATTGGTCTCGCAACAGTTCTTACCACTTTGAACTCTGTGCCAGACTTGATACTTTGGGACATTTATTGTGAGTTGTGTGATAACGTCCAGCCCCGACAGAAGGACAGCATTGTCATAGACGATCATCTCTCTATCAATAATAATCGTCAAGGAAGACGAAAGACAATTACAAACAAGAAACTCAAAAAGACGGGCCAGAGGTCGACAATCAGGAGAAACTAAGGCCAACAAGACCCTGTCAAGCTTCTGATCATGATGAAAACTCAGAGCTTCAATTGCTGTTTGATTTTTATTAAAGACATGTATCCTCGTGCACCAGTAAAAGAAGAAAGCTTCATTTATCCCAAGCAATTGTAAATGTCTTCAAGTAAATTTTTCTATGGCGGTGCCAGTCTTTTCATTAACCCTGTCTTTCGTTGTTGGGCCGTATAGTCCATTCTAAACGCTGGTTTGTGTGTCGAAACACAGCACCGTTTGAAACTGTTTCCATATACATATACTTTTTTGGATCGCTGATTAAGAAAATCGGGGCCCCAGAGCCCTAAAAGATGGACGTAATCCTTAAAATGCAAAACATCCCTTTTTAAGTTTTTTTTCACGATAATTTCAATAAAAATGAAAAATAATCCAATGAAATACATACACTTTTTCCAGTATTTATTTGCGAAGATGGTAGATTTATACCAAATCAAGCCAAATTTTATGATAAGGGATAGTCCTAAAGGGTTAAAACCACCCATAAATCGACTGAAAATATAAAAAAATGTAAAAAAATCCTTTTCCAAATTTATGCTTCAAGAGCAACTGAAATACCCGAATAAAAGCACATGTGCTGTTCCAGTGGCAAACTAAATGATCCACCTGAGTCACTTGCCGCTTACGTGAATGGAATTTCTTCGTTGGCCAAACATTTTTTTACTACATACTTCTTTTATTTCGCTCCGATGGGTGCAGCGAGGCGCACCGTGTTCTAGTTAGTTATTCATAAAATCTGTCAGTTGTAAAAGGCGCATTGATAGCTAGCTTTATGTAGTATGATTATAGTGTTGTAAGTTTCGTTTTAACACGTGTTTGTTTAACATTAACAAATCAAGCTTCCCTTTGACTATAGGTGAATTGAGAAATTCAACGCTGCCGCAACACTGCAGAATTCAACAAATGGAAGTCTGTAGGTGAATTCTGCAGCGTTGCGACTTGAGTTTTTGAATTCACCCTCGATTTCACATATTTTTGCGTCCTCAAGCTTACATTCCCACTATATTCTCAAGACTTCATCAACAGACCCTCTGTTTAAGGTATGTTTAGGACATTTCTTAAAAATAATGGCACAATAATATTTTAAAGTCAAAAAACGAGTTTCAATTTCCCAAACCCCCTCACATTTATAAATGTAGAATACCCAAAGGCAGTCTTTCGTTTAAATTCCATAGCTACCCAGAGCCTTTTATTGACAATCAATCAATCGATACACGTGCCTTTTTAGGGACTTGTCAATGGTGATACCCAAATTGCTTGCAGAAAGCATCCTGCTGCGAGTAGAAAGAAACTCAATTTCAAAGCATGACTTTCCTACATTCAATTTTTCTTACAATAGTATAAAAATTTGCTGCCATACTCTCTAGCCAGCGTCTAGTGCCAAGTTAATGTTTGGCAAGTTTAATTTTATCTACATGCAAAATCAATCTGAACGAGCGACGGGGATTGGGTCTTACAGTTTTAGTGCTTACAGTATGGAAGCTCTAGTGATTCAATTTTATCAGAGTTTTGTCACATTTGAGGACACTAAATATATCAGGAGTGTTATCTTACATAGCAACATTGGTTTAGTTTGTGATTTAATGTAGAACCTATCATGCAGGAGATTCTAGGTGTTTTTATGTGGGAGTTGTTCGAGCTCGCTTGCTCTACGTTGATAAGAATTTTGATTTAAATTCAACTTTTGTCGAATACTGTGAAAATATTTAAGTGGTTAAAAGAAAAGAAAGTTGGTCACTTCATTGTGAACCGGGGTCGATGGTGTACAGAACAACATGTGGTATTATGGGACCTCTCCTGCAGATCACAATGTGTAATGATTAACGCCTCAATGAGATCGAACTAAGTACGAACGAAGCTAGCTGATATATCAAAGCCCGCCCTGAAAGCGCTGGCCTGGCGTTTGCTGAACACAAAATTGTAACCGTGCTGGTCAGCAACCTGGGAAAACAAGTGTCCGTAAGAATCAAGATCTGGAACAGATCATTGGCTCACAGCTCGCGTTAAGGCATCGGAGAGTGATAAACAACAAGAGGTTTAATTTTATAACCCACTTGGAGGGCT
Organism: Thereva unica; assembly: GCA_949987705.1. Classification (NCBI taxonomy): domain Eukaryota; kingdom Metazoa; phylum Arthropoda; class Insecta; order Diptera; family Therevidae; genus Thereva; species Thereva unica. The sequence goes on from OX465285.1 coordinate 5,512,009, forward strand.
TAGCGGATAAAGCTTCTGCTATTTGTGCAGTATTTCCAAGAATGCTTTCCAAAATGGGGTTTCCAACAGATCCGTCGCCTCTTGATGGCCCAGTCTAGGTTTACGCAGTGCCAGTGTGGCCAGCAGCTTTATGCAGGAGGGCTAACAGCAGAAAATGGAGGACCGCATACAGATTGAAAAAGATACGTGCGTGCGGTGTATGCGACGAATTTCACTGAGAATCACTTGCGTGCTTTTATTCCCTCTAGTGCATATACATATCTGCTGTGTGTGCTGTTTCTTTGGATATTTGAGACTATAGTAAGTAGGTAGGAAGTAGACCAAGTTTTGCATTGCGCCCGGTGCAGTATGCCATATTGCGCCCCCATGAGCTGTTCATTTTTTGATCGTTGTGAAGGACAATGAAAAAAAACACAAGCCCTCTGTGGAGTTCCTTTAACATATGAAAATGAAGGTAGTTTCTGAAATTGCGCCCGGTGCAAGTGCACCATTTGCACCTATGAAAGCATCGCCCCTGTATGCCAGTTTGCATTTGAATGCACGCACTTCTTCTGTATCCAGCTTAAGCGTCCTTCGCGCATGCAGCCCATATAGGACCATATCCAACGATGTAGCGTACGTGGAAACTATACCCATAGAAATATGGGCGAGAGAATGCATTCGTCACTAAGATCCAGAATATGTTAGAGGGAAGACAAATTCAGTGCAGCAGCGCTGCGAGTCTGTAAAGGCAAATGAAACAGGTCTGTTAGAAGTCCGTGGACCTCAGACTTACCCCAAACGTAGATGGGTTACGAAGAAGTGTCGGGAAGTAAGTTACGATCTCAAGTTGTTCTTAAGTGGAAATAGAGTTTATGGAAAATAACTCCCACGTTTCGAGCACAATGGATCAGCGCTGTGACTGATGACTAGGTATCCAGAATAACGCAGAGATTCTTTTTTTATTGTGTGAGTTTCAGCTTATATGGGCCGAAACGAGAAATATTCTTCACATCACAAGTTCAGTTACTCTCAAATTTCGGGTGGGACTACCCAGCATAACCACATTATCTGCCGGTTATGAAAGTAACACCTGCGTAGACACCAAATCAGTTAACAACATTTCGCACGAAATACTGAAACTGGTTTTAATGTAGCATCTTCGTCTTCATAATTTCCACAACTTCAACTTAACTGACTAGTTTAAATTTCCACTGAATCAGCAACTTGTCCTTCTAATTTTTATTCAAAATACTAAACAATCTTTCTTCTGCCGGCTCTTCTTCCTATTTCACACAACTCTTTTTTATTAAACAAGAATATTAAAGCTTTCTTACATTGTATATATAACCGCCTTGGCCTTGTAGAGTAACGTCATCTATCGGAAGACTTAAAACTTATTACTGATAGTAAAATCTAACAAGCGCAACCTCACTTGTAGATAATGAACCGGATTAAACATGCACTTGATTAACTATGGTCAGGCACATAAATACTTTTTAAAAAAATATGATTTATGACTTTTAATTTTGTTCATTTATAAGAAATTACAATCAAATTAATTATCTAATCAATCGAACAAGATCGAACTAAATAAGATTACCTTACAGACTTATAGATGCATGAAGGGTAATATCTCAAAATAATTATCAAATCGATTATGACCATTTACTTTATAATCATTAACAACTACTGGTTTTTACAGTACAAATGGTAGTACAAAACGGAAGTACTAGTACACACGCAGAAATGTGTCACACTTTTAATAATACTCGTATATTTTTTCTTATCTAATCTTAAAACGCATGGAAAAAACGGATATGCTATAATATTAATTGGTGATTTTATCGTAATAACGTCGTTTTTTTTGTTTTGTTTATTTACAGAATGGAAGTAAGCAATCACACACAAAACACATTAAGTCGAAGTAACAGTCGAACAAGTTCAAATTCAGAAATAGAAAAGGAATTGCAGGATTTAGAAATAACAGGAATTAATCATAAAAATGGAACAAACGCAATAAAAAAACGAATTTCCAGTAGTCGAACACCAACACGTAAAGCAAAAAGAGTTCGATTTTATAGAAATGGGGATAGATTTTATCCTGGTATTACCATTCCAGTTTCTTATGAGCGATACAGGTGAGTTATGGATGTTTTAATATATTTTTTTTAATGTGTTGGTGAAAGTATTAATTGTTTATTCAATTTTATGTAAAATATTACTTTTAATTTAGTTCTGTACTAGTCTCTTAGACTATACTATTCAAGCCATTCTACTTCTCGCATTTTTTCTGCCGTCATATATACATAGTAATAATTTAGGGGGAGTGTCCCTTATATAAGCCGACTAGTGTTCTGGAGATCAGTCTACCAGGTGTGTACCTACAGCGATTGATACATTTCATCAGGGTTCGGTTGTATACAGCCCTCTTTACCAAACTGGTGGATGCGTCAACAACTGACAATATAGCTTAATATAGAGAGATCTCGGCTTCGTTTATGTATACTTGGACGATATACTTTCGCCAGTAAAACCAAGGATGAGCATGCCGTTCACCTCTAAGAGCTCTTTAAACGCCTCGATAGCTTCAGTTTAACGATTAAGCTAAAGAAATGCGTTTTTGGTGCACAAGAGATCAAGTGTCAATACCACCGCATCACGGGAAATACTTCTGGCCATCTATCACTGCAATGAGTGGTCTCTGGCATGCCTCGGTTACCAAAAGTCCACAGTTTCACGGTATACCAAATCTCCATTTGAAGCTTTCAAGCTTCCAAATAATAGATTTGACCATATCCATCTGGTTATAGTGGGACGCCTACCCCATCTCGTGGATACTCATATCTTAACGATAGTCGATAGATTCACGCGATGGCCTGAAGCATACCCAAAAGATTCGACACTGAATTCGCCCCACGAGATCACAACTGATCAAGGTACGCTGTTCGAATTGAAACTATTCAATGAAATTGCCAAATTACTCGGCAATCATCGAATCCGGTGAACCGCCTACCATCTACTGGCAAATGTGATGGTTGAACGGTTCCATAGTCAACTAGAAGCGGCCTTAATGACAAGGAACAACACTATTCATTGGAGTGAAGACTTGCCCTTTGTCAAATTAGACATTCGCACGGCAACCAAAACCAACTTTCAATGCTCACCAGCCGAGCTCTCGTATACGATCAGAATATGAGGCTTCCCAATTTAATTTTCTATCACAACGTATGTAAATCCGTGAAAATGCATCCCAGAAACCCGGTCAAAAGGATGTCTGCGTGCCGGCAGTCCTGGAGAACGCCGACTATGTCATCGTACAAGTCGACAGAGTTCGAAAGCATTTCGAACCTCCATATGAGGACCCATATGAAGTAATCAAATGATTACGAAAGCACTTGGTTACAAATTGAACCGCACAATCAAATCAATTTCCATTGGCAGGCTAAAACCAGCCTTCGGCTGTGACCGCAACAACGATGCTAAGCTGTCTAAAGCGGTAGCATTTCGTTAACGCTACGCCCGTGGGGGGAGTATGTGGTGACTGCGTAAACTTGATTACTAAAATTTACGTAATGCCAAACGATCAAAACGATCAGTCCGAACTTTGGAGCTCAGTGATGTAGCCAATTTCCGGGATTTCCTTTTTATCAATTTACGAAGGTTCCTCCAAAGTACGTGACATAGAAGGACGATATGATTTTTACTTTACTTTATTTCCCTTAAATCCCTCTTGGGACATAGGTTGCGACACACAGTTGCCCTCCAGCGGACTCTGTTTTGTGCGACAGCTCTCAGTTCCAACCAGGATCTTCCACTTGAAATTCATGGTTTGGATGACAATTTAAGCAGATTATTCTTTTTATAAAAGTATGGAAGTCGTTTAGTTGCAACGATCATTCAATTAATCGGCACTACAGAGACACAGAAATATCTTCGCTTTTCTACTAAAAAGGCGATGATTAGTTAGTTAGCCAAGTTAGAAGTTCAGAAGTGAAATAGCTGGATTTGTTCGATACATTATCAAAATTGAATTTTTGGACTATGGTCTTTTGGATATTTTTAGAAAACTGAATAAACTATTTATTAAAAATGCCTGATTTCATTATGCCTTTCTGTAGAGTTAATGAGTAAAGTGTGCGAGAAGTATGATTTATTACAGAACTTGAGACTCTTTCGATTAGCAAAGTGTCTATTTTTCGATTCCCATTAGACATCTCATAATTTATTTTTGCACGAAACATCAGTGATTCAGATTGTGTACCATTCCAGTGCGCACCCATCTATTAACCCACAATACAATTCTTTCCAAAGTATACTTCTTCGCTTAATTAAAGGCTTACACAGATGACTTAAGTAAAACGACTGACCTATAACCTTTTAATATTTGATTCTTTGCATTTTTCCTCTGCCATTGCTCCTAATTTTCATGACCTTTTGAAAACAACCATGTCTAAAATTGGATGGAAACGTTTAATTTCCTTTCATTTAAACTATTTTTATCATGTTCCTTCTTCAGTTAAACCTCTCAGCCTAATTGTCTACTTTGTTGTTGCTCATTACGCCGCCGTATTCAAGAGGATAATTACAACCACGAGAGATTTAATGAAAAGGCGAAAATTTTTGAAAGTTTAAGCCCAAAACTTTAATATTAAAAAGCACTCGAAATAACTAGGAGTGCCTGCCGCCAGCCCGGCCCGTCCGCCCGCCCTTTTTAATATCATAAAAAGACAACGACCCGAAAGGGCCTCGTTTTTAGGGATGCGTGTATATCCCCTATCAGCGCCACGAGAGACGAAAATATCAGTTCCGGTTGTTCCGTCCTTGCTTTGTGCCAGATTAAAATGTATTCCAACGCTATTCCCAGAATTCAGCATATTTTATTGATAAAGGTGTGCACGATTTTCAGTGTTGGGCTGTGTTTTTTTGATTGAATGTCTTGCCCTAAAAATAGCAATTTTTATTGTTGATAACGTCTAATGCGTTGTCTGACTTGTTGTTGAGAGATATATCGTGACCTTTTTTTGTGATAAATTTCAATAAAAGATATCATTCGGACGTTGACCATTGGGATATTGTCTTTCTTTGAGGAAAGCAAATTTTTTGTGAGAGACACATCATTTTGGAATGTTGCTAGTATCTATTTCAAGAATGAAATAAAGTTTCTTAACCCTTTATATACAAGCATAGTTGGTATATATAATATTTGAGGAGTTTTTAGTATAATTTATGCTTTAATTAAAAATTCTTTATTTCTTGTTTGCAACACTTAATACGCTGCTTATATTTTGCCTAAAACTCAAAGTTTAATGGGACAATATTTATTGCAAGAAGTTACAAGACCTTGGGTAGTGCGGGACGATACCATGGATAAATTTGAGAAATATTAACAAGACTGTGTGGCTTCTCTTGGGTCCAAATATAAGAATATACCGTCATGTTTGGACTATAAACAAAACTCTCGTCAAAGGATAATTGAGTCACTCAGAAGCCAATGCGGTTAAGTCCATTTTTTGATATGTCCAGATTTTTGCAAAATTAAATGCAATAAATGGTATTCTTCATTATTAATTAAGGATTCACTTGTTACTACTTGACACTGAAAAAAAGTAGTAACAAGTGAATCCTTTAATAACAATGAAGAAACCCATTTATTGCATTAAAATTTGCAAAAATCTGGAAGTATCAAAAATGGACTTAACCGCATTGGCCTCTGAGCGACTCAATTGAGACAGTTCCTCACAGCTCGTTAAACGGCGGTAGATATGATAGTTCAATGTAAAGTTGCACACGCTTAGTAGCTGTACGGCTTGTACCACCTTCCGGCTGCGTGCAGCGGGTTGCTGGGTCGAGAAGGCCTATAGGCACAGTAATATACAGGGCTCTCTACCACAGGAAATTGTATCAGGACCTACCGACTACATGGTCGCAAAATTAAATTTCGGCAGTAACCTTAATATCCGGATTCCTACCAGAGAGGAATGGAAAGATTTCCAACAACCATGAGGTTGTCTTGTACGCAGAAGGATCCATATCAGAGTTGGGTGTAGGAGCTGAAGTGTGTTCCCATCAATTAACTTGCAAGAAAGCTTGCCTAATTTCGCCAGCGTTTTCCAGGCCTGGCAATTTTTCATGCTTGCCTAGCAATGCCGTCACATCCAATGCCGGGAGCCAGGGTAATTCGACCGAAAACCGAATTCAGTGCATGAGCCATCGCCACATAGTATTTTGTGGCAGAGCCAAGCTTTGCAGGTGCAAGAGCCACATGAGGCTCGCGAGCCGCAGTTCCACGACCACTGGGCTAGGAAGAAATAACAAGCTGACTCTCCTCGGGGCTCCTAGACATAGGTATATAGATGGGAACAAGATGTCTCTTCAGCAAATTTTGATTACCATTTGCTGCTAGCCATCCAAAAGAGGAGAAAGCCCATTGGCCCCATAGAGGATCACGCTGACAAGCTGGACATTCCGCAAAACGTCTGTACCCGTAGGTGTGAGGAGACGAACGAGAGGGAATACAGTGGACCCCCGGTAATCCGACCCCTGTCTAATCCTGCGCCCTCTGTAATCCGACATGCCTATCACTGTACCAGTGCATACAGAAAATTTATATGTATTTGCAAATCTGAATGATTGAACTGCACGGTTGTAACTTGTACACGTCGCCACTATTGTCCTGGACACGTGTATCGCGTGCGTGTAAAAACTAAGCTAACAATTGTGCTGTTTAATTTACTAAATTCCACATTGATATGTAATTTGTCGGATTATAAGGTACTTTTTTCAAAAAATTCCGAACTATAGAGGGTCTATGGCAATAATCCGACAAACTCGATATTCCGACACCGCCCTGCAAAACCTTTGTCGGATTACCGGGGGTCCACTGTACTTGCTCATTTGCTGTGTAAATGCGCGGCTTTAGCTTCAGGCAAGCAACGTGCAATAGGTAGTTACGTTCTGGACGACTCAAAAGCGATCTCCAGAATGGTGGTCAGATCACTGATGTTTCCCACAGAATGGCTTTAGACAACCGTCATAGTCGACCAACTTGTAAAAGAGTTACGTATATTTTCAAGCTCTTTTATGGCTGCAATCGTACATAGAGAATCGCGCACAAATGACGTAAGTCGGAATCCCGATGGGTAGATCACTGAAATGAAAGTTCGGAGATCTATCAAGTGTTCCGATAGATCCTAAACGATCTTTCTGATCGTTTTGATCATGTGGGCAGTTCTAATTTGACTTTTCGTCGTTAAATTTATTAATTAAGCTTCTACGCATATTAAATGTACCACCTCAATAACGCAACGTAAGCATTTGCATATAGAAATAGTTTTGATGAATCTCTATTCAATTATCTAGGAGTGCGTTCGCTTCACAATATTTCTATAATAGCAATAATGTATATGACAATTGATTTCTATTTATCGTACTTCTATATTCAATTCTATTATAGTTTTATTATTAGCAAACAGTAATAAAAAACCACAACATCGTTAATTATCACGTATCAATTACCTGTTATATAAACATCTATTAGGTTCATTTTATTTCTCAATTACATTCTTAATTTTCGAATTGCTTAATATCTTGATTGCCATTTATCAGAACCGATAAAGACATACACTAACAATACAAATAACTTTTTTTCCCCACAGGTCATTTGATAGCCTAGCAGAGGACTTAACCCGATTACTGGAAGAGAATGTTAAAATACCTGGGGCTGTGCGAAATATATACACTCTTAATGGAAAAAAAGTAAGTTTATTTATAAAATAACAAAATTGATTAACATTTAAAATAATCTTTTCTTTATTATCAGGTTTCTAATCTTGAAGAATTAGAAGATGGTCAAAGCTATGTGTGTTCCTGCAATAATGAAAATTTCAAAAAAATTGAATATAATCACCAGACGAACATCTCGACGAATAAAACGAATAATCGTTTATCGAGAGTGTATCGTCCATCATCGCCCCTAAAAAATGGTACAAACGGTAGTCCTACATTAAGATTAAGCGAACGTGATAGTGTGGTACATCCCAGAATAGTTACTTTAATACGAAACGGTACTAAACCCAGAAAGGTAAATTATTTCACCTATAGTTGTTCTACAATACTAATAAACTATTTTTTTTTTTACTTTAAAGATAATGAGACTATTATTAAATAAAAGAAACAGCCCAAGCTTTGATCATGTGTTAACAGCAATAACACAATGCGTTAAACTAGACACCGGCTGTGTACGTAAAGTCTTTACACTATTTGGCACACCAGTATTGCAATTAGCAGATTTTTTTGGTCAAGAGGATGTCTTCTTTGCATATGGTACTGAGCGCGTTAATCCTGATGATTTTAAATTAGAATTAGAAGAAAGTAAAGCAATTAAGCAAACAAGGAAAACACTTAGAAATGGATCAGCGTGTACCGGGCCTAAACCAAAAATGCCTGTTAAGAGTAAAAATGTTCATAATGTCACTTATGATTGTGCTGAAGAGACATTAAATGAAAGTGGAATAGAATCACAAGATCTTCCTGCGGTTATTCGTGATCGATACGGATTAGGCCAGATAATTGGTGATGGCAATTTTGCTGTTGTATTAAAAGTTAAGGATAAACAAACAAATGAAACGCATGCCCTTAAGATTATTGATAAATCAAAATGTAAAGGTAAGGAACATTATATAGATGCTGAGGTAAGAGTTATGAAGAAGCTCGCTCATCCACATATTATATCACTAATTATGGATGTTGACCAGCCGAATAATATGTATTTGGTACTCGAATATGTTGGCGGTAAGTAGCCTTATTCTTACTCCCCTTTTTATTTTACTAAACAAGTTTCTATATTTCAAAAACAAGGTGGTGATTTATTTGACGCAATTACACGTGTAACAAGATTCTCAGAGGACCAGTCTAGAATAATGATCCGACATTTAGCTTCAGCTATGGCCTATTTGCATTCCATGAGTATCGTTCACAGAGATATTAAACCTGAAAATTTACTAGTAAGTAAAGATTAAGTAAAATGTATAGCATTTAAAAACATACAATCAATTTACAGGTTGAATTAGATGATAAGGGTAATGTGCTGGAACTTAAACTGGCTGATTTTGGTTTAGCTTGTGAAGTTACAGAACCATTACTGGCAGTTTGCGGAACACCAACTTATGTTGCCCCTGAAATTCTTATGGAAACTGGATACGGCCTTAAGGTAAGTTGATATTTTATAAATAAGTATATACCAATTAGCTGTTTGCTCTTTTTCTAACGTATTCGTACTTACTTAATCGGCTCTGCAGACAGATTCCGGTTCTGTCCTCTCGCAGCAACTACTCCTTCCACCGGTTCCGATTGCGAGCAGTATTTATAACTATATTTCACTTAAAACTTAAATGTGTATAAAGACGAGGTTATCATTGTTTTCTCGTATCAAGTTACACTAATCGAAGATATTATATAAACCTTTCGCTTCAATTTATTACGATAAAATGAGGGTTGTTGGTTTTTTTTGTGAGCAGAAAATTGTGTTGGTTTTACCTGTTTTTGGAGTCAATCAAAGTTTAATGTCTGAGAGTGAGGGTGGAAATTTTCAACATATTTTTTTGCGTTTGGGGTAGGTAAATGGTTGCTTCTTATACGATCTTCTCATGGATTTATGGATAAAGACCACCCTAGCCTCTCCAGCATCTCGGTATATGGGCTAGCCGAAAACTAACCCGGAGTAATGGCAGCAGATTTGGTAAGATCTCGACCAAGCCCTTCTGAAGTAGCGTCGGAAGATTTCTTCTGTTTCAGCAGGCTTGAAGGGGTTGAAGGTGCCAATTCGATTTTACCCGCAGTGAAAATTCTATTTGCTAGACCATGGTTCCTGTTGTAGGTGCGGTGGGCAAGAACTACCTCCGATCAAATATTTGTTTCTAAGACCAATCTAGGGTCAGTTACTTGAGAACTCATCAATGGAATCGCTGGTATTCTCTGTAAAGAACCTTTTATGAGGGAGACAATGTTATTTGAGTGGTCGCTTCGTGATAACTAGAGTTTCTCTATTGATTTCGATGTCTCAATGCATTGATGATGATGCAAATCCCCCAAGAGTGAAAAACGACCTAGTCACGTTTGCGTGTTTTTCTGATGCCTGTCAAAATAATGTCCCAAGAGAATCTACTAAATACAACAAATGAAAATTACAACTAAAACCAATGACTCAAAAATCGTCGAGGAACCCCAAGAATATTTATACTTTTTTAATGATAAGGAATATTTTTTGACTCATACTGATAAGAGATGTGATTTTTTCATTGATAAAAAGATTATATTTATTTTGGCCTTGAACTCGGTGCAGTATTCAAACCCATTTTAAAGAATTAGCTCGATGTTTTTATTGACGATAATTAGAGACTGATAAGCGGTTGATTAACATTATTAATCGGTAAGGATTAATTCAGCGTCCAATCGTTAGGTAACCTGTATACTTAATTAAAAGGGTCGAAGAGGAAATCATTAATAAAGATTAAAAAAAAAACAATTTCAGCTCTATCAAAAACACGAATATGAAGTTTTGACGAAAGGATTGAATGTTCACACTACGTCTTTTGTAATATCAAGAACAATCAGTTCACTTTACTGCATGCCTACTCTTGGTTTCTTCCTCTAAGATTAAAGATAATTATTGTTTTGTGTATTTAGAACAAAAGAGCCACAAAGGAGCCACGTACTACAAGGAACATATCTCAATCGGAATCGTTTGAAATAGATTATATAGAGTGAGAAGCTTAACGCGCAAAACGGGGTGAAGCCTTTAGTGTGCTGTGTGTTCTCGGGCCTTTGTTGGTCATTGTTCGTTCGCGATTGATGTGCTATCGTATCCAAGAACTATATTCTGCTTGCTCATTGTTTCGAATATATCAGAAATAAGTATGAAATAGACTCGGCAAAAGTGCTAAGGGAAATTCAATAACACAGCCCAGAGTTCGGTAAATATTCCCGGCCGGAAATAACAACAAGCAGGCAACGATTACAACAAGTAGTGATTGATCTAAAATCAACATTTGCCAGATTGGGTCCTCCGGAGTATATAGTCAACCCTTTCGAGCACCTTTATGACCTCGTCGTTAACAAACGAATGCAAGAGGACGCATACTCCTCGAAGTTTTCTCGTGATTTAATGTGGGGTTAGTCGACATCGGAGGCGAAAACACCTACCAAAGGAGAGTAGGAGAGCATCTGTAATCAACATCACCTAGGTGAGCGATTCAGTGGCGAAGGATCTAGAGTGGGGTGTGAGGGATAGGAACACGCACAGCGACGACCACCAAGTCATCATCTGCGAGAAGGGTCAGGGTATAGAAAAGAGGTACCCTAGAAGCGGAACGGCTCAAGGATGGGCCGTTAAGAAACTCGACGCAGAGGCTCCTGCATAATGCGATGTAGGCAGAAGGTGCAAGGGAATGGGCAGAGCGGATTGAGGACTCCGTAAAGCAGGCATGTGACGGTCGAACCGTCGATATTCACCAAACTTCTGGAACGCAGAGATTGACGAATGCCGAAGAGCCTGCCTGGAAGCGAGAAAGAGAACTCTGAGAAATCTGAACCGTCCGGTGTTTGACGAGCTCCTCGGGCGACTGAAACAGTCGAAGCAGCCAACTGTTTAAAAATTCACCTGAAGCTAAAACTTATAAGCATGCATTTGCATTTGACTGCTCCGACTACTGCAGAGGAGGAAAAGAGGCAGCGAGGAAAAGACTGAACAAGACCAACACAAGGTAACCATCAATAAGGCCCCTGGCATGGATGGTATACCAAATAAAGCGGCGAAGCTAGAAGCTACGGTAGCGCCAGATAGGTTTACTGAAGTCTTTACAGCGTTCCTGAGAGAGGGGAAATTCCCGGAGCGATGAAAACAACAGAAACTCGTGCTTCTCCCGAAGCCGAGCAACCCTTTAAGAGACCCAACTTCCTACAGACCGGTAAGCCACTGCCTAGGCAAACTTTTCGAGCGAGAGCCGAACTAGGATACTAAAAGCATATGTGGCCTGTCGGACAAGCAATTCGGCACTGATAATCCTCGAGTAATGGCCGAATACCTTCAGGGTAGGTCGCTTCATTGTGATTCGGAAGACGGCTCGAAGGTGTTCGGGACAACATGAGATGTTCCGCTGTTGGGAAGGGGCTCGTAGTTTTTAGTCCTACCTCTTGTACGTTGCTGTGCTCGGCCGCCTGTATATTTGCCCAGCGTTTTACAGCGACACGCAAGCTTCACTACCATGATAAGGTGAAGGTGCAGACAAGGTTAAATAAACTACTAAATTTCTTATAACTATTTATATAAATATAAAGTATTTATAAATAATTCGAAAATGTTTTCCATTTACAGATCGATGTATGGGCAGCAGGAATAATCTTATATATTCTACTATGCGGCTTCCCACCATTCGTAGCTCCAGATAATCAACAAGAGCCATTATTTGATGCAATATTATCTGGAATATATGAGTTTCCAGATCCCTATTGGTCAGATATTGGTGATGGTGTACGAGATCTAATTGCAAATATGCTACAATCAGATCCTGATGTACGATTCACAAGTGAAGATATTCTTGATCACTATTGGACACTAGGCGAAACCTGTGATTACAGCTAAATAAATTTAAACTCTTTATTATATATTAATCCGATTATTATTTAATTATTTAAAAAAAAATACAAAATAAATATATATTTTATATTTTAAAAAATCTGTCAAGAAAAAAAAACAAAACAACAAAGTTAAATTTACCAATGTGTGATCGCATTTCTATAGACATTTATAATAATAAAGAAATGCGTTTATTATTTTCATTATTATTATTATTATTTTTTTAATTGTTAAAAAAAGCGCAGAGCAACAAAATAAGTTTTTTAGTTTTTTTTTATATTCAGTTTTTTGTTCAATAGATTTTCTCTCTTCTTTTTATTTATTTAAATATTATTTGCATTTGCTTAAAAAACAAAAACAAATTTCTTTCGTTTTTGCTGTGGTTATGTATTTTATTTTGTTTTCTTCATTATTGATTAATTAGTTAATTTTTATTTGTAAATTCGAGAGCGAGACAAACAAAAAATTAAATTAATTTTTTTTTATTTAGTATATTTAATTAATTAAAAACGTTAAACAAAAAGCGAACAATCTTATAAAGAGTAAAATAATAAAAAAAAGAAGTTGTGTAAGTCGCATGCTTTATAAAAATCATTTTTTATAATAATTAATATTCATATCAAATTAGGGTTCGTCCATAAATTACGTGAGGCGATTTTTGCGATTTTTGGACTTTTTTTTGCGTAGGATTTAGCCATATTTTAAGGCAACCTTTCACACACAGGTCGACAGCAGGCCGTGGCCTGATAGGTTTCGCCACACCTCTCCGGTCGCCAGCTGGATGGGGCCTGCAGTCCAAGAAAACTGAAAAAATCTTTATATGAGTGGACAGCTGTCATCAGATTGTGCCTGAAGATCTGGGGTGGTAGCATGTAAGTTGCTTCAATAGACCACTTCATACAAAAAATTTTGAAACACTTGTATGAAGAGGTCGACTGAAACAACTTACGTGCTACCACCAAAGAACTTCTATTCAGTCTCAAGCCGCGAATTTACCGCACGAATTCCCGCCGTATCCAGTCGGACCTAAAAGCAAGGCGTGAAAACCATTAACATTCGCATTCGCGCTTGTTCGCGGGTGTTCACGGCGTGAGTCTGGAGCCGCCTAAGGCACAAACATACATATTAGCACAAAGGCTAATGCCTGCGAGAGAATTTCCCATACAATTTATTTTTCCGCGCCGCCTGTCCATAATGTCAGCAAATATGGTAGTCCGTGTATTTTAAAGGTGTTTCCAGTCACCAATCTGTTTTCGTTGAGGCCATTGCACTTGTATTAACAACCTGCTATGCTAAACTGTCGTCTTCGGCTGTGTGTCTGTAGGGAATTATGACATTACCTGCACGCCACGGCCTGTCAGGCGGATACCTGAAGTTCCCATCTCCCAGTCAGACTGAGTATTGTATTGCCTTCATTGGGCCGTGCCTGCGGACCTGTCCTGGCGGTGGCCTGTAAGTAAATGCAGGACGTTAGTGGAGAAACAGGTTTTACTTAATTCAACCCAGTTTTCTAGCAGTTTTACAGTGTTTCTTGAGGAAAAAAATTACGTGATATTTGCCGCAACCCCCACTCTCACCCCGTGACATTTGGTGAGATTCGGTTCGACCCCCTCCCCCCCTAAACGCCTCACGAAATTAATGGACGGCCCCTTAGCGGCGTTTTTGTTATGTAGTTTTTCTTATTATTATTTTTTTTATTTTTTTTAATTTATAATTATTATAACAAATTTTCAATTTATACAAAAACGGAAAATTTTATTATAATATAATAATCTAAATAAAACAGGGCGAAAGATTTGATAAAAACGAAAAAGATATATAAGAGAAAAATGACGAAATATGGCTATTATCATTATTATTATTATTATAATTATTGAAGAGAATGGAAAATTTCATATAACAATAAACTCGACTAGACTAGACTTTCAAAATAAAACATTTAAACGCAATTTATCAAAAGGCAAAAGACAACGAGATTTCTAAATTTATATTATATATACATTATATAAATATGTATAGTTTATAATTTTCGATAAAAACAAACAAATCACTTAATTATTTTTTATTTAGTTTTATTGTAATCATTTTATTTTATTTAGTGATGAATATAAATTATACATACATAAAAAAATATAGAAAGAGTATCCTGCATTTCTTTTAATTTTTTGAATGTATAAAACTTGAGATTATTCTCGAATAATTTACTTTGATTGAATGAACGATGTTCACATTCCTGCATATTTTTTTATTAGTATTATTTGTTTATAATTTTAAGAGCATGTATTATATTATATTATTTGATATACATATATTTTTTTATGATTTTTATATAATAGAGATTCTTTTCTGCAATTTTTTGTAAGACAGTTTATTCTGTGCAATAATATTGATGTTTTAATTTTTTTTATTTTATTTTAAAAAATTTTCTTTTTTAGATAATGATTTCGTTTTCTCGTACTGACTGAATGGGTAAGTAGTAATGCAAGCTTTTGTAGATAAATTGGTGATAATTATGGCCAACAATTTTTTTTTTTGGATTTAGTAGAATGATTAGGGAGGTAAGTTGCTTGAAGGCTTGTTGGTTGCTAGAATGAATGATATCAAAGGTAATTTGTGTTTGGTTATTTATTAGGATATATGAAATGATATGCCATATTATTTGTTTTTATTTCGGCTCTTTTTGAACTATTCTTTAGTTTGTGACACTGAATAATCAGAGAAACGATCCTGTTAAGTTCTTAATTCTATAACATTTGATTGTCTATCCAATTTCTTGATTAACTTTTTGCTTTCGTAACTAAATTGCAATTTTCTCACTGCATGTTTTTTTGGTGATTCTTTACTATTACCTTATTAGAATTTCAATCATCTATCTATCTAGGCAGTTTCTTTGATGAGAGTATTAAAAGAGTTTTGATAAATTCAGAGGATGGGATATTCTTCAGGACTCGAGTGGCGTATAGTTGTATCAAAGATCTGCATTTCAATAAATCGATTGAATCTGACAATATAAGCCTTACTTACGTTCTTAAAGAAATGCTTCTTACTTTTGCCTAATTTTCAGTGAGAATTTGTTGTCAAATCATACTCCAGTGGGGAGAATTCAGTGAGGATATGTTCTGCGGATATGTTCATCACAAAAATCCCTTCAAGGAGAAGGACCAACGGGCAGTAATTAAGCTTTCTCTTAGCCCCTTGTCTGTATTCTCGACTTGATCACGCCAGTCCCGCAGCCTGGGTCGATCGCTGATGGGAGTCGGTTTGTCTTAGCAGGCTTAACACTGCAATAATCTTTAAATTAAAATCATCTTCCGAAGGTATGTGCGACATATTCTTTTGCTTCCTATATAGAAACCCTAACATAAGTAACGAAGTTATTTCTTCGTTATTTGATGCTATTTCCGAACAAATCTCGGGATTTTTGTCGTCTAATCCTGAGTGTAAAATCAACGTTGCGGGTGATTTCAATGTGCACAATGTAAACTGGTTGACTAACTCATATGGCACCAGTGAATCTAGCAAGGACGTCGAGCTCTTTGCAGACACCAACAATTTACATCAAATTGTTAATCATCCCACGAGAGTTCCTGATGTTGCTTGTAAAGGAACTTAACTCCTTGATCTTTTTCTTACTCCACATCCAGCACTTCGTCGAAATTGATTCACCTCGCGGCAATTCCGACCACTACCTAGTCAGCGGTGGCCACCTATTCAAATTTCCTACCCCTTCCAAACCAGTTAGTGGAACTGCATGACATTATTTGAAGGCCAATTGGCTGGGACTTATTCATTATTTCCAATCCACTGACTGGGACCTGTGTTTCCGAAACAAAAACGTCAAAACTATCCGTGTCAATCTTCTTTAACCGAGACTGATACGCTGACCTGACTTTCGAGCACAACGCTCATTTAATGAACACGATATTCTTCAAGACTTGCGAGGTATATAGGTGCCTCAAGGAGCTCGATGCCAACAAATTCACTGGACCCGACAATATAACCACTATGGTTTTAAAGAAATGCGCCCAACCTTTGGGCGCATTTCTGCGAAAACTTTTTGCCCTGTCATACTTCTCCGAACTTTATCTAGACTCTTGGAAACTTGCACAAGTCCAGCGCATACCGGAAAAAGGTGATTCCAGCATTCTCTCCAATTGCCGCCCAATAGCAAGTATTTCTATACTCCTTCTCTACTTCTCTCTTGAATCCAATCTACTCATAAACGACGACAGCATGGCTTCCGACAAAAAAGATACACTGGCGATCTTTTAGTTCGCCTTACCGAACACCTCGACCCACCGAATCGAAGTCTGCATGGATCTGGTGAGTCTAGTCTAGTTGCTCTGGATATATCCAAGTTTTCCAATAGAGTTTGGCACACAGCCCTGTTAGCTAAACTCCAAGCTATTGGAATCGACTCTCTTCTACAGAAGTGGATTGAGAGTTTCCTTTCTGACCGTTCATTCAAGGCTGTACTGGATGATGTGAAATCTGAATCTCACCCCATCTATAGCGGGTCCCCCCAGCTCATATAACATCGCAGATTTTAAACGTAGGTTTATCATCGTCATCTTCTCACGTACCCCTTAGACTCCTAACCTATTCTCTTCTCTTCTATCTTTTAAATCAAGCTTACTATTAGACATTGCATAATGACCAGGAATGATATGGTGGACTGGTAGTACAAAGGGTGTCTCCTAAGCTTGATTTTTTCACATAAAAAAAGAAAATAAGGAAGTTGAGTTAAGATCGAAGATGCTGAAGAACATACCGACAAAAACCTAGAGTTATAACTAGCTGAAACGTAAAGGGGTGTTTAAATAATTCAAAATTCGAAGAAAAATCTGTGCAAAGATACATTCTTTTAAAGTTCTGAAATGGTAGAGACAAGGGCCCCTGTGCTGAAAGTCGTAATTCGACTGAAACGTCACTTTCTTCAACTCAAGCGACTTGTCACGAAAGACTACTCGAATTTCAGCACCGGGGGCCAAGATAATTGATTATTACAGTGGGATATAGCATTGAAAAACATTAACTAAAAAATGACATTGGGTTTCGATTCGTAAATAAGTCCCTATCAGGGGTGAATGCAAAAACTCAACAATGCAGTATTCACCTACAGACTTCTAATTGCTGAATTCTGTAGTATCGCTACAGTGTTGAGTTTTCGAATTCACCCAACGCTTTTAAGGCTAATTGTGATTTTATGTAACTTAAGCTTTGATTTAGAGTTATTAATCACTAAATTAAAGTCACAACTGTTATTTTGTATGGTTTTCTAAGTTTTCCGTATCCAATTGGCATTTGATAATAATATATGTAGCCTTGATTCATTCCCACAAAATAGCAATATTGCTGTTTTATACACTCTAGCAAAGCCTAACAATTCGGTATTGAAAAACTAATTGGCTGATATTCTGTGTTTTTATAATAAATCTCACCAATTTTGGATTTGATGCTCAAAATTTGATTATAATAGTAAACATCTTTAAGTAATTTATTAATTACATCAATTATAAAATGGATTGTTTAGCGGATTCGTTTTTGTTATGTTAAAAAAATTAAAAACCAATATTAAAACTAAAGAACCTCTTAGCCTTGTGCCTAGAAATTGCATATAGAAGCTTTTTGTTTTGTGTAAATAAAATGCTATTTCGCACCACCAAGCTAAGCTCTTCGATAAATCGAATAAGTAAAATGTTTTATAAAATCACTAAAACTTAAACTAACTTAACAAAGCTTGAAATGATCACACTTAGCTTGTTGTGATCCTTGGGAAGCTGTATAATTTCATGTGGTTTTGATATAGTATACATTTTTTTTTATATAAAATGTGATTTTTATAAAAAAAAAAAACAGAAAACAATTTAGATAGAAAGTAAGGCATGGAAGAAATATATTTGAATCCTTAATTAGTTTTCCAATTGGTGAAATAAATAAAATGTATAAACAAACAGATTGTTGAAGGATTTGGTGCCTTGATAAGGTGGCTGGACGAGGCGGATGTTTTTTTATATTATATAATATAATTATAATTTATATCACAATATTAAGTAACAATTACAGACCATCGTAAGTCTTTATAGTAACTGACAAGAACATACCGAATGGACTATGTGCTCCGCTTTTATAGTGTGTAGTTTATAACGTTTGAATAAATAGTAGTAAATAGGGAATTCTTGGCGCAGTTAAAACTTTTAAAAATACAAAAGTTACGTTTTTTTCAGGTATTCTTCTTACACATACATATACTATATTCAACGTTCCAAACGACAAATTCAAAGTGAACTAAAAACAAAATAAAAATAGTTACAACAATTCTTCAAGAATAAAATTTTACTAACTCTTATGAAGCTACTACGCTTTTTTATTTTTTTATTTTTTTTCTCTAAATTAATAAAAAATTAAAAATATAATATCAAAAAAAAAATTGTAATTTAAATCAAAAACTATAAAGAAAAATTTATTAAAACAAAAAACTAAACCAAAAATTCCTTTGAAAAAGTATAAATGAAATTGATCGTCGTTTTTTTTAGAAAGTCGAAAACTTTTTTTAAATAAAAAGTAAAAAATTTATCAGTAATTTTAAAAATTAGGATATTGTGCTTCTTATGTAAAAAAAAATATATTAGGTTGATTAGCGTTATTCAATTAATAAAAAAGGAAAGATTTAATGAATTACATATTTTATCTTTTGTAGATGACCAATTATCTGATGCCAGATCTACTGAGTTTAGGTTTAATCGTTTTAAATTATACAGTCCCCGAAATAATTATAGGTTCACATAAAAAATTTAACGCTTTGCTTTCGCTTTTGAGGTTTTCATGGGTGAACCTATAATTATTTCGGTGACTGTACTAAAAAATATAAATTCGATGGCAAACTGGAAGATTTGCGTCTATTGGTATTGTTTTATAGGCTTTTTATCAGCTTTGCCTGTATCTAACTATGTAAAAATATGTTGGAAGCTAAATTTTACCCACTTCCCGGTTTCTGATTGAGCTGAAATGCTGGGGCCGGTTCGTGTATGGCGAACGACGATAACCGAACGAAAAGAAATTGAAGTCGAAAAATTTTGTCGACGAAAATTTTAGCGTTCGCATAGGTCGAAAGAAAATTGTTCGTGTCCTAATGCAAAAACTCGATAACCCAAGAGCTTTCGAGTGCCTTTCGCCGGCTTCAGAAGAAAATTTTCAATTTTTTCGACTTACGCGAACCCGAGACGAAAGAAAATGTTCGTTTTCGACATACACGAACCGGCCCCAGGACATCGCTAAAAATCTTCGAGAATGGAAACGAGTAGTGATTGGAGTTCGAGACCCAGCGGCATCAACAGCAGCGTGTCGCTCGGACCGCCAGCTAACGGATCACGAACAAAAATTTTCGTTTTCGACATACACGAACCCCCTGGATAGAAACAACAATATTAAAACACGAAAAATGTTACAACTGCTGTAAAAATATACAACTATTTATTATTTGAAAATTATTAATCATAATAAGGCAAAAACTCGATAGCCCAAGACCTTTCGAGTGCCTTTCGTCGGCTTCAGACGAAAAATTTCAATTTTTCGACCTACGCAAACCCGAGGCGAAAGAAAATGTTCGTTTTCGACATACACGAACCGGCCCCTGGTTTCTTTGGTGAGTATTGCGCTAACACCACTTCTACAGCTTTCAATTTCGTTTCTCCCAGAATATAAGAAGGACTCACAGTTTGGACAGCTATGCTTGAACAGGAGCGGGTTGCTATCGTGGAGGAGAACCCTACTAGCAGAAGCCGCAACAACTGGGAGATCCTGGTCGGAGCTGAGAGCTGTCGCGCAAAACAGAGTCCGCTGGAGGGCAACTGTGTCCGCCCTATGTTCCATGAGGGATTAAAGGAGCGTAAAGAAGAAGAGGGGTTGCTAACCCTCAACCCAACCGACTTAAAACTCTGTTTTGCACGCAAAGAGTTCGCCATTCGCGCGTCTTCTGTTAGCTCCTTCCCAAGAGGTACCCCAGGGGGCTTGTTAACAGATCTGCTAGGTGTTTGTCTGCAGTGAATCTTCTTGGGTATTGATAGAGGTGACAAATCGGGTGACACCACCTTCCGAGGTCTTTTTTTTATGTGGCATGGTTAAGTTCAGGAATTACTCTGTACCACTAGTCTGTCATGTCGTTCAACTCATGGTGCAATGTCTAGTAGCAAGCTTGACCTGAAGAGAGATAAAGAATATGAAAGGTTAAGGGTTGTCTGGTGGACGCATAAGGAAGAGGGAGTAAGCCTCGCGTTTGCACTCTTGGATGTTATATGAGTTAATTTTTTAGCGGTCGGGTGAGTCACAACAGTAAGGGTTAGCGGGAGACAGTCTTGTTGGAGTGTTATGCCTCCTGAAATATGTAAGTGCATCCAGTCGACAAAGGCTGTCACCCCAACGGTACCAGACTACTACAGGTGAACAAGGAGGTGCACCGTCCGCTGGGTGAAGACCCAACCTAAGCGGAAATTTGGTACCCTATTATTAACCGGTTAAGCCGGCGGGATGCCGTTAGCCGTTCGCCCCCCGGTGTAAATAGAGAAGGAGTTGAAATGAATTTCATGTGTCATCTGAAAAACGTCTTTTAGTATAATTAGTATAATTTAAACGGATTAAACCTAAATTCAGAGAGTAGACCCTTAACACTCAGATAATTTGTCACCACTTGGTCTATTATTATAGTTTAATTTTTGTTTTTACTTTTATTAATTTTATTACATTTATTTAAAATAAATTACATTTTCCGTCCAATTGGTAATGAATGTATACAAAAGTAAGAATCAAAAAGTAAAGCAAAAAATAAATAAAAAATGTTGTAAAGAATTAGTGGTTGGTTGAGATGATATATAATTAAGTGTATTTCAAATTAAAAAATATAATTGAGAAGGGCCTAATATAATTTTATTTTACTTAAAAAATATTATCCATAAAACACCAATATTTAAAAATAAATCCCCTCGAAATATAATTATCTCACATATATTTTTATTTACATTAAATCTTTCCTTAAAAATGTTGCTAAATTAAATAACTAATAAAACAAAATTCGTCAATAATATTGACAAAAAAAAATTAAAACAAAAACACAAGCTTGCATATAATATGAGAAAATAAAAACAAAAAACATTTTTGCGAAATATAAATTTATTTTGCATTTTAGTTTAGAATTAACAAAAAAAAAGAAAACAACAAAATTAATAATAATTAAAATTAAGCGCGAATAAAATGAAAATTATGAAAATTTTTAAAACTTAGCCGTAGTAATTGTATAATCTCTCACTTAGGCGCTTTTGTTTTGTGTTTCTCTAAAGAAACAAAACAAATTTTATTATTTATTATTATTATTATTATATTTTACCTTAAAGTAATTTTTAGTTTATTTTAAAAAGCTGTAGAAATTTTTATTCTGAATAAAACTTATTTAAAAAAAATATAAAACAAAAGCAGAGAAAAGAAATTTAAATAAAAAGTAAACAAAAAAATAACAATTGTACAACAATAAAAACTGTATTGTATTTATTGTTAAGCGAGTTTTAATAGTAGCAAACATAATATACATATATTTTGTATTGTATTTTTAGAAGCAAGCATATTATACCATTTTTTGTGAAAAGAAAGGAAAAATAAAAAACAAAATAAGAAAAATATATAATATAAAAACGGGAATTATTATATTAATTAAAAATACAAACCAAAATTATACTATGGAAAATAAAGATGAGAGTATAATAAAACATGGATTTTTTGCTGATTGATTGTTGTCTTTTAATTACACTTTTTTTTTAATTTTAGATTTCACAGAGAACAGACTCCTCCGCCCTTTCTAACCTCCATAAGTGGTAGGGCGTAGTGTCTTGTAATCAAGCCAACAAGTGCTCTAAAATCAATTCACAAAACAGGGCATAACTCCCGAACCCCTTGGTATTTTTTGGCAAACTAAACTGATCTGAGCTAGGGGGAGCGAGCCGTTTCCAACGATGCCCCATTCATCCAAATCGGAGCACTTTCGGAAAATTGGCCAAAATTTTCCCAAGGGGTACCCCTTTGAAAATTTCCGGTTTTGGGCAATTTCTGGAGCGGCCCTTTTGTGAATGGGAAATTGTTAGGGACCTCCCAGGGAGTCTGTGAATTCAATCCCACCCCGGGCTGACCAGTATTTTCCGAGATAATGGGCTTTTCGCAGCCCCCTTTGGGGATTCACAAAAGAGGGCATAACTCCTGAACCCCTTGGAATTTGTGGACAAACCGAACTGCTCTGAACTCGTGGGAGCGAGCCCTTTCCAACGGTGCCCCATTCGTCCCCATCAGAGCACTTTCGAAAAATCGGCCAAAAATTTCCAAAGTGGTACCCCTTTGAAAATTTCCGGTTTTGGGCAATTTCTGGAGCGGCCCTTTTTTGAATGGGAAATTGTTAGGGACCTCCCAGGGAGTCTGTGAATTCAATCCCACCCCGGGCTGACCAGTATTTTCCGAGATAATGGGCTTTTCGCAGCCCCCTTTGGGGATTCACAAAAGAGGGCATAACTCCTGAACCCCTTGGAATTTGTGGACAAACCGAACTGCTCTGAACTCGTGGTAGCGAGCCCTTTCCAACGATGCCCCATTCATCCCCACCAGAGCACTTTCGAAAAATCGGCCAAAAATTTCCAAAGGGGTACCCCTTTGAAAATTTCCGGTTTTGGGCAATTTCTGGAGCGGCCCAATTTCTGGAGCGGCCCTTTTTTGAATGGGAAATTGTTAGGGACCTCCCAGGGAGTCTGTGAATTAAATCCCACCCCGGGCTGACCAGTATTTCCCGAGATAATGGGCATTTCGCAGCCTCCCTTGGGCAATTCACAAAAAAAGGCGTATCTCCCGAACCCCTTGATATTTGTGGGTAAACTGAACTGTTCTGAACTCGGGGGAGCGAGCCCTTTCCAACGATGCCCCATTCATCCCCATCAGAGCACTTTCGAAAAATCGGCCAAAATTTTCCAAAGGGGTACCCCTTTGAAAATTTCCGGTTTTGGGAAATTTCTGGAGCGGCCCTTTTTTGAATGGGAAATTGTTAGGGACCTCCCAGGGAGTCCGTGAATTCCCGATAAGACTACGGCAACTGACGTGGTCTTTACAAATGCATTCCTGCCTGCCTTACATAATCTTAGTGACCCGGATAATAGCAGAGGTGAAGTTTTTGCTGTTATATTAATTAAATATAAATTTCGTTAGTGTTGTAATTTAATTTAATATCTCTACAAAATGCTGCAACCGCCAATACTCTTCTAAAATAACAAAATACAATATAAAAGGCACAAAATATTTATTATCACAATAACAGTAGCAGATATATAAATACACAAAGTCTAAAAAAAAAATTATGGACGTTGTTTTAAATGGCACCTAAAAAGCGGTACATCTTGTTGCTTCTTTTTTTATTTATCTTTTAAGTACGAACCAAATTCATATAGTAATTCTAATGTGTTTTCTTTTTAATTAAAAATTTTCTTTTTTTTGCTCGCGAAAATTATAATGCTGTGTGTGTGTTATATTAAATGTAAATGCAATGAAACTTGTACGTGTTAACTTATATAAAAAAAAATAGTATGTAAAATTCGTTATTGTAATTGTGTTAATAATTAAAAAATAAAAAATAAATCTTATAAACTTAGAAATATTCCTGTACAATGTGTATAATACTTTATAAAAAGGCCGCGGTGCCTTTGGCTTGGGCTTTGCAAAAATATTTTCGTTTTTTTGTTGTTTTTTTTATAATATAAAATTTATATAAACTTTGTCAATTAATTTTTAAACACAATAAGATGGAGGGACTTCAAAAATAATTGTTGAACCGGAATGTCTGAAGCTTGGATTATCCACACCTTGTACACCTTCAACGTTGATTGTTCTTGATTTATTTCCTAGTCGACATAAGATGGTTGAGCTGACATCAACCCTCAGGTCTCTGTTACATATACTGAAGAGAAAAAAAAACATAAAATTAGTAATTTATTCGAATGATATATAAAAAAGATAAGTACTCGTTGTATTTCTTGCACGTCAAGCCTACTAATTCGCCAATTCTGTCTTCCTTAAGTGGTGTATGCTCACCCTGTAGGGCAAACACGAGATCGTTATTTTGTGGGGAATGAAAAACAATAAGTTGATCTTTCCCTGGACTTACACTAATCGATGTCAACTGCAAATGAATGATTTATTAAAATTAACTCAATAACCTCGCGAAATAAACTTTACATCTTTAATAAGAATACTTCTTTTCATATTTTTAAATTTATTTTTAGCACCATCCAGCTTGTATATAGCAGTATCCGTTAGAATAAATGCCCGGTCAGCACTCTTGTTGCACTTATTAAATTTCCTCACGAATGACGAAAACATGACAAACTTAAAACCATCGATATTTTTTATATTCCTCACGCTAGCAGTATAGCCTGAGTAGCTGCTGTTCTCGTGAGTATTTGCTAGATAATCACCGAGCCATTTGCGATCTTGTCCCCAATGTTTCCGGCGATTCCTGAACGCTGTTGCAGCTATGATTTGTAGACGCATTTGTGGCCATTCAGAGCGTGGATACTTTCTCAATATCATATAAGCCCGCCAATTGTTGAAGATTTTCCGTAGACCTGCCTCGGCTGATCGCCCAACAAGAGGAGGATGAGGCCATGGAATTGATTTTCCGTAATCGCGCATATTTTTGGCATGTCTGAATTTTTGCGATAAGTCGTGGACGTATGAACGCAGCTTGTAGCGTCTGTAATATCGGATAATTTTTTGAGCTGCTTTCATCTTTTTGTATTGTTGCCGGCATATCCAGCCACGGACTTGTTTTTGTAGCAAGATTACAATGTGAGGGATCATTTCGTTTCGTTGCTGTTCTAAGGAGAATAGCGTCTTTGGAGATCTGAAAAGAAGAGTTTCAAGTTAGAAGTCATCTTTCTTTGAGCTTGCGCAGTAAAATATGTGCAGTGCAGAAATTGTGCAGTGCTGGTTAATGGCCATTGGATTTGGAATTCACATGAGAATAGGATGCCAATTATTGTATGAGATAATCCTACACTAGCAGCTGAAAAAACGGGGATTGTTAAATCTACTGATGCTGCTTTTCACTACTCTTCGTTTCCAAAATTGAAAAATTCCCCGAGGTCAAGAAGTATACATTAGTAGCATTTCTTGACATAGAGGGCGCGTGTAACAACGTACTCCCGGAAGCCTTGACAGAACAGAGGATCAAAGGCATCGCTGGCAGGATGGTAAGCTCGATCCCAGGCGACAGATCGGTCTGAAGGGCCGTAAACAGAGGCACCCCGATGGCCCGTACTTTCCCTGTAACTATGAACCAGCTGTTGCGACGCATGGAGGCAGAGGGGCATCACGTCCTAGCGTCCTCAAGTTCTCTGTGATCTCATGGAGGAGGTGTTACAAACTCTCTCAAGCTGTAGTGCCACCTGCGGACTCAGCGTTAACTCAGTAAAATTGGAAATGTTAGGCTCAAATTTAGCAACAGTGCCAAGACACAGTGTAAAATTGCTAGAAAACTGGGTTAAAATAAGTAAAGCATGTTTCTCTACCTATTCACTTACAGGCCGCCGGCAGGCCGGGTCGGCAGGCATGGCCGATGAAGGTCACACAATACTCAGTCTGACTGAGGGATGAGGACTTCAGCTATCCGCCTGAAAAGCCGTGGCATGCAGTTGACGTCAAGAATCCCTACAGACACACAGGCGAGGACGACAGCTTACCATAGCAGGTTAATTCAAGTGCAAAAATCTTCATGACCTCAACGAAAACTTTAAAGGCTGGAAAAACCTTTAAAATACTGTGACCACTATATTTGCTGACACAATGCGCAGGCAGCGCGGAGAAAGGGGAATACTCTCACAGGCGGCCACCGTCACCGCCTCGGCGCCAATCTGTTTGTGCCTTAAGGCGGCTCCAGACTCGCGCCATGAACACCCGCAAACAAGGGCGAAAATCGCAAAATTCGCCTCACGTAATTTATGGACGACCCCTAACGCGGGATCCGCACAGCGACCGTCCTCCCAATACTCTTATCGGAGTCTTAGTATGGTGGCCAACCGTGAGTAAGTTATACCTCTCTCTTTTGAATCTGGTGGCAAATGAAAGCGCAACCATCGCTACCCTTAGAATAAAAAATTCTGTAAGACCAGAATCAGGGGAGGACACACGAAAGAGCTGAGCTCTGTTATCGTCCCAGATCTCTTAACGAGATGGCTTAACAGCTCAAGAGCCTCCTCGTAGGGGGGCCCGGTCACCGAAATATGGAGGGAAACTGGAAAGCTGACGAAAAGCTTGGTGTGCCTTGGGCCACCTTTAAACTATGATGCAAACAGTACACAATACAACAAGCAAAGAAGCATTGGTGAGATCTTAATAAATGCATCCTGGCCAAAATGACCCGGTTCTCTTATGATCTCAGGCGGACCATTTCACTACTGAGCCACGGGAAACAAGACCTCTCTTTACCCTTTCTAAGCACGCTTACGGAAATCTCGAAGATTGGGATCCCAGAACTTAGAAGATTCATTACTTCCTCGAGATGGTTTAGTGAAGAAACGACATTTTAACATCAGGTATGGCATCACAATGGGCCTATCCTTCTGGCCTAAGTGTATGAGCTTAAACCAACAGCTCAGCCATATCTAACCTAACCTAGCAACTTAAATCATAAATGGAATTAATAATCCTGATGATAAAACAAATATATTTAACTATAAACTACTTACCGAATAAATATTTTGGTATGTCCAAATTTAACATCATTAGAAAATCCCTTCTCATTCAAAAGCACTTTAACCCCCTCCTTATCAGTACCCCTAAAATTGGGCCAAGTATACTGTGATATCATTTTATAACGTAATAAAAATTTATCATATCGTTGCCTATGAACAAATCCTGCACGTCTAACACGAACATTCTCAATTAATCCTAAATAACGAACTTGATGTTCAACTCGTGTATAATCAAACACCGAAGCACTTTTAATGTCATTTGGCTTAATACAACGAACATAGAACGGCTCTTTCTTAAGTAATGTTGCCACTAAATCAACCATTGAACGTTGAAATAATGTCCCAGCGGTTAATGGTCGTTTCGTTGTTTTTGTTATATCTTGAGCACCTTCGGGCCACATTGAACTTAAATGTTTATTGCTGGAATGATATAGAAGACGTTTGAAATCTTGGAAGAGTGTGTCTTTATTCTTTTCGATGAATCCGTTAATGTTGTAGATTACATCACCAGCATAGTGTGTTATACGGAAGTCTTCGCGATGTTTTAATTCTTTATCCATTGGTTTTAATTGTCTGCTTGTGTAATGAGGATGATGGGCTAGTTTTTTATCCATAGCTTCTAATAGGGTTTCGTCAGTTATTTTTCCAACAGTTAAGCATGCTTCGTCTATGATTGGTATGATTCCTTTATGTGGTTGTTCAACTAGTTCACAAATAATCTAGAAGGATTTTGTTTGTTAAAATGTTATAACAATATGCAGATACACTACAACTCACTTGATTGTTAAAATAGTCGATATTTGTCCATTCAATTCCTTCTTTGTTATATTCTTCTTGTTCTTGTTTTAAAACCAACTCTAAAATTTAGTCATTTTTATTATTATTATCTTAAACTTATATATAAAATTAAATTTACCAATAAACAATTGCTGCAGCTTTTCATTACAATAATTAATACAAAATTGCTCAAAACTATTCGCATCGAAAATTTCAAATCCATAAATATCTAAAACTCCAATAACCGAATTGAAACGAGCTTGAATTTTGCTTCCTTGAAACACGATTGCCTGATTAATGCGATTAATGATCCACGTAAATAGCCTATCATAAATAGCCTTTGCGAAGGCATCACGTCCATATTCTGCCTGCGAAACGTCGTGCTCCTTCCGCATAACATCCCCTCGTGCAGCTATAACTCTCTTGGTTAGCGCATCAGACATTTCATTTTCGGTTACTTGCAGAAGTTTTGCGGCTGCTGTAAAGTGATTCTTGTTCGATATTTGTAATCCATCTTCTTGCACTGTAAATTTTTTATAATTATTATTTAAAGATATATTTTTAAGTAATATTGTTTACTAACTATGGAAGTTAACATTTCCAAGATGTAAAATTGCTGCAACAACTTGCCATATAACGCTGACTTCTTCCGTTGTAAATCCAAGAATTCTTAAAGCGCTCGAAGTGGCTTTGTAGTCTGTTTTCTCTGACAGTATTTCAGTACTGCCTTGATTGGTGTAATGATATTGAGATGGATCTCTACTGAGCTTATACTGTTTTAATTCGTTGTCACCTGCACCACGAAGGAGCTGAAATAAATTATTACAACAAAATTAAATATCTCCGTACTAGATGAGTTTAATGAGATAGCTTCTTCAATTTCTATGTGTCAATAGAAATAGTTTTTCTTAATAGGAGAATGAGAAACAGCATGTACCCCAAATTTGTGATATAAACTACTATGCGGCAACAGCAACAAAAACATTGGAAGAATGGTGAAATATTTTTCTGTTCCTAAAACTCTGATGAAGCCATATCTGGAGAAAAGATCGCACTGTTACATAAAGAAGTGCTATTCAAGTCTAGAACTCCGTCTTCTTTAACGGCTCTACTACCGGCTTCTTGCAATTGTTCTCTTCACCGGTCTCCGATCTGAGCCAATGTCATCTAGTTTGGCATCCTGGGGCTCTGGTCGTCCTGGTATTTTTTGGGGGATATACTGGATCCAAAGGTAGGGCAAGAATGGACTTACTATTTTCAGTAATGCAGGTCCTCCGAAAATGCTGGGAATAAACATTTAATGCGTTTCCATGACAGCTTGAAGCTTACTTGAAGCGTACTTCAAGTACAAATGGAATCGCAAACAGCTCGACTGGAGTCGTTCAGAAAGAGTGATTGTGAAGTGATTGAAATGGTTCAGTTGTAGTCCATCAATTGCTCAAGAACTAAAGCTGATATCAAGCTAATATGCCGTTTCAAGTAGGCAGAGCATATACCGCTCGAGTTCTAGAGATTTTCAAGCTGTCGAACACTCAAGCCGTCATGGAAACGCACTAATTGGCATGTATCAACTTTTCATCGACTTCAAACAAGTACACGACAGCATCGAACTCGGCCGTCGTCTCGTCCTAAGTCCAGGGTGTGAAAGGAGGATGGTGGTCGACCTTCCAAATTGACCAGAATCGGAAAACCGAAGAAACTAAGCAACGGGTCAAAGAAGAAGAAGAATACGACAGCATCGACAGAGAAAAAGTATATGGGGCAATGCTGGACATAAACATACGCCTC
The DNA here is from genome assembly GCA_949987705.1 of Thereva unica. Taxonomy (NCBI): domain Eukaryota; kingdom Metazoa; phylum Arthropoda; class Insecta; order Diptera; family Therevidae; genus Thereva; species Thereva unica. The sequence continues at coordinate 5,541,955 of OX465285.1, forward strand.
GGTCAAGGAGATGACGTAGCGCGGAAAGAAGATTTTTTTCGAACTGATTCAATCATTTTATTTCTTCTTTCTTTCATCCGTTAGCTGGTGGTCTGAGCGGGACGTCCTCGCAACGGATACGCGTCTATCGGTGTCACTGGGTCTCAAGCTCCATTCACGTTTCCATTCTTGACCATTTTGGGCGACGTTTCGAACCTCGATAACTGATAAATCGTAGATTCTTTAAGTAGCGCTCGATATTCTTTTTTCGGTGCCGATCGATGAACTCTCCAGTCTGCCAGACGGTCTCACCAGAGAATTTTACGTGGCAAGCGGTCATCATCCATTCGGCAAACATGTCCAAACCACCGTAGTCGATGTTTTTGTATTTCTTCTTCGATCAGTGTATGTTGATCGCATATTTCTCTAACTGTCGAAGGCGTTCGCGCAGTAAAATACGGAGAATCTGCCTCAAGCATCGCATTTGGAAGACCTCGAGTTTGTTGACGTCCAGCTTGAGCAGTGTCCACGTCTCCGATCCATAAAGAAAAAACAGAAGGATCAACGTTCGGTAACGATGTACTTTCGTTTTGATGGTAATATTTGTTCGTTTTCATATGCACCACTTGAGCGAGGCGAATGTTGCTGTTACCTGGCCGATGCGGCTGTCAACGTTGGCCGTCGATGCCACTTTCTTTTCCTCAACCAATGATCCCAAATATTTGAACATCGGAACCTGTTCGGCTTGGGTTTCATCGAAGTGAGCACTGGCCTTTGATCGAATACGAACGCTGCTGGTTGAGCCGTCGTACGACGCTTGGAGAAGTTGGATGATTTTTAATAGCACGTGTTCCGTTTCCATGACTCTCCCACAAGCTGTTCGAGGTTTTTCGATTTAAGAATATCATACAAATTTTAGTTCAACATATTTTGAACAGAAAAAAATTACATATATAACATTCGGTATCTAAATAGCGACTTTGATAAACTTTACCAAACAGCTGAAACGTTAAATCTAGTAATGATTTTCTAAATGTTCGAATTATGAAGTGATGGCATTTTGATAATAATAGTTTCTATTGTATGCTCTTAACTGTATAGAAAACATTTTTACAATAAACTTCATTCGTAGAAATCGCTGATAGTGATATTATTACAAAAACAACACAATTAGCAACTAACTCTTACATCAACAAATAGGGAAGAGAATATACTACATAATCGCCTTGCCAATATTTGTTCCCTCATCGATAAAAGGGTGTTACCTAACAATTTAAACATGCGATAAAATTTTTTTCCCATAGATTCTTGATTAGTAACGACCATCACCAACCACCTCCAGGAAAATGATTCATGATATCTGATAAAAAGAAGGAAATATCTAATCACCTGATAAAATCCATGGAAATTTCTTTCCCCTGGCTGTTGCTGAATGACACGAGACTTTTCTAGCAAATAATTTGTTATAATACCACCAACAGGATCCGCTTTGTAATCAAATTCGATATCCATATACTTTCCGAAACGGCTGGAATTATCATTGCGGTTGGTTTTCGCATTTCCGAATGTTTCTAATATAGCATTACTTTGAATAAGAACATTCTTTACCCTAAAAATATCGAATGATATTAGTAATTTAGTATTATTATTATTTGTTTTTGTTTCTTACCTTTCAATTTCACTTTGTCCATGGACATTTGTTACAGCCGCAATATATTTCATGATAATTTTCGAAGCTTCTGTCTTACCAGCACCAGATTCACCCGAAATTAGTATGCAGGTATCCTTTTGTCGTTGTTTTAGGACTCTGTAAGCGGCATCAGCCAGAGCAAATATGTGTGGAGGATTTTCAAATAGTTCTCTTCCTGGTAAAAGATGAAATAATAATGTAAAAATTTTACGCTATTTGAATGGAAATGTTACCTTTATATTTGGATACGTATTCTGGGCCATAAATATTCATTTGGCGGTATGGGTTCATGGAAACGCAGACCTCCCCGATGTATGTATAAATCTTGCCTCCATTAAATCTGTTGAACCAAAATGCAAATATTAGTTGAAACAATTAAAAAAAATTTACATTGGAAAAACTGAGCAAATATTGGGGTGGGAATAACAAAAACAAGATTATATAAAAGGGTTATTGTTATCCTGGAAGGTTAATAAAATATTTTTTTTTTGTATGAAAGATATTGGTTTAAGGCATTCAAAATGAAAACGATTACAGAGACAGCAGCATTTGTTGTCCACCGAAGATATTAAATCGAGTATGAGGATAGGATAATTGAAACGCTACCAATTGATGTGAATCGTGTAGATCTATTGTGACTGTTCTATGAGGAGATACACTACAACGAGCAAACAAGAACGACACACAGTATGTGAGTTACAAGGAAAAACAAAAACCGGGCTCATTGTCGTACAGATGGAACACTACAAAACGTTGAGTTGAGTTGAGGTAGGTTCGAATAAAATTCACTTGTAAATCAAGTCTATGCCGTTCTAAGGAACTCCAGTCCGCTATGGTGCAATGTCTAGTAGTAAGATTAGTTCGAAGGAAAAAGTTTCAAATTATGAGAAGTCAAGAGGGTATAGAGGAAGATGGCGATGGCCCCTGCATTTGAACTCTTGGATGATGTAGGAGTTCGAAAATGCAAACAGCTGTAAGCAAAGGGAATGAGCCAATCGGGCTAATCTGGTGTTGCGGGTATAAGACTGCCATGGAGGCCGGAAAGAGTGAGAGAGCAATCGAAATGATAGTAGCGATAGCACTTTGTCAGGGCTGCTATAATCCTACGGTGGCCCAAAGGAACGATCGTGAACCAAACGGTGTTGTTTACGATCAGTTTAAGAACTCTTTTTTGCAATTTATCTAGCCAAGCCAAGGTGGATTTCAAAGCCGCGCTTCAAAATATTGCGTAATTTTTACTCCCGAAAGCTTGATCCATCCCAATCCTTGAAAACGGATTTTAGGCATTCGGGGTGTCCACTTTAAAAGTGAAACTGCTTCTAACAACCTAAGACCTAAAACCTAAGTTCTGAGAGTCTTAATCAGTACCAAGCAGCTGAGCAGGTTACTACCTATTTTATAGCTTCATCTGATGGCTGTTTTAAATTCCATCAAAGCAATTGGTAGCTATAATATTTCACGACGATTTGTAAAAATGATAATTCCATGTTTGCTGGCTGTTCTAACATACAACTCGTGCCTCCCGATATCTAAGTTTCCTACTTTGTGAAAGCATGCATTGATTACTCCCATACCCAAGGGCTCCTCCCCAGCTATTCCATCTGATTTTTGGCGCTAATGTATTTTTCCCTTCCTAGTTTTTTGAAAAAAAAAAAAATGATTGCAACTCAACTACTTGAGTTCTGTGAACGATTTCAATTTATAAATGTATGGCAATCTGGCTTCTGCAAACATTACAGCTGCGAGACTGCGCTCTTCAAAGACACAAATGATATTCGCAATTCTCTTGATGAACGTCACATTTCTTGTCTGTTGCTACTTGATTTTTCGAAAGCTTTTGATAGCGTCGTTTTTGCTCTTGCAAAAACTCTCCTCCTAAGGCTCTCTTTCTTCAACTGCACTTAAACTTTTGCATAGATTTTTAACAAACCACAAAAAGTTAAACTCGGCGACTCTAGTTCCACCAATTCTTTACTTAGCTCTGGAATTCCTCAAGGTTCTATTCTTGAGCTACTTTTGTCTAGGGTTTTTATTAATGATCTTCCTCTAGTAATAGAGCATTCTAAGGTTCATATGTATGCAGATGATATGTAGCTTTACTTCTCTTCGCTACACAATCCATAATTTTGTGGAGAAGATTACGGACTGACTTACACAATGTCACAAGCTGGTCAACTCTGAACTTACTACAGCTAAACCCATCGAAGTCACACTCTCACCTTCCAATAATTTCTTTAAATGGGGTTCCTTTCGTTCGCGTTTGTAAAGTAAGAAATCTAGGGATTGTTCTGAATAGTAGTATGACCTGCTACGACCACATCAATTTCATTATTGGAAAAACATATGGGCTCCTGTCCAAACTTGGATTCACGTGGTTTGCTTAAAAGGGCTGTCCATGTGAATTTAGTGAAAGCCTTACTTCTACCTCTTCTAATGCATGGCTTTTCTACATTCCCCTCCGTAGATTCTTCTTACACTCGAAAGCTCGAAGTAGCCTTTAACGATTGCGTTCATTTTGTTTATAATTCACGCCGCTTTGACTATATTTCACCCTATTTGAATTCTGTTTTGGGCTGTTCGCTTAATGATTATGGCAAGTGTAGGGTTTTGCGTCTATTTCACGATATTCTGCACCAGCGCAAATCTGCATATCTTAATGAGTTCGTGCAGTTCTCACAATTGCTTAGAAATAATAATGTGATTATTCCGCATTTCCGCACTTTAATTGGACAGCGTTCTTTTTTTGTCTTCGCACCTCTGTTATGAAACTCTCTCCCAGTAGATTTGCAACGTATTGATTCAGTTAACATCTTCAAGAAGCGTCTTTTTGAGTTAGTTTCTAATGGAACAGTTTAAAGCATGAATATATAACTTTCTTCTTTTTTATTAAACTCTTTTCTTTACTTTCACTTCGGAGCATCAAATCTTGTAACGTTAATTTAACCGCCTTTTACTCAATGCAAGTGGATGAAACTTTGCAGGCATACATATTCCCGATGACAATACACGAATATGACATTTTGTTACATTTTTTGTTGTTGATTTTGTTGTTGAGTAACAAAAAACGATTTTTAATAAAAAAGGCTTGGAATTATTCGTTCTACTCAATGTAGAGTCTTAAAATTCACTTCCATTCAATAAAAATTGGTAAAAATTAACAGACATGTGTATTTCCGACTAAAACACACGAAAATGATAGTTCCAAATTAAAAATGGCGGCCAAAAAAATATGACGGATTACATTTTTCTTTACAAGCCACTCGTTCGATATGGGTATCAAATGAAAAGTTATAACAAGTTGAATACAATTAGCGTCATCCTAAATTCAAAATGGCGGTAGAAAAATGGCGGCATAAAAGTGGCGGCCAACACAAAACAGAGGATCAATTTTTCTTTACAACGCGCTCGGCATGGGTATCAAATGGAAGGGAGTGACAATTAGAATACTGTTGTCTGTGTCCCGTCATTTCAATTCAAAATGGCGGCCAACACAATATGGCGGTTTACCCTTTTATTTACTTCGATCTCGGTATGGATATCAAATGAAAGTGTATTAAAGTGAGTAAGAAAGTAAACTGTATAATGGCGGAAGACATAACATAGCTACCAATAGCAAATAAAAATATGATTTAAAAAGATGCAAAAAAATATGTTTCCAGTTTTTAGTTTTTATTGCTCCAGCCAGTATACGCGAGCAGACTACCTTTCAAAATGTAAAAAAAAAAACGTAGAGCGCTATTAGATTTTTGAGGGGTCATCAAATTGTGCATTTTTGGGCTGCACTTGAGAACTGTTGTAAAGAAACAAATACAAAACATGTAAAAAAGTTTCCTTATTTAACATGATAATCTAATTAAAAGTTTGGAAATATTAATGTATTAATTAACGCTATTCGTTACTAAAAAGTAAAAAATAAAAAAAAAGAAAAAAAATTTTTTAAGAAACTCTTTTCTTTACCTTAATATATTGATCAGTTGTGAACACAAAATTAATATAAATACTAAAAAAATCGACTAAAAGGTAAAAAATAAGAAGATTTTAAACAATATAAACTTTTAAATCAAAATGGAAAAAATCTCACACATTCCTTAAAGAAAAGCGTGGGGCGCCCACACCAACCTGAACTTAAAAAAACATGACTGCCGTGAGTACATTTTAACATTTCAGACAGCTACGAATTTTCAATAATTGAGCATTTTGTTTCATAAAAACGCACCCCACGCTTTTCTTTAAGGAATGTGTGAGATTTTTTCCATTTTGATTTAAAAGTTTATATTGTTTAAAATCTTCTTATTTTTTACCTTTTAGTCGATTTTTTTAGTATTTATATTAATTTTGTGTTCACAACTGATCAATATATTAAGGTAAAGAAAAGAGTTTCTTAAAAATTTTTTTTTCTTTTTTTTTATTTATTATTTTACTTTTAAAAACGACTAGAAAAAACCGACAATCTTAGGTTGAAACCTTCAATATTTATAACGAAGAAACACTACTAATCATAACAGTAACAAATTCTCTCTGAAAATGGTATTAATCAGCCCAAATAGGGTTCCAATGTAGGCTAATGGGATTTAAACTGAAAGCCTCTGATTAATTGGAATCACATGAACGTGATTCTGGCGTATAATTATTGTTGGCGCAAATTGAAATCAGATATGAACGACTCCAGCCAGCTAAAGTGTTGTAATTTCACCACAGGAAGAATTGGAATGGTTTAGTCTAATTATTTTCAAATGTTTAAATAAGTTCGACAAAAATTTCTATGTAATCTTGAAGAAATAGTTGAAATATGTCAAGAAGATGACTTACTTCCATTTTCTCTTGTCCCAATTTTCTTACAGATAAATAAATCTCTCCTTGTAGTACAATATAAAAATAAAAATCGTGTATAAATTCTGTCTGTGCAATCTCCATGCTACAATACAATACAATACAAAACCAAAAGCTTTTTTCTATATAATATAATTTTATTCTCAATGATCCAATCGAGTTGAGAGAATGAATATTTTAATTTTTAAGAGAACCTGAATTGAATTGTTGAGACCAATGAAAATAAAAAACAATTTTCTCAACTAGTATTTTTTTTCAAGATCACCGAACTTGCGAACTTGTATATTGACCGACAAGCATCGGTCTGAGTCATACTTAAAGCTTTATACTAGATTGAGTCATTCAGACTTGAACGAAATGATCAATTCTCAGTGCGTCGTCTTTAGCAGCAAAGTCTAAATGCGTCATTCTTTGCATTTTATCACATATGACCCACATCTCCATAATTTCAAGTTAACTCCTATGAAGTCATTTCTTCTAGCACCTATGAACGTTGTTAATTGTTTATAAATAAAAACTTGTTAATTAATTTTGTTATTTGTTTTGTTTCTTCTTATCACTACTATGGAGAATATTGCGAGTAAATATTTAACGTAGATGAAGGAAGTATTTTGGAAATATTTATTTGAAAGGCCAGATTAATTTATGAAAAAATTCGGCGGCTGTTTTTGGAGGATTGGTCTTACCAAAAATGTCATTGTTAATTACAATCCGGAACAACTTATTTGGTATAGAGCATCATAAAAAATTCTTTCTGTGGGGAAATTATTATTGGAAAGAATATAAATAAAGAATATGGAGAAAAATGCACAATGGAATTGTCTGACGATGATTTCCGGTGTTAAAAAAATTTATTTTATTTATATACATACTAGTTGGAACCCGGTGCGCCTCGCTGCACCCCTAAGCCAATAGTATGGCGTGCGCCAAAACAATTGGGAATCTCAAAAACGATGGGCAGCGAGAGTCTCAAATCCCATCACGAAAGTACATTCGAAAAGAAAAGTGTAACTCCGTTCGTTTAAAAACCCAAATCACTCGCTCATTTATATCCCCAATCACAATTCAGCGGTTTCACTGCCACTCTTGTCGTGGTCAGAAACGAATTTCGAAGAGGAAATTACAATGCACGTCCGCTGAATTTTATCCATACACGAAATTTTAATGTGTGCAAACAGCTGTAAGCAAAGGGATGGTGTGTTTATATTTCCAATTCTTTTGGTGCACACTATAGGTTCCGTTTATTTTGCGGTTGAGACATTTTTTCGTATTTTTGATTTCGAAAAATAAAATAATAAAATGTTATCGATTGGAATTTCGCCATTTCCATCGTCCAAAAATTGTTTTGAGAATGTTTGACCAGAGGCATCTTCTAGCATACCCGTTGGAGGGTGATTTTTTTTTCAAAACTATGCCATAGGTATGATGCTTTCAAGCAAGCGTTAAGCTCATTTTCAGGCGTTGATCGAGGTATAACAGCCAAAGTTGCCGAGTCGAGTCGAGGTATGACAGCCCGATCAAACGCTTCGATCGATTCGTCCATGGTGCATTCGTCCAAAATTATAATTTTGCACGTTTTAAGTACTGTGGCAATACGGAAATTTTTGCTGATGTTACATGTAGATGTTTCTATCTGGTTCAAATTCAATAGGAGCTTGCGGACTGAACGCACTTGTACGTCCACCATCAAGTAGAGTTGATGCAATTCTCGCTGATGTCACTGCAAATGTAATCTCATTCTGCAATCGAGTCGACGCCAAAATCAAATTGATAAGACATGTTTTGCCTGTACCACCTGTAGCATCTAGGAAAAAATCCCGCTATTTCTTTTGTCGTATGATTTTATTGATCAGCAACTAACTGTCTTGCCTGAGATTAAACGAAATGTTTAAGCTGTTTTACGTTGAATTGCTGTTCTCGCCCCAACTATCTGTTCTACACAGCATTTCTGAATCGTGTCGAATTTGAACTTTATCGGACACATGCAGCTGAATTTACTTCAATCCGAAGTTCGAAAGCGAAAAATCTGCTTTTTACAACAAAATTATACGGCGAATATCTGTAAATCACTTCCGATCGATCTGAAACTTTAGAAATCGTATTTTTTTCGGAAAAAAACAATACAAAATGAATCTGAGTTCTTTAGCAATAATTTGAAGAGTACCTCCTATACAAAAGTTTCGGATTTTGCTATATCAGTACACTACCCGAAGGATTCGAGATAGCTTTATAAATTATAGCCTATATGTTATTCTGATGTATGAGCTATATTATTGCAAAGTTTCATTAAAATCCATTCAGTAGTTTTTGCTTGAAAGAGTAACAAACATCCATACAAACTTTCGCGTTTATAATATTAGTAAGATATGAAGTTTCTTAAATTGTAAAATCTTATCATTTTTAAAAATGACTTAAAAGCTTTTTTGTAAAACATTTCAGCCAAATGTTGAAATATGCACATATGTCGATTGGCGATAAATGTTTCGCCCGATTACGATAAATATTTAAAAATATACATATAAAGACAGATTAACGACTTCTGTTTATCACTTAATTTCCCTCTCATGATTTGATAAGAAAAATGTCGTCTACTTGTTACTTAAGCGCGATTTAAGATTGGATGGAATTTGCAGCATGTTTTAACAGCTTAACAGATTAATTTTTACCTCTTGCTTAAATATATTATATATAATCTTTTTTTAACTTATGCTTATAGATAAGCAATAAATGAAATTATAGATTAAAATATTGTAGGTTAACAGAATGTGTTTATAATGTAGTGATCTACATTTTTTTTAGTTTACTTATCGAATAGATTAGACATAATTTAAATTAACAATTTATTACGTCAATTACCTCAGTTTTCGTGTCATTTATTTATAGACTTTTGGATTACGTGTAGGTGGGCAAATTTATATAATATAGTTATATTTTCTGTTTTTGTATATTTAGATTTAATTTAAAAGTTGCATTTTAATTTTCTAGGTGAAATAATACTTTCATAAGTAGTACCTACATTCACATGATGAGTTGAACTCAGGTTGAACCCGAGTCCAACTACATGTAGACGAGTCGAGTCGAGTTGAGTTAGGGTCGACTGAACTCGACTCAGCCCTGCTACCTGAGATGAGTTGAAATTATGCATGAAGACGCGAGTTCAGTAGTTGAATTTAGTTGACAACAGCATTTCTGTGTTTAGTTCGTGAAATGCGAGCCGATTCGAAAATTTAACCCAACTCAACTCATCATGTATACCTAGTATAAGAGAAAGGTGTACCTATTATCAATTAAGCAATTAATTTGCATCATTAATCTAGTTATAATTAGATTTGTCTTGAATATGCTAAAAAAGACGTTTTTACTAGTAGATAGGTAGAAAAGCCGCAGAAACGTGCAGAAACTTGACGGACCTGTTTGGTGATGCTGAGACAGTTTCAAATATTTAAAGTTAGCGATTTTGATCTAACAGCTAGAACCAGACATTGAAACGATATATCAGAAGAGATCCGTCTTTTCTAAGGCGCAACAGCCTATAAAGAATCTAGGCCTCCTCTAAAGATTTCCTCCAGTTTGTAAGATTTCTAGAGGATTGTTTCCAGTTATGAGTTCCTAGGATCACACCTGCTAATGTTTTTTGATATCTTTGACTCTACTACAAGAAGACTTCAATGAAGGGAGGAATTAGACAAGCCTATAAAGGTACACGCCAGATCAACAAGAAGTTCCAAGCCAAGAACGGACATCTGTAGAGACATACATAGATGGGAACCTATTAACAGGCCCTGGTAGAATAAAAGGAAAATGGAGAGAATATTTTCAAAACTTATTGGATCCAATCCTGCGTGAAGCTGTAAACATGCAAAAACTCGTCAGGCGTTATCGATAGAATAGCAGCTGAGCTACTAAAGGAAGGGGAACAACAACTCTTAGCAACATTACACCAACGCATATGCAGCATCTGGTAGGAAGAAGTTATACCAGATGACTGGAAGAAGCGATTATGGCGCGCTCCACACTATTGTGCCATTCCTACTCCACTCCCATGCTAGTCTCGGTTTAGTAAAATATTTTTATAGGAAAAGCAATCGGCGTATTCACACTTTCGCTCTTGTGCCAGTCACACTCAAAAGTATGAATACGCCGATTGGTTTTCCTATTTTTACAGGGGACTGAATCGAGAGTGGCATGAGACTGGACCGAGAAAAGCACGATAGTGTGGAGCGGGCTTATATGTCCAATCTACAAGAAAGGAGATAAAGTAACTTGTAAAAACTACAGAGGCATCTCAGCTTTAAAACATTCTCAGTCGATATGAAACAACAACTAGAACCTATGGCGGAATGCGTTTTAAGAGAATATCAAGCTAGTTTTAGGGCAAATAGGTCAACATTGAACCAACTGCTGACCTCAAAGCAAATTCTGGAGAAAACCTTGGAAAAGAATGTAGATAAATACAAGATATTTGTGTCGACTTTCAACAGGCATATGACTCTATAAACGAAGAGAGGCTGTACAAGATCTTATCGGAACTAGAAGTTCCCACAAAGCTTGTACGGCTGATCAAATGCGAACCGAAAGGTTCACTGGTGAAAGTAAGATTCCAAAATTCAGTAACAGAAGAAAGAATTCGAAGTGCGACAAGGTCTTAGACAAGAGGATAGACTGGCCCCAATTTTTCCCCTGACTCTAGAATGGGTGATAAGAAAAATGCTCAACATTCGGAACTGGAGAACTGTTGCAAGGAACCGTCGAACTTGAGAAAATGCCCTAGAGGAGGCCAAGGCTCGATTTGAGCTGTAGCGATGGATGGCTCTGCCAGATGAATTTGTGGATGTCCTTATTTGAGAACAACTACAACTTTTTTTCTTCGGCTGATTTTTCTCCTATCTTCTCTCAGACTTCAATTTGTTCCCCGTAACAATGTTGAGTCCTCATTCCTACCTGTGCCTCTGGTACTCGTTCCTACCTAGGAGTTCCGCAAGGTTCAATCCTTGGCCCTATTCTCTTTGCAATGTATGTTAATGATCTTCTCTATGTTGCCCATCGCTTTTCCTTTCATCTGTAAGCTGATGATCTCCAGCTCAGATTGAATTCTGTATTTCTGAAGTCAATAGTACTTTATCCCAAATTAATGAAGGCAGGTATTTCAATTTCCTTAAACTAAATCTCATTAAATCCCAAGTACTACTTCTTAGTCGTCGCTCTTTCCCCCTTGACAATATTCCATCCGTTTTACTCATTAATATTCGTCTTCCTATTGTTGACTGTGACCGTCTTTTCATATCCGAAGATTTGATCACGGGTCGGGTGTGCAAAATTCCTTGCTAGGTTGTGGCCTTTTTCGCCTTATTTATATCAAAAATTCTGTTTCGAGTACCTATCTTATCACTGTTTACATTCCTGTAAAGACTAGAAGAGGCTTGTCTTTCCAATAATTAAAAGAGATACAAGGTGTAGAAGTATAGCACAAAGGTGAAAAATAAAAAAAAACTGAAACGACCAAATAAATCACAAAAAAAAAACATAAAATCGATAAAAAGTAAAAGTAAAGAAGTTTAAACTTCACGATTTTCGCCATGACAACAGAGAAAAAGGTAAAGAATTACACCGGCACAAAACAGCTTAGACAGAAAAAAATCGAAGCTCTCCTCAAATCAAATGAATCACTCGAGGAGGAACAGGTAACTCAATCTGAACACTTTGATGACATCTTTTAATGATGGAAGGTTGTTAATTAGCTGGAGGAGCTTTCGTAAAGAAAATCTCTTTTAGAACCTAAAAAATTACACTTAAGTATTGTGAACAGCCCAGAACTGAAATTTGAGATCGATTTTTGTTTTGCAATTGATCAACTATACGCGAAATGAGTTAGTCATTAAAAACGAGATTATTAGAGCATTCAATAGGTAAGAAGGTAAAAAGATTTCATTTCAATATGCTAAATGAGTAGTTGGCTGATGATTCACTGTTTTCTTGATAGAAAAGTTTAGTGGTAATAGTGGTTAAATTATTCAGCTGCTGTTGGATATTCATATCTGATTTCTGACTTTATAAATGATGCTAGTGTCATAAAGAGATAAGCGTGCTATAACAGACATGACATCTATACTTATTATCAAGAATTTTCTGTTACAACAGTAGAATGTTTCAGTTACTAATTGGTGGACCACTTGTGTATCAATTGTGTAATAAAATCTTTCAAGTCTTCCGACATGGTTTTTGATTGCATCATTGGGTATCTACAATGTACGAATTATTATTGCTGATTAAGTCGTCAAAAGAGAATCTGCCTCCGGACGATAGTTGGATGATTTGATTATGACATAAGTTCAATATATGGTAACAAGCAGTTCTTCGAAGCACTATGATTATAGACAGTAAAGGGATAGATTGGTAATTAATTGCGTCAATGGTGCTTGATATCAATGGTGGAATATGCAGTTTCATCAGTATTCTATAGTCGTTGGCAAACTACCACCTTATATAATAGAGAAAAGTACAGGAAAAAGAAGAGTAAATCACAAGTTGGCGGTTTATGGGGAGTGATGAGCAAACTAATGGTGGATACTCGGATATAAGGCCTCTCACCTCTGTCTCCGAATCTTCTACTACGACTTTCAGATAGTGAAAGACTAGAGGCTCAGGGAAAGCCCCTTTGTACTGTCGACTATTTGTCTAACTATGCATGCCTCTGGGCACCGGGTGGACACCAGTTGTATGATGCCTTATTCTGACATGTTAGACTGTCAGGATGGATCTTCCCTTTTCAAACATACTCATAGGACTTTTATAGACTAATTAAGATTAGATTTGTCCAGCCAGTTTATAGGGTATTCTCATCTGGGTTAAGTGGGGTGTCCTTTCCACTTCGGTTCCCTGTGTAGCAAGCTCTTCTGCCTTACAGTTGGCGACGTAGGAATCTCAATTGCAATGGAAGGCGGCACCCTGTTTTCCAGACTGAAATACATACATGCGCTAGGCTCAACCTTAAGAAACGTTTGAAAGGCATCAACATTACAATTTATTCGGACACCCAAGTTGCTACCATTAAGTAAATCTTCTTCCAAAAAAGTTGCAGAATGTTTTGACGTAGCCCAAAGCCTGGCAAGAAAAGATAGGATTTCGCTCTGCTGGGTCCGCTCACACTGGGATGTTAAGAGAAATGAGGCTGCGAGGAGTCTGACACGCTGGTCAAGGTCTTAGACAGGCTAATAAGGACCATTGTTTAAGGGACGTTATCGCTCTAAACAGGGTGAACCTTTTGTTATTGGTGGGATATCTAACTGGGCTTGTTGGGCTGCGCTACGACTTCCACAATCTAGGAGTGTATTAGGAGATAAAATACTCCACGACTCTCCATGGAAGGCGACGAAACTTCTCTGTGAATGTCCTGGTCTGATCTAACTTAGAAAAAGAACGATTATCATATAGCTTCTGAGTCCCCTCAGATTCGGCCTTCTTCAATTTGTTTTCGTAGCTGTGCAACCTTTTTACATTAATTAATTATTACAAATCTGAAGGATCTCTTGTAACTATGTTCCACATATTGGGATTCACTGAGTTTTGCGTTCGTTGCATTTGAAGATTACAAAATATCCCATACAAATTATAATTATCATCTTCAAAACCGTATTCATCAAATTTTTAATTACGAAACTTCTACTATAAATGCAAAGATTGAAACGTCCAAAGTCCAGTATTCATATTAATTAGTTAGGAAATATAAAGACTAAGATCCTTCTAGCTAAAACTCTGCAAAGAAACAAATTACAAATGAGCAATTAAAGCAGGTCTTGTTCTACAAACTCAAACGAAACCTGTGAAGCCAGTTTATAGGGTATTCTCATCTGGGTTAAGTGGGGTGTCCTTTCCACTTCGGTTCCCTGTGTAGCAAGCTCTTCTGCCTTACAGTTGGCGACGTAGGAATCTCAATTGCAATGGAAGGCGGCACCCTGTTTTCCAGACTGAAATACATACATGCGCTAGGCTCAACCTTAAGAAACGTTTGAAAGGCATCAACATTACAATTTATTCGGACACCCAAGTTGCTACCATTAAGTAAATCTTCTTCCAAAAAAGTTGCAGAATGTTTTGACGTAGCCCAAAGCCTGGCAAGAAAAGATAGGATTTCGCTCTGCTGGGTCCGCTCACACTGGGATGTTAAGAGAAATGAGGCTGCGAGGAGTCTGACACGCTGGTCAAGGTCTTAGACAGGCTAATAAGGACCATTGTTTAAGGGACGTTATCGCTCTAAACAGGGTGAACCTTTTGTTATTGGTGGGATATCTAACTGGGCTTGTTGGGCTGCGCTACGACTTCCACAATCTAGGAGTGTATTAGGAGATAAAATACTCCACGACTCTCCATGGAAGGCGACGAAACTTCTCTGTGAATGTCCTGGTCTGATCTAACTTAGAAAAAGAACGATTATCATATAGCTTCTGAGTCCCCTCAGATTCGGCCTTCTTCAATTTGTTTTCGTAGCTGTGCAACCTTTTTACATTAATTAATTATTACAAATCTGAAGGATCTCTTGTAACTATGTTCCACATATTGGGATTCACTGAGTTTTGCGTTCGTTGCATTTGAAGATTACAAAATATCCCATACAAATTATAATTATCATCTTCAAAACCGTATTCATCAAATTTTTAATTACGAAACTTCTACTATAAATGCAAAGATTGAAACGTCCAAAGTCCAGTATTCATATTAATTAGTTAGGAAATATAAAGACTAAGATCCTTCTAGCTAAAACTCTGCAAAGAAACAAATTACAAATGAGCAATTAAAGCAGGTCTTGTTCTACAAACTCAAACGAAACCTGTGCTAAAGAATACTATAATTTAAATCCCACTCACCTACTAACAAAAGCAGAAAACTCTTTGATTAAAAAAGGATGAGTGTTTATACTCGTTTCCGTAAATGATACATGGACCTTGTATCTTTTTTTATTAATGTATCTCTTTGTACTAGGATAAAGCGTATATGAAATGGGATCATGATTGCAAAACATTTTGTTTTTGTTGTCCTTTTAATAATGTTCATACTTATTAAACAATACTGCATCACGGATGAGAAACAATCTACTACTGAGGTTTAACTAGTTTCTCTTTGCAATTTGGTTTGGTAAACTGAGACCCATCATCCTTTTGGCTTTAGTGAAAGATAGATACATAGTCAAATTGTTAATAATTGATGTAAGACAGTAATTTCAGCAAAAGACCACAGCATTTGGGAGTATATTATGTTTGTTTATTGCAAGTTCACTACATGTCTCAAATTGCATTATTTCCTGTTTGCTAGATAAAATCAGAAATTGCATGTTTGGAGTTCACGATGAAACTAGCACGTAGGGTGTTAGGATCCCTAATTATAATTTCTGAAACTGATACATATAGAACGCGATTGTAAACTTAGTTGAAGGGAAAATGAGATATCGCGTTGAAACTTATCAGGAAATTATCTTAATACAGAGTGTTGATTTAAAATAATGAGGTAATGGCTCCTGCAAACAGGATTTTACGTAGGAAGTTGCGCTAATTAGTAGTAAACAGAACGTCATCAGGAATATCACATTTATTAGCGTCATTGACACAACGGATTAACTAGTCTTAATTTTCTGCTCTATATATATGTTAGTCGTCATTAATTCTTACATTCTTTTTTTATGTGAAAGAGATAAAGCCCCCTTTATACTGTTGATGGTTCTATCATTGAGTGCAATGTTGGACAACACGGTCTAGTCGGAATGATAGTAGAGAGAAGAGTTAAAGAACTGACAAAGAACAACACAGTTTATTCTACCGGATCCCATTCAAAACTACCGCATTAGAATGCTGATCGGTGATCAAGCAGAAAAACGCTTGTTATGCTTATTGGCGATTGCACTAGAGCAAGGGTAAGAAATGTTTGGAAAGAGGTAAGGTAAGAAAGAAGCAAAGTTATTTAGGTAGTTGAAATGGAAAAACGAACGACCATGCCGCAGAGTACACTTAACCCGCGGACCTCTGGCATGGTAGTCGCGCGCCTTAAGCTACCAAGGCCGGCTTTTCTTTACCATTTGGAAAATATCGGCTATACCACTATCTGTATCTCCAATACGGACGGGAATGCGTTTGTTCATTCCTCATTCTACCAAATGTATAAAGCCTAGGCCGAATAGATGGATTAATAGGAAATGTATGAACGCCATTAAATCAAAGGAAGCTGCGGCGTGAGTATATCAATTTGCAAAACTCCTGTAATTCCATGATCAGGAAGGTAGAACCATCATTTAAGTAAGATTAAGTAAGAGTCTCAATACAAATGTATAAGTATGCAAAAACTTCTGGCCTTTGGTAAGAAGAATTGTACGTCTTCTACAATCTTTCATTTATTTATGGGAAGAAGGTGATCCACAAATCCACGATGCTTCTTTACGCGGTGGCACCTTCCGTTCTCGATTACAACGACCAATGACGGAGTTTTGTTCAGGACTCGCGAGGGATATTGAACTCATTCTCGATCCGAACTATACAATATAATAAGTTTGAAGAGCAAAAATGAGTGAACTGCTGAATCAAACGCTTTGGAGAAATCAAGAAGAACTAGTATATACTTACTATGTCACCCTGTCTAGCACTGAACGAAGATCTGAAGTTACTTTCAATATAGCAGTTTCGCAACTGCGGTTTTTACAGCCAGATTGGTTAGAGAGGAAGTTATTCGATTCGAGACTTTGGCAAGGAAGGGAAGAATACTGATAGGCGATAATCTTTTAAATCTACGAGTAAGGATTTCTTTGGTAACAGAATCACAACAGATTTTTTCCAAAGCAGGGTTACTTGGGAGTTGTCAGACAGTAATTGAAGATTTGCGCGATAGTTTCTTCAATTAGGGGAGAAAGCAGCTTGAGAAAACATGGAGAAATTTTATTGCAACCAATGCAGTTAGACGAGATGGACAGAAATATTTCATGAGCTTCGCAGGAGTCCACACAACCGAAGTTAAAACCATCAGTGCTGAACTAGATGATTGAAAGCTCGAGTGAGAGAGGAGTCTAGGATCAGGAAGAGATTGAATGAAGGAAGCATTGAGGAAATTTAAATCAACATCAAACGGTAGCATTAATACCTAAGGACCGGAGATTCGACCAAAGTTGTTTGGAAGTTAGGGTAGGATCAAGCTTGCGGGAATAAGACTGGAGATGAAGTCGATGGGGAAAATGCAAATCGAATAGTAGTGCATAGTCAAGAAAACTAGGTGGGGCGATTTCACTGTCTTTTATCACAGCATCCGAGGCAGTAGCAGCCAGAATATCAAGTAAGGAAGGATTCAGGCATTTCAAAAATGTTCGTAGTTGATTTAAAATATGAAATCCCGGCGATACAGTGGATATATTAGGATTTTTAAGGTTGGAAATAATGAATTTATGATGAGAAGTTATTAATTCAAAATGGCCGCGCCAATATGGCCGACGAGTTTGCCAATTGTATTCCGATTCCAATGAAAATTGGTATATGGGGGCTAAGATAGCAAATAAGGAATTTATGACCGAAACTTATAAATGTCGGGGCCAAGTTTGCCACATTCTGAAATGAAGGAAATTTCTTAAATTTCTTCTAACCAGTATAGAATCAGTAAAAACGGTAGAAACAATATCCACAGTTTTACCGGTAAGACGCCTGCAAGGGTAATCTTCAGGAAACAGATTAGGCTGCCAGGTGATTTAAAGTTTGGAATAGCGTCAACCACTAGCGAATACTCCTCTGCACTAAGAGTAACATTAGCCAGCAAAAGGATGAAGGCCCGCTACGACCTAAGGGCGAACGGATCTGGATTTAAGGAAGACGATTGAGCCTACCTATAAAATCCTCGACGAATAAAAGGTAAATCACCAAAACTACAAAGAAAATGGAAGGGTCCATCCACGGTCAGCACGAGGTTAAACGATGTCATCTATCGCATCCAAAAAGTTCGATCTGTAAGAACGGGACCTGGAGGAAGCTGTGCTAAGAAATTTTTATATGGTATCCAAAATCATTTTTCCCAGATTTGTTGTTGTTTTCATTTTACTTTCTTTCTACCGCGGACAGTGCATACATAAACTTTTTTTATTTGAAGGCGTTGCGATGCACGCGGGTTTTTTGCTAGTTCGCAATAAATGATTAATTTTCGCTATAAGTCAAGCGTCAGCGAGCGAGTCGCAAGGAGCTGTGTATGTTGGAAGGCTGAATCTCAAAAAAAGAATGCTACCCAAAATTTTCAATGATCAATGGAAAAGGAAGTGTAGGACGACCAAGAAATAGATGGGTGAATTATATGCTAGACGGAAACTATTAAGAAACTGGAGAGAACTAGCAAGACGTAGAGACGGCTGGAAGAGGAGACTTCAAGAGGCTAAGATTCGCTTGGGTTGCGATGCCATCTGATAACGACAATCCATAAAAATATCAAGAGTTGTTGCTTTATTAAAATTGGATACCTTGCTGGCGTTGCTTCTCTCTCATATACATTTTGCTTGTTTAAAAATTAAATTTCACTTTAAGAACTTATCAGATAAGGGCTGTGTTTCCAAATAGAACCCAGCCTATTGACTAGTGCTAACGTCTTAAATCGCACCTAATTCTATATTTTCTCAATACTAATTGCGTGCGATTTAAGAGGCCATTAGCACTAGTCAAAATGCTGGATCCTATTTCGGAATATAAGGAGCAACTTATCAGGTTTTGAACAATTAATTATTCCAGGCATTCTACAATAAGGAAAGATATATGTGTATTATGAATATGAGTTCTCTTCGATCCTTAATATTATTTAAAAACAAACATCGTCGTGTAGTTTCTTATGTGTTTTATTACGTGTTTTTAATTTAATCAAGTATGATATTCGCGCCAGAAGCTGAAGACAAGACGAAACTATTTTCCCCGCAGTTTTCTACTAGCAACAGTCAATTAACATGTCCCCACCAACTTCCTGTAATAATTATACGCTAGCTAATTAAGAATTTTGCGTACATAGGGTTGTTGATTACAGCAAGAATCTATTAACGTGCTGTTTGTGTGCAGAAGCACTATGCATATCCCACTCCATAGTTTACAGCAACGGAAATTCTTTTCTGCCTCACCACAGCAGTCAGCAACACAAGATTTTCCCTTTAAGTGAAATATTTTCCTCTTCCAATTAAGAACTCCTACGCCTGAATAAATGCAGGAAGGAAGCACTAAATCTCACCATCGCACTTGGTGACCCAGTTTCAAAATCATTACTTTACGACATTCATGGAGACGTAGCCAACCTGTTGCTGTGCTCATTAGCAGAGAGCGTTAATCTGGTCGTTGCACCACCTCCTACTAATAAACTGTTTAGTCAATAATCTAAATTTAAATCTGGCCAATTTTACGGTACCATTTACAATCTCTCACCTTTCCAATTGCTTAATTTTGAAATTTATAAGTGAATTCATAAAAATACACTTTCGTCCATGCCGCTCTAAGTCAGACCAGCAAAAAAACTGCTAGAAGTAGGGAAGTGTTTACGGTAGACTGGCGCGGCTATGAGACATCATCATCATCATCATAGGAGATCAGTTGAACTTGGACGATATTAATTAAGAGCGCGCGCTAAGAAAGAAGTCTCGACTCGAGTCTATCACTTTCATTCCAGTAAACATTTTGGACGTTGTGATGATGACGTCTCTGGGGGGCTTCTAGCTTGCGCCTTGTTGCTGTTGTTGTTTATGCACAAAGAGACGACACTCCACATTAGCCGCAGCCTAGAGTGTGGTGCTGATTTTGTGGGCTAGTGCGGAGCTGCTGATGGTAGCGCGGCTCGCGAAACAGGGAACGCCGAAGCTCACGTCGACGCAGATGCTGACTCACACTTTCTCAACTCAAAGTTCGCGTGAATTGCTTCATTGTGAAAAGTGAAGACAGAAAACAGGTAATTAATCGCATTATTGCAAGCCGTTGTTTCAGGTAGACGCGATAGGCAAAATATGCATGAATATAGGACAGCGATGAAGGAATGCGAATTGAACGTGTAGTAATACACAAACCACGCCCTGGAGGTGATACAATATAAATATGGTACCTAAATCCTTACAGCGATATTCCTAAATAAAACAAGCTTTGTCCAGACAGACAGGGTGAGAAGACGAAGGCCTTGAACCCGTTTATTACCTCTTCTTTAGGTTATCCATGAAATTTTCCAAAGTGACCTTGTCCAGCAGGACAAAGTCTGGCACACCGATCTCTGAATGCAGAGACATTTTGCGATTTTCACCTTTTAGCACGTTAATTTATCACTTTTAATTTAAAAACCTCCGCTAGTTGTGCAGAAAAAAGCACTCGACTCAGCACAGCACACAATCGACTGAGCCCAACCCGCTGATAAAGACTGATTTTGATATCGGCACCCGCGAGATAAGATTAAGGCACTAGAGTCGCACTTAAGACTCAATTTGATTCGATAATTATTATTAGTTTCTATTAGCAGCGACCGGTGTAAATTTTAGCGGAATCTTCGCATCTTGTTGACTGACTGACTTCGTCCCAGCCGAGTTCTGTGTACAAACTGTCGGAGCCCCCTCAGACGTTCCGGCCAGTATCTAGTAGCATTGTGGCCTCGGTCGATGACATAAGCATGGCTGAGGGAATTTTTGACAGGCAATGTAGTAGATCGCGGAATGGAGTTGTAGTAGAGCGTAAATTTTAGGAGCAGTGGAATGCGATTTGTGTTTTGTGTGCTGCGTTGGGATGCGTTGTATAACGAATTTTACTGACATTCCTGTAAGATTTTTCGTTCAGGACGCACTTTTCGCACTTTGATTTGTAAAAAAAAGAAAAAAATAACGAATTTATAGTAGAAAAGACAGTTTAAATGCATTAATTTAGTAATATGAGAATGTGTGGTCAACAATAAGCGATGAATTCATCTTTTTCCAGCGGTCAACACCAGACCTTTGGAGGTGCGGACTATAAACTCCAAACAGTGACCACTGTTAACTGTCCGGAGATGTGGGTCGATATGATCGGGCTAGTTCATTTTAAGTAACGTTTGGCAAAGGGCTAATAATAAAAAAAATCAATCCCACCCCGGGCTGATCGATATTTCCCGAGATAATGGGCATTTTGCAGCCCTCCTTTGAGAATTCACAAAAGAGGGCAACTCCCGAACCCCTTGGTATTTTTAGGCAAACTTAACTAGTCTGAACTCGGGGGAGCGGGCCCTTTCCGACGATGCCCCATTCATTCAAATCGGAGCACTTTCGAAAAATCGGCCTAAATTATCCCAAGAGCAGCCCGGACGGTGCGCTCCTGTGATGGGCCGCCTTAATCCTTGGAAGGACCAAGCCTCGTCGCTGTAGGCGAGAACGAGCTACCGTGCAGCCATATTTTGATCGGGTACTTTCCTGCGACAGCAGAAGACCCCACTGACTTTATGTTGAAAAGGATAGGCGTCTAAAACAAAACCCTAAGGGTGTAGGAGTGGAGAGTACTCCACAAAATGTACCGCACACCATTCACAGAGATGACTTCTCTGTGGACATAAGGTCTATTGACGAGCCGAGGCGGACGGGTAGCCACATTGGCCACAAGTTTTAATGTGTCCTCAGCTACCATTTCCATTCGAATCACAAAGGCAGCAAAAACCCCGAGGTAACCAACTGAAGCCTTACAGGAGTCTGCTCCGGGAATGGATGAAGTAAGCTGGGTCGAATGTCAGGACGATGAACACTGCAACTTTGGGCTGCTGGTAGGGTAGGCCTCTTTTAATGAGGAGATGACTCTCCACCATCTCAACCTTACTAGTGATTGGGGCAAGTTCTAATGCCCAACCATCTGATACAAACAACCACATAGCCTCTAGAGAGGCTGGTGCTGTGCTGTTGGCGAAACGACGGGGAAGCGTCGTCTCTCTAGGCCGGCAGCTCAATAGGCGAAGCCAACAACGCAATTTTTAACAACCACCTGCAGCTATCCAGCCAAAAGACTGGGAGGAGTCATCCCTTTTGGCTGGATAGCAGCTGGTGGTTGTACTAGTACAGCTTTGTACTACCTCTAAAAAGACGACCCACTTACAACAAAGACAGGAAGGGCCCCCAAAGCAAACCCCACTATTTTAAAAAGAATTTACTCAGATTTTGTCACCAAATCCTAAAAACGCATTTATTTCAAACAATCTACAAACAATCAAAACACTACGCCGATCTATGTCCATCCTCCTTCTTAAACATGCCCTCACACTTGCACTTAACATCCATATCGTTCCCAGCCATTCTGACCCCCTGTTTTCTGCCCCCTCCTCGATTTTCCGGTGTTACCACCGTATGACTGCCGCCACAATACCGCAGGCACAGGTTCTTCGCCTTGCTATCAATAATTCGATTCATGTCCGAAAAATGATTCAAATTTCTGCTGTACGACAATTTTGAAATCTCCTTTCGGATATTATCCAAATCGTACGTGAGATATGGCCTTATCGACTTCTCCGGGCACAGTGACTCTAGCTTCGGCAATCTGTTCTCCTCCTCTCGTCTCATCTTCACATGCTTATTATTGCATGAGACACACTCAACGTTTCGTAAAAATTTCGTTCCTGCTGCTTCGGATTCCATGGAGCCATGCGGCATTGTGCTAAGCTGCTTGCGCATGGCCTGGAATCGTCCGTCAACGTAATTTTTCAAATTCTCCAATTTCTCGCTGTCAATTTTGTTGTCAATTTTACTTTGTATATCCTCGGCCGTTGATGATATTATTTGTTCAATGGCTCGTATGTTTTCTAGTAGTTGCGCCACCGTGTTGTCAACCTCGTACTTCTTCTCATCGAAATACTCAACGGACACCTTCCTCTGGAGTGTGCTGTAGTCAGCCTTGTCGGCCAGCAGCTCGTCAATTTCTTCACGATCGATTTTGTTCAATGATAGCTCCTCCGCTGTTGCGTGCAATCGATTGAGTCGCTCTAGATGTCGGTTAAGATCACCAGTTACCGCCTCGAACTGACCTTCCACTTCGTTTAGACGCTCCTCGACAGAAGCAATTTTAGCATTCATAGCAGCACTTGCTGCAGGATTAACGCTGGTAACACTGGTCGCTCCGAGATTCTTGCTCTTAGCTTCAAGCTCCCAAACGCGCTTCGACAATTCGTTCATGTTCTCCTGCAGGTGATCAATTTTTCCACCTACTTGATTGCTAGTGTCAATGGCCACCCTAGAATCCTTCACTTCGGACGCCACTTGCACTTCCAGATTTTCAACAAGAGTAGTTATGCGGTTGGTCTTCGATGACGATTGCTTCACATCGTCCGCTAATTTTGCTACATTAACATTAAGCGCTTCAATTTTCTGCGTGTTCTCTTCAATCTGCTTGGTTTTGTCCAAAATGTGGGAATGTTCAGCCTCAATTGGTGCTGCTGCACTTGCAGGCTTCTCATCGGCGGACTCCTCTGCATCATCGTTTGCACCTTCGTCACCAGCTGCTCGAAATCTGGCGATATTCTTCGACAAGGTAATTAATTGCTGAAGATCACTTAAAGGATGCTTCCTCACCAGGATCTTCTTCGGAATTCTCCTTCCATCGTGAATTTCATATTCATCAACAATAATCTCCTTGTTGTTGCTTTCCGCCCCGAGCAACGGTTCGCTTTCGATGCTGTGCGGCTCGACGCCATGGATGCCAATTATAATGTCTTCGATTTGACAGCTCTTCACCAGCGAATGCAGCAAAGTGTGGAGGATATTAAAATTGACAACGCCCGCCTCCGGACTGCCGACGGCGAGATCGACCAATTGCGAGAGGCTTATATCGATTGAAGACATTGCTTCGAGTTTTAGTTGTGTGAATAACAATAGCAAAATATGACAAGTAATTTCTTTCGGTATGAAAACTTGGATTATTTTATTGAGAGCGGTTGCAGTTGGCGGTTGCTTTGATAGAGTTTTTTTTATAATATTAGTACGGGGCGGTGGCGAGGCTTACAGGGTTCAAAGTAGCATTGGGTTATGTCGGCGGTGGTAAGCTGATGTACTGAGTGCAATGTGTAGATCTCACAAAACAGATGTGTACCCTAGGGCGTGCACTTGGGCGTTTCGAGACCCTTTTTGACGTTGAATACTCAGCAATTTTTTTCTTAGGTCTGTGCGCCAAACGGCGTCATCCCAACTACTGCTCATGATTTCTGAATGCAAGGAAACCGGGCACGGGTCGTTTGGACTGACATCAAGTCGTCAACGATTCTCACACCTGCCGGCAGGGAAGCAGGAACTCGCTACATACAGGCTGGCCGCGTTCTTGGAGAGTGAGAACAACGAGCAAGAGGGCGATTTATTCGCAGGCGACGATGATGCGGATGAAGACTATGAAGACTAAGGCCTCACAAGCCGAAGAAAGGTTTGAGATTGATTCGAATGTT
The DNA here is from genome assembly GCA_949987705.1 of Thereva unica. NCBI lineage: Eukaryota > Metazoa > Arthropoda > Insecta > Diptera > Therevidae > Thereva > Thereva unica. The sequence continues at coordinate 5,566,847 of OX465285.1, forward strand.
TCACTGGACATTGATGACGAAGAAGAAGAGGAAGATATCGCCCAGGCTCCTGAAGGTTACCTGCTGGCGATTTGTATACATCCAAAGCGGGCATTGTGTGGATGCAAATGCCCTACACAGATACCGGCTGTATTGAAACAATGCCCCCCCAGTTGCTGCTAGACAAGACCCTAGCCTTGTCATGCACCAAATTTTTGCCAATCAGCCCAATAGTCAATCTAGTTGTTCGCGAAACAAATGGCATGCGCCAATGCGATGAACAATTGCAATTTGGAGCGCGCATATGTGCCATTTATATTAGTAGAGATATCCTGGACGGAGCTTAGAACTGTCGCACAAAACAGAGTCCGTTTGAGGGTAACTGTTTCCGAAATATGTCCCATGAGGTGAATAAGTGCCATAACCTCATCTGACTGTGGATGAGCAGTTGTTTCCGTTTCGATGCCGCGCCCGTTTCACCCAGTACATCCCTTTGAAGCCGGCCAAATATGGTATCAAAATATGGAGGATCGGGGGTTCGAAGAGCAATTATCCACTGAAGGGTGAGATCTACATTGATAAATTAGCTGGCGGCGCCCGAGATGTGGAATAACGCAAACGAGTTGTGTTATCATTTTCACTTGAACATAACAACCTTCAGTAAACAGTTCCGTTTTTGTTACGGATACGAATCCCTTGCAGTTCTGATTAATCCTTTCTGGGTGTCACTTTCGAAGCTTCGATTCGTCAGTAGTCAGAGGGGCTACAGTTGCAAGTTTTCTTTAAACTCTTCACTTTTCTGGTATTGAGTTAAAGGAGGATCCCATCGCTGCCACCAATATTTTGTTACATATTTCTTTTTGTCGTAAATGGACTAAAGGCGTGCTTTTAAATGAAGAAGAATTGCCAATTTCTTTGGTCTGTAGTCAATTTTGTTAAAAATAGGACCATGGTGGTTGAAAGGTATGTAAAGGATGCGGCCGAGAAGGCCTTGATTATTTTCCACGTGCTAAATTCTTAGTTTGTTGTTTTTCACATGTTGTCGTACCAGACTTTGTATTGAGGATGAAATTTTGGTATTAAGCTTGGAAGCTCTGTTCTAAACTGCGGGAAATGGTTCTAGTTCCGGACCTAACCAAGAACCGAGCATTCGTTGGAGACGAATTCTGCGTATAAAGATCATATTCATCTGTCTGCCGTTGGTAGTAGGCAGTTGGTTTCCAACTTGCGTGGTTCCACGAGTTGAAGCATTTGCTATTTCTTGTGCTCCAGTGGTCACTTGAGATGAGGAAGTCATCGGGGTTCATAGTTTTGTTTTATTATTTATATCCATAGTTGGACCTACGACTAGTCGGGAAAGTAGATAACCCACAAAGTACTCAGTGGGACTGCGCCAGGTATCTAGAGCTTGAAGATTTGCTACTAGCACTCTCTTGTCTATGCGTCTCTTGACATAACAGCTTAGATTGGGATAATTTTTTCTAAGGACGTGTCGTCTTTGATGTCATCATCTGCGTCGTCAGCTGGAACGTAGCATTGGACTATTGTAGTGCTCCCTAGTCTGGTACACGGGAAATTGGGAAAACGTTATTTTTATTGAAACATCTTCAAACTCTGCCTCAAATCGACCATTGCTTAGCTAGTGATCAAACATGAAAGTACATACCTCCCTAAGCAATAATCTTTATTCATTCATCATCAAATCACGTCCAGAACATATGAAAAACCATTGTTACCACGACAAAGGAAGACAAACTTAATCAACTAAAATTCACTCTCCTGTCCTGTATATAATCTAAGGAAGCCAAATAATATCCTTGCGTAAAGAACAAATTTGTATCTCTCAATCTCCCAGCATCCACATGAATTGCGAGAACACTTTATTATTTTCACGAGGCAAATACTTCTTAAATTCAATTTAACTTCCTTCTTCCTTGACGTTCTTCACGCTCGAGGACACATGTTTGAAAAGGAAATGCTCCATCATTGGACCACAATTTCGGTAAGGTTAAGGACATTGAACCCTGTGATAATACACTAAGGCAGGAAGTCTTAAATGGGAAAAGAGACGAAATCCTTAATCGAGATTCTCTACTTCTTGTTTCTTGTGTGTTTATTGAACTTTTGGGACTGTGGTATTTTTGGTCTTAGAGGTGGGTTTAAGGTGGTTGCATTGATGTAAGAAGTAAGTGAAGCGGTAATTTTATGATATGAACCTATAGTAGTTAAAAAGTTAAATAATTTCAAAGGAAAGTGTACAACGAATGGAATAGAAAAGAAAATGTTTAACGATATACTTTAGTATTTCTTTTGAACTAGAATTCCCGGAACCTGGATTTAATATTATTTTCTTGTGAATTTCTTCTAGGGTTTATCAGAAGTTTGCATCAATGTTTAGTTTGTTAAGATTCGTATTTATCTCCTGCTCCTTTAAGTTGTATAGATATGAATGCCATCATCAACTTCGGATGGGAATTCTTTATTAAAAAATCCAATCTTAAAATTGAACAAAGAAACTTTGGAAAACTGAGCAGAAAAGTGTTCGCTCAGAGGAGGAAACTCCATACCGTCCGGAACAGAAGAGGATCAAGATGGGCAAAGGGACCGCTCGCCTCACCTGTAGGAATTTCAAGCTTGACCTCATCTCGACTGATATGGTCAACCACCCGAACCTGACTAATTGGAAGAATTGCAGGTGCGGATCTTTGCTGTCATCATTGAAAAAGCACACGTCGAAGTCAAGTCCTTTTTCGATGGAAACTTCTCAAGAATTGGCTGGCTGCTTCTGGTCTGCGCAGATTGAGTGAGGAGTAGTCTCCGACATCAGTGGCAAGAGCGCTCTTGATAACACTCTGGTGGGAGAAGGTAACTTCCCTCAAACTCGTGTGATTCGAGGATACTTTCCCCCGAGTGTACGACCAGATCCGACCATATTGTTGGTGTCGCGTGGGGTATGCATATAGCTGGTGAACTACAGCTCCATACTAAATTCAGGGCGTATATTCCGGATCACTTTGAGTGGGAGTAACTGATGCTTACTGGGGGTCCAAGAAATCTTCGTTGGTTTACCGACGGGTCAAAGATGGAACATGGCACAGAGACTGTTGTTGCAGGACCCAACTATAAGGTCTCGTTTGCTATGGATAGGTGGCCTTTTGTTTTCCAGACTGAAATACTTTCATTGATACCAGCGTTGGGCTCAACCTTGAGAAAGATTTGAAAGACGCCACCATTAAAATCTTTCCGAATAGTCAAGTTGTCATTACGGCACTCTTACCATGGAAGTTTTGCTCCAAAATAGTAGCAGGCTGCAGAGAAGCTCACCAGGGATGGGTCTGGAACTAAAGTTAGCTTACTGGGAATTAATCCCAGGTCGTAGACAGCCTAAAAATCTAATAAGACCCTGAGACTTTAAGAGCTCTATCAATTTAAACAGTGCAAACCTTAAGCTGTTAACGGAATATCTTACTAGCCATGTAGGGCCATGTAGAATGCCTCCTTCTCTGATCTAGCCAGGTCAGAACACATGTAGAGTAGATATGAAGAAGAACTTTTACTAGAAAGCATATAGATATGAGCCCTGCTTAAGACCAGTATTCTTCAGATAAAGACTATCTTGCCTTCGTCCGGAGGGCCGACAGTCTTTTTCGTTAGTGGGGTACGTACACAATAGACCTAACTTGGCCGCACGGGTCACCATATGGGGTTGCCCTCTCATTTCTTTAAAAAAATGCAGCCCGCTATAGGCACATATCAAAAACAAAAGACCCACGGAAGAGTCCAGACGAAGCATGGTACGTTCAGACTTTTTATATTGTATAGGACGAAGAAAACTTGCAATTATCTTGGTGATCATAAAGAATGCCATTAGCATACTCAGTAGACCAGTTTTTGTTTGATTGCTTTGGTCAAGCAGCATTGAACGTGGTTAGTACTTAGTTGGGGGACCGCTTGGTAAAACAATACTCGCGTTTGTGATGGTTTAAGTCGATAGCGGAAGCGTGCATGCCTGTGGCGGGAGCGTGTATATCCGTGTATCCTATGCATGCTAGGTGCGGGCGCCTGGTGATTTAGAGGGTCGTTGAACCAAAGGAAGAAGTTTTTTTTGGGATTAAATTCGACATATTAAAAACAATGAAATTATATAAAATAAGCTTGCACGCCTTCAGTCCAGTTACGACAAAAAAAAAAGAATATGTAACAAAATTTTGGTGGCAGCGGTGGGATCATTTAACCCACTACCAGAAAAGTGAAGAGTTTAAAGTAAACTTACAACAGCTGCCTCTTTCCAGAGAGATAGGATTGAAAATTGTTTTTGTAGTATTTTTAATAACATACAATATAGAGAAATTTATAATTGTATACGTGGGAGGTAATTGCAGACCACCCAGTTCGCTTTACCACGAAACCACCTCATGAACTGTGTTGATCCTGATTTATTACATATTTAAAAAGCTACCCTTTAAAGCATCATACTCGTAATACAGAACGTTGAACTTGACCTCCTGTTATTGAAGCTCAGCAATTTCATTGTGTGTGGGTGTGTGTGGAGTGAAAGAGGGGAGTTTAATTTAACCAGAGTAGCACAAGCGCGATGCTGTACCCTTTTTTCCTTTTTAGTTCATTAAAAGCGTTTAATTGATGTAATGAATGAATTTTACTTGTAAACGACTTTGATTACTTTGTTCGGTGGAACGTATGTTACTTTCTAACTTTGTGGATGATGGGTAAAAGTGGGGATGGTAAGACGCTCCATTTCTTTTTCCATCCATTAGATTGAAAGGAACATGACGAACAGTACAACCATTATGGAATGAATGAAAGAGGGGGAGGGAGACGTTCCACTTGAAAGCACGTGGTGTGGAACTTATTGTGTTACTACGGTATGCTATGTTATTTTTAAAGTATACATCTCTATATAGATACAGCTTCTCTTCAGTCGGCTCGACAGTTGGTATCTATAGATGCTTTCGTTGAATATTGAAAGCCCTTTAGATTTGTATGAGCATGTCACAAGTTGGTGGTGGCATCGTAAAGCTTTGAAATGCAACACATGACTTATAACTCAAGCATCCGGTTTCAGACAGCGGCATTCCGTTGTCGGCATTCGAACCGAGAACCCTTCGGTACGGAGTAATAACGCTAAGTGCTTGGTAGTAATGTAATCGGTCTGATAGGTGCTTGGTATCGTACATAAATCACGAGATACTTAAGATCCTTTTTGTAATCGATGAATCCCAGGTGCGTAGTATAACGCCTTTTTCCGGTTTCAATTGGAAGAACTTGATTAATTTTTTTTTTGGGTATACCATCACCTGTATTTTTGGTGAAAGTGAATTTTTTTTCATTTCGTTTGTGGTTTTGTTAAATATTATTTTCGATGAAATTGCGAAAAGCTTCTTCTTTAAAAAAAAAAATGTTTTTAAGGAAATCTACAATATAACGAGTGTGTAATTCCAGAAGGATGTATTTGAATTAATTTAATATTAAGAAGAAAAAAAGTGCGACAGAGAAAGTCTTGGTGAAATTCTTGATAATTTTCAGATTGTTGATATCGTAGAAGTTTGATCTTTTCCTTCTAAAACTTGTTGAGAGAGTTTTAACGTGTGGAAATGTGAAAATGACTTTTTTTTGTGATTCCTAATGAGAATAAATTTCAATAAAGCCTTGTTAAGATTGATGTTGAACGTGACAGTGAAAAATTCATGTTTTTTTTTCGTTGAACCGTTTTTCTTCTTGTTGTGATAAGCTCTATTCAAGGTTTGTCTATTGTAGATATTTGGGAATTTTTATTGAATTTATTTTAATTTTTCCTAATAAAATTTTACCACTTTCTTTTTTTGGTGTCGTCAATAACCAAAGTTTTCTAATGAAATAGGAAAGTTTTATAACAAAAAATCTCTTTTCTAGTCTCGATATTTTATTAAATTGAATTTCGGTGAAAGTATTTTTTTTTTCGGGTTAAGTTTTCTTGGGGGGATTTGAGATAAAGTCTCAAGTTTTTCTTGGAGGGATTTGAAAGTATGTTTTTTTAAGGTAGATTTCTTTGATATTAATAATTCGATATATAAGAAATTTTATTGACAAAATTTCATTTATTGAGGATGTATTTTCTTTCCACCCGAGTAAAAATAAAAAAAAAAATTGACTTTACAACGGGCGAACACCGGCCGCTTGGATTTTTAAGGGGCATATGATGGCCATAGAGATTTTAACTATTCTTAAAGGGCTAACGACGGTTAAATTTGATCAAAAGATTTAAATGGCCAAGTACTGAGCTGTACAAACGGAAAAACAACGGTCGGCGTTCGCCCGTTATAAGGCCATATTTTATTTTTACTCGGGCAACGCTTTCAATTTTTGGGAATATTGAGTTAGAATAAAAATTTCATGAAACAACAGTTTATTTGTACGAATGACGTATCTGTATTTTGGTAAAGTGAAAAAGTAGGTCGACAAGGTTCTTTTTTCTAAACAATACCTTCAAAAGTTTCTTAAGAAATTCCTGGAACTCTCCAAAACTTTAACTAAGTTGGTGATTAAAAAATAAGTACCACTAATTGACCTTTTTTTAGTAATTTTAAATTTCACATACCTGCAATAAACACCTCTAAAATGAGCTAGGCGCTCACTTGCTCACCACCGTAATCATTCTCCCTATTCACCGGTGTCCATCTGTCTAAAACTTGTAAAACCAAATATTGGATGACAAGCAGTACGGCTTTAGATCGAAAAGATCTACTGGCGACCTCCTTGTATGCCTAACTAAACACCTCTACCAAAACATTCATCGCTTTGGTGAATCCGGCCTGGTTGCTCTCGATATCTCCAAGGCCTTTGATAGAGTATGGCACCCCGCTCTATTGAGTAAACTCCATGCTATTGGCATCGACTTTCTTCTAAAGAATTGGATTGAGAGTTTCCTTTCCGACCGTTCAATCAAGGTAGTATTAGACGGCGTTGAATCTGATCCCCACTCCATCTCTGCAGGCGTTCCCCAGGGCTCTATTCTATCACCAGCGCTCTTCCTAGTTTTTATAAATGACCTGCTCTAAATCCCATCCAACTCACTTCACAGCTTCGCTGATGACAGTACTTTGCGTTACTCGTATAGCTTTGATAAAGCAAGACAAGCACGGGCCAGACCTTGTCTGCTTGATCGTGAACTTATGTCCACTTCAATCAACAGGGACATAAGCTTGATTCTAGATTGGGGCCACAAGAATCAAGTTGAATTCAACGCACGGAAAACAAAATACTGTCTCTTCTCTATGAAAACGCGCTCCCCAATTCCTCCCATTAAAGTGGACAGTCTAAAACTGATGGCTGAACCTTCTCTCAATATCCTAGGCATAACATTAACTGAAGATCTGCGTTGGAATAATCACATATTCCAAATCGCTAAACAAGCATCACAATGCTTGGGATTCCTTAAAAGATGCAACTTTCTCCTTCCGCCGTCGGCCAGGGCTTTAATCTACAAATCCTACATTCGACCCCGCCTCGAATTCCGCTCATATCTCTGGTCAGGGGCACCGAGTACCACCTTAGCGTGGCTGGACAAGGTGCAGAAGCGCGCTCTCCAACTCATTGGCGAAAAGCAAGATTTTCAAGCTTAATGCCAAATCCAAAAATCCACGGATTATTATTGATCATATGGAAACCCAAGTCGAATACCAAAATTGTATTCTCAAAACAAAGTCTGGTACGGCAACATATGGAAAACGACCGACTAAGAATTTAACATGTGGAAAATAACCAAGGCCCTCACGGCCACAAACGCCTTTTCATACCTTTCAACCATGGTGGTTTTTTTTAAACAAAATTGACTACAGACCAAAGAAACTGGCGATTCTTCTTCATTTAAAAGCACGCTCTTAGTTCAGTTACGGCAAAAAGAAATATGTAACAAAAAATTGGTGGCAGCGGTGGGATCATTTAACCCACTACCAGAAAAGTGAAGAGTAGAAAAGTGAAGAGTACATACCTACAACAGTAGCCCATCTGACTAGAAATCAGAGCTTCGAAGGTGCAACTCAGAAAGGATAAATCAGAACAGCGAGGAATTCTACCCGTATCGAAAACATACCGGACCTGTTTAGTGAAGTTTAATAAGCTTTTTTTAAGTTCAAGTGGAAATGATTTTTTAAAGTCCTTAATTATTGATGAATCGAACTCAAGTTGAACCCATGTCCAACTACATGTAGACGCGAGTCGAATTGAGCTAGGGCCGATTGAACTCGACTCAGCTCTTCTACCTGGGTTGAGTTGAAATTATGCATATAGATGGGGGTCCGAACGAGAAGTCCTTACAATGGATACGCTGCTGTTGGTTCTGCTGGGTCTCGAGCTCTATTCACAAATAGTTCTTGTATCCATACGGTTTCTTGCCTAGTTTCTTTGGTTTCCCGACAAAATGTATGTAGCCCTTGAAGGCAAGATTAAGTTTGCGGGTGCAGAAAGTGTGGAGAGAGGAAAATAGAAAGGCCATGCATTGGGTGAGGGAGTAGTAAGGCTTTCATTAAACTGATCATAGGTTTTCTGAACAATGAAGCTTATGAGATCACAACATGTTAAACTGCTATTCAAGACTACACTTTTTTACGATGATGATTTAGGCGAGGGGAACTCTCTGCAACTACTGAGGAATTGTTCTTTGGGGAAGAGATATAAGTTTGCACATCATCCGCGCTTATGTAAATTTTGGAATCTTTCACTACAGAAGGAAGATCTTTAATGAAAATCCCGAATAGAAGTGGACCAAGGATAGAGCCTTGGAGTACGCCAGCAACTAAGGAACAATTCCTGAGACAGATTTGACCGTACTTGTAAAAAACCTTTACAGAAGCGCATGTTAGTGTGCTTGGAGTGACTTAGCGATCGAATCATATTTCTCATTTTAAGCTTCGAAATTACTCCCAAATTCTGTAAGCCAGACAACTGCAAAGAAAATGCGTTTTTGGAAGTATTTTTGTGGGGTTCATCAAGGCGTATGTATAGAATCACGTCAGCACTGATCTCTAATCACGGCCATCTAGAGCCAGCGACAAATGTGTGGCTTCAAGACTCATCTCTTGCCGTAGGTCTTCGTACAGGCATAGAAAGTTATACTGGTGTTCTTTGCCCTTGCATTGATGTTGAGCCTGCAATACAGCTTTGGGTTCAAAATAAAGCCAAAGCACTTAGCTGATCGAAATAAACTCAGTAATCGTACATATTTATAGTTTCACTGAAACCAGGGATTTTTTACAGATGAAAATAGTAGCGGCGAGAGGAGTCTTCCCTGTGATGTACTACGGCACGCCATTTTTACCACACTCTTCTGTTGCCTAAGCAGATTTGGTTTTAGTATGAAGTGAATGCAATGACCACGACCACTGTGAACGTCGAATTCCGCCAGGGCCATCTGGTTAGCCTCAATGGTGCCCTTGCTGAAAGCGCCTTTTATGTCCAGAAAGGTTGCCAAGGTAAATTGGATGTATCCTAGGGAGTATTATACGGTATGCACTACTTCATGCAGTAGGGTGTCAATCGATTTTCTCTTGCAATATGCATACTGACTGGAATAGATTGGGACCTCAGCTATAGTTCGGAGGTACAGACTTAGTATGTATTTTAGGGTCTTGACCATCCAAATCATCCTTTGCCTTTTCGTCTACCTGCCTTCGAAATAAAGATCATTTTGACCCCTCTCCAGTAGTGAGGCATGTACTTGGAATGAAGGCTCTTGTTTCCAAAAAGGTTAGCCACCCCTGCCCTACAGCTTTGATAATAATAAATGCTCAGGCGGACAAATTCTAACAAAATATAGAAATATAAAATTTTGTGGCCGCCACTTTCATACTTTGATCATAAAGGTCTGAAGCGTGAATGATGTTCTTTCTCTGTCTTAAACCTCGAATAAGGATTACACTCGTTCATGTTTATGGCCCTGAGTCTAGCCGTGCATCACCCTATACAATTTTAAACTTCTGTTCTGGCATTCCTGTCCAAAGTCTTCTAGGTTACCTGATTGGTGCAGATTTCTAATTATTCCAGGTATTGCGAAACTGTTTTCATCTCATCGTCCTTCATACCTTTAATTAGCTCCATAAATTCATTTTCCATTATTTCATTTCATAATTTTTAATATTTATCAAAGTTCTTTACGGATTTTATAACCTTCTGCAGTCTTCTTAAGTTTTCTTCTGTTTTTCAGTTGCCCTTAGTATCGTTTGGTTTCTCTGTTAAAATCCAGGTGAATAAAGTTGAATTTTAAAGGGGGGGGGGGGGGGGGTTGTTTCGTTAGTTTTTTAAGCATTCTTTTAATTTTTTCCGACTTTTTTATTAAGTTTATTGTTGCAGCTCCAGGTGCGCCCTGAATTGTCTTTTTATCTCCAGTTTCATAAATCTAGGTCGCCGAAGATAACCTTATTAATATACATTCCTCCCTCTTTACCATATTTTTCCCATCTGAACTGCAGTTGCAGCTGTAACAATGAGTTGATTTTCTCTTGAGATTTATCTTTAGCTCTAGATGAAGACGGCGGCGATTTTTTTATCATTACTCTTCCTTGAGATGGCGCTTCTGGTATGCAATTATTTGCATACTTTTTGTTATGCTCCAAGGTATTTGCCATGAGGCACCTGGTAGGTACGTGCCTTCCAGGAGATGAGCGTCTGATTTGTTGTCAGAACTCTAGATGTTACAGCAGCGCTTTTCTTGTAAGTTTTATCACGGAACGTCCTACCTCCTACCTAAGACAGACTTTACAGAACTCTATCCTGCTCATAATATAACATTGACTTTTTCCGAGAGACTTTCTGTTCCCAGTTTTGAAGTTAAAGTTGGGTTTTATACTAAGAAGTAACTTTAAAGGTTGGAAATTTCAATCAATAATGTATGTTTATGAAAGTTAAATATTATTTTGAAACGATGATTATGTGCCTTCGCGGAAGGTTATATCATAATCATCTGGGTGAGTTCTGTTTTTCTTTTCAAAAAATGCTAACGTTTCTTGCTAACTTTAAAGTAAACTTCCTTCAGCTTTAAGTTAGAAATAGATTACGGTTTTAAGTTGCAGCCTTGTTTTAGTTTCAGCTGCTAATTTCTGTGTTTGATTTTCTTTTGTTTTTCTTCATCATATCTAATATCATATCATATCATCATTCTAATGCCTAACACAAGTCAAAATTAATCATTTTGCACGACAAGGGAATATAATTGAGCTGGTAATTTGGGGTTTCAAACGAATTGAGTGATGTACTTTTGTTGTAGGATTTGGGACTATCACTGTCAATGGAAAAGCGATTTTGCGATTCCCAATTGTTTTGGCGCACGCCATGATTTGGGTTTATGGGTGCAGCGAGGCGCACCGGGTTCCAGCTGGTACATAATATGTATATAATGTAGAAGTACTTAATTTTCAAACGGATGAATTTGATTTGTAAAAAGTTGAATTTAATTTGCAAAAGGATTAATATGATTTGCAAATGGGTGAATTTAATGGGAAAAAACTGTATTTCAATCATGGTCGGTGTTCGCCCGTTGTAAGAACTTTTTTTATTTTTACAGGGGACGAGTTTTGATCGGCCGACCGGCTCACGATCGATAGTTTTGATTGTACCTACGCACTTCGATGTACATCCAATTTGACCGTGTATGGGTTCCTTAACGCTCCACAGACCCTTGTTCTTCTCTGGTCCACCGAAACAAACAAACATAACTCCGGAGAAAAGTTAAGGCCTTAAAAAATTTTGAATATATAAAATTGCAGGATTTATAACTTAAGTATTATTGAATTGAATTGAATTAAATTGAAAGACTCTCCTTAAAATTCTTAAAGTAACTCGCTTTTACCTAATAGCACAACAAAGGTAACCACTAGTTCGGATGATATAACGAACTTGTACAGCAGAATGTGGATTTTATTTATCCAGGAAACTTTTGCATTTGGTGTATTGTACTTGTAGTGCAAGCTCCTTTGTCCTACTGAATACAGAAAACCCTTTAAACCTGCAAATTTCTATTCTCCTGGAATAAATTGTGTTTGTCGATTACCTTATGTACATATTATATCCTTTTTAACACGAGAGAACTTGTACTGCATTCTGTGTTAATCGTATTATGGTGAAAAAAACTGAAGAAGATTTTTGAGGATATATGGGTTCAACTTCAACATTTTCCTAACCGAATTTTTCAATTCCGTTGCAAAGCTTGAATAGAATTTCTATCTCTATTTCCTCTCGTTTTTGTTTACCATAAGCTCGTCTATGTGGTAAATGCTAATTTAGCAAATTGAAGTTTATTTGAGGAATATGGTGAAATGCAAATGAACTAAATCAGTTTCAACAACTCATATAAAGTGGCTCAAGGATAGAGGATGATTTTCATTTTAGCACGTAATTGCTATTAAACATATTCAAACTTAATTAAAAGTAGTCTTAGAAATTTAATACCTGGTACTGAGAAGATCTAGTCGAAACAAACAGTTAAACCTGTGCTTGGCCGCAAAACCCTGCTGGGAATGAATGATAAGCCTGCGGGTCCACCGAGTGTTGGAAGAGTCGTCCCACTTCATTCACATCACCGTTTTTGGCTCTCACTAACATATTCTGGATCGTAGAGGTGCATGGCTTACTCCGATCCCCCTCTGGAGGTACTGGAGCTCTTTGGCGTGGGAAAAAATGCATTTGGCCGGTTTGCGACTAATCTCATTAAGGTCATTAAAAAGTGTGTTTATTGCCTACTTAATGGCTTTTATTACTTGGTCATGGATAATAAATCACTCATAATGGGTAATTAACATATCGTTTAATAACCTTAATGGCCTCACTCACGAACCAGTCAAACGGGTTTTTTTCCAGGCCAAAGTGGCCCAGTACCTACTCCCTTCATTGTCCTATCAAGTAAAAAATGACAATTAGAATTATTCAATGCATTGACTCATGTATCATAGAGCTAGATCGAGTTGTGACTGGATGATCTGTTCCCCAACGTAGTCTTAACATATTATTATACATTGGAGAGCGCCCAGGATGGAACCCTGCGAAACGCCGCATATATGGTATCGATTACTTTCGAGCCCTCTTTTCAATCACAATGATAGAACCATCCACAGTGCAAGGAAGCTTTAACTCTGAACGCATATGGCAATCAGGTCTGTTAAGCCGGCTCTACACGAAACTACGAACACGTTGGACGCTTGATAGTAGGATGCATCGTGTGGACGATGATTGAACTACGAGTGTCCTATGTCAAGCATCCAAAGTTCGTGTTTAGACATGCTCGAGCTGCTGTCGGTCCTGACTCAATTGTTTGAAGCCAACATTCGACTGAAACTATCACCGGATCGCATATAGAGCTGGCTTTAGCTAAAATCCTATTGGCGATTGGTATTGAATATGTTCTGCAGAATTGGCTTGAGTGTGGTTCGTTTCTTTTCAAGAGAACACTACATGCCGTGAAATCCAAATCCTACCCAAACCCTCGTCCCTACCTTGCATTCAAGTTGTAAGAATATAACACATATAAATATTGTTGGAGTGACTTCATTCAGTCATATCCAGGTACCGGATCATGTCTTATATTTTAACTAATGGGTAATCCTCTTTAGTGACTTAAAAGCAAGAATCCCAAAAAGGTGAATGGCTTCGGTTCTTTGGAGCGACTGGACTCAATAAACTAATGGTTGGTAAATACCGTCGTTAAGCTTGCGTGTTTAAGATTGCCCTAACCTCAAAGTATGTAGTTGAGGAGAAGGGACTCCCAAAAATTCAAAAAATCTGTTTTTCTATTCCTTACTTCTTTCTTGCAAAATAAAATGTAATAAAATGGTAATAAAAGGGTAATAACAGGGTAATAAAGGGTAAAAAGGGATAATAAAAGGGGAATGAAGGGCAATAAAAGGACAATGAAAGGGTAATAAAAGGTAAATAAAGGGTAACAAAAGGGTAATGAAAGGGTAATAAAAGCGTAATAAAATAAACTATCACCAAAATCAACTTAAAAGACACATCAAAGAGTTGCGTTTATATTTAATATCTTCAGAAATGAAAGATTCGTTCAAAATTGCATATTATTTGGGCAGTGACAATAATTACTCAGCTCAGCTCAGACTAAGTTGGTGATCATTTAAGTTTTCGATGGCATTAAGAACAACGAAACATACCATTCAGTAGTCCAGCTGAGGATTAAGTTAGAGAGTATTGACAGTAGATCATTCATAACATTAAAAAAGAGTGGGTAAAAGGATTGAACCCTGTGGCACACCGGCAGAGATAGTGTGCTGTTTGGAATTGACGCAGGTCAATACTAGCAAAGTGGAAAACTCTTGAAGTATATGTAGAAATGAAGTATTGTATTAATTGAACAGTTATTAATACTGCAAGTTCCAAAGAACCCCAGCTAGATCGTAAGTTGAACAAATGTACAGAGGCAGTTGATAAGCAGCAGTCGTAGCTATCACTCGGGCAGCAAACTGTCATAATAAAATGTAATAATTAAATCCGAGCGTTTTATTTAGAAGCCACACTTGCTACATGGCGCAGTCGGTATTGTACATATATACGAGAAAAAAAAATATATATATTACAATAAGTGAAAAAATAATCAAAAACAATAAAGGCGAGTGACCGCGAAAGTGAAAAAAAAAATAATAATAATTTGAGGAATCAAAATTCCAATGTCGTTGTAAATGGGAATTGTGAAAAAAAACAATAGTCGAACTTAATAATAAAAAACCACGAGGAAGGCCCCCGAAACAAGTGCGGTTTTTAACAAAAGTGATCACAATGGATTATGTGACAAAGGTCGAAAAATTAAATTTAGAAGGTTCTAATCTGGCGGAAAATTGGCGAATTTTTTGGCAGAATTATACTATTTTCTGCACAGCGGCAGAGATAGATAAGAAGCCCGAGAATGTAAGAATTGCTATTTTTTTGAATGCAATTGGGCCAGAGGCAGTTGAAATTTTCAATTCATTCAACTTAACGGAGGACCAAAAGAGAAAATATGATGAGGTGACGAGATCGTTTGAGACGTTTTGTAAACCAAAACGGAATGAGGTGTATGAAACGTTCAAATTTTTCAAAAGAAACCAGGAAGACGGCGAACCTTTTGATAATTTCCTTATGGAAATTAAAAAATTAGTTCGAAATTGCGGCTTTGGAGACCAGGAAAACCGGATGGTGAGAGATCGCATTGTTTTGGGAACAACAGATGTACAGCTACAAAAGCGGCTTCTGGAAGCAGAAAATTTGAGCCTAGAAAAAGCGGTGGAGATGGCGAGAGCAGCTGAGGTGGCAATTTCACAGATGCAACAAATTAATAGAGGTCAAACAAGGTCACTTAATACGGTAAAGCACGTTTCAAATAGAAATAATGTAAAAACAAATTTTAATAAAACTACCAATTTTAGGAATAACAATAGAAAAGATGTAGAGAAACATGATAGAGTTGTTAAATGCAAATATTGTATGCAGGATCATCAAGTGAGGAAATGTCCAGCATGGCAAGCAATTTGTAAAAAATGTGGAGGTAAGAACCACTTTGCTATTGCATGTCAAACTAAATATAAATCTAAACACGTAAGGGTAATTGAAAAAGTAGATAGTACGAGAGACAATTTTTTTATCGACGCAATTTTTGAAAATAACTTAATTAAAGATAAATCGTGGTATGAATTAGTTAAAATAAATGATAAAATAATAAAGTGTAAGTTAGACACGGGCTCGGATGTGAATGTGATACCTCATAAAGTATTTCTCGAGATCTCAACCAAAAAACTGAGGCCAAATGAGTCAAGAGTGGAAGCATATGGTGGTTTTATTCTTGACACATTAGGGACAATCATAGTAGAATGCGTAGTGAAAAATAAAATACAACAATTGGAATTCGTAATAACGAAAGACGGTAATGTTCCAATACTAGGCTTAGAAACGTGCGAAGAGTTAAAGTTAGTGAAAAGAATCAATGAAATCAAAAATGATGGTGATAAGACACATTTTATTGAAGAAAATAGAGATTTATTTGAAGGGTTAGGAAAGTTTTCAGAAAGTTTTAATATAGACTTTGTAACGGTCGCCACCTGTGAAGGCACATAGCAATAATCCCGCTGCCCAAAATGCATATAAAAACACACATACATTTATCAAATGCGACAGCCATAAATCCCCTTAACACACGGTCACAAACACACAATAAAGTAGCGAAAATCAACCTCAATATTCAACAATACAATTTAACTTACACACACAACCAACCAATAAAATAGCAAACTCCGATCTCAATACCCAACAATTCAATTTTAAATGCACACACAAACAAACAATAAAGGAATGTTCAACAGAATACGCAACAGGAATGCGGAATAACGGAATTCGCCTTGCCGTTTACCAAAAATCGCGTGATCGGGCGATGAAAAGAAAAATTCTGGGTGGGAAAAGAGAGAGGAGTCGGATGATAGATCTCGAAGGAAGTGGTTGAGGAGTCGGGCTAGAAAGTGCAGTCGCGGTGGTTGGAGGACTCTTGAGTGAAGCGGAGATAGGAAAGTTAGAATATTACTAAGTAAATGCTGGTATAACAATCAAAAATGTTTCTTTTTAAATTAACAAGAAAGTGCGTTAGTAAATAAAATAAATTGTTTTTTTTAAGAAAATGTTAACTTGACTGAAGGGGATAGTTTTGTGATTACTGTTTTGGAAACTCGTCGATATCATGTAGCACGACGATTTTGTTTAGTGATGTGATAAATAAAGAAAGCCAGGATATGTGAATCAAAAATGCGAAACTATAGTTTTCAAGAAGCGATTAAAAATTAGATACGGGAGAAAGAAAAGAAAAACCCACGAGGAAACGCTGTTAATTCTCTGCCGGTGTGTAATCGAAGTTTTTTTAAAGAAGTAAAGGAATTGGTAACATAATAAATAATAAAAATAAGAGCTTTTAAACCACACGTGCTTTTCGGGGATAATGTAAGCTTTTATTGCCACATATAATATTATTTACTGAGACTTTTTCCGTAACATTTAAAAAAGAGATTTATTCAATATGGTTTTAATATAATATACTTTTATATAATGAATACTTAAATAAAAAAACATAAAAGCTTTTAAACCACACGTGCTTTCGGGGATACTATGTGCTTTTATTGCCGCATGTAATATTAGTTACTGAGGACTTTTTCCGTAACAATTAAAAATGAGATTTAATCTGTATGGTTTTAATAGAATATACTTTTATATAATGAATACTTAAATAATAAACATAAAAGCGTTTATTTATATAATGAATACTTAAATAATAAAAATAAAAGCTTTTAAACCACACGTGCTTTCGAGGATAATATGTGCTTTTATTGCCGCTTATAATATTAGTTACTGAGAACTTTTTCCGTAACATTTAAAAAAAAGGGATTTAATCTGTATGGTTTTAATATAATATACTTTTATATAATGAATACTTAAATAATAAACATAGAAGCTTTTAAACTACATGTGCTTTTCGGGGATAATGTAAGCTTTTATTGCCGCGTGTAATATTATTTACTGAGAACTCTTTCTGTAGCATTTAAAAAAATGAGATTTAATCCATATGGGTTTAATATAATATACTTTTATATAATGAATACTTAATTAATAAACATAAAATCGTTTATTTATATAATGAATACTTAAATAATAAAAATAAGAGCTTTTAAACCACACGTGCTTTTCGGGGATAATATGTGCTTTTATTGCCGCATATAATATTAGTTACTGAGAACTTTTTCCGTAATATTTTAAAAAGGGATTTAATCTGTATGTTTTAATATAATATACTTTTATATAATGAATATTTAACTAATAGACATAAAAGCGTTTACTTATATAATGGATACTTAAATAATAAACATAAAAACGTTTATTTATATAATGAATACTTAAATAATAAACATAAAAGCTTTTAAACTACTCGTGCTTTTCGGGGATAATGTATGCTTTTCTTGCCGCATATAATATTATTTACTGAGAACTTTTTCCGTAACATTAAAAAAAGAGATTTAATCTATATGGGTTTAATATAATATACTTTTATATAATGAATACTTAAATAATAAACATAAAAGCTTTTAAACTACACGTGCTTCTGGGATACGCATATCATTATTGCCAACTATAACTTTCATATAATGTGACTGGTAATATAATATAAATAGAGATCTAATGCATATGGTTTGAATAATAACATATATTTAGTACAACGAATACTCTAATAATTAATATAAATTTTTTTTTTAAACTAAGCATGAACTGCACATGATAATAACATAAATTTGAAACTTTAAAATAATTTAACAAAATCATTTAAACTTGTATTGAATAACCACCCGATATAATATAAACGGCAACTTATGAATTATAAATACATAAAACCCGAGACGATGGCCGGCTAATCCACCCGAATGTGAGGAAACCCCCCAGGATGTAGGATGCCCTCAACAAGGTAAGTGCCTAACATTTATAATTTGATCAAAAATTTTGTGGACCTCCTTAATATGGCAGTATAACCAGTGACCATCTCTCTCCCCTAGTTTCTAGCCCCCTCTTGTTGGCCTCGGTAGGTTTGTCTCTCCGCCACTGCCGTCCCCTTTTAAATTTTCGTAAGTAGGCACGAGTTTTAGTTTGTTTGAACTGTCACCCTCTGGCATCCCTGTTCCGCGAACCCCACCCCATCCGGCGAGCTAGTTTGAGCACCGCACGTCGTGCCGACGATCGGTGCAGCGGATGCCACAATTCCGGCAATCACCCTCGGCGGCCAAGCCTACCCAGTCACCTTCTTCTGCCCCTTTCTCCAAATTATTTTTTTGTGTAAAAAGAGTCTTGCACATCCTTAATTGAGATGTGTTGATTTTCCTACTTCGTGCTATGGCACACCCACTCCAGACAGTTACATAAAATGGCGCCCAACGGTGGGCTAAGGAGCTTAATTCACTTTGAGTTCCTTAGTCTAACGGACAGATGGCATGGATACGTCTGTTTGTCACCTAGTGACACCTTAACTTTCCCCGTCGGCATTCTTTTCGTCGAGTATTTTTGCTCACCATCCCATGCCATCATTTTTAATCATTTTTCTTTATAATTTAGCCGACCTTTTGATGATTGATACGTGGCTTAGGCCAGTGAGAGGAGTCATGAGTGGGCTTCCTTCTTTTTAGTTCACTTCTCAGTCCGAGCCCCTCTGACTAATGGGCAAACGGGCGAAGGTACTTACCGCGGTGCCTTAGCCCTTTTCACTTCTTCCTTTTTTCATCTTTTCTATCTTTCTTCTGCTTCCACAACTTCACCTTTCTAGTATCTATTGCGGTAGTCTCCCCATATTGATTGGTTCCTGTCCGGCAGACTCGGAGTCTGGCTAACAGGCGTCCTATCGCCTGGCACTGCGCGAGTCTGCGCGGACAGTGGACACTACATTTCTTTTTGGTTTTCTTCCCCATATTTATTTTTTTTTGAGTAGCATGGGTGAGTGGGTGCCTGACCGTTGACCCTGCACCGTCTTGGCTAACAGGCGTCCTATCGCCTGGCCATGCGACAGGTTCGACGGCCTGGTTATCCACCCGCCCCCGTTTAATGACCACTTCGACACACCGCCTTCCTGGATATCAACAGGGTGTTGACCAGTTGTGGTGGGGTGTCGGAATGGTCCCTGCAATCTTCTCGGGAGGCTTCTATCTCTTCTTCTTCTTCTTCGTGGTCACTGGGGATCTGCCATGGAAGGGGGTTCCCAAAAATTGATACTAGGGACTCGACGGTGAAGATGGGGATAGGCACTAGACTGTTTCCATCTCCGGCGTCGATCCCATGAATGTGGGCACTAGGTGTCTGGCGACGCTGGTGTCACGCGGCTTAAGATAAGCCGCCTGTCACCGGCGCCGTGAGCCACCGATGCCTTGGGGAGGACATCCTGCATCGGAGGGCCACCTCCCACCATAACAAAAAATAACCAATTATATTTTTCTAAACAATCGATACTTATAGTACTTATTTAATTGAAAGATTTATTTTAAATGAAGGAATTATTGATACAGGTTACTCTACATAATAGTTCGCCGTAAGAAATTGTTTCGAAAAGGGTCCACTACATACCCGTAAGTTTTGCCTTGGGATGTTCTTCACTTTGTTATATAATTTAAATTATCTGTTTAATTTCCTCCGAAGCAGAAAATAAATTTCTCTACTTATTCATATAAAATAATAGAACCACAGTAAACTGTTGAGGCTTAAAAAGGTAAGACTAATTGGATTTAAATTGTTCCTTTACCTTGACATCATTACAACCCCGTATATATTTTCAAAAAGAAAAAAGGTATATCACGTCAAATTAGAATCTTTATACCGTTAGAGGTAGACATTCTTTTAAGTCCATCGCAGCGGTTTAGCTATAGTCAAAATCCTTTTTCACCTTCACCTTTCTACCTTCAGTAATTAGGCTAAACTACTACATACCTGAGTAGCGTCCATTATCGGTCGGACAATATTGAAGTACATACTCTCTGTTCAAGAGGCTCAATATCTCCCTCTCCCGAGTTATCCTTACTGGCTTGTGGTAGCTGTGGCAAGTTTCCCTATCGACAAAATAGTCTACGTCTTTCATTATGCCTACGACGCGTGCAGGTGCAAATACTGCTCCACCCTCAGACGCCGGTGAACCAGCTGATGAAGCTCTGCCTGGTGCAGAGTCCGGTGAGCCTGATCATGATGCCCCATTGGAGGCTCTGATCGAACAAGTGGCAAGTCTAAAACAAGAACTGAGCAGAATGCAAGATCGTTACGAACAAATGTCGCAATCACGCCCAAACCGCGCCAGTCTGGGAGAACCATCCTCACTGAACCGCCATAGTACTGCCACCATCGAGCCGGAGCAAACTGGAATCCTCCACCGCACCTCCAGTGTAGGTGACCGGCCTGGATTACAATATGATAGGACGGGACCCTCCCTTAAGCGGAAATCCCCGGTTGTAGGATGGAACGTTAAGTTCTCAGGTCGGCCGGGAGAGATCTTGGCCGAGGAATTTATCTACCGAGCCGAAGCTAGAGCTCGGGATGAGGAAGTCTTAAACTCAGAGCTAACTCGAAACATTGTAGCTCTTCTGTCAGGCCCCGCCGAAGACTGGTACTGGACCCAATTCCGTCGGCACCATCCTAATCCTATGTGGTCTGAATTTAAAACTAGCTTGCTCGACCAATTTGGAGGGCGTGAGACCGACTACCAGATCATTAAAGAACTCTTAGAAACCAAACAATTGGGTCAGTCCTACGATGTATACGCCGCCAAAATGTTAGCACTTTCAAATCGCTTGTCAAGGCCAATGCCCTCCGCCGAGCTGGTACAGATTGTCATGTCCAACCTTAGTTCTTCCCTAGGGGCGGTAATGGGGTCAACGTATGACAATATGCGCCAGCTTCGCGAAGCGTGCATTAGAGTGGAAAGGTGGCAGCGAGCAAAGAAGGAAGAGGGGCGTCACCAGTATAAGGTACATGAGTTAGACGATTTAAACTCACGACAGCGTGTCACAACGTACCCGGAGGAAGAGTACGACCAATTACCCACCATCGATGAACTCAAGGGTGCCCAGGTAGCGAGACGGCCAGTTAATTGCTGGAATTGCCGACAAGACGGTCACACTTTCACTGAGTGCACTTCGCCAGACCGAAAAGTATTCTGCTATCGCTGTGGTAGACCAGATGCTTATACCCCTACTTGTCCGAAGTGTTCGGGAAACCCGAACCCGGGTGCGAGGCCTCGCAGAGACCCGCACCCGAGATAAGTCCTGACCTTTTCTCACCCAGACCTGTCTCCCCATCTCGTACGACTGTCTGTTCTGACCCACCATCAGCAGAACCTTTACCGGACTTCCCTACTCCACAGGCTAAGATTTCCTTCATGCACCGATGGGATAATTACCATAAAGTCCGAAAACGAATCTTCCAAGAAGGCGATGACGTTCATCGACCAGTCAAGGTCCCGCGTATACGGTTAAGGGCTAACGAAAAACGACAAATGGCTAATATGGCTATTTCAGCTATAATTAATGACGTCCCTGATGAGCGGCCGTTTTTGAATGTCCAAATTTTGGGCGAAACCGTGACTGGATTATTAGACAGCGGGGCAAGCATGAGTTGCCTGGGAAGAGGGGCAGAGTCGTTCCTCCAGAATCACCCAGAAGCACAGCTACGCCGCTTGCACACCTCTGTCCAAGTGGCTGACGGCACCCCTAAAGGGATAGTAGGCTACATCACAGTCCCTGTGGCTTACGGGGCACGCACTTCGCTTTTGAATATATTTATAGTCCCTAGCTTGTTACAGCGGTTGTACCTTGGAATAGACTTTTGGAAGGCCTTTAACTTGGCCCCACATCTAATTGGCGAAATACAGCTAGGCCCTACTCAGGATCCAAACTGCCATCGCCTTGCGGAAGCCCAGCAGGTGCGATTGAATCAGGCTAAGGCGCGGTTCCCGTCTTCGGACACCTGCGGCCTCGGCAAGACACACCTGGAACAGCATGTTATCGACACTGGCGAGGCGGTGCCTATTAAGCAGAGGCACTACCCAGTCTCTCCTGCCATCCAGACCCTCATGTATGGGGAGGTCGATCGCATGCTGAGTCTAGGTGTGATTGAAGAGAGCAACAGCCCATGGAACTCACCTGTAGTCCTGGTTCGAAAGCCTGGCAAAGTACGGCTTTGCCTGGACTCCCGCAAGGTGAATGCAGTTACGGTGAAGGACGCATATCCATTGCCACACATCGACGGTCTTTTGGGACGGTTACAGGACACTAAGTATATCTCCGCTATAGATCTAAAGGATGCCTTCTGGCAGATTCCGTTAGAGGAAAAATCTAGGGAAAAGACCGCTTTCACCGTCCCAGGCAGGCCGTTGTATCAGTTCACGGTGATGCCGTTCGGACTGTGCAACGCGCCACAGCGCATGTGCCGCCTGATGGACAAGGCCATCCCAGGCTCGTTGCGGGAAAATGTGTTCGTCTATTTGGACGATTTATTGGTAGTATCCCCAGACTTTGATACGCACGTCAGGCTGCTGGAACGAGTCGCCTCCTGCCTCTGCCTTGCTGGCTTAACTGTGAACCTGGCCAAAAGCCGGTTCTGCGTAAAGGAGGTAAAATACTTGGGTTTCATTATTGGGGACGGAACACTCAAGACAGACCCGGACAAGGTGGCTGCCATCAGAGATTTCCCAACACCAAGGTCGACCAAGCAGGTGAGGCGCTTTTTAGGCATGACGGGATGGTATAGGCGATTCATAGGCAACTATGCGAGCATCGCCTCTCCCATCACGGACTGCCTGAAGGCCGCCAAATTTACTTGGACCGACGAGGCCCAACAGGCCTTCACGGAGTTGAGGAAATTGATGATGTCAGCTCCCTTACTAGTCACCCCGGACTTCACCCGTCCTTTCTTTATCCAGTGTGACGCAAGCAAGACAGGGGTTGGAAGCGTCTTGTTCCAAAAGCATGGCGATGACGAACACCCCATCGCGTATTTTTCAAAAAAACTCAATAACGCTCAGCGAAATTATTCAATAACAGAACTGGAGTGCTACGCAGCGGTCTTAAGCGTAAAAAAATTCAGAGCCTACGTGGAAGGCCATACCTTCACCATTATTACGGACCATGCTAGCTTGAAGTGGCTTATGAGCCAGGCAGACTTAAGCGGCCGATTGGCTCGGTGGAGCTTAAAACTCCAGGGATTCCAATTTTCAATAGAGCACCGTAAGGGTAGCCAGAACGTGGTGCCGGACGCCTTATCGCGCGTCGACTGCGTGGACGATCTGTCCTTCTGTCGAGATGTGGACCTGTCGTCTGCCGCCTTCAGATCGACGGACTACCAGCGTCTCGCGGACCAAATCCGCGAGCAGGCTGGTCAGTTTCCCGATCTCCAGGTGTCAGATGGATACGTGTTCCACCGTTCGACCCCACGTACCGGCGACCCCGTAACGGATGACCTGAGTTGGAAATTGTGGATCCCGGAGGAACTCACTGCTTCCCTAGTTGAGTCCGCTCATGCGCCACCCCAAGCTTCGCATGGCGGTATTGGTAAAACCTTGCATCGTTTACGTGAAAAGTATTTTTGGCCGTCCATGGCAAGTCAAGTCCGGGAATATATCACTCGGTGTGAAGTCTGCAAGGAGTCCAAGGCTCCCAATACCTCCCTACGACCGCCGATGGGTAAAGCAATGGAAACGCACCGACCCTTTCAATTTCTGTATGTTGATTACTTAGGCCCTTACCCCAGATCTAAGAAGGGACACACCGCCGTATTAGTCGTACTAGATGCCTTCAGCAAGTACCCTTTCCTTCATCCAGTCACATCAGAAACGTCGAAGGCGGCCACTGAATTCCTAGAACACCGTATATTCCACGCGTTTGGAGTGCCCGAAGTTATATTCACGGATAACGGGCGACACTTCACGTCGAAAGAGTTTGAAAAGCTGATGAATGATTACGGGGTTAAACATCTGCGAACACCTATATATTCCCCTCACCCGAACGCCTCTGAACGTGTCAATCGCTCCGTATTAGCCGCAATTAGAGCTTATCTGTCCGAGGACCATCGAGAGTGGGCAAACCACCTATCAGCCATAGAATGTGCACTCCGCAGTTCCCACCATGAATCCATAGGAATGTCTCCGTACCAAGTCTTATTCGGATATCATATGATTCTTCACGGATCAACGTATCCGTTGTTAACGAAACTAGGGGCCCTGCAGGATGGGAATATTTCGGTACTTCCTTTGGTCGACCGGCAACAACTACTGCGTGAGCGAGTCGAACGGAAGCTGGCAGAAGCACACCTGCGTCACCAAAAGACTTATGACCTACGATGTCGAGTGATTAGCTTCGACCCAGGACAGATAGTATTCAGGAGAACCTTCCCAGTGAGTAATAAGGCAGATGGGTTTAACGCGAAGTTAGCAGCTAAATTCCTAAAGGCGCGGGTGAAAAGAAAAGTTGGACATAGCCGTTACGAGTTAGGGGATTTCACCGGACGGTCGTTAGGTATATACCATGCAAAAGACATTCGTCGATGACCAAACTGTCATCGAGCTAGAACAAATCCGAGTCGCCCTAATAAGGCATCTCGCCGGCTTCACCGGTCAACTGTCAGGGTACCTTTAATCCGCTTAGGTTGCTAGATAGCTTCTCTGGCGGTGGTACACCTCTTTGTTTTTCCTTGACCATCTTAGATCAAGGTTTAATGTCTTAGTTTAGCCGTGGTTGCTAGACCAATTCCGAGTCGCCCTAATAAGGCATCTCGCCGGCTTCACCGGTTAACTGTCAGGGTACCTTTAATCCGCTTAGGTTGCTAGATAGCTTCGCTGGCGGTGGTACACCTCCTTGTTTTCCTTGGTCGTCTGGGACCAAGTTTCAAAGTTAGAGTTTATACTGAGACTGCCAGACCAGTACGCTCAAGTTCCCAGTCGCCTCAACATTTTTTTTTTCTTTTCTCCCCACCCTGAGCTTGGGTAGGCCTAACCGGGCGAAGGTATTTACCGCGATGCCTTAGCCTTTGCCACCTTTTCTTTTCAGCTCTCCTATTCTTCCTCTCTTTCAACAATTTTACCTTTTATAATCTTTTTGCGGTAGCCTCCGCATTTGTTCACTCCCTGTCAGGCTGGCCCGGGATCTGGCTAACAGGCGTCATATCGCCTGGCACTGTGCGGGCCTGATCTGACAGTGGTCTCTCATCTTTTTCTTTATCCATTATTTAGTTTGGTCGGACGGACACCTTAGCACCAGACTTTCCCCGTCTGGGTTAACAGGCGTTTTATCGCCTGACCTTGCGAAAAGTCTGTTGCCAAAGGTTTCATTGAAGTGTGTTTTCGGTGGGATCTGGTTGCAGGTGGCTGCTGTTCACCTGGCCAGATTGTTTGGTTCGCCTGGTGGCATTTGTGTTCGTTTTATAAGATCCGTCCGATCCCGTTTGTAGACTGTCTGTCGACCGCCTTCCTGGATTTCAGCGGCACCCGCTGACCAGTCGTGGTAGTATGACCGCACGGTCCCTCTCGCGGAGGTTTCTTTCTCGCACCTTCTTCTTCTACACCTTCTTTTTCTACATGGTCTTCGTCATCCCGCTTCGCCTTGGGAGGGGAGGTTCCCTGACCCGATAGATACGCCATTGATGTCCAACCAACACCGGCAGGACTAGGTCCGCCCGAGTATGGAGCCGACAATCTAGACACATCTCAGGCTCATGAGGCCCAGCGACCCTATAAGACGCTCGCCTAAGAGAGCACGGGAGATATGCAGAGTTGGGACTCCTCCCGACAGAACGAAACGTCTCTCGTGCCACACTCACTAGGGAGCGCATGGTGTAAGCGACATGGAAAAACCAAGTCGTGGCCGTTGACGAGCGCCGTTGTCCGAGACGATTGCCCATACTCGAGGAACTTAATGATGATGCGGACAATGTAGAAGCGTTCACAGTGGTGTCGCTTGAACTTAACCCCTCCGGGGGCGTGGCGGAAGGACGGAGACCCGTAGCCCGAATCCAATAAGAAAAGCCCGTCTAGCTCAGGGAATAGAACATGAGCCTCTGTCTCAGGGAGTGGGTGAGCCACACGTTGGCCAAATTATCACCGAACCAGGCCCCCGTTTGTTTCTTTTCGCGTCCCCTCTCACCTGACGCATCAAGATGACGCGTGTTGTAACGGTCGCCACCTGTGAAGGCACATAGCAATAATCCCGCTGCCCAAAATGCATATAAAAACACACATACATTTATCAAATGCGACAGCCATAAATCCCCTTAACACACGGTCACAAACACACAATAAAGTAGCGAAAATCAACCTCAATATTCAACAATACAATTTAACTTACACACACAACCAACCAATAAAATAGCAAACTCCGATCTCAATACCCAACAATTCAATTTTAAATGCACACACAAACAAACAATAAAGGAATGTTCAACAGAATACGCAACAGGAATGCGGAATAACGGAATTCGCCTTGCCGTTTACCAAAAATCGCGTGATCGGGCGATGAAAAGAAAAATTCTGGGTGGGAAAAGAGAGAGGAGTCGGATGATAGATCTCGAAGGAAGTGGTTGAGGAGTCGGGCTAGAAAGTGCAGTCGCGGTGGTTGGAGGACTCTTGAGTGAAGCGGAGATAGGAAAGTTAGAATATTACTAAGTAAATGCTGGTATAACAATCAAAAATGTTTCTTTTTAAATTAACAAGAAAGTGCGTTAGTAAATAAAATAAATTGTTTTTTTTAAGAAAATGTTAACTTGACTGAAGGGGATAGTTTTGTGATTACTGTTTTGGAAACTCGTCGATATCATGTAGCACGACGATTTTGTTTAGTGATGTGATAAATAAAGAAAGCCAGGATATGTGAATCAAAAATGCGAAACTATAGTTTTCAAGAAGCGATTAAAAATTAGATACGGGAGAAAGAAAAGAAAAACCCACGAGGAAACGCTGTTAATTCTCTGCCGGTGTGTAATCGAAGTTTTTTTAAAGAAGTAAAGGAATTGGTAACATAATAAATAATAAAAATAAGAGCTTTTAAACCACACGTGCTTTTCGGGGATAATGTAAGCTTTTATTGCCACATATAATATTATTTACTGAGACTTTTTCCGTAACATTTAAAAAAGAGATTTATTCAATATGGTTTTAATATAATATACTTTTATATAATGAATACTTAAATAAAAAAACATAAAAGCTTTTAAACCACACGTGCTTTCGGGGATACTATGTGCTTTTATTGCCGCATGTAATATTAGTTACTGAGGACTTTTTCCGTAACAATTAAAAATGAGATTTAATCTGTATGGTTTTAATAGAATATACTTTTATATAATGAATACTTAAATAATAAACATAAAAGCTGTGCGCAGCACATATAAAACATCACATAATAAAACCAAGATTCGCTTCAAAGTTCGAGCTTGTAACCACGGCACTTATACTCAAGAAGTTAACTAGAGTTTTACCATCAGAGAAAGTAACACCAACGGGATGGGAACATACACGGAACTTAAGACTAGCAGATCCTCATTTCGACACACCAGGACGAATCGATGTAATCCTTGGAGTTGGAGTTCTAGGAAAGATCATGATGAAGAAAGTTCTACTCGGATCCGAAGGGTCTCCAATTGCACAAAAGACGAAACTGGGTTGGATTCTATCTGGTGAAATTAAAACAAATCGTAAAAGCAATACAGGATTACACTGCATGATATCAGAAATAGATATCAACAAGGACCTTCGCAAATTTTGGGAGGTGGAGGAACTCCATCGCGAGCCAATCATGACAAGCGAGGAGATTGCCTGTGAAACACACTTCAGAACGACACATAAGCGAAACTCTGACGGTCGATATACAGTCAGAATTCCATTTCGAGAAAATCCTGACGAAGCTGAAAACCTGCACCGTACAAGAGAACTAGCCCTCGTACGACTATTCCAAATGGAACGGAAATTTAAAAATAACCACACATTTGAGGTCATGTATAAGGACTTCATGAACGAATACCTACGTCTAGGACACATGGTACCAACTGAGGATACTCTGCAGGGGACATATTACTTGCCACACCACGCCGTACTAAAGCAAGACAGCACTACGACAAAACTAAGAGTTGTATTTGATGCCTCAGCCAAACGGACTAATACGAAAAGCTTAAACGAACTCATGATGGTCGGCCCACAAATACAACAGAAATTACTGTCAATCTTGCTTAGATGGAGGAAACACAAGATCGTATTTACCGCAGATATCGAAAAGATGTACCGCCAGATCAGAATCGATGTTCGAGATCAAGGCTACCAACGAATACTGTGGAGAGAATCGCCCAAAGACCCAATTCGTGAATACAAGTTAACAACCGTCACTTACGGAACCGCATCAGCGCCATATCTAGCAATCCGAACTCTTCAGCAGCTGGCCAAGGATGACGAAAGCAAATATCCTAGAGCATCTCATATAATACTACATGATACATACGTTGATGATGTGGTATCTGGAGGAAACTCACTAGAAGAAGCAGCTATTGCAAGCGATCAATTAATCAAACTGCTTGACGGTGGTGGTTTTAAGTTAAGAAAGTGGTCAAGTAATAACAGAAACTTGATGAAGCACATACCATGGGATTTACGAGAAGCCGCAACTGATCGTGACTTCGATCAAGAAAAGACAATTAAGGCGTTGGGATTATACTGGAACCCAACCACAGACAAATTCCGGATTCAAATCACCATACACCCAGAGCGTGCAGCAACAAAGCGCAATATACTATCCGAGGCTGCAAAAATCTTTGATCCAATTGGACTTATCTCTCCAGTAACCATCAAAATTAAACTTTTGCTACAAGATATTTGGATCCAGAAATCCTCCTGGGACGAAGCTCTACCACAGAATATAGTGCAGATTTGGAGCAGAATACTGAATGAATTACCAGCTCTGCAACGAATCGAAATTCCTAGGTGGGTCGGATACTTAGGAAGAATTGGCGTATGTGAGCTACATGGATTCTCAGATGCATCTGAGAGAGCATATAGTGCAGCCGTCTACATTCGAATCATACAAGGTGGAACGGTCTCATCAAATCTACTCACTGCCAAAACGAAGGTTGCCCCACTAGAATCCAAGCTATCACTGCCACGACTGGAACTATGCGGTGCAACACTGCTAGCGAATCTACTGAAGGAGGTTAGAGACAGCCTAGAAATCGAAAATATTCCATACTTCGCATGGACAGACTCCACAATTGTTCTTGCTTGGATACGGGAAGACCCTCATAAATGGAAAACATTCGTAGGAAACAGAGTAGCTGAAATTCAAGCACAGACCGATAGCAGCAAATGGTTTCATGTGAAGTCACAAGAAAATCCTGCAGATGTGGCATCACGAGGGATTTATCCTGCCCTCCTGAACGACTACAAGATCTGGTGGGAGGGACCACATTGGCTAAAGGAACAGAAAATTGAATTCCCGTCAACGAAACTACCACAAACAGACTTAGAAGAAAAACATATAACGGTAGCCACGATAACTACAGACAGCGAAAATATCTTAGAGACACTAATGAAGAATCACTCATCTCTAAGCAAACTTCAACGTATAATAGCATACTGTACTCGCTTCGTCACAAACTTGAAAACTCAAAGAGCATTAAGAATTATCGCTCCATTAACAATCAAAGAAATTGATGCTGCTCTACTATTGCTGATAAAGGTTACCCAAGAATCACATTTTAAGCATGATATAACGAAACTGTTAAAGAAGAAAGAACTTCCTAAGCAAAGTCGAATACTAAGTCTTACTCCATTCATCGATAAGGATGGAATCCTCAGGGTTGGAGGTCGTCTAGAAAACGCACAGTTATCATACGATGGAAAACACCCAATAATATTACCATACAAGAGCGAGCTGACTGCTCTCATAATCAACAAAGCACACAAGGATACGCTTCACGGAGGAAATTCATTAACCCACCAGGTGATAAGACAAAGATTTTGGATTCTCAATGGACCCAAGGCAGTAAAGGGCCACATTCATAAATGTGTCATTTGTCATCGTTATAAAGCACAAATGTCACAACAAATGATGGGCATGCTACCAAAAGCCAGGGTCATTACCAGTCCACCATTCACACATTCTGGAGTTGATTATGCTGGACCCTTTGATTTATTATTGGACAGGGCTAGAGGTCAGAAAACACGCAAGGGCTACATCGCAATCTTCATCTGTCTCGCTACAAAGGCGATACATATAGAGATAGTCACCGAACTAACTTCTGCTGCATTCATTGCCGCCTTCAGACGTTTTACAGGCAGAAGAGGACCAATAGCTCACCTTTACAGTGATAACGCCACAAACTTCGTTGGGGCGAGTAAGGTAATCACTGACCTTCATAAACAACAGTCCTACAAATCCGATGTCAACCAAGCCTTACAAGAAACCGGAACTCAATGGCACTTCATTCCACCATCATCTCCACATTTTGGAGGCTTATGGGAGGCTGGTGTTAAATCAATCAAGCATCATATGCGAAGAGTAGTAGGAGAAGCGAGACTGACATATGAGGAAATGTGTACGTTGATGACGCAAATTGAAGCATGTTTAAACTCACGTCCGCTATGCCCACTAACTGAAGATCCAGAAAGCTTAGATGCCCTCACGCCAGGTCACTTTCTCACTGGTTCACCACTACTCACTGTTCCGGATCGAAATCAATTGGATGACAGGCCAAGCTTGCTGACAAGGTGGGATCGTGTTCAACGAATGCACCAAGAATTTTGGAGGAAATGGTCCATTGAATACATTGGACGTCTTCAGTTCCGACCCAAATGGACCAAGGAAAATCCCTCTATAACAGAAGGGAATCTCGTTCTCATTAAAGATGAACAGCTTCCACCATCCCGCTGGGCGTTGGGTCGAGTGATAGAGATACATCCAGGTGCAGATGGACTAACGAGAGTCGTGACGTTACAGACTAAAAATGGCAAAATGCGCAGGCCGATAACCTAGCTCTCATTGCTTCCAGTAAGCGATAACAAGAAGGAAGCAAATGTTGATGTGGAAGTCGCAACATCGCCTATCGAGCAAGATGACAACGAGACCAACGAACCACAAAACAATGATATGAAAACTACACGAACAGGGAAGCAAGATCCACGAAAACGATCAAGCCAAGAGCCCCTAACACAAGACTACAAAAAGCAGCCCAAACGCAACGAAAGAACGTCTACATCAGCTCCCGCAAGAACTTTCAACACAAACAGTATCGCGTACTTGATGATTTTGGCGTTATTCTTCCTCATAGTCGGTGGGGAGGATGCACGGTCGCCGTACAACATAACAAGATTCAAAAACCAAGAAGGGATCTACTTCGATGACGTAGGACAGCTGAATTTATACACAAGCGAATGGAACCTACTGGTCTATTACGACCTCTCCACTTATTGGAAGGAATTCAGCGGCCTTAAAAAATCCGTAAGAAGACTCTCAGAACTATGCAATGGGACGATAAAGCAAGATACATCTCAACAGTTATGTAGTGCCACAATTAGACAACTACACCACCACATTCTGGAATCAGAACATATAAACGAAGTTCTCTATCAGCAAAATGAGAAGACAACGACTCGAAGTAAGAGAGCTCCATTAGAAATAGTTGGAACTATAGCAAATAAATTATTCGGAATTCTTGACCAGGAATACGCTAGAAACCTTGAAGAACAAATCAGTGGTATAAACGAAAACGAAACACTTCTTCGCGAACTCTTGAGAAATCAAACTACAATTATAGAGAGTTCTCTAAATGTCTTCAAGAAGAATCACGACACTATACAGAATCAGTTCCACACAGTCGAACGTCATTTCGAAGCAATTACCAACGCTATGAATGATTCCCAACAAACGCTCATGGTATCTCAAACATTCACTTCTGCTGCCATTCTGATTACGCTAAACATAATAAGCTTCCAGCAGATACAAAGAAACATCCTATCGATTGTAACAGATACCAAACACGGACGTCTCAACACATTACTATTAACACCATCGCAGCTCACCGAACAGATCAAATTCATCCGAGAGCACCTACCGCAGGACGTAAGACTGCCGGGAGAAGGCGGATCATCCTCGTTATTAGAAATATACAACATAATGCATGTGCGAATGAGAATAACGGAAACAAGGGTTTTGTTTGACATTCGAATTCCATTGTTAAAATCGGAATCGTATCGTTTATATAAATTAATACCGATTCCTGTACATCGCTCGGACAAATTTATCTCTATCCAGTTGTCAACTACTTATTTAGCTGTAAATCATCACAGAGACCGCTTCAGTCCGATAAATGAGCAGGAGCTAAGTGCATGTCAACTAAATGCGATCCATCAGTTAACCTGCCATCTGAAACAGCCAATTTTCACCACAAGCTCGAAGCAAAGCCGCTGTGAGATCAGTCTACTTAGTAACCAGAAACAACTGTCACCTTACTGCCGTCTCAGAAGTACGAATCCGAAGAAGATGTTCATCAAACTAAGTGCACCAAGTACATGGATATTCATCATGGATGAAGAAACTCACTTCGATATAATTTGTCGTGAAGCTGTGCACCCGCTAACCCTTAGTGAGTCTGGTATTATCCAACTTCAACCAACGTGCATGATCAATCACCCGACGCTGTCTATACAAGCCGACAACAAGGTCACGGGAAGGCTTAGAACATCATTCATACCTGAAACACAAGTAATTTCTGCTCATCTTAATCTAACCTACAAGATGAGGGAAGGAAATGTATCCTTCGCACCACAGATCGTCAAGGAGGTGGACAACCTGGATCTAGACGAGTTACGCGGTGCACTCAAGAAACAGCAGCAACATATCAACGATCTGCCAACCTTAAACCACCACCACCTACATCATTACTTCAGCATGTATACGCTGGTTACCATTGTCATCCTCATACTGGTATACTGCAAGTATAAGAAGCAGGGGGTTCTAAGGATTCAGAGAAGAACACCGAGGGACAAGCGTCCGCAGCCAGCTCCTAGAAGGTCGCAGAAAATCAAGGACGACGACTTCTCTTGCGATATATCGTCTCTCAATTTCGACGGAGGAGAATGTGCGCAGCACATATAAAACATCACATAATATTAAGATTTAGGCCAATTCCTAATTTCTGTTGTTATATGAAAAACAATTAATAAATTAAAATGCTGAATCAAAAGCTCATTCACCTGAACGGAATCGACCCGCAATCGAATTGCAATGTCAGCAATAACAAACGAAAATTAAAAATTGGTGAATGAACTCTTGACTCACGCATTCAGGTGCAATAACTTTATTATTGCTAATTAAGCAATAAAGAATTGTATAAATATGTAAAAGATACGAGCATTAGCGCTCAGTCACAATAAACACGTCAGTAACCATACATTCAGTTTATTTTATTTTTATCTAGTCAAACCGCTCCAAATTGTTGAAGTTGTGCGGTCTTCAACAGATCTAATCAATCGTTTACTCTGAGCTATCAACAAAAGCGTTTATTTATATAATGAATACTTAAATAATAAAAATAAAAGCTTTTAAACCACACGTGCTTTCGAGGATAATATGTGCTTTTATTGCCGCTTATAATATTAGTTACTGAGAACTTTTTCCGTAACATTTAAAAAAAAGGGATTTAATCTGTATGGTTTTAATATAATATACTTTTATATAATGAATACTTAAATAATAAACATAGAAGCTTTTAAACTACATGTGCTTTTCGGGGATAATGTAAGCTTTTATTGCCGCGTGTAATATTATTTACTGAGAACTCTTTCTGTAGCATTTAAAAAAATGAGATTTAATCCATATGGGTTTAATATAATATACTTTTATATAATGAATACTTAATTAATAAACATAAAATCGTTTATTTATATAATGAATACTTAAATAATAAAAATAAGAGCTTTTAAACCACACGTGCTTTTCGGGGATAATATGTGCTTTTATTGCCGCATATAATATTAGTTACTGAGAACTTTTTCCGTAATATTTTAAAAAGGGATTTAATCTGTATGTTTTAATATAATATACTTTTATATAATGAATATTTAACTAATAGACATAAAAGCGTTTACTTATATAATGGATACTTAAATAATAAACATAAAAACGTTTATTTATATAATGAATACTTAAATAATAAACATAAAAGCTTTTAAACTACTCGTGCTTTTCGGGGATAATGTATGCTTTTCTTGCCGCATATAATATTATTTACTGAGAACTTTTTCCGTAACATTAAAAAAAGAGATTTAATCTATATGGGTTTAATATAATATACTTTTATATAATGAATACTTAAATAATAAACATAAAAGCTTTTAAACTACACGTGCTTCTGGGATACGCATATCATTATTGCCAACTATAACTTTCATATAATGTGACTGGTAATATAATATAAATAGAGATCTAATGCATATGGTTTGAATAATAACATATATTTAGTACAACGAATACTCTAATAATTAATATAAATTTTTTTTTTAAACTAAGCATGAACTGCACATGATAATAACATAAATTTGAAACTTTAAAATAATTTAACAAAATCATTTAAACTTGTATTGAATAACCACCCGATATAATATAAACGGCAACTTATGAATTATAAATACATAAAACCCGAGACGATGGCCGGCTAATCCACCCGAATGTGAGGAAACCCCCCAGGATGTAGGATGCCCTCAACAAGGTAAGTGCCTAACATTTATAATTTGATCAAAAATTTTGTGGACCTCCTTAATATGGCAGTATAACCAGTGACCATCTCTCTCCCCTAGTTTCTAGCCCCCTCTTGTTGGCCTCGGTAGGTTTGTCTCTCCGCCACTGCCGTCCCCTTTTAAATTTTCGTAAGTAGGCACGAGTTTTAGTTTGTTTGAACTGTCACCCTCTGGCATCCCTGTTCCGCGAACCCCACCCCATCCGGCGAGCTAGTTTGAGCACCGCACGTCGTGCCGACGATCGGTGCAGCGGATGCCACAATTCCGGCAATCACCCTCGGCGGCCAAGCCTACCCAGTCACCTTCTTCTGCCCCTTTCTCCAAATTATTTTTTTGTGTAAAAAGAGTCTTGCACATCCTTAATTGAGATGTGTTGATTTTCCTACTTCGTGCTATGGCACACCCACTCCAGACAGTTACAACTTGAAAGACAATGTCACACCAGTCGCAAAGCCGTCGCGAAGAATTCCATTAGCCATTAAACAGAAGGTGCAGAAAGAACTTGAAAGGTTAGAGGGAATAGAGATAATAGAAAAAGCAGATTCGGCTTCGGACTGGATTTCTAATGTGGTAATAGCAGAAAAAGCTAATAATAGAGGAATTCGAATTTGTATTGACCCGGGGGAGTTGAATAAAGCTATCAAACCAGTGAATTATCCCATTCCAACTTTAGAGGAACTCACTACAAAGTTAGCAAATAAGTCGATCTTCACTGTCTTGGACCTTAAAGACGGTTATTACCAGATTGCTTTAAACGAGAAATCTTGTAAACTTTGTACCTTTAGTACGCCTTTTGGTTGCTACAGATTTAAAAGGCTACCCTTTGGCATCTCCATAGCTCCAGAGGCATTTCAAAAGTTAAATGAAGAAAATTTTAGAGGTATTGCGGGAGTTATTATATATATAGATGACATATTAATTGCAGGTAGCTCAGAGGCAGAACATGATGAGATTTTAGAGAAAGTAGTTGATAGGGCAAGAAAACTAAATATTAAATTCAACCAAGAGAAAGTCCAATACAAAGTTAAAGAAGTAAAATTTCTAGGGAATGTGTTCTCGAATGAGGGCATCAAATGTGATCCTGATAGGGTTAAGGCCATCCAAAACATTGCAGCACCTAGGAGTAAAAAAGATTTACAAAAAATATTGGGAATGATTAATTATGTTCGAAATTTTGTCCCCCACCTCTCAAATGAGTCCCAACCGTTACGGGAATTGTTAAAAAAGGATGTATTATTTAGATGGGAAGAAACACATTCAAACTGTTTAGAGAAACTTAAAAGGGCCATCCAAGAAGCTCAAACACTAAAAATTTTCGACACGGAAAAACAATTTATAATTGAAGCAGATGCTTCGAAATATGGGCTAGGAGCCTGCCTAATGCAGGCAGGAAGACCTGTTTATTTTGCTTCAAGAAGCTTGTCTGATACGGAACAGAGATACTCGCAAGTAGAGAAAGAGCTCTTGGCGATTGTATTTGCGTGTCAGAAGTTTCACCACCTAGTATATGGGAAAAAATTTCAGGTAATTACAGACCATAGACCCCTTATCGGCATATTTAATAAAGACATTATTAAGATACCAAATGCGAGACTGCAAAGAATGAGACTCAGATTGATGAAATATGAGTTTGATTTGAAAAATTCCCCTGGTAAGGACATGCTTATATCCGACTTATTATCGAGGAATGTAAAGGTAGAGAATAGCATTCCGGAAATTAGGGATTTGGATGAATTTGTTCATACAATAAATGTAGGGGCATCTAGAAAACAACAGTTTCTAGAAGAGACTGATCGGGATAATACGTTGAAGGAATTGAAAAGACTTTTAAATGAAGGCTGGCCTAACTCAAAGGCAGCGGTAAGGGACGATATAAAAATATTTTTCAAAATGAGACAGGATTTAGTTGTTAACGATGGGTTGGTGTTTTTAAATGAAAGGATAGTAATTCCTGTAACTATGAGAAAAGAAATGTTAAACCTCCTACACAGTTGTCATTTAGGAATGGAAAAGACTAAGGCCAGGGCAAGGTCATTAGTTTATTGGCCAGGTATTAATCAAAATATTGAGGATATGATAGGGAACTGTACAGTCTGTCAGAAGTACAGAAGCGCGAACATTAAAGAACCATATATACCACACGAAATACCTGCACTACCCTTTAATAAAATATGCATGGATATATGTGAATTTGAGAAAAGGCAGTATTTAATTGTAGCTGACTACTTTTCAAAATATTTAGAGATCTTGCCATTAAGGAATAAAACAGCGGCTGAAATTATAACCAAATTAAAAGGCTTATTTAGCACACATGGCATACCTAAAAGTATAGTTGCAGATAATGTGCCTTTTGGGTCATGTTCAGATCACGCATTTATTTCTTCAGATCACGCATTTATTTTTAAGTCCATCAAAACCTAAATTTTCCAAAAATATTCAAATTCAAGTAATACAATTTTTTACCACAAAACAACTTAGCTTCATTACAGTAAAAATTTATTTTCTTGTTAACGTAGCATTTTTACCACAATACTCTTATCAGTCAGACAGATCATATTACATTAGAACGTAAGAATTTAATTGTTGAATATGCATTTAAGTTTTCTTTAAAGGAAAATATTTTTTGTTGTAAATATTAAATTAGAGAAAAAAAAAATATGTTAGCCAGGTAGTATATAAGTCGAATTTTAAATGAATAAAGACCAGTTGACTTTCAACTAGAATCAAGCGTTTTTGGTGCATCACCTAAGACATTTTTTTCCCTTCTCGTGCACTAGTAGTGAACTAGGGCACTATTCTACAGCGCATAGGTTTTGTACCTAGGCGAACTTCCCAAACAAAAGCGCATAGGTTTGTACCTAGGCGCATTTCCACCATCAACCAAGCGGGGAGAAAAAAGCTTCCCTCGCTATACAAAAACATCTGGTGACCCCGACGTGATTTAGCAGGGGCTAATATCACGATCCACGCAAAATCACAGTCGCTGGAAGCATCGTTAAGGTCACAGCGGACACCTATCCAACACACATACCAGAAGCATAAATTTTATATCCAGCTGATCATCGCTTTGAAGTCATGGAACCACTGGCAGAATCACAAGGCAAGGTTGGGGGAGAGATCGAGCAGCTTATATCCAACTACAGGAAGACTCCAACCGAGCGCAGAACTCTGAAATACTGCCAAGACAAACTGCAATGTTTGCAGGCTGCTTGGGAGACATTTCAGCAAACAGATAGCGCGATCAGGAAGCTAGAAGACGTACCATTGAGCCATGCATATTTTAAGAAGGAATATTTCGACGCCATAAAGAAGTTATACCACAAATACTTTGAGATTATCGGTGCCAACATAACCGAGCTCAAAGATGCAGCATCGTCACAACCCCCAGGGTCCATGTTGGACTTGCAATTGGACGACGAGGAAAACGACCATGAAGCTGAAGAAGGTGCTAAGGCATATCAACCATCTAAGGGGGCCATCAAGAAGTTAATCAAAACAGGTCAACCGGCTGTTAATCATACAGCAGCTCCCGAGAGTAATACAGAGAATAATGACAAAATTGTGAAGCTGATAAGGAGGCAAGGGGCGATCATGCAGTCACTTGATCGGCTTCTGACACAAACACTTGCGGACAGACAAGTGCAACCCAAGCAGTACTCGGAGCTACAATTAAAATCAATTGACGGCTATTGGGCTCAGGTTGAGCAGTACCACCAAACTATTTGCGAACTAAGCGATGACCCACAGGCAGTCGGCTATAATATGGAGGCATACCTTCAATTGGAGCAGTTGGTCCAAGCAGGAATATTGCACTTAACACAAAAATTGGAAGTGCAGGATGTACCTCAGCAAGTTACCACGCAGCAATACTCCACTTCAATTAACCAGCCAAGCATGATGCAGCTTCCCAAGATCAGCATCCCGAAATTCGACGGCGATTACCTAAAATGGCGCCAATTTCATGACCTTTTCAACCAAATGGTAAATAACCAGCAGATGGGAGGATGCCAAAAGCTTTGGTACCTTAAGACCAATTTATCTGGGGAAGCAGAGCGTCTCATAAGACATTTTACCATAACCGACGAGAACTACGAGGCTGCATGGGATATGCTAAGAGATCGATACAACAATACCAGATTACTTGTGACCGCACTTCTAAACAAGCTTCTGGCACAGCCGGTGCTCTCTACAGAAAGCGCGGCTGGGATAAAATCCTTACATGATGTAACTCAAGAATGCCTGCTAGGCCTTCAAAATTTAAACATATCTACTAATGATTGGGATCCATTATTGGTACATCTCTTAATCAAAAAGCTCGATAGAAATACTCATAGCCTATACGAGCAATCATTAAAGGAACCCAGGAATCTTCAGCCAGTAAAGGAACTACTGGAGTTCTTAGAAACGAGGTTTCAATCACTGGAGGCTTTAGGTAACAAAGGCAGACACCATGAGGCACACCAAGTGCGGCAGTCGACAGTTAAGGCGCTATCATCAACTTCCAGTGTACCACATAGTTGCAGCATATGCAAGGCCAGCCACCCGTTATATTTCTGCAAGGAGTTCCTCCAGTTATCTCCGAACAACAGACTCAATTTAGTAAGAAGAAACAAACTTTGCGTTAATTGCCTCAAACCTGGGCATGCAGCTGCTGTTTGTAGCCTAAGGAGTTGCAAGAAATGCAACAGCAAACACAATTCACTTCGTCATATAGATAGAAACACCAATAGTGTGCCAGCAGTAAAGAATATACCAGTAAACCAATCAACTACTCCAGAGGCAGCAGCTAAGCCAGAAAACAAGACAGACAATTATTTCACTCTTGCTACACAAAACAATATGAGAGGAAGACGTTATGTACTATTAGGCACCGCCATGATAAATATCAGCAACGGCAAGGGCCTAACAATATCCTGCAGAGCTATACTAGATTCCGGCTCCCAGGTGAACGTTATTACCGAAAGAGTTTGTAAAAAACTTGGATTAACTCATCGACCGGCAGATACAATTATCGAAGGCATTTGGGAAATGAAGCAGAGAGCCCAAAAAAGAGTAAACGTACTGATGCAATCAACAACCTCAGGGTTCTCAAGACGTTTAGAGGCATTAGTGGTACCACAAATTATAGCTCCTCAACCAGCCGAGGAGATAGACACCAGCTTATGGGACATTCCAAAGAACATACCTCTTGCAGATTCTACATTCAACCATCGTGCAGCAATTGACGTATTGGTCGGAGCAGAATTCTACCATGAACTTTTATCTGTCGGCCAAATCAATTTAGGCAAAGGATTGCCAGTACTACAAAATTCTGTCTTAGGATGGATCGTCGCAGGAAGGATAGATGGAATGACACAACCCAAATCATTTTGCGGAATTGGAGGCAATCATGATATCAACAGCACCATAGAACGATTCTGGAAACTGGAAGAAGTTGACACTTCTCACGCCGCTTTGACACCTGCCGAAAAACGCTGCGAAGAGCACTTCATCCAGACCGTTAGAAGAAGCTCCGAAGGTCGCTTCATAGTAAAGTTACCCTTTAACCAAGATCCAGCGCAGCTGGGTGAATCGATCGACATTGCACTTAGAAGATTCACTTCACTTGAGAAGAAGTTAAGCCGACATGAAGACCTTAAATTGGAATATACGAAGTTCTTGGATGAATACTCTCAACTAGGGCACATGCAAGAAGTGCCTATTAGATCAATCCGTCACCCATACTACTTTCTCCCACACCATTGTGTCTTGAAACCAGAAAGTAGCACCACCAAACTCAGGGTAGTGTTTGACGCATCGTGTAAAACATCAACCAATTTATCATTAAACGATGTTTTAGCAACAGGACCTACCATCCAGTCGGAACTCTTCTCCATATTGTTACGGTTCCGACTACCCAGGTTTGTCTTCACGGCAGATGTAGAAAAAAATGTTCCGGCAAATCGAAGTGGCTGAGGAGGATCGCAAATACCAACTAATAGCCTGGAGAAAAGATCCTAGCCATTCTATGAAATTCTACCAGCTCAACACTGTTACTTATGGCACAACATCAGCACCATATTTGGCAACGAAGTGTTTACAAAGACTAGGCCAAGATAACGCGAATAGATTTCCTTTGGGCTCCAAGGCCATACAGAACGACTTCTATGTAGATGACTTGATGACTGGAGCCGACAGCTTATCAATGGCACTCGCCATCCAGGAGGAAGCAATAAAGGTGTTACAACAAGGACAATTTAAACTAAGGAAGTGGTGCGCGAATCACCCACAATTACTAATGGGTATACCATCCAACGATACAGAAGTCCAAATAAACTTCAAGGATGGATCATCTGAGGAACAAGTCAAGACGTTGGGCTTAACATGGATGCCTAAATCAGACTCTTTCTGTATAAAGGCAACATGGAACGAAAACGACAATGTCACCAAGAGAATAGTGGCCTCTAACATTGCACACTTATTTGACCCCTTGGGCATAATGGGACCTGTTGTGATTATCGCCAAGTTATTCTTACAACGATTATGGGAATTGAAACTAGACTGGGACGCCGCCATACCTCAAGAGATGCACACCCGATGGATCAGATTCAGAGAAGGTATGAGGAGCCTGAATAACATCAAATTCCCACGACACATATTCAGTCAACAAGTTCCTGACACAATCCAAATGCATGTATTCGCCGACGCATCGGAACGAGCTTACGGTGCAGCAGTTTATCTCAGATCCACATTTGGCACCAACTGTATAAGAGTAGCACTTCTATGTGCTAAATCGAGAGTAGCTCCTGTCAAGAAGATAACTCTTCCTCGTCTTGAGTTGTGTGCTGCGAAACTTGCCTCCGAACTAGCCAAACGAGTTAAGGAGGATTTAAAGTTACAAAACTGCAAGACATTCTACTGGACTGATTCTGAAATTGTCCTCAACTGGTTGAACTCTGCGTCATCATCCTTCCAGAGCTTTGTTGCTAATAGGATAGCAGCAATCCAGGAGTTATCTGAAGCCAATCAATGGCGACATGTAGCCTCAAGGCAGAATCCGGCTGATGTATTATCCAGAGGTCTTGCTCCCGAGAAATTAGAAGGCCACGCGTTATGGTTCCACGGACCACCGTTCCTGCATGGG
The DNA here is from genome assembly GCA_949987705.1 of Thereva unica. Taxonomy (NCBI): domain Eukaryota; kingdom Metazoa; phylum Arthropoda; class Insecta; order Diptera; family Therevidae; genus Thereva; species Thereva unica. The sequence continues at coordinate 5,609,236 of OX465285.1, forward strand.
AAGGAATCCATTTGGCCGGCACAATATGTTCCTGCAGCGAGCGATTTGGAGAAGAAAAAAACGAAGATTATAATCCCAGTAAGCATGGTTGCAGGACTGGTTACCAAAACCATCAACCATCGTAATTCCTTTAGCCATATGCAGAGGATTACGGCTTACGTTCTTAGATTTGTAAAGAACTGTAAGTGCAAAACAGAAACAGATAGAAGCAAGGGGCAGTTAACTGTAAATGAGCTAGAAGAAGCGCTAATTGTCCTTATTAAGGAAACGCAAGCTGAAACATTCAAGGAGGAGCTTCAGCAATTGAAAAAGTCAGCCATCGTACACAACGCAAGTCCCATCAGCAGCCTCAGCCCATTTATTGATGAGAATGGGATTATACGAGTAGGAGGAAGACTCGAGGAAGCCAACCTACCTTACGACACAAAGCATCCAATGCTATTACCTTACGCACATAGCACCACAAAGATGCTGATGGAACATTTACACCATAAAAATTCACATGCAGGCGCCCAGAACTTACTTGCAATAACACGAGAGAGGTTTTGGCCTTTAAAAGGTAAAACAACTGCAAGATCAACAGTCCAAAACTGCTTGCGATGTTCACGAGCTAAACCAAAATTACTTGCACAGTTTATGGGAAATTTGCCACAAACGCGAGTACAACCCGCAAGACCATTTGTAAACGCTGGCGTGGACTTCTGTGGTCCGTTCTGGATCCACTACAAATTAAGAGGGAAGCGTCCGCATAAATGTTACGTAGCAGTGTTTTGTTGTTTCGCCACCAAAGCTACGCATCTTGAGGTCGCTAGCGATCTAACAACAGCAGCTTTTATCGCCGCCCTCCGAAGATTTACCAGTAGACGCGGTAATTGTCGCAATCTATATTGCGACAATGCCACAAATTTCGTAGGAGCAAAAAATCAACTAACGGAGTTACGAGATTCGGTGTATTCCAAGGACTCAGAAGAAAAGATTACCACATTCTGTACAGCAAATGGCATAGATTTTCATTTTATTCCTCCAAGATCACCACATTTTGGCGGATTGTGGGAGGCAGCGGTGAAGTCAGCAAAACATCTGTTAATAAGAACAGTATCAACGGCATCCCTTACATACGAGGAATTAGAGACAGTGATAGTGGAGATTGAGGGGATTCTGAACTCTAGACCACTAACCGTACTCTCAGAAAATCCAGACGATCTTTCGGCTCTTACTCCCGGTCACTTCCTCATAGGTGAACCGTTGACAAGTGTTATTGATCCTCAGGCCGAACAAACCAAGGTCAGTCTGCTACAACGATGGAAGCTAGTAACCCACCTAAAGACACAATTCTGGCATCGGTGGACTAGAGAATACCTTCATGAACTACAACACAGGTATAAATGGAAAAATCGATGCCAAAACGTCCAACCAGGCACCATGGTTGTGCTCCAAGAAGATAACCTTCCAGTATTAAGCTGGCAACTAGGAAGAATCCTAAAAACCATTAAGGGCCAAGATGGTTTAGTTAGAGTCGCAGACGTAAAGACCGCATCCGGTGTCTTAAGACGCCCAATACATAAACTGGCACCATTGCCAATACCGTCTGAAGTGGACACAGTGACCGTTTCAGATTTTAAGACGGACCAGGAAGACTCATCCCCAATTGGATCAATGGATTCCCGAGCTATTATGGCAGACGTTCAGCCAGAACCTATCGCATCTGGTTCTGCTCCACAACATCAGCTAGAACCTCTGGCGAGCGTCTCAGAACATCCATCATCACGACCGAAACGCCGACGGGTTTCAAGGACTGCTCTAACCTTATCATTGTTAGCTTGCTTGATCTTTCCTGTAATGGGCTCCACAAGTCCTGTGGCCATAACTCCATTTGAGAACCAGCCTGGCATTTACTTTGAGGGTATGGGGCCAACCCACTTAATATCACATGAGTGGAACTTAGTCATCTATTATAATATGACGAGTTATTGGAGAGAGTATCATAATATCGGTTACGGGATCGAAAGACTAAAGCACATATGCAGTAGAATGACAGACCAATCACAATGCAAGTCTACAAACTTTCAATTCAGAACTGTTTTGCAAGGCTTAAAGGATACAAATGAGCTGCTTCAATCTCCAACAAATTCAAGGCAGAAAAGAGCTCCACTCGATATTGTTGGGAATATTGCACACTCCTTATTTGGGGTGCTCGACTCCAGCTACGCAGAGGAAATGTCCGAGGTTATAAACAAGGTAGAAGGAAACCAGAAATATCTTCTAGATCTCATCAAAAACCAAACCACGCTGATTGATTCAACGACGAACATAGTTCGAAGATCATACGACGACATCAACCAACAGTTCGAGGAATTCAATCGCTATGTTAACCGCTCCCTCAATACCATTGAGGAAGAATTGAAAGAGCAGCAATTAAAGGAATGGTTGAGCTCAGCCTCTCTTAGTCTGATCCTGATGATATCCAACTACCAAAGAATGCAGAATAGCTTATTGGACCTAATTATCGACACTCACCACGGTAAGATCAACCCTCAATTATTGACACCAAGGCAGCTACAAGAGCAGATAACCATTATCAAGGAGCACTTACCGTCAACAGTTCGTCTACCAGGAAGTCAGAACAACTTATTGCAAGTATACAACCTGATGACAGTACAGGGTCGTTTGGTTAAGGACCACATCATATTCCGAGCGCGACTACCACTATTCACATATGAACAGTATGAATTGCTGCGCATTATTCCATTACCAATTGTAGCTAATGGAAGCTACATAACTATAGAACCCTCAACAAACTACCTCATTATCAACTTACATCGAGATCAATATTACCCGCTATCCGATCAAGAGCTTGCAAGATGCACAAAAATTGATTATTCCAGCTACATGTGTCAACAGCATCATCCTATCTACAGAAAAGCGTCCAACGTTAGTATATGCGAAGTGGAATTCTTAATGCATTCTTCAACGCCTCCAAGTTGTAAATTGGTCCGATCACAGAATCCTCCCAGGTGGATACAACTATTAAATCCAAATAATTGGATTTACAATATGAAGGAATCTACCACCATAAACCTCGTATGTGGAAGCGCGGTCTCACAGCAATTACTGAAGGGGCAAGGAATGCTCACGCTACAACCTGGATGCACCATCAAGGACACGGGAACAACAATACAGTCTCACAATCTCCACCCAAGTACCATCAGAACAGCATTCCTGCCGTCACAGAACCTCACGGATATCATCCCATTTTCACAATTAGAAGAACTACTTCAACCGCCCAGATACCAGCAAACCCTAGAAGAAGACTTCACTAAATTAAAAGAAGACATCAAACAACTTCAAACCGAGGAAGCTAATGGCCTTCAGACGACACCGCATCATGTCCATTATTTTAGTTTAGGGTACTTGACAGTCTTTAGTACCTTAGCTGCAATAGGCTATATAACCTGTAAATATGTCAAGAAAAGGCGTCAGAAAAAACCGCGCATCCCAATACCTCTTCCGAGAAGAAGACATTCCTTAGACATCAACACATCCGACTTTAACATCAACCCAGCGCCAGCAGACGATACACCAGTCTAGTTGAATCACAGATGATTCAACGCGGGGGAGGATGTTCAGATCACGCATTTATTTCTTCAGATCACGCATTTATTTTTAAGTCCATCAAAACCTAAATTTTCCAAAAATATTCAAATTCAAGTAATACAATTTTTTACCACAAAACAACTTAGCTTCATTACAGTAAAAATTTATTTTCTTGTTAACGTAGCATTTTTACCACAATACTCTTATCAGTCAGACAGATCATATTACATTAGAACGTAAGAATTTAATTGTTGAATATGCATTTAAGTTTTCTTTAAAGGAAAATATTTTTTGTTGTAAATATTAAATTAGAGAAAAAAAAAATATGTTAGCCAGGTAGTATATAAGTCGAATTTTAAATGAATAAAGACCAGTTGACTTTCAACTAGAATCAAGCGTTTTTGGTGTATCACCTAAGACATTTTTTTCCCTTCTCGTGCACTAGTAGTGAACTAGGGCACTATTCTACAGCGCATAGGTTTTGTACCTAGGCGAACTTCCCAAACAAAAGCGCATAGGTTTGTACCTAGGCGCATTTCCACCATCAACCAAGCGGGGAGAAAAAAGCTTCCCTCGCTATACAAAAACAGGTCATATCTGTTTAAGAAGTTTGGGTTGGAAAATGACATAGAAATAATAACAACTAGTCCGATATACCCCCAGGCAAACGGACTAGCAGAAAGGTCCGTTCAAACTGCTAAAAAGCTTATGAGGAAGTGTAAAGATGACGGGAAAGAATTATGGCTAGCGTTATTGGAGTACAGGAATACTCCCTTTAAAGGTTTTGGCAAATCACCCGCGGAGATTCTAATGGGCCGCAAACAACGAACATTACTTCCAATTACAGACCGTTTACTGAAGACAAGAGACGCGTTAAGTGTAAAGAAAAGTACTGAACTGAGTAATCACAAGAATAAGAAGTATTACGATAAAAGAGCGCGAAAACGAATCCCATTTCAAAAAGGTCAAAAAATTTGGTTGAGAAACGAGAAATTTTGGGAAAAGGGGGAGATTGAGGATACACATAACACACCGCGCTCGTATTGGATTAAACGTAAAGACGGCTCGGTATTACGGAGAAATTCATACTATCTACGACCTAGACGTAATTAAGATTTAAAAAAAAAAAAAAAAAAAAAAAAACACGTATCTTTGCAATGTTGGACATTCACTCAATGATTGAATTATCAGTTAGACTTTAAAACAAAACGTATACTTGTAAAAAAAAAAAAGTTAGATCAGAAGGTTGTTAAATATTAAATTTTTTTTAGTTACTCCGTAGACATAAGCGGTATGAAGTATAAACATAAGTTAAAACAAGTACATAAATAAAATAAAACAATTAAAATAAAACAAAAAAAAAATTGAATTACTTAAGTATGAATTATAGGAATTAAGTAGCACTAAGAAGTTATTCGAATTGTATTGTAATCAGATTAAATAAATAAGTTTGTTGTTAACCTTAAAAGGGGGAGATGAAGTATATGTAGAAATGAAGTATTGTATTAATTGAACAGTTATTAATACTGCAAGTTCCAAAGAACCCCAGCTAGATCGTAAGTTGAACAAATGTACAGAGGCAGTTGATAAGCAGCAGTCGTAGCTATCACTCGGGCAGCAAACTGTCATAATAAAATGTAATAATTAAATCCGAGCGTTTTATTTAGAAGCCACACTTGCTACAACTCTTAATCTAGGTTTTTAGAAGTGATTCAAGACCATAGTGCTTGAAGTTAATATCCTCAGCTGAGAGATATAAATTATTAAGACTTGATGAAGTTTTAGAGATATTTTTACCCCTTTCACAATTTCATGTGAGTGAAACAGAAAAAAAGTGTTAAAGCTGAATGAAAAGCTGAACGTATAGAACCGGTCTTTTGCATCATATTTTCGGGGAAGAAATTTAACGAATGCGTTAGCGTTATGTAGGGGTCGTATGTACTCATTCCACTTGTATTTAAATGAAATTGACTTTTTTTGCTCAACGTGCTGTGCACCATCATTCAAAATTCTTCCATTTATGCAAATGTAAACAAAACTATACAAATGTCGATCTTTTTTTAATTTAGCATTTAAACGTTTATATTCATGCATTTCAATTAAAGCGCATGAATCCTGTGCAGAGGCTCCTTAAAGGGAAAGTACTATAGACAAGGATGTAGATGCAATGGAAAATGTTGACTGAACTGAAATGTTATTATGGCATGAATGTAAAAAACAATAATTTATGCAATATAGCGTTATCTTGCATATAGAACTGAGTAATTATCCACTTGATTAACCAAGAACCTTTTATGTATAAAAATTCTCTCATCTATAAATCGATAAATCAGTGTGTTCTCTCAATCGCACGCTCTTTTATCGTGTTTATCCCAGTGTTATCTCATGTCCTTTTCGTTTAAAACTCTCAAACACTGATCAAACAATTTACACCCTTAGCGGCGTCCCCTTGTCTAAAACAGATTCCACAGCCGTCTGAACGGGGGTGGGTTAAGTTGATAAAATCAAAGAACGAATTCCCTTGAAAGTTGCCCAGGATTTGTTTCAAGGGTGCGGCACTAGAGACAATATGACACAGCAGTACTCTGGCAGAATTCTGAGAAAACTTTTGATAACAATGTAAAAATTTTAAATTGAGAAAAAAAAAGTGAAAAGAAAAAGTGAAAGCGTTTTTCCTTTAATGAATCATATGATATCTGTTCAGAAAGTTGCTTTTGGAGCAAGAAGAGCAGAAAAGAGATTGTTTTACTTTGACTTTTTATTTTGAAGTATGTTTTTTAAGAAGCGAGATTCTTCAAGAAGAAGATTCTCTAGAGAAAGTGGTCTACAAATAAAAAAAATATCTTGCCGAACATATATCCTGCCAAAATCAGCATGATCAAGATCAAGATTGTCTTTAAAGGGTGTAAGGGTCGACCGACTGCCAACAGCGTTACCGCAATCCAACCGGTATTCGATCGTTTGGCGGCTATAACCATCTGTGGAACGACCAATACCAATATCGTATCCGTTTATGCGCCCACCGAGACTAGCCCAGACACGAACCAGGACGTTGGATACGATACCTCGAACCGAATCAATCATACTCGCGGGGGACTCAATGGCCATTCAAGAGGAGATTGAACCGACTGGAAAGGAACGATAGGGAAATTCAGATACGGAGTAATTAACGACAACGCCTCCTTTCATTAGCAGCGCCAAACAAACATTTAATCGTTGGCAACAGCATCTTTTGCCATCCACTCGAACACCCACTCACCTGGCGAAATCCATCCGGCAACGACTCGGCGATGTTAGACTACGTTTTGATCAATGCAAGATTTCAATCGACGCTCAAAGACGTGCGTGCAATGCGTGGGCCCGATTGCGGATCGGACCATTATCTTGTTCGAGCAAGACTACCGATGCGATTACAAATCGAGGAAAACGGCACCACCACCAGCCAAGAAGAATTGGGCGTGCCTACGGGGCCAGACCATCGGGCGGGAGTTTCCAATGGCATTTACCAACAAATTCGCGACGCTGACAATACCGGACGATATCGATTTAGAAAAAAGGTAATTATCGGAGTCTTCTGTGGGGTGTACAATGGAGTTGTGTCTACCTATCCCTAAACGGACGCAGCCATGGATCTCGGAGAAGTGTCTGGACCTCGTCGATCGTGGAAAAAAGCGATCGTTGTGCGAATTTTGAAGAAAGGCGATCGTCGGGAATGCAAAAATTATCGCGTATTTACAAAAAGCATACAATCGGGGCTGCAGAGGCATCGAGAGCAAGCGAGCCGGAAAGAGCAAGCGGGATTTGGACCACGTCGAGGATGCATTGATCAAATATTCGCTCTCTGTCAGCTAATGGAAGAAACAATCCGTTGTGGCAAACGAACTGTCGTCGTTTTCATCAATTTCGAATACGCTTTTGATTGCATCGATTGGCACAGCTTGTGGAGAGCCTTGGAAACGGAACACGGGCCATTGAAAACCATCCAACTTCTAAAAGCGTTGTACGACGGCTCAACTAGCAGCGACTTATCCGAGTAATTCCCGATTCAAACATGTGTCCGACAAGCAGACGTAGCTTCGCCAATTCCCTTCAACGTTGTGATCGATGCGATGATCGACAACGGACGGATCGAAAGCCAGTGTTCACCTCGATGAAACCCAAATCGAACCGGTTCCGATGTCCAAAGGTTTAGGAGCATTGGTTGACGAAAAGAAAGTGGCATCGACGGCCGACTTTCACAGTCGTATCGATCAAGCAACACCAACGTTCGCCTCGCTCAAGTGGTGCATATTGAAATGACCAAATATTATCACCAAAACGAAAGTACGCCTTTATCGAACGTTGATCGATTCTTGTTTATGAATCGGAAAAGTGGACCCGGCTCAAGTCGGACCTCAAAAAACTCGAGGTCTTCCAAATGCGATGCTTGAGGCAGATTTTCGGTGCTAAGGACAGACTCCTGGGTCTGGTTATTGCGAGAGGTCCTAAAAGGGTAATAAAGGGGTAATAAAATGCACTATCACACAAATCGGCTTAAAAGGGGTATTCTTTGGGCAGTACCAATTACACTGTTTTAATAGGACAAGCACAGTTTTTTTTGCTGTTTTCTATTATCAATTCCAATTTCTCAACTAGGCCGATACAACTCTTTTTATAGCCAATAACTTTTTCGGGGGGCCATTCTTTCGATCTGGGGCTGGTTACGCAATATTATTTCAAATCGGACGATTAGGAATTTTTATTTTTCAGAATAAAGCTTAAATATCATCCCGTGTAAAACAAGTCCACTCTGCCATATCGTACAATCCACTTAGTGAAATTTATAGTGGTAAGCTTATATCGAAAAAATAATTACTAGCGGATAAAATAGGACCTAGAAGCTAAAATCCTCTAAAAAGGCTGAAAGGATTAATTTACAAGGAAGTGAAATTTTTCGCAATGAACACGTTTCTAAAAATCGATGGGCAAAAAGCTTAACGAATCTTGTTAACAGAAAGCTCCTTCAATTTCACCCGGTGATAAGACCAGACCCTGGCTGGCTTTCAAAAATAATTCCTTGTGAATTTACTAAATTCGTCCTCGTGATTTTGCCGCCGTTTTCACTAATTCAGCTCATGATGATTCGTTTATGTAAATGTATTTAATTTTTTTTTTAATTTGTAATTTTCACTTTCAATAGGTTCAAACTCATTAAGTGAAGTCTTTTAGAGGAGGGAGGTTGCTTCATTTGTGGCCATTGTGGTAGAGAGCTCTTGGCAAAAACTAGTCAGAGGTTCGCTTTCAATTTATTTTTTCAAAGGCAGTTTGTCTGTTGAACTGATTAGTTTCGTTTGTGGATTTGGGTTTTTTTATCATAGGGAAAAGGCTCTCAGTTTGTAGTTTGTGCAGATAGGAATTTTTGGAATTACTTAAACATTTTTCAACTAAAAATACATAATTAAGAATTTTTACTATACCTATATTTCACAAAGTGAAATCGAATCTTCTATGCTCCCGATTTATTGTTATTTTTTTAAGATATTAGAAGTAGATTTTTATGAAGCGTTTTATTACCTTTTTATTACCGTTTTATTACCGCTGTATTAAAACTAGGTTTATGGAGACGTGGAAGACATAGAACGATGGAACAGCAGGTATCGCGTCCAATATGTGTCGGTCGATGAAATTTCTCCCGTCTTAAGAGGCATAACACTCTAAAGATAACATATATACTTTATTGACTTTCTGATGGTGGAGATAAGATCCCACTCAAAACCCAGCGAAGTACACCTATAGATTCCCACAAGATCCCGCCAAAGACCCATCACTGCTAAGAAGAACAACAGATTCGACTCAAAGCTCGAAAGTTCATTCGGCGCGAAAGCTCACCCAAGGCACAACGAAGTTCAATCAAATTCCTCAGCGCGAAAGCTCAGACAAGGCACTGCGTAGTTATACTACTAACTAAGCTTATTACTAGACATTCTACCATGACTTTAATCGATTTTACCACAATTGCAGTGGTGTGAGAGGAAAACTAAGAAATCTTTTCAATGATGCGAAATCGTTATCACCGAAGCCTGGTTAAAGAATACATTTCTAAATGAGGAGACATCTGACATAACTGGTCAATCTAACGACTCTATCCTTCGTTTTGCCCAATTAAACAAATTAGTCCTATAGAATTTGTGGCAAGGAAAAACCTGAGTAACTAACAGCAGCAGGGTCTTCAGGTAAAGCTGGAATTTATAGCAATATAAGGTATAAGCATGGAATAACAAAGCTTTTTTTTACTTGTTTATCTCTTGTTGAACCATGAACCCACCCCATCCGGAGTGCCTACAGGCATGCAGGGGATCTACGAGATGCCCTTGGCTGACATCAATCCACCTCCCAGGGAAAAGGTTGCAGCAAGTTGTTTTTCATCAGTTTTTTCTTCAATTATTTATTAGGCAATCTTTATTACTACCCTCTTAAAACATTTAAGAGTTTAAAAGCAAAGTTAATCGAGTCCTTCCTCAGCACCCTTGACTCATCCATAGTTTCTTTAGTAGTGCACAGTGGTGTTGTCGAGCCGGAACGCTCCGGAACTTCGTTCCGGTACTTCCTTTTTGGACAGGAACGCGTTCCGGAACTAAAGATGATTTCTGATAACGAGAATTGGCTGACGTATTGAAAAAAAAATTAAAAAGAATTGCTGATTTTTTTTTTCTAATTTTTGACGAATTTTTATATGTATTATAATACATATAAAAATTCGTCAAAAATTAGAAAAAAAAAATCAGCAATTCTTTTTAATTTTTTTTTCAATTATCATAGACAAATAAAAGGAAAGATGTTCCATTTCAAATAAGAAAAGTGTGCACTTTCCTGATGAAAGACCTTTCCTATTGGTGAGAGAGCTGCACTATTAATTAAGAATATCCATTAATAACCATAAAGTATAACTTCCACTTGATATTTTTAAATTTGTTACTATTTTACATCTTGAAATCTTGCAAAACGCAATAATTTTCATCTGAACCTTTACGAAAATTACACATTTCCCAATCTGAAAAATAAACATATTGCGGAAATGATTTTTGTAAATCAAAACGAAATCAAAATTCGCACAAAACAAACGGTTTTACTTATTTTTGCAAAGTAGTAAAAACCGAAAAGTCTGACCTGAAAAAACAAAATTGTAACTGCCTCCAAATGTGCAATTGATTTTTGTCATTCAAACAAAAATCAAACAGCTGTTTTCTTATTTAAATAGATTCCCGCCAACAATTTTATCCCTTTAATAAAATTTTCCTAGAAAAAAATATAAACATTCTTATATATATGTATGTACGTATGCCGATATTTCATAAATAAGAAAACCTGTAAAAAAAGCGCAAACGCAAACAACTGGACCATTCTCCCATGCTCCCATCCATCCCTAACATTTTTCTTTTCATTTAGTTTTGCTCTCTCCAAATATGAAACTTACTCAAGTCTCTTGACAGTGCCACCAAAAATAATGATTTAGCGGGGGCAGCTTTCGTTTGGAGGAAGCTTAAATGGAGGAAATAGGAAAGCTCTTTCATCAGGATAGTGCACACTTTTCTTATATGAAATGGAACATCTTTCCTTTTATTTGTCTATGGTATTATTATAAACAAGGGTTTGAACCGAACCCGAACCGGAACAAAAACCGGAACGAACCGGCTTGTTTTTCCGAACCGTGAACCGGAGTCCGGAAAGTTCTTTTTCTGTATTGGTAGATGAAATTCCCATCTTTGTAGTTTTTACATTTCCCACCCGTGTAAGAATTTGAGTATGTATGTGAGTAAATTTGGGACATGAGACCGCACAGAGCGGCCGCCTACCCAGGATCGGCCCTGTCTATATAATTATATATATGCGTTCCGGTAAAAAAAAAATTAGCACAACATCACTGGTAGTGCAAAGGGTGTTTTCAGAGTTTGGATTTTTTTACTACCCTAGGGGTAAAATCGTCCTAGCCGAAGGTCCGATTCCACCCACCCCTCTTCTTTACCCGACTAGATAATTTTTATTTTTTCTTACCTTCCTTTTTTGTACAGATTTTTCCTTTTCTGCTATAGCCTGGAACCATAATAAGCAAGCAAGCAATAGTTCTTTTTAGTCGCCCAAGTCAGCGTTCTGTGGCGTTAGTATTGGATAGAAGCTGGCCTTGGCGGGAGCGGGATGCATTTCTTTTATTATTGTCTTTACTCTCTGGTGGAATTGTTGGACAGGTTAAATGAACAGCTGACAGCATAAAGAGGCTTTAGTCTTTAACTCGAGGTCAACTATACATTAAATCCTTCTGTAATCGTTAATACTCTTTTAAAGCCCAATGGAATGTCGCATGAGCATTTCCACGAGGGAAAGGATTCTGAAACTGTTTGAAGGTGAGGTAGAAAAGGTGACAGTGATTTTGGCAGAACTCTTGAGGCATTGTTCGCAAACCGATTCATGCTGAAAACCGTGACAGGAGAATCGGTGCAATTGTATGGGGAGATTATAGTAAGATGAGGTGCTCGGCGATGTTGAATTCGTTCCTGGTAGCTGACATAGCAGACTAGTGGACTTTATGTCAGCACACAGAATACTACTGGATATTGGGGAAGGGAAGACGAAATATCGCAATAGGGAAATTACAAAGTATACGGAACTGTCTCGGCGACCATGCGAACCAGGTTTAAAATATCGTTGGCGTAACAAGGAAAAGTGTCAGAGGACGACTGACTGATGATTTATCATGAAAAGAATACGTTACATGCGAAAGGATGTTATGAACTGGTGTCGTAAGCAGCAAGAGTACAACCCGGCGAAGTAAAGGCAAATCCCTGAAACTGCAGCAGGGTTGGATTCATATTTGAGAAATCGTAAAATGGCCGTTTTAGTCTAGTCTACTGTCTCTTTATATTTCGATGCGGTTTCTGGAGCTCCCCAAGGGAGCCACTTAGGTCCTCTTTTATTTATCCTATTTGTAACTTCTGATTGTAGTCTTTTGAAGCATTCTTCAGTACTCCTTTATGCGGACGATACGAAGACCCCCATCCGTTCTGAGTCGAACTGTCCCTACTTCAGGATGAACTTAATGTATTTCTAGATTGGTTTAAGGTCATTGATCTGGAGCTCAGTAAATCTAAATGCAATACATTTTCTTATTTTCGTTCAAAAGGCAATATAATCTACCCTTACTCGCTCGATGGCTGTATACTTGCTCGTCCGGCGACTATTACAGATCTTGAGATTTACTCTGACCACAAGTTCGACTCTATGGTCCACATAGAAGTGGCCTGCAACAAAGCCAATTAAATGCTTGGTTTTATTAAGAGCAACGCTGTCGCTTTTAGAAACCCCTTGACACCAAAGACTCTTTTCGTTTCCTTGGTCTGGCCGATTTTTAAATATGCGTCCGTTGTGTGGTTTCCATATAGGAAAGTGCATGAGGATCGAATCAAGGCTGCCCAGAGAAATTTCTTGAGATATGCTTAACGCAAGTTAAATTTTGTATCGCAGGCTCCAACTTACCACGCTAGATGCCAATTTCTTGGACTCTAAACACTTACTTAAATGCAGACTTATTTTGGCATCTGTTAAGTTTGTGGGAGATACTCTTTGCTTTACAGGCCAGTCTTCTTCTCTTCTCGCTTGGTTCAACTTTTATTATGCACCTGAGACACGTCTTAGATCTAGACCTTTGCTGTTTGTAACGACGCACAGAACAGCGTATAGGCAGAATGAGCCAATCTCGAGAGCGGCGTCATATCTCAACTCTCTCGTCTGTGATCATCTTGATGAATCCATGGATAGACTATGGATGATTTGATCGCAAGAATGTTGCAGCTTCAATTTATATTTGTAACGCTTCAGTTAGAATTTGAACGAACGATTTGTAACGGTTATGCAGTCAGTTAACATCGTGCCATCTATTAGTCAGGTTTTGAACGAAAGTCATTAAGCTTAAAGCTCCAGGAGAGTGCGAAAAGAAAAGTTTAGTATGTTAGATTAATAGAAGGTGGTGGAAAGATCGGGAAGAAAGGAGCTTGGGTGTATAAATGCAGTGGCAGCGGCATTTGCAGGCAGTTTTTGATTTTAAAAGTGATTAAAGTGTTCAAAGTGACCTTAGGCGAAAAGTGGTGATTAAATAGTGAATTAAAAGGCGATAAATATAAGTTTTTACTGACAGTTATTAAAAGTCATAAAGAGTGAACTGTAAGAACTGTGTCTGTTATTGAACTGCTACTTAAATAAATTTTGTGTGAACATTTAAAAAGTGTATTCCTTAATTAATCCAACGAATCCGATAAGCCGTAAAAACATAACAATATTTTCCAGTACATCCTAATTCTCGTTACACGCATATTATTCCTTAAAAAAACGCTGTTACTATTCTTCTTCTTCTTTAACGGCTCTACAACCGGGATCCGGTCCTGGCCTCGCGCAACTGTTCTCTCCACCGGTCCCGATTCTGAGCCGATGTCATCCAGTTTGGCATCCCTAAACTCTGAGGAGCTTTATATGGCAGGCATTACGGCGACGTGGACTGCCTGATAAAATAATAGAATTGATAAAAGCCCTTTACAACAATTCCAAATGCAGAGTTCTCCATAATGGAAAATTATCCGACAGCTTCGAGGTGAATTCAGGAGTACGACAAGGATGCCTACTCTCGCCTTTACTATTTCTTATAGTAATAAATGACATCCTTGTCGACGCTCTAGATAATAGAACAGGCGGCATACAATGGGGTTTGCTAGACCGCCTTAAGGACCTCGACTACGCGGATGATATCTGTTTGCTGGCCCACAGACATCAGGAGCTAAAAAACATGTTAAACAATTTGGCAACAGAAAGTAGTCTAGCAGGCTTAAGGCTGAATCCGAACAAAACCAAAGAAATGCGGATAAATGCAAACACACTTGAACGAACTGCGCTGAATAACCGTGACGTGGAACTGGTAGATAAATTCTGCTACCTCGGTAGCATTATTACCGAAAATGGCGGTACAGAAGAAGACGTCAGTTCCAGAATAAATAAAGCACGAGGCGCATATGCATGCTTGTTCCGCATATGGAGATCAACGGAGATCTCAACTAACACCAAATTGCGGCTGTTCAACTCCAACGTTAAGGCAGTTCTTTTGTACGGTTGCGAAACATGGAAAGTCACCCAATTCATCACAGGGCGCCTACAAGTCTTCATCAACAGATGCCTGCGTCGTATCCTAAAAATCCGCTGGCCAGATAGAATTTCAAACGAAGAGCTATGGCGCCGTGCCGGCCAAGAAAGGATAGACGACCAAATCAGGCGAAGGAAATGGAATTGGGTTGGCCACACCTTGCGACGCGAAAACGAAAACCTAGCCAAACAGGCCCTTGACTGGAACCCGCAAGGATCCCGTTGAGTTGGAAGACCTAGAACAACGTGGAGGAGGACCCTACTAGCAGAGGCCGCAACAACTGGGAGATCCTGGTCAGAGCTGAGAGCTGCCGCGCAAAACAGAGTCCGCTGGAGGGCAACTGTTTCCGCCCTATGTCCCATGAGGGATTAAAGGGGCACAAAGAAGAAAGAAGAAACTCTGAGGGTCCTGGTCCACGCCATCCTTCCAGCGAAGGTTGGGCCTCCCTCGCTGTCGCACCCCATAGGTCTTACCGCAGAGAACTTTCCGAGCAGGCTCATCTTAACTCTTACGAGCTAAATGCCCTGCCCACCGGAGCCTACCGAGCTTTATTTTTTCACAACATCTATGTCGCGATAGCGCTCGTAGATCTCGTCATTGTAGAGTCTCCAACAATCCTCCGAAGTATTTTCCTCTCAAACACGCCCAAGAGGTTTGAGTGCTTTTTGCTAAGCACCCACGTTTCGGATGCATATGTGAGAACGGGTAAGACCATCGTCTTATATAGTAAAAGTTTAGACGTTATGGTTAGATATTTGGATTTGAAGAGCCTTGACAGACTATAGTAGGCTTTGTTGGCTTTTAGCAGTCGTGCGCGTATTTCTGGTTCCATGCTATTGTCGGCTGCTACTATTGACCCAAGGTAGGTAAATGATTTTACCACGTCAAACTCGTGTTCCGCTACCTTGATTGTGGGACCAATGTTAGGTGTTCTTCCAGACGAGGCCACCATGTACTTTGTTTTGATTTCGTTAATGTGCAGTCCCAGATTTCCTGCCGCCCGCTCAATCTGAGTGAAAGCTTCTTGTACAGCTGTTGTTGTTCTTCCAATGATGTCAATGTCGTCTGCGTAAGCCAGTAATTGGGTGGACTTGTGGAGGATTGTACCCCTTGTTGTCACGCCCGAATCTCGGATCACTTTCTCCAACGCCAGGTTGAAAAGGAGCCAGGCCAGACCGTCCCCTTGTCGGAGTCCATTATAGATGTTGATTGGTCTGGACAGTGTTCCGGATACCTTTACTTGGCTTGACACATTGATCATGGTCAACCTACATAGTCTTGTCAGTTTGTTGGGGATGCCGAATTCTCTCATGGCTTTGTAGAGTTCTACCCTGGCTATGCTATCATAGGCGGCTTTAAAGTCTATGAAGAGGTGTTGAATTGAGTTTTGAAACTCTAGACATTTTTCCATAGCCTGCCTCAAGGTGAAAATCTGATCAGTCGTTGATTTGCCTGGGCTGAAGCCACACTGGTAATGGCCTATGATGTTTCTGGCGTATGGGGCCATCCTGTTTTGTAGGATAGCAGAGAATATCTTACACACGGTACTCAACAACGTTATACCGCGATAATTAGTGCACGCTGTGATATCTCTTTTTTTGTGTACCGGGCAGAGGATGCCTTTTCTCCAGTCTTCTGGCATCACTTCCTGCTCCCATACTTGCACAATTAATTCATGAATCGCTTGGTGTAATGTAGACCCTCCATATTTAACCAGCTCCGCTGCGATGCCGTCTGCACCCGAGGCCTTGTTGTTTTTGAGCCGGCTGATGGCTCTGCTAACTTCTTCTATGCTTGGTGGCGGCAGCATAGCATTGTCATCAGATATTGGTGGAGCCTCCGAATTCTCAGTTAGCTCGCCATTTAGCAATTCATGAAAGTGCTCTTCCCATCGCTCCAAGATGCCTTTAGGATCGGTGATCAGATTCCCTTCTTTGTCCTTGCAGTATGTGCAACGTGGTGTGAATTGCGTCATACTGCGGACTCTTTGGTAGAACTCCCGCGCCTGGTGCGGCCGTCGTTCTCTGTACTGTTCTAGCTCACAGACGAGATTTTTTTCCCAGGCTTCCTTTTTTCGTCTGTGAATTCTCTTTTCTTCTTTTCTGAGCTCTGTATAGTTCTCTTCGCGTGCCCGTGTTCTCTGAGACTGCTGCATGGCTCGGTACGCAGCATTCTTACGTTCAGTTGCCATCTTGCATTCATTATCGAACCAGTCGTTCCGATCTTTACGACTTCTGCCTAAAATGGAATCAGCATTACTAATGACAGTATTTTTAAGGCGGGTCCAGTTCTCGTCGACGCCCGGCATCTCATCCCCAGGACTAAGGGCGAGTTCTAATGCATGACCGTAGCTGTTTCTGGCCATTTCATTGCGTAGTGCAGCTGTGTTGATTAGCCTGATCAGCGGATACAAAGATTTTCAGCGTTGTAATGCGCTCTCGGAGCACCATACCAACAAGATAGTGATCCGAGTCGAAGTTGACACCTCGGTACGTTCGTACCGTCATCAGACCCGAAAGGTGGCGGCGGTCTATCAACACATGATCTATTTGGTTGCGAGTGGCTCCATCAGGAGGTACCCAGGTGGCTTTATGGATATCTTTACGCGCAAATCTAGTACTTGTAACGACCAAGTTCTTACTTGCTGCCATCTCTACAACTCGCTGTCCATTGTCATTAGTGTTTTCGTGCAAGCTGTGGTTGCCGACATATTGCCTGTATACGGGCTCCCGGCCTACTTTGGCGTTCAGATCTCCCAGTATATGATTTTTACATCATACCTGGGGCAGGCATTAAGTTCCCGTTCAACTAATTCGAAGAATTCTTCTTTATCATCATCCGGGGACTCTTCTGTAGGTGCGTGAACGTTTATGAGGCTGAAGTTCTTAAATTTACCTCGCACACGAAGGGAGCATAGCCTTTCGTTTATTGCTTTAAAGCCGATAATGCTAGGCTTCATTCTTTTGCTAACCATAAAACCTACTCCGAGAACATGGTGTTTTGTATGACAGCTGTAATATACGTCATACTCAGGTTTTTGCAAAATACCATTCCCTGTCCATCTTATCTCCTGAATGGCGGTAATGTCAGCTTTATACTTTGACAGGGTATCGGCCAGATGTTGTGTAGCTCGAGTTCTGTACAGAGTTCGAACATTCCATGAAAAAATTCGTAAATCGGTTTGCCTTTTTCGTTGCCGTGGTCGTCGTCGTTTATTCCAGTATCCGAGGCATGTTGCTCGTTCCGTAATAATTGTTTTTTTACGGGTGAGCTTATTAACCTCACGCCAACCTTGCTTGGAAGGGACTAGCCCGATCATATTAGCCTATCCTCTCTCATAGAATAGTTACCAGTGGCCACCGCTAGGAGGTCTTTACCCCGTTTATGACTAGGTCGAAAAGTTGAGTCGAGATTGAGTTGAAATTTCGACCACCGTATATTATGTTGAGTTGAGTTCACTTTGGGTTGAAATCGAGTTGAATTGATATCAAAACATAACCTCAACTTTTTGTGTAAAATTTTCATTTATAGATACATACATATGTAAAAATTGATAACGAAATAGTTTATTTTTCTTGTACCAAAAAAACATCGAACATAAAACTAACGCCGAATGCGGACTTCACGGATAGTAAACAAACAAGAGAAATGTCACTTCAACCCAATTCCAACTCAACCTGCGTATATGAAGTAAAAATCAACTCGATCCAGGTAGGAGAGCTGAGTTCGGTTGAGTGGACCCAGTTTTAACTCAACATCCGTTTATGACTGGGTTGAACCCGGGTTGAACCTAGGTTGAACCTAGTCATAAACGGGGTATATGATCGCACTTCCATCAGTCCCAAATAGTTGCGGCACGTGCATGTTATGCTACATGTTACTCCCCCTATTTCTCTGATGACTGACCACCGCTGTTACTATTACTACAATATTAATTTTTTGACGTGACAACGTCTTATAAATCGGTGAGTATAGGAAGTCATTAGCGCAAATAGTCGCGCCCACTATCCCCACCACTACTTAGCGACGGGAACGGGACGGGACATTTTGCGCTAATGACTTCCTATACTCATCGATTTATAAGACGTTGTCACGTCAATAAATTGACGCCTTCTGATTTCATAAATAGAAATGAAGTTTTCCTTCATCTTTCCTTCGACAAACAATTTTTTCTTTTAAATATTGTTTGTGTATCATGGCTCTCTACACATAATATCAAAGGAAAATGTTTTTCCGGAAAATTGTAATCTTTGAAATTAATTTTTTTGTTTGTTATTAAATATTGTGCTTTGTTGGGGAAAATATGGCAGAAAGAAATTAATTGATTTGGATATATTGAATGAAAATTGCGCATTTTTAGAGCTGGTTTAAAGGGCGAGAATCTTTAATTTTCTCAGTATTAAAGATAAAATTCTATTAGATAAGTTTCTTCGGGAAAATAGTCTGTCTCTAGTTGAGTGTCCTTAAAACAATTAATTTAGGCGCTAAGAGGCTCTTGTGTGTGTATTCTATGCTATATTGCAACAAAGTGAAGCGCATGTTTGAAAACGAGATGTCACTTGCAGATTTACAAATATTGAGAACAAAAGAATTCAATTTGGGATAAATGCGTTGTTTTTGATCATATTTCCGTTCAAAGTTCATTGATTTCCTTTCATTTTATTTATATACACTTTTTCTATTGTGAAATTTAATCCAAATACGAATGATACATATTGGTTTTTTCTATTGTATTCATACCACCAAAAAACATTCGAGATTTGACTGCTATTTTTGGAAAAAAAAAATCCTTTCAACTTCCCAATACGCTTTGAAAAAACCCCTTGCAGACCAGAGTTTATCTAAAAATGCCTCCGAGCTAAAAACTACTTTGTTCACACCCGTGGGTTACGCCTCCTCCCCATCATGTCATACTTCAACTCGTGCGTGGTCATGGTGCGTTGTCTAGTTGTAAGCTTACTCCAGAGGATATAGAGTAGATAGATTAAACACTCTCCGGGAAGTGCTGTAGGATATTGTGGTGTATAGTGCCTAGTTGAACTTCTCTTGTGTTTGGCATAGGCAGAGGCATTGACTCTAGAACATTATTCCACAATCGGCTTGTTTTTCCCATTGTCCAGAGACATTAGGGATTGAGTTTTCTGGGTGTGATAAAACTATAAGCTTATGAATATCCCAAGTCTAGTAGTAAGCTTAGTTGGAAGGATGGAAAGGGTAAGAATATGTTACAAGGGTCAGGCGGTGCTCAAGCAAGTGTTGATGAATGATTCTTATGTTTGAACTCTAAGATGACAGCTCGAGTTGGGAAATATTGAATGTGGAAGGTTGTTCCATAGTTGAATTCTAAACCGTAGCAAGCTTAAAAGTGAATGAAGCGAGTGGCGTGGGAGTAACTCGATCAGACTAATCTTTAATTGAAGAAATAGCATAGGTGCAGGCATAGGGACATTTTATTATTCTGAGGGATTGGGTCCAAAAGTTGACTGGCTAGTCGGATGTCTAAAATCCCATGTCTCCTTCTGTTGCCGAAGGTAGGATCCATGCCGTGGTTTAATATCTCGGGGTTAGTAGCTAATAGGTAATCAAATAGGCTCTTGACTATTACCAGTACTGAGATTCCAAGCAGAGTTTACCCTAAATTTACTCAGATTAAGCGCCCCCTCAACCCCCGTTAAGTAGAGTTTCGTTAAATCCAAGAATACTCCACGAAATCAGTCCGGTTAAGCTGCGGTTTGCATATGTCTGTGTTTCAAGTATCTTTTACTGAATATACATATACCAACGGCGACGCAATGTAAAATTGATTATCTATAGCTTTAACCCAGAACTGTCCTGAAAACAGCATCGAGTTAACTTGAGGGAAAAAGTGTTCTGGTCACTCTACCTCGACTCATGAAAACACAGTACAGGTTGTTCGACATTTTATCTAAGCTAGGAAGGAAAGCAGAGCTAAATTGACAGTTTTAGAGACTACCACCCTGCAAGGCCCTACTGGGTTGTACGTTGCACTGAACCACCTAAATCCTTGGGTTCTTCCTGCTTCTGAGACCCAGCGGAAATGTCATTTTTCATGCCAGTCTTCTTGACTTTTATTCGAAAGAAGCCGTAAAATAGAGACATGCCTTGTTCTTTTAACTGCATCAGCGATCTCTTGCCAATGCTTAGGATAAAAGAGGTTTCCTCAATTGGCTGTTTGAAAAAGACCCAGAACGTAATCCTATTATTTCGAAAGCTGCTTGTCCTCCTTATTGAGCGAAAACTGGTCCATTGAGTGTGCTAATGTCACTCTTTATGATCACAAAGATAATCGCCCGTTTTCTTCGTTCTATCAAATTTATGAAAACTCCAGTAATGCTCCCTCGGGAGAATTTTTAACAGCGCTCAAAATAAGCTCTTCTGGGCAGCGCTCCTCAATTTTCCCACTGGGATGTTAGGCTAGGGGTTAAGACGCCCGACTGTCCGACTGGGAGGGTTATGCTGAAACTCGATAGTTCTAATAGTGACTAGCCTTTCTACTTCCTTTAGGATGTGTAATTGACCTCGGTCTCTTGTTGATTTGTGTTTGAAGCTCAGAGCAGGTTTTCTTGTGTCGAAGTTCCTTTTTTTGGCATTACTCTTAGTTTAATTTTAATTTTTTACTCTTAACCTTTTTTTTGTTCTTGACAACTACAACTGGCTGGGTGGTTTCAACTCGAGGTTTTGTTCATCCGTGCTACACTCATTGGTGAACCACAGCAGCCCTGACAAAATTTTATTATTCCGACTGTTCCAAAGAACTTATAGCTATCTACATACATACATCTGCATGGAAATGTTATCCTCGTAACACAACACTACCCTGCCATTCCTCTCATTCCCACCGTTTGCATTCCCCCCTTTTTTGGGAGCACAGAAAATTCATCTGTCGAGTCTCTGAAAATACTGAGGAGTTTTCTCGTTGTTATTTCGTACATTTCAAATGCAAATGAAGATTACGCTATATTATTAATTGTATTTGCCAAATTTAATGCATTAATTAATTATGCATTTGTGTCATTAAGTTTATACTAGGATTAAAATTAGAGGTGCTATGCTCACGTTGTATAGCACCTCTCAAGCCATCCAAATCCATCATATAGTCTCTATTCCCAACAACAAATATGAATTAATTAAAGCCAGCATTTCATGTATTACCCAGTGTTCTAGCAGGGGCACTTCTGTGTCAAGCCAACCTCAATTTAGATTGAAATTCGTAGAACCAATGCGCATCCTTCGTTCCCCTGCCAATAATTTCTTGTACGATTGGAAATAATTTTTCAGGATAAAATTTCCATATCCAGATATCGTACTTGTGGTGGTTTCTGGTTTCACATTATTGCTGGTTATTGGCTCAACCTCTGGGCTAATGAATGTCGTCTCTTTTCTGTGAATCAAATATTTCAATTTCAATTTGGTCTGGTCAATGGTTCAATTGGAAATATTGAAAAATACCAAATGTGCAAAAACGTGCGGTTAATTCCAGGTATGCTTCGTTAACATTTTGGTGTTCAGTTGATTATATGAACGCTTCCGCGATTAGTAAAATTTCATGATAAAACCCGGCAGGGTAAATTGTTTACCCATCATAACGTGATTATTATAACGAAATTGTGAAACTGTAGCTGCAAATGTAAACTTTTATAATAACATTTAACTTCACTAAACACATTATCACATTGCCATCGAAAGGTGGCTGGAATATTTGGATATTCATGCTAATCACACAAATATCAACAAAAGCTAGGTATAGATGTTATGCAGGATTTATCAAAATTACCAATATGATATTAGGAGCTGGGCCAGCAATTTGATTTTTGTTTTGTTAGATATTGAACAGTATTTCGTTTTGATAGCGTTGCATTCGACACCGTTATTGTGGCACTAATTAAGAATAATTTCGATATTCTTTCTGATTTTACCGGACTTAAGCTCTAAATAAAGAAGACAATTGGTGAATGCTTGTCTTATTGATCATGTAAGAGTCTAAAGTTTCCATGCCTACGAACGGCAGACACCGCTAGCGATGCGCATCCACACGGTAGTAGATTCCTACTGACTAAACTCACTCACCCTTTTTGCATGTCGCTTAAGTCTAGACCGGTACGAGCCGTGAAGGCATTAGTTCAGTCTGGCGTCATCAGCATGACCATTAAAAAATGGATCCCTCAAATATGCACATCAGTTTCGGTGAATGACCTTTAGCGTCACTTCTTTCATTCTCCCTATATCCTCCGACCTTATCATATGGTCCAAGATGTTCTCAGTAGTTAGCAGTCTTGTGCTCCGCAACCTCAGCGATTTATATTATAAACATGCTAAGGGCGACGGCGAAACTATTTTCCTCGGCCACGGCGAATGGCCCGACGAAATTTGTTGTGAGCACACATTATAGCGACGGCGACACAAATTAAAAAAATACACACCGGAATAAACATCTTGCACAGCCGAGTATGCTGCACACGAACACAGGAGCACATGAGAATAGCAACACAAACCTATGCCACAGCGCACATGCAACTTTGACAGGCGACGGCTACGAAATAGAACTTGGATTGATTCGGTAGCCGAGCTCGGCGGCGTAGTTATCGCAGTGGTCTGCAGATTGTGCAGCTTCATACAAAAGCGGTGTGTTCTATTCGTTTTTGACAGTCGCTGAGCAAAGCGATTCGTCGGTCGCCCTTAGCATGTTTACAGCATAAAGAAAATGTGCTCCGCAATCCGGACAGAACGGTGAATCGCCCTACCTGAAGCGGCCCTATAACCTCCATGCCAACTCTGGAACTGTGTGAGGTAATAACTCATTTCCCCTTGTTCCCTTATAACCCACTTCTCCAAGTTTGTCGCTCGCTTCGATTGCTCTTGTCAAAGCTAACAGCTGTCATCTTCAAAAACTCTCATTTGTCTTAGTTGATACCTGAAACTTCTGTGCCCTGTTGTTAGTTTCACATGCCATCTAATATGTCTTCGCTGCAATGCCAGTCTCCGGAGCAGGTAACACGAATACTGAGGCAGGCGTAGGCTTCATGAAACTTGGGGATGGGGCACAAAAACTGTGTAGTACGTGCAACGTACGGAGTTTTTTTTAAATGGAAGAAAAATTAATCGAGTTTGTTTCAAATACCCCGAAAAAATAATTCCTCATCCGAATTTGACTCAGAGCTTTTTTTATGTGTATGTGAAGCAGCTGGACTAGCATACTTCAGCATTTGTAAGCAAAAGCGTTCGCAGCAATATGAAACAAAGAGCTTTCACACCCTACACCAAAAAGTTTGAAAATATCATTGCTGTAAACCAAAGCAAAGTAAATTGCTGTTGTTTTCTTGGCAGCAACGCAAACTTAACAGCAACAAGATTAAAACTGCTGCAGCAATTGAAGCCCTGAACCCATGTATCAAAATTTTTAAAAAAAGCTCTCTATGACAGCGCCCCTTAAGAGTGATTTTTGAAAGTAGATACGGAAGTACCTACCTTATGCAACAGTTTTAATGAAAGTTTCAGCAGAAAAGCAATTGAAAGACTCTCAGTCTGTGAATGTTTCTTCTTTCAATATTATGTAGTTTTGCTGAAATTGAAACTCCCATGGTGCATTCCATCATTCAGTGATGATTTTATTTCGCATACCATATAGTGTATGTTCAGATCTGCATGAATAGCCTTAAGTTTTTGAAAGCTACACGTGCAAAAGTAATTTGGTCGGATTAATATTTACAACCCTTGAAGTTATTCACATTGGCCTTCTTGGTATGTCCTTTAAAATCAAATTTTAATGTGATATTTTTGGATAAAATGTTATCAATTAAGGTGCAACTTGAATATCCCGAAAATGCTTGTTAAATTTTACCTGCTACTAACAACAAATTCACCAACAAAGCACCACACAAAAACTTTTAAATAAACAGCCCCCACCCTCTCCCACTGTATTTACAAAATAAAATAACTTTTTTCATCCCAATAAAAGCTCGATGATTTTATATGCATGAGAGTCTCTACGCACCCATTGCTGTGGGCATTGCGGAAGAATGAGTGCGTTTACTGAAAATTGCTACCAATAAAAACTAGGTAGAACAACTCCCACGATCAATCTTTCGCTGAATATTTAAGGCAAAATGATTATAGGAACATGTTATCAGAGATATTCAGGATGGAAAAATATACCGTCTTTTGCGATGCTGTGTAACGTATACCCTTAAAGACGTTTTGTACACATTAAATATGCTTCACAATTTAAAGAAGCTGATGGAACAGAATTATGCTACCTACTCTAATTGGAAATTGGATTTTTTTTTGTTGATGGTCAAAAGTAAATTTACCCAGAAAAGTTTTCCCAGCCTGAAGCATCGAACGAGGAAAACATTTCATAAACGTTGACCTTTTCGGTGAAATCTCTTTTTTTCCGAATTTGCTTAACATAACAAAAAATCCCTTCAACATCATCAACATTGTAGACTATTTCCTTAGGTATTCGTTATTTAACAGCATTTTTTTTGTTCTGGAAAATATATAAGGAAAAGGTCGAAGTTAGAACGTAGTACAACAAAACTGTTGGGCAACATATCTCTTCTTTTATCAATTTGGCTCCATTTATCAGAAACAGAATACTCAATTTCTGGAGAAGAGCAAAAATTATGTTAACAAAAAAAAAAAAAAAAAGAATTGCGTTTATTATATTACAAGATTTTGGCAGAAATTATTCCCAGAGCGTTATGTTCATCCGATGGGCACATTTCATACATTATACGTCCAGACGTTAATCTGCCTTCTTTTTTATTTGCCATATTCATTCCCATCCTCTAGGATAAAACAAGGATAATTTTACGGAACATCTAACCAATTAATGCCAGTTCGCAAAATGTCCTGTACAGAGAAAAGGCACTTCATTATAATCGTAAAATTCTGAGTTTGAAGTAAAGTCGCATTGCAATTTACATGGGTGTACAGTTTTAACTAGCTATATTATCAAGCCAAATTGCAACTTATATACATATGTACATGCAGTAATTCTCTAGTCGCGTTGTGAGGCGGCCCAATAGCTGTCCCCACACCTAGAAGGGAACCTATGTTGCAAAAACGTCCGCCTTTCCATTGCTCACAAAATAGAGTTGAGATGGACTTAAACCAGGCAGTACATTTGTCTCTTATACGACGGTAAATTGTACTGATTCCTCAATTTTTTGAAGTTTCCCGCTTCAAAAATAATGTACTATTATTTCCATGAGGGTGTAAACCTGCACCAGCGCATGCACCTAAACCTAACCAACGAATCTCAAAGGAAACAAGAACACACTTATTTTTACCCTACCAGCCCATTTGTCCCATTGATGAAACAATTTTCGTATAAATTGGTACCGAAAGGATTAAGTAGATCACATCAAGTCCCACAGTCAGGCTTAAAGCAATAACGCAAAAATTTCGTGCATAGTAAATATAGGTTGCTTTCATAACCTTGACAGGCGGCCGGGTTATCGAGATAAGTTTATTCTTGATTTTCGATTTTTAATATACCAGTACATGAGAGAAAGAGGCGAGGTGAAATTGAAAATACTTACTGGAGAGCCTTTTCTTCCTTCAGTAAAAGTAAAATTTAACTGGAAATGAGGCATTGTGTAGAGGTTAGGTTTCTTATTACTCACGTTCACTTACTTTGAGGTAGTTTAATGCAGATTAGAATCACACACTCTCTCTGCGGTAAGACCTATGGGGTGCGACAGCGAGGGAGACCCAACCTTCGCTGGAAGAATGGCGTGGACCAGGACACTTAGAGCTTAGGGATGCCAAACTGGATGACACCGCCTCAGAATCGGGACCGGTGGAGAGAAAAATTGCGAGAGGCAAGGACCGGATCCCGGTTGTAGAGGCGTTAAAGAAGAAGAAGAATCAAATTCATAAAAAGGCATTTGGTATTTGTTTCCTATCTTTTTTTTAACTTGCTTGTTTTTGTCATTTTGGCATTACAAAAGTATCTCCACATTGGGACATTGTACTGGCTCAAAAGAAAAGAATCACCTCTTGCAAACTCATATTGTGATCGTGTCCTACCCAAGACCGTAAGAGGCTTAAGCAGCCTGGTGAGGAGGCCTAACTTCGGCAAAAGCTCCGCACACGAGTTGACTGATTTGCAATCCCAGTTTCATACGCAACTGTTTCGTGACCTTGCCCGTGTACCGAAGTCGGAATCCACAAACGACAGAAACGAGACCGATTTGAAACTAGTTTGCGAAAGTTGCGTGGTTGCATTTGTACGGCTTAAAATTTTGTAGTCCGGCTAATTTTTGACATGCGTGACTAAAAATTATGTTGGCACAGATCCACAGAACACCAATTGATCAAGAATCAATTGCGATCGTGGGCATGGGGAAAGGTTTCATTTCGGTTGCAAACTGGTGGTGCTGATGATTTTTTTGAAACTAGGTTGAAACTGGGACTGCAAATGGGTCAAATCGTGTGCGGGGGGCCTAATTAGTTGGTATGTCCATGCCCAAAATTTAGTACAGACGTACTTATATTTTTTGAAATAGACTTACCCCCGTCTTCTAAAAGTAGTCACAATTTACAGTTTTTCTCATAGACTAGACACACTGCGACAGCTTCGATGAGTCTTGCTTAAACTCGGACTTATATACTCTGCCTTATTGCATTAATATTTTCTGGCGAACGTTGGCTAGGTGCACGGTTCAATAAATTAAGAGATAAGCTCATAAAGGTCCAGTGAGTCTCTTAGATCTTAGCTCGCAAGAGGAAAAAGCTTTCTCGTGACGTCACTCAGTTCTCGCTTCTAATCTCTAATGTAAAGCGGCCCATATATCTTTAGTTTAACTGCGCAGTTTATCATGTATGATGACATGCCTGAGCAACAAACTGTGTTAACTGTGCAGTTGTGAACAATTTTCATTCAGTCGTCAGACCTGAGCTTCTGGACCCTATTTTGCTCCGATAACCTGCGCAGGTCAGACAGTTTATCGTTCAGTTCTCTCATTTCCGTTATTAAAAGGATGTATTCAAATGAAAAAAAAACTGACGAGACCGAGCAAAAAACCAGCACAACGAACCGACGAACCCATACAGTTTCAGTTCAGTTTATCGTACAACTTTTTTTTGCACAGTTCAACTGCGCAGTTAAAACTGAGAATATGTGGGCCGCTTAAAAAGGTAAAAGCTTTTCAAGAAGGAAATAGAGCTTTTCTTTATTAGCTTACCTTGTATTATTGTACCATGGGCTAGGTGGTCGCTCAGATTTGGCTTTATCTCATTACACGAATACAAATTCACCATTTGAGGTGAGTTTGTTTTACATACGCTTGTCACTGGGTGCTTGGAGCACCACCAAAATAGCTGATAGTCAAAAGAATAGTGTCTCAAGCTTTTATTGACAAGCATGAGCCTCATAAGCTTATGCTGATCATAATTTAGAATACGGGGCTTAGTATTAACTTAGTTATCAAGGTATATTATAGTTTAAAATTGAGGTAATTGCTTATACTAGCAGATATTTTTGGGATTCACTTCAAATAAAATGAAATGAAACCTTAGTTGCAAATTAAAGTCCAAACCGAAGTGCCTGGTCACTTTTATAGGCAATCTCTTAGGATTCACTCGGCATTTAGAGAAATACAACATCCACCCGTGCGTAAAATGTCAACTGAAATTACGAAGGGATCACCTTAGGGAACAATTAGCAAGCTCTACCTAAACCACCTGAACTCCATACAGCATTTATTATTATTTTCCCAATGCTAAATGAATCTGTCTTCTACGAAATTCATTTTTGCCCTTTTAGAGAAAATCCTTGAAGGTTTGTCTAGAATACAAAATTAAATAATTTTTTTTGTTCTGATAAGGCGATCTGTAAAACTCCGACTTTCCAACTTGTCCATTGTACTTCAGTAATTACATAAACTCGGTTTGTCTGCGGAGTTTTAGTTAATAAGCTTTTCTCCGAAATGGCATTGAAATGGAAGTGAGATTGGTTTAAAACAATTAACGTTTTATTAGTTATATCACCAGAGTTGAAACCAAGCCGCCAGAACACGATTGTAACAGCATAAATCCTTAAAGCTCCAGATTTAGTATCCTTTAATTATTCAGTAATTTTCTAGGAATATCCACGATGGGATTTCTGTGAAAGTTCATGCAAATACAATAAGCGTCAGTTTGATGTCGAAACCAGAGCAACTCGCCACATCGTGTGGCATGGTTACTCACTCGTATGCGGAGCTGTCCTGTAAGATATAAATACTAGATGGTCCTGACAGAAGCTTCTTCCTATTAAGTCGTGGAGCTCTTTGTCATTTTAGATTATGTTGAATTCCACGTACACTCCATAAGTTCGATCAATATTTCTACGAATTTAGAGAGAGAGAGAAGAGTGAAGTATAATTGCTATTAGGCGGTAGTGTAGATGGTTTGTTGGTAAGTTTGGTTCGTTGTCATACATTGGATAGATGTGCAGGTCAAACTTGAGGCTGAATTTCTTTAGAGAGGTATAATGTCAGGTACAATGAAGTGCTTTCAGGTATCACATAACAAGATTCCAGAAATGTAATCAATGCAGGAAGTTCCGTAGCAGTTCAGGTAGAGATGAATCCAAACGAAAAAAGATT
Source organism: Thereva unica (assembly GCA_949987705.1). NCBI lineage: Eukaryota > Metazoa > Arthropoda > Insecta > Diptera > Therevidae > Thereva > Thereva unica. The sequence goes on from OX465285.1 coordinate 5,638,603, forward strand.
CTAGTAATTCGGTCTTGTGTTTTCTATACAGGGTGTATTTGTTAAATTTACAAAGCGACCGGCTGATAGGTTTTGCTTAAGTCCGGCTCTACACGATGCTATGAGAATCCTCCAACGTTGGACGCTTGATGGTAGGACGCATTGTGTGGTCGATGCTCGAACTACGAGTGCCCAATGTCAAGGGTCCAACGTTGGTGTTTGGACACGTTCGGGATGTTGTCGGTATGGAACTAGGAGAGCTCTGCTCGTGCGACATTTTGAAACATTTGAAATCCAAATTTGTCTTGCCTTGAGTCCATCAGCATCTCTCCCCACACAGGGTGCGGTTGTGACAGGGCCCGGCGCAATTTGAATGAATTGATCGCTTGGACTTTTCGCCACAATTTGTGAGAACGGGAACGATCTCTTCACACCTTAGACTACAGCACAGCATTTGAGGAAAAAGACTCTCCGATTTCACATTCGAAAACAGTATCTAGGATTGCGAAGCTAGTAGAGCTGTTAGGTTCTGGGAACACCCCTTTGTCGCCCACCACTCTCTTGCCTACAAGCTAGAAGGTTTAAGTCCGTGCTGCGTTATGAAGGTATGCAATGCGATATATGTCCGTTCTGTGGTGAGCTTCTGGTACCTGGAGTTATGCAATGTCGTTTGGGTGCGTTGGGTTCTGCGTCTATGGGTATGCAAATGGTTTACGTGCTCCCGGTGGTTCTGAGCTTTTTTGGGTTTCATGCGCCCCGTGCAGTATGTCAGTATGCTCCACATTTTTGATCGCAATGAAGGACAGTGAAAAAATTACGTCCCCGTTGAATTTCGCCCGGTGCAAGTGCACCATTTGCCAATATGCAAGCACCGCCCCTATTTGAGTGCAATGACCTTCTGGTCCCATTGGAGAAAGCGAAGAATATTTGACCAAGCCGCGATTTCTTGAATGGGAAAAATGTTACTATAGCAGGTTTCAATCCCTCTTCTAATCGCAAAATAAAACGTGGTAAAAGAAATTAATTCTGAATGAATAGATGAAAAAGAAGTTACGGGATTTTTTTTTTAGTTTTCAAATTTCTTTAAATTTAAATTGTGCCCGGTGCGAATGCACCATTTGCACCTATGAAAGCGCCGCCCCTGTGCAATGGTATTTAAGAACAAAATCTTCTTCTTCTTCTTTGATCCGTTAGCTGACGGTCCGAGCGGGACGTCCCTGCAACGGATACGCTACTGTCTGTGCCGCTTCCAAAAATGCGGTGTATTACCTAGTTTCTTCGGTTTCCCGATTCTGGTACACCACCCTCCTGCTTTCACACCCTGGATTTGGGACCAGACGACGGTGGAGTTAAGAGCAACTCAACTGGGTAATAAAAGTAGTTAGGGTCAACTTCAACTAGCTAGTTACTTTTTCAAGATTAGAAATTTGTAGGAGTGTTTACCGCTTACCATGGAGCGGAAACATGTGCGTACTGTCAAGCCACTTCACTCCTATGACTTCGACAATTGCGTGTAAGGCTTTGTCTGATTGATCGCCAGATCATGTCCAATTTTAACTACAGGAACATCGAAGTCGCTCTTGACTGAAAGAATCCAAGTTCAACGTCTCCGTTCAGAAAGTACATACTGTCTTTTCCCTCCTTCCTTTTACCACTATACCAGTGGACTGAATGATTCGGCTGACTGAACTCTTCATATTATAGGCCATCCAAAAACTTCAGATTGCAGTTGCCTTTCATCCGACAGATGGGTCATCAATCCATAGGTCCCATATTAGGCCCCGCTTTGAATACTGATAGTTTGTTTGGGCTGACCCCTCAAAAACCGCCTCAGCATGCCTAGACAAGGTGTAATTTTATGCCACCAAACTCACAAGTCAAGTTACCTTGAAGGAAATCGGGGGATAGCTTCTCCATATACTCATTAAGCTATCGTACCCGTATGAATATGGTAGCTTTGTCAAAATTTGATCTCTTACTATATCGAGTATTCCATCGGAATTAGCGCCCTACTGGCTGCACGGCAATATTTTTCACGCAATTTATTATAAGTCCGGTCGGTGGACACCTACTCCCTAAAGTCCATCTTTCATAAACTGTACAATCTACAACAAGTCAACTGTGGAACAACCTTTGAAAGTGGTTATTTCTGAACTCGTATAACATCCTTGAGTTCAAACGTGAAGTTCATTGACTTCTCCTCAAAGACCCCTAGGCTGCACCTTGTTTATCATCCTATCATCTTGCCTCCTTCAAACTAAGCTTCCCACCGCTGCCACCATAAATTTTTAGAAGACGCCTCGAACGACATGTCGAACCGATAATGCCAAGGGCGATTTCTAAGCTTAGGCTTATCACATAAAGAGATCTGTGCCCTTCTGTAACTCCAATATTAACGAAGTAATTCATATTTCTACAGAATCCTCTCATCGATCAAGTGCTGTACCGTGAAATCGACATCACAAACATAAATCCTTTATTAAATAATTCAACAGAGAAGAGTCCCGGAATTTATTGAATCAGCGCCCATGTGATGGTATCAGAAAAGAGCCGTGTATCCTTTTTGCCTTCTGAATGGGGAAATCTAAAGGAAGCGAATTTTTTCTGTGCTTATCAAAAAATATTTACAGCCGCGTTCCTCCTTTATTTGGATAAACGCAGCAAAATATCCTTTTTAAAAAGGAGTCAAATTTTCATTTTTGCGCTCTTTGTTGGGAAAAGAAGCGCCGAGTTTTTTGTTGTAGATGGAGTTAGCTGGATGTTTCGCAGTAATGGATGTTTCCTTTCGTATTTATGCGATTTTTATGAAAGGAGCCGACAAAAGGCGACAGTCGCTTCTGAGAATAAAATATGAATAAAAAAACAGGCAACAGAGTCTTAATAATTGGGTGAGCTCATGATAGGGAAAATATTTTGCTTGTTATCGTCGTATTTTGTAAATAAGAATCAATGCAAATTTTAAGGCTCAAGGATAATGATGAGCTGCTCTCCTATGAATGTTGTTGGATGCTGTAAAAAAGATTCGTTTCTTAATAGGAAAGTTTTTTTTGTAGATTTTCCTTCTTATAAGGATCTATGATTTGCATCAGAGTTTTAAGGATTTTTTTAAATATTTTTTTTTTTGCATTTTCCATCCATTGTTACATTCTTAGTAAAGTAGAAGAAGTAAAAGTAAAAAGTTAAATAAAGAACTAATAAGTGAACATCCAATTGTTTGAATATCTTAACAGTATAGTAAAAACGCCAGAGATCTTATCTGCGAAGAAAAGCACGGTTTTATCCCGCTCTGCTAATAGCTAAACCAAAATCAGCAAACAAACCAAATTTGTGGTGGCAGCGGTGGGATATTTTTAAAATTAAAAAATAACGATAGTAGAAAGCTACAGAATCATATGAATCTGTAACCTTTCTATGACAGCAACCAAAGCACGGTGGTGCCAACGACAACGCGGGAGATCCTCATCAATTTTTATCTGCAACACATCGATTGAAACCACAACAACTTCGACTAGGGAAAAAGCAAAAGCAATCAACGCTGCAAAAGCTATAACTAAAACAATATTTTTGCTTAGAGATTGCTGCCCTACATTGTGCCACCTAAGAATAGAACCACCGTCAGTACAATACGGCATTACCTCTGACCGCCAGTTTTTTGCATAAAAAAATACACCTCCCACATAAAAATCTAATTTTCATGCAATTCATTCATGTTTTATTTCTTTTAAAATCGAATTAATTTTTAAACTTTTGGAAGTTTTACTTTTTTCCATTTGAAATTTTTTGAATGTCAAGGTTCAAGTTCGCAAGGTTAATTTATATCACATGAAGGTGCTGGACTTGTGCTACAGTGGGTGGTGAGAGATTGATTGTTTCACAGTTTTTCAATTTATTTTAAAATGGAATACGAAAGTGTTTTTATAATCAATTGTATATATTTCATAGATGGGTAAATGATGAATTTTACTGCCCCAAAAGAAGTAAAAGAGAAGAAACCTACCACTGAGTTTGGCCTCTTCGGGCAACCAACCGAAGCTTCTCAATTACAACCATAGCCAATTGCCATAGCGGAAGCGAGAGGTATGCTTCCTGAGCTGTGACACATAGGCACCCTGCTTTTGGGAATGATTCTAGATTTGAGATTGACAGGAATCCACGGACTAATTGAATCATTCTTAAGGGGTCGTCTTAGCTCATTGGGACTTTTTTTATTTGGTGCCAACTCCGTCGTAAGAACAGTCTACGTAAAGGATTTTGATTTGCCCGCTTTAGATTTGTGGGTTTTAATGAGTCCTTTATCGTAACGAGCGCTCCGGACCCTAGGCTGCTGTGAACCGTATTCCAACTCGACAGAGCAACGAGTTCCGTGGTTAGGGGGGTCTCTGGATAATCAATCGCAAGGACCCCATTGGGACCTTTTCTGCCAATTTTGCAAATGGTTGTCTTCACTATGGGGTGCATTGAACTTTTTATCTTTCTCCGTCGTCGTCCGGGTTAATGTGGCTGCAGATTATCTAGAGGATATTTTTACCCTTTTCTTATTATGAAGATCGACATCACCTCACCGATGGAGCACAATATGCCCAAGCTCCCACAGGTTGCCCTCTAAGGAGTTCTTTTTCTAATAAAGGATTCATTTCTGCCGCGGTGGAGGATTTGCGGGCTCAGATCACCCTCAATGAAGAGGGATCGCGAAAATTCACGGAAATGTTCGGCACTCCGCGCTCAGAGATGTCCTGCAGGCATTGAAAGTCCTATTGGGGGCTATGAAAGCCTCAGAAGTATTTAGAGCCTTGATGGAAGGCCCCTTTGGTATGATTGGTCCATCGTCACGACACCTTGGGATTGGGGTATTATCAAGTATGTCCGCTGTTGATCCACACTATTTGGTTTGCTCTGTGAACAGGCTGTCGTAGCTTGATGGCGGCAGGGGCACACCCGGCAGGATGTGGCCTAAGGCTACGTATTGTCGGTCTTAGAGAAAGTCTTGAGTGCAGACCCGACAAAAACTAAGCTTCCCTCCCTCTGGTAGTCTGCATTCTGAGTGACTGTTGTATTCTCAGGAATAATCCGAGATGGCCACTACTTTGTACAGTCCATTGATTTTCAATTGCTATATTCATGGCGTAGAAGGAACTGCTCTTTTATAGGTTCTGCGAAAAAGACTTTCCATGTGCTGTAGAATCTTCAAGACGAAGGAGGACAGAATTGCTGGCTTATCACTTGTTGGGAACGTAGCTCTAGCGAACCCGTGCGACGGCCATCATATGCCCCTTAAAAAACCAAGCGGCCGGTGTTCGCCCGTTGTAAGGCCTGTTTTATTTTTACTCGGAGTAGTCTTGCAAATTGCAAATGAGTACCCAACGTAGACTAAATTTTTAACAAAAATAAATGAAAGGAACGCCAAGTTTAAACCGCTTCAGCATGGAAGCCTCAACTGTTGCCATAACAACATAGATTGTACTTTAAATGAAATGATAGATTTTTTCCATTATCTTTATATGACCGACTTAAAGCATTCTAGACATCTAAACAATGTTTTCATTAAAAACCATTTCCTATACTTTCAACTCTTCAGACAGTTTCAATTTCATAAAATGACATTTCCATTACTGCCGTGAGATTTGCCACATTCTGAAAAAAGGATCCTTTTCAAAAATTTCGTGGAAAACCTGTATAGAAACTTTGATAAAACCTGGGCTTTCAGATTTTTTTTGAAAAAGAACTGTATAATTCATTAAAAAGAACACACCGCAAAAGATAGTAGTTATTCAGGATCTTCTGGAAGCATGACTTCGAAATATAATTGAGTGTCCTATATGGACAATTGAAAAAAGTCACAAAATCAATCTTGATAAAAGCGAATCGATTCCATACTGGACTAAACTCCCAGCAGGAGGTTCGTGAAAGTTTTCAGACGAACTGCAAAATTACAGACAATTGGAAAATAAATTGGAAATAGACAATACCTTCACAGATTTCAACAGGATTTTACTGGGACAATCCAAGTGTTTTATATCATTGAATGTGAACGCATCCATTCGTTCAGAGATATTCATATACTTGGGTCCTGAGAAATTAATCTAGGTCATAGTGGGACTGTCTCTCTTATATTATTTCATAACATACCAAATAAGGATATACAAGATCCACGAGATGGCCTAACCTGCCTTCTATTAATTATATATGACGCAAGCTCACCATTTAAGTTACCTCAAAGCCACACACAAGATCCCACCCAAGACCCCCTATTTCTAACCAGAATTCACCCATCATGAAAGCCCACCCAAGACACACACCTTAACTCATCACTGCGAAGTTCAACTAGGATACACACCCAAAAGCTCTCCAGACAGGATTTTGTCCCGAATAAAGCTCACACCCGAGCCCGCAATCTATGACGTCTCTGGTCTCGTAGCGGTATAGCTATACTAGTGTAAAAGGTGAGGTGGATTTCTTTAGGACAATAGAAGGTACAGGTCTGGTCCAGCGGATTTGTTGGTATGAAGTCCTATACACGTCATGATTCCAAAAAATGAGCATGTCCATTGAATGATCAGCTTAGGTATAGTTTCTTCCTTCGTTATAGTTGTTCCAGTATTAATTGGCCTACTAGTTTTTTTTATATTTGTTAGTAGTTTAGGTTTTTATTTTAGCAAATATGTGGAGATTCTAGAAAAATTCTTAGAAATAAATGAAAGAAAAAAAAGCAGCTTTTATCGATAAGATAAAAATTTAATACCGAAAAGGATTACTTAGAAGATAAGACAAAAGATTAATTTTCGAGTAGATCTTAGGATAACTAATCTTAAGCTTTTGGTTAGATATTACATAGGTTAGTGCTTTAAAAAATAAAATGTGCATGATGTGTCTCATCCTACCTATCCCTCTCCATCACTTGCGACAACAACGGTTAGGTCGACTGATTTTAGATATTTCAAATTCTACAACACCATCAAATAACCTGTTTACGTCAAGATTAATGACCGCAAGCCCGGGCAATTGTTGGTTCACAGTAATTACAACCACCAGAAATAACACAGATGTCTGCATAACCATCAAAATTATACTGTTACAAGTAATACAATCATGCTGTTATCATAAACGCCCTTGTCTATATTCGCGCCGAGCCGAAATCCGCCCCCGAAACGTTGCCAATTATTCCGGTTATGCAAACAATTTAAACATTTGCAAATAGGCTAAAATTCAAGGGTTTAGATTTGCGCAAATTAAATAGGAGGGGATGGTATCCATGGTTAGGTCATGTAAGCACGTATTTCCCTCAACAAATTAGCTAAAGGGGATGAAAGGGTTGAAGGTCGTTGAAGTTTGCGATGATTTCTAGCGAATAAATTATTTTAAGTAATTTTGTGGTGGAATGTAGTAAGTTTGCTGTTGTTAGAGGTGAAGAACACCCCCAAACCAAGGAAATTGTTTTTTTTTCTAAAGATAGCAGCAATTCTATGGCAATTGCACAGTGACACAATTTTTCACATTTATTATTGTCTTCACACCCACAGCAATTTATCTATTATGCAAAGTATAACAAAAAGTCTTGCGTGTGGCAGGGCTTTACAATAGGTTCAGGTGTTTTTACACTTTTTTTTTCGGTAAACGTTAATGGGTTTTATAGTGATTTTTGTGATAAGAAATGAAGTCATGCAATTAGTAGAAATTAAAAAATAATTTCAAGAATTTTTAGTTGTGTTCAACAGGCTTCAAGTGTCCATTTTAGTAATTGTAGTTTTGGGTAGTTTAGTGTTATCTCCACATTATATTGTATATTGTCACAAAACGTTTTTGTTGGGAGAAATTCATAAACAATCGACCAGCCTTTCAAGCTACAAGATTCTCTCTAAGCAGCCGTGCTAACACCATACAATGTCAAACGAGGAAGTAGTACGTAGACAGACCTATCTATTGAATTTCTGCTTCTCTCAAAACCCCAATTCCATACTGAGATAGCAGTATGTTCATTAGTCAGCGAACAGTTTCTTTCTAAAAGGTCCATAGACGCTAGGGGTTTTGCTATCAGTTTTGCCACAGCCACTGCTATTCCATCAAGAATGCAGAACATAATGTCGAGATTATACTTCAGAATACGTATGACACTATTGCTCCATTGCTAATATTAATCTATAATAACTCCCTACCCGAGTAAAAATAAAAAATGGCCTTACAACGGGCGAACACCGGCCGCTTGGCTTTTTAACGGGCATATTATGGCCGTAGAGTTTTTAACCATTTTTGATGGGAGAACATAAGGCCTCACAATGGCCAAACTTAACCAAAAGATTTAAATGGCTAAGTACTAAGCTGTACAAACGGGCAAACAACGACTATTTTGAGCCAAAAAAGAATCTGCACCAAATTCATTGTTAAATGAGTTTTATGGGAACTTGATCATTTTCGGTATGTATGTATGTATCCTACTTAAAGATTATAATTCACGCATTGAAGATTATCCGCATTCACTTGCTCCAGAAGACTTTAGAAAATTGTATGGTCGCTGGCCGCTCCGAAAGGTAATCGTTGATATGCAAATAAACCTAAGGGAGCGTTGACAACCATGATAGCTCGACTACAGCACTAGGCAAAATAATTTAACTGGTGATCTGCAATGAAATGTAGGCCTTGTATTGGATACTACTCGTTCGTTTTTGGTTGGCGTCTCGAAAACCGCCTTGGCTTGGCCACACCTTATACTTAGTCTGACTGAGGGATCAGGACTTGAGGTATCCGTCTAACAGGTCGTGGACTGCCTCATGACCTCATGATTCTCTACATACCCACATTCGAAGACAACAGTTGAGGGTGTCAGATTGTTAATTCAAGTGAAAAATCATCATGACCTCAGCGAAAACTTTAGACTGAATAGAAATTCAGATCTTCAGGCCCGGACTGACGATAAATACCCACAAGCATAACGATTTTTGTTAGTTTTTCTAAACTGCGCTATCCAGTTGGCAGGCGGTGAGTGTGTGGATATATTTGGCCTCAAGGTGAAAAACTTTCAGGCCTCGGCCTGCCGGCGGCCTGCATGTGAAAGACTGAATGGGCGCCTTTATATCATCGTTCGAGTGAACACTGTGTGGCTGCTATACCGTTTATTGCTTATGAAATGTGTACATCTGTGAACTCTAGGGGCCGATTCACAATGCAAGCTTTACGCTGCAAGCTTTAGCTGACTTTTGCTCTATTTGAGGCCTGCAGTTTGAAGCTGTGAATGTGAATCATTGAACCAAAATCCTATAATCCTATTTTTTGAAGCTTGAATCTTGCGGCTTGAAATTTTCATTGTGAATCGGCCCTAATATTTATGTATCATAGTAGCAAGTGCGCATGCCTCGTTAGCATCGTCGAGTAAGGCGTGCCATCACAGATCTTCTTGCGTGTCACCTAAGTCAAGCGGGCCATAGGTTGCTGACCGCTGGTCTATACTAAAAGGGTGTACATATTTTTAAGACATAATGACGGTAAACGTTTGAGTTTTGCAAAATAAGCACCAACTTTCAGGATATCCTAAATTTAAGTAACACTTCAAGTACGATATAAAAGCAAATCATTACCCTACCGTAAAAGAGCTTGCAGCAACTATGTCTTTCGTACAAAATAGAAGGTAACTATTTCAATTAGTGATATGGTACCTACTTGAGAGAAACGAATTTGTTATTTGCATCTCTCTCTGTATATTTTATAATGCAATTGTTGAAGTATGCTTCCTCAAGGATGGCATCCTTACTGGAATTGAAACAAAAAATACCTAACCGAAAACAGCTTGGAATTGTCCAGAAAATATCTGGGTAGAGAGAAAAAGAGCTGCACTTTGTGAATATTAATTTTAATCTCAACAACCAAAAACTTCAACCATACCAAACCCAACAACAAGACTGTGGAGATGGTTTTTCTTTTCTCGACTAAATAACTTTTCATTTGGCGGCGGCCAAAGCTTAAGTGCAGAGCAACCGAGCGGAGGAGGAAGATTGCTGACATTTTTGAAATCTGATGAAAGTTTAGATGCAGCCATTGTGTAGGAGGAGTATAAAGACCTTACTATATATTCCATGAAATGGTCATTGCGGATATTCTGGAAAGATTAAATATGGTTCTAATTGATGCAAAAACAAAAAAAAACTTTATTTGTTCACTATGTAAGAAGATTTGTTTTTCATATTTTCATTTTGCATGACAAAATGGCACTTGGGTGAGACTTGGTTAATTCTACATGAATTGACAATTTTCATTTGAGACGAACTCAGAGATTTTAGAGGAAATGAAATTAAATTAAATTTTAAAAGTTGCTTTGATGTGAAAATATGTACATTGAGTAAGCATAGCAATGAGTGTGAAATAAAATTTGTTTTAAGACATTTCATTGCTCAATAAATTTTTAATTAACAAAGAAATGAGCAAAAACAGCCATAATTTTTGATTCGAATTTTTTTGAAATTAAAGTTCCGTCAAAATAATAAAAACTTCCATAAAGATTCACTGCTATAAAGTAAGAAATTTAATTACTATTGGAACTATTTTATGGTTCAGAAATTTGTATGGTTTGGGGCTGTAATACCTACATTTGAATTTATATCTCAACCTGAGAAAAAATCGATTCGCCCATCAGACAGCGTCAAAATGACTAGATGACACCAAAAACTTTTCCAAATGCAGTCCGCACCTAATAGTCCAAACGATACACGGCACGCTCACACTTTTCTAGACTAACGGATCAAAATTGGAGCTTAAGAAATTGTTTAGGGCGAATAAAACGAGCAACTATCTTGGTGACCATAGGTGGTGCCATTAAGCATTATTAGTAGACCGATTCTCATTTGACTGCGTAGGCAAAGCAGCATTGGACGTTGTAAGTACTTAGTTGGGGGACCGCTTGGTATAACGACACTCGCATTTGGAATGATCGATTATGAATACATTCATATCGGTAACAGAGGCGTGCATGGCTCTAGCGGGCACATTTTTAGATTTTCATATTTGTAGCGGGAGCGTGCATACCCTGTGTGCCAGGGGCATTTGTTCGCGATGCGTGCTAGTTTTCCAAAAATTAACCAACTAAATTATTTTTACTCGTGATGTAAAATGTAGGGTGTAGTACAATAGGCCAAATGAATGGCCGCAGAACCTTTGGACCCAGTACTTAGTTTAAACGCAAAGTGAATTCCGTTTTTGCTGTGCGTTCGGTTTAATGACGCTGCCCACGGAAATAACTATCTTGTGATGAGGACCCGTCGAGATAGCCTTGGCTATGCATGATGAGCCCCAGAGTCTCGACAATCTTGCTCAATTTCGGGTTATCATTGTGCAGTCAGCATATTGATAGCATCCGTTTTCGATCTAGCCTTTTGGAAACCAAATAGCTTTTCCGACAAGCCGTGGGCACTTGGGAGTAATATGGCCATTCGTACACGAGGGATGGTGAACGCTTACATTTAATTGACTACATCACTTTCTTTTAACAACCCCTGCCATCCATTACTACCCGCCTCCTAGCACAGGCTCTTAAAGTTTTCCGTTTTACTCTTCCAGGTCCACATGACATAGGCGTGGTGGTGCTTTCCGTGCCGGTTTCTGTATATTCGGTGTACAGACTGCCATATTCTATAAGAAGTTAACCTTAAGGCAAACCCTTCGACCCTTGTCAATTTCATCGTTCCACCAGAAATTCAATGGACATCTTCGAGCTTTTGTGAGTTGGAGGCGTCACTTAGCCCATCCTGTCGGATCATCCATCTCTTTGAACTGCCCTTAATCGAACTTATTCTGGGCCCTATCAGCTCTTCTTCTCTGGTGGAAGATTATGACGCGATGGTCGCTGTATGTATCTCACTCAACCGCCATTTGAGATTTCTGGCCGTCGAGTCATTGGGACTTGAAAATGGGCCACCCATCAATTTGGTGAAGAGAGTCGTTGCAGATTAAACTTTGACGAATCACACCGAAGGCTGGCGGTTCGCACCTGGACTGGTGGCCAACCATAAGCCGTTCTTTGCTGTACCGTATTTTAACGCGGCCACGGATTTGTTGACTTATCTGGATTCTGCGCCCTGAATTACCACTTATCGGATGAGTCTGTTCTTCATATTTTTTATAAGTTCCATGCAGTAGCTAGGAGGAGCGTCAAAGAATAAGGTCCTGCTCTATGTTAGATAAATTTCAAAAAAAGGCTCGGAGACGGAACGGTTTGCTCCACGTTAGAACTTTAGAACCACCATAGGAACGTAGCAGCCCGAACAAAATTCGTCGCTACACCTTATCGATTGCTCCACCGAAATAAACGCTCTTCTGCCTCCCACAACAGCAGATTAGCCCGCGCGGCTTCTTTCCTTTTGTGTCGTTTGACCAATGCGGTCCCCCAACTGAGTACTAATCACGTCCAAGGCTGCTTGACTCGGATTTTTATTGGAAATGTTTATTCTTGGCCAAAATCAAGATAAGGAAGTATCCAAGAGTTAGCTGCTCCAGTTGCAATAAAGAAGGGGATTATCCGTAGCTACCCCTCTATAAACAGGAAGCAAAAAAAGGTAGTGCAAAGTCATTTCATCCCTTACCAAATTACTACAGGATATTACTTTTTTTATCGAAATAATAATAAAAATTACCAGCTGCGCTTCCAATAGGGGAAAGACCGTAAGCTAGGGTATGTTAGTTGTTGGGCGCGCTTACAATTACATCGTCGAATAATTTATTAAATAGCGGTCTGACTGAAGTCAACAACAAAAATTAAAGCTATATGAGTAAAACTTGAACCCAAACTCCCACAAAATTTAAAAACGCAGGCTTAATCGCCATTTTCTTTAACACACACCTAACTCTACGTCACCTTAAACCTCTGATATCCTCCGAACTAAGTGAACTACTAGAGATTGCACCATGACACGACCAATGACCTGATGAACTGGTAGTAGACAAAGGACATCCCTAAGCTTAAAACTCTCACATAAAAAGAAATAAATAAAAGTTCGTACAGTCTACGCCCATTATGTTAATCTCAGGTGATCGAAGGTCGATTTAACATAGGTGTTAGTACAATATTGTAAATTTCCAGGTAATTGATATGATTTTTATAACTATTAGGCATTAGGCCTTCCAATGTTTATTTTTTTGTGGATAAGGTGTTAATCAAATATTTTTTTGAAATTTATATTCGCGACCAAAGTATTAAATGACAACATTGCCGCGATGTCACACCTTTTTGTCATTTTATTTTCTGTAAACAATCGTAAAATAGTGTGCAATATTAAAGTAAATTAAATTTTAACTTTATTAATTTACACAATTGTTAATTTATTGTTTTTATAATTTGAAGACGTTGTGTAATCGTTTTCCATGAAGACGTGGAGCATAAACATTCACCCTGTGTCTATTTGCAATTGTAATATCGGTGGTGCTGATGGGTGGTTGACACGTGTTTTTTTTTTTAATATATCAGGTGCGTCTGTATTGAATCCCTACTGATTAAGGCGAACATAGAGGAGTATCTATATGTTATGGGGCTTAATTTTTTTGTTGCAGTACAATCGATGTTTGGTTTTGTTTGCGTAATAATCCACCCCCAAAAAGCCCGCCCTACCTGTCATATCCAGAGATGTATCAAAGATTTTGATAAGTACCCCAAAAAATATAGATAACAACAAAATATGTTGTATAGTGGTTGAAAAATACTGGTGCTGTTCACAAAATTCATTTTTTATCTATCTGGAAAAAGTCCACCTTAGATTAAATACCTGGTCTGGTCGTTCGCTTTATTTTATTTTTTTTTATATCAAACAGCCGTAATTGCTCAGAGCTTTGATATTTACACACTGGGGAGCTTCGCGCGGTGTTCTAGGTCTTGGGGATGTACGAGTATAGATAGATATACTCTGTCTAGCAAGAAGGCGTTAATTTTGTAAGTAAGCACTGGAAAGAGAGAGCTTGGTAGTTGGTGTCTATCTAGATATCCGACAGCATAGGATTTATGCGGCTCCATCTTATATTCGTTCGACAGTCTAGCGATTGCCTTTTTGCGAGCTTGACGACTACGACGACGACGCGACGACGTGTGGGAGAGCGAGCATCTACGCGGGATCGTAGAATATTGTTTGTAGTCGATAGTCCTCAAAGTGGAGTTCCGTGTTTGAATTTATATTATTAGATGGTGATGATGGTGATGATGATGATGGTGCGATGATGATGATGATGATAGTGTGTTTATTTTTTTCGTATCCATCGATCAGGATGTGAATTTCTCGGTATTGTTGCCGCCTTCAATTAAGTGAACTCAGGCTGTTAGTCTAGCGTTAAATACCTTGCCCCTACAGCGAGAATGAATCGGCTGGACGACCATTAGATGCTACAAGGACATCGATTTATGTCCTGCAGTGAGGACTTTGTATGTCCTTAAATTCTAGTGTTATATCCTAGTGATATTTCGTATTGTGTGTGCTTGTGTGTATACTATATTCTTCCAGGCAAACAAACCTATTTTTTTTTTGTTCGTTGGTGAATATACTATGGCATTTCCGATAAACGAGTGCGCTAATAAAGTGTGTGTTGTGCGCGTTGGTTGGTTAACTTTAATAATTTTGAAGTAATATTTTATCAGGAGTCGATTTAATGTTTTTAAGTGAATGATAACAGAGCCGCCAGCCATCGATAACCATTAGCCACACAATTTTACAAACGGAATAGTACTTCTACGTTGCTTCTACGTTTAATATATTTGATGTTTTCCGCGCGCGCTTGAAGCTTGTCTTTCTTTATTCGAGCGGTTAAAGTAAAATCATAATAGTAATAATAAAAGTGAAAAAAGTGTGATAAGATAATCGAGGTGTGTTTCTTACAAAATTGTTAAGAAATTCATTTTTTTTTTTGAAAAAAAAAAAAAACATAAGACATCGTAAATACTTCAAGGTGTTGATTACATTTCGAAAAAAATCTCTTTACTTAGTGCTCGTTCAAGTTTTATTTATTTAAAAGTTGCTAAAATGTTTCTTTATTTGTTTCTGTAAATTCACCCATGTTCAGTGCCATACAGTCAATGTAGAATTTCAAAAAAAAAAAAAAATATAAACACTGTATTTTTTCTTCTTCTTGTTATATGTTAATTAATTTATAGTGTGTAAAAAGCAAACACCGGAAAGTGTGAAAAGTGTTTATTTTTTTTTATTTTATAATTGCACTTATTGAAACTTTTAAAAGGTGGCTAAAGTCGAAGGAATTTATCTTTTTCCTATAGATATGTACTAAATTATCAAAAAAAAATTGCTGCTTACTTGAAAGATAAGGTTAACTTAGAAAAAAAATATAGGAAGGAATCCACGTGTTACACTCTATAAATAATCAAATTGGAGGTATGCTGTCATTCTTTTTTTATTTTATTTATTTTTTTGTTTGTTTTATAATTGAAAATTTAGAAATCAGTATTATCGCCGGTTAGAAACTATTTTAAGTATTGATTATATAAATTGTTTTAAATCATTATTATTAGAATTTTTTTTTTTGGATATCAAATTTATATTAAGAATATGATATCAGTGACATTTCCTGGAAAGTTTGTCTGTGTAATTTTTTTTTCATATTTTTATAATTTTCCATCAAGTGTTGAAGTATGTTGTCCTTCAAATCTCTTTTTCAATCGTTGGTTTGTTTTTAAAAAAAAAAAATTAAAAACTCTAAATTGGAGGTAATTCTGTCCAATGTTTGTGCTAAATGGACTATTAAAATGCTCGTTGGATTAATTAAGGAATATACTTTTCACACAAAACTTCGGGCGGCGCTTTCATAGGTGCAAATGGTGCACTTGCACCGGGCGCAATTTCAGAAATTAAGATTTTAAAAAAATTAATACTTGAAAACAAAAATGAAAAAGTTAAAGGAATTGCACAAAGTGTCTGTACATTTTTCCATTGTCTTCTGCAAGATGGGGCCAATCCAATTCCATTTCGTTCGCCTGATTTCGGCGTCTATCCTTTTTTGGCTGGCACGGTGCCATAGTTGTTGATTTGTAATTTGTACTAGCCCAACTATTATAGATCCCTAATTCGGCGAGAAACACCTCTGTTCTGAAGTTCTTGAAAGCGCCTTATATGTCCAGGAAAGCAGTTAAGTGGTCTGTTTTTTTCTAAACAAGATTCTACAGTAGAAACTAATACATGCAGTGCAGTAACCACCTATTATCCCTTGAAATGTGAAGGCTTTGCGAACAAGATAGAAAGTTCTATTATGGAGATTCGAGTGTACAGTGCTATAGATTTTCAGAGCCCAGGATTGTGCTGGAAATAGTTATAGAAGTGCAGTTAACACCGGAAAATATCCTGGAGCATTAAACGGCATTAGCGGGAGCGTTTTGTGAAGCTAAAACGCTAGCAATCTTAGCACAAAAGCAAGATTGCGAAGCAAATCTTGATTGGACAAAGTCGGCGCTTTAATAGATGCAATAGGTGTATTTGCACCGGGCGCAATTGGACGGGTGCAATTTCAGAAAACAAAAATGAAAAAGTGTGCGTTCATTTACATACATATATTAAAGGAACTCCACAAGGTGTTTATGTCTTTTACCAATTGTCCTTTAATGTGAACAAAAAATGAACAGCTGATGGGGGCGCAATTGCCTACTGCACCGGGCTCAAAAAAGCCAAACACCGGGCATGCTTGTTGCCCACTGAAATAGAAGACAGGTCGGTGCGAGTTTTATTGGAGATGAGACCCTTCTTCTTTAACGACTCTACAACCGGAATCCGGTCTTGGCCTCTCGCAACTGTTCTCTCCACCGGTCCCTATTCTGAGCCGATGCCATCCCGTTTGGCATCACTAAGCTCCGAGCTTCCTGATCTACGCCATCATTCCAGTGAAGGTTGGGTCTCTCGCTGTCGAACCCCATTGGTCTTACCGCTAACACTTCGGAGATGAGACAATACTTCGTTTTTAATGAATTAAATTCGACACGGTTCTTCAGGCCCCAATCAAAAACTAGTTCGATGTCCCTGGTGATTAAATTGGACTTGAGTTCGCGATGATGCAGACAAGGTCTGGCGCGTGCTTGTCTAACATTATCGAATCCATAGGAGGAACGTAGTCTGCAAAGCTGTGGAGTGAATTGGAGGGGATAAAGAGCAGGTCATTTATAAAAACTATGAAACTGGTGATAGAATTGAGCCCTGGGAACACCTGCGGAGATGGTGTGTTTGTGCCATCCAATACTACCTTGATTGAACTACCAGAAAGGAAGCTCTTAATCCGGTTCTTTAGAAGAGTCAATACCAATAGCTTGGAGTTTCCAGTATGAAAGTGCGAAAAGTTTGTGTTGAAGTTTAGCCTAAGATGATTCAGATTTTTTAAGAGCCATAGAGGAATTTGTTGGGGTCAAGCTCTTTGAGACACCTATACACTTCACGCGTCTTGAAGCAAACTCTATCCATTGAGGGGGCGGAACACTCTATGGTTAGGGGTGGTATGTCAGAATTGGGTAAGGAAGAAATTGCGGCCAATAGAGATGCAAGTAAGTCGGTCGGCCTTGGGTTTGCTTTCTGTTAGCACCTACTTGCGGTTTTGGAAACACAGACCTTAGTCAGCCGCTAGGAAAACGAATCAGCCGCAATCAGTTTACTTTCTCATAATGCCAAACAGTTCTTCTAGGAGCTGGCGTGTTTGTAGTAGAAGATCGGTATGAGAAGTAAAGGTCCATTTATATCTACAGACATGCATACAAGACACGCGCCGTGCAAAACAAAGTAATATTCTTCTACGAACGTGGGTGAGTTCGAAAATGCATTACTGCGGTATCACTGCCGTATTCAGCTATAGACTTCTAATTGCTGAATATTGCAGTCTAACCGCAGTGATGCATTTTCAAACTCACACGAATTTCCATCTACGGTGACACGACCGCGCAGCGTTGACAGACACGGACCGTACCCGGCCAGTATTCACGGAAAGAAAATTTTGTCTGCGAGGTTCATGTTTGTAAGTGTCTGTGAGTGTATGTCGGGAAGTGTGAATACTGCAACTAGTGTCTGTCGTCTGATACGGCACGATTCACAATAAATGGCGTCTGACGGTGTCTGGCGCGGCGAGGGTCTGGCACGCTCGATGTCTATAGGTATAAACGGACCTTATCCGAGTTGCCTAGATGCGAATCGACTGCAACGGAGTTATAATGTTGGGGGTGGGATGTAAGAGATTATGCACTAAAGTGATCTAACGGATCAAAGAAGAAGAAGAAGAAGAAGAAAGCACTAAAGTGCACTCGGAAACTTGATAGCAGTCTCTTAATTCGGATTATGTTTAAGGGTGTGGCGACAGATTCCCCGATCTGCCTTACCTTTTCATGGTGTTAAGAAGGGGCCCAGCTCCGCTTAGGGCTTACCCGGTTTCGGAATGAGTGCAAGCTTTTGACGCTTCCATTGTTTACATGGTACAATAATACAAGGTAGGCTCGCAAGGAAAAGCTCTGTTTCCATCTTGAAAAGCTTCTACCATTTTTATATGAGAAAAGATCTGAGTGACGTCACGAGAAAGCTTTTTTCCTTTGTGAACTAAGATCTGAGTGACGTCACGGGGCCCTTATGAGCTTACCTTGTAATTATTTTACCATGATTGTTTGGAGAACACTCCTTCTCTTGCTCGTACTGTGTATACTTGGTGCCACACTGGCTTACTGGCTTTAATTTCATATTTTGTTTTCGAAAGGAGTTGGGTGAGGGGATGGAGTACTCTCAATCACCACCCAAAACACAAAAATTGATGAAAATCATTTCAACGTCGAAGCAAATATTTACTTTATCTGGAACGTTTTCTGTATTAATTATTTCGGCAATCAAGAGTAAATAATTAATTGCATAAATGTAAAATAAATCATTTTCAAGCGAGCGAATTTATAAACAGCGGATGGCAACAGATATTTAATTGCAGGAATCGGACCTTGAGTCTGGACTTCGAGAGGACTGGATTTCGTCTGGACTTGTTTAATTCTTTACTAATTAAAACTTAAAAAAAGGAAAAAAAATGGAGTGATAGAAATTTTGTTTGAAATCAGCGGGAAGGTTTCCATTATGCTAGTCAGCTCCATCCCCTAAGTCGACAGATGCGTTGCTACATTTTTATCACGTGCTCCATTGGTAACAAGTCGGAATACAGATTTGCCGGATTAATTCAGACAAAAGGAAAATGTACGGAATCCCATCAAATCGATATTTAATACAGCTACTATCCTTGACAGTAGGCTTATCGGGGAGATCACATCCACCAACAGTGCTAATAAGCATCCTTGTGGTAAAAGTAGTAAAAGCTTCTTAATTTTTCCATGGAACGATGGTGAAGGTAATGCCTTAGAAGCTACTACATTGGTGTCATTGGTAGCTCTAGATATCCTACTTATTGCCTCCTACTTTTTGTGGACTTCATCCGCATTTATCAGATTCTAGTATGAATAATAATGATGATGGTAATCAGGTAGGGGTTGGTCGGATTGACGCCTGTTAGGCGCCCCGAAAATATTATTTCTTTGGGAAAAATCCATAAACCACCAAATTTCAAGGCGCCCTACAGCCCCTGGACTTGTTTTAATTTTATTTGTTTGTTTGTGAAATCGGTCCTGATGGATTTTGTTCAGTAAAAATATCCTTCATCAATCATGAAGGAGGAACAGAGTCCATTCACCCCCAGATAATAGAACTTCGACTTCACTTGTAGGCATGTAATAGAAAAAGTAATTTGAAGGCATCCTTGAATACTTTATTATAGCTCTGTATTCTCCGTATTCTTCTTATATCTTCGGCACTAACAAAGCTGAATAAAATCATTACTGAAACGACAACACGTATGGTAGCCCGAGTTGAGTTTATTTCAGATTCAATCATATCCCGAAAAAAGGACACTGACCGACCCTGGAATCGTCAATAATTTAATAATCTGGGATTTTTGTTTCATCGAAATATCTAAGCAAGATTTATGTTAATAAACTTAAAATAATTCAAGCGATTACTAGTGGATGTGTAATAGGTTAAGTGGAGTTCAAGGATAGCAATGAACCTTGTGCTTGAACTCTTGGATATTCGATAAGTTCGGAAATATTGACAGGGGTCCATTGTTGACAATGAATTTCTTTAGCTACGAGGGTGGTCTGAAAAGTGCCCGAGCTTAACGTGAAGATTCAATGACAATTCTCAATTACAAACGAAAAAGTAACATTACCCCTATAGGTTACAACGCTACGACTTACACGTCTAGGTTACCTGAACTATTCAGGGCTAAGGTCATGGGTGCCACAACCTAATTATCTTCAATCGAAGTCAGACACCGACAACTCCAAACCACCCTGGTACCAAAACGATTACCGGGTCAACGTTAGTGTTGACGTGCCCGACAGCACTCAATACCTATAACTCCAGTCTCCTCTACCCTCCTAGGATCGTGGCCGTGCTCAGAAGTATTGCGTGCTTAGAGAAATGGGATGAGGAACTGCTGTCCCTAGTGGTCTGCTGGTGTACGACCCAAGCTAGTGGAGCTGGTATCTAGACACAATGCTGGTAGGATATCCTACTTCAAGAAGAACACACTAAATAATAAGCGGCTACTTATCTTAAGGCCCCACCACCTCTACGGTCTTTCTCGGTCTTCGTGCTTCTTTCTTCCCACTTCGCTTTTTTCTTCTGCCTTCGGACGATCATTCCTGGCCAGCGGCCGTGATCGCCTCTGATATGCGGGGTCAAGTGGGCCGATCTGTCGTGCCAATGCCTGCCTTAGCTCTCCTAACTTGTGGTGGGTCTGCCTAACTCGGTTGCGCTGGTGACCAAAAATATCTTCGGACCCAATTCCTGAGCCAACAGACTGGTGCAGCAAACTTCTCTTGAACGATTGGTGAGCCAAGATCCTGTGCTACAAAATTCTCCTTTGAACCGCTTGAGTCGGCAACCTCGAAATTCAGGTCATCACGTTAATCCTGTTTTTCCGTTTTCTTTTGCCTTTTGACTTATCTCGAAAATATGCAATAATTTTTATGCCGCTTACTAGGCCGTCTTATTCCCGATATAATTCTCGGTTCTTTCTCAACCGTATTACCACCCGAGTTTTCGAGGCACCCTCGGTGTAGTCCTTTCTAGCTGAAAAATTCGATCCTGTCTGACTAGAATTTTACCTTTTCTTTCCGTCACGGTTTCCTCGCCTTCCCAATTTTTTAAAAATTTTCTCCCCGGCTTTTCCGTTTTTCCTATAAGGTTTTCCTAGGTGGTTTCTTCAAAGTGCCTTTGAGTCAGGGGATAGGGCCGTCTTTACAATCTTTTGACAGTTACTCACCAAAGTTCAGCCATTTTAGACGCGCAGTTGTTATTTGACTGTTGTTTGAGTGAGTCAATGTGAATGTTTTTATGAAGAACTCTGAAGCTTGAGGATGAGATCTTGCGAACCCTGGCGGAATAAAACCTCATCGTAGCCATTGAAAAGCTAGTGGAGAAGCTTCGAATGCATGCCATCGGGTGAGTCAGCAAGCTATGAGTCAATCGGTTCTTATCAATTTTTGGGGTCTAGATCCGCGTAGGGAGTCAATGTATGCTCTTTTTGGCTGTCATATATTAAGGGATTGAACATTTTTTGGACTGACGATGAAAAGGGGATCCTGTACAAAAAAGTTAAGTGCAGAAGGCAGGCTCTAGGCAAAAGATAGAACTTCAGACTAGAGTATGTAGTCAACAACGCAAGATTATACTATGTGGTATGGGGAAAACTAATGTTAGAACTGCATTAGACACTTAAAATCTGCACTAACAATATGAACAAGGTAGAAGGTGCGTAACAAGAATAATAAGGTCAGGAGGGAGTTTGGGAACACAAACAGATATGTGGAAGATTCTTTCACAGTCGACATGTTTTATTGATCATGGACTGTACTAGTAACTACATTCTGCCTTTCCTCGAATACAATTTACTTAATTTCAGATGGGGCTGTGAAAAACTACCCTTAAACTTGCCATTATTCATTTTGGCTTCAATTATCTGTAAATTAATTTTAATCCCTATTTTTCCATAGTATTTATTTTGAAATATTATTATTTTTATTATCATTTTCCCAGAAGTAATTAATTCCACAAAATATTGTAAATCGCGAGGCACAAAATGAGTTTTAATCACTAGGCAGTTATATGCTTCATTTACTTTGTTACTTTCCTAGTAATTAGACAACTTTTCATGTTAATAATTTCATCCATCATGAGTTTTGATTTACCTAATTAAAATCTGAAGGACTTAACCACAAATTAATGTTGTTATCCCCAATAATTAGGTATGACATCGACAATTTGCAAAATCCATTTTCAATATATTAAAGTCAACAAGGAAGGAGAAGTTACTTGTAAGAGAAGTGAGTGTATAAGGAGCTCTTTAAAGGGTCATCAATAGAGAACATTAAAAAATTCATACAATTCTTAGGTACAGACCCCCTGAAAACCTTTAATTGAAGTACATATACCCAATCAAGTTTTGAGCTACAGAAGTACTTACTTCAAAAATGACCGCAATTTACCTAAAAATATCGATTATGTAATACCAAGAATTAAAAATATATTTTCAATTTCAAAAACGCAATTTTTAATACATGCATGTATTTGAAATTAATTTTGCTTATTCATGGTAATTGCGGAATTCTTGGAAAACACATCGAAACGCCATCAATCACAGAAAGAGAAATATTTTTTTTTTAATTATTTTTTTTTTTTCAATTTTTTTTTTAATTTAAAATACATTTTTATTTGTTCAATAAAGGCCCCGCATCAATATTCAATAACATCCGGTTTTGGGATCCGATCACCTGAATTTATGTATATGTATATGTCCTTCGCAGCAAAAGGACGATATATCATTTAATTTTATCAACGACGTAGTATCTTTGTGGGCTGGTTATTTTTTCATGCATACTTTTAGGGTTAAAATGTTTTTAAAAAATTCATATTTATGTATATTTAATTGTGCATACTTTTAGGATAAATCCTTTTAAAATTAAATGTAACTCCTAAAGGATGGGAAATATATGCGGAGAAATTTTAGAGTCGGACTAGGGTATTTTGCTTCTTCAAATTAACACAACGAGCATCAAACCCAGTTTGATATCGGAGAAGATATCGAAACCTTATTGCGAATGAAAGCATGTGATTCTGGCCAGTGTGTCCAGGAAAGGCTTATGTGAACCTTTGGTAGACCTATTATTAAAAAATTTAGCATTGGAATCCGCATGTGATGATTAGATAAAGTTTGACTTCGCTCAGTAGCTTCATAACTGAACAACACTTTTCGATGTAACAACTTACCTTGAAAGTTTCAGCCCACATATAAAGCAAGCGAGGATAAGGCGGTTTCAATTGTTATATGAGTTGGATCTTGTAAGGTCTGTCTTAAACCAACACCTTTGCTTAATTTTTTTTAGCAGTGGTTAAAAAGCTGTGTACGGTACTAAATCGATATATTTAGATCTTTTACGTACTTTGCTCATATGAAGAGCTACATCTCATATACGGTAAATGAGATACAAGAATGTCTACAGGGAGATATATTATCTCCATTTCTGTGGTACCTTGTAGTAGATATGGCCGATAAGTCTTCCCTTAAGATTACGCAGATGATGTCGCAGGGATGTCATCGTAGTTGCAAACAGAAGGTCTCCAACATCTCCAACAGGCAGAGGAAAATTTAAATTTATTACTTCAAAGCTTTTGTTTTCAAAAAGCTGGAAAGCTTTTATTTCCGCAGTTTCTAAGTTTTAATTTCGAAAAGCTTTAAAGCTTCTTTTGGAAAAGCTTTTGTTTCCGAAAAATTTCCAAGATATTAATTTCGAATAGCTTCAAAGATTTCATTCTGAAAAGCTTTAAAGCTTTTTTTAAAGTTCACAAATGCAGTGATCTTATCTGTAGGCTCTGCCAGGAGGAGGATGAGTGTGCTCTCCATGTTCTCTGTGAGCATCCCGATATAGCAAGGACATTGCTCTATTGTGTTTCCTTCCGTAAACCTCCTTTGTTTGCTTTCTAGGAGGATATGTGTATAATAGGGTGTTCGGTATATTGTCGATATTTGGTCTAGAAAATGTTGCCAGGAACACTGCCGGATCGTACACCTAGACAATGCCTGGGCGACATTCCACAGGTATTCGGTAGTGGTCGGTATGTGGTGTGCGTGGTCTGACCATGCCGTGTACAGGAAATGCTGCCAAGAACATTGTCTGATCATACACCTCGACCAGGCCTCGGTAACATCCCACCGGTATACGGGTATGTGGTATGTGTATTCCTACCGTGCTGGATCGTACACCTCGCCACTGTATAGTACCGGAGAAGGTGATCGGAAGATTGGAACGAGTCTGGTTAAAGACTGAATTTGGTCTGGTGAAGCGGTTTCTTTTATAACTGAAAAGCTCATCGGAGTAAGCTTTAAAGCTTCGTAGTGAAGCTTTCAAAGGGAGAATCACCTGATTATTTATTTTTCTAAAGCTTTGTCGGGAGGGGGATTATTAGTAATGCATCGCGGTTCGTTACAACCCTAGGCAGACAGAAAAAGAAAAAAAGAAAGTGGTTGAGATCGAATGCTAACCTGGGGAATTGCCTTCAGAGAGGGCAGTCTACATTTGTCAGCATTATGCAAGAGATCCTAGAAGCGGTAATGCAATCAGACTGTATGTCCGCGAAAATGCCAAAGTTTAAGCTTCCTTCCATGCGTCGCGTTGACTCACCTAGGAACCAAGAGAACGCAGAGGACGGGTTTTTCTGTGTTATAATCGTAGAAGATGAATATTATGAGTATTATATACATTGACATTATCGAAGCTATAGCTAGTAAAATCGTATGGTGACGCACTTACCCACCCGTCCTTCACCTGTGCTGATACTAGAGGATAAATGATATACGTATGATGATGGTACTTTTATTTTGGTTCGTTAATTAGTGTGCTGCATAAAACTAATCCTCTTTCTTTCTTGCAATAACTTTCTTTAGAGCATTTTACCTTTAGAAATACTACTTACATTTTAATCCTTCACTATAATACTTGAACATAAGCTCCTGCCGGCTTCATAAGGCATAGAGATTTAATTTCACCATAAATTGCACAGATAGGAAGGATCTTTTGCAGCTTCGATGGTAATCAGAAATCCAAGCCATAGTTTCACATAAGTTCCTACATGGATATTCTCTAGAAAACTATTTAACTCTTGAGAGTACTTCTTCAGAATGTGCACTGGAAATAAGACGCAAAAACCAATTAGTAACTACAATGTAATTTTCTGGTTTCGTTTCAAATTTGATGCAAAAGTTCAATTTCAATTTCAATTAAATTATTTTGAACAAAGATTTGTGGGTTTCTGCTAAAATGTAAAAATTGCCTTCTTATGCTATAAAAGTAGTTTAGTTAACCTCGAAAGAAACCAAACACTGAAAATTAGTGAAAGTTGTTAATTAAACAAAATTCCGGAGTGAAAGTACTAAATGTATATAAAAGAAAATATTTGCGTTAAATTTTTTTAACCTTTGTCTTGTGATCGATAAACGAACGCCGACATCGAAAATTCCGCCTGTTAATTATCCTTTTCTCATTTTTCTGTAAATTATCTCTGGAATGGGGAAAAATTCGAATTTATCACTTTTAAACGGAGGAAAAAATATAGAGAAGAGATGCAAATCAATCGCTACACACTGCCGCGGCGAAAAAAGCTAATAAACAAATTTGGGGCAGACAAATAAGTTTTTTTTCTGGACAGGAAAAGGCTATTTTAAGATCGCAATGATCTACCATAAAAATGGATATACCTCGTGACACGCAGTACCAGATGTCGATAAAAACTATTTTTTTTATTTTTTACGGTCGCATCCGCTTTTATTTATTTATTTTTTGTTTTATTTTTTTCGGTATTTTTCGTTTAGCTTTCACAAAAATAAAAAATTTCGGACGTCCACAGAAGTAATGAAAACGATCGCTCGATGTTGATTTTTCATTTGAAACTTTTTCTCCGTTTGTTGTTCAATAATAAAAAATACATTTTCCCAAAACTCATAAAAACAAATAATGGTCCAACATGATAATTTGCAGCCACATCCACGCATTTTTCCATTGTCCACCTCTAAGCTAAAGGGGACTCACACACACACTCACTTCGGCTTCGGCATAACATTGGACATTCTGTAGCCCAATGTGTATCAGGAATCGTAAGCTCGAAGCTGAATGGACAAATATTGGACAGAACGATGGTGAAGTGCTAGGGGTGCTGAAGGAAATGGCGATGAAAGTTGTATCTTAATTCTTTGAAGCTAAATGGGTCCAGAAATACCAAAGGCAGATGGTTGCTCGATAATCAGGATGTTCGTCGATTCATTGAATATATTGAGTGAAATATTTGCTTGAGGGGAAGGGCTGGAGGCTAGTGGATAGATTTAAAGCTGTACCGGCAATATGAACAGTGATATTTCACTACTAGGAGGACCAAGGATAATTTTGAGATTAATTTGTATAAAAGCTTGTGGAAGAGCTCTAATCCCGAATGATGGAACTAGGGTTTGTTTAGGAGGATTGCAATATGCCTTTGTTCATTTAGAGATCCTTGCCTACAGTCAATACAGTTATGGATTAGCTAAAATTTAGTGGTCCATCCCTTAATATAAGGAACGATATGACAATAATAAGGACAATATCTGCTCTGGCTGATTTTAATTGTGATATCCATAGTATAGGACTGGAAAAGAGCCAATTACTAATTATTACAAATTAAGAAGATGATAGAGCTGAGCCCTATTGGACATCTGCAGGAATCTGCTTTTGTTTTAATATAAAAGAGGTAGAATCCCATTTATGAGGGTCGAGGCTGATATCAGACCTCAGGATCCCAGAGCTTCCAGGGCTCCGAGGTTGCAAAAACTGAGTAACATCTACTGAACTTACAAACACAGTTCTTCTGTCGGCTTAGTTCGATTCACAACGTTTTAACTCCCGGAAAATGCAATTTAATTGCAGCAGAGGTGAAAGTTAACGACCTGGTCCTGGAAAAAATCCACTGTTACGAAACCTCTAAGAAAGCCTCGGACTGGATTGATCACATGGCTAAGACTCAAGCGACGAAATATGGACTTTGATTTGGCTACTTGGAACGAAAGGACAATGAACAGAGCAGAAGTTCTAAGATCACTACTTATGGAATTAGAAAGGTAGGAAGGTAAAAATCGCGGCATTGCAAGAGAGGAGGTGGACCAAAAAAGTTCAGACATGAGTGATATTGGAACTCGTACAATTTTTTCAATTGGAAGCATAACAGGGACACTTCAATTCAGAGAAGTTTTTGTAGTCGATAAATCCTCAAAGCTCCAAATTCTGGACTTTCAGCCATAATCTACGCATGTGCCCCAACAGAAGAAAAGCATGAAGAAGAAAAGGAGAAATTTTACCAATAATGTAGGGCGACTTCAACGCTAAGATCGACAAAGAAGTGGTCTTTGGGAACAATAGGCAGCCATAGCCTTCAAGCAACCCCTA
The DNA here is from genome assembly GCA_949987705.1 of Thereva unica. NCBI lineage: Eukaryota > Metazoa > Arthropoda > Insecta > Diptera > Therevidae > Thereva > Thereva unica. The sequence goes on from OX465285.1 coordinate 5,666,069, forward strand.
ACGATAATGGTGACAGGCTTATCGACCTCGCCAGTAGCAAAGGAATGGTGGTAAGCTCATCGCTCTTCCCGCATAAAAACATCCATAAATTGACCTGGACGTCACCGTAAGGATCGTTCATGTACTTATTGAATAGAGATCAGCAACAAGTATATTGGATGTGAGATTCAATAAAGGTGCCTGGTGTGTCTCTGATCTTCTTCTTCTTTGATCCGTTAGCTGGCGGTCCGAGCGGACGGATACGCTGCTGTCGGTGCCGCTTTAAAAAATGCGGTTTCTTGCCTAGTTTATTCGGTTTTTCGATTCTGGTCAATTCGGCAGGTCGACTATCCTCCTCCTTTCACATCCTGGACTTGGGACCAGGCGACGGCGGTGTTGTGACTCTGATAACCACATGGTGAAAACAAGGCTTAGAGCACAACTATCAGTTCAGAGGTTACAAATACATAACTCATAGAGACCCAAAACTTAACAATGATAAGTTAAAAGTACCAGATACAGAACAACGGTACAAAGCGTGAACACAAACGAGACTGCTCTCTGAAGGAATGTCCAACGATATTGAAGGCATGGGGACATCTATTAGGCGTGTCTTTAGACTGGTTGCTGAACACTAGGAGTAGAAGCAAGAAGAGAGAGAAATGATTTATTTGATGTAGATTGCAGGACAGCTATAGTAGAGAGCAATTCAAGTCTCCGCTAATACTTATCGAGACCAAGCGCGAAACTAGAATCATACAGAATAAAAAGACGTATCGCACATCAAGTAAGCAGAAAAAAGAAATATCTAACAGGCAAATTCCAGATATTCATGACAGCGTCCAAAGCAATAACATCAGGCAGGCTTATCGCGAAGTAAAAACAATCAGTAGTCACTTCAAACCATGGACAACCCTATGCAAAGATAATAATGGCGGCATTATAGCAGAGCTCGCTGTAATCCAAGCAAGACGGAAACAATATTTTGAACGGGTCATCAATGATAATACTGACCCCATGCATACCAACGAATTTGCGGATATGCCAGATGATGGTATTATCAAAGAACCCCGGCGCTTGAAGAAATAAAAGGCCTAATAAATAGCACGAAGAATAACAAAGCCTCGGGATGGATGGATGGGTGGAATCGCCGCGAAGTTCGTTAAAAAGGGAAGCTTAGTGGAAGTAGAAAAATTTCATGAACTGATCACCAAAATATGGATAGAGGAATACTTACCGAACGGGTGGAAGGAAGCCACAATTTGCCCTATCCATAAGAAAGGGGATAAACTACGCTGTGAGAACTATAGAAGGATTTCATTACTTTCTTTCACAACCTCCATAAAAATCAAGCTGGAACTAATCTGATTAAGCGAATATCAAGCCGGCTTCCGGAGAGGAAAGTCAACTACCGACCGAACTCTTCACACTGACTAAATCAACTCTTAACATAATGATAGGAGAGGTAGAGGTAGAGGCTGTAATCCTTCCCTACTTGATGTTCTATCTACAACCTCTATTGATTCAGTGTTAAAACACAATCAAATTTCCCCCCCTAGCTTCCTCGATCATGATATTCTGTTTCTCTCCATTCGTTTTTCCTTTCGCCACTCCCCCATACATTCGTCTTTTTCTTATCGCGATTATAAGAACATCAATTGCGATCGGCTCTCGGAACTAGCCACGTCTGTGCCTTGGGACGATATATATAACACTACTTGTGTTGACACTAAAGTCAATCTCCTGACCTCTTTTATTCGATCTCTCTATGATCGGTGTGTTCCCTTGGTTACTAGAAGATGCAATCTGTCTTCACCTTGTCCTTGGTTTTCGCGTGAATTCCGTGATTTGATAATGCAGCGTGAGTCCATGTATAAACGTTATCGCAGGACCAAGATCCCTAGCTACCTAAGCGAATACAAAAAGCTTCGAAATCTCATCACTAGTAAGGTTATCTCCGCTAAACGCGAGTATTACTCCCGCAAACTTGATCCTGCTTTAAAATCTAAAAAACTGTGGCATAATCTTCGTTCTTTGGGTATTCATGCTTCGGTGCCTATACCTTTTGATACTGATGTTAACCATCTTAATGCATCTTTCATCCAACGTCCTCCTGATCCTGTTCCCTCCACTTCTTCTAATTCTGTCTCCTTTGATTCTCTTAGTTCTGATGGCTTTAGCTTCCGCTGTGTGGACTCATCTGAAGTTCTTAAAATATTGTTGTCTATCTCCTCCAACAGTGTTGGATTTGATGGAATTTCTCCCCGATTTATCAAGCTTCTTTCCCCCCTAATTGTGGAAACTTTAACCCACATTTTTAATTACTGCCTAACAACTTCCCAAGTTCCCTTGCTATGGAAAAAAGCCATAGTAATTCCATTACCTAAAAAATCCTCCCCCTCTGATATATCCGATTTTCGCCCTATCAGTATTCTACCCTTCCTAGCCAAAGTTTTTGAGAAAGTCATCTATATTCAAGTTCTTGGTTACCTTGATTCTAAAAATTTCCTCTCTAAATTCCAATCTGGCTTCCGTAAACTTCACAGTTGTGAAACAGCTGTACTAAAAGTAACTACTGATCTGCGCTCTATGCTTGACCGAGGTGACATTGCGATATTAGTTCTTCTTGATTTTTCTAAGGCGTTTGATTCTGTGGTTCACTCGCTTCTAATTTCCAAGCTTAGCCAGCTCTATAACTTTTCCTCTTCTGCAATTCGTCTTTTTTCTTCTCTTCTTTCTAATAGACTCCAATGCGTGCGGCATAATTCCATTGTATCTTCCTTCCTACCTGTATCCTTGGGTGTTCCACAAGGCTCAATCCTTGGTCCTCTCCTTTTTTCTTTGTACGTTAACGATCTCCCTGCTATTATCCATGGATGCTCCTTTCATTTATATGCTGATGATCTACAGCTATATACTTCATGCACTCCTAGTCGGATTGAATCCTGTATTTCTCATCTCAATAATGTCTTATGCCTGATAAATGAATGGAGCTCTTCCAATTTCCTTAAACTTAATCCTAACAAATCCCAAGTACTCATTCTTAGTCGTCGCTCTCTTTCTCTGGACAATATTCCAATTATCTTACTTAATAATGTTTCTCTTCCCGTTGTTGACTATGTTAATAATCTTGGCATTGCCATTAATTCCAAACTATCCTGCTGCGATCATATCTCACTCATGATTTCCAAAATTTATGGTGCGTTACGGAGACTTAGGCTTTATGGTAGTCTTTTATCATCGTCTATTCGGCTCAAGCTAGTTAAAGCTCTTATTGTTCCACACTTCCTCTATGGCTCCCTTGTATATATATCCCTTGATGCATCTTGTCGTCAACGTCTATCAGTCGCATTCAATGATTGTTTAAGGTTCATTTTTCACTTGCGCAGATCAGATCATGTGTCTGGTGTACGAAACTCCCTACTTGGTTGCGACCTCTTCTGTTTTGTTGATGTCGCTGCATTGGTCCTAGTGCATAAAGTTCTCCACACGAAAAGTCCTTCTTATCTCTCAGAATTCCTCCTTCCTCTGCAATCCATGCGTTCGATTAAATTTCGTATTCCTACACATTATTCCCTAATGGGTAGCCGTTCCTTCTTTGTGCATTCGATTAGACTTTGGAATAACCTTCCTAGCAATATTCAAAGAATAGGCACAGCCAAGACTTTCAGAAAGCAAGCATCTCTTTTTCTATCTCCCTCTACTTCTCTTTAGTACTTTCTTTCTTTTTCTATTTCCTGCTCTTTTCCTTTCTGTCTGTCTCTCTCATAGTTTTTTAAGTTTAGGTTAGTCTATTATGTAGTTATTCTTTTTCTTTTTTATTTTTAATGTACTCTAAAAGATGTAAATCTTGTGTACTTCCTGGTTTATATAATAAATAAATAAATAAAATAAAAATAAATGTTAACGTATACCAGATCTTTGTAGACTTCAAGCAGGCATACGACTCCATCCAGAGAAAGAAGCTACTTCAGATCCTACTCGAATTATCTGTTGTATCTGTTTCCTGCTTTAGTCTGTATGCGGCTCTCCATTTTCTGCTGTTAGCCCTCTTTCTCTGTTGGTTCAAAGTTCGAGCAATGAAGAATATTGAGATTTTGCTCATACTTTGAACCTCCTATATATCTTCTAAACGGAGTCAATCAAGTTTCTGTATCCTGATTAACTATCAAAGGATTCATTAAGAATTCCATTTCGAATATGGCCCAAGGCTGAAAATGTTTTAAAATTAACTTTAAACAGAGATAATGTAGTTTGTAACAAGGTTTCCCTCTGATATTGGATCGATAAAATCGCTGTAATTTTGTTTTTGTAATTAACATAAAATTTCAAATTTTTAACCTTTCAAGTACACCCAACCCAAAATTGTTACTCTAGGATGTGTCACTTTTACACATGCAAATCGCTGTCTTTGGCTCCTTTTTTAATATGCGAAAGATATAAGGATAATAAGGATGAGTCTTACGATGACTTCACGTGTTGTATACACATGCTACGGGCAAAATGTTACCCAACAACACTCTGTGTCTATTTGCATTATACTAAAATTGAATAGTGACTTAAAAAGCCACACCGTTAAGCCCAGCCCTTATTGTGCGCTTATTGCCTTAAGAATATGATACTCAAATGAGCAATTAACGAGGATTCTACCTCACCACATCCCCCCTCCAGCTACACCATTCATAAGTTATATCAATATTGTGTGTGTGTGTGTGGCAAGGGAAAGTTAATTTTCATGAGAAATGATTACCTGTTATCAAATAAATGAGGGATGGTGGTGGTCTGTGGATGATATAAGTCGATGATGTAGTCTATGGCGTGTTGCTTCATAGGGGATTTCGATAAGTTATGCTTGCAGGCTATTTGTACGAGGTTTAATTTGTCAGTTAAGTAAATATGACCAGTTAACCGAGTACAAACTGAAGTCTTATTTCGTTGGGGTTGAAGGCATACATTTGGAAATGAAATAACAAAAATTACTTTAGCTTAATTTTAAAGCGAGTTTCTTTTCACCTTCTTCCCCTTAAAGTCATTGAAATTCAGCAAAACAGATCTGGGACAACGGCTACTTTGAAAACCCGTGGAGATATCTCGATCTACTAGACGGGCAAAGCCAATGCTTGAAAAGTTGAGTCGAGGTTAAGTTGAAATTTCGACCAGCGTATATTATGTCGAGTTGACTTCACTTTGGGTTGAAATACATCAGACATCAAAACATAACCTCAAACTTTTGGATGAAATTCTCAATTATAGATAGTAATTTTATATTTCTGTGTAAGCTACGCCAAAGACAGACTTCACGGATGGTAAACAAATGAATCAAATATCACCTCAATCCAATTACAATTCAACCTGCGTATATGAGCGAAATATCAACTCGCTCCAGGTGGAGAGTTAAGTTGAGTGGACCCAATTTCAACTCGACGCCCATTTGTAACTGGGTTGAACCTGGGTTGTACCTAGTCATAAACCGGATATTTAACGGCCTAGGTGCCTGTTGTCCACAGGCCCGCCACATAACCTTGCGAGGACAGGGGCTAGAATATGATTGGGGCCCTTTTAAGGAGATAGAAATTTCAAAAAAAAATTTAACTAAAAAAAGATTTAATATTTTTAAAACCTGTGGTAAGAGTAATTTCCGTCAAAACTTTAGAATGGACGGTCGGTTCTCGATTCCCGACCTAAAGTTATACATTGCAGCCTAGAACAGAACTAGCGATACGCAATCGGTACTCGATTCTTTACTCATATGAGTACTTGGCTTTCGATTCTACTCATATCAGTCCTCGATACTTTTTACCGAGTCCTTTTACTCATAAATTTGCTTATAGGGTAGAATCGAGTACCGATTACAATTTACATTCAAGTCAGAATTCAGAGTTTCAGGCCGTTTACATTCCAAACGCAAATTGGAATTTTTTTATAGAAGTTTGTATGTTTCGCTCTCTATTAACCATGGTAGAATCCACGTTTATGTATAGAGTTGAGCCGGTCTTACAAGAGGCAGTTCATTTGTCCCGTACACGATAGTAAATTGTACTGAGGCCTCAACTTTTTTAAATGTCCCGGTTCAAAAATAATGTACTCCTGGGATATGAGCGTGTATCGTACGATTGTAAATTACGAAGGGGAGAGGCATTTCCTTCTTCTTTTGCGGCAGTAAAATATCCAATTTGAACTGCGCCGAGGTGAGATTGTAAACACGAACTGGAACAACATTTTCTTATTTCTTTTGCGACTGGATATTGGATATTTTACACAATTCGAATTTCGGCGAGGTGAGATTGTAAACACGAACTGCCGAGACATTTTCGTACAGCTTTTGCCGCAGTAAAATATCCAATTTAAACCGAGACGTGGTGAGATTGTAAATACGAACTGGAGAGAAATCGCTTACATTTTTGAAGGGAGTGAAATTTTATACTAAAGAGACAATTCTTACATTTTTTGAGGAAGTAAAGTTTTGTACTCGAGAGATACTTCTTACATTTTTCAAGGGAGGTAAATTTTGAACCGAAGAGGCAATTCTTACATTTTTCGAGGGAGGTAAATTTTGAACCGAAGAGACAATTCTTACATTTTTCGAGGGAGGTAAATTTTGTATTGAAGAGGCAATTCTTACATTTTTCGAAGAAGGCATTTTTCGATGGAATGAATTTTTGTACTCGAGAGATATTTGTTATATTTTTCGAGGGAGGTAAATTTTGTACTGAAGAGACAATTAATACATTTTTCGTGGGACGTAAATTTTGTATTGAAGAGACAATTCTTACATTTGTCGAAGGAGTGAAGTTTTGTACTCAAGAGTCATTTCTTACTTCTTTTTAGGCGAGGTGCGATTGTAAAATAGAAATATACTTTCTGGAATATTTTCGTGTTATTTTCAATTTTAGGGAATTTCATTTTAAATCTGTAAATATGTTTTGCTTATACAGTTTACAAAAATTTTAAAGAATATTTTTGTAATTCAATTTCATTCATTCATCATTTATCGTATCCCCTCTTTCGCAAACCCAATAGATCCACCCGCATCGCTACATTTGAGCCATTCACTACGTGACGTGCTAGCAATACAATAGCACCTCGCCTCATTTGAAGTAAGACATTGTACTGGTTCAAAAAGAAAAAGAGGCTCCTCTTACAAACTCATTTATTAATCGTGTCCTACCCAACACTATTTATGTAACAAAGAGAAAAGCATACAAATTGCTGGGTGATAAAAAAGCTTCAATTTCTCTAGTTTCCACTTTGCGTTGGGATGTAAACTAAATGTATCAGCCTAATTCTATGAGTTTAATGAACCAACAACTCAGCCAAATCTAAATTAACCTAACCTACATGTACTGGGTTCCCATGAGCCAGGTTAGAGTATTCGTTGAGTATACAAAAAGATTTTTCTCTCACGTTAACTCGATGCCGCTTCCATGAAGGTTTCGTTTTACGCTGTGTCGCCGTTGGTATAGGTTCAGTAAAGAATACTCAAACACACACTTATACAAAACTTGGCAACCAAGCAAAAACTCGTTTCGTCGAGTTTACTTGGATTTAATGAAACTTAACTCAATCCCCGTTTCCATGGGCGCTTAATCTGAATAAACTCAGGATAAGAAATATGATTTATTAAAAAATATTTAGTTTAATTACATCATTTTTTTTTTTAAATTCAAATTTTCCCCTCATTGCAAAAATATTCCTTAAATGTTGACCGTACATCTTCATATCTTCCTATTGATATCTCGTCCGCCTGTTGCTCTACTTCAGCTGATCCTTCCAATTCAGATGGTATGTTGTCCTCCAATCTAGTAGTGGTGTTTTCCATATACCAACTGCTGTTCATTATCATGAAATTGTGCAGTACACAGCAAGCTTGCGCAATTTTTGTAGTTTTTATTTCGTCCAGCCTAACTTGTTTCTGTAGAATTTTGAAACGGCTATATAATATTCCAAAGGCTCTATCAATATTCTGTCGGGCTAGGCTTAACCGGTTATTAAATATTACTTCTTGTGGATCACTTGTAGTACATGGATATGGAGTCATTAAGTGTTTCAACAGGGGAAATGCATTGTCCCCAACGAAAACATAAGGAGTAATTCTATTGTTGCCAATTCTACCCATAGGCGGAAGGTATTCATCGCCGTTTTGTAGGATTTCCATAAATGCTGATCTATTGAGGACTTCGCCAAAGCTAACTCTACCACTGCAACCAATATCGACAAATGTAAATTTGGCATGAGCGTCTGCAACTGCTAGAAGCACAATGCTCTTAAATCCCTTCTTATTATGATATATTGGCGCATTTTCCGCTCTTGGCTTAAAAGAAATATGTTTGCCGTCAATAGCACCTAAGCAGTGTGGAAATTGCCATTGGTCTTCAAATTCTTTTGCAATTTGAAGCCATGCGTCTTCTGTGTTTGGAAACTGAAAAATATTTTGTAAATGGTTAATTAAAGGCTTTTAATGATTTTAATTATTGTATAACATACCTTTAAAAACAAATCTCTGCCGTTTTTGTAAATCGACTCACAAACATCTATTATAGCTTTGCCAAGGAAACTTTCTGATAGCTTCGTGTCCGCATCAAGTTCTTTAAAAGTTTCCCCTATAGCCAGAAACCTAAGAGTAACGGCTAGCCTTTCTGCAGCAGGTACACAAGCTCGCATGGTCGTGCTCTGCTTCGAAATATCACGCTCAATAAGGGACAACAGCCTACCGAAACATTCTTCGTCCATTCTCAAATGGGACTTAAATTTATCACCATCAAAAGATAATTTGTATTCCCTTAATAAAAATTTAATGCTTTCACAGTCTGTCCTATCTTCACGCCGTTTTTTAATCCAGCATCTTTTTCTTACTTCCGTTTCTTGCTCGGTGGTAATATCATCTGCAGCTGCCAGGAGATCCAATGATGTTGCAATCAATTCTAATACGGCCTTTGCTTCGTCCAAATCCATTTATAATGAATTATGATAAGACTAAAAGAAAAAATAATTACAGAAATGTTCACAGCAATTTATGCACAAAGTTTAATAACTTTACTTGAAAATAGCCCAAAAAATAACTTTTAAAAAAATAACCTCGACACACGCCCGCATTTATGACGAAAATTCAACATTAATTAGGGATTTGAACCTCATCAATTAGGAAAACTGATTAGGCTAATTTTGGTTAATCGATTACGAAATTTCAAAAGAGGGCCATTTGTTGAAACTTTTAGGAGTTTTTCCAGAGTCAGCTGATTTTGATTTTTTTGATTTGATTTACTTGAAAATAATTAAAAAATATTACTTGTTTCTATCGAGTAAAAGATATATAGTTTTTGGCACATTTTACACACCCCCTAACTTTGACGAATCTAGAATCTAGGAGAATGGTCATCAAAACGATGCCATTTATACAGACTTCAGCAAAGCCTTCGATGGTATTGACCATATTTTTTAATAACTAAACTTTTCCCTTGAATGGATTAGTTCATACCTAAACAAGTTGTCAAATTCCAAGGGTCTCTGACAAAAGAAATCAAAGTAAGTTCCGGGGTCCCTCAGGGCAGTCATCTAGGCCCACTTTTATTTAATATATTCATTTCAGATCTTTCTGAAAAACTAAAGATCATATCACATCTATTCTATGCTGACGACCTCAAAATATATAGAGTAATAAGGACCCAAGACGACGTAACCTATCTTCAGGCGAAATTGGACGCGTTAGAAAATTGGTGCACCATTAATAATTTATACCTAAACTTCAGCAAATGCAAATGCCACGATAAAATTGTAGATCTAGGTGTTGTCCCAGACAATAAACTAAATTTCAATTTGAACTATGGTAATATTACTGCCAGAGCCAACAGACTTCTAGGCTTTATAAAGAGAAGGGCCAAAGAATTTAACAACGCTCGTGTCACTAAAACCGACCAATCTTAGAATACGTATGCCCCATCTGGGATCCCATATTCCAGGTTAGTAACAAGAGGCTTGAGTCAGTGCAGAAGAAATTTCTTCTCTTTGCTCTGAGTAGTTTATGTACACGATCCGCGAGATTTTCAAAATCTACCTCCTTATATAGAAAGATTATAGGTGCCAGATCTCATGACGCTAGCAGATAGGAGGAAATTTTTAATCTTATGCTTCACCCTGGACGTCTTAAATGATCAAATCAAGGTCGTCTTAAATGATCAATTCCTCTCAGACAGAATCAAATTCAATGACGAAGCTCCATGCAACAGGCATACAATGGTTAGGGAATATTCGCATCGAACTGAAAGAGCCCGTCAACAGATGTTGTACGACCTTTAACACACAGTGCCTGTTTCTCACTTAAAATAAATAAGATATCCTTTAAAATGAAAGTTCCCTTCTAACATCACAATCCTGCTGCAGGAACGTTTTGTAATAAATAACCTTAAGTATGTATGCCTTGTTTGGCAATAAATAAATAAAGCCCCCAAAGGCAAATTTGTCCCACATAACACCTTTTCCCTTAGCTAACCCTTAAAAATTATTCGGCAGCAAAACCAGCTTTTGTCCAAATTATAAAACCCAAAGGCGAATTCTACCCGGAAACAAATGCTTTTTCGCCTCCGTATATAGACCACCGACCTTATAATAGCCATGGAAATTAATACACTTTGCCTGGATGGCGAGCGCATGCCAGAAGACAGAGCAACAAAGAAGGTCTTCACTGGCCTGACCCGTAGGCAGGCCGAGGAAAAGATAGAAGGGTGGATTGTAGCTGGTGCGAAGACACTACTCCACACCTCAAAATAGGGAATTTCGGCCAGAAATCGAGAACACTGGAAAAAAGGATTAGAGGAGGCTAAGACCCTTGTGCTGGAAGTCGAGTCGGCCCGACACGACAATTCGTTTGAATTAAAGAATGTGACTTTTCAGTTGAATAAAGACTCAGTTAAGAGGCCTCAGCTCAACTTAGCATTTCCACTCTAGGCCCCTATGCTGAAAGCAGGGTTTCGAACCCGAACCGAACCCGAACCCTGAACCCGCTCCGGTTCAAGATTTTTTCTAAATTTTTTGAACCCGAACCCGAACCCAATCAAAAATTCGGTTCAGGTTCAATTTTTAACAGCAATTATTATCTAAGTGTGCGGCGCTTAAAAATTTAAATTTCAGATTTCGCAGAATTTTCTTTTTCTTTCAAACAAGATTATTAGAGGTGAAACCAAAAAAGATGACGCCGAGAAAAGACTCGATATCCATGCGCAGTAGAATCCCCGCATGCCATTCCCGTCCCTTAGCCTAATCGCAACAAATTTCGAAGGGGAAATTTGAAAATACATAAGCACGTTTCTTATCCATATGTATGTGGGCATTTCTTTTTGTGTGCAGTTTTCATTTCCCCAGATGCGGGAAAAAGCTTGAACCCGAACCCGAACCCACTAAATTTCAGGGTATTGAACCCGTACCCGCACCCAAAATTTACAGGGTTCGAAACCTTGACCTGAAAGTCGTTATTCGACTAAAGCGTCACTTTCTTCAACTCAAACGACTTGTCACGTATCGCGACTCGACATTCAGCACAGGGTTCGACGCCTCTTAGGCAGAGTTGGGCTGTAGCTGTAGATTTACCCAAAGGCATATTGTTGGTACAGAACCAATTTTTGCTTTAACTAAAACCTCAAAAGTGGATTTGCCAACAAAACAACTTGTTGTACAAACAAAGCCCCCAAAAGCAAATTTTTCCTGCAGAACCCAGGATCCTTACTAAAACCCCCAAAGTTGTTTGGCAATAAAACCACCTTTCGCTCATACGAAAATTTTTCCAACAGAACCATCTTTTGCCCTAAATAAAACCCAAAAGTGGATTCGCCAACAAAACCACCTATTGCTCCAACTCAAACATAACCAGTTTTTGCTCTAACCGCCTATAAGCAAATTTTACCTGCGAAAACAGCTTTTGCCCTAACAAAAACTCCAAAATGGATTTGGCGTACTTGCCCTGAACCTGCGTACTATGTCGATTCGCCTCAATTCCTTACATTTTTCGTGACGATCCCATATCAAAACACAGAAAGTTAACTCTACCCCGACTAAAAAAGTTTCACCAAAAGTTTCACTTAAAAATTAAATATTACTTGTTTCCATTCCATTAGCGCAACAACGTACCAAAGATATACAAATTTTTTTTTAAATTTTTCGTTCTCTGACATTTTTCAAGGCGTTCGTCATAAATTACGAATTTTCGTTATATATTTTGATGGCCGTGTGTCGAGGCTAAAAAACAAGTACATTTTGCTATTCTTCTTCATTTTTATTCCAATCTATACTTTAAATATTTTATCAATGTTACTACTTACCTTATTTTGCTTTAATTATTTAATCAAACACTGCTATTTCACTATTTCCAAAAGAACAACAAAATTTCATAGTTACGTAACCACGCTAAAATGACGACTACTGCTCGGTTGAGAAAAAAGCCAACGAAACATTCCCCCTACACACACATTTGGGCTGGCATACACGGCTCATAGCGTCAACACCAAAAAACCAGTTTTTTATGATACTCTCGGCACACATGGGTATTCTCTTCACCGAGAGTAACTTTATTACCATTGCACGGAATACGAGTGTGTGCACACCCCGAAAGCGAATAACAAAGAGATATGTCAATATCAGACCCAAAAAAGAAGAAGATACATTTGTGAATGTGTTGATTTTCACACAAAAAATTTCTGTTCAAAAAGTTACAACAACTTTCCCTCTTTCTTTCTTCCCTCTGTCCGGAAAACCGGTTTTTAGTGTTGACGTTATGATCCGTGTATGCCAATCCATTCACATCACATCGTACGATGAACTGCAGACCCCTCTTGTTAGAGTTACTCAAGATATTCTTAAGCTCCTTCCTGTGCTGCCCCTGCTGCTCTCTACCTTCACCACTGCCAGGTCTCTCGACGTTTTCTCAATTAGAAGAAACTGGTTTGTGATTTTATTGTTAACGACAGAAGTCCGAGGGTTGCCGCCTGCATGCAATGCTGTAGCCGACTCCGACTGTAAAATTACATAGGTAAGCTTCATGAATTATAACAAGGGTTACCATGTGTGTGGCACATTTTTAGGTTTAAATTTTATACCTTTGTTTGTTTTTTACCTTTCCTGACAGTATTTAATTTGCTTTTACTGACAGTATTTAATTTGCACAGTGTTTTTCCAATTAATCTGTTTATTGTTGGTTAAGTTGAGTATTAACGAAGTCGGCTTTTCAATTTTTAATGGAATTTAGGTAGAAACAATTAAACTTAATTTAAAAGTTTTTAATTTTAAGTTATAATTAAAAATTTAATGAAACCTTTTAATTTGTGGAACAAAAAAACCATTTCAAGTCTCGACAAATATTTTTGTGCTGTGGCTAAAGTCAAGACTCATTCCACTTGTGTCAGAAAGCACATCTCTTTCCGGAGTATGATTACATTAGGTTGGGGTTATCTGTACAAATCCTCATGCTCCACACTTGGTAGATAAAAAAAGAAAAGGGGAATCTACGTACATAACCTATGAACTACATACGACCAAAAGGCAGGTTTAAAATAGCCTTTTTAATTGGGTTGGCCTAGGAGCAAATGTAGATATGTTATGAGCTCCTCTCCTTCTTGACGAATATGAAAGCTTCAATTCCGCAAATTGCTGTTAATCTTTCTGCTAGATATCCACTGATCTAAGCATATTCATCCACGGCTTTGTTAAGTACAAATCATATCGATGCTAGCCAGTCTGCACCCCGCACAGTATTTGCGGATGATGGGAGCATCAGCATCTGGACCTGTGACGTTGGACCCATTGATTGAGGGATTTGGAATTTTTCTTTATTTTAAAATTCTGAAGTGGGCTGCTGCCAGAATGAGCCAGAAACGTTCTGAGAATTTCCATAGATAATAGCTGGATTTATGATTATTAAGTATGGTTGTTCGTGTGTATAGGATTTGAAAGATATCTTTGACATTGAGAATGATTTGATTATTTCGGAATCATAAAAGGAGTAAATTCGCAGTTTAAAGTTAAATGCTGATGGTAAAGAAGGCAATTTTTCTTCCTAGGTCCAGATTTTATCATCATTTCCAATTTCCTTTATTCTTCAGGTGTCGTTAGGTCTGCCATAACCCCTGCTCTCTGCTTGGATTCTACTCAAGGGCTCTATTTTTAAGTGAACGTCCAAACTAAAGAATCATCCATTGTACCCATGTTTTTATTTATTTAGTTATTTAGCCTAAAAGCCTCGCCACCTACACCCGCCACCTGTTGTGCGATGGTGGGACTTTCGTGTCTTAAAGAGGACAGACGAAGCTAGTTAAAACCTTTTCCTCTCCCATTTTTTTAGTTCCCATTTCAAATTTTAAAGCCAATTTGTTTATCCTTCCGATGGCTGTGATGGATAAAGAATTCTGGTCGCAAAGGTTTCCGTGTGATGACCGGGAAGGTCGAAACATATAAGTACCTTATCCCGGTAAGTGGTTCTTACAGGATCGACTCATTTTGTGGGATCTTAATGGAAAATAAAGAAGAAGAAAATTTTAAACAAAAGATTTCTGGTATCTAGTGTGGAGGCAATCGTAGAGTACCGTCTGTAGAGACTGCTAGACTCTGTTTGGTCCGGAGGAGGAAAGGATTACAAATCTTCTTAATGAGTATTAGATCCTTTGGATCCTGTCAAAGCCACAATAGCCTGGCGAGGAAGACGAAGGCTCCAGCTACAGGGTTTGAAAAGCTGGCAGAAAAGAAGTCCGACGCACCTATGTATTATGAAACTTAGGTCGGCTCTAAAGCCGACCTTTTGTCAAATGACCGAAGCGGCTAACTATTCGAAGACTCTCCTGATCACGGAACAACCAGTTGCCGAGCAAGGAAGTCTTCTGAAGGCGATGTAGGCGAGGACGAGCTACCATGTTGTGGTAGGGTACTTCCCGGGTGGAGCAAAAGACACTGAAATTACGTTAAAGTGAAAAGGGCCCCAAAGGGAGAGCACTTCGTGCATCGCCCACCATTCGATTCACTGAGATAACGTTTTCTGGGGACCAAAGATTGACAAGCTGAAGCGGACGGTGAAAATTGGGTACAAATTTAGTTAGGCATAGGTTAGGATCAGGGAGACAAAAACCCCATATCCAAAGTTGCAGGCGACTGGACCAAGCTCTATGCCCGACAAACCAACTCAAACAACTAAATAGCTTCCAGAGACGCTGGTGCTGCTGAGAAAAGTGAGGGAAAAACTCTGGGAATAAAATGAGGGGGAGGGGCGTCATCCCTAAGGAAAATAACACTGCTTCCATTACGAAACTTGTCCAGAGAAACCTCCATCACGCCAAGGCTGCCTCGGGCAGTGCCGGCGGATCGTGTTAGGCCCGGGTTGATAGCCAGAAAACCAAACCCCTATCCAAACTACAAACTACAATCTAACTACATATCCTTAAGCCCGTTGAACTGAAGTTCGGCCAAGGTAGGCTTTGATGTGCCTTTTAACTAGGATACAGGAACTTGGTTTACCTTAATCAGAACCCTTGTAACAGGTGTTTGTTGTATTGCCTGCCCGAGAGCCCCTTCAAGTTCCGTCCTTTGTTTTTTGTGGCTATTTTGGAATGACGGAAGTTGACGTGCTTGATTTCAAGCAACTGTCGGTGCCCCCACTCTCTCAAACTCAAACCCTCCACCAGTTCAGTTCAGATTACGAAACTCCTTCTCTGTCGAAACGCTTTTAAGACGTTTCAGTTTAGCTGCATCTTAGACGGCTCTCATTCTTCTCCAATATCTCGAGGAACTTCTCGTTGATTTAGGAGAAAGAATTTAGCGGTTCCTTTGCTTTAATGACATCCATAGGAACCGCAAGATTTTGAGCCTGGAGACACTGGAGAAACTTTCCAGGCTCCAAATTTACTTTAACCAGACCTAGAGCTCTCCTCAGGATATCCGCAGCTTGGTTAAGCTTGAGACTACATTTCGTCACATGGCCTTCTCATTCATGGCATTCTTTTTCTCTGGTACTGCGTCTGCATGCGCATACCAACCGACCTCTGTTTTTCTGAATTCGGTTCGCCCGGGGGTTGTCTCAGTTATCGTCTCCTGGCTGGAGGTGAGAAGATTTCCCTCTGAAGAGGTCGATAACTCAACCCCTTGGTCTTTTGTCATTTGGTGGTTCTACTTAAAAAAAGTAACCTTTTGCTTATTTGGTACGAGCCTATTCGGAACATACACACACGTTCATTTTTATATAGATAACTAGCTGTATGGCGTGCGCCAAAACAATTGGGAATTTCAAAAATGCTTTTCCCATGGGCACTGAGAGTCTCAAATCCACCACGAAAGTATATTTGAAATTAAAGGGTTTACTCCTTCCAAACAACCCGCTCCAAACAACTCCTTCCAAACAACCACAACTCAAAAAGTAAAAAACGATGGACATCCGATTATTGAATTTGTTGTCTTTTTGGCTTCGAGACCTTTTTTTAACCCATTTATTTCCAAGAGCAACAACAAAACTAATCAACATAATAATTTCGTTGCCTATAATGTCCGATCTTGCACTGTCCCAAAACAAGTGTACATTGGTCGTTCAGCTTGTGTTGGCAATTTCTATACATATTTATGATATTCAAATTAGTCTTGTTTTTGTCTAATTTAACATTGCATAAAGGTTACACAAACTCTTTAATACTCAAAACCCCTTTGGAAACAAACAAGGGTCAGATTGGATGATGGATTAATTCTTACCCAAAAAACATGCCAACATTCACAATAACCACAAAAAAGGGCTTAAAAGCTTTATGTTATACATAGAAGTTCCTTTTTAATAATTCCACAAAAAAAAAAGGATTCAAATGTCGTCTAAGAAAAATGCACGAAAGGAAATCCACAAACTAATAAAGATTTTTCCTAGACCAAAATCGAATATCGCTCGTTGGTAAATATTTGCATAATATAAAAATTACATACACAGCAAAATATCAAAGGACATGTATGTATAGTGCACATTCCTAGGTACTTCAGGGGAAAAATTGATTCACGATAACCTCTCAGGTGAAGTATGCACAAAGGTCCGATCCGGAATTCTGCAGAAGGAAACCATTTGGGAAAAACGTGTTTAGTGCTGCTTTAGTGCTCCTTTAATGAGCATATTTCTAGTGAAAATTCATCATTATGGCAGAAAAGTATTTGTACTTCTTCTGTATTCGAGAATTTCTAATGGGGAATTTTTTAAAGGGAATTGAGTTTATTTAAAACGTAAAAATTCATTGGAAATCGATTGGAAGGGGGTTTAGCTCAAAAGGGTATTAATGTCACCCTGTAATAAAAAGATTGCAAATACTCGTAATTACTTTCTTTCTAAATTGCGTTCAATAAATCGTTCTCGTTATGACAGAAGATCTTAGCGGCTAATGATCCAAGTATAACACGATTTTCTGAGGAAGCCAACCGAAGTCAGGGTTCTGCCTCGGTAGCTTGCTGTCTGACATTATTTACACTCAATGATAGAACCTATTCATTTTGAAAGATAACGCCTACTTAAGCTTGTAGCCAACATCCGAATATGGCTTCACTAAGTGTCACGACAATAATGTCCTCAGTAGGTATTGTGGCACTTGTGCCTGGGAAAAAAACCTGTTTAACCGATTTGCGTCCCAGGTAATTAAGATAATTAATAGTGATTACCAGGTAATAATAGTCATTCAGTAGACCAACACCCTGTCAAACCGGTCAAACTAATTTTTTCCCACGTACAAGTGACGCGATACCTACCGTCCTCTACGAAAAGGGTTTTTTTTTATTTTTGTGGTAAGATGAAGCTTAGGAGTCACCCTTTGTACTACTAGTCCGTCATGTCTTACAAGTCATGGTGCAATGTATAGTAGTAAGCTTGATCTGAAGGAAATAGGATAGGTTAAAAGTCTGGAGGGTTCATGAGTAGATGTCGAAAAACCTTGCGTTCGAACTTTGAGATGATATATGGGCTCGGGAACACCGACTGCGGAAGAGAGTTGTTCTATTTATAAAGGAACTGCTAAACAGTAATGTGCGTGAAAAGGAGGGCTGCAGGGTGAATGGGTGAGCCGAGTTGGCTAGTCTTGCGTTGCGGGCGAAAAATTGCCGTGTAGGCAGGAGGTTTTTGATTTCAGTGGATCAGTCGCTATGAAAATAGCGGTAAAACTTGCTAAGCGCTTCTACACTCCTACGGTGGCTTAAAGGATCGATGCAAAGGTTGCTATCGCCAATGAGCTCGATGGCGCGATTTTGCACCTTGTCTAGCCAAGCCAAAGTGGTTTTAGGGGCGCTCGCCCACATATACGAGTTGTATTCAAGGCGGGGACGAATGCAGGACTTGTAGATTGTAGCCAAGGTAGCTGGATGAAGGAGAAACTTGCATCTCTTAAGGAAGCCGAGGCATTGATACGCATTGTTTAGTGACTTGGAGTATGTGATTATTCCATCGCAGATCGTTGGATAAAGTCACGCCGAAGATGTTAAGATATGGATCAGCTGTTATGGTTTCATTGAACTCGACACGATTCTTGCGGCACCAAACAAGAATGAGTTGAATGTCCGCGTTAAGAGAGTTGGACATGAGTTCACGTTCTAAGAGACAAGGTCTGGCACTTGCTTGTCCTATGTTGTCGGTAACGCAAAGTACCGTCATCGGCAAAACTATGAAGTGGATTGGATGGGATTGAGAGCAGATCATTAATGAATATAAGAAAGGGAGCAAGTGAGAGAATCGCCCCTTGGGGAGAACAGAAGTTGTTGCTATTGGGCGGTAGTTTAAAGGGTCGCTGGCTTCACCTTTTTTGAGAATGGGCTGAACATGAGTTAGTTTCCAAGAGTTGGGTTAAACTCCGGTGAAATATAACAGGGCAAAAAGTTTGCGCAGAAGTTTAGCCAAAGGTGAGGCACATTTTTTGAGTACCATAGGGGGAATATTATCGGGGCCAGTGGATTTGTTGAAAGAATCGTTCTGTCCCGGTAGCTTGCTGTCCGAAATTACACTCAATGATAGAACCGTTCGATAGTACAACGCGGAATTACCCCCAGGAGGTAGCCATTCATAAAAATGGTATATTGATTAGTGCAAAGTTTAGGAAGCTTATCAATACCCGGCTTCTAGACCATCTTTAATGTCTTTCAGAACGTAACGGTCTAAATTGCGCTGCCAGGCATTGATTGAAGCCGAACGCAGGAAGTCCACGAATGTTTCCTTCTGTTTACAAAAGGATATTCACAAAGCAAGAAGGATATGCCTTGATGAAGCTACTCCATACGAAAACTAATATGTTCTCATCTATCATTTTTCTGTGTTACAGCTAAGCTTATGACCAACCTTTTGTCCAATACTACTTGTTTCTCCTGTATCTATGACGCAATGTCTAATAGTAACCTTAGATCGACTGGATAGGTTAGGTTAGGAGGAGCCTGGGTAAGCTGGGCAAAGGCGATGAGCCTTGCGATTCACTTTTTTGATGTTGTTTACGATTTCAGAAATACGGACAATAGATGATTGTTCCGCTGTCTAGAAGTGGAACTATATTGAACCAAAAGTACGTGCGCCAAATCTAAGACCAGTCTAACAGACAGACAGTCTTGAAACAGAGTCTCATCGTCCATGGCTCCCCAATAGTTATTTATTGTCAATTACACACGACACTTTTAATTCCTCTATTGTCTAGTTTCGATATTTTTTATCCTAGTTTTTTTATTTATTTTCGTCCTTCTTGTTCCCCTTCGTGTCCTGGCCAACTTTGTCTAACTGCAAATTGAATTTTAAACTCTTCGTCTCTAGTAACCGCATTCTCTGAATTAAGTTCGAGTTCGACACTGCATAAAGAGCAGAGTCACTTAGGGATTGAAGTAGAGTAGGCAGAAGTCTTTTTACTTTAAGAACTTTGCTTGGAACTTGTTTGATGAAGCCGTGTAAATGCGGCTAAGAAACTTTTGCAATGTTAAGTTAATAAACTGGGAAATTGTCTCTAAAAAATACGTTTTTGTGACTTCTTGTTTTTTGAATGTTTTCTCCCTAATTGTTTTGACATTTATTTTTAAATATAAATATAAGTGAACATTTTTACTTTAATATTTAAGTTTGGAGAGAAATGTATACGTGGTGCGGAAAATTCCGATATTTCCTGAAGGGTAGGTTGTGTGCTACCATTATTCACCTCCACCCCTGTGAAGGAGTGATGGAGTGGGGGTGAGAAATTGCAACTCACTGTAAAAGAGCGAAAATGCATGGCCAGCTGGACTGAAACCAAATGGCTATCTGGATCTATGATCTTCAGCATTGGTCGTGGTTAGTACTTAGTTGGGGGACCAGTAGTAAAACGGCAGTTGCGCTTGGAATGGTCGATTACGAATGCAGTGACATCTGTAACAGAGACGTGCGAATTACTCTATGACGCATTTTTAGATTTTGTGCCTGCAGCGGGAGCTTGTGTGTTCTTGTGGTAGGCGTATTTTCCAATTTTTTGCATCCGTAGCGGGAGTGTGTCATAATAGCACCGAGCACATTTATTCGCTCTTGGTGGTAGTTACGTCGTACGTCGGTAGTTGGTTAGCTAGTGTGAATATACCAACTAATTATTTTTACTCGGATTATTAGTAAAACAACCCGACTCTGGACCTGCCTTTTACAATCAGTATTCCCGAACTCAAACTGCAGGGCTCATCGACTACTGACACTGCAGGGAGAGGTTTGGCTAATCTTATTGTAAGTAGAAGAAGAAGAAGAACGGATTTGACTGCCGTTTTGGTAGTATACCAGGGATACAGGCGATTAAGACGTGTTTTTAAACTGGGATGGTTCAAATGGTCTAGGTCAGCAACCCAAATGCATTCGCGTGCCACAATACAGATAATTAAAACTACTGCAAACTAAGCGTGACACAAAAAATTAATTAAACAATAACGACTACCTTGGGGATCAACTTTGAAAGCTAAGGGCCCCTATTCACTTACAGGCCGCCGGCAGGCCGTGGCCTTTCAGACCAGGTCGGCAGGTAGGGCCCGATGAAGGCCAAACTTTAAGGTCCCCATTCACTTACAGGCCGCCAGCAGGCCATGGCCTTTCAGACCAGGTCGGCAGGTAGGGCCCGTTCACCTCAGACCAGGTCGGCGATGTAGGCCACACTTTAAAGTCCCCATTCACTCACAGGCCGCCGGCAAGCCGTGGCCTTTCAGACCAGGTCGTCAGGCAGGCCCCGATGACTGCCACACTTTAAGGTCCCCATTCACTTAAAGGCCACCGGCAGACCGTGGCTTTTAGGCCAGGTTGGCAAGCATGGCCTGATGGAGGCCATGCATAACTCAGTCTGACACACACACAGGCGAAGACGACAATTTAGTGTAGCAGGTTGTTAATACAAGTGCCAAAAATTTTTATAGCCTCAGCAGAAGTTCAGATCTTCAGGCGCGGACTGACGATAAATACCCACTGACACAAACAGTTTTGTCAGTTTTCCTGGACTGTAGGCCCCAGCCAGTTGGCGGTCGGTGAGTGTGTGATTGTACTTGGCCTCAAGGCGAGTGATGTACAGGCCACGGCCTGCCGGCGGCTTGTATGTGAATGACCTTAACATATTGAACATTTTTATTTAATGTACATTTCCGAATTGTCTTCGATCACATACCACCTACTCGCTCACATACCACCTACACCGTTGCCGACTACTGGTCTAGGCCTCTTCCACATTCGTGACTTGTGTTATTGTGTTAATATAGCGGCTAATTTAACTATCTGACAGTTTAAAGCGTTCCGCCCCCTGTGAGCCTGTTTCTAAATTAGCTTCTCATATTATTTTAGCCCAGGAATCCCTTGACTCGATAATAAACTGTTCTCGGAAATATTTTCTAAATATAGTTACAAACAAACACGTGTTGTCTGACTTCACACCATTGAAAAGCAATATTTACACGAGTTGAAAATTAAACATGCAGGAATCTCCTTGGTTAATATTCGTGGGAGGACATCCCAGAATAAATATTATTAAAATTATGTTTCCGAATATTTGTTTTAACATGAAAGGGAAAATAGTGCCATATATGTTATATCGAAGCGTAAATCACCCAAAAAATGTGGTACATTACCTGGTAATGCAGTTCGATGGTTGGGTTTTGTGGTCACGTCGGTATCTGTAAATAAAATTGTATCAACGAGAGTCTATGGTAATTCCAATGAATTTATTTAATACGAAAAAATCGATCACATGACAACATGAAATGGCGAACAATTTATAGACTATAAATATCTTAGGATTTTTTTGTTTTCTGTAATTTTGGGTTGTTTATCTTAAATGGCATAAATAAAAATACTGTCTGCGTTAAAAGAATCTTTTCGAAGACAAATACCATCTCCGCGGTTTTGTGTATCTAGGTTGATTCCCATAGAATTTCAGAAAAAACACAACAATCGAAAATAACTGAGAAAAATAATATATCCTGAATAATATTATTTTTTTTACTAATATTTACTTTGGTGTGCTGGTAACCGTTTTCCCCCACCTTATCAACCGCAGATACTTCTGTCATGGCATGACAGCAAGACATTAATTCGACTTTGTTGTTGTGGTGGTATTATTATTAATACTTTTTTTTATTTTTTCAATAATTCAATCAATCAACTTCAGGCAGGATGATTATTTTGTTGGATAATGTTCCTCTCTCTTTATTTTCACAATATATTCACTAGCTGGTGAAAATTATTTCCTCGTAAATTACTGTCAAGTTTGCTTATCTTTTCAAGAGGATTCTTTTAAACTTTAAGCATTTAAAACAAAAAAAAAGTTATGAGTTTATAGTAGTACTAGCTGGGACCCGGTACGCCCTGCTGCACCCATAAGACAATAGTAGCCAATAAAAACCATACATTGAAAAGAACGGATACATGGGTTTTGAGACGGCCGACATCGATCTAACGATATATTGAGTATACTACATTGCTTATTGTATTCTACTTATCATACCCATTCAATTGATACCCATGTCGAGGTGGTTGTGAAGAGAGCGGTAATCCGCCCTCTTGAGACGTCCGCTATGGATCTAACGGTATATTGGGTGTACTTTATTGTATTCTACTTATCACACCCTTTTATTTGATACCCATGTGGGCATGTGTTCAGGCTGGCGCGTATGGTAGGAGCCGCTAACGCCGCTAAAGCAGCTGCCTGGGGTGAAAGCCCTCAAGAGAACAACGATATAAGCGACCAGATAAGAGCGGTGCACTCGGAGCATTGGCTCAACACGCTAATCGATGACTTCATAGCCATACCTGATGGTATCTCCCCTAAGATGGTACAGGAAACCAAAGAACTAAGTATCTCTTAGATATTGAAGCTATTTAAAAGCAGCCTTCTGCATAGCCACATAGCACAAATATGTGGAGGAAAGTAAAGGACATCTTTATACCTAAAGTCGGGAAAAGATAACATGACACAGCTAAAGATAAGTCTGTCTTATTTTATGTTGAAAATTCCTGGTACGGATAATCGAACTAGAGTTAAGGAAAGTCCTCAAAGCACCATTGTACAAAGCCCAACGCATGCCGACTGCAAAGGCAAGTTAATGGAAACAGCTCTCAGTGGAATGGTCCAAACTGTTGAATATTGAAAAAGGCTACAGCTATCCTAGAATCAATTGATAGTCATACCGAGTAACTCGTAAAAAAAAGGTAATCCACACTTTTGTGTTGGCCGCCATTTGGAATTTGGAATGACGCCACACCATTAATTGCATTTTTTGTCATACCTTTTCATTTAATACCCATATCAGGAGTCAGGAACATAATTGCAAAATTCGGCCGCCATCTTGGAACCGTCATGTTGATTGTTATACAAAATGGTCCAATTGCGAACTATGCAAATGTGCAAAATTTCAAGTTGATACCTTATATTTCCTACTTTTTATTCTATTATGTCTTCCACCATCTTGTGTTGGTCGCCATTTTGAATTTGGAATGATGCCACACAGCTAATTGTATTCTACTCGTAATACCCTTTCATTTGATACCGATATCAGGGGTCGACGAACACAATTGCGAAATTTTCCCGCCATCTTGGAGCCGCCATCATGCTTTTTTACCAAAATGTCAAATTTCATTGTCACGCGTACTATCTATGCATTCGGTGTTAATCGGTTATATGAAAGTGGGTTAAAATCCAGCTGCAAGAGGTGTAGAACGCAAAAAATTGAGAAAGCATGCCACTACTACCACTTATTAGCCCCCCGCGAGCATAAAAATCCATTTCCATTTAAATTCTCGTTCAATTTATTTGATGAAAAATAAAAACATTCTTTTATGCTCACTCTGCACCACCGCAGGCAGGACAGATTACTGCCGCCATATTTACATAAAATTCGTTTCCCATTTGTATACCGTGAAAAATATTGTGATCCAATTAATCCCTTTGTCGACAATCCCCACCACAATGTAATTTTCCGGGAATTAACGTTGATGCTACTTTACAATATGGAAATTTGCCGTAAGCCTATTTTCCATTTCATATAATAATGTTGCTTGCAGCTTTTGCAAATCCTCTGCAACACTCATGAAAATGCAACTCTTGATCCGAATTATTTTTATTGCAGGAATGCAATTTTTCAATTATAAATCTCTCGAAATGCAATTCATACTTTACAATGCATTTTCCACCCTTTTTTATTTGCCGCTATAAAATTCCCATGAATCGTTTGATCTGTGCAGATTTGTGGTTGTTTGAGGTTTTTTGTGAATGGTGACGTGAGTATTCCAGTTTCAATAGGCTTTGAAGATGGCGTTAATTCGAAGTAATAGTGAATCGTAAAGGTAGATCTCGAAAGGTAACACAATTGGGATAGAACTTGGGGTGTTCTGGAAATGTTGTTCCAATGGCAAAGCTGATTTGTCACAACTGAATATTCCATATGAGTCACTTAGGGCTTACGTGGAGAGAACTTCTTTGTTTGTCCGAACATTATTTACTATTTCTTTTATTTCGATCCGATGGGTGTGGGCTCTCCTCGTGAGCCAGCTCCATAGACTATCTATAATGTTGAGGTCTGGAGACACCGATGACCACTACAGTTTCACCAAGTTTATTAGCGCTAAACCACTTTAGCGGTGTGAACTGCTAGATGGGTCTTTTTGAAAATCCACGCTTGACCTTCCATTATTTCTTTCAATACCCGTATTAATCTTTTCTAACATATCCCAGTACCATACTCCTAGCTAGGTTCCCTCGATGAATTTGACCTTTACTGGTGCTCTAACTGAAATGGCTCCCCATATCATTGTTGTTCCTTCCGGCTGGTGATGTCAAGTCAATAACCTCTTTTGCGTATCCGCAGGGCCGGCGCTTGAGTTTTTTGCGCCCGGTGCACTATGCTATATTGCGCCCCATACGCTGTTTATTTTTGATCGCAGTAAAGGACAATGGAAAAAAAACCCAAACACGGCTGAATGGGAGGAGTAATTTTCATAACAATAAATTGGTAAAACAAGGTTAATTTTCCTTACCTTTCACAAATTTTGGTTTACCGTGCAATTCATATAATATACACAAACCGGTTAGTTAAGAAGAAAAGTCTTAAGCCATGTAATTAGGCTCATTTGTTTCACTGGATTTTTGAGTCAACTTTTTGACAGCTGTGTGGTTGTTGTGGTTTTTTGTTTTGCTCTTGCTGGAGTAGAAAATAAAGAAAACGGCAGAAGGGAGAATTAGGATTAAAAACAACAACAACAATCTAAAGTATTCTGTCTTATAGTTGGTTAGAAAAGTTGATTCTTGTGAAGACCCATGCTACTTCTATCAAATTTCAAAAGGGAATGGACGACTACAGCAGATCTTTGTTCTTTTTAGTAAAGGATAAACCAAAATGAGCTCTTAAAGAGAGATTCTAGCCACAAAGAATTTTGTTCTCCTCATTTCGTTAATCTACTTCTTGTAACAAATCTTGGGATAAAGCTTAAAAGTAAACAGCAATACACAATACAGAGCCATTGGAATAATTTTCTTTCTTTGTGTGAGTGGGCATGGTGCCTTTTACAGAATTTTCAAAAAAGTACTCCAGCGTATATAAATGAATGAGAGATTTTTCTCCCGACTTTTTACTTCAGATTCTCGAAGAAGAAGGTCTATTCCTTCATTTTCAAGCTTTTTCTTGCATGAAAAAGTACAGCGACTGAAATTGGGTAAATTTGTGTAATTTCTTGTGGCCGTGGGAGCACTTTCAAATTTTTTTCAAAGTTTTAAATTTGAAATATTTATTTCTGAAATTGCGCCCGGTGCAAGTGCACCATTTGCAGCTATGCAAGCCCCGCCACTGCGTATCCGCCCATTCCATCAAGGCAGAACCGTTTTTCGTCTAAAAAAATTAATGGTCTTGGATGTGAAGTATCACGTCCGTAATTTAACGTGACAACGTCTGTTATTACGTTTTGTATTTTTCCCGTGTAGAGGATAAATTAACGAAAATTTTGAGCCATTAACCACCCCCCTAACATGTATGGGGGCGAAGATATGATTTTTTTTATGTGCGGGACATTGTCCGGGACATTTTCACACGCGCGCTATCCTATCTTAAACCGATTTAATAGACGTTGTCACGTCAAAAATAGCTTGGTTCCATTCTTCCCAGGACCGGCGCTTTAATAGGTGCGAATGGAGCACTTGCACCGGGCGCAATTTGTCGGGAGTGCAATTACAAATATTATGATTAAAAAAAAATGAAAAGAATGAATCTGACGCTACTCCTTTCTCTCTGCGTCGTGTATTTTGGTCTCGCTGGTATCGGTTTCGTACCGTAAATTTCGAAGTTATTGATCAATCGGGGGCTTTTACCCAATCTAACGGTCTGTTAAAGGACGCTTCTTCTTTCAACGGTTTGATTCGCTTGACTTCTTCACGTGACAAGCGCTTTGTCCTGCCCAAAACTAAACATTTTCTCTTAACAATATTATTGTTATATTAATCATAGCAATTTAATTTGTTTAATAAATCAGTGTGCATTATGAATACTTTAAGATGACCTCCAAGTTTCGGCCGACGCAAGGGAAACATAACATCAATTGCAGCGCCTGGGTGAACGTGGGGTAAAAAGCTCTCTAAATACATAAACGGCAGATGGTGGGATTGCCACATTTCATATGTAATCATTATGGCTTAGGTTTGCCTCATAAGACTCTTATGAAAAACTGATTAGGCATACCTTTAGTACTACTGATTTTTTTTGTGGGGTCACCATTTGCGTCATGAGGGCTGCAGGCCTCAAGAGGCATGCTCCCTAAATTCTAGTAACTTAATAATATTCGCAGATGCTAAAAGTGTCCTTGAAAGTCTCAGATTCATAGTTCGAGTGAGTACTATTTCAACATCAAAAGAAAATATCTTGAATGTAATGATAATAGTCAGACCAGGATTCTTATTATTCTTATTCTTGTTGAGGGGCGCTTTAGCGGGCACTGCGACCTATTTGTTTGGTCTATTGTGCCATCCCCTTCTTTAAAAACCATCAAGGTTAAGGCTTCTTAGGTAGCCTAAAACTGATTTAGGGTTGCTGTCCCAAATCTCCCTGGGAGTAGGGAAATCACGATGGAGAAGGCTCAGTCTTTTCCTCGCTGTAGCCTCACAGTCGCACATCAAGTGCTCCGCGGTTTCGGGAGCTGTCCCGCAGAATCGACAGCCAGAGTCGGCCACCAGTCCTATTTTGTTTAGGTGATAGTTAAGCGAACAGTGGCCCGTCAGGAGCTCTGTTATTATTTTTAGATCCCACCTCTTGAGATTTAAAAGTTTGCCCGCCTTAGCTTTATCGATTTGGATGAATCTTTTAGCTTGACGAGCACCCTGGGTCCTAGACCAGCTTTGAAGAAACATCTGGTCAACCCAATTCTTTAAGGCCATTTTTACGTGGCAGCTTGCTAAGCTACAGAAAGGTTCCGGACCAATAGGTAATGAGTTTGCGCCTGCTCTAGCCAGGCTATCGGCAATCTCATTACCAATGTGACCTTCGTGGCCCGGAATCCACATCAGCGTGACACTATTGTTCCTGCTGAGGAATTTCAGGGATTGAAGACAATCCAGGACAGTCTTTGATGACACTCTGTGCGATCTAATGGCCAGCAGTGCAGCTTGACTGTCCGAGAAAATAACAATGTTAGAGCTATTTGGAGCTCTATTAATACAAGTCTGAGCACACACCTGGATGGCGAGTACCTCAGCCTGAAAAACAGTGGGGGTAGTGCCCAGAGCCATGGATATTTTGCTCCTTGGGCCATAAACACCCAGCCCTACCCCTTTATCGGTTTTGGAACCATCTGTGTACCAAAAGGCCGTGCTTCCTCTAAAGAGAGGCCTGCCATGTTGCCACTCTGACCTACTTCGAATAATCGTCGTAAACGGTTTGTCAAAGTCAAGAGTAGCAGGAATGGTATCGGACAAAGATATCATTGGCTCCAAGTTCAGCTCCTTGAGGATCGATAAATGATCCAGCAGGTCTCCTGGCTTAAAGGAGAATAGCTCCCGTAGACGCAGTACCCCTGCCAGAGCCTCTTTTTTCACCACCAGGTGTAGCGGAGGAAGGTTCAGTAGAGCCTCCATAGCCACAGTCGGACAGGTGCTTTTGGCCCCTGTGATACCAAGACAGGCCAGTCTTTGCACCCTGGCCAGCTTAATCATAGCACCCTTTTGTTTGGTCTTAGCCCACCATGCGATGGATGCATATGTGATCATGGGCCTTACGACCGTAGTGTATAGCCAAAACATTAACTTAGGTTTAAGACCCCAGGTTTTTCCCACGAATTGGCGACAAACATGGAGAGATGCAGTTGCCTTGGCAGTTACTCTCTCAATTTGAGATTTCCAGGAGAGCTTTTGATCCAGGATTATGCCTAGATATTTAGCCTCCTTTGAGAAACCTATTTCTTTGCCGTCCACAGAGGGAGCTTTTAAATTTAGCTTCCTTCTATTAGTAAACGGTACGATGACAAGATGACTCTATGTCATGGACTTCCTCACATATCTGAGTGTTTGGTAACGAAATAGCCGACAAGTTATCTAAAGAAGCCACCAGATGTACATTATGTAGATGCAAGTGGATAGATAGAATTCATACATAAATTTCTACCAGCACTTCCCTGCAATGGACAAGGCTTGTTGTCTTTGATTTAAGAATTCAGTACCTCTAGGAGTTCATTTGCAGCTAGAAACCACAAGTGCATAAATATGACATCTCTCTGATATATTTGTTTGTTAAATAATGCCTTTCCCAACTAAAACGATATCTAATTTCATTTTTTCTTTCTTTAATTTCAGATTGGCATAGTTTAAGACGAGGCTTTGCATAAGCAACTGTGCATCAAAAATGATGTGCCAGTATATGGTTTGAGTTCGTCACAATGATTGCAAGATTTCGAACAGTGATTTTGATGTTCGTTCTGTTACAATCGTCACTCGAGGGACTTCCCCAGGTATATTAGTCTTTTAGCAATGAAAAAGGAAAATATTAATGAGTTTACTATCATTTACAGGAGATAACCAAGCAAAATATTATTGAAGGTAGGTTTAATATATTATATACTTACATTATGTATGAAAATTTTTTACTATAGTAAATTCACCTTCACGGTAACCAAGTAACCCTCGACCCAAATTCTAACATGGCTGCTGGCTAAGTTGGAAAAACGTTCCGGACCAACAAGTGATGAGTTTGCCATACTTGGGCCAAGCCATGGGCAATTCCATTACCGATATGGCTTTCGTATGTTCTGGTATTCATATCAGCGTAAAATTGTTATTCCTGCTGAGGGATTTTAGAGATGTTAAAACTGTGTGGATCTCTATTAACACAAGTCTGTATACACACCTGAATAGCGTGTAACTGAGCTTGAAAAACGGGGGTGTCAAGGTCATGGATATTGTATGCGCTCAGCCCTGCAGCTTGAACCATATAAGCTCAGTCCTACTCCATTATCAGTTCGGAACCGTCCGTATACCAAAGCCGATGTTTCCTCCAAAGAAGTGCCTGTGTGCCCTCTTCACTACGACGTCGAGCGGAGGGAGGTTCAATAAGGCTTCCATAGCTTTACAAGCGAGTGGTGAGAATCTTTCATCGGTCGAGCTGCACAGGATGCCTGTCCCACCACCTACCTAAAGTGCCATGCCCAAAACAAGTGTGATTTGTACTGACTAAAAACACTACCTCTTTCCTATAACTATTGAGACCGGTATAGACCGTAAAGGTATTACTTCGACCCAGCGTAATAACGAACCTACGCATGGGTGCTCATCATAGCCGCAACAGTGGGAATGCGGATCAGCAACCTTCCGCCACCGCTTCCATCGAAAGAAAGGGGACTTCGATGAAGCTCATTACTCAATTCACTGGATACATAAGTCCCCATAAGTGTATCAGAAAGTGCACAGCATTATACTGAAACTCCCCTGTCTATCGGTTCTTTGTTTCTCTAATCTGGCCTGAAAACTTGCTTCTTACTTTCCCCTCGCGTGACGAACTTACCTCAGTTGAAATAATTTAGTTGGTTAAATTTTTTAAAAGCATATACGGCCACGCATAGCGACCAATTGCACCTGCACGCTCCCGTAACAGGCATGAAAATCTACGAAAGCGCCCGCCAGAGGTATTCACCAATTCACGTCTCTGTTATAGATATGAATGAATGTATTCTTAATGGACCACTCCAAATGTGCGGTTTGCCCAAGCGGACCCCCAACTAAGTACTAACCACGTGCAATGCTGCTTGACCTACGAATTCGTACAGAAACCGGTCTGCTGAGTATGCTAATGGCACCCTTAATGTCTCAAAGATAATTGCCCGTTTTCTTCGTTCTATACAATTTTCTTAATGCTCCAATTTTGCTCCTTTTAGTCAAGGAAAAGTGTGAGCGTACTGTGATTCTGAGCAAAAATTGTAAACAATGAAGCTGCTTTGCTGTAAGACCAACCCTAATATGCTTGACTAAAACATTCCCCATCGTTTTCTGGACAAAGGAAGAAGGACTGATGAGTTGGTAGATTTGACTTTCCTTACATGATGTTCTCTCCGCTTTGGGAATTAAGACCACCCTAGCATGTCTCAAGAACTTCAGAATATGGATCAATATTGATCTCAAGAAAGGACGGTGGCAAGAATAGACGGTCAGCCTTGGCCAGGGCCGGCGCTTGGGTTTTTTGCGCCCGGTGCACTATGTCATATTGCGCCCCATAAGCTGTTCATTTTTGAGCGCAGTGAAGGACGATGGAAAAATACACAAACACTCACTGAATGGGTGAAATAATTTTTACAGTTAACATAAAAAAAAATTACATAGATAGAAAATTTCACATGGGTCAACATCAAACCAACAAAACTCTGCTGAAAACATCCTTTGCGTAAGGCAAGGACGATAGGGCGGTCAGATTTTCAAACCTTTTATCGTAAACCTTGTGAATCTGCTACTTTTTGGTAGGTTTTTGTTGTTTTTTGTTCCCCTTTTGCTAGAAAAAAAAAGAAAATAAATGGCAAAAGGACGAATTAATATTAAAAGCAACAACAACAAGCTAAAGCATTCTAACGTATAGTTTGTTGGAAAAATTGCCTCTTGTGAAAATCCAGGCGAATTTCAAAAGGGGATTTGACGTTTACAGCAAATTTTTGTCGGTTGGCTCGTTAGAAACTGTCCATATTAATTTGTTAGACAGTAATATCCCGGCTTCACCGGCCGAACTGCGCAAGTTCGAGCAAATTAGTGTACTGAACTTTTCACATATTGAACTCAGGAAAAATAAAGCCTGAATTCGTCAGAACATGAAATTGAGAACGTAAAATCTTGCTCAAAATAGAGTAATTAACTGAAATAATAGAATATCTGGAAGTGAGCTTTTGCATATTTAGCTGCTGCATGAACTGAACATGTCAGCCGGTGAACCCACACTTATGCGGATTGAATTGAACTTTATTGAACTGAGGCCGGTGAAGCCGGGGTATAAAGGAACAAACAAAAAAAGAGCAATTAAATGGGAGTTCTCGAGTTTTGTTTTCCTTATTTCGTTCATTTATCTCTTTTAACAATTCTTTAAACAGAATTTAAAAGTGCAGTAACAGTAAACTCAAGTTTATATCAATCACGATATACAGCAATACAGCATATAGAGCCAGCGGAACAATTTCTCCTTTGTGTGAGTGTATATGGTGCTTTTTACAGAATTTTCCATAAGTGCTCCAAATAAATGAGAGATTTTTCTTTCCATTGGTATATTCTTTTCTGAATTTCTCGAATCTCGAAGCTAAAATCTCTAGAAACTTCCTGCACGAGGAGAAGTGAATTTTCACCGTTTTTTCTTGCATGTAATTTCTTGCACCCGTGAGAATACTTTTCCATTTTTTTTTCTTTTTTTCAAATTTTCAAATTTTTTTTAAACCATAATGTCTGCAATGCACCCGGTGCAAGTGCACCATTCGCACCTATGAAAGCGCCGCCCCTGGCCTTGGCAGAGGTCTGCACTACCATAGAAAAGCTAAGTTAAACCAGAGCGAGCCTAGTATCTGGAGTCCATCGTTGCATTACAATTCATCCCTTTAGCTAGATTGTTTACGTCTTAAAATTGCGGCTTTTATCGACTATGCCTCTCCAGTTCCGCCGTATTCAGTCTGTTCCAAGGACATGCAAGAACGGTTTGATCACGCCTCATCTGTTCTGTACAGTTTGATAGATACAAGAGGATAGGGTAGGTTATTGGTCATGGTGTATGCTCGAACAGAAAGCGATAAACCTTCCGTTTGTACTGCAGGATATTTTACGAGTTCGGAAATACTGATTGTGGAAGTTTGTTCCACAGTCTAGTGGTTCTCTTTATATATGAGTTTCTACAATGCGATTAAACCAGGCTATTTTCTAACTAATTGTAATTCTATCGTTCTTTTTAATATATTTATTAAAGATCTCTCAACTCATTGAAGAAAATACTCGGAAATAAAACCGAAAAAAATCTTTCAACAACATCCATCATCACTCAAAACGTTTCTAAAGAAATAAATCATACGAAAAGTGCTCGCTTTTGTGCAGTATTTAAAGCAATATTTTTCATATTTATGTACTTTAAGCTGGCATACATCATCACATCGCTACTCACCCAATTTCCCAATAAATTTTTTTCTCTTAAAAAATGCCTCGATTTTTGTGCGTTTAATTCCAGTGAAAAGCACAATCGAATCCCATATTTTGCCAATCTTTTCACAGAAAAATTCTATTATTACCATGAAGGTCAATCGTCGAGGAATTATCTCGAGACAGTTTAAAATAGAATTCAACTACTTCAGATTTCCGTGCTTTCTCCATGGACGAAAGCTCATGGAAAAAATACTACGAGCGTGATTGTAAAAGGATTACGTGTCGGCACGATCCTTGTATAACTTTTTCCCGAACATAATACATAATATAAGAGTTGTGAGAAACTTTTCCAATATCTGGAAGATCCGACTACAACGTCTGAGACATCTGAAGGACGAGTCTTATTTTATTATTTAGCGTGAAGACGGACCTTTATATTTTTTCGCCATAAATCTTTCAGGTTGTTTTGCTTGGATTCCAGTCGCCATTAAAGCGAACTAAATCATTCTCTTGGAAGGGGTAAGAAAACTTTTATATTGCCTTAATCCAGTGATGATGTTTTTTTCGGATAGTGAAAATCCAACACTATTTTCGATCATAATATTGCTAGTCGACTTACATTGGTAGCCAACAAAGTTTCAAATTAAGTGAGACTTGTAACTTTTTGTTCGGGGGTGAGGGAAAATGTTTCAGGATTCGCTGATAGGTTTTAAGGGGTTAGAGGAATCTCTTGGAGGGCTGTTAAGTATGTATTAAAGAGCTAACTAAGTATTTACTATGTTTGTCGAATTTTATGCGGGAATTCATAGAAGACAAATCTTGTAGAGTCCAGACTACATTTCACATACAGATTTATTCTTTAACTTAATCCAGTAATAGCCACTTCTGGTGATGAGCTAATCTATTTAAACAATCCACCGTTTTCTGAATAGTTTCCAAGTTTCTCGACATCTTGATCAATATTACTTCAGAAATTTATGGGCGATGATATTAAGTTAGCCAACTATTAATTCTAGATTGCCTAAACGGAGCGGAAGGATAAATTGTTCGTTGTTTCTTTTATTTCATTCTTCCTCTCCACTTGAACGACTGTTGGTGACAGGGCCGGTGTTTGATTTTTTTGCGCCCAGTGCAGTATGCCATATTGCGCCCCCATCAGCTGTTCGTTTTTTTATAGCAGTGAAGGGCAATGGAAAAAGGCACAAACACTCTGTGAAGTTATTTTAATAATATGAAAATGAAGGCATGGGAACACTTACTCAATTTTTTTCGAAGTTTTGAATTTTTTTCTTAAAATTTTAATTTCTGCAATTGCACCCGGTGCGAGTGCACCATTTGCACCTATGAAAGCCTGACTCCAATCAGGATCTGCTTCGTGATCTCGCTTTTATGCAAGGTTCGCTTTAACTTTACAAATCTCTCCCGCTATTGCTGCTTCTTTAACCTTCGTACTGCTTAAGCTTCTGGAAGATGGCCACCATTCTTCACATATCTACCAATGTCATCATCTGCTGCAGGATGTTTTTCGGTGTACTTCCTTAGCTGTTGCACAGAATCCTGGGCTCCGCAGAGCTATAGACCATAATAAAGGTCCCTATGTCGTTCTCCAAGTCTTTATATTTCAAGATATAATCGGTGGTCACTGAACTACATGCATTAGTTTACACTGTATAATCTTGCGCTTTCAACAGCTTCAGAACAGAAGCGGTTTCTCTTGCCGAATTATTGACCTCTAATAGTACGACTGGTACGAGCTGCAAATCCAGAACTATGGCACCGTGCCGGCCAAGAAAGGATAGGCGACGAAAAGAGGCGAACGAAATGGAATTGATTGGGCACACTTTGCAAAGGAGAATGTAAAAAAATATATAGTTTTTAAAAAAACCAAAAAATACGCTTTTAATTTAAAATGAACTAAAAAGAAAAAAAATAATTTTTAATGTAAAATTTTTATTGCTCCAGCCAGTATATGGGAAGAACCTACGTTTCGAAATGTAAAAAAGCGTGGGGCTCCTTACCTATTTCCTTATTTTATTAACATTGGAACTTTTCGTTAGCGCCCCACGCTTTTTTACATTTCGAAACGTAGGTTCTTCCCATATACTGGCTGGAGCAATAAAAATTTTACATTAAAAATTATTTTTTTTCTTTTTAGTTCATTTTAAATTAAAAGCGTATTTTTTGGTTTTTTTTAAACTAGGTATATATTTTATTTTCTACTTTTTAGTCTATTATATGGCTTCTACCATTCAGCCGCCATCCTGGACCCGTCATCTTGATTTTTTTACAAAATAGTCAGATTACATTGTCATCCAAACTAAACGTGTGTGCAAAATTTCAGCTCAATCGGAAACCGGGAAGTGGGTTAAATTTAACTTACAAGATTTTATTGCATAGTTACAAGTGCAGCTAATTAACACATATCCATTTTGAATTTAGAATTACGCTACACAGCTAATAGTATTGTATTTGGCATACCCATCCATTTGATACCCATATCGGGGGTCGGGGAGCACAATTGCATAATTCGGCCGCCATCTTGGAACCGCCATCTTGATTTTTTTTTAAAATGGTCAGATTGCATTGTCATCCAAACTAAACATGTATGCAAAATTTCAGCTTAATCGGAAACCGGGAAGTGGGTCAAATTTAACTTACAAGATTTTATTACATAGTTACAAGTGAAGCTAATAAAAGCGTATTAAAATACACAAACACTCTGTGCAGCTTCTTTAACATTTGAAAATTAAGGCACGGTAACACTTTTTAAGTTTTTTAAATGCCACCGACAATTGCGCCCGGTGCAAATGCGCCGCCCCTGGTTGGTGAACGACCTTAATGTGGCGGCATCTGAAGCCGTAGATGGAAAGTCTAACTGTCCGGATTTGATACTTCATAACGACAATAGGCAGGCAGGCAGCGTTTGCTGAAAATCGCTGGCCAGCAGAATAGTCGTACCTCCGAAGAAGGTTCTGATGCGCAAATCTTTCAACAATCGATCGAGTGATTTCAATGGCCGTTTTTGCGTTTATTTAGTTGACCGTCTGCTCTGTCTACGTTCCAAATTATTTAACACGTTATCTTCAACTGAGCGAGCGGAACTCGACTGTTCAGAAGTCATCGCGGAGAAATTCTTATTAGTTTTGCCTTCAAACACTGTTTACGCTCTTCATCGGTCTCATTGACTCGACGATCATGTATTTCTCTTGCGTTGCGTTTGCCTGCTCACTGCAAGTTTTTTTTGCAAAGGAATTCTATGTAGACCGCTCAGCACAGTCTGCATCCCTTATCTTAGGGGACATTTCGATCTAGAAATTCGTTTATAATAAATTTTGCGCTTAAACTCTTTCATTTTGTATAGGTTCGGGAATACTGACTGTTGCAGATTGTTCCACAGTCGAGTTATTCAAATAAGAAATTAATTTGACGAGGCCTAACGATGTTAAAAAGTTAGCCCCCTCCCCCCCGATTCGTTAAAAAGTTAGTCCCCACGCAATCGAAAGCCCAAGATGGTAGAAAATTTAGGCCCTTTTTAATTTGTATTTAGTCATGATCGCTGATCACTCGTGGATCGTTCTTGATATGTGAAAAATTCCTGGTTTTGTTATTGTTGATGTTCAGTTTTCTAAACGACAAAATTCCTATACCTTATGTATTTGAACAATTTATTTTGTTCGATAATTCATATCAATTTGAATAATTGATTTCCATCGATCGATATTAATAATTCATTACAATTCCTAGAATATTAAAAAAACAACACTGGTTCGTCATAACGTTTTACCAATTCTCCTACTTCCTCAGGCGAATTGTCGTAGTCCCTTTAAGGCAAAGAAAGGACTCCCAAAAACATTTGTACAGATTTAACCAAATAAATCCCTTCCTTCCTTCAAGTTCAAATACTCGAAATGGATTAAAAATAAATACCGATGAAAATGGCTGGAGCAAACCCTTCCAGCATTTCGCATATAACATATTAAATCAGAGTTAATCGATTCGGCTACAGGCAAGACCTTGGCAAATTAGAGTATATTGACTGTGGAACGTACTACTGCCCCCGAAAGAAATCAATGTTTACACACACCAAAAAAAATTGTGTAATTGTATTGCAGAATTTAATAAGGTCGAAGCTTTTAAATCATTCTTTCGCAATATTTCTTTTATTTGTTGAAATTAATCGTAATGTAAATTGATATCGTATTGTGATATCGAAGATTCGATAACGCTTGTGCAGATTGAAATGTCTTTGAGGTGAATGAATCAAAGGAAATTATTTTTTCTTTCCATCGAAGGGGATTTTTCTACTCTGATTGAAATTATTTGTCAGAATTTTTTAGTACAAATTAAGAATTTTAATTGGTTTCATTGTTAAATCGCGGTCGACGTATTCAAGGCAGCTCTAAAGAAGCTCTAACGAAGCATCCAGCTCGAGATTCATTAGTGGGAGGTAATCTCTTTCCCTGACATTTCTTTTTAAACATTTTTTTTTAAATCAAGATTTTTTGTGCCTTTTGATACTTCAATTCATACTTTTTCGTGGAAAACATAGTGATGGTGTCGGCGGCGATGGCATCTATAAAATGTCGAACGTGCTACAAATTCTGTTTGATGTGGCAATTTCTTGGTAGAGAGATTCAAAGATCAATTCACTTTAATCCCTTTTACATCACTTCTCTTCTTTTGAAAACTGCTGGTGGACCTTCACATCAAATGCGACCTCTACCTTCCTTTTTTACATAGCTCTCAGTTCCCTTAATCAAAGGATGAATTAAAAAAAGCTGTCAGCAACGTCGAGGTCATTCGTTGCCGACGAACTTTTGATGAAACGACATGAATCTTGTTTCGATGTCATCGGCTATGCAGATAACCTTACCATAATTATTTCGGGGAAGTTCGGTTTGGCCAGAGGTCATTAGAACAGTATTCCGAGACGTTCAAAGATATCGGACGGTATCGATGTAGAATAAAGGCAATTATCGAAGTCCATTGTGGGTTGTGCAATGGAGTTGTGCCCGCATATCTGTAAACGGACGCTGCCATGGATTTCGGCCAGCTGACTGGACCTTGTCGATCAGCGGAAACGAATGAAACATGCCGATTTCAACCAATACCGACGATTGAACAAAGAAGTTCGACAGAAAATGAACTCGGACCGAGAAGCGTACTGGAATAATGTTGCGGCCGACATGCTATACCAGACAAACCGGCTGTTAGAGAGCAAAACAACATCAACAAACGACAACGATAAAAAAATCGGATGGAACTTTCGCGACCTCTCCTCATGGGCGCCTCCAGCGGTGAAGAGAATTATTCCAGCACCCGAACCGCCGACTATCGAATACTCGACGAATCAGTTTCTTCAGCCGACAATTGTCGAGGTGAAGACGACAATAAAATCGCTGAAAAATTGATAAGCACCGGGAATACATCAAGTAACCGTCGAGATGATCAAAGCCGGAGGTGATGTCTTATCATAACTCCATGTCCTCATAACATACATATGGCATTCGGATCGTGCTACGTCAGAGTGGAAAAAAGCGAGTTAAACCAATTTTGAAGAAAGGCGACAGTCGGGTTAGGGTTGACGATAGCTCAACCAGTAGGGTTCGTATTCGATTTATACGAGAAGCTGCCGAATCAAGCTTCTCAACCTCTTCTCAACGTTGTGATCCACGTGATTATGCGTGAAGCATTCGATGGACGATGCAGAGTTCGATACGACGAAAACAACTTCGTAACCGACTTAATGTTAGTCGACGATAGCGTCGTATTTGCCGGCACGGTTTCCGAAACATCTTATACGACATTTTCCGCTTCGCGCGGTCATACGGGTAAGAAATCAATGCGGAAAAGACCAAAGTGCTCACAACGGACGGATCGAGGCGCAGTGTTCACCTCGATGGATCCCAAATCGAACAGATTCCGATGTTCAAATATAGGGGATCATTGGTTAAGGAAAAAAAAAGTGGCATCGACGTCCGACGTTCACAGCCGTATCGGCCAGGCGACAGCCACATTCGCCTCGCTTAAGTATTACCATCAAAACGAACGCCTTTCCCGAACGTTAATTCTTCCGATTCTTCTTTATGGATCGGAAGCGTGGACCCTGCTCAAGCCGGACGTCAACAAGCTGGAGGTCTTCCAAATGCGATGCTTGAGGCAGATTCTCGTTGTCTCACTCCGCCAGCACCTTCCAAATGAGACATTTAGACAAAGACTCGATTAACAGCCACTGATCGAAGAAATACAAAAACATCGACTACGGTGGTTTGGAAATGTTTGCCGAATGGATGATAACCGCTTGCAAGGTAAACTTCTCTGGCGAGAACGTCCGACAGACTGGAGAAATCAGCGAAGAAAACCTGGCTAAATAATACCGAGGACGACTTAAACAATCAATCAGTTGTCGAGGCTCGAAAAGTCCCCAAAAATCGTCAAGAATGGAAACGAATCGTGAATGGAGTTCTAGACCCAGCGGCACCGATAGCGGGGTATCCGTTGTGGGGATGTCCCGATTGCACCGTCAGCTAACGAATCAAAGGAAAAACTTATAGACTATTGAAAGTGTCCAAAATTAAGACGTAGAAAGGAACAATTGCGCTCAAGGGTTTTTACTGTTTAATATGTTAGTTTGGCACCTACATAAATATGATAAAATCCCAAAGTGCCCCCCTTTTTAAGGGGTGCGTTTTTGTATTGAATGGCGTCGGCACAACTACAACTACGCTGATTATGGTACCCTGCGCTAATCCTGAACCAAATATGAAGTGTCGTACCGTAAACGAATGTACCAGTCAGCCGTGATTTCAGGTTTCATCTAACTTACTAAGAAAAGAGTTCACGATGATGTTTCATAGAAGATATGATTGGACTTCTTCAAAGCCGCGAGTAGCCTGTCTGAATTGGTATTCTGAATGTATATCGTCGCTAGTAAGCTAGTTTTATGTTCTTAGACCCAATGCTTTCATTTAAAAGCCATCAACATTACATCATGTCTTTCTAGCTTCAATCCTCCTACTTTTCTTTACTCAAATTTTAACCTTGTCCATTTTCAATTACAGAAATTACCGCCAACGTCACTCGACACGATAATACAACTTTTCGAATGAAAGTGCAGTGGAAAGGGACCTTTATAGAAGGTACAACTCTCGACGTGATCATAACACCAATCGAAAGCAAGGCCTGTGGACATAAACCGTGTTCTGCATATGAAATAGTTGCTAACGTAAGTATAGACCATTGACGATTGATTGATTACAAAAATAACATTCAATATCTCGTATGCAATTCGTATATCGATTAGACACAAAGTTATTAAATAACCTTCTTTGCACTTCCACCTACCACGAAAACCTCTCTATCCATTCTTTAGTGTGTCCTTTACTGCCAGGACAAAATTGAGTCTTACACAAACAAATGTCAGTTGCAAAGTCATTCAATATCGTTCACCAGTCCACGTACTCGTCGAACTGACATTCCACCCAAGTCCTTTTGTGACCAACTATGTGCGCCCTATTTGGACTCCACAAAGGTGCAGCAGTTGCTGAAGCTGGTTTTCCCTAGAATCGTACACGAGTTGTCAATTACAAATTGGAAGCCTTACTGCAGGATGGGTGGGGGTATGCTGGAATTTAACTCAGAATTTAGAATATCAACATTCATTCCACAGCTTCTTCGGGATATTGTATTATTTTTGAGTTTACGCTTCTCCTTGTGTGATTAATTGAAACTAATGTCCGAATTTGTGAACTTGAGAACAGCAAACAGTTCGACTGTTTTGTATGCAAATGTTCGTCAGTATAAGGTGTTTTGGTATAACATGCGATGATTGCTATCTTGTTAAATTTACAGTTCGAACATCGAAAGCAATATTAAAATAAATTTTGTTTTTGGGCCACTGAATCTGCAGTTTGACAGCAGCGGTTCAGTTCGGTGAACTAAAATGTAAATTCGGTGGAGCTGAAGTTTCGTTGTGGCACGGTTGGGACATGTAGGAACAGTATATTTTCCGCGAACTGGAAATGTTTAATGAAGACTTGAAATTCGTTAATTAATTTCCCATTAGTGAGAAAACGAATAAGAAGTAATAAAAACTAAGTTATTTCGTGAAATTGAATTTGGAAATAGGTATGGGTGGAGCGAAATGCTTCTGTTGTGCATAGCCCAGCGCATCTTTGTACTTTCTGTGCCCCATTCATCCCCATCAGAGCACTTTCGAAAAATCGGCCAAAAATTTCCCAAGGGGTACCCCTTTGAAAATTTCCGGTTTTGGGCAATTTCTGGAGCGGCCCTTTTTTGAATGGGAAATTGTTAGGGACCTCGCAGGAAGTCTGTGAATTCAATCCCACCCCGGGCTGACCAGTATTTCTCGAGATAATGGGCATTTCACAGCCCTCCTTTGGGAACTCACAAAGGAGGACATATCTCCCGAACCCCTTGGAATTTGTGGACAAACTGAACTGCTCTGAACTCGTGGGAGCGAGCCCTTTCCAACGATGCCCCATTCATCCCCATCAGAGCACTTTCGAAAAATCGGCCAAAAATTTCCCAAGGGGTACCCCTTTGAAAATTTCCGGTTTTGGGCAATTTCTGGAGCGGCCCTTTTTTGAATGGGAAATTGTTAGGGACCTCGCAGGGAGTCTGTGAATTCAATCCCACCCCGGGCTGACCAGTATTTCTCGAGATAATGGACATTTCACAGCCCTCCTTTGGGAACTCACAAAGGAGGACATATCTCGCGAACCCCTTGGAATTTGTTGACAAACTGAACTGCTCTGAGCTCGTGGGAGCGAGCCCTTTCCAACGACGCCTCATTCATCCCCATCAGAGCACTTTCGAAAAATCGGCCAAAAATTTCCCAACCCTTTGAAAATTTCCGGTTTTGGGCAATTTCTGGAGCGACCCTTTTTTGAATGGGAAATTGTTAGGGACCTCGCAGGGAGTCTGTGAATTCAATCCCACCCCGGGCTGACCAGTATTTCTCGAGATAATGGGCATTTCACAGCCCTGCTTTGGGAACTCACAAAGGAGGACATATCTCCCGAACCCTTTGGAATTTGTGGACAAACTGAACTGCTCTGAACTCGTGGGAGCGAGCCCTTTCCAACGATTCCCCATTCATCCCCATCAGAGCACTTTCAAAAAATCGGCCAAAAATTTCCCAAGGGTACCCCTTTGAAAATTTCCGGTTTTGGGCAATTTCTGGAGCGGCCCTTTTTTGAATGGAAAATTGTTAGGGACCTCGCAGGGAGTCTGTGAATTCAATCCCACCCCGGGCTGACCAGTATTTCTCGAGATAATGGGCATTTCACAGCCCTCCTTTGGAAACTCACAAAGGAGGCCATATCTCCCGAACCCCTTGGAATTTGTGGACAAACTGAACTGCCCTAAACTCGTGGGAGCGAGCCCTTTCCAACGATGC
The DNA here is from genome assembly GCA_949987705.1 of Thereva unica. NCBI lineage: Eukaryota > Metazoa > Arthropoda > Insecta > Diptera > Therevidae > Thereva > Thereva unica. Next base: position 5,708,525 of record OX465285.1, read on the forward strand.
CCCATTCATCCCCATCAGAGCACTTTCGAAAAATCGGCCAAAAATTTCCCAAGGGGTACCCCTTTGAAAATTTCCGGTTTTGGGCAATTTCTGGAGCGGCCCTTTTTTGAATGGGAAATTTTTAGGGACCTCGCAGGGAGTCTGTGAATTCAATCCCACCCCGGGCTGACCAGTATTTCTCGAGATAATGGGCATTTCACAGCCCTCCTTTGGGAACACACAAAGGAACACATATCTCCCGAACCCCTTGGAATTTGTGGACAAACTGAACTGCTCTGAGCTCGTGGGAGCGAGCCCTTTCCAACGATGCCCCATTCATCCCCATCAGAGCACTTTCGAAAAATCGGCCAAAAATTTCCCAAGGGGTACCCCTTTGAAAATTTCCGGTTTTGGGCAATTTCTTGAGCGGCCCTTTTTTGAATGGGAAATTGTTAGGGACCTCGCAGGGAGTCTGTGAATTCAATCCCACCCCGGGCTGACCAGTATTTCTCGAGATAATGGGCATTTCACAGCCCTCCTTTGGGAACACACAAAGGAGGACATATCTCCCGAACCCCTTGGAATTTGTGGACAAACTGAACTGCCCTAAACTCGTGGGAGCGAGCCCTTTCCAACGATGCCCCATTCATCCCCATCAGAGCACTTTCGAAAAATCGGCCAAAAATTTCCCAAGGGGTACCCCTTTGAAAATTTCCGGTTTTGGGCAATTTCTGGAGCGGCCCTTTTTTGAATGGGAAATTGTTAGGGACCTCGCAGGGAGTCTGTGAATTCAATCCCACCCCGGGCTGACCAGTATTTCTCGAGATAATGGGCATTTCACAGCCCTCCTTTGGGAACTCACAAAGGAGGACATATCTCCCGAACCCCTTGGAATTTGTGGACAAACTGAACTGCTCTGAACTCGTGGGAGCGAGCCCTTTCCAACGATGCCCCATTCATCCCCATCAGAGCACTTTCGAAAAATCGCCCAAAAATTTCCCAAGGGGTACCCCTTTGAAAATTTCCGGTTTTGGGCAATTTCTGGAGCGGCCCTTTTTTGAATGGAAAATTGTTAGGGACCTCGCAGGGAGTCTGTGAATTCAATCCCACCCCGGGCTGACCAGTATTTCTCGAGATAATGGGCATTTCACAGCCCTCCTTTGGGAACACACAAAGGAGGACATATCTCCCGAACCCCTTAGAATTTGTTGACAAACTGAACTGCTCTGAACTCGTGGGAGCGAGCGACAGAGCTGAGCTGATGAGCTGGGTCCGCAGCCAAGCTGATCATCGGCACGGTTCGCATTACACCTTGATCCGACCCATACTACATATGTATACATAACGAGTTGAATGGGTGGGTTTAGGTTAAGTTGAAAATAAAAAAAGCACTACACGTTACAAAAAATCGCAAACAAAACACAGAGATGTTGCTATCAAGTTCAGTCGATCCTAACACAACTGGACTCACGTCTACATATAGTTGGAGTCGTGCAAAACCTGAGTTCAACTCATCATGTGTACGTACTACCTGAGGATTGGGGTAATGGGTTGCTAGGATTGAAAACAAGGAGAGGAACGCAAGATTGGGAGGACTGCTGTCTACTACGTTCGAAAATGCATTGCCCAGGGTGAACTAGCGTGACGGATTTGTCACGCATACGTGGAGGGCGTCGTCGTTTCACCCCACTAGTTGGAAGGTTTACTTGAATTAGATGGGTTGAACATGAGAAAATTTCCAAGAGTCTGGGTAAACTCCGGAGAAGTATGATAGGGCAAAGAGTTTGCCCAACATTTGGGTAAAAGTAGGGCGCCTTTAGAACGATAGAAAACCCTTCCAAAAAGTGCATGTAACACTTGAGGCAATAGGTGACATAGCAATTTCGGGCAGAGAAGATTTGAAGGAGAACAGCTTTGGATTTGTTACCAAGGACCAGCAGGGACTGTTCCCCCAAGATGATAGGGGAGTTTGTGCTGCCAATTTTTCGCCTTCTACCATACCAAAGGCCAGGGTTAGTACAATTTAGCAAGAATTATTAATATTAACTCCAAACAACATTTTACTTTAAGGAGCTTACAGCCAAGAGCTTACCCAATTCCCTTGGCTTTGATACTCTTTGCCTAAAAACTGCCCCAAAAAATTCATACTAAAGACAGAATTTCTAATTAAAAAAAATAATTTATATAAAAACAACTCTTGCAGGATTCCGGTGAAATAACATTACCCTTAAACCCTTTGCCATTTGTTGAGCATGCCGAATGCAGCATTTCACCTGGATGCGCTTATAACGTAGAAGTTAAGACAACGCAGAAAAAAACTTCAAAAAATATAACCGTGCATTTGCCAGGTAAACTACATACATATATACATATAATTGCTTGAACGTCCTTTAAAATAAAAATCCTTTTCTTTTGTTTCCTTTCAGATTGCATCGACGGGATATGTGCCTGCAAGCATGATAACTTCCCACCAGTGCCAGGAATTCATGCGGCTATAATGGAGCCATACTTATTCAATGTGACTTGGTCTATTCCAATCACACAAGTCCCAATTCCACATAATCTGACAAGGATTGTAATCTTGTAATATAAGCACACAGCAATTGAGAGTGTATTTTTGTTGTACTAACGATTTTCTCTTTTCAGTGGCTCAGTGAAAAGTTTGAAATCCACCAATTCGTTTTATGGTGACCCTTGTCCAGAAATTAAAGTTGATCTTAAGCCAACAGAACTACTGTACAAGCAGCAAGTAATTAGGGGATGGAAAGAGTTTCGCTGCCAGTCGACCGCCTGGCCGGATTCTCGATATGAGATAAGAGCCAAAGTACGGGATGAAATCAATTGCCAAGGATCTGAAGGGAAATTAGAATTGAGCGGTAATTAATTTGACTAAAAGCCGGATATCCGGATGTGACCTCCCTATTGACTGTCTATCTCTCTTTGAACTAAAAATACTCCCTGAACAGGCCAATGATTTACTCCACCCACCAAAGTACCCCATTGCCCTGTTGCCCTTGATACTCATCTCGAATTTATGTTTATGGATTATCCCACAATAAATCAATTACTTTACTACAGTCCAGAAGGCAGTTACCGGCTATTTTTAGAAGAAGATTAACCTAGAAATAAGCAAGTAAATTCCCTAAAATACGGCAAAACGCTTTCGGTAGCAATTTAATTTTGATTGATGAGCCCATTTTGATTATTTTTAGAAATAGCGCAGCGAATTTATCTCAGCATGATTGCATTATACAGAAGATGTGTTCAATAACTCGTAAAACCAGGTTAATATTTTTTATGATCTCATCCTCATCATCATCATACAAAAAACAGTTCGTGGAAGTCGCGATAAAAATCACCCTCAACCCGGGCAAAGCAGGCTAATATCTCTCCTCGATTGGATGAGCACCCGTCACTTTATTCTCTGGGGTGAAATTTGTGGTTCTAATATTAGGCCCAAAATTCAACTGGAAGTCGAACATTGAGGAAAGGGTGAAAATAGCCTGCATAGTCTTCTACACCTCTAAAAAGACCTTTGGCAATGGACAGGAGGTCCCAAGACAAAGATGGTTCTGTGGATGAACACAGTCGAGATATGTCCAATTCTCACGTACGGTTCACTGCTGTGGTGACCAGCGCTGAGCAGGACTTAGAATGTTATAAATTTGGTAAGGGTCCAAAGGACGGAAACAGTAGGGGCCACAGGTGTCAAGAAAACATGTCCCAAGAACACCCTCCTGTGCCTGCTTCATCCCGATCTGCACATCAAGCACCTAGCCTCGTTTAATCCCCGTAGCCATCGTTTTTCTCAACCATTTTAGTGTCGAGATCCCTGAAGAGCCAAAAAATGAAAGAAAAAATCTTACAACCCCTTCACTATATGGTTGGAAGTAAAATTGAGCCAGACTTACACGAGCCAGTACAATTATCAATTTCATGATGGTTAATTGCACTGAAGCCTCAATTTTTTAATATATCCCGGTTCAAAAATAATGCCCTACTGGTATATGAACGTGTATGAGGCGAGGTGTGATTGTTAATACGAACTGGAGAAACATTTCTAATTTCTTTCGAGGCAGTGAAATGTCCAACTTGAAATGAGGCGTGGTGAAATTTTAAAATATAAATATACATCGTGAAGGCATTGGCTTGTTACTCTTTTACTCTGAGTCTGAGGCAGTTTAATGCATATTAGAATCAAATTCGAAACAAGGCTTTTCATTGGTATTTACTTTCTATCTTTAGTTGGTTCTTTTGCTACTTTTTCGACTCTTTTGAAGTATACCATTGTACTGGCTCAAAAGAAAAAAAGAGGCACCTCTTACAAGCTCATTTTATAATTGTGTCCAACCCAAAAAGAGTTGAAAGATAAAACTCCAAGCATTTGAAGCAATTTTATTGGTAAGAAACCAAAAATTAAGTCTGATGGAGACCCCAAGAACCTTGGTTGTAAACGGTTTAGCCGCTAGGGCGTTTTGAGATTTTTTTGGTAAACGTTTACATATTACTCTGTATTTTTGTAACCTTATTAGATATTTTCATGAATAAGGCAGCAAACTCATAACTCTGGAATTTGGCGGATTGAAACCTTAACTTTTACAGTTTTAGATAGGTGGGAGTATTCTGCGTAGATTGAGAACCTATACAAGGTTGTAGATTTGGAATTTTCATAGATAGCCAAGCCTCTATAAAAGTTGTGGATTCAGTACGCTCCAAGCTAATGTTAAGCCGAGCTAGATAGGCTCGATAGAAAGCGCAATGTGACTTTAACGAGAAAGCCGACTACGAGTGAATCCAAAAACTAAACACTGCCGCAACTTTGCAGAATTCAGCATTTGAAGTCTGTAGCTGAATCCTGTGGTGTTGCGGCAGTGTTGTGTTTTGAATTCACTCTTGTAGCATGACGCCTGTTTCCGTAACTCGTAGAACGAGATGGACTTCAGCCCAATAGGCGCGGTTAAAAAGAGCATTTTTACTACCACCTGCTATCCAGCCAAAGGTGAAGAGGATTGGAGACCTCTCTCTAGAACAACTTGGCTCCCTTACAACTAAAGCGAACGATATATTTTTATTGGACAGACTACGATCTATCTATGTGCCCCTTAATCCCTCGTGGGACATAGGGCGGAAACAGTTGCCCTCCAGCGGACTCTGTTTTGCGCGACAGCTCTTAGCTCTGACCAGGATCTCCCAGTAGTTGCGGCCTCTGCTAGTAGGGTTCTCCTCCACGTTGTTCTAGGTCTTCCAACTCGACGGGATCCTTGCGGGTTCCAGTCAAGGGCCTGTTTGGCTAGATTTTCGTTATCGCGTCGCAAGGTGTGGCCAACCCAATTCCATTTCCTTCGCCTGATTTGGTCGTCTATCCTTTCTTGGCCGGCACGGCGCCATAGCTCTTCATTTGAAATTCTATCTTGCCAGCGGATTTTTAGGATACGACGTAGGCATCTGTTTATGAAGACTTGTAGGCGCCCTGTGATGAATTGGGTGACTTTCCATGTTTCGCAACCGTATAAAAGAACTGCCTTAACGTTGGAGTTGAACAGCCGCAATTTGGTGTTGGTTGAGATCTCCGTTGATCTCCATATGCGGAACAAGCATGCATATGCGCTTCGTGCTTTATTTATTCTGGAACTGACATCTTCTTCTGCACCGCCATTTTCGGTAATAATACTACCGAGGTAGCAGAATTTATCTACCAGTTCCACGTCACGGTTATTCAGCGCAGTTCGTTCAAGTGTGTTTGCATTTATCCGCATTTCTTTGGTTTTATTCGGATTCAGCCTTAAGCCTGCTAGACTACTTTCTGTTGCCAAATTGTTTAACATGTTTTTTAGCTCCTGATGTCTGTGGGCCAGCAAACAGATATCATCTGCGTAGTCGAGGTCCTTAAGGCGATCTAGCAAACCCCACTGTATGCCGCCTGTTCTACTATCTAGAGCGCCAACAAGAATGTCATTTATTACTATAAGAAATAGTAATGGGGATAGTAAGCATCCTTGTCGTACTCCTGAACTCACCTCAAAGCTGTCGGATAATTTTCCGTTATGGAGAACTCTGCATTTGGAATTGTTGTATAGGGCTTTTATCAATTCTATTATCTTATCCGGCAGTCCACGTCGCCGTAATGCCTGCCATATAAAGCTCCTATTAACCGAGTCGAACGCTTTCTCATAATCTACGAAAGCAAGGTAAAGGGGGGATCGGAATTCAGTAGACTGTTCCACTATTATTCTTAAGGTGTTGATGTGATCTATACATGAACGGCCCTTCCTGAATCCGGCCTGCTGCCTTCTAAGCGTTTGATCTACTGCCTCTCTTATTCTTGATAGTATAGTGTGGGACAAGATTTTACCCACAGTAGATAATAGACAGATGCCTCTCCAGTTGTCGCATATTGTTAGATCCCCCTTTTCGGGTATTTTGACTATGATACCTTCCGTCCAATCCTCCGGAAAGGTACAGGTGTTCCATGCTAATTCGAGGATTGGCTGAAGCGCATCTGCTATGAGGCTTGAGTCGGCTTTCAACAATTCTGGCGGGATGCCATCTTTTCCAGCTGCTTTACCATTGGCCATCGCATGAATTGCGGTTACTATTTCCGTCTTGGATGGGGCCCGGGTGTTGATTCTTATCGGCTGTGCATTGTTGCTGTTTTCCTGAGGTTCCTGTGTGAGTGAGCCATTCAGGGCGGCGAAGAAATAACCTCTCCATCTTTGGAGCTGCTCCTCGTCGCTGCACAGCAGCCTTCCATCCGCACTCTTAACGGCATGCTTTTTAGTAGAGTGCTTTCCCGAGAGCTGTTTAGTAATTTGGTACAGCACTTTACTGCTGCCTGTGTTTGCCGCGTTTTCCGCTTTTTCTGCGAGCTCATTTATCTGCTGCCTTTTATCACGTCGGACACTTCTCTTAACCTCCCGATGTAATTGGGAGTATTCCCGTTCAAGTTGGTGACGTCTATCCGGGTCGCTTGTAGAGTTTATGTTATTTTTGAGGGCCCTCCTGCGTTCTATTTTTTGCCAGGTGCTGTCCGAGATACAATGTTGCATGTTTCTCTGGACATAACCGATACTCGTTTCCGCAGCCGTCAATATAGCGCCCTTTGTTGTACTCCACAGGTCTTCAATATTTGTGTCGTCAGAAACGGTTTGCTGGTTTAATATTTGCTGCAGGTTTCCAGCAAATTCTCGCTTTTTAGCGCTCTCCCGCAAGAGGTCAACGTTAAACCGTCTACGGTTTATAGATTCACGTTGAAAGTTTCTGATTGCAGCGATTCTAAGGCGAATAGTTGCTATTACCAAATGGTGGTCGCTTCCAGTGTCCGCTCCCCTGAAGCTCCTGACATCTTCCAGAATGGTTCTCCATCTGCGGCTGACGGCCACATGATCTATCTGATTTCTCGTTCTACCATCGGGCGATACCCAGGTCTCTTTGTGTATCTTCTTGTGACAAAAGTAAGTTCCACCTACCATAAGTTGATGGGAAGAACAAAAGTCAACGAAAAGCTCACCATTGCTATTGGTAACTTGGCTTTGGCCTTGTTTTCCAATTGTTTGTTCAAGACCGGTGTTGTCGTGACCGATTTGTGCATTTAAGTCACCCATTAATACAATGATGTCTCCCCTTGGAATAGAGCGAAAAACCTCATTCAGCCGCATGTAGAACTCGTCTTTGATGTCATCTTCTGCGTCTTCGGTTGGAGCATAGCATTGAACTACCGTAGTACTTCTTAGCCTGGTACGTAGGCGCACGGTAATAATCCTCTCAGAAACTGGTGACCAGCTAATGAGGCTAGCCCTGGCTTCTTTGGTGAGTATAGACAGACTACGATGCATGTTTAAAAAATATAAAACACCATCATAACATCCATATATACAAAAAAGCTGTTTCAAAAAAGCCTGAAAAACTTTTGGTTCATATGCATGCATCTACAAGTATTTAAGGCATACTGATTCCAGTGTGTTTAGATAATTCCACATACAAACTACTGCCGAGTGAATGATAAGGTGTCTATAATATTAGTAATTTTACTTAAAATCACCTTTCCAATAGCATAATCCATCCATTCTACACAACCAGCTCGCCATGTAACATTCATATTAAATTCTATAGAATAATGTATAGAAAGTGTAACAAATCCGGTTGCCCTTTAACTTTTATTCTTGATAAAATCAATGTCCCTTCCGCTCCTTTCATTGCTTCCTTAATGCTGTTCAATGTACTGGAAAGAAACAAATTTCGATAAGGAATGCTACTAGATACTTGGAATAAGATTTACCGAGAAATTCGGATCGATTCATTCGTATGTATTGCAATTTCTTTTCCCTCTTTCCAATGTTACTTCGGGTCATTTGTTATTTCACGAAAGAGTAATAATCTTCATGTACATTATCCGTTCGTATCCCTTCTGTTTGTAAGGTTGGATTTCCAAATGAAACACAGTATCGCACGTTTTTTGCTATTGTTGTTTTGTAATCTTTTCACATTGTAGCGTCTCTGTGGGTCGGTTATCTTGTTCTTTGTAGAATATTCCTGTGAGATTTGGTTATTTTTTCCTGCATACTTTTAGGGATTTTTTCAAATATTTCCTATTTATATTTAATTTCGCATAATTTTTATTTATTTATATTTTTTTTAAGAAATAAAAAGAAATATTAATTTTAAATCAAAGGATTTGTAAAAGTAAAAATTTTCCAAATTAATCTATTTTATTTCCTTTTCAGTCCCTCCTGCAAAACAAGAATTACACACTGAAGATAACTCAGTAAGTATCGAAGTAGAGATTGTCTATCTAGAGATTTATTTTTGTTTTAAATTAATTAAGAAATTCAATTTATGAATACAAAAGTAATCGAAGAATTCAATTACTACATATATGAATGAAAGTGGCGAGTTCCATTAAAAGTGTTCTTTAGTTGTTATTGTTTCCGAAGTACTCTTTGTCGATGTAAATATTTTTAGATATTTATAGGAAACGCTGCCAAGGCCAAACTTCTCAGAGATGTTGTCTATATGTCATTGATTTTAATCATGTCAACAATAAGTTTTCTATGAAAAATCTAAAAATATATGCATCGACAAAAAGGACTACGAGAAGGAGCAAAAACAGTATTGAAATAGCATTATTAGGTTTCTTTTTAGGAAGGAAGGATTGAAATAAAGTTTAATTGGGAATGAAAAATGGACAAAGAAATATAATTAAACTTAGAAAGACCTATAAACCTACAAAATCGAGCCATGGTTTTCTTTAGAACAATTCTCTCAGCTTGACCTCCGTTGCAGCATGCCTCCAGTTCCGGATGTTGAATATTGCCTCTGTGTCATCGGTCACAGAGACTATAAATTTTCGTCTGGGTTTGCCTGTGGTCTATTTTTTGCTATCATAAAATGTTTGGGAATTCGGTTGTCCAAATCCTGACTAGTGTAACTGACTAGTTTCAGTCTGTTGATTATTATAAAGGTTGAGAGTTCTGGGTCATCAAAAACTTCATTCAACTCACTATTGTATCTACTTCGTCATATTCCAATCTTTCTTGTTGGGCCTACTATGCACCTGGCAGCTCCACTGCAGATATTAATGTATTCATAATCAACCATTTCAAACACGAGCGTCGTTTTACTAAGCGGTCCTCCAACTAAGTACTAACCAGATTCAATGCTGCTGGACCTACGTAATCGAACGAGAACGGGTTTATTGAATATATTAATGGCACTCTTATAATTGCCTGTTTTCTTCATACTATACTATTTCTTAAAGCTCCAATTTTGCTTCCTTTGGCAAAAAAAGTGCCATCATACCGTGCTTTGTTTGGAATATTATTATTGATATGCGCCTGTATTGGACTGCATTTGGAAAAGTCAAATTTTTACCCAGGCCTGCCGTGACGCTTCCTGTATCTATAGGATCCTGTTATTTAGATAAGCTATGTTCTTTTTTCTGCACAGCTTACCTGCAATTCTTCCTTTTACCTTGAAGACTTTCGTCCTGGTTCTTGCGGGGATCTTGCTATGTACATACTATGTACTGCCGGTGGCTCTGATTTCTTTCTTTAATTGCGGATCTACTGTTTTGCTCGAACCAATAAATTTTGGACATTCTGGGGCCGGGCCTAATGTCTCTTTTGCCGCCCTATTATGCTGCCTTTTCTATTTTTCGTTGATGTTTGGCTGTTCTTCTTCTATTTCTCTCAAGTTTTGCACAACAGCATTCTGGTTTTCATAGTTTTAACTTATGTGTTATCTCTAAGGGAACACAGAGCGCCTATTCTGTTGAGTATACTAACGTTCTAAGCTCCTAAATCGAATTCCATATTCCGTTGGCTGGGTCATTGTCGTTGAGTCAGCAGTGGCAATACCCATTCTTGAAAACCAGCCCGATGTTTGCTTCCTTTTGACTCTCGTTGGTCTGTTCCTCTGATATAAACCCTATATAAAGCCAACATCTTCGAGGATTGGAGTTAGGAACAGGTGGCATGACTATAGATCTTAGATAGTATTACCAAATGATGTTTCTCAGAACTTATCTCTTTAGCGTACCGGCATCACGAAAGGTCCCTCAGGCTGTTACTATTATACAACCCTCTAGAAATTAATTATTCTGCGCTGTTAATGTAAATGCATGCTTGTAAAATTAGGAGTCTAATCGATAATTATAACAAAAACAATATTTCAACAACACAAATATTAATTACAATTATATTAATTGAAATACTCCTTTTACAGCAGTACTTATCCGTAATTGTGCCAATCGCTCTGCTGCTAGTCATAACAATATTTGTGGCAAACCACATCTATAGAAACTTTAGAAAATCACATTCAACTGCTGGTAACTGGCGATTTATATACCGCAGTGCGTCATCAGGGTAAATATATTTCATTAATTTGTTTATTTATTTTTTAAATAATTGTATTCTGTTTTTAGAGCAGTTAGGCCCATCTCTATGGAAGATAATCTACTGTATACAAATAAGGAAATTTTGGTAATAATATTTTCATAAAAATAATAAATCAAAGATAGTAAATACAATATGTAAAATAATATTATTTATTAGGAAGCCCAAGAAAAGGGAAAAGCCGACGTTTTTGAAATACCGCCGAACAATGTTTCGATTGGTCATGAAATAGGAAAAGGCGCTTTTGGTCGAGTTTTTAAGGGAACTGCAACTAATCTATTTCGAATGCCTGGTTCAAATGTTGTTGCTATAAAACAGCTTAAAAGTAAGTGAAAATTGAATTTTTTAGCCATATTCTTAAGTTAAAAGGTTCGTTTATATTCCTCCTCCTTTGAACATGGAGGTCCAGCAGCATTGGAGGTAGTTAGCACTTAGTAGGGAGACCGCTTGCGCTTAGAACGTCGAAAATGTGAGAAAAAAATGAAAAGCTTTTGTACACCGCAATTTTTCACACCTTCCGGCTAGAGCTTGGTGTTCGACATTACATTCAATACGAAAAAAATAGGTTGTCGAAAGTACAAAGGGGTTTTCCCCGAATCTCTAGCCTTCACATAAAAACAATTGAATGCTTCCCGCGAAAAACGTTGTATGTCAAAAAAACCAGGGGCCGGTTCGTGTATGTCGAAAACGAAAATTTTTTTCGTCTCGGGTTCGCGTAAGTCGAAAAAATTGAAAATTTTCGTCTGAAGCCGGCGAAAGGCACTCGAAAGCTCTTGGGTTATCGAGTTTTTGCATTAGGACACGAACAATTTTCTTTCGACCTATGCGAACGCTAAAATTTTCGTCGACAAAATTTTTCGACTTCAATTTCCTTTCGTTCGATTATCGTCGTTCGCCATACACGAACCGGCCCCAGGTTTTCAGGAGAGCAAAAATACTGTTTTCCGCCAAAATCTCGCAGAAAAAAAATTTAAAAAAACATGTCTGGTTAAATCAGTCGTCTACAAACAGATGTGGCTGAAAAAAAAGTCCGAAATGCCATTTTTGCTCTCAGAAGTAACGTATTTTTGGTGTTTATAATGGAAAAACGTTGTATCTCAAAATTTTGATCATATTTACAACGTTTTTCCACGTTGCGCCACGCATCAAAAAAACCAGTTAGACTCTTTTTCCACAATGATACAACGTTCTTTGACTACATGTCTCAAAATAGAAAAGAACACTTGCAACCTTTTTCCACGATTTTATTGAAAATGAAACGAAATGCAAAACACAATGCCTTATATACATTTTTTAGTAAATTATTATTATTTCATTCTTCGTGTAGGTTTTCATAAAACGGTTTTTTATCCTCAGGCAAATAAGTTGCCATAGCCATGAGGTCTCTTTTTTTTCCTTTGTAACGGGAAGAGGTCCTTCGTACAGCTGGGGTAAATCTGTTGGCAGTCGTCGAGGCAAATGGCCTTGACGCCCTCTTCCTTTTTTTAAAACATGGTATGTTTCCCATGGTTCCATGATATTGTGGGTTTTTCTAGTTTTAAGCACCGTTGGACTGTCTGATGATACCTGTATCCAGCGAGCTGCCGTTATCTTCAGCTTTAAGTCCTTTATAATATTGTCAGTGATAAGACCACGAAAATCGAGGAATTCATTTTGGCGAACTTCGTGGACACAGAAAGGATTAGTGGTACGTGCTGATTTGATCATGTCAGAAACATCGCTGGGGACGTGATATGTGGCAACTTTCTTTTTTTTCTCAATGAGAGCAAAATCCCTATCACATGGCAAGAAGCTATGTCCGGAAACTAGGAATTTCTGGTTCACTTCCGTGAAATAATTTTCTTGTATCAGATAAAGGCACAGAGCTATCATGGTCCAGTTATTGTTTTGTCCAACACAACGGTCAGACCAAATATTCAATACCCTTAGCTCACCCGGTATCAAAACCGTAAAAGTTTTTTTAACGTGAATCAGAACACAGGACGCAATCTCATTCGCACCACGCTTACCGACGCATTCGTGCCACAGATACATTGAAGCTTGATTATCCGCCATGTCATGGACCGCGAAGTTGTAATTGGAATATTGCCTCTGATAAAATACATCAGAGTGTGTCAGATTTGGTGTGAAAATCACTTGCTCCAAGTCCACACATAGAGTAACGGTACTCCCGCCATGACGAGAGCACTCTCCATCCTGTCTGAGTCGACTGTAGGCTTTTTCAGCTTACGGTGGTGCAACTCCTGCTCGCGTTCTATTGCTGGCAGTTCCTCCTCCGATGCTTATCCTCGCCAACGAAAATCTCTCTCTGTATGAGTTGTACCCTAATCCAGCATCTGGATACTTGCGTTTAAACAAATGGAACATTTTGTTCAAAGACAAATCCGGATGTAGGCACTGCTTGGAGTTGATGTTCCTGCAGTAGTGACTTGGCTGAACGGGAAAACTCTTTATGTGCTCTCGGATCAAATCTTTTTGAGGCTCAGGGATTTTGTGTGGACGGTTAGAATGTTTTCCTCGTTTGTCATCAAGATCCTCGCCGTCCTTCAGCTTTTGTGTGAGGACTTGAATACGCCGAGCTGTAATTTTGTACGTTTCACGAAACATTTTTTGGCAAACGCGAACTCGAGCGTTGTTTCGAAACAGACAGTAAACGACCGTTGCTTGTCGCTTACTGACTCGTTCGTCCACCGTTCTTTTTTGCGGTTCTTTTATTTCAATAAAAGTGGACAGATACGTAGTTTGCTAATTGTAGTCCATTTTGTAGAATAATTCGAAAAGGTCCTTTCTGTCTTGTACCGTGAAATTTAAGCAATGGAAATTACAACGGCAGTCTGCAATCTTGAATAACAGCAGTTGTGAGTAATAATAAACAACATTTTCAGTTACAACATTTTTCCACAAACCTGGTTTGGTGGTTGTTTTCCTTCTACAACATTTCCTTTTCGCCCTGTATACTCCTTCCCTGAGTTCCTAAGACGCTTATTTTTAATATCCTTCCACTCTGAAACATTAATCCTTCTTTTTCGTCCTTTATCAAGGGTCGCGCAAGCGACCCGACCGTTGCAAGGTTAAAAAGGTTATATAAAATAATAAATTTTAAAATAATATAAAAAAAAAAAAAATAAATCAATTTAAAATAATAAAAAAAAATAAATCAAAAAAATAAATCAATAAAAAAAATAAAAAAAAGAAAAATAAAAAACAAAGAATCAAAGTCCAAGAAAGGACGCGCTGCGCGACTATACTTACGCGAGTTTGGCCCCGTTATTCGTTGTGTCTCTCTCTACCCTAAACCATTTTCAGTATTCAAGATAAGGAAAGAGAGAGGCTAGCGAGAAACGACTTTCGTCTCCGCGCCATAAGTGACACCTTGCGGTCGAACCGTGAGACGTAAAACGTTGTCAAGGGTAGCGGAATACTAGATTCTATGAAATTGACTTTTTTAAAACGTTTTTTGTATGTTTTTAGCTCGCTTTCTTGTCTGTCTGTTTGTCCGGTACAAATCTTGCAATCGATTTTTTGACTACTTCCGGTTACCCGATCACCCTGAAATTTTGCACACAGCTTCAGCTCCGATGACAATACAATATGGTATACTCATTATACCGTTAGATCAATGGCGGAGGACTCTAGACGACGGATTACTGTTTTCTTGGAACAAATTTTGCATTCGATTTTTCAAATACTTCCGGATATCCAATCATGGTGAAATTTTGCACACAGCTTTAGCTGTGATGACAATGCAATATGGTACATACCTTTAGTCCATGGAGGCCGTCTCAGGAGGGCGGACTGAAATATTCTTCACAAACCCTTCGACATGGATATTAAATGAAATGGTATGATAAGTAGAACACCATAAGCAATATAGTATACTCAATTTATCGTTTGGTCCATGGCGGTCATCTCCAGAGGGCGGATTACCGTGATCCATGGCGGCCTCCTCAGGAGGGTGGGTTACCATTCTCTTCAGAGCACTTTCGACATGGGTATCAAATGAAAGGGTATGATAATTAGAAAACAATAAGCAATATAGTATACTCAATATTTCGTTTGGTCCATGGCGGCCATCTCAAGAGGACCGATTAACATTTTCTTCACAACCCCCTCGACATGGGTATCAAACGAAAGGGCATCAAAAGTAATGCAATAAGCTATGTCTTTAGATCCATGGCCACCTCCTCAGGAGGGCCGGTTACCATTCTCTTCAGAAGCCTTTCGACATGGGTATCAAATGAAAGGGTATGATAAGTAAAACACCATAAGCAATACAATATACTCAGAACATCATTAGGTCCATGGCGGCCTCCTCAGGAGGGTGGGTTACCATTCTCTTCAGAGCCCTTTCGACATGGGTATCAAATGAAAGGGTATGATAATTAGAAAACAATAAGCAATATAGTATACTCAATATTTCGTTTGGTCCATGGCGGCCATCTCAAGAGGACGGATTAACATTTTCTTCACAACCCCCTCGACATGGGTATCAAACGAAATCAAACGAAAGGGCATCATAAGTAATGCAATAAACTATGTCTTTAGATCCATGGCCACCTCCTCAGGAGGGCCGGTTACCATTCTCTTCAGAACCCTTTCGACATGGGTATCAAATGAAAGGGTATGATAACTAAAACACCATAAGCAATACAATATACTCAGAACATCATTAGGTCCATAGCGGCCTCCTCAGGAGGGTGGGTTACCATTCTCTTCAGAACCCTTTCGACATGGGTATCGAATGAAAGGGTATGATAAGTAGAATACCATAACCAATATAGTATGCTCAATATTTCGTTTGGTCCATGGCGGCCATCTCAAGAGGACGGATTAACATTTCTTTCAGAACCCCCTCGACATGGGTATCAAACGAAAGGACATCAAAAGTATTGCAATAAGCTATGTCTTTAGATCCATGACGACCTCCTCAGGGGGGCCGGTTACCATTCTCTTCAGAACACTTTCGACATGGGTATAAAATGAAAGGGTATGATAAGTAAAACACCATCAATTATTGCGTAACAAGTCGTTTGTTTTTTTTATATTAGGTGCAACAAAAAAATCTGGGGCCTGTATTAAACAAGATTTAAAGGTTGTTAACAACTTACAGTTCTTACGCGGCGAGATATTTCTGTAGTTCATATTATCTAAATAATGTTGAATAAACTTCCAAAATTACCTCAAAAAGGTAAATGAATCACGTCGCAAGATTTCGCGCTTTTCTATCATCAATCTCCCTATTTCGATATTTCTATAATTATTGTCATTATTATATTGTTATTTTGTTTTTAATTTTGCTTAAGCTTTCTTTTTTAAAAATTGAAATTATTTTCAACAAAAGAAGCGAAATCCATTATTACGTAACAAATCGTTTGTTTTTTTATATTAGGTGCAACAAAAAAATCTGGGGCCTGTATTAAACAAGATTTAAAGGTTGAACAAAGCCGAACTCAATAAGTAATTAACAACCTTTAAATCTTGTTTAATACAGGCCCCAGATTTTTTTGTTGCACCTAATATAAAAAAAACAAACGACTTGTTACGCAATAATTGATGGTGTTTTACTTATCATACCCTTTCATTTTATACCCATGTCGAAAGTGTTCTGAAGAGAATGGTAACCGGCCCCTCTGAGGAGGTCGTCATGGATCTAAAGACATAGCTTATTGCAATACTTTTGATGTCCTTTCGTTTGATACCCATTTATCTTTTCTTGCACCCCATTTCCATTCATTTTGACACGCGTCTGTAAAACACTTCTGCACGCTACAACGTTTTTCCACAAACTGCACTTTTTAAAAGCACGAAAGAGAGGGAAGATGACTTCACAACAAAATTTTTTTTGTATGTCTGTGATCAGCTCGTCAAATACTACGTTTTTCGATCAAAAACTCATTTTGTCAAATTTGGAAGTTACAACGTTTTTCGCGGGACGCATTCAATTCTAGAAGTTCTTAGTCGAAGCAGCTACGCGAGTATTGTAGTGCAAGCTTTAGGTCCAGTAGGTTCTCATATTCACCCTCAATTTGCTCTTCTTTTTAAATTCTGGCACATTCATTAAAAATTGGAAGTTTGACATTTCCATAAACTTTCCATGAGACGAACGGAGCGGTAGCCACAATCAAGCGGACGGAAGAAAAACAAAAACAGGGAAAAACGTGCGGATCGGACGTAGTGAATGGAGCGGATTGGTTCTGTTTGAGCCTTAAGTTTCCCGAGTTTTTGTCCTGTGCGGGGTTGTGCCGTAGGTTTCGTAGCAAGAACTTCAAGCCAGAAAGGGTTGATAGCCCTTCGCTGGTAGCCGAATATTTAGTTGGTTATCGATTCGATAAGACGGTTGGATTTCAACTCGCCAAAAAAAAAAAACATTTGCGTTACATTTTTTTAAAACAAATGGGGGTCCGGGAAAAAAACTCAATTTCACCCAAATATCCGGGGTTTTTGTAGTTTTTGTCCGGCCTCGGCAATTTAGGAGATGGCAGCCCTACCTGAGCCTCTAGTCTTACACATAAACTATTTTAGTTACGCCAGTGCTCCTTCGCCTATACTTTAGATACAATTTCAACTATCATTGTACTAGTGCATTTTTCTGCTGAAATTGTAATGCCAACTACTCAATTGAAGTTAAAAATTTAGGTCCTTCTCCATAGTAGAGGTAGAATTACCTTATCTGCTCATATACACCACTTGTAGCTCATTATTTTGTGCACACTTAAAGTTCTCAAATATTCTGTAAAGTTGATACAAATTTTCTCGACACCTTTCCTCGTCATTATACATATTCGTGGTTCATTGTTTTGTGAGTGTACATAGTGCCCCCGAAATAATAGACATAGACATACTGTATTTTCATAAGGATTCCACCTTTTCACACTTTAGCCAGAAAGTGACTAATTAGTGTATCTTATAAAGACCTCATTAACTTGAATTAAAATTTCCGCTTCTGCAAACTCTGAAAATTCTTCAACCATTTAACTATGAAGAAAAAAAAAGGTAAACATAAAAAAAAACTAATAATTAAAACTCCTCCCTTAATTGAATATTTTTTAAAGGACAAACCAAAATCTTACGCGTAAAATGCCGTAAAAAATTAAAGTTAAATTTTTAATTCTAAAAAGTTTCTTTTAACTTAAAAGAAAAAGTGGTAAAGCAGCACTTTTGAGCAAAGGTCACCACTCTCTCATCTCTAAAATAACAACCACTAATAATTTCGTCCTTTTTATACTACTAAATTCTTCTATTTTTATTAACAAAAAATATTAATGGTGGTTTTTTATAAATGCTTGCTCTATCAATAAATTAAGGACTTCCACAAAAAAAAATAATTTTATATAATAACATTATTTGCGCTTTAAAATGGTCGAATCGATTTTTTCATGAAAAGGATTTTTTAGTGGTTCCAATACAAATATTGTCACATGGCGAATATTGATAAAATTTAAACCGAAAATGAAAGGCCTTGTTTACATAATTGATTTAAATTTAAATAATTCATTTAATTCTATTTGAAGGACGGAATTAATTTAAGGATTTAATAAAAGGAATATTTTGAACAGTGGCATAGTATTGAATAGAATTTAATAATATAAGCCTTCGATGCGATTTTGGGTTGATTGAGCAGTTGTCCAAAGGTCTATCCTAGTGGGCGTTTTTTAAACATTTTTCGATAGTTAAGCATCGGACATTTAGGATTCGAACAGAATGACAAGTACAAACAGCGAATCAGATGATTACCTCGTGAAGACAACATTCAGGATAAGAATTTCACTACTATACTTCAATAGGAAATGAGAGCCGATTAAATGGGGTTTTTGTTTCTATGTTTCTATTCCAAAGGTAGACAACATTGTTTTAATGGTTGACTTAAACACATAGATCGGCTCTACCAACACCGGTCGTATAGAAACAATTGGAAATCAAGGCACAAACCTAATCACAATACTAACAGCAATAGTGAACTTGACTTCTGCAGTTCCCACGAGCTCGCATGGTAAGTAGAACTTACTTTTGTCAGAAGAAAATATACAAGGAGACTTGGAAGCCGCCGCTTGATAGAACGAGAAATCAGATACTAGATCACGAAGCCATCAACTGCAGATTGAAAACTATTGTAGAGGATATCAGGAGCTTCAGCAGAGCAGGTATTGGAAGTAAACACAATTTGGTAGTAGCAACTATTCGTCGCAATCAGAAACATCAAACGCGATGCAATAACCTGTAGGCGGTTTAAGGCAGGCCTTTTGCGGGATAACATTAAAATGCGAGAATTTGCTGGAAAACTTAAATCAGCATAACGTTTCGGACGAAACAAATGCTGCCGAGCTGTTGAGTACAACGAAGGGCCGTGTACTGACAGTAGCGGAAATGAGCATAGGCAAGCATAGTTTATGTCAAACGAAACCGACAACACTAGATGGCGGAAACAACCTGGTAAAAAATAGAACGCAGAAATGGCCTTAAAAATAACGTGAACTCTGCAAGCTAACAGGAAAAACGTCATCAATTTGGAAAGGAACACTCCCAATACCACCGGAAGGCAAAAGAATGGTTCGGCGTGATAAGCGGCAACGGATAAACGAGCTCGCAGAACAACAGTAAGGTTACCATACAAATTACTAAACACCAAAAAACCATCGGCAAACAACCATCTGTCCTAGGAAGTTTTTCGGTGTTTTCGAAGAAATCACCACTTTTAAATAGCCATGAAAATTGCCAGTTTAATCCATTATTGGCACCGCAGGGGAAATATCTTGAATTGAGACTTTCTTCGTAAGTTAGTGGCGCTTCTGCCATTGCCTCTAGTTTCTCCCTAGATTTGCCGAATATCACACCATAAAAGAAGACATGCTCTGTGTTATTCGTAACTCAGTTCCTCACACTCCTTTTTAAACCATCTCTCCAGGTTTGGATAAGTCTGTGGATCCACCATTCCTTAACAAACCCTTCCCACTCGCAGTGCATTATCTGCCACCGCACTGTATTTGGCTTGCCTCCAACATAATGCTGGGTCATAGATAAGCATGCCTCTTCATGCCTCTTCTCGCCGGTAAGGCCGATTTATTAGCATCTCTGTTTGCTTCAAATTCTTCTCTACGCCAAAATGATATGCTACCCCCGGTCCTCGAGCACAGTGCTCATTTAATGGACAGGGTTTTCTTCAGGACTCGTGAGGTGTACAGGTGCCTCAAGGAGCTCGATGTCAACAAATCCACTGGACCCGATAATATACCCCCTATCGTCTTAAAACAATGCGCCTCGCCTTTGGCTAAACTTCTGCGCAAACTTTTTGCCCTATCATACTCTTCCGGAGTTTATCCAGACTCTTGGAAGCTTGCTCATGTGCAGCCAATACCGAAAAAAGGTAACTCCAGCCTTCCCTCCAACTACCGCCCAATAGCAATCACTTCTATCCTCTCCAAAACCATGGAGACGATAATTAACAAAAAGCTTAAGGGATATCTAGAATCCAACCAACTTATAAACGACAAACAATACGGCTTCCGACAAAAAAGATCCACTGGTGATCTTTTAGTTTGCCTTACAGAACACCTCAACCGAAGTTTGCATGGATCTGGTGAATCTAGTTTGGTTGCTTTGGATATCTCCAAGGCTTTTGATAGAGTATGGCACTCAGCCTTGTTAGCTAAACTCCAAG
Source organism: Thereva unica (assembly GCA_949987705.1). Taxonomy (NCBI): domain Eukaryota; kingdom Metazoa; phylum Arthropoda; class Insecta; order Diptera; family Therevidae; genus Thereva; species Thereva unica. The sequence continues at coordinate 5,729,048 of OX465285.1, forward strand.
CTATTGGAATTGACTCGCTTCTCTATAAGTGGGTTGAGAGTTTCCTTTCCGGCCGTTCAATTAAGGTAGTTTTGGATGGCGTCAAATCTGAATCTCACCCCATCTCTGCGGGGGTCCCCCAGGGGTCAATTTTATCACCGGCCCTATTTCTTATCTTCATAAATGACCTACTTTCAATCCCCTCCAATCCACTTCTCAGCTTCGCTGACGACGGTACTCTACGTTACTCGTACAGCTTCGATACAAGACAGACACAAGCCAGATCCTGTCTTGATGATCGTGAACTAATGTTCAACTCTATTAAAAAAGACATCAAACTAATTCTAGATTGGGGAGAGAAGAATCGTGTCGAATTCAACCCCTCCAAAACCAAGTACTGTCTTATCTCAAAAAAGAAGTTCAACACCTCACCATCCTTGACAGTGGATGACGTTGAACTAAAGGCCGACCCATCCCTCCACATCTTAGGCGTAACATTAGCCAAAGACTTGCGTTGGAATGATCACATATTCCAAATCGCCAAACAAGCATCCCAGTGTTTGGGATTTCTTAAGAGGTGCAAGTTCCTCCTCCAGCCATCGGCCCGTGCTGTTATTTATAAATCCTACATTCGGCCTCTTCTCGAATATAACTCCCTCGTTTGGGGCGGCGCTCCAATAACCACCTTAGCATGGTTAGATAAGGTCCAAAAAAGGGCCCTTAAGTTAATTAATGACGATACCGCTTGCTCCACCATCGACCCCCTGAGCCACCGTAGGAATGTAGCAGCACTGACAAAATTTTATCGCTACTACCATAGTGACTGTTCCTCCAAGTTAAACGCTCTTTTGCCTCCACGGCAATCTTATACCCGCAACACCAGATTAGCCCACTCGTCCCATTCCCTGCACCTGCAACTCCCCTTTTCACGCACTCAACAAGATATGAATTCGTTTGTAAATAGAACAACTCGACTGTGGAATAATCTCTCGCAGTCGGTATTTCCGAGCTCCTACAACATCCAAGAGTTCAAACGCAAGGTTCATCACCACCTTCTTCAATACCCCCCCCCCCCCCCGTACCTTTATAATCCTTAACCTATTCCCCCCACCCCTCCCCCGTACTAAGCTTACTGCTAGACATTGCACCATGACGTGACAAATGACATGACGGACTAGTAGTACAAAGGATGACTCCTGAGCTTAGCACTATCACATAAAAAAAAAATGTCTCTGTAGATGATTCCTGCGCACGCCGCATCGTTGGATATGGTCACATGCACAGCACGCACGGAGGCCGCTTAGTCTATATGCGATCCTCCATTTTCTACTGGCTGTGTCTGTCATCAGTCCAAGCTTTAATCTCCAAGATCGCTTCGTTTAGCTGGTGACATATCCAAGCCGTACATGCATTGCATTCGTTGACAGATAATATAGAAGTGTATGTATTCATATGCAAGCTGACGGAATATCCCGTGAATGGAAGGCATGCCACGCAAAGGTCGGGCTACTTTCTGAAAGCCGGCACGGAACGCAACCATGTAATATTGTGTCAGAGGAAACTCGCCGGATTTCATGGAGCCTCTGAATGCAATGCATGTACGGCTTGGATATGTCACCAGCTTTTGCGCATAATTCCATCTTATCGAGGCGTCGTCCTATGACCACTTCAACGATGTGGTGCGTGAACCCATGCGCAAACTGTTCCTGTTGAGAGACGTAGCCTAAACACATCGTTATACAGTTATACGGTCCACAGGAAAGGGCCCAGGGCAGATCCCTGCTCCTCTTGTTGTCCTATATACCGTCGACCCATCTTCTGATTCACAATTTCGTATACCTTTTTCCTTTTTAGATAAAACACCAAAACAGGTTGGGGAGAGTTGTTTGGCTACCCACCCGACCCTAACATGATCCGCCGGCTGGAAGAGCAACTTTGTCATTGTGGCAACATATTGTGAATGAATTTCTATTACGGTCGGTAATTTCACCATCAAATCCAAGTTCAACCACATGTAGACGCGAGTGGAGTTCAGTTAGAGTTGATTGAACTGGACTCAGCTCTGCTATCTGGGTTGATTTGAAATTATGCATATAGACCCGAGTTCAGTAGTTGAATTTAGTTGATAGCAGCATCTCTGTGTTTTGTTTGAAATTTGTGACGCAACCTCAACTCAACTATTCAACTCATCATGTACACGTAGTATGTATTTCCGAACTCAAATTTATATACCATTCGAGACTTCAAACGGAGGGTTCATGTCCCGCTCTTTCAACACCCTGCTAACCGCTCATAAACCCAAACCTATTCTACCCTTCGAACTAAGCTTACTACTAGACATTGCAGTGACCAACAATATGACGGACCGGATGATTTATGAGCTTTGAACTGTCACATAAAAAATATAACACCAAATAAGACCCATTCACTACTACACAACACAGAATCAATAATAAGAAGTTTTTGGATTTAAGAAGTTGATAGAAGATATGTTTTGGTGTTAAGGAATAAATAGAAGAGTCATTGAAAAAGATTTCCTCGTACCTAAAACACTCATCGTTCTAACGAAGAGCGATTGAAGTTGCAATCGTAAATATTTGAGATATTTTGTTCCTCTCCTTGGTCTTTGAACAATGAAACTAAAATTAGAAACAGTTTTTTTAAGAAATATCATGCGACCTTCCTTATACCTTAAAGCCTTCAACAACCGGTCTCCCATTCTTTCTTTTCCTTAAATAATTTGATATTCTTCGTATTTCTCTAATTCTATACCAGTCATAATATTTGATTAATTTCATCTTCCCGACCCTTGTGAAATATTTAGATCTTCTTCTTATTTCACTTCGTTTTCTGGGACTTTACTTAAAAAATCAAGAAACGTACACCCAGGATTAAAAGGATATTCGGATCTGAAACAAAACTCACACCATTGCGGATTAAAAACTTGTGTTATTCCTCATGAATTTTCATTGATCGACTTTCTGCCCCCAGCTGGAAGGCGGTCGTACTTTGCGCCTGGAATAAGGTTACCATTTTTTTTATTTTTAAAAGAAGTGTTTTTTTTTAGGATTTCAACTTTAAAAAGAATGAGAAATAAAAAGTGGAATAGCACAAGAATATTCGAGCAGTATTATTGTGTGTGCAGGTGGAGTGTGTGCAGGATCAAGTTTATAAATAACGTCTCACCTCATAGTGCTCTTATTTGGGACATTCGTTGGTACTTCTTCCTACACATTTAATATGAGCACATGTCATGCACGATTTATATACTATGTCGAATCTGAAATGATAATTCAATGTTCACGGATACTTTCAGATAAATCTATGTGGCAATGAACCTGGGGTGAATGATTATATTTTGATTTTCATATGTGGGCTTTATGGTTTCATGTTCGTAGTGTGTCAACTTTACTTCAGTGGCGGTGCGTAATGTTCAGGATAAGGGAAGCAATGCACAAGGCGAACGATAAAAGTTAAAGTATCGAAGGCATTAACTAAAAAAAATGAAAAATAACATATAGTGGAATCAGATAAGCAAAACATAACAAATTGTTTCCAGTTTCTAGTTATATCGAATACGAATCGAAAATCGTGAAGTTTTGCAGTTTTCGAAATAATTTCGCCGCTAGAGGGCATTTTGCGCCTTTTTTCAGATTGTGTTTAAAAAAAGCTGTTGAAAGACTGCAACTACTACTTTGAGCTCATTTAAATTTTCATGCAAATGCATAATTTTGGCTCAAAATCTAAAAAAGGTAATAATACTAAAACCCTGCATACGCCCCTATTTTCTTTTGTAACCTTCGCTCATCATCATTACAATTTTCCTGCAAAAAAAAAACACTTCAGGCAACCCGAGCTCAGAAATGCAATTTATAAAAATATTCTCTATCCCTTTAAATCAACTTTAAAGAGAATCATAAAAAATATAATGGAAGCTACAAATTATCAGCTTATTTTCAATAAACACCGCCTGCCACCCCAAAAGAATAACCAATAAATAAAGAGACACTCGACTTATCTTCGATCTCTTTTTTCTTCAGTCAATATGCAATAAACGAAAATTCATATTTTAAGAGTCTCCAACAAATTTTGAAGCATATTTGCAAGAGTAAATTTAGTTCTTACTTGAAACCAGAACAGTACCAGAAAACGAAACCAAGAAAACAAAGAGAACATGGAAATTTTCTCTATCTTCGATTTGCTATATCCCACTGTTCGGTTCCGAAGAAGCTGCGTTTAGCTCAGCTTCTTAGGGTATTGTATCAATGCAAACCATTGCGCCAGTGTGGGTTCAATCAAATTGAATGTGTTGGAGTTTTGACTTTGATTTTCTGTGGCAAAGAAGCTGGAGATATTACAGCTTCCCCATTTTGTGTAAGGCCTCGGGCACGATAAGAGAGGCACTTTTGTATTTGCCACTCTGCCGCTCACCAGTCGCCGCTCGTATCGTGGCCAAGGCTTTACTCTTTGTATACAGTAGTGTGATAAATTTGCATTGTACATTTTGTATACAAAAATCTGTACATTGTGTCCTTAGTGTTTCCAGAGGAGCAAATATATTGAGATTTTTCTTCTGATAAATCTTGATATATTTCAATTAATTTTTATGAAGTTGCCTATTTGGTAAAGGAAGCAGTGCTTCCTTTGCTTCCAAAGAGGAACCGCCACTGACTTATATATGCTCTACCACCATTCTTGAACTCAATGAAACCTAAAATCTCACGTGATGCCAATTAAAATGATTGGGTGGTATACTATAATGCAAAATAACTCCACCCATAGAGGAATCCATATTTATGTAACAAATTACGTATATATCTTACCTAAAACAAACGCAAAAAGGAAAATTGTGTAAAAAACACTCAAATTTCGAGTGTCTAATTTAGGAATACACCTAACAAAGCTTAGATTAAACGTGACTTATCTATATATAAAAGGTATCTGCTAAACGTCCCCCTACAAATAATATTTTTATAAATAATATAATTTTTAAGTAATTTAAAAACAAAAAAAAAAACATTTCACCTCCATTAACCAATTAAATAATAAACAAATTACAGAACGACCAACAAAAGATGAAGTTGAAGAATTCCTCGGTGAGATACAAATAATGAAAGATGTCGGACGTCATGAGAATGTTGTAGCGCTGTTAGGATGCTGCACTCTAGGGAATTCCTTAATGATGATAATGGAATACGTCGGCCATGGAGACCTGGTAAAGCTTAAAACAAATAAAATTAAAAATTAAAAAAATAAAACAATTTTTCTTTATTCAAAAAGCTTCAATACCTACGTAATGTGCGTGGAAGACATCTTGCATGTTCGAGGCAGCTGTTTACAGCGAAATCACCACTTTTAAATAGCCATGAAAATTGCCAGTTTAATCCATTATTGGCACCGCAGGGGAAATATCTTGAATTGAGACTATCTTCGTAAGTAGTAAACGTTTGATACTTTCTTTTTCTTTGATATTATCATAATCAATGTTGTACCTTTCAAGAAGCTCGGCTACATCAGAAGGGTCGTATATAACGCAGCCAGATACAAATCCATCTACAGCGGTGAGGCCATCTGTTGCTGATAGTATGTATTAAAATTTTTGTTTTTAATCTCTATTTTAATAGGTCTCACCCAACTTTTGGTTTTCTTTATAATTATATATTATTTTGACAATAACAACACCTTGACATCTGAGGACGATATTGCTTCTGTGACAGAAAAAGTGCTTGAGTGAAAGTTTAGAATCTCAGCTCGTTCTAGATCTCCATATCCACATCTGTTCGGACCAAGCTCGAAGCTCGTAGCACCTAAACAAAAAGCTGCAAAATATAGGAAAAACTATGAAAGCGATAGAACTTGATACCAATCGTCAAAATATAATCCCTGCAACTGAGAAGATTCATTACGTCCTCGAGGTGGTTTAGCGACGAAACGACACCTTAACATCAGGTTTAAAGTAGGATCACTAAAGCATCACAATGGGCCTATCCTTTTGGCCTAAGTGTATGACCTTAACACCAGCAACTCAGCCATATCTAACCTAATCCAACCTAGTTCTGCTGACTATCTCATGCAAAATTCAGAAAGATCGAAAGATTCGACTGGTTCAATGAACTAGAATACAAAGAAGATGAAGTCTCCACCAATATTCGCTGGTGATTCTATGCTTCCATCACCAGACGTAAAAGAATATCCATCCATCCAATGACGTTACTGCCCAAATCGAGCTTTGGCCTCCTCTAGGGCATTTCTTCAAGTTTGACGGTCCCTTGCAACATGTCTCTAGTTCCGGGTGTTGAGCTCCTCCTGGGTAAACCTACCGAAATTTCTAATGTCATAAGCCGTTTTGGGTTACGATTGTACTCCATCCAGATTATGTGGCCGGCTAGTCTTAATCTGTTAATATTTACTAAAGGTTAGAGTTCTGGGTCGTCAAAAATTTCATACAACTCGTTGTTGTTTCTCCTTCGCCATATTCCATCCTCTCTGGTTGGGCCTATTATGCATCTGAGAACTTATCACTCAAACCTGTTGACTCATTCCTCTATGTCCTGGGTCATAGTCCAAAGTATCGCTACCATTGGTACTGGTACGGTACTGGTCGTATTACTGCTTTGTAGAGTAAAAGTTTCGTTTTCCTGTGCACAATTCTTGAGTGCAGAATTTGTTTTTGGGCATAAAAAGCTGTATTAGCCAGTAGTATTCCTCTGGTTATTTCTTCTTTTTCTTCGTTTCTTTTAGAAATTGTAGACCCAAGGTAGACTGTTTTATCGACTACTTTTAGGTTATGTTCGTCGATGGTTATATTTCTTCCCATTCTAAATCTTCCTGCCCTGGATTGTTGCATCACCTTCGTTTTTTTTTTCGTTTATCTTCAGGCCTATGTCCTTTGCCACCTATTTTAATTCGACATAAGCTTATTTTTCTGCCATAAAGGACCTTCCCACGATGTTCACGTCATCCGCATAACCAAGTAATTGTACCGATTGTGTAGCTATTGATGCACTTCTTTGGACTGACGTTTTCCTTATTATCCATTCTACGGCGAGGTTGAAGAGCATTGGGACCAGCCCATCCCCTTGTCTAAGTCGTTGTCGTACTTCGAACTCTTCTGTTATAATATTTTGGATCCTTACCTTCGCCAGTGAGTTTTTTGTTGCGCATTTGATCATTTGTATCAGCTTTGAGGGGACTCCTAATTCCGAGAAGATCTCGTACAGCCTCTATCTGTTTATTGAGTCATATGCCTGTTGAAAATCGAAAAAGAAGATATCAGTAGGTATTGGGACACTTGGGCCTGAGAATTAAGTCGGTGGGGCGTGACTATGGGCGGGGTAATAGGTGATTCTGATCCGATGCCATCAAGTTTGGCATCCCTAATCTCTGGGCGTTTTAGATCATACCTCACTCATACGAGCTAGGTCCCCTGGGGGGGCCTACCTACCTAGCTTTATTTTCTTCACAACGACTATCTCACGATAACGCTCGTAGACCTCGTCGTTGTAGAGTCTTCGCTGTCGCCCTTCCTCACATAAAGGCCAACAATTCTCAGAAGGATTTTCCTCTCGAATATGGCAAAGAGGTTAAAAGTGTTTTCTGCTAAGCACCCATCTATCAGCTCGAATTCTGTACAAAGTGTAAGCGTTCTATAAGATAATTCTTAAATTATTTTTTGCATTTTCGTTACCGTGGCTGTCATCGGGTGAGGATATTAGGCTCACGCCAAAATTACTCGAAAGAGACCGATCACATTAGCCTATCCTCTGTCATAGGATTGTTACCATCAGTCTGGAATCGAGCCTTGGCCCCCTGTCAGTCTGGAAAGTTGCGGCATGTGCATTTTTTCATATACTAAATGTTATTCCCCTCATTCCACTGATGACTGACCACTCCAGGTTTATATAATAATCTAAAATTACACACGTCCAATTTTATACTATAGTTCCCGAAGTCATTAGTGCTGGGACAAGATCTATACCGTAAATTATGGCTGGTCGTAGGCTGACTTCTCGATTCCTTAATAAGAATAATTGTTTTTCTGGGAGAAGTTTGAAATTGTGTTTCAATAAAAATACCTTAGAATGACCTAGAAACAGTCAAATTACCTCGCCTCCTACACACACACACAAAAAATTAAATTTGTTATTATGATACCCACTCTATATTAAAATAAATGATTGGCAATTTATTTTTTAAATGTATGTACATAAATATTTCAGAAAAATAACTCTTAAACATTTTCCCTATATGTTAATACCCGATTTTAATATCAAAAAGTTCAAACGATTTTTTGTCGGTTTCATCCATCTATTTATGGATGCCTACACGCAATTACTTATACTTTTATTCATTTTTTTTAAAGTTAAAAAACAAAACCCTTTGAACCCACGAAAAAAAACCCCAAAAGTAATATATTCTTCTGTTTTCAGCAACCTACACAATGTTAAGCCAACAAACCAACACAACAATTGGTAGTACATCAACATCCAGCCTAGATTATGTCCTTGATAATAAGGAGCTACATAATTTCGCCATACAAATTGCGAAAGGGATGCGACACTTAGAGGAGAAGGGAATTACACATAGGTAAGAGGGAAAAAAGGATATTTATTGATATATTTTAATATAGGGGGGAATGGTATACAACGCACACACATTCTTATGTAATTTAATTTACATTTAAAAATTCTATACGTTCTTTGTATACTTTTATCCTTCAATTTATTTTTCCCATTAAAAGTTACATCGATGAATTGGAATTTATCTTTTTTATACATACATACATATTATATTTATATATGGATGCGAATAGCAATTATATTAAGGAAAAGGAAATTCCATCAGGCATTCTTTTGATTCATTTCGAAAAGGCCAGATGGTAAGCACCTTCTTTAATGAATGAAGTTAAGCAATTTCAGCACGATACGAAAGTAATCATAGCTATTGATTTTCATTTAACCAGGCATTTCTGGTGCTGTTGCTGGTTAGGCCTCGAATTATTTTTGGATGGAATCTTAGAGAGAGCATTTATTAAATCGAATATCAGCCTTATTGTTTCATTTCACCCTTCTCCGAAATTTTTCACGAAAATTTTCGGAGTAAATAACTTTCGGATATTTATACAAATTTAATCGCTATTTAACTCCTACACATTTTTATCTATTTCGCATGAAAAGATATTTCCTAGAGTTTGTAAGACGGTAGAAGGTGGAATTTAATCGATTGCATTACAGCTATCCAATATAAATTTCTATTAAATTTGTATTTTTTAAAAATCTTGTAAGAACTTTTTTCTCATTTTTTTTATCCTGCATAAATGTGTATTTAATAATATTCCATAGAAACAATTCTGTAACATAATTCCCCTAAGGGTTCTCGAATTTACTTAGGAAGAGTAATTATAAGATGTTAAGTCACTATGCCAACAATAGAAATCTTAATCAACTTAAAATAAGTTAAATGTAGATACCTACTAGTAGTTCTTAGTAGATACTTACTTACTTCTTCAAGGGAGCTTTCTTATGACTTATTTGGCCTATTGTGTCATTAAAAACCTTCGAGTTTGAGTTTTGAAATAACCTAAATCAATGGACTCATTCATCATTCATTCCTAAATCTGCCTTTGAGTAAGAAAACCGCGATGGAGGAGACTGAATCTCGTCCTCGCTGTAGCGTTACAGTTGCACACCTAGGAGAAGAACTGACAACTACAATCAACTACATACCAACCATATTCTGCTTAAATAGTAACTAAGCGAAGAGCGACCTGTCAGGAGGTCACTTATTCTTTTTAGCTCCCACCTGTTCAAACTTAAAAGTTTACTCGCTTTAGTTTTGTCGATTTAAATGAATATTTAGCTTAGCTTGACGTTCACTCGGGGCCCCTTACTGAGTTTCCAAAGTTTACCCTGAGTTTACTCAGATTAATCGCCCATGGAAACGGGGATTGAGTAAAGTTTCACGGCCCACTTTTGTTTGATATTGACTAACCATTACTATATATGTAAGTATCATAGCATTAAAATTGGAATCAAAACCGTAAACGATGGGGAACGACTCACAACGAATTCAATGAGGCTAGTTTCAATAGTGAGAATTAAATGTATTCGTCGTTCAAGGAAACCGAAACCGACTTCGATGTTGCTGCAAGTGAAATATCCACCGTTGTCCTACCATTCGCAATCGTGAGTGACAATATGAACGTCAATCGAAGCGAAAATGAATGCATAATCATTGGATTGCAGCGAAAGGAAGCAAGGGAAAAATGCAATTTTAGCGGAGCATGATTGACTGTTCGCAAATAAGACTTGAGAGTTATGCGAGCTACGGATCGGACGAAAAGCAATCGACAACAAGTGGGTATTTAAAGTCAAGAGGGAATGTCGCACTCTACAAGGCCAGATTAGCCATCAAGGGATATTCCCAAGTGAAAGACATAGGTTATGATGAGACGTTTTCACCTGTCGCTCGGTACTCATCAATTTTATATTTGGAGGAGATTTACATAATGTCAACCGGAGGGCATCGACGATGGTTCGGGATAGGCTTGGGGCGAGCATTATACGGACTGAAACAGTCTAGTCGAATATGGAACGATAAGCTAAATAATGTATTGGAAATAAGATTCACGAGATCAGTCGTCGATTGATGCATCTACTACAAGCATTCTCAACAAAACACAAGCATTCTGTCAGTTTGGGTGGATGATATTATGATCTTTGCGAGCAATTTAACGATGTGCACAAAACTTAACAACGACATGAGCACTAGCTTAAAAATGAAGGACTTAGGTGCAGCCCTAAGTGTTTGGGCTGAAACGGTTCGACCGAATGTTATGAAAATATTTTTCAAATTTTATATTCGTTAATACGGGTTGATCGTCACCTCAACAAAGTTGATATCTTTTGTTGTTCGCGAGATATCGTGCAGGAAAAAATTACCACATACGTACGCACAGACTCACACACAAACATATATACCTTTTCTCAAATTTATGCATGATATATACTTCCCTGGGACATCTTGCCTAAAAAATCGGGTTGCGTATGGGGGTAATAAACGAAATGATAGTGTAACTTGCATCATACGTATGCTCATTGTAAGGCTGTAAAATAGGCCCACTAGTTTTTTTTTATATTTGAGCTGTAATTTATTAAACAAAACAACTTACTTGTTTGATTGTTATATTTTTGCCGGAAACACTTATCAATCGCTGTAGAGCTTTTGCGATTTTGGGTTGCAAGTGACATGTTGTTTAATTTTCAAACCATTAAGGGAATTCTACAAAGGTAAAAGGAATTTTGGTTTGATTATGTGAGGTCGAAACTGTACTTTGTGATATATCAAACCTTCACTTTTTGCTTAATTTTCGAAGTTCCAGTAAGATGATAACGACCTCTTGAGACAGCTTTAAAATTTCTCCCAAAATTCTTGTGTAATAGCCTTAGTGCGATGAGTTTGTTCTTTTCAATTTCTTGGCCAATCTGTAATACGACCAACTGCAAAAAGGTCAACGTCCACACCCACCCTAGCCAGGAAAGATGCTCTTAAAGGTGCGTTGGAGTTGCTAAAGAGTTAACTAGATTAATAAGATCAATCAACTGAGTATCCTTTAGGGGTGCGAACTTGAAATTGATGTCCAGTAAGATTTTGACAAACCACTTATAGTGCGCCTCTGGAGTCATAAATGGCTCTACATTCAAGCCGCTCTAAAGGTATTCAGACGCCGAGGCCAAATCAAGATCTGTCTGGTGTTGTATTGTATTCAAAGTCCTCGTCTGGAATAATGCTGATTTTTATTCTTAATGTTTATTATGGTATTTTTTTTGATTGGAGCTCCAGATAAATTAATCCTCAATGACGTCTGGTTTTATACAAGAGACGAGACTAGAAAACAAATTGAATTAAGGACAAAAACTCTAAAGAGAGACATTAAAAATGAAAAATCTTACAAAACATCGGCTTTTTTCACCAAGTCTCTGATTTTAATTAATGATTGGATTAGACACGATTCCCAGGAGTATTTCCAGCACAAAAGCCAAGGATGACAGGGAATCAATGCTAGTAAAATACCCGTCATTGCCTCGATCTGAAGTGTTGATAAAATCCTTGAAAGAAAAATATATTTTTTTATATATTTGATATTCTACGTTTATATTCTATCTTGATATTTTTTTACCAGGGTGGACTCACCATCACAGATTCGACAAGTATGTTTGAAGAAGCCATTGTAAAAAGAATTCTTCCAAAGACTAAACCAGAATATCCTTATGGGGGCATAGGCATAGTATTGGGGCACAGATTGAAGCTATACGTGCATATATGTACATATTTTTTTCTGTCTCTCAATATTCTATTTGCTCACCTATAAATCCTAACATAATCCTGCGGTCTTTTTTTATTTTCTGCACGTCTGCACCCAAAAATTGTGGTGTAGCTAAAAAAAAATTGGATTTTATAAGAAGTATGACATTTCATCACCAGAAGTATTTTTAGGGGGTGATACAGTACATAATGTCCTTAGGTTGCAAAAAAATGAAGAATTTAATATTTAATTTTTTTAGCAATAGAAAAATGATGGCTTAGATAAAACTGTTAAATAAAATAACTAACAATATTTTACATCGTTTAGAATTTAAACTTAAATAACATTAAACGTTTTGTTATTAATGTTATACACATATGTACATATAATTAGTTTTGACAGACGATACTAATTCAGAAAGCTACTTGTTTATCCTCTACTAAGTTATCCTTTGTGCTAGCATCGTTAGTAAGAATCAAGCACATCAAATCTCTCCACCATCGAATAAACATTTCTCCATATCCTCTTTAACTTCATTCAACATCCAGCGAAATGGTTAAGGATCATCAGAAATACCTAATTATATTCAACTTGGGCTTTTATGTGCATGCTTTGTGTATTGAAGAGTTTTTCCGATAAGGATTCGAATACCTAATAAGCATGTTCGTGTTCATTTAACACAAGTAAACGAAATTGTATACATCAAAAACATTTCCAGAATATTTTTGTGTAATTTGTATGCTTGAACTGTAACAATGTGCTTTCTGTATTTTTTTTAGAGAGAGAACCTATAGAACGAAAACCTTTAATCTCTTTAATCTTTAATTTTAAACAGCAAACACATGATTCTTATAATACAGTCAATTTGTGCTCAAAATGGGCCCAAGCCTTAAAGGCGTAGGGTAGTTTTGATTTGCTCCATACTAAATTTTGTTTGGGTTGCTTGATTCCGAATTTGAGGGTTGCTAACATAATTTCAGACTGAAATGAGTGGCCTAGAAGGATGATACGTAGGTCCACCCAGCGATTGTCTGTCTAGTACTCCTATACGGGGTCTTAGTATGGTGGCCAATATTGAGTAGGTCCACCGTGCTAAACAAACTCCAGAAAGTACAAAGATGTGCTGAGCTATGCATAACAGGAGCACTTCGCTCCACACCTACAGATTCCCTAAATGTTATGTTATAACTCCCTTCTTTAGATCTTGTGGCAAGGGAAAGCGCAAACATCGCACCCCTTAGAATAAAATAATCTGGATTTTGGACCGGAATCAGAGAAGGGCACACGAAGGTGTTGAACTCTGTTATCATCTCTACAAAATCCGACTTTTGCATATCCGAGGTTACCTTAATGAAGAACTACGAAGACTGCATCACTTCACGCCCTGATTGGAGAAATAGACCACACAGTATTCAGGATTAGGATGCCATAAACTGCTTTACTGATGGTTCGAGGGTCGAGGAGCAGGAGGAGTCTTTTGGCCGGAGCTTGGAATTGAAGTCTCCCTCCGACTACCCGGTCACTGCAGTGCATGCCAAGCGGAGGTTCTAGTCATACATAAAGCTGTTCTACTAATCAACCAGCAAGGCGATAGGAATCGGACTGTCTACATATTCTCAGATAGTCAGGCGGCCCTGAAGGCCCTGCACTCTTGCACTAACAGCTCTAGAGGCATCTCTGAATGTCGCAGATCTCTTAACGAGATGGCTCAGTAGTTCAGGACGCTCCTCGTATGGGTGCCCGGTCACCAAACTATAGAGGGAAATTATAAAGCTGACGAACTGGCTCGTAAAAGCACGACCACAACTCTCCTTCCAGGAAAGGAAAGGGTTGGTATGCCTTGGGCCACTTTTAAACTCCCATGCAAACAGCACACAATGCAACAAGCGAAGAAGCATTGGAGAGATCTTAATAAATACACCTTGGCCAAATTAACCTTGCCCTCTTATGATCTCAGGTGGACCACTTCACTACTGAGCCTCGAGAGACGGGACCTCTCAGCTATAGTGGGAGTGCTGACCGAACACTGCCTGATACGACGCATCCGACCCGCTTAGGTCTTGAGACCTACGATTTTTGCAGGAGCTGTAAGCATCCGGACAAGGAGGAAAATGTACTACATCTCCTCTGTCACTGCCCAGCCCTAAGCAGAAGGAGACTAACCACATTTGGCGAACTCTTTCTAAGCATCCTTGTGGAAATCTTGAAGATTGGGATCCCGCAACTTAGAAGTTTCATATCTCACCTAACCTACTTATCTCTACGGTTGCTTATACCAGCTGTTCTCTTTAATAATACTATCGGACATATTGTCGGGTTATGATCGGATCAACATCTCGACACTGATCAGAAATATTGCCAGGAATATGGTTGGATCTACTCCTCGACACTGTTCGGGCAATATTCGTGTCAGAAGTAATTGTTGGAAATATTCCCGGGTTTTACACCTCGACACGGTTAGAACCGGAGAAGATGACTTATCCTGAACGAGTCTGGGAAAGAACTGAGTTTACACTGGTGGTTTGGCTTATTTTATAGCCGCCGGGAAAGCTCTAGGTAGCTTTAACTTCGAATTTACGGCGTGAAGCTTTTAAAGCAAGAAAAGCCTCCCTTCGGTCTGGAGCTTTAATATTTGCTGGCTGAAGTTTTTGGAGAGGGATTCTAGTAACGATTCGTGGTTCGTTACAATCTGCAGGAAAATAAGATGGTAGAGCGGTTCCTTCGACAAATTGAAGCTTTGGTCTTACTAGGCCACTTGTGACGGCAATTAAAACCGACTTGCAATGCTCACCAGCAGAGTATATGGCGAGAATCTGAAATTGCCCAATTTAATTTCTACCCTTTCGAATGAATTTCCAATCGTTCACTTGGAATTTCTCACTCATGTTCATTTGCATTTGCATAATGTAAAATTTAAAGGCAACGCACCCTCGGCAACCAAGTCAAAAGGATGTTTATGTGCTCTGAGCCTTACAGGACTCCGACTATGTCCCCGTGCGGATCGACGACTGCACAAAACCGTTGCAGCTTCCACATCGGTCGCTTAGGCGTTTTTCGATCGTTTTGATTGGTAGGCATACGCAAGTTTACACAGGCCACTGCAATTAAGGCTTGTGTAAACTCATACTGCGGCCACAAACACATTTCTTTCTTAAATTAAAATTCGAATCCCTAAACTATCATATGGGACAGACTATACATATTCCAATAAAATTTTCATCTCGAATTCAGCAGCTGCAAAATGCACGGTCCAAAAAATTTAATCCCACCAAGGCTTTGCATTTTTCATTAGCAAATTGCGGGAGAAATACGGAAAAACTGAAAAAGTTGAAAAATAAGCCCCAAGATCAAAATATTATAAACTCAACAAAAGTAAATCGTTTAATATTTTATGAAAGGGTTAATATTTATTTGATCCACATGCATAATGCCTGGGCCGGATAATACAAAAAGCATTGCTGTTGGTTTTGTTGCCAAGATGTGGGTGAAAGCATTAAGTTAACGAGAAAACTGAAAAGTTGAAAAGAAATATTTGTCTTTATTGTTTTTATATTTTGCGGCTTACGTAAAGGGTTGCCCAGGGGTGCTGATAAAAGGGTTGAGAGGATTTACAAAATCCTCTGGATACACATACGGCATTAAGTTATATGTACATCAGAATAAAGTGAAAAAGCTGTTAAGACAAACGATGACTGGGAAACTTTATCCGAGTTGTTTACCAATCAAAAAATGGGTTACTTTATAACATTAAATAATTATCATGGTAGTGATTTAAAATCGGATAAGGACTATAAATAACAGTAATTTAAAAATAGAGTACAATTAACCTTAACTCTGCAGTTTAGGTGTTTGCTAAAGAAGAGCCTTTTCGTCATTTGGAAAGCTTACGGGCTTTGACTGTAGCAGCACCTATCTGATTCTCGTAATACACGTACTCATCCAGCCAAATTCCTAGATACTTTAACCTCGGTTTTTCCACACCCACCACTTGCAAGCCGTCTTTTCGCGGACTCAACAAGATAGCAATTCGTTTGTAAATAACTACACGACAGTGGACCAATCTTTCGCAGTCGGTATTTTCGAGCTCCTGCAATATCCAAGAGTTCAAATGTTGGATTCAATGTAGAAGGAGTTATAATCCGGACTTATACCAACGAGCAATAATAATAAGAGTGATGAGCTAGAACAAATTTTCAAAAATGTTTCAATGCCCTTGAGATCAGCTGATAAAAATTTCAGTAGGAGTGAAAAAGTCAAAATATCAAAGATGTAATATCTATGATAAAAGGAGGAAGAATTGCTTTCACACTACACGCAACGTGTGTGAAAGAAAGATAAAAAATGAAGGGGAAGTGCCAATTTTCCAATTTAGCTCAACACTGGAAGAATTGCAAAACTCCCGCGTTTTTAATGTCCAATACAAAGCCAAGTTTTAGAGTCGCAATGTGTACCAACAAGAATTTGCCCACGCATACATATAAACATATTAGAGTCGGCTGCATGTGCTCTGTTCCAATTCGACTTCCATTTGAATGTAAACATTCCAATAGGGGAAGCAAGAAACATGTTCTGTTTCATTCATACTCTTGTGTTTTTTGTATGAAATGTATATCTATCGCGCATTTGTTAATATTTTTTTGGACTTTTTGAATAGTGGTAGTTCCAATCTCTTCTTTCATATGTTTAACTCTTTTACTTGTCCTTGAGCTCCACCTAATCACTCTTGTTATTATTGCTCGCTGCTTATACCAACTATACCGGGAACCCGACATTGTGAAAAGTATAAAAATAGGTAGATTACGATGGGTGGCACGCGTACAAAGGCTTGACGACAGCGACCCTGCTAAAATAGCGATTAAATGAATGCCTGTAAGCGAAATTCAGGACGGCCAAAGAAGCGATTTATGGACTCCGTTGAGAACGATTTAATAAAGTTAGGCGTACGTAATTGGAGTGCTTTAGCCAGGAATCGAACGACATGAAGAGAAATGCTGACGGAAGCCAAGGCCAATAATAGGCTGTAGTGCTACAGATGATGATGATGATAATGGTTCTCCAGGTCAAAGTTCGGTCTACCACTAATGTGCACCGAATTTGCTGCTTGGCAGAATTCCCCGACTAAATCTACTCTGTCCTGCTCATATTCCACGCAAAAACAATTCCCATCTTCTCGGTAGAGCGCATCCAAATCGAAGCTTGCTTTTCGTTGACGTTTGCTGTCTATTTCTGCTTGTCTTCTCAAAAAGTGTCGATAGCACCAATCACGACGTGCTTCTGCGAAAACTGTCTTCACAAGCACACTTTTATCTCTTTGATCTTAAACTTTTGCAAAGTTTTTTAACTAACCGCTCTCAAAAAGTTAAATTAGGTGGATCTAGTTCCTCAAGTGCCCTTCTTTACGCTGGCGTTGCCTAAGGCTCTATTCTTGGGCCACTCTTATTCAATATTTTTATTAACGATTTTCCCTTAGTAGTAAAATATTGTAAAGCCTACACTACATTGTTCGCGAGGTTGCTTCGGCGAAGTACTTCTCGAAGTTGATCGAAGTCCGAAGTGTGTTACTACACACTCGTACATTTTCGAAAGGAGATCATTCGCCCTGCACCCCGCACGACTCGAGGCCTTTGAGTAGGGTGTAAAAACCACCAAAGATGTGGTCACCCGAGGCGTAGTAAAGTTACCCAAAGTGAATGGCAGTGCCTCTACATTCTCGACCTCGACCAACTTCGCGAGTAGTGTAGTGCTGGGTTAAGATCCATATGTATGCAGACGATGTGCAACTTTATCTCTCTGCGCCAAGAAATCAAATATATATGTGTGTGAAAAATCAGAGAACATGAAGCGTCTTTTATCCTACTGGTCGACATTAGATTAGATTAGTAAAACTTGTGGACTCCTGTCGAACTTCGATACTATTGTGGTTTGCTGAAAAGGGCTGAACGTATGAATTTACTTTAACCATTACCTACTGCCTTTCCTTTTCTAATGCATGGTCTTTCCATCATTCCCTCTCTCGATTTTTCGTGTAGCCGTAGCCTTGGAATAGCATTTAACGACCACCTTAACCAGCTTGTGCAACTCTTGAAATTATAATTTAACTTCCGAATTTGATCGAAGGTTAGAGTGTAGAGAGGCACTTCGATTTGCTTTGTGTAACTTTACTTCGCCTCGGGCGACTTCGCAATTTTGGCAGATTTTGCGCCCGAGTCAAACTTCGCTCAACTTCGAGAAGTACTTCGCCGAAGCAACTACGCGAGTAGTGCAGTGCAGACTTTGTTATTCCAGCTTTGCAACTCTCTCCTTCTTACATCTGTTTACGAATCCATGCCTATTGGCATTAGTGCTCTCTAGTGCTCTGTTAGCTGTGGGCCTCCGATTCCTGTATTAATATATAAATTGTATTCGTTAGTTAGTGAAGGCTCATACAAAAAGACTCACCTGGCTCAGAGTTATTCCGTAAAGTTTGGACAGCTTTAAATCCCACGGCCTAAAAACAAAACTAGTAATATTTTCTTCATAATTATAAGATACTATCCAATAACACTCTAAATAAACTGTATTTTTATTTTTAGGGATTTAGCAGCACGCAATGTCCTTATAGATGAATGTAAAAACCTAAAAATATCCGATTTCGGGCTCTCTAGAACTGGTATCTACGTAAACACAAGAAATAAAAAGGTTTCTATTAAATATACTATATAAACTAAGTTTCGATTTAAATAAAATATATAATTCACAGCTTCCACTTCGATGGCTATCAATAGAAGCAATTAGAGACAATTTTTACTCAAGCAAGAGTGATGTATGGGCTTTTGCAATTGTTTTATGGGAAATTGGCACTTTAGGTAAGACACTGTTAAATTTTTAACATACAAAAATTTTAAAACAATTTATTTTTTGATATCAGGTGGATTTCCATATCCAACAGTAAGCAATGAAGAACTTCTACGTTTTCTATCAGCTGGTAAAAGACTCGAAAGGCCAGAAATATGCTCTGAATCATTGTACAACTTAATGCTACACTGTTGGGAGGAGGATCCCGATAAACGTCCATCATTTTATGAAATAACAAAATGGCTACAGCCACAAAATCAAAAGATTTATGTGGAATTCAGTAGTCTTGGACCTGATTATGTATTTCCACCAACAAAAGAAGAATTACTTGAAAGTAAAGCTGAGGCCAATTAGAAGGAAAATCAAGAACATTTGGTTCTTCTTTTGTATATAAAAAAATACATATAATATTTAAAATGCCCACCGAAACTAAATATAGATAAAAGTATACTTTTATTTAAGTGTCAATTTTTATCAACATTTGCTGTGATTTAGAAAAAAAAAGATGTCGTCGTTTTATATTGAAGAGTGTGTTAATGTGTGAACGCTTTCAATAAGTCATTACAGTTTTTTCATATTAAATTCACCCATTTGCAAATCAAATTAATCCTTTCGCAAATTCACATTTTTACAGATAAAATTCACCTTTTTGCAAATTAAATTCACACCCGTTCGAAAATTAAGTACTTCTACGATATACATATTACCAGCTGGAACCTGGTACAATAGTATGGCGTGCGCCAAAACAATTGGAAATCTCAAAAACGCTTTTCCATTGGCAGTGAGAGTCCCAACTACCACGACAAAACTTCATCCATCCAAGTCAACCGCTCTTTTATATTCCCAATCACAATTCAACAGTCTCACTGCGCCACTCTTGTCGTGGTCAGATTAAGAAAGTATTATTGCCCGTAAACGAATTTCAAAGGGGAAATTACAAATCACGTGTGCGTGTGAATTTAATGTGAAAAAAACTGTAATTATGAAGTTTGAAAGAAGGTTTATAAAATGCCATCGCAAGAACCATTCCATGATTCCAAATAGGTTTATATGTTAGTATATAAGAGACTTTAAGGTAACAATTTATAAAAAATAAATAAAAATATAAAAAATGCTTCCAGTAAAAAACAAAAACATACAATGTCCACAATGTTATAAATATTAAATGGTTTTGTTTTGCATTTTATAATATTATCTTATAAGTATAATAATTTTGGGAATTGAAATCATGGTTAACCCCTTGAGAGCCTTTTAAATTTTACAAATTTATTTTTCTTATATTTTAAAATAAATAAAGGAACAAACTATTTTACAACAGACTGATACAGTCATGCTGTTCAACAAATATAGCTTTTGCTATTAGCTTTTTTTTTGTGTTTCAAATTTTTGTTAAATATAAATAATAAACAAAATGTTAAAAAAAATAAATATACCACATAATGTATATTAATTAAAGTCTAGACAAAAGATGAATTTGTTGCAGCAAAAACAAAACAAATTGACAAATTGAATTTTTGCAATATTTGCAACTAAAAATAATTAAATTCAAAACAAAAAATATAAAAATTTACTTAAATATTACATTAATATGTTTTTACGTTATTGTTAAACTGTAAAAAGAAATCTAGATATTAGATAAAATAATGTTGTATTTTTTAAGTGGATATTATTTATGAAAGTTATACCCTAACTATAAAATTAGATATGAACTATACGAGTTTTTTTTTTTAATTAATTGTAATTTTAATTGTTTATAAAATAATATTAAAAATAAGTCAGAGCTTATGTATTGGAGTACCTTAAACAATAATATAAAAAAAATGCTGATATTTTTTGGTATAAGTGTAGGGAGTATACATACGAATATGATTATGTCTGGTCCAAAGGCGATTTGAAAGTGATTGCCTATAAAAAAAACTATTTTTGCTTTTTTGTAAGTGTTTATAATTGTAAAAAAAAAAAAAAACAAAATAATGATAATAAAGGGAGTATTTTGTTGTGATATAAGAAGGATGGTTTTATTTTTTAGATTAATTATTATTATTATTAAAAGGCTCTAAAACCGGGATCTGGCCCTGGCCTCTCGCAACAAATTTGGCGCTCACTGAAAAAGCGATGCCGCTCCACATTTAAAAACACTAGAGATTGACCAACCATACTTGGAAAGGTCATTGGTGCAAGTTACACTATCATTCATTTCGTTTATTACCCCCATACACAAAACCGGTTTTTTAGGCAAGGGGTCGCAGGGAAGTACAATTCATGCGTCATATGACTCCTCACTTTTGAGCCAGAAAATTTGCCAGACTCACCCTCCATTACACTAACACAAATATAACATCGTACTCGGGGGTCTGCGAAAACTATGAGAAATTCCCCCTCTCTTTCGCGTTTATTGCACAACTACAAACGCATCACAATCTTTACACAAAAAAGAGGTAGAAAAATTAATGCTTAGGGTGAGTTGCACCAAATCATTGATTAAAGTTATTGTTAAAGTTAACTTTAACAATAACAAAGTTGTTAAAGTTCCAGTTTGTAAAAATGAGTTGCACCACCCAATCGTTTGTTAAAGTTTCGTTAACTGCTACTTTGATTTAAATTTATATTTTTGTGTATTTATAAGTTTCACAGTTTGTGAGTTTATTGGAATGGCACCCCTGCTTGTGTCTATGACAACTGTCATTAGTTAACAATAACAATAACATTAACCGGGCAAATTTGCCTGGTTAAAGTTAACGTTAAAATGTTACGTCATGTTAACAATTGTTAAACTGTGCAACTCCCGTTTTGTCTAACCGGAGATTTGACAACCGATTTAGCTTTTGTTACGGTTAAAGTTAGTTGGTGCAACTCACCCTTAGTGTGATACCCGCATCATACACAAACCGTTTTGATGTGAGTATCGAGTGATGGATAGTGTAACTTGCACCATTCAGTCATTCTACCTTGAGTCACTATACTTTCAATGATGGTAACCGAAGGCTTTATTTATTTATTTATTTATTTGCCAAACAAGGCATACTTAAACTAAATACAACAGAATAATATTGTACTTATAGACAAACACTGGCATATATAATTAGTTAATTCTACAGTTACAGATAAAAAAAAATACATATTAATAAGGAACATTGCAAGTATTTAATATTTAAATATTAAACTAAGATCTAGGTCTATGTTAGTTAGAAGAGGACAACAGGGAAATGAGTTTTCTTTTATAGGAACTTTTGTTTATTGTGGGAGAGAAACAGGACGCGTAGGAATTGAAGGTAATGCAGCACCTGTTAACAGGCTCGTTTCTAGCATATTCAGTGCGATGCGGGTACTCTTTAAGCAGTTTGGAATGTCTTGTTTGTCGAGTATCGTTAAATTTGATTGTGTCCGACAGGAACTGCACCTTGAGGTTATTGTTCAGGACATCCAGGGTAAAACAAGATATAAGCAATTTCCGTCTAAGGGATAGAGGCAAGAGATCAAGGATTTTGAGCCTGTCCTTATAGTGAGGAAGGTTTTGAAAATCCGAAGGATTATAGAGGTTCCTAAGCGCGAAAAGAAGGAACTTCTTTTGGACAGATTCTATTCGATTATTACTAATTTGAAATATAGGATCCCAGATCTGGCACGCATACTCAAGAATAGGACGGACCAATGAGCAAAACAAGGCTTTAGTAACCCAAACATTGTCGAATTCTTTAGCTCTTCTCTTGATAAAGCCCAACAGCTTGTTGGATCTAGCAATAATATTATCATAGTGTAAGTTAAAGTTTAACTTGCTGTCGAGGACAATGCCTAAATCAACAATGTGATCGACACGATCCAAGACATTGTCATTGAGATAATAATTTTGCAGCTGTTTGTTTCTTTTCCTGGAGAAGGTAATTACGTGGCACTTACTGGTGTTAAGAAGAAGATTGTTAGAGGTGCACCAGTCATGTAGTGCATTAAGTTTCGACTGTAAAAAGGATACATCAGTTTGAGACCTTATAGCACTATAAATTTTTAAATCATCGGCGTAAAAGAGGTGCGGAATGCCATTTAATATTTCAGATAGGTCGGAGATGAATATGTTAAATAGAAGTGGCCCTAGGTGGCTGCCTTGCGGTACACCTGAGGTTACATTGATTTCTTTTGAGAGGAAGCCCTGAAATCTTACCACCTGAGTTCTCCCGTTAAGATAGGATGTTATCCAATCCAGAAGGGGGCCGGATATCCCAAATCTTAATAATTTCATATATAGAATGTGGTGGTCTACTCGATCGAATGCCTTGCTGAAGTCAGTGTAGACAGCGTCAAACTGGTGGCCTTGTTCCATACCGCACAGTAGTTCGGATATCATTATCATAAGATTGGATGTGGTGGAACGACCTTTTCTGAAACCATGTTGCTGATCGTTTAGGTTCGGAACAATTAGAGGGGCAATCTTGTCATAGATAAGTTTTTCAAATAGTTTAGGGATAACAGATAGAATAGCAATGCCCCTATAGTTGTCCACCGCATGTTTATCACCTGACTTAAAGATTGGTGTGAGGAAGGATTTCTTCCATACCGAAGGAAACTTACCGGCAGAAAGGGACTTGTTAAAAATGAGGTGAAGAGGGAGTAGAATGAGTTGGGCGTGGCTCTGCAAAAAACTTGCAGGTAGACAGTCCGGACCGTGACCTTTATTGACCTCCAGATCTATAAGACCTGTCATTATATCTTCGGGCGATAAAGATATATTGTCTATAAGGACCGCAGTTTCGGAATACTCTCTTGGGACAGTGTGTGCAGTCGAAGAAATGGGGCAGAAGATTTCACTGAACCTGTCCGCAAACATGTTTGAAATTTCTTGGGGGAGAGAGGAGTGCGTGATACCGTTTGTCATTGTTGTCGGGTAGCCTGATGTTTTTCGCTTTAGGTTAACGAAATCAAAGAATTTTTTAGGATTACGTATGATATTTTCACCGACAGTCTTTGCATAGGTAGTATAGGCCTCCCGTGACCTATGATTAAATTCTGAGGCTAACCTGGCGTATTCAGATTTCTGCTCAGCACTAACATTGTTGTTATTTTTCACTACGCGGTACAATTTATTTCTCCTATTACGAAGGGACCGAATGTTTTTGTCAAGCCATGGCTCCGTCAATTTATCCCTTTTTTTTATTTTGGGTACGAATCTGCCAATGGTGTTAAAGATAACATCATAGAATCTAGTAACTAGCTCGTCAATATCATCACCATCAAGTAGATCCTCCCAGTTAATAAGGGATAATTCAGTGCTAATACTAACATTATCGGCATTCTTAAAATCGAAGACTACAGAGTTGTTATAGGAGGCGAGAAAATCAGTTATTGTAGAACTGAGCTCGACGACCCACGCGGAATGATGTGTAGTGTTATTAAATAGATTCTCCTCTTCAGAAGCGGGAAGCACGTTCAAATCCTCATAGAGGTTAGTGAAGATTAAATCCAACCATTTCCCATTTGAATTTGGTTGGCTAATTACCTGTTGCAAGTCGTTGCTGTAAAGATTGTCGATAAACTTTATATCGACGGGGTTTGATACATTAATCGGAAGTAAATAACTGTCTTCCTCGTCACGAATAAAAGATATATTAGGCCGATTAAAATCACCTATGATTAATATATCTTTGCTATCGTTGGATATTTCATCTATTATATGAATCACATTATCATATATAGATTCGTCGGAGTTTGGAGGTAAGTAAAAAGAACCGATGACAATGTATTTATTTCCGAACTTTACTCGTACTAAAATATGTTCGAAGGTTTGAGACGATGTAGTCGCGATAAGTTCACTATTTAAGGGGTCTCTAACAGCTATGAGGACACCACCTCCTCTTGAGAGACCGGTAGATATATAATCTCTATCGCATCTATAAATGGACCAGCTGCCATGCAAGATCTCCTCGTTAAGGAAGGAGTCATTCAACCAAGTCTCGGTTAACACCAGTACATTGAAGTCACAGGATTTGGAGTCGATAAAAAGATCCTTCAGTTTGCCTCTCATCCCACTGCAGTTATGATAGAAGAGTCTTAAGTTATCGGAAGATGTTAGTTTTGAATGACGGGCTGGGAGATGGTTAGAATTTCGGGGGGAAGCTAGTTAAGGACGATAATATCTATTTGATTCGTCCCGACTCCTTTGAAGTTGGGAGATATGTTTTGCTCTGACATGGGACCCATATGCAGAGAGGTCCTTGCTAACTTGCTGAGGGGAAATTTGGAATTGTTCATAGAAATTTGTAAAGAGTTCTAGGAGGGCATTACGTTCAGTAGGTAGGCCCTCTTGCTGAATAGAAATAATTAGACTAGTCCTGGTCTTACCATTAATGCAAGTTGAATCTGGTTTGTTGTGCATGTAAGCCAGGAATAGGCGAACATCATCAAAGATCCTCTTTTCTCGCAAGCGTGAAAGCAAATATCTCTTATCTTCGGAGTCAGCAGATATAATGGTATTTTTTACCACCGGGGGTTGTAGAGGATTCAAGAAAGGCGACTTGGATCTTACCGAAGAATCCGATGACATTTGCTGTGGCGGGGTTGGTTGAGGTTGAGCATCGCAGATGTCAGCGTAGGAACGGCCGCCAACAATAACGTGACTTCGCGCGAAATTCGGGTAATTAGTGGTTGGGAGTGGATCATTAGTAACGTTAGTGCTCTTAGTTTTTCTGATGGTGGTTGGAAGTAAATTTTTTGTATTATTGGTTAATGAGTTAGTTGCACTCAAAAAAAATTTTGCTGGATAAGCTAAACTTTTCTATGCTCTCGGTCAGAAAAACTGGTAGAAATCGTGACTGTGGAATTTTTCAGTGTTTGCAGTAATGTTTTATTGAAACTAAATCTAATCGTTTTCAGGTTTATTTTATCCTATACTCAGAAACAAAGTTAACTATTGCAGCTAGAACATTAATGTGATTTATTTTGGTAGCAGCTATACTATTATGATATACGCAGCTAAAATTATTACTGAAAAAGATTTTTTTTATTTTCTCAATACCAACGTTGTGTCACATTATCAGTGCATCTGAATCACAGATGTAGCAATAAAATTTATCTGTTAATATTCAAATTTTTAACGCATCTAGTAATTATTATTAACAGTAGAGGAAATGTAACGTTTTTGTTAATAAATATAAAGGTTAGCACTTTAAGATATGTTTTTTTCATTTATAATAATTTTAAGTTCTAATAATCAAAATAAAATACTGCAATAGAGGATGCATTAAATAGCTGGAAACATACATTTTTTTGATAAATGCAGCAAGATAAAATTGTGGAAAAAGTATATAACGTATTACTCTTCCTACATAAAAGAACTGCAAAAGCTATAACCCGGGAATACACATGCCAGTAAAACGGGTAAGCAGCTTGCATGCTGAAAATTGTAAGTGCCCTATAGATGGTACAAGGATGATAAATTTGTACACGCTAGTTACAGGCATACCACCTTGCCTGTATCTAGAAAGTGTAAATTTATCACCACTGTACCTTGTCATTTTCAAGTATGCAAGCAACTTACCCGTGTTGCTGGCAGTTGTATTCCCCGCTATTTCCTCTTTTAACTTTTTATCTTATAACTTATAATACAAATAAAAACATTATTTGTTGGTTCTTAACATTTCTTTTTTATTTAAAAAATTTCAATTAAAAAAAAAGATTTTACATAAAGTAAAGGTGTACATTTTTATGTATTAGTTTAAAGCTTATAATAAGTTTACAAAGCATATTTATGTTAATTCATTTTGTTTTAAATAACTAAAATATTTCCATTTAATTCAATCAAAATATAGGTTTCAAAATATTTGTTTTCGAGCAATATAATTTTCTTAAAATTAGTTTTTCTAACATTGTAACAGCATCTGTGGCTATCATAGTACAAGGTTTCAAATAATTCTAACAAAAGATAAATATTATTATTATTTACAGCACAAATTTTCTTGACTAAGGCATAACTTAAATATTCGCCATTAAATCCTATATCAATAATAGTTTTATTTGCGATTAATAGTGAATTACAGATAGAGATCCACTTGTAAAATTGTACCACTCTTTCATTAAAATTAAAAGGAAATAGGGGTTTTTCAGAGTCTAATATTTTTGGGCCATATTTATAACTGTTTTCAATATTATTATTTAAAAAGGTGTTATATTGTTTTAAAAGAAATCTTTCAAAAATTGTAAAACAAATATTTTTTCGTGACTTTGTTGAGCGAGCTATGTCTTTTAATGTTTTATGTCGACCTTCAAAACGCATTGCCCATACCTGAGTTAAAGGACCAATTGCTTGCATAACTCTGCAGTAATGCAAAAGAAAATGATGCTTTGGTTTAAGTGGCAAATTGTAAATGCTTTTAAATTTTTGATGGTGTTCAGTAATTAATACTTTTAGCAAATTTATAGAATTTTCAGAAATAAAATTACAAAGAATAATATCAATAATTTGTTTTAAATACAAAAATAATTCCCATTTTGGATCATCTTCATTGACCCAATCACCAATCATAACACCGATATATGTAGAAAACCAAATCATTTCCGACGCACTATACCTTATCTTTTTCAATTTTAAATGATCCATACTTATTTCTTGGGGTTTATTCATGTATAATGCATTTCCGTAATAAAAGAAATTAATACGATTATTTAAATCTTCCAAACTGAAATACTTTTCATTTTGTATATAACT
Organism: Thereva unica; assembly: GCA_949987705.1. Taxonomy (NCBI): domain Eukaryota; kingdom Metazoa; phylum Arthropoda; class Insecta; order Diptera; family Therevidae; genus Thereva; species Thereva unica. Next base: position 5,756,857 of record OX465285.1, read on the forward strand.
AAGTAGCATCAAAGACAATTCATAGTTTAGTATACCTTCAAAAATATCATGCATTGGTTCAACACAAAAGTTTTCAATTGCATGAAAATTATTTAATCTATTAAATATGCATTCTGAAACTATTCCAGTTTCCTTGGTTTCTCTTTGGATATCAGTTTCATAATTAGCCAATGTTCTCAAATACTGTGTATCTTCTACAGTAATAGTCTGCAATTTAGTTTTATCAATAGAGCAAAATCGACAGCAATGATTTGAAGTGAAACTCTCTGTAAATCCCAGTAACGAATTTAAACCTTTATTGTCTCCCACACATACGGCCAGAATGAATAATAGTTGGTTGTTTTTTACTTGAATTCCCTCAGTTTCAAGGTAATGTAACTCATTGACAACAGGTTCGAATACACGATTACCAATGTGTTTTTTATCTAAGCTATTGAAAAGAAATATTGGAAAAATCATTTCTAATTTGGAGCGGTTCTCCGGTGATATAAATGGAAATGAAATGTAGACGCCCCCCAAACTTTGACATCCAGCCCGCGAACCTAGAGGGTTATTTGTTTCAAAATCATCGTAAAATAGAATTATAGGTAATATTATAGCGTTCGGATTTTTATGTTTTACTTCGTTTGTTTTTGTTTTCCAAAAAGGGCCTTGCATCATATTTGAAAACCTATCATCTTTCTCTAAAAATCTTATGTAATCTACCGTTTTTTCGAAAAACCCATCGATATTAAATAAAGCTTGCAATATGTTTCGTAAAGGTATAAAAGATGCTGTTACATTTATTGTTTTCAAAAAAGTTTTCCGTTTTTCGCGAACTTTTTCTATTCTTTGACCAATAATTACTGAAGTGACTTGATATAAATTAGAATTTTTGATTTTATTGTGACGTCTATATTCTGTGTTCATATTAGTAAAAGAATTTCTTATTCTCTGAAATACTAATTGAATAAAACGGGAGGATATATTATTTTTAGATAAAGTATCGTTTAAAATTGTTTCGGCGATATTGAAAGCATTTCCTTTAATAAAATTATCAAATAATTCTATGATATTTTGAATTGAAGATCTGCAAATATTATGGTCATTGTAAATTTTACTTATAAATTCAAAACTTTGTTTGCTAATTTCATTATCTAAAGACTGTAATAAACTATTTTCGTCAGAATCATTTTTAGCTTCATCATTATGAAGATTTTTATTTGGTAAAATAAATTGTGAGGTGTTCGTCGAATCTTTATTTCTGTCTAAAACCTTTTTTTCAATATTATTAGTAGCATGATAATTATCTTCATTTGCATTGAAATGTATTTTTATGTGTTTTTTAAATGAATTAAATTTTGTAAAATATCGCGTTGTTGGACAGTTATAACATCTTAAGTCTTTTATATCTAATTTATGAATTGTTTTTATATGAGTTATGTAATCTTTGGCATTGTGAAATTGCCTTCTACATAAAAAACACTTCATGCTGTGTTTTTACAAACTAAAACTTTATAACTAAAAAAATTGTATTAATTAAAGTACCTAGTTATCTTTTAGGTTCGAAAGTTCATCAAATAAAGATGTCACGCTGTTGAAATTTTGATCAAATTTTGTAGTAATACCATAAATATATTTTTGTAGAAAAGTCCAAATAGGTTTAGTTTCGTCCGGATAGCAACAGTTAAGAGCATTATATATTTTAAAGCAGCAGTCTACAGTCGTAAGTGTATCCTTGAAAGTATATAAAGTATCATCTACCAATACATGGCCTTTTTCTATTTTGTCTGCAATAAACAAGTCTATTACAACTAGCCATAATATATATCATTACAAGTTTTGCATATACTTAAGTTAATGACTTACCGTAGGATTTTCCAATCAAAATAATTCGAGGTTGTAAGGTTTTTTTATCTCGAACAGCTTCTCCTTTTAACAAATTTTTTGTTTCCAACAAAAGTGTTGCATTCTAAAATAAATTAACAATAAAAATTAAATTCACTTTGATTAAGTAATATATTTTCAAATACTCGTACCTCTTGTAAAAACAAAAATGAATTTAGGACTTCTTTTTTAGTTAATTTTCTTCGTTTATTGTTGCTACCTTTAGCATAAATTGAATTCGATAAAAAGTTAGTTAAGAGAAGGAAGCCTTTAAAGGTACAGTCGCCACTTAATATTTTGGAAATTTCTGAATTATTTTTTAGTTTTTTCGATGATAAATCTATTAATTTCTGTTCCATAGGAGGCCAATTTGCGCAAAATTTGTTTGCATTTTCTGTATAATTTTTGTCAAAATCTTCGCATAAAAGAATTGATCCTTTATCAGACTTTAAAATGGGAAATGTTTCGAAATATTTATATATCGAATCAGATTTTTCTAAAATCGAGTATCTGTAAGATCTAGTCTCGTTCCAGATTTCTCGAATTTTATCCCAAGGCTCAAAATATTTTTTTAAAAACTCGATTTTGTCAAGTGTCCGGGGCTCTACTAATTCAATTGGTGTAAGTACGGAAGTTCTCGATTTTTCAATTTTGCCAAGTTTTTGTTTCAAGTGATTATAGTGATCCCAAAGTTTCCCATGAGCGTTTTTATGAGTACTTTTGTCATAAGGTGTAAAATAAAGGCACGTAACCGATTCTTCAGAAGGAAATATATCTTCTAAAAACTTTTTAAATCTCTCGGTAGTATATCTTCTAAAAACTCTATATCTTCTAAAAACTTTTTAAATCTCTCGGTAGTAATTTTAAAATGGTCAGGAAAACACTGATATTCGTACTCTTTATAAATTATGACTTTTGCAAGGATATTACGATGTTGTCCATCAAATTTTTGGGAATTTTTTGAATAAAATGTCTCAACTATTTTTCCCTCAGTGCACTTCAAGAAGAGCCTAACAATGTTACCACAAATTTCTGAGGTAGAAAAATTTAATAGCGGTACGGAAGTAGAGTATGGTTCGTTGAGGAATATCAACTGATTAGTTATTTTTTCTAAACTATCAGGATCATTTGTAGCTGCAATTGTTGTAGACGCTGCTGATGGAATGCTTTCAGTTTCACTACCATACGTGGTAGACAAAACACCCCCCTCTACCGACGAAAGCTAATTACGAAATATGTGTTTAAAGAACAATTTTATATTATATTAAAAAAGCAGTTATTACCTGAATATTTTTATATTTTTGGCAAAACTTAGCCCAGAAAATGGCACGTGGGCCTTGTTTTATTATTAAATTTTTCACTCCCTCGTACTCCAGGCTTTCAAACGCTTCTTTATCGAAGCCTTCCTCTAGAGGTAATAAAGAACATAAACATTAGAAAATATACAAACAATTTAATAAAATTATACATTTAAATTCAAATCCTCCAAAAATAAAAAAATCCGAACCACAGTAACATACGTTTATCGGTATCCGCGTCGCAACTAGAAATGAATTATGTGTCATATAACTCGCTTTATTCCATAAATGCATACACAACTTAGCGCAATAGCATTATTAATATCTACATTACTAACTATTATAGCTCTTTCTGCAATATTTGTTACTGCAAGTATACACCTTCGTGGCCCACAATATTTCAAACACAAACACCTTATATCCCGATCACTCATACTAGAGTAGCATTTCTAGTAAAAAACATTGCAATAGCGGCTATGCGAACATTGAGTATACTAATATGATTTATTACTGGACTCTTTAACCATATTATTTTTTGTTTTTGATCTTTATTTATAACTACACAAAAAACTAAAGTAAAAAAACTCTATTATATAACTTAACCTGAAAAGAAGCCTTTAACTTACCTTCAAAAAGAGGTATTAAAGCAGGTAGCCCCCATTCCTCTAAAATATTTTTCACAAAACTATCCATCACAATCACTGATATTAAACTGACTGACTGACGCGACTAGACTCGAGTGTACGGTTATTCTAGGGCCATATAAAAAAAACTCGAGCAGGGTCTGCTTTAAAGTATCCATCTTTCTACAGGATCCATCTTTCTCAAAAAAAGCGTTTGGAGTCTGCTGTTTGGCTCTTCTTTATGCATGCGTTCGCGGATTTTTGGACTGTACAAAAATCCTCATAAAAGTTATTACTCCATTTCTATGATGGCATGTCAAATACTGTAATATTTTTATCAAATGAAATATTGCCCCTGTAGCTTGAGTAAACAGCTATTGCAGACAATAATTAACAGCTGCAATATCTGTGTACTTACATTGTTGGAGATATATTATATTGGCAATATATTTTTATAGCATCAGATATGTTATCATACAAATAGGAATATAAAATCTAGCGGAGTTTTAAATGCAACAGAGTAGTTATGTACATTTCTGTAGAACTTATGCTTATGTTGCATGCAGAAAGAAATATTATATATATTAATAATATTTATAGTTCATCCAGATATAAAATTTCAGATATATTTTTTAGCTATCAAAATGGTAACAATTTTTTTGAGTGTGGTGAATTATTAGTAGTGTTAGTGTATATTTTGTTAGGTTTTACTTTAGGGCTACTCTTAGATTTACTTAGCCTATCTATCCATCGGTGTAAAATTAAGTTCTTCCATGTAAAGATCTTTACCAGAAGGCAATACAAGATTGTCATAAAATATCACACTTCTATGCGTTTTTATGATATTCAGGAGTTTTTGCCAGCTCCACGGTGGTCCCTGTGCTGAGTTTACTACGACAAGTGCATTTGCTGGAAATTTTCCATTTGTTGGAAATTTTCGGGTTGCTTTTCTTAATATAGTGTCCATTTTTTCTAGCCGATGTAATTTCTGCTGTTGAGTTTTTTTATTAAAAGATATTTTAATTCAATTTTAAATTTGAAATAATTTTGCTTATATAAGCCCAAAACCTTCTACAAAGAGTTTTCTTCATAAAGAAAAGATTTATTAAAAAATGTATTTTTCTTTTATAAAAAACAACTTTTAACCAATGTTGTTTTCGTTCGTTGAAAGTTCCTTTTTTTATCAAAAATTGATAATATGAAATATAGTTTAGTATTTCATATTTTAAATCAATTTTGCGTTAACTTATTTCTCTTTTTAAACAAACACTTAATCAGACACTTCATTTAATTTAATGAGCAGGTAAGTGTGCCACCACATCATTATATGCCAGCTCATTGTGAACTGCGACCTCATAATGAGCTGTAATGTGTCTATAGTTTTATTTTGAAAATTTAATGAGTTAACATTGATTAACGAATTACTTGTGTAGCAAATTGGTTTAGATGAGCTAAGAAAGACATTACAATTATTAGGAGATGAAATTAATTTTAATTTAGGTAAGGTTTCTGTAAACATGTTGAAATAGTTAATCGCAAACCTTGCAAAACAACTATAAATTGATTTTATCACGAATGCATCACTTGCACTTGATCAAAGTTAGGGCGTTATCCCCTGAAATTAATGAGTTAAAGACTAAGCTCTAGTAAATTGGGCGTATATGTAAGAATTAAACTATTATAAACACTTGGTGTGGAAGAAGTTGATATAGGTGAGAAACTCGCCTCGAGAATGTAATAAATTGGGTTGGTATGAAAACCTTCCAATCGATTTGATTTTAAATGAGGGACTTGCCTCTGAAAATAGTATAGTTGAGGACTAGGCTCATATAAATTTGCTTGGTGCTTAAGACCTTGCAACAGGTGAGGGACTTGCCTCGAGAGTGTAATAAATTGGGTTGGTATGAAAACCTTCCAATTGATTCAAAGTCAGGAAACTAGGCTCGAGTTCAGTATGAACATTGCAATTGATTGAAAAGAGTGGCTTTGCCTCGGGAGAATAATATAGATGAGGACTAGGCTCGAATAATTGTTCGGTATGAGAACCTTACAATTGATTGAAGTGAGGGCTGTGCCTCGGGAAATTAATATTTTTGAGGACTAGGCTCGAATGTTCGGTAATAAAATGCAAGAACTAGGTTCATATAAAAATAGCTTGGTTTGTAAGACCCTGCTATGGGTGAGGGGCTTGCCTCGAGAAAATTAAATTAATTTTTGAAACTAAACTCAAGAAACATTTCAATAATAAAAATGTAAAAAAACTAGGCTCATGTAAAAATAGCCTGGCGTGTAAGACCTTGCTATGGGTGAGGGGCTTGCCTCAAGAAAATTATAAATTTTAAGACCAGGCTCGAAATAAAAATAGCTTGGTGTGTAAGGCCTTGCTATAAGTGAGGGACTCGCCTCGAAAATAATAAATTGAAACACTGGTCTTAAAAATAGAAAGTCACTGAGCACTAGGTTCACATAGATGTTTGAATGTTATCGGAACCTTAGTTTCACTTGAACACTTTTAAATACCATGCACTGCACTTAGAAGCAAATCCGGCTCGAAGGACCATATGTTTTTGGTCAAAGTTATAAAAATGTTAAAACCAAGAAAATTATTTTTTCACCATTTGGCCTCTAATTGCAGAACATACCAATTAAAAGGCAAAGTTCACTTTATAAATAATAATCCAATTTTATTTATATTTATTCAAGTAAATTCAAGATTAATAAATAAATTTGATCAACATGCATTATAAACAATATAATTATTAAATTTTGTTTCGTCAAAAAAAAATTATAAAGAAGTCGCAATGCAATTAATTAATTCAAATATAGTTTCTGAAAGAAAAGTTTAAGAAATGGAAACAGCTCTATATGCAAATGGAAAAGAAAATTCAATTGTAAGTTAACTATAAATTTATGAGTTAGTTTTATGCAAATTCACCCGATGTGAACATCCACTCAAACGTTATTGTTAATCACTCTCAACAATGGTGTAAGCTACAAAAACACAATTCTATTAAAACACCTCATCAACGATGTAAGCTAATTAAACAACTTATAAATCCTCATCCACGTTGCTAACTAAGATCACTTCAACAAGTCGTTTAAGAAATATATCATCACCATATCACAGAATATTTTAATAGGAATATGTTTTAAAGAAAAAAAAATATTATTTCGTATAAATTAAGTTTTTTTTTTTTTTTATGTGGCAGTGCTAAGCTCGGGAGTCATCCTTTGTACTACTAGTCCGTCATGTCATTTGTCACGTCATGGTGCAATGTCTAGCAGTAAGCTTAGTACGGGAGGGAGGGAGGGGGAATAGGGTAAGGATTATAAAGGCACGGGAGGGTATTGAAGAAGGTGGTGATGAACCCTGCGTTTGAACTCTTGGATGTTGTAGGAGCTCGGAAAAACTGACTGCGAGAGATTATTCCACAGTCGAGTTGTTCTATTTACAAACGAATTCATATCTTGTTGAGTGCGTGAAAGGGGGAGTTGCAGATGGAGGGAGTGAGACGAGTGGGCTAATCTGGTGTTGCGGGTATAGGATTGCCGTGGAGGCAGGAGAGCGTTTAGCTCGGAGGAACAGTCACTATGATAGTAGCGATAGAATTTTGTCAGTGCTGCTACATTCCTACGGTGGCTCAAAGGGTCGATGGTGGAGCAAGCGGTATCGTCATTAATTAACTTAAGGGCCCTTTTTGGACCTTATCTAACCATGCTAAGGTGGTTATTGGAGCGCCGCCCCAAACGAGGGAGTTGTATTCGAGAAGAGGCCGAATGTAGGATTTATAAATAACAGCACGGGCCGATGGCTGGAGGAGGAACTTGCATCTCTTAAGAAATCCCAAGCACTGGGATCCTTGTTTTGCGATTTGGAATATGTGGTCATTCCATCGCAAGTCTTTGGCTAATGTCACACCTAGGATGTGTAGGGATGGGTCGGCCTTTAGTACCACGTCATCCACTTTCAAGGATGGTGAGGTGTTGATCTTTTTCTTTGAAATAAGACAGTGCTTGGTTTTGTCGGGGTTGAAATCAACACGATTGTTCTTTCCCTACTCTAGAATGAGTTCAATGTCGTTATTAACAGAGATGGACATAATTTCCCGATCATCAAGACAGGATCTGGCATGAGTCTGTCTTGTATCGTAGCTGTACGAGTAACGTAAAGTACCGTCGTCAGCGAAGCTGAGAAGTGGGTTGGAGGGGATTGAAAGTAGGTCATTTATAAAGATGAGAAATAGGGCCGGTGATAAAATTGAACCCTGGGGGACCCCCTCAGAAATGGAGTGAGATTCAGATTTGACGCCATCCAATACTACCTTAATTGAACGGCCGGAAAGGAAACTTTCAACCCACTTATACAGAAGCGAGTCAATTCCAATAGCTTTGAGTTTAGCTAACAAGGCTGAGTGCCATACTCTATCAAAAGCCTTGGAGATATCTAAAGCAACCAAACTAGATTCACCAGATCCATGCAAACATCGGTCGAGGTGTTCTGTAAGGCAAACTAAAAGATCACCAGTGGATCTTTTTTGTCGAAAGCCGTATTGTTTGTCGTTGATAAGTTGGTTGGATTCTAGGTATCCCATTAGCTTTTTGTTAATTATCGTTTCCATGGTTTTGGAGAGAATAGAAGTAATTACTATTGGACGGTAGTTGGAGGGAAGGCTGGAGTTACCTTTTTTCGGTATTGGCTGGACATGGGCAAGTTTCCAGGAGTCTGGGTAAACTCCGGAGGAGTATGATAGAGCAAAAAGTTTGCGCAGAGGTTTAGCCAAAGGTGATGCGCATTGTTTTAAGACGACAGGGGGTATATTATCGGGTCCAGTGCATTTATTGACATCGAGCTCCTTGAGGCACCTGTACACCTCGCGAGTTCTGAAGAAAACCCTGGGCATTAAATGAGCGCTGTACTCGAGAACCGGGGGTAGCATATCAGTTTGGGGTAAAGAAGAATTGGAAGCAAACAGAGATGCTAATAAATCGGCCTTGGATTTTCTGTCTGTTATCACCTTCTCATCGTGGATGAATGAAGGAGTTGTGGATGAAGTGAAATTCTTTTGGATGGAGCTTACCAAGGACCAGAAGTTCTTGCTACCAGAGGTGGCATTAAGGAGTTTACTTCTCAATTTGTTGTCAAATGAATTTTTGACATTCCTGATGGTGACTTTGCAGGAATTTCTCAGTTTTATATACTCTAAACGGAGCGATTCACTCGGGGAGCTCTTGTAAGCTCGAAAGGCGGCTTCTTTATTTCTGATTGCATTCATACACTCCTGATTAAACCATCTGTTGGGCCTAGCCTTCACAGATTTAGTTGTATGAGGAATGAACAAATGCATTCCTGCCTGTATGATCCTAGAGATACGGATAGCGGCAGCGTTGACGTTTTTGTTTCGGAAACACAGGTTCCAGTCAGTAGATTGGAAAAAATTAATAAGCCCCAGCCAATTGGCCTTCCCATAATGCCATACAGTTCTTTTAACTGGTTTGGGAGGGGTGGGAAATTTGAATGGGAAGCTAGCGCTAATTAAGCAGTGGTCCGAATTGCCGAGAGGTGAATCAACTGTGACGGTATATCGTGCTGAATGAGAAGTAAGGAAAAGATCAAGGAGATATCTTCCTTGACCAGCAGCATCAGGGACTCTTGTGGGATGATCCACAATTTGATGCAAGTTATTGATGTCTGCAAAGAGCTCGACGTCCTTGCCAGAAGCACTGGTGCCATTTGAGTAAGTCAGCCAGTTTACATTGTGAACATTGAAATCACCCGCAACGATGATTTCACACTCAGGATTGGACGATAAAAATCCCGAGATTTGTTCGGAAATAGTATCAAAAGATAAGGTGGAGGCTTCGTTACTTATGTTAGGGCTTCTGTATAGGAAGCAGAAGAATATGACATGGCTTTGGAAAATGATTTTAATCCAAAAATAATTAAAATCTGAAGTCGTGCTTGAATTTATTTTATAAAAAGCCACGTCATCCCTAACATAGATGGCGATACCCCTATGGGGGGAGAGATTGTGCACTAAAGTGAACCCCGATACCTGGTAATGACCTAAGTCATTATCGGGTGATATTTGGGTTTCACTAAGTGCGAAGATTGGGGGTTTATATGTCAACAAGTGGCACTCAACAAAAGAAAAGTTCGCATGAAGTCCACGGATGTTACAGAGGTCAAAAACAAAGCTTGACTTGTAACGGGACTTCGGTTGCGAGGGTTCAATCGCCACATTCTTATTGATATTTCCCGGAATTACAACCGTCGCAACCATCAGAGTCAATGAAATCTGCCTGCGTTAAAGTGTTATGCCTTTTGAAACGGGGCAAACTTCATCGACCGACAGATTTTGGGCGCGGCACTTGCAGGTCCGTGAATCGAGTGAGGGTAGGGAGCAAAGGGAACTTACTTTGTGCTGTTCGTCGGTCGCTTGTCTTTGGAAGGGTGATGAGGCCTTCGCTTTACACTGCGCGCGTATATTTCTTTCCACTGATTGTTGTTGTTTTTTTTTTGTTTTTTGTGGACGTTGATATTTTCACTTTCACACAAAAAAACAAAATTGGATTTTATTTTATTTTTTTATTTAACGCGGCGTGTTTTACGGACCGGATCAGCACACGTCCGAACACTTTGCTATCCACGGCCAAACTCCGTACTCACCTGATTTCTAAAGTTGGCCTTGGACTTTAATTATTATTAATTATACATAATCATGGAGTGATAAATTGGAGATCCACTGGTCTGCGTCTATTCAGTCTTCTTCTTGTGTTGGCTTCTTGCTGGGGTAGATCACGTATTTCCTTGTTTTGGTGGGATGTTATTGTGATTTGATGCTTCTTGCTGTATCTTTTAATCTCGTCTCTGATGCTAGGTACTTTGAGGTCGCGATGTATATCATCATTGGATATGTACCAAGGTACATTCACAATAGTCCTGAGTATTTTTGACTGCTGTCTTTGAATGATGTCGATGTTTGTTTTGCTGGCTGTTCCCCATATTTGGATGCCATACATCCAAATAGGTTTTATTACTGTGTTGTAAATTAATAATTTGTTATGAAGCGAGAGTTTCGAATTTTTGTTTAGGAGCCAGTAGAGTTGTCTAAACTTATTTTTAATTTGGTTACGTTTTCCAATTATATGTTGTTTCCAAGTCAATTTGTTGTCAATTAGCATTCCCAGGTATTTCGCTGAGTTGACAGGGTTAATGTTTTTGTTATTTAAAGTAATAGCTTGATTTATGGAGGTCCTTTTTGTTGTATATATAACTTGAACCGTTTTGTCTTCGTTGATTTGTATTCCCCATTTGTGGAACCAGTTTGACGTTTCCTTTAGTATTTTTGCTATTTGTTTAGTAGCTTGTTCTAGGCAGTTGTGAGAGGAAAGAATCACCGTGTCATCTGCGAATGTTGCTATCATGGTTTCACGGGAGACAGGTTTTGGTATATCTGCTGTAAACAGAAGGTATAAGGTAGGTCCTAGGACGCTACCTTGTGGAACACCAGCTTCTATTTTACGTAAGTCCGAGCATTCGTCATTATATTGTACGTAGAAGTGGCGGTCATCCAGGTAGCTCTTGATGGGTTGGTGATAATCAGGTAACATTGTGTTAAGTTTGAAAAGGAGTCCTTCATGCCATACACTGTCAAAGGCTTTTGCAACGTCCAGGTAAACTGCGACACAATATTTTTAACTTTCCAGTATAGGAAGTTATTGTATCGGTCCGAAAATCGAAATCGAAAATTTCAACGTATTTTCATCTTTCAAGGTCCCAGGAGCATTTTAAGCAAAAAATTGGGAGGAAGTATGTGTGTGTGTATGTGCGTACGGATGTGGTCATTTTTTCCTGCACGATATCGCGCGAACCAAAACTGATATCGACTTCGTTGAGGTGTCGTTCGAAGCGTATTAACCGAAATATGATCTGAAAAGATTTTCATGAAATTCGGTCCAGCCGTTTTTTTGTTTAAGCGACGTAAGTGATTTTAGTACCTGCACGAATTCGCCCGAACCACGAAAGATATTGACTTACTTGAGGCGCCGTTCGAAGCGTATTAGCGACAATATAATGTGAAAAGATTTTTATAATATTCGGTCCAGCGGTTTTTTGGTTTAAATGACTTAAGTGATTTTTGTACCTGCACGATATCGCGCGAACTATAAAAGATATCGACTTAGTTGACGTGCCCTTCGAAGAGTATTAACCAAAATATAATCTGAAAAGATTTTCATAAAATTCGGTCGAGCCGTTTTTTTGTTTAAGCGACGTAAGTGATTTTTGTAAATGCACGATTTAGCACGAACCAACCATGATACCGACTTCTTTGAGGTGCCGATCGTAGCGTATTGCTGAAAGTACACTGTGAAAAGATTTTCATAAAAATCGATCAAGCGGTATCTATGTTTAAAGCGCGTAAGTGATTTTTGTACATGCTCGATAGAACGCAAACCAAAAATGATATTGACTTCATTGAGGTGCCGATCGAAGCGTTGGAATGACACCCGTTCAAAATGAAGTTCACTTTTATGGATTCAGCCGAGCAATAGCTTCCCAAAGAGTCATCACTCGTCAAAATCCGAGATTTCTTTAGAAACCATTCAACAAATACATACCATACAAACATGACGAAATTTTCAAACTTTAGTTCAGAACTGTTTGAACGGCGGATTGTTTTGGGAATTGAGTTCATCGCGGGATTTCCAGTGATTACAGTTTGGCCTTTTCGGACAAGTTTGACAAATCCGTTACATTGATTAATTTTGGTACTATCTCCTGAAATCGTTCGAATTGAAAATGAAGTTTTTACCATTGCAGTATATCATCAGCGCGTCAACACGCTCAAAATGAATTCGCTTTATAGTGTAGCGAACGAAGTGCCAGGGACATGTTTGTTTGCTACTGTTCAACAAAAAAAAGTTCTTTAGAAAAGCCTTGTGGATTTACCATTCTTATCGTTATTTCAAAGAGCTTCCTTCCATCATACTGGGAAGTTAATCGTGTGGACCGAAAGGGTCGAACCCACATCGCAACTAGTTGCTCGTTCAAATCATTTAGAATTTTATTTGTTACTCCATGGACCTGCTGTATAGTAGGGTGATCTTGTCGAAAACCAAATTGGTGGTCTGGAATTAGGTTGTTTAGTTTCAATGTCAAGTCAATACAATCAAGCAGGAGTTTCTCGAATAATTTAGAGATGATCGGTAGGAGACTTATTAGCCTATACGATGATGGTTTAGATGCATCTTTGCCTGGTTTCTGGACAGCGATTACCTTAGAAACCTTCCAAACTTTTGGATAATAATTTAAGGCCCTGCTACACTCAGTCGCGAAGTTCAACATACAATTTCGCTACAACAACAAAATATTAAAGAAAGCTTAAAAAAAGATACATGCACAAAGTTGCACTAACCCATTCAAAAAACAAAAAAAAAACCTCACTAATCCAATGAAATTTCCCCACTTCTTGCAATCGGAGTGCTCCCAGTGCTCACACGATTACCGAAGGGGAAAAGCTTTTCCCACGACAGGCCGTTCGGCAGCATTCGCGCGCAGTTTAATTTATGAATGCACCGAACCGAAGTAAACATCTTCAAGGAAAATTTTCTGTCATGTTGCCGGTTGGAATTTAGAACCGGGGTACGGGATGAATGAAGTAAAGTTTTATGAATGTTGCAACAAGGTATGCTCATATGATTATTTCTTCCAAGGTGCGATTCTTGAAATTTTCTAATTTGATTTCAAAATTTGTTTTTGCCTGTTTTGGATTATTACTGAAATACTTGGAGAACTATTTCCGGAATTCACATGCGAAATTTATTAGTTTAGTGGAAATTAGTTATTAGGGTGGAGTGAAAAAACTGTTTTTTTTACAACGGCTAGGGCATACCTGCAGAAAGTTGTCATTTTAGCTTACAAATGAAGACAAAAAATATTATTCACCTCATTGCATGTTAAGAGGTGCCCCAGATGGTATAAAGATTTAAAAAAAATTACAAAATCAGCCTTTTGCCCACCTCGAAGATTGGTTTTTTTTATTTTAGTCAAAATAAACATTACAATTCTTAATTTTGGCTCTTTTTAAACACAAACAAAACTATAACGCAAGTTTTAGAACAAAACTTATCATGCAAACTACAAACAAGATATTTTTTACCATTTTTACAAATTTTAAGAAATCCTCATATTTATGTATAAATGGGGCACTATATGTTTATAACTTTCATATTTGACCCTAAGATTTTAGATAATTTAGATTCCCGCACTCCCGCATTCCCGCATTCCCGCATTCCCGCACTCCCGCACTCCCGCATTCCCGCATTCCCGCATTTCCGCATTCCCGCATTCCCGCACTCCCGCATTCCCGCACTCCCGCATTCCCGCACTCCCGCATTCCCGCATTCCCGCATTCCCGCACTCCCGCATTCCCGCATTCCCGCACTCCCGCATTCCCGCACTCCCGCACTCCCGCACTCCCGCATTCCCGCATTCCCGCACTCCCGCATTCCCGCACTCCCGCACTCCCGCATTCCCGCATTCCCGCACTCCCGCATTCCCGCACTCCCGCATTCCCGCACTCCCGCACTCCCGCATTCCCGCACTCCCGCATTCCCGCATTCCCGCACTCCCGCATTCCCGCATTCCCGCACTCCCGCATTCCCGCACTCCCGCATTCCCGCACTCCCGCATTCCCGCATTCCCGCATTCCCGCACTCCCGCATTCCCGCACTCCCGCATTCCCGCACTCCCGCATTCCCGCACTCCCGCATTCCCGCACTCCCGCATTCCCGCATTCCGCACTCCCGCATTCCCGCACTCCCGCATTCCCGCACTCCCGCACTCCCGCATTCCCGCACTCCCGCACTCCCGCATTCCCGCATTCCCGCACTCCCGCATTCCCGCACTCCCGCATTCCCGCACTCCCGCACTCCCGCATTCCCGCACTCCCGCATTCCCGCATTCCCGCACTCCCGCATTCCCGCACTCCCGCATTCCCGCATTCCCGCACTCCCGCATTCCCGCATTCCCGCATTCCCGCACTCCCGCATTCCCGCATTCCGCACTCCCGCATTCCCGCACTCCCGCATTCCCGCACTCCCGCACTCCCGCATTCCCGCACTCCCGCACTCCCGCATTCCCGCATTCCCGCACTCCCGCATTCCCGCACTCCCGCATTCCCGCACTCCCGCACTCCCGCATTCCCGCACTCCCGCATTCCCGCATTCCCGCATTCCCGCACTCCCGCATTCCCGCACTCCCGCATTCCCGCATTCCCGCACTCCCGCATTCCCGCATTCCCGCATTCCCGCACTCCCGCACTCCCGCATTCCCGCATTCCCGCACTCCCGCATTCCCGCACTCCCGCATTCCCGCACTCCCGCACTCCCGCACTCCCGCATTCCCGCACTCCCGCATTACCGCATTCCCGCACTCCCGCATTCCCGCATTCTCGCACTCCCGCACTACCGCATTCCCGCACTCCCGCATTCCCGCACTCCCGCATTCCCGCACTCCCGCATTCCCGCACTCCCGCATTCCCGCACTCCCGCATTCCCGCACTCCAGCATTACCGTATTCCCGCACTCCCGCATTCCCGCATTCCCGCACTCCCGCATTCCCGCACTCCCGCACTCCCGCATTCCCGCACTCCCGCATTCCCGCACTCCCGCATTCCCGCACTCCCGCATTCCCGCACTCCCGCACTCCCGCACTCCCGCATTCCCGCATTCCCGCACTCCCGCATTCCCGCACTCCCGCATTCCCGCATTCCCGCACTCCCGCATTCCCGCACTCCCGCATTCCCGCATTCCCGCACTCCCGCATTCCCGCACTCCCGCATTCCCGCATTCCCGCACTCCCGCATTCCCGCATTCCCGCATTCCCGCATTCCCGCACTCCCGCATTCCCGCATTCCCGCACTCCCGCATTCCCGCACTCCCGCACTCCCGCATTCCCGCATTCCCGCACTCCCGCATTCCCGCACTCCCGCACTGCCGCATTCCCGCATTCCCGCATTCCCGCACTCCCGCATTCCCGCACTCCCGCATTCCCGCATTCCCGCACTCCCGCATTCCCGCACTCCCGCATTCCCGCACTCCCGCACTCCCGCATTCCCGCACTCCCGCATTCCCGCACTCCCGCATTCCCGCACTCCCGCATTCCCGCACTCCCGCATTCCCGCATTCCCGCACTCCCGCATTCCCGCACTCCCGCATTCCCGCATTCCCGCATTCCCGCACTCCCGCATTCCCGCACTCCCGCATTCCCGCATTCCCGCACTCCCGCATTCCCGCACTCCCGCATTCCCGCACTCCCGCATTCCCGCATTCCCGCACTCCCGCATTCCCGCATTCCCGCACTCCCGCATTCCCGCATTCCCGCACTCCCGCATTCCCGCACTCCCGCATTCCCGCACTCCCGCATTCCCGCATTCCCGCATTCCCGCACTCCCGCATTCCCGCACTCCCGCATTCCCGCACTCCCGCATTCCCGCATTCCCGCATTCCCGCATTCCCGCACTCCCGCATTCCCGCACTCCCGCATTCCCGCACTCCCGCATTCCCGCACTCCCGCATTCCCGCACTCCCGCACTCCCGCATTCCCGCACTCCCGCACTCCCGCACTCCCGCATTCCCGCACTCCCGCATTCCCGCACTCCCGCATTCCCGCACTCCCGCATTCCCGCATTCCCGCACTCCCGCACTCCCGCATTCCCGCACTCCCGCATTCCCGCACTCCCGCATTCCCGCACTCCCGCACTCCCGGATTCCCGCACTCCCGGATTCCCGCACTCCCGCACTCCCGCATTCCCGCACTCCCGCATTCCCGCACTCCCGCATTCCCGCACTCCCGCATTCCCGCATTCCCGCATTCCCGCACTCCCGCATTCCCGCATTCCCGCATTCCCGCACTCCCGCATTCCCGCACTCCCGCATTCCCGCATTCCCGCACTCCCGCATTCCCGCATTCCCGCACTCCCGCACTCCCGCATTCCCGCATTCCCGCACTCCCGCATTCCCGCACTCCCGCATTCCCGCACTCCCGCATTCCCGCATTCCCGCACTCCCGCATTCCCGCACTCCCGCACTCCCGCATTCCCGCACTCCCGCATTCCCGCACTCCCGCATTCCCGCACTCCCGCATTCCCGCACTCCCGCACTCCCGCATTCCCGCATTCCCGCACTCCCGCATTCCCGCACTCCCGCACTCCCGCATTCCCGCATTCCCGCACTCCCGCATTCCCGCACTCCCGCACTGCCGCATTCCCGCATTCCCGCACTCCCGCATTCCCGCACTCCCGCACTCCCGCATTCCCGCACTCCCGCATTCCCGCACTCCCGCATTCCCGCACTCCCGCACTCCCGCATTCCCGCACTCCCGCATTCCCGCACTCCCGCATTCCCGCACTCCCGCACTCCCGCATTCCCGCATTCCCGCAATCCCGCATTCCCGCATTCCCGCACTCCCGCATTCCCGCACTCCCGCATTCCCGCACTCCCGCATTCCCGCACTCCCGGATTCCCGCACTCCCGCACTCCCGCATTCCCGCACTCCCGCATTCCCGCATTCCCGCACTCCCGCATTCCCGCATTCCCGCACTCCCGCACTCCCGCATTCCCGCACTCCCGCATTCCCGCATTCCCGCACTCCCGCATTCCCGCATTCCCGCACTCCCGCATTCCCGCATTCCCGCACTCCCGCATTCCCGCATTCCCGCACTCCCGCATTCCCGCATTCCCGCACTCCCGCATTCCCGCACTCCCGCACTCCCGCATTCCCGCATTCCCGCACTCCCGCATTCCCGCACTCCCGCACTGCCGCATTCCCGCATTCCCGCACTCCCGCATTCCCGCACTCCCGCATTCCCGCACTCCCGCATTCCCGCACTCCCGCATTCCCGCACTCCCGCACTCCCGCATTCCCGCACTCCCGCATTCCCGCACTCCCGCATTCCCGCATTCCCGCATTCCCGCACTCCCGCATTCCCGCACTCCCGCATTCCCGCATTCCCGCACTCCCGCATTCCCGCACTCCCGCATTCCCGCACTCCCGCATTCCCGCATTCCCGCACTCCCGCATTCCCGCATTCCCGCACTCCCGCATTCCCGCATTCCCGCACTCCCGCATTCCCGCACTCCCGCATTCCCGCACTCCCGCATTCCCGCATTCCCGCATTCCCGCACTCCCGCATTCCCGCACTCCCGCATTCCCGCAATCCCGCATTCCCGCATTCCCGCACTCCCGCATTCCCGCATTCCCGCACTCCCGCATTCCCGCACTCCCGCATTCCCGCACTCCCGCATTCCCGCACTCCCGCATTCCCGCATTCCCGCATTCCCGCACTCCCGCACTCCCGCATTCCCGCATTCCCGCACTCCCGCATTCCCGCACTCCCGCATTCCCGCATTCCCGCACTCCCGCATTCCCGCACTCCCGCATTCCCGCACTCCCGCATTATATACATATATATATATATATATATATATATATATATATATATATATATATATAGTGGTGGCCATTAAAATAGAGCCACAACCATAAATATGCTTTGTGCATCAACTTTAGCACAAATTTATACATATGCTATGATGCAATCTATGATATTAACCAAGCAATAAGTTTAGTACAAGATACTATGACTATATCCGCTAGAGTGCATTTCCGTTACTGAACGAAAGCTCATTTTCTCCAAAAGCGTCAAATTCTCCTGGTCAAAAAATAGAGCCATTGTATAAATTTACAGCATTTTGATTTGAGGAAAGTTCTTTGTCAGCGTTATTTGAATTGTAGCATCAGGTAATAGCCCGACGTTGGCATACGACAAGGGCCCGACGTTGGCATACGACGAGGGCCCGACGTTGGCATACGACAAGGGCCCGACGTTGGCATACGACAAGGGCCCGACGTTGGCATACGACAAGGGCCCGACGTTGGCATACGACGAGGGCCCGACGTTGGCATACGACAAGGGCCCGACGTTGGCATACGACAAGGGCCCGACGTTGGCATACGACAAGGGCCCGACGTTGGCATACGACAAGGGCCCGACGTTGGCATACGACAAGGGCCCGACGTTGGCATACGACAAGGGCCCGACGTTGGCATACGACGAGGGCCCGACGTTGGCATACGACGAGGGCCCGACGTTGGCATACGACAAGGGCCCGACGTTGGCATACGACAAGGGCCCGACGTTGGCATACGACAAGGGCCCGACGTTGGCATACGACAAGGGCCCGACGTTGGCATACGACAAGGGCCCGACGTTGGCATACGACGAGGGCCCGACGTTGGCATACGACGAGGGCCCGACGTTGGCATACGACGAGGGCCCGACGTTGGCATACGACGAGGGCCCGACGTTGGCATACGACGAGGGCCCGACGTTGGCATACGACAAGGGCCCGACGTTGGCATACGACAAGGGCCCGACGTTGGCATACGACAAGGGCCCAACGTTGGCATACGACAAGGGCCCGACATTGGCATACGACGAGGGCCCGACGTTGGCATACGACGAGGGCCCGACGTTGGCATACGACAAGGGCCCGACGTTGGCATACGACAAGGGCCCGACGTTGGCATACGACGAGGGCCCGACGTTGGCATACGACAAGGGCCCGACGTTGGCATACGACAAGGGCCCGACGTTAGCATACGACGAGGGCCCGACGTTGGCATACGACGAGGGCCCGACGTTGGCATACGACAAGGGGCCGACGTTGGCATACGACAAGGGCCCGACGTTGGCATACGACAAGGGCCCGACGTTGGCATACGACGAGGGCCCGACGTTGGCATACGACAAGGGCCCGACGTTGGCATACGACAAGGGCCCGACGTTGGCATACGACAAGGGCCCGACGTTGACATACGACAAGGGCCCGACGTTGGCATACGACGAGGGCCCGACGTTGGCATACGACGAGGGCCCGACGTTGGCATACGACGAGGGCCCGACGTTGGCATACGACAAGGGCCCGACGTTGGCATACGACAAGGGCCCGACGTTGGCATACGACAAGGGCCCAACGTTGGCATACGACAAGGGCCCGACATTGGCATACGACGAGGGCCCGACGTTGGCATACGACGAGGGCCCGACGTTGGCATACGACAAGGGCCCGACGTTGGCATACGACAAGGGCCCGACGTTGGCATACGACGAGGGCCCGACGTTGGCATACGACGAGGGCCCGACGTTGGCATACGACAAGGGCCCGACGTTGGCATACGACGACGGCCCGACGTTGGCATACGACGAGGGCCCGACGTTGGCATACGACAAGGGCCCGACGTTGGCATACGACAAGGGCCCGACGTTGGCATACGACGAGGGCCCGACGTTGGCATACGACAAGGGCCCGACGTTGGCATACGACGAAGGCCCGACGTTGGCATACGACGAGGGCCCGACGTTGGCATACGACAAGGGCCCGACGTTGGCATACGACAAGGGCCCGACGTTGGCATACGACGAGGGCCCGACGTTGGCATACGACAAGGGCCCGACGTTGGCATACGACAAGGGCCCGACGTTGGCATACGACAAGGGCCCGACGTTGGCATACGACGAGGGCCCGACGTTGGCATACGACAAGGGCCCGACGTTGGCATACGACAAGGGCCCGACGTTGGCATACGACGAGGGCCCGACGTTGGCATACGACAAGGGCCCGACGTTGGCATACGACGAGGGCCCGACGTTGGCATACGACGAGGGCCCGACGTTGGCATACGACAAGGGCCCGACGTTGGCATACGACAAGGGCCCGACGTTGGCATACGACAAGGGCCCGACGTTGGCATACGACGAGGGCCCGACGTTGGCATACGACAAGGGCCCGACGTTGGCATACGACGAGGGCCCGACGTTGGCATACGACAAGGGCCCGACGTTGGCATACGACAAGGGGCCGACGTTGGCATACGACAAGGGCCCGACGTTGGCATACGACAAGGGCCCGACGTTGGCATACGACGAGGGCCCGACGTTGGCATACGACGAGGGCCCGACGTTGGCATACGACAAGGGCCCGACGTTGGCATACGACAAGGGCCCGACGTTGGCATACGACAAGGGCCCGACGTTGGCATACGACAAGGGCCCGACGTTGGCATACGACGAGGCCCCGACGTTGGCATACGACAAGGGCCCGACGTTGGCATACGACAAGGGCCCGACGTTGGCATACGACAAGGGCCCGACGTTGGCATACGACAAGGGCCCGACGTTGGCATACGACAAGGGCCCGACGTTGGCATACGACGAGGGCCCGACGTTGGCATACGACAAGGGCCCGACGTTGGCATACGACAAGGGCCCGACGTTGGCATACGACAAGGGCCCGACGTTGGCATACGACGAGGGCCCGACGTTGGCATACGACAAGGGCCCGACGTTGGCATACGACAAGGGCCCGACGTTGGCATACGACAAGGGCCCGACGTTGGCATACGACAAGGGCCCGACGTTGGCATACGACAAGGGCCCGACGTTGGCATACGACGAGGGCCCGACGTTGGCATACGACGAGGGCCCGACGTTGGCATACGACAAGGGCCCGACGTTGGCATACGACAAGGGCCCGACGTTGGCATACGACGAGGGCCCGACGTTGGCATACGACAAGGGCCCGACGTTGGCATACGACGAGGGCCCGACGTTGGCATACGACGAGGGCCCGACGTTGGCATACGACAAGGGCCCGACGTTGGCATACGACAAGGGCCCGACGTTGGCATACGACAAGGGCCCGACGTTGGCATACGACAAGGGCCCGACGTTGGCATACGACGAGGGCCCGACGTTGGCATACGACGAGGGCCCGACGTTGGCATACGACGAGGGCCCGACGTTGGCATACGACGAGGGCCCGACGTTGGCATACGAAGAGGGCCCGACGTTGGCATACTACGAGGGCCCGACGTTGGCATACGACGAGGGCCCGACGTTGGCATACGACAAGGGCCCGACGTTGGCATACGACAAGGGCCCGACGTTGGCATACGACATGGGCCCGACGTTGGCATACGACAAGGGCCCGACGTTGGCATACGACGAGGGCCCGACGTTGGCATACGACAAGGGCCCGACGTTGGCATACGGCAAGGGCCCGACGTTGGCATACGACAAGGGCCCGACGTTGGCATACGACAAGGTCCCGACGTTGGCATACGACAAGGGCCCGACGTTGGCATACGACAAGGGCCCGACGTTGGCATACGACGAGGGCCCGACGTTGGCATACGACAAGGGCCCGACGTTGGCATACGATAAGGGCCCCACGTTGGCATACGACAAGGGCCCGACGTTGGCATACGACAAGGGCCCGACGTTGGCATACGACAAGGGCCCGACGTTGGCATACGACAAGGGCCCGACGTTGGCATACGACAAGGGCCCGACGTTGGCATACTACAAGGGCCCGACGTTGGCATACGACAAGGGCCCGACGTTGGCATACGACGAGGGCCCGACGTTGGCATACGACGAGGGCCCGACGTTGGCATACGACGAGGGCCCGACGTTGGCATACGACAAGGGCCCGACGTTGGCATACGACGAGGGCCCGACGTTGGCATACGACAAGGGCCCGACGTTGGCATACGACAAGGGCCCGACGTTGGCATACGACAAGGGCCCGACGTTGGCATACGACAAGGGCCCGACGTTGCCATACGACAAGGGCCCGACGTTGGCATACGACAAGGGCCCGACGTTGGCATACGACAAGGGCCCGACGTTGGCATACGACAAGGGCCCGACGTTGGCATACGACAAGGGCCCGACGTTGGCATACTACAAGGGCCCGACGTTGGCATACGACAAGGGCCCGACGTTGGCATACGACGAGGGCCCGACGTTGGCATACGACGAGGGCCCGACGTTGGCATACGACGAGGGCCCGACGTTGGCATACGACAAGGGCCCGACGTTGGCATACGACGAGGGCCCGACGTTGGCATACGACAAGGGCCCGACGTTGGCATACGACAAGGGCCCGACGTTGGCATACGACAAGGGCCCGACGTTGGCATACGACAAGGGCCCGACGTTGGCATACGACAAGGGCCCGACGTTGGCATACGACGAGGGCCCGACGTTGGCATACGACAAGGGCCCGACGTTGGCATACGACAAGGGCCCGACGTTGGCATACGACGAGGGCCCGACGTTGGCATACGACAAGGGCCCGACGTTGGCATACGACAAGGGCCCGACGTTGGCATACGACAAGGGCCCGACGTTGGCATACGACAAGGGCCCGACGTTGGCATACTACAAGGGCCCGACGTTGGCATACGACAAGGGCCCGACGTTGGCATACGACGAGGGCCCGACGTTGGCATACGACGAGGGCCCGACGTTGGCATACGACGAGGGCCCGACGTTGGCATACGAAGAGGGCCCGACGTTGGCATACGACGAGGGCCCGACGTTGGCATACGACGAGGGCCCGACGTTGGCATACGACAAGGGCCCGACGTTGGCATACGACAAGGGCCCGACGTTGGCATACGACATGGGCCCGACGTTGGCATACGACAAGGGCCCGACGTTGGCATACGACAAGGGCCCGACGTTGGCATACGACGAGGGCCCGACGTTGGCATACGACGAGGGCCCGACGTTGGCATACGACGAGGGCCCGACGTTGGCATACGATAAGGGCCCAACGTTGGCATACGACAAGGGCCCGACGTTGGCATACGACAAGGGCCCGACGTTGGCATACGACGAGGGCCCGACGTTGGCATACGACGAGGGCCCGACGTTGGCATACGACAAGCGCCCGACGTTGGCATACGACAAGGGCCCGACGTTGGCATACGACAAGGGCCCGACGTTGGCATACGACAAGGGCCCGACGTTGGCATACGACAAGGGCCCGACGTTGGCATACGACAAGGGCCCGACGTTGGCATACGACAAGGGCCCGACGTTGGCATACGACAAGGGCCCGACGTTGGCATACGACAAGGGCCCGACGTTGGCATACGACAAGGACCCGACGTTGGCATACGACGAGGGCCCGACGTTGGCATAACACGAGGGCCCGACGTTGGCATACGACAAGGGCCCGACGTTGGCATACGACAAGGGCCCGACGTTGGCATACGACAAGGGCCCGACGTTGGCATACGACGAGGGCCCGACGTTGGCATACGACAAGGGCCCGACGTTGGCATACTACAAGGGCCCGACGTTGGCATACGACAAGGGCCCGACGTTGGCATACGACGAGGGCCCGACGTTGGCATACGACGAGGGCCCGACGTTGGCATACAACAAGGGCCCGACGTTGGCATACGACAAGGGCCCGACGTTGGCATACGGCGAGGGCCCGACGTTGGCATACGACGAGGGCCCGACGTTGGCATACGACAAGGGCCCGACGTTGGCATACGGCAAGGGCCCGACGTTGGCATATGACAAGGGCCCGACGTTGGCATACGACAAGGGCCCGACGTTGGCATACGACGAGGGCCCGACGTTGGCATACGACGAGGGCCCGACGTTGGCATACGACAAGGGCCCGACGTTGGCATACGACAAGGGCCCGACGTTGGCATACGACAAGGGCCCGACGTTGGCATACGACGAGAGCCCGACGTTGGCATACGACAAGGGCCCGACGTTGGCATACGACGAGGGCCCGACGTTGGCATACGACAAGGGCCCGACGTTGGCATACGACAAGGGCCCGACGTTGGCATACGACAAGGGCCCGACGTTGGCATACGACGAGGCCCGACGTTGGCATACGACGAGGGCCCGACGTTGGCATACGACAAGGGCCCGACGTTGGCATACGACAAGGGCCCGACGTTGGCATACGACAAGGGCCCGACGTTGGCATACGACAAGGGCCCGACGTTGGCATACGACAAGGGCCCGACGTTGGCATACGACGAGGGCCCGATGTTGGCATACGACATGGGCCCGACGTTGGCATACGACGAGGGCCCGACGTTGGCATACGACAAGGGCCCGACGTTGGCATACGACAAGGGCCCGACGTTGGCATACGACAAGGACCCGACGTTGGCATACGACGTTGGTATATATATACCTACCTAAAAGCAAAGGAGGAAATAGTTAAGCGGCAAAGGGCGAAAGAGCTGGTGGATACGTCGGCTCAAACATAAGACTTGCCGAAAAACAAGAGAGCCGTTCAACCGGGGACGCTGGAGAGAAACGGCCCAAGAGAAAAACAAGGAGCCGCGGCCGCGCAAGCGCCGTAGAGCTCAATGAGGAGGTGCAGCTGCAGCAGCACACCCCAAAGAGTAAAAGGGAAAGACTCCCGACGCAGTGGCCGAGCCACCCCCGCTACAGGCGGCACGCCCGGTCGAAAGCGAGAGTGGGGACCGAGAAAGCTCTGCCTGGAAGAAGGTGGAACGGAAAAAGAGGAAGAAAAAGAAAAGAAGACTGAAAGAGGCCAACAAGTTGAGGCAAAGGACCCGGTCGGATGCGATTATCATCACGACCAAAGGGTTATTTGAATCTGTTTTTAATTTGTAAAATCGTTAAATATGAGGATTACTGTTATTATGGAGCTGTATTTTGTTTACTGTCATT